>JAQPZY010001695.1:3710000-4997500 GCA_029931535.1 Margaritifera margaritifera
GGAAGTTATCAAACTTGTTTTATCTGCCAAAATTATGTTGTACTAGGTAGATATAAGAATTATCACTGTGCGATATAAACTGATTGAAGCAACCGGGAGATTTGTTCAAGAAAGATTGACTTGTTAGTGTGAATTTTGCAACATAGTTCAGCAGGATACATCAAATTCTGATAATGTGATGTTCTTGTTGATAAGATAAAGTGATAACAGTGAAGACTCATTCATTCAGACTCAATTTAACAAAATGTCTTGGAATCCAAATTAAATTTTTTGGGAACAGGTTTCTATGATTATTTGAGCTGATACATTAATCCAACTTTCTCATTATTATTTAGACAGGGTTGGGAATCAGTGTGTCTGAATGTATACACAGATTTTTATGGTACAGTGTATAAGTGTTATGATCATTTATGGAAAGAATATGGCATTTTTTGTATATACCTTAGAGAGATCTATATAAGAATTGTATAAATTGGGAATTTTACTCCTTCATTTGGAACTAATTGTATTTTTTTAAATGAGGTGATTTCAAACTAATTAGTTTTAAATTAACTGTGGTATTTTGTGAACATCAAAAACCCTCAAGATGCAAACTTACACTTCCAGACTTAGTCTTAATCATCAAGATGAATTTGTCAAACATCTTAGTGACTAAGACTACTTCAGGGTGCATTTGATTATATAGCTCTATTTGAGTGAGTTCTCACAGTGAGCCAGTACTATAATTTCAAACATGCACATAACATCTGGAACTTGAACCGATAGCATTGTTTATACAACATGGACTGTGTTTACAGCAAGAGCAATATATATGCTGACAACTTTTGACTAAATGCTTAAAATTAAAATGTTTTATGTCAGTTAAACACAGTAAAAAATTCTGTATGCATTTTCATTTGATTTGTATGAGTAAAATATGCAGATACACTGCTTATCTAGAGTTTTGCCATATTACCTATGTACTTACTTACACCATAAATCCATAAAAATCAGAATTTTTTCTCATATTTTTTTGGGCTACGGAAAACTTTTTGTCTTAGTAAAACTTTGCAAATTTGTATACTTAGGAATAAGCTAAAAATTACAGTTAATATTCTTATTTATAATTCTTTACATACCAGAAAAAATAATTAATTGAAAGTGTACAAAATATATTACAAACAGTATGGTGTTTTATATAACTTTCAGCTGTCATAATTAATCAACAAGTCCAAGAGTGATTGGTTCACTGAAATACTTTTCAATTTCATACCACAGAAAACTTCGAACCAGTCTATGGTCATAGTTGGTTTTTTTTTTTTGGTTTTTTTTTTGCAATAAATTTATTGACTTCTCAAACACATGAATTAAAATTCTGTACAGATTTAATCAGTTGCTTTAATAGTTTCATTAAAATACCCTAACAACTCAAGATTAAGTTGAAGTTAAATATATTGTTGTTTGAGTTCTAAAATGACCACGACATCACTAACTGGTTTGGTTTCTGTGAGTATTTGAGTGACTGATCAGACCAATTTGTGCTCTGAACAGTCTGTGGCACAGTTGACAGGAGATGCCGCTTGAGTTTGCGAGATCAGTACAGGATAGTCACTCTTCTGACATCCTGGTGACATGGCCTGCCAATCTTGACTGTGATTTCATTAGCAGACTGTGGATGCTTGGAATGCCAGCCTGTGTGAAAACCTCCGTGTCTGGGACCCTGTCCTGCCATCTTATCCTCATGCTTGGAATGCCAGCCTGTGTGAAAACCTCCGTGTCGGGGACCCTGTCCTGCCATCTTATCCTCATGCTTGGAATGCCAGCCTGTGTGAAAACCTCCGTGTCTGGGACCCTGTCCTGCCATCTTATCCTCATAGGTCTCCTCAGGCAGCCCAGGTGAAAATGGTTCAGCTTCTTGGCAAGGCATCTGTACACTGTCCAGGTTTTGCAAGCATACAGCAGGGTCAACACATTGGCTTTGTAGACCTTAAGTTATGTTTGTAGACTGATGCCTCTGCGCTCCCACACATTTGCATGAAGTCTGCCAAAGGCCACACTTGCTTTAGCAATTTTGGCATTGGTTTCATCGATGATGTGGACTGCATGTGACAGTGTGTTGCCGAGATAGGTGAACTTGTCCACTGCCACAAGGGTTTGGCCATTTACTGTGATGGTAGGCTCTATGTAAGGCTTTCCTGGTGCAGGATGGTGCATCAATTCTGTCTTCTTGATACTGAGTGTGAGACTGAAATTGTCACAAGCTGAAGAGAAATGGTCCATACCATGTTACATGTCAGACTCAGATTTGGCATTCAAGGAACAGTCGTCAGCAAATAGGAGATCATGAACAGTCACTTCCTGTTACTTCATCTTTGCCTGTAGTCTCCTCAGATTGAAGAGCTTGCCATCAGTCCGGTATCTGATATCGATGCTAGTGTCATAGTCACAGAAGGCATCTGTAAGCATGACAGAGAACACCATACTGAAGAGGGTTCGGGCCAACACACAGCCTTGCTTGACTCAATTGGTGACTGGGAATGGTTCAGATGACTCGCCATCGTCCACGACATGAGTGAGCATGCCATCATGGAATTGCCAAACCATCACAATGAATTTCTCTGGCAACCAAATTCTGCTGTGATCTTCCGAAGGTCGATGAATGTCGTGTAGAGGTTGGAGTTCTGTTCCTGACATTGAATATAAGCTTACTTTGAAAGTAAGCACTATATCCACTTCCTATGATTTTTTTTGCTTTCGAAACTAAGCCGGCCTTGAAAATACTAATACATGTATATTTAATAGATATCTAGTATAAGTTAGCATATAGAAAGAGCAACTTATATCTACATATAACTTGAAGAAACACAGAAGTTCAGACCTCTATGTCATATACTCATTCTAAAATAATATATCAATTAAGGAGGAACTAACATATTTTGCATCAAATCTGAATTTTAAAGCATGAATTCAAGAAATTTTTTCCACCCTTGTAATATATTCAAGTATTTTTCGATATACAGCAGCCCAACAATTTTCCCATTGTCTACTACTGATAAAGTTACTAAAATATACATTTATGTCAAAAGTTAGCCAGTCCTCCAAAAATAAGGTGATAAAAAATTACTGAGAAATACTATTGTGACCTAACATGATTTGAATGGCATTGTGTCAGTTTTTATGGAATCATGAAGAATTGTAAACACAATTCCATGCACTGTGTCTGTTCTACATTGTATTGAATGACTGTGTTTGCGTGCTATCCACCTTATCTGTTTCATCCAATATAGATATTAACTATAGCTCTTTTCGCTACAACTGTCCTGTGTTCTCACTTTCATCTTCATTCCAGGTCTTACCAACAATTCACATCACAGTTTGGGGGCCCCAGGTGGCCGAGTGGTCTAAGGCGCTCGCCTTTACGGATCACTGACCTGACATCTCATCTCTGTCTGCGTGGTTCGAGTCTCGGGCTCGGCCAACGTGGATATGTGAGAAAGTTTGCCAGTAGCTTCCAGTGGGTCGGTGGTTCTTCCCGGGGTTTTCTCGGGTTCTTCCTCCACCAAATATACTAGCCGCCATGTATAGTCTATCATGTGCTGAAAAAATGCGTTAAACCCATAACAACCAACCACATCACAGTTTGGATGTTACTACCTTTACATCATGGACAGTATATTGCTAAACTGATAAATATGCTTAAAATGCTAACCTTTTGCAACAGAAATGTGTGGCTGACTTAACAGCAAAAAAAAAAAGGATACCAGGGTCTATTCTAGGATGTGCTATTGCGATACTCATGCATATTTGTAAAACAATGTGCCAAAAATCAACCAGAATAACATTTTTACAAATAATCATATTTTCAAGCCCTACCTTTATTTCTTCATTAAATCCCTCCATTGTTCATAAAATTCCCCAGTTTTGACAAATGGAGGGGTGAATATACCCCCCCCCCCTCTAAATATTCAGTTCTAGAATAGACCCTGGAATATGGTTCAAAAAATATCCTAAAAGTTGGCACTCATATAAATTTAGAATTAATAAACAAACATAGTGTTCAGTCACAGGCATATAATCACCTTGAGGTAATAGATGTGTACATTTCTGGAATACAAATGTATTCATATTAGTGTTTATTGGTAGTTAATGTGGCATTCACAGTTAACTCTTTATTCATGTAGTTTCCATTTAGTACCTATGGCTGTTGGAACACAAGATTTAATTATAATACTCAGAGTCCAATGGGTAAACTGTGTTGAGACTCCGTAGCAACATGAATGTATTCACTGCTTGGACCATTAGCTTAATTTTTCAGGGTTATTATTTTCTGCCAAGTGTCTGCCTCTTGATCATCAATCAAGTTGCTAAAGGGTTAATTTCCACTGCACTTTTTACAAATTCAAAGAACATGTTAACCTGCCCTAACACTTACAAAATACCTATCTATATTAAATCTGTAAGTATGTTGTTTTGTTGAGTTTACAGCTGTTAATTTTTCTTTTTGTGTATGTTCATTTCTCGGTTAAGCCTGTATTTCTTCCAATGAAACTGTTGTGCATATTGGAACCTACATTTCATTTAAAATGACAGTACTCCCTGCAATGATGACTGTAGGTTTTGTTTATTGCATCTGTGTTCCTTTGGTTCCTTTAGTATCTGTTTCATTCCTTTCTTTAGTCCATCACTATCTGTCATCTTTTTTTTCCCTCAGATTGAATTAAGTTGTAAATTCGTATACTTTTCCCATTCATGTGTCATGCCTGTAGTCGTGAAAAGATTGTCTCTCTTGAAATTTCTTATTGACTCTGTTGTAACATCTTTTGAATCTTCACTCACAGAAAGTAAGAGTTCTCTCGTGTCTTACACAGCTTTTTCATCCTTTCCTTTTCTTTAAATCTATTTTTTATTTTAAAAAATTAGATGTTGGAAATTGTGTGTCTTCATGAACTTGTTTAGGTGAGCAGCTTCATTTATACGATTTTATTTTCTTTCCAGTGTCCAGTTCAGTCTGATTTTGTTCCTGAATTCATGAATTACCATCATAGCTTTCCATGTTTCCTTGATATTTCATGAGTCTAACTGAACTTGAAAGACGCCCCTGTCATCTCCAAAACATGTGACCCAACAGGATTTTAATGGCATCAAGTCAGTTTTTCCAAGATCGTGGGAAGTTTTAAATACAACTCCATGCACTGTGTCTATTCTACATGATATTGAATAACTGGGTTCACGTGCTGTCAACCTCAGCTGTTTCTTGCATCATAAATATTAACTATAGCTCTGTTCCTTCTTACTGTCCAATGTTCTCACTTTTGTTTTAGATGTTAAACACTCCAGATCGCACCAACTACTCACACTACATTTTGGATGTTACTTTCCTTACATCATGGATTCACTGCTATTTGTAACAGAGTAACTAATATTTTGTGTCCTTTCTTAATATCCATATTTTGTTTAATTTCTGTGAAACCAGCTTAATTGGTCAGTAACCTATTCAGGAGGTGGGTTCTTTTAACATGAAATATCTGATTGGCAAAGCCTTTAATTGAGTTCTGCATCAGTTTTGCATCCATCATCACTCATCAGGTGCCTGATGCCTGGGTCTTGGACTTTTTTTTAAAGAAATTTTCGTTTGGTCCAGCCTGAAGTGACTGGAAGTTGAATAAGAACAGAAAATAAAGTCAGTTTTCCTTTTTATTCATATTCTTTACCCCATTCATGTGCAGACACCTTTCAATCCTTGAATTTTCATTTAAATGTCAAATTTAAAAAAGCAATATCATTCCATCAAACACATTTTAGAATCTGTTCCATGCTTTCACAGACAGTGTTGCAAAACATCTGCTCTTCTATAAGCAGACAGTTTATGGCCTTTCCAATGATAGAGTTTGATTGGATTAGTTTTTAAGTTTCAAAAGTCATCATTAAAGCATCAGTTTTATCAGATAGGCAAGGAAACTTTCTAAAATATTTACAGAACAGTGGATGAAATTATTTTTTGGTGTGTTTCTCCTTTTCATATTTTTTTATCTATGCTCTACTGCTAATTGAACTGGTCATTGGGGAATTTCCCAATCACATGTTGACCTAAAATTGACTGTCATTGGGGAATTTCCCAATCACATATTAACCTAAATTGACTTTCATGTATCACTAGTTTTTGCTTTTTTAAAAATGAGCTCATTTATACTGTGTTGATCTGAACATCCAATCAACTGTGAGTATTTACCTTTTTATACTGTGTTGATATGAGCATCTGATCAACTACGAATATTTACCTTTTTATACTGTGTTGATATGAGCATTTGATCAACTGTGAGTATTTACCTTTTTATACTGTGTTGATATGAGCATCTGATCAACTGTGAGTATTTACCTTTTTATACTGTGTTGATATGAGCATCTGATCAACTGTGAGTATTTACCTTTTTATACTGTGTTGATATGAGCATCTGATTAGCTGTGAGTATTTACCTTTTTATACTATGTTGATATGAGCATGTGATCAACTACGAATAATTACCTTTTTATACTGTGTTGACATGAGCATTTGATCAACTGTGAGTATTTACCTTTTTATACTGTGTTGATATGAGCATCTGATCAACTGTGAGTATTTACCTTTTTATACTGTGTTGATATGAGCATCTGATCAACTGTGAGTATTTACCTTTGTATACTGTGTTGATATGAGCATCTGATCAACTGTCTATTGGATCATTACTTGCATTCAACATAAGTCCCTTTTTAAAATTATCACATATGTGATATCTTCTGGGAAATTGGTAAAACTCCTAGTCTCCTAAGTCTTCCATCTTTTTAATAATATAAATATATGTAAAATTTCATGATGAATTTAATGTATCTCCTGAAAGAGTGATTCAATTTAAAGTTTGAAAAGCTGCATTGGGGATATGTTGATTTGTTGCATTGGGGATATGTTGAAAAGTTGCATTGGGGATATGTTGATATGTTGCATTTGGGATATGTTGAAAAGTTGCATTGGGGATATGTTGATATGTAGCATTGGGGATATGTTGATATGTTGCATTGGGGATATGTTGAAAAGTTGCATTGGGGATATGTTGAAAAGTTGCATTGGGGATATATTGAAAAGTTGATTTAGAAAAATCTCCGGTATTGGACAACATATCTTCTGCATTGTACAACATATCTCCTATACTGGACAACATATCTCCAGCATTGGAAACACAAATCACTTGCATTTCCTTATTTAACTTTTATAAATCATGTTCATTCGAAGGGGATTATTTGTTTGATGCTATTGTTATGGGACTTTCTGACTGTAAACATTCTTTTTTTATGTTGTTGTTGTAGACCTTCTGACAGTGGAAACATTCTTTTTTTATGTTGTTGTTGTAGACCTTCTGACAGTGGAAACATTCTTTTTTTATGTTGTTGTAGACCTTCTGACAATGTAAACATTCTTTTTCTATGCTATTGTGGTAGACCTTCTGACAGAGTAAACATTCTTTTTTTATGTTGTTGTTGTAGACCTTCTGACAGTGGAAACATTTTTTTCTATGCTATTGTTGTAGACCTGATGACAGTGGAAACATTCTTTTTCTATGCTATTGTTGTTGGCCTTCTGACAGTGGACGCATTCTTTTTCTATGCTGTTGTTATAGACCTTCGGACAGAATAAACATTCTTTTTTATGCTGTTGTTGTAGACCTTCTGATAGTGGAAACATTTTTTTCTATGCTGTTGTGGGCTTTCTGACTGTAAACATTCTTTTTCTATGCTGTTGTTGTAGGCTTTCTGACAGTAAACATTCTTTTTCTATGCTGTTGTTGTAGGCTTTCTGACAGTAAACATTCTTTTTCTATGCTATTGTTGTTGTCCTTCTGACAGTGTAAACATTATTTTTTATGCTGTCATTGTAGGCGTTCTGACAGAGTAAACATTCTTTTTCTATGCTATTGTTGTTGGGCTTCTGACAGAGTAAACATTCTTTTTCTATGCTATTGTTGTTGGCCTTCTGACAGAGTAAACATTCTTTTTCTATGCTATTGTTGTTTGCCTTCTGACAGAGTAAACATTCTTTTTCTATGCTATTGTTGTTGGCTTTCTGACAGAGTAAACATTCTTTTTCTATGCTATTGTTGGCCTTCTGACAGAGTAAACATTCTTTTTCTGTGCAATTGTTGTTAGCCTTCTGACAGAGTGAACATTCTTTTTATATGCTATTGTTGTGGGCTTTCTGAAGGTGTCTACATTATATTTCTATTCTATTGTTGTTTGGCCTTTGGACAGTGTAAACATTCTTTTTCTAATCTAGTTTTGGATGTAGACAAAAATATATCTTAACATGTTAATTGTTCATTATTTTAAAATTCTTTATTAAATTTTTTTTAAATTGATGATACTGTAATTTTTGAAATGCAAGACAGTAACTTTAAGACCTGGCTCTGATACCTTGTGCTCAAACTTAGACTTGTATCAAAATTCTGACATACAGTATGATTGGTTGGTTTTTTTATGCTAGCCAATCAGATGTCCGATTTTTCAATTGTGTTTAGTTTTTGAGCATGAGAATATTTTTATTTTTCAGGTTTAGGGTAAACGCATTGTAAAAACAGATGTTTTTTTTACACCGATCAGAAACTTTATTTCAGCCAGTTCGTATCGGGGATAGTCAGTTAGAGCACTAATGGAGGTACATTGACCATTGGGCCTAGAATAATTTGTTTAAGAAATGAGGTCTAATCAGATTTGACAAATGCACTCTGACCAAAGACTTTTCCAGACACCGCAAGTCTATTTTTGATTTGTTCAAATTTTGCCACCTTTCTGACACACAGTGTCAATCTGATTGTAACAAATTAACTTTACTAGCTTGAGATAATAATGGATTTTTTTTTGCTGCACGTAGGTAAGAGTGCCAGAATTAACGGCATGAGATTTTAGAATAACTGAAAACTAAAATAACACATAATTTGGATGAATATAGCTAGAGTAACAAGTATTGTTTGAATTACCCTTATTAGTGATTGACTGTAAATCAAAATGCAGAGGCCATCCATTGAAAGCAAAGTCATGCAACTTTGTAGGAAGTCTATGTTATGGGGGGTTTTTTTAAATCTTTGTAAATAAGGTTAAGTCTATGTAAGTATTTGTTTTTAATCAAATTAATTAAAAGTCATATAGTCATAGAGGAATCACCAACTTTTAAAGCTTCTGCAGACTCCTATAAAAAAAAAGAAAAAACTGATATAAAGGTTGCAAAACTAACAGAATTTCAGGAAGATGGTATGGCCATTTTTTCTGTCTAATGAGTTTAGTTTTCTGCCCACCTATTATTACCTGGCAACCAATGTAATGTTACAGTACATTGCTCTTAGCTTGCAGACACTGATAAAAGTTCCATATCATTAAAAGTACTCCCGTCTTTAACAAAGCCACTAATATACAGGGTAACCATGAAGATTTGAAGCAAGTACATGTAAATGTATGTTCACTTGCAAAGTAACCTGTGAATTTGGCTGGTTAATTTTAATAAAGATATTTGTTAATATTTATTTAAGTGAGGAATAATTGTTTCTTAGCTTTCCAGTTGAAGGCAAAAAAAGTTTTTTTTCACTACTGTAATCAACCTTTTTAAATAAATTTTTTAATTTAATTAGACATCTGAATCTGTATGAATTGGAAAGTGAAAATTGTCTTCAACATATCAGGATACTGTAAATCATTATACAAGTATTAACTTTTGATGAGGTTACTATAAGAATTTGTCAATCCCAGAACAATTATATTCACAGATGCCACAGGCCAAGGTGAACATCATTTTTCTGGAGTTGATAAAGTCTTGTAACAACTGAAATTAAAAGTTAATAATTGTTTTATTACATGATGTGTAATTTTCATATATTCTTTTAACCGTAATGGGAATGAGACGTCACTTGATAAATTTTTTGATAATTAGCAGCACCCCTCCCCCACCCCACTCCCACATATACACACACACATACACATACACACAAAGGAAAAAAGTTCTATAATTCATGTGCTTTTCAGCACATTATGTAAAAATACTGGTATAAATTTTCAGTTGGTCAATGTCATAAAAATGAAAAAGAAACAGCAAACATTTGGAAACAATTATTTCTTTTGTTCCTGTTCATTGTAGTCTTTACATTTTCATTTTAAACAAAAATACAGACTAAAGGGTAGCAAGGAGGCAGATGGATGGGTGACCAGATGGACAAATGGAAAATATATTCTAGCAACTATTAGTAATGCATGATGACCACTCAAACAGAATTGTGTCCTCTGACAAGCTACACTGGAGATAAGTGTTAGGTGAGCTGTTGGAATCTTAGAGCACTCTCACGTGCACATGTGAGTTTGCTGTAATATTTTAGCAAAAATTTTGAATTAAGCATAAGTTAGGTGCACAAAGTTTATGTTGCTAACAGATTGAATCACCTGTATTCAGTAAAATAAAATAATGCAAAAATGTTTTGATTTACATTATCTGAGTTTTTTCTTCAGGTTTTCCAAGAGTTTGTCAGTATTTTGAAGTAACAGAAATCACAATTTTATGAAAAGTTTAGTAATGTAACTACTTTTGTCAACTATACTCTCACAAAGTTATTGAAATATGTGTCCCTGTAAGAGAAATTATTTCTTTATCAGCATAAATTATCAAAGAGAAACTGTGAGGAAAAAATGTTTAACTTACCAAGACTCTGTTCCAGTTTGTTTTGACTGCATATACATTCAGATATCAATGCAGTTCAGACATCATAGAATGCTCTCAGATTTCTGACAATTGTTAGGAGTGTTATCCAGTACTAAATCAAGCTTGGCTGTCATTATTTTCAATACTTGCTGTCAAAACCCCCATCATTAGGTACAATACATAATTTTTGTGCCATAAATTTGCCATTCATGCCCAGTTCTTATGTCTTTGATTTAGTTGGGCTTTATACAGATTTTTTCCATCTGTGAGGCAGAAATCAGATGGAAGCTTGGGAGTCTGGTTCACTGTAGTGAAAATAAGGGAGTTAATTGATTTATAAAGTCACAGAGAACTAGTCTAAGCCATATGGTACACTGGTTTATAACTGGGTTGTAAGTCTATGACCATTGAGAAAACATTTTATACAATAAAACAGACTGATAATTTTATTATTGGCCACTGTCCTTTGAAGAAAGAGCCCGGGATCATGTTGTATATCCGGGCCAGCATGTCCTGGCTCACCATTCATTAAGTATACTTGTGTTATCATGTGTTATAATGTTGTATATCAACCAAAATTGTTGATAATAATAATAATAATAAAGTCTTTTTTCTTCAAGAGGATATCTCTGGTTCTCTGTTGTATAAACAAGCATGAAAAGATGCACGTTAATTGATACTAGGGGTGTGCAGTTTTACCCCGTATATAGCTATATTGTGGTAAGGATCCTGCTGGTACATGTACTGCAGTAAATTGCCAATGAACTGGTTTTTACGGTATTATTTTAAAATAGCATACAAATAAAACTTCTACTTCAGCCTTCATTTGTTTTGTTTGAATTTTTGGCCACTTTCAGTTTCTGTTGTTCTAAAACCCAAAATGATATATGAAATTCGTCTGCTGAGAAAATGGTTGAACTACACATTACACACAGCCTGTTGGAATATAATGACCCAAAATGGTTGATGTGATGTCTGAAGTCTCTTATGAGACAATGCCAAAAAGAAAAGGCAAAATCACTTGATTGGCAGTATTTTTGGCTCAAATTCTTCAAGAAAGATGGAAAAGTAACCTTTAACATTACCATTTGTCAAAAATGTAATGCAGAGGTGAAGTTTGAGGATGGGACAACAAACTTGACTGCCCACATACAGTGACATCAGCTCACCCCAGTCACCAATTAGGCCAGAGTTGAGAAGATGCAAATTATACAGGAGTCTGTCTCATGTATCTCGGACTCGCTGACACGAAACTTTGACTTTGACTTTTTTTTCACTCTTTAATATTATTTTACATTTCTTAACATTTTCCCAGTGTTTTGCAATTCGTATTGCAATACACTGTCCAGTATTACAAAATATCCCAACAAAAAAAATTCTGATGATACCCAACCATATTTAATACATTTCATATAATAAGTTCAAGTATTTACTAATTGAGAATATTCCGTGTATTCATGCTCAGTTAACACACTGCAGAGTGATCGGTTTGGTGTTTGGTGTTGTATTTCATGCTCAGTTAACAAACTGCAGAGTGATTGGTTTGGTGTTTGGTGTTGTATTTCATGCTCATTTAACACACTGCAGTGATTAATGTGGTGTTTGGTGTTGTATTTCATGCTCAGTTAACAAACTGCAGAGTGATTGATTTGGTGTTTTTGGTGTTGTATTTTATGCACAGTTAACACACTGCAGAGTGATTGGTTTGGTGTTTTTGGTGTTTATTTCATGCTCAGTTAACACACTGCAGAGTGATTGGTTTGCTGTTTGGTGTTGTTTTTTATGGCTCAGCAACACAAGTAGGTTATTTAGTGCAGTGGCAGTTGGAGTAAAGGACACACCACGATAGCCAATATGGGCTGATCTGATGCTAGGATTTGACCCCTCAGCTAGGATCTGACCCCTGACCCTTTTGGTTGCAAATTTGGCACACTAACCACTGAGACACAATGGCTCCTTTATCCATTATTCACCTCGTATGACATTCAGGATACCACATCTGGCCTAGTCTACCGTATAAACTCGCATATAAACCGGATCCAAATGCAAACGACATAGACCCTGATCTGCCATCACATAATGCGCCGGCAGATCAGGGTCTATGTTGTTTTGTTCGATTGATTAGTCCTTACAAACTGCATAGACCCAGATCTGCCAGCGCATTATGCGACAGCAGATCTGGGTCTATGCAGTTTGCAGTTGGTATAATCTTATATGTGAATATTTACGGTACATCCCTGAACCCACTGGGGGTCACACTGCAAAGTGAAAGTAAAAATGCAAAGAGTTGAGTTATAAGGCTGATGAACTGAAAATGCAATTTGAATCTTCTTTTCTCATATCTTTTCTTTCCATTATATTCCATGATCTTTCAAAAAAAAACATTGTCTCTGCTGCCAGCTTTTGCATATTTATGTTTATTCTCCCCTACCAAAACATAATAGTCAAATGTGACAGCAGTTTCACATGAAGTAGATGTAGAAGTACGTGTAGATGTAATAAAGCATTTGGTGCCTCATGTAGACATTTTAATACATGTACTCTTTTGTGAAAACTATTAGAGTATGTGATTTATTTTACATACTTTTGATCAATATTCTTTAAGATATTATAACGTGGTAACGTGTCTACCATGGTTTTAAATCCAAATTAATTTGTATAAAAGTTATAACAACTTGTACAAGCAGTAGTATTCTGGAAAGCTAAGATCTTGTTACTCCATGGTCATTTAGGTGGAAGAAATTGGAGACCTTGGATGGAAATGTTAAACCTTTGTTGGGTGATATTTCTGACTTTCCTTTTCTGGCTCCCATATACTTCATGATTTACAGCATTTATACGGTTTGGTTTGGTGTTTTATGGCACAGCAACATAAGTATGTTATTTAGTGCCAAGGAAATTGGAGTAAAGTGTCTTGCCAAAAAACACACAACAGTAGCTGACCCGAGTTGATCTGATGGTGGGATTCAAACCCACTTCCTTTTGATTGTGAGTCCAGCACATTACCCATGAATCACCATGGCTCCTGTCTCCATTATTTACCACTTATGACAGGCAGTAGAGTGCATCATGCTCATTCTACATTCCCAAGCTTGCAGGGGGTTACATCATTTGGTAATAGAACAGTGATATGGTGATTTACCACAGAGAAACCCACTTGAAATTTACTCTCCCATGTCTAAATTTTAATTGTTAAGTTGGGATTGATAATATGTCTTTATATCGGTACACTTTAAACATTGTATTGACTTACTGTCATTTGTGGCACTGATTAAGACCAAGAATTTTGGACCCTAAATATTCGATTCTAATATCAAAAACTGATCTTCCATTCTGGGAATGTGTGGGCTTAACTCAGACTGATAAATTGGAATCCAAGGTAGTTATGATATGGTTTGGTTTGGTGTGGAATCCAAGGTAATTATGATATGGTTTGGTTTGGTGTGGAATCCAAGGTAATTATGATATGGTTTGGTGTGGAGCAATATAAGTAGGTTATTTAGTACAGAGGCAATTGGAACAAAGTGTCTTGCTTAACCCATTTTATCCTGTTTACCAATTTCAACTACACTGTCCGATTCCTGAGAAGCAATTCTAAATACATTGTGGTAAAACTGAGCATCACACAGCAGCAGCAGTTGAAATTGTGATGACCTTCACCATGTTTACTAAAAGTGTTGTAACATTGTTATTTCTTTTTTAAAGTATATAAAACTATGTATCTTTGAAAAGGTATTAAAATTTGCAACACAGTGATATATGTTTTGTTATCATTTACCAATGTACATGCTCACAACTGTATTTTGAAATATGACTTGAAAAAAAATAAAAAAAATAAAAAAACTCGCCATGATGTTCAGTGAATCTTTTGTCCATGAAGATGAATGAAATGCTCCTAATATTATGTGAATAAAATAAAGATAATTCTATTTCTAGTATTTTGGTCCAAATTTGAAGTTTCTAGCACTGTTAGTTCAAAAGTTATAATAATTTTACTAAAATTGGACAACAAAACACCTGGAACAATTTTTTACATCACATTCCAAAACATGTACTTCAGCGTGCAGTTTCTCATGAAAACATGTCACATATTAATCCTAGTCACAAATTAATCCTAGAAATCTTTAAGTATGATAAAGATAATTAATCAGTAGAATGTTTGTCCAAATTTGAGGTCCATATCATCAATATGTCAGTAATAACAATATTACTTTAATCACAAATATAAATGTCCACATCACACTGCAAAAATGTACTTCATTTTTAAAACTGCAAATTCTACATCAGTTGTTGTGTAAACATCAGCTTTTAAGCATTTATACACCTAGTGATGTGTTTTCCCTGGCATTCGGTATGAACAGGGACATTGCATTCCCTGCAACCAAATTTTGTCACCCCTCTTCTCTCTCCAGGTTGAGCGGCCAGTGAACATTCATGACAGGTTTTTTTTCTTTCATACATTTTTTCAATGGTATGTTGCACTGTTCCTCTGGTAGGCTCTGGAACAAGTGCTGCCGCCTTTCCAGCTCTAGTGTCACCAACTAAAGATGCAACTAGGTCCTCGAGATAGCTCTGAAATGTTGGCCACATACTTTTGACTTTCTCTGGATTCGTGTCCCGTGCAATTACATATGCATTGTACCCTGAAGTTTCCATTAGGTAAAAGAAAATTCGACGCCACCATTTTTTTGACCGGTGATGAAGAAGATAGTACCCAACCATCTGGTCACAGAGATCTACCCCTTTCATGTTTTGCTGGTAATCAGATAGCATTTTAGGAACTTCAACCTGTCGCTGAACAGCCATACCAGAACGTCTGTTTACAATGCCACGTGATGATGGGTCATGAAAATTTGACAAGACACAAACAACTTTTGTATCTTGCCAAACACAAAATGTAAGTTCATCCTTCTGTGCAACTTTGTATTCGTGTTTCTTCAGTTTCAGCTGTTTTGGCAGCAACTCTTTTGGCAACCCCTTCCTGTTGTTACGGACCGTTCCACAGGCCATCACCCCTCTAGTATGCAAGTCTCTCAGTAAGTCTGTGCTCGTGTAAAAGTTGTCGAAATAGACCGTCAGATTTCTCCCGAACATGTGTGAGCAGAGATCCATTACCACTCTGTAAGCCAGCCCCTTTTCTTGCCCATCTTCTTTGCCGGTGTATACCTGGAATCTATGCATGTATCCAGTTGAGCTGTCGGCCATATTCCATAGTTTCACCCCCCATTTTGTTGGCTTTGCTGGGAGGTACTGTCTAAAAGAGAGCCTTCCTTTAAATTTTATCATGCTTTCATCAATAGTTGCATTTGTTTTGGGTATAAAATTTGATTGAAATCTCTGGTCTAAATAATCCAGATACCATCTGATTTTCTTTAGTTTATCTGGTCTTCCCTCTGGCTGAGGCTCTGCAGCTTGTTCTTCATTGTCATGGAGATGCAAGTATCTCCAAATCAGATCAAATCTGTCACGAGACATGATTTTATTGAAAGCTGTGACAAACATGTACTTATTTTGTCGCCAATAATTATGTCTTGATGGAAGACGAATTATTCCCATGGCAAAACATAAACCTATAAAGGCCTTCATTGTGGGAATATCTACTGGCGTCCATCTTGGTGACTTTGGTTGGGGGGGATTTTTTCTACGCTCCTGTTCAGCGTAACGGTTTGTTTCATCGACAAGTTTTTTCCATATTAAATCATCCCAGAGCAACTCAAAGTAATGCTGTGCATCAGCTTCTTCTGGGTGTTGAACAGTTGCCCCTTCTACCAATTTAAATCTTGGCTGCAACCGAGGTGAAAAATCATCCTGGACCCATTCCTCTTGAAAGCCTTCAAAGTCAGCTTCA
Source organism: Margaritifera margaritifera (assembly GCA_029931535.1). Classification (NCBI taxonomy): domain Eukaryota; kingdom Metazoa; phylum Mollusca; class Bivalvia; order Unionida; family Margaritiferidae; genus Margaritifera; species Margaritifera margaritifera. Next base: position 3,726,533 of record JAQPZY010001695.1, read on the forward strand.
TTCTCCGAATCGCTGTTGAAAAGTGCATGAAGCCATGCATCATCTCTTTCATCAACTTGATGCAATTCTAACCCATCATTTAAGTCAATATTATCATCAGAATCATCCAAATCATCAACTTCAATGTCGCTACCCTCGCTGTCAACATCCATGTTTACATCTGAGTTGTCGTCCATCATTTTATCGATCGATTTTCAAGCCAACAATTACTTTTGCAACCACGTTTTTTTAAAAATTTCACTGCGCATGCGTGCTTTAACCATTTCCTGTGTTGGTGAAGAAGTACACAAATATTTGTGATGTATAACACATGTTTCTATAGACGCTACACACATACGTAGTAGATTACGACCGTAGTCGTATTCAGGATAAAATGGGATACTACGACCACAGGCGTATTCAGGATAGAATGAGGTATTACGACCGTAGTCGTATTCAGGATAAAATGGGCTAAAGGACACACCATGGTAGCTGATCCGGCTGATCCAATGTAGGATTCAAACAAGTAGCGTTTCTGTTGGCCCGATGGATCCTCCCGTATGTTGTAAGAGATGTAGACTAGGCCCGATTGATCCTCACGTATGTTGTAAGAGGTGACTAATGGAGACGGGAGCTGTGTTCGCACAGTGGTAACATAGCATGCTGAACTCCATTCTGAAAGGGTTTGGGTTTGAATCATACCACTAGATCAACCCAGGTTAACTGCTGTGTCATCCTTGGAAAATTCACTTTACTCCAATTGCCTCAGCACTAAATAACCTTTGTGTGTCGCTGTGCCATAAAACACTGAAACCAAACCAATCTCTTTACTGCATATACAGTGTATATCCATGTCCTAAGAGCAGTGAATAAGTAAGTTGATAAAAAAATTAATCAATAAATGAAACAATCACTCATTCACTCAATGTATCATAAGGATTTATCACAATATAAATTATGTAATATTTTGAATTTCACTGATTTCTTTTTAAAGAACATTTGTAATAAAAAGTATAATATTTGTAAAGTACATGTAGTTGTCGATCATAGTGTTTGGGTGTTTTATGACACAGAAACACATTGAATGTTATTTCATGCTGAGGTGATCAAAGGGAATATGAATTATTTATGTGTAATGTGCTTATGTTACAGATTTTAAATGAAGATGTTTTGTGGTGATTCTTCATTTTTGAGTTTCTTTATTTTTATCCTTGATTGTAATAAACATCCATTACAAGCATCATCAATGAGCAAACACTCAAACTTTTTTTTTTCTTTTTATTTACCTTCACTCATGGATTTTGACTTTTAATTTCTACACTAATAAAATATGTAGACTTATGGATACGTTTAATCCTTTTCTAATTAATTACAAGTTGGTATGAACATTTTCATATTTGTCATTGGTCTTGAACTGTCTTCATATGTGTTATCAATATTAAACAGTTCTCTGACCTCTTGCTGATTACTGGAGATTGCACTTTGTATCTGACGTAGAGTGTATTGAATTGTACATGTTTTGCTAGTTCTCCTCACGGATGGTCAGTTTTTGGACAAAATTAGTAACTGGGAAATAGTAAAAATGTCATCTAGTTATATAGATACTTATTAAGCAATTTATGATCTAGCACCTTTGCAAATAAATGGATTTGTAGTATAAAAAAATACCCTAGAAAACTTGGGACTTAATTATGTTTGATTAACATACATTATTTTTTGTCTGATAATAAATCTTTGGTAGCACAATGCAGACAAATTCTAATTGATCAGTATAGACAAATCTGGAAAACTGATATAAATTACCCACTAAAAGTACAACTTATGCTTTATTCAAAATTGAATTGGAATGAGAAAATTATCTAGTAAACTTGCCAAGAAAGTTGTATAAAGTACATGTACTTACAAAGTTTCGAAGAAGTAATCTTAAGTTTCCTGTAGAAAAGGGATGTTGGGAAGGAATACCTAAACATGACAGGAATGTGTATTATGTAATAGCAGCTATAGAATTCTTTGCATGAGGACTGGGGGAATCATTCAAGTAATGATGAGTATTCAAGTGATGTTTTGGGAGTTTTGCTGTATTAGAATCTCAAGATGTAGGTGATTTTGGAGTTTTACTGTATTAGAATCTCAAGATGTAGGTGATTTTTTTGAGTTTTACTGTATTAGAATCTCAAGATGTAGGTGATTTTGGAGTTTTATTGTATTAGAATCTCAAGATATAGGTTATTTTGGAGTTTTACTGTATTAGAATCTCAAGATATAGGTTATTTTGGAGTTTTACTGTATTAGAATATCAAGATATAGGTGATTTTGGAGTTTTACTATCTAAAAATCTCAAGATGTAGGTGATTTGGAAGTTTTACTGTATTAGAATCTCAAGATATTGGTTATTTTGGAGTTTTACTGTATTAGAATCTCAAGATATAGGTGATTTTGGAGTTTTACTGTCTTAAAATCTCAAGATGTAGGTGATTTTGGAGTTTTACTGTATTAGAATCTCAAGATGTATGTGATTTTGGAGTTTTACTTTTATTAGAATCTCAAGATATGGGTGATATAGATTTATTTGTTAGACTTTAAACAACATATATATACTTTAAATCTCACTTGGACATTGAATTGTACCTTAAAATTGGATTGCAGAATAAAATTACAGACAGGGTTTATCTAAGTTAAAACACTTTTATGATAGAGACCAAAAGACATGCAAACATCCCTACAAATCAACAAGTACAAGTATGTCTGTTTTGCGATAGTGACCTAATTGAAGATGACGTTTATACTGTACTGCTTTGTCATACCTTAGATGATTTGAGACACAAACTTTTACCCAATCAGCATGTCAAGCCTCCATGTTATGAAAAGATTTATTCATTGCTACAATCAAAAGTCCCACATATTATTTGTTGTTTTGAAAAGTTTTATTTATTGCTACAATCAAAAGTCCCACATAATATTTGTTGTTTTGAAAAGTTTTATTCATTGCTCCAATCAAAAGTCCCACATATTATTTGTAATTTTGAAAAGTTTTATTCATTGCTCTAATCAAAAGTCCCACATATTTTATGTGTAATTTTGAAAAGTTTTATTCATTGCTACAGTAAAAGTCCCACATATTATGTGTAATTTTGGAATATTTGTGTACTGAGCATTTATTAGAAGTGGGTCATTGATATTAAAATAATTATAATTGCAACATATAAGATTACAGAACGAGCTTCTTTGCATTATTGTATCACATTATACAGAACAAGCTTCTTTGCATTATTATATCACATTATACAGAACAAGCTTCTTTGCAATATTGTATCACATTATACAGAACAAGCTTCCTTGCATTATTGTATCACATTATACAGAACAAGCTTCTTTGCAAAATTGTACCACATTATACAGAACAAGCTTCTTTGCAATATTGTATCACATTATACAGAACAAGCTTCTTTGCATTATTGTATCACATTATACAGAACAAGCTTCTTTGCATTATTAGTAGAGCTAATAATGGGCTGGCCTGGATGTGTATCAAACCTGTGACCCTTGGATTAAGAGTATGATGCTCTACCAACTGAGCTACTGCTGCTCACTTAGCTTGATGTAGGATTTGAAGGCCTTTTTTCAAGGGATTGCTCCCCTTGAGAGGGGCCTTGTTAGAAGGGGACCACTGTATTAAAATTGGTGTCAGAAATTGTTTCAGGTAATTTATTCGACATACAGAGTTTAATGTCATTATTCTCCAGCAATAAAGAAGTAATATAATCTAGCAATAACAGTTGCAGGCACAATGGGAATTTCCTTTTTTCTTCATTTTTTATTCGTCCAATTAATATCTTTTATTTTTCATTCATTGTTGATTTTAATCTTTATCAACATTGAATATATTTAAGAGAAGTGACACCCTTTGGGATGAAATACTTCAGTAAGAACTTGGTATAGTCATGGTTTTCCCATGATTTTGACTCTTGGATGGGATGTATTCCCTCTGCCAGGCAAACAACATATAGATGATTGCATCAGTTCCTTTCACAGATTCCATGCCCCACTGTACCTGTATTGTTTTTCTTCTCATCTCTTGTGATTTATTTGCTCTACTATATTCATAACAAGTTCGTCTATCTTTGCACTTGCTGACCTCATCGATCATTACCTCCTCCTTCTGAGTATTAGCATCAAAGCAACAAATGTGTCATTGACTTTGACTTGACCCTAGGGAATGATGGGAAAGAAAAGGAAATAAACAGTTTAACTCATTCAGTGTTTGTGGTCTGTATCAGCATGGGAGCTTATTGGTTTATTATGAGCACTCATTAGTCAAAGTGAATTGATGAATGTCCAGTTTGATAGTATGTTAGGGCATACTGATGCTGGAAGCACCAACTTTGTCAGAACAGGACTCTGTAGATTTGTACTGGGATATCCGATGGATGGGTGAATTTTGTAAAATTGCACAGATAATTATAACATATATATTTTATGTTTAAAACTTAAATCATTTTGCAAAGGGACCCTAAGTGACCTATTCAGATTTAATACTAGTATGACATATATTGTTTCTCTAAGAGCAGTATGAAGAATTGCTTAGTGCATCAAGTATTCCTGATGGCCTGTAACATTTTCAAATGGCCCATCGTTTTTCACCATTATTTGTTATCACTTCATATACACAATTGGGTCATTGGCCCATTAAGAGGACCCACTGTGTGTGTGTAACTGTGATTTTCATATTTAGAGTGTTTAGTTTACAGCATTACCAACTAGCAGCTAGGCAACAACAGAATTTAACAAAATTTAACAGAGAGCATCCTCACATAGAGGTCTTTCATGTCTGTATAAATGATGCCATTCCACCATCAAATATGGCCACCATTACTAAAAATAGAAAATTATTTAAAATGACTTCTCAAAAAGCACTCAGCAGAATTTGACCAAATTTGATAGAAAGCAGTGCTGGCATTGAGGGCTTTTTATTTTTTTTGTTTACAAATGATGCTGATCTGCCGTCAAATATGGCTGTCATTAGTAACAATAAAAAATCCTTTGATTGACTTCTTCGCAAAAACCACTCTTCAGAATTTGACCAGATGTAACAGAATGCATCCTGGCATGAAGGGTTTTCAGTTTTATACAAATGATGCTGATTCACCACCTAATATGACTACTGTTACTAAATATGAAAAAAAAAGTTTTAATGGCATCTTCTCAAAACCACTTAACATAATTTGTCCAAATTTGACAGTATCCTGGCATGAATGACTTTAAAATTTTTCAAGATGATGCCAATCTGCAATTAAATGTGGTCATTGTTATTAACAATATAAAAACCTTTAAATAACTTTTTCTCAAATACAACTCAATATAATTTGACCAAATTTGACAGAAAGCTTCCTGACATGAAGGGCTTTCAAGTTTTTACAAGAATGATGCAGATTTACCGTCAGTTATGTTTGCCTTTACTAAAAATAAAAAACTGTTTAAACAAGTTCATCTCAGAAACTACTCAACTGAATTTGACTGACTTTGACAGAAAGTATACTGACTTGAAGGTTTTCATGTTTATACAAATGACACTGATTCATTATCTATGGCAGCTCAGTAGAGTGTCAGACTCATAATCCAAGGGTCACGGGTTCAATACCCATCCAGGCCAGCCTAGATCGGCTGCCTCAGTGTGTCCTTGGAAAAGGCACTTAGCTCCCACTTCCTTGGTGTTATATAGCCACTAATGTATTCAAAGTGCTATTAAAATCAACAAAAACAATTACCTGTGGCTATCATAAAAAAAAATGGAAAATTCTTTTAATTACTACTTCTCAAAAACCACACAACAGAATCTGACCAAATTTGCAAAAAGCATCTTGGCGTGAAGGGCTTTTTTTGTACAAATGATGCTAATCCGCCATCACATATGGCTGCTGTTACTACAAATATAAAAAAAATTATAAACTTGTTCTTATAAACCGCTTGACAGAATTTGACCAAATTTGACAGAAAGCATCCTAGCTTAAAGGCTTTTCAGATTTATACAGATGGTCACTGGTAGAAATAGAAAAACATTTAAAAAAACTTTATATAAAGAAAACCCACAAAACAGAATTTGACCAACTTTGACAGAATGCATTGTGGTATAAAGGCCTTGCAATATTGGACAAATGATGTTGATGCGCCATTAAATATGGATGGAAGTACAACAAATTAAAACTCCAAGTGGGGCAATCAATCTATCATATACTTCCTAGGTTTTATCTGGCTTGACAGAAAAGGCAAAGGTTGCTCCAATTGCCTAACATTGCTTTCCACTGCATAACTTTACTAAGGAACAATGCATTTCGGCCAGTTATTATACAGCTTTATATTGATGGGACTTTGAATGAGTTGGATTTCCAGCATTTCACATCATTATTATGTCCTATGTCTCCAATGCAATAGCAGAAGGGGGCATATTGCTTTGCTGCTGTCCATCCATATGTCTGCACATCTGTACATCCATCACAAATCCATTTGAACATAATAGCACAAAAACTATTGTCAGGCCATTCAATTTTTTTACACAATTTTGATCTTTTTTTACTTGTCCTTTTTTTGACATTAACCTTGGTAGAACAGTGAAGCAAAAGCCAGCTGAGGCAGACAAATGAAATTTGGTTGGCATATTTGTATTCATATTTGGATGACCTGATAAGATTTTCAGGTCATTACAGCGAATTTTTAAATTTGGATGACCTGATTAGATTTTCAGGCCATTGCAGCAAATTTTTTAATTTGGATGACCCGGTTAGATTTTCAGGCCATTACAGAAAATGTTCAGATTTTTCTACAGTTTATAATTTTTTGAGATTTTGACGATACTTGGTCTTCAGTGGAGGCATACATGTTGTACAAACAAAAATCTAGTTTAGAAGAGTTATGGCCCCTGAATGCACGACTCTTAACTTTGGTTTCCCAACAGAAGTTCTTTTGTTTAAGGCACTGCTGAGCAAATTTTAGAGGGTGGGTCCCTTTACAATGCACCCATTAGTGCTGCCTATAGTTTAACCACAGATTGTGCTCATTTGGCAATGCCTCCTCATGTATGTAACCTTGACATGAACAAGAAAACAGCAGAGCATCACAGCAAACATAGTACCATACTACAGAAGTCAATTTCACCATCCTACGTCACAGGTAATTGGACCACTTCAGGCTTTTCTGTACTAGCTTTAAGCTGAGCTAACATAAACATTTGGTCAAAGTGTTTGAAAAAGTCAGAGCCACTCAGACAGTAAAATTAACACATAAATAGCTGCTATTTTTGTGTCATTGGTGTACATCGTTTTCACAAAACATTGGTTAAAGCTAAATTACAGACAAGAACTTACCTTGAAACGAGTGTGTTTTTCAAGATGGTAGCATCCAGTTTGAAGCAAGGTTTTGGCCATCATTTTACTATATGCAATATTTCGTGAAAACAATATTGCACATCAAAGACTCTGTAGAGCTATTTATCTTGGCTGGTTATTTTGTTTGGCCAGCTCTAATTTCTTCAAACACTTCAGCCAATTGTTGTGGTTGGCTGACATAAAGTTGCTGCCAAAAATCTTCTAGTATTCCACATGCTTGTGAGGTTGGATGGTGAGATTGTAAGTCCGGCCATATATTGTCTTACAAAGGATTGTGTGTTACACATCACTGGTTTCTGGCATTTATCTTCACATTGCTGTAATAAATTACTAACATGGTACAATGCTAATGATTTGGACACAGACTTGCACAACATCCGTCATTGAGTTGCCAGATGTCTTTCTTTGTACATCACTCCCTCCCTATAAAACCCTTCATTATAACACAGTTCCTGTTGTAAGATGGGTATGGTCTTGGATCACATTTTATTATTCAACAGTAGAATTATATGTATTATGTACTTCATTATAGGGTGGTCTCACTATAAGGTGGTATACTCCATGGCTGCAGTGGACAGTGTTGTAGAGAGGGAGTACTTATTATGTACTTCATTAAAAGGTGGTCTCACTATAGGGTGGTATATTCTATGGCCCAAGTGGACAGTGTTATAATGAAGGAGTACTGTATTGTGTACTTAATGATAAGACAGTCTCACTATAAGGTGTTATATTCTATGGCTCTCACGGACATCATTATAATGAGGGTGTACTGTATCATGTACTTCATTATAAGGCTATTTTACTATAAGGTGGTATACTCCATGACTCCCATGGACATCATTATAATGAGGGAGTACTGTATTGTGTGCTTCATTATAAGACAGTCTCACTTTAAGGTGGTATACTCCATGGCTCCCATGGACATCATTATAATGAGGGAGTACTGTATTGTGTACTTCATTATAAGACAGTCTCACTTTAAGGTGGTATACTCCATGGCTCCCATGGACAGCATTATAATGAGGGAGTACTATATCATGTATTCATTATAAGACAGTCTCACTTTAAGGTGGTATACTCCATGGCTCCCATGGACAGCATTATAACGAGGGAATATTGTATCAAGTACTTCATTTTAAGACAGCTCACTATAAGGAATGGTATATTTTATGTCTCAAGTGGACAGTGTTATAACATATGAATACTGTATTATGTACTTCATTATAAGGCAGTCTCACTATAAGGTGGTATAATCCATGGCTTACATGGATATCATTATAATGAGGGAGTACTGTATTTCTCTGCTACTGTACCAGTTCCTGTCAGTATACTTATCTCATCTGTCTGCCTGTTTGTGATTCAAAAAAGATAACATTTCCATTAATACTATGAAACATTTACTGGTACAGTTCTTAAAGAATATGTCTTTCCTTGGATAGTTTTAACAATTTACTTTTATAGTAAAATGGCAGTAAAATTTTGGGCTAATTTGTGTGAAAATAGAGTTGCCTACTGCTTATATTTATTTTCATAGTTTTGATTGCTATAAAACATAAGACTAGAGAAACCCAACACCATCTTATCCAGAGTGATATCCTAAGGATCAAATGTAAATCTCACTTTCATCTAGCTGAGGGTGGGATGTAGCAGTGGACCTATTGCCATATGTCAGCAAACTGTAATGTGTAAATACTTGGTCTGTTAATAAAACTTGGTAAATAGGTTTATATCATCAAGATTTTGAATGAGTTGAATTATCAGCAAGAGACTATGTTATTACAATACTACATAAGCCTGCAAAGAGAAGTGGTCAGCTATTAAATTATGTAAGCATGTGAGTGATATTAGACCTTGTTTGGCCTCTTGTTTATGAAATTTTCATTACATACTTAAGGCTTTAACTAATTTTTATGGAGGTAATTATAAATAAAAAAAACAATTTGATTGTATATAATGTGCTATGGTAGTGTGTAATTGTGGTTATCACTGCTTTGACAGTAGGTGACTCGAATAATAAAGACAAGCTTATGGTTCAGATTTGTGCTGCATTATACAGTGCTCTTTTCTGGTACATTGTCAAAGATGTTATAAGCTGTGTTGGCCACAGCAACATTACAATTTGCCAAAATCATCAAAGACCATCAAATATTTCAGATGGAAATTTGTTTAAATTAAAAATCCCTGCAGGCTCAGTGATGTAGAATAGGCCTAATGCACTCTCCTGAAATGTTGTAAGAGGTGATTAATGGAGGCAGGAAGCATGGTGTCTCAGTGGTTAACATGCCATACTTGGAACTAAAAGGGTGCAGGTTTGCATCTTACAATCGGATCAGCCTAGTTCTGCTACCATGGTGGGCCTTTGGGCAATGCACTTTGTTCCAATTGTCTCAGTACTAAATAATCTACTTGTATTGATATGCCATTAAACACTAAACCAAAACCAATTATTTCAGTTAAAAACAACATATTTGGTGATTAAAAGGTACAAGGGTGGTTGAAAGGTACAAGGTTTTAAAACAACATATTTGGTGGTTGAAAAGTACAAGGTTTTAAAACAACATATTTGGTGATTAAAAGGTACAAGGGTGGTTGAAAGGTACAAGGTTTTAAAACAACATATTTGGTGATTGAAAGTAAAAGGTTTTAAAACAACATATTTGGTGATTGAAAGGTACAAGGTTTTATAGCAACATGTTTGGTGGTTGAAAAGTACAAGGTTTTAAAACAACATATTTGGTGATTGAAAGGTACAAGGTTTTAAAACATGTTTGGTGGTTGAAAAGTACAAGGTTTTAAAACAACATATTTGGTGGTTGAAAAGTACAAGGTTTTAAAACAACATATTTGGTGATTGAAAGATACAAGGTTTGTCATGTTTTCTGTGAAATTACAGTACAGAGTCACTGTTTACCAATTGCGTAACATTTTTAAGGCTGAATAAATGAAACTTGGTGACTACTTTGGAAAATTTAGTGCCAGTTTTAACCTAGGTATGAGGCAAATGTCACTTACTTGAGAGAATGACTTAAATCCCTTCAGGCAGTAAGAAAAATTGAAACTTGTATCTGATTGCCTATGGTAGACCAACTGAAAAGCATGTCAAAAAGTTAACATGCTTTTTCTAAACAGCGGATCAAATTTAAGCTGAAAAATTGATGGTACAATACATTTAGTCCAGAATTTTATGAGAATGTCACACTTTTTCATCTGGTCGTTACTTTCCATATAATGAAAGTCTTATGTTGCAGAGTACTTATACATTTTTTTTGTTCATTTATGGGCTGATGTGATTGCTTTAAGACTTGCATTACAAATCAAATCTTCTTAGGCTGTCAAAACTGTTAAATTTGTTTGGCATTGGATAAGGAAAGCTGCCAAATTTCTTTGACTATAAATTGTGGCAAATCTAAAACAGAAAGAATTATTTGACTGATATTTTGGGTAATAGCAGGCAAGTAACCGCATAGATATATAAGTCTATCACTCCAGAAAGTCGTTTTCTACTTGATGCATGGCAAAAACTAAATGTAAATATAAATCTGTTTAAGGTTCTCAGATGGAAATGCAGGCTTTAAATAAACATATTGTTACACTGTCATATGTGAATATAATAGGAAGTTAAAAATTGCAGAGATCAAGTCTGCAATGCACAGACCCTGGGTAGCACCTGTGGCCACATGAATAGTATACAATTTTTGTTGTTCATGTTTTGATGTCAATGTTGATGAATTGTCTATTTGAGGCATATCTTATGTTACCTTAGGACTCTGCCAAAGGGTAATATGACATATGTCAAGAGTGGACAAACAATTCATCATTTAACTTCAACACAAGGGCACTACTTGGTTTTCTAATAGAGAAGAAAAGCAACAATACTTGAGTGTAAAAAATAATGTCAGAATCTGAGTCATTTATTCTGAGTAGCGAAACACCTTTCTGAACTACTAGTAGGTGTGAACATTCGTAGTGATATGATCATAATGTGAAGATCTAATGACATTTGTTGTGGACAATCGAGGGTAATATGATGTTTGTCATGGACATGGACATGTGAAGGTAATATGACATTTGTCATGGACATGTGAGGGTAATATGATGTTTGTCATGTACATGTGAGGGTAATATGTTTGTCATTGACATGTGAAGGTAATATGACGTTTGTCATGGACATGTGAGGGTAATATGATGTTTGTCATTGACATGTGAGGGTAATATGACATTTGTTATGGACATGTGAGGATAATACGATGTTTGTCATGGACATGTGAGGACAATATGATGTTTGTCATAGACATGTGAGGATTATATGATGTTTGTCATAGACATGTGAGGGTAATATGATGTTGCATTGAGGGTAATATAAGGACATCTGAGGAAATGGACATTTTTCAGTGAGTACAACATAATGTTAAATGTCTTTTATTTGAATTTCAACCATTGCAGTGATCTCCCCAGAACTTGTTCTTAACAGGCGGGCGATACAGGCGACCACCCAGAGCACCAAAACTCGTGGGGTGCCATTTCGCAGAGTTTGCTGTATTTTTTTCAAGGGGGGTGCGCCAAAGGTAACTCTCCCCGGGGTGCCGTTTCGTCCAGCATGAACTTGCGATGGCCCTGACTCTTAGCATGAGGGTAAACACATGGTAGCATCATAAAATGTTTTTAAACACTCATGTTCTCATCATAAAAGTGAAAAATGTTATTGGGAAATATTAAAGCTTATTGGCACTAGCACATTGTGTATCGTCAGGCTCTAAAGCATCAAGGGCTGAAATGATAGCATATATCGGGACCGCTACAGTAAAAGGCCTTGGGAAGAACACAGCATGGCCCAATGGTATTCTAAAACAAAGGTATAATGATACATAATTTTTGCCCATTGATATGTGAATGCTGCTGGCCAAAATGGTTTAAGAATTGGTCTTAGCTTAGTACAAGAAATATTTCTGAACCTGGCAGAAATATGGGTTTGTATCCATACATCTGTGATGTGCTTTTTTCCTGAGCCATCTAGAAAAATTTAGTTCCATGAGACCCAAATGGAGAAAAAGAACAACCCTTTGGGTCATCGATCCACTTTGTGCCACATCGACCCTCAGCATATATAACTAGACAAAACAGTGTCTGCCACTTCACTGTCTAATTGGAATCAGCTGTTTTGGATAATTGGAGCAGGGTTTGTAGATAATATATGTTGCAGGTACATTTCATTTTCCCGAATTTAAACCTTTCATACAGAAGTTTTTCTTTCAAGTCAAAGCATGTGAAGTGAAGTTGCCATTTGAATACATAACAGGTCATGTAACAAGTTGATTGATCAATTGATTTTGCTTGCTATGGGCAGTAACTCATTCATCTGCAAGAGGGCATTTGTTCAAAACACTGTTTCGGCTAGCTACATATAACAAGGGTTTGATGTGGAACAAAGTGTATCAACGACCATTGGCTAGGATAAATGGGCCATCGGAACAAAAGTAGATTCATGGTGTTAAGGATGAATGGTCAGTTGGTTGCTTTTTAACAGCACTTTCAATGCATTATTGGCTATATCATGCACAGGAAATGGAAGCCAGGTGTCTTTCCCGAGAACTCACCTATGCAGCCAACCTAGGCTGGCTTTGGTGGGTATTGAATCCGCAACCCATGGATTATGAATCCAATGCTCCACTAACTGAGCTACTGCAAATCCCATCTTTAGAATGAGACATTCTTTTTACGATTTCAGCAGTTATTTTCTCATTCAAAGACGGAAGAGATGATTGGAATATAATAACTTGGTGTGTGTGGGGTGGCGTGCCTGCAGTAACTTCAAGGATGGGGAAAAAAGTTTGGATGTATGTTAATTTTAAAATACATTTCTCAGATTTGTTTTACTTTAGTGATTGTATGACTAGCAAAATGCCAATTCTTGATGGGCAAAGACCAATGCAGCGGAGGCCTGGTTAAAAAAAAAACTCTGGTGTCCCAAATGCCTATGGTAGGCAAAGCATGTAAAAGAAGTCAACATGCCTCACATGCATTTCCATCAAAGCTGAACATTTAGAAAGCTTTACCAGATATTCGTGGATCATGTTCATTTCCTACAGACTACTGATTTTCATTTGCAGTGGGTCTTCCATGGTAGCATGCTCAGTATTCTTTGACATTTTATAGCTAAGATAAAATGTTGATTACTTAAACAAACTCTTCTAACAAATCAAATCCTGCAAGGCTATGAAATTGACTGTCAAAATTGCTTGGCACTGGATTTGAGAAAACTGTATTTTTTCTTTCTTTTTACTAGATAAGGGAAAACCTAAATAAGAAAACTTGTTTTAAGTTATGAAAACAGATAATTTTGAAAGGCGCTGGTTTTTATTTGGCAGGCGTCTGTGAAATATTTAACCCACAGGGTTTATGACTCCTAAAGTATGACAATAACTTTACTATACAGAGGAACACCTTATCATACAGAATACCTTATTTTACAAGGGAAACCCAATATAACACGTTTCATTATAACATGCATTTGTCAAATTGTAACTACCATCTGTACTCGCTTATAAGCCAAGTCCAACTGCACAGACCAAAATCTGATGTTGCATAATGTGCCGGCAGATCTGGGTCTATGCAGTTTGTAATTAGTAATCAGTAGAACAAGCAGCATAGACCCTGATCTGCTGGCATATTATGTGAAGGCAGATCAGGGTCTATTTTGTTTGCAGTTGGACTCGACTTATAAGCAAGTAAGGATGGTTCTTCATTTGGTTCCCCTGAGTATCTTTCTGCTTTTATTTGATTAATACTGCAGGGAACAATCTGTACAAACAGTGACACATTGTTTGTAATTTTTCATACATTTTGTATTAATTATAATTATTGATGAATATTATTATAGCTACAAATAATTAGAGGAAAATAATATTAAACATAATTTTCTGCTGATTCCTCAGTATGTGTATATACCTGGATAATGTTAAAAAGAATACAGAGTTCTCTGTATGAAAATTAGAGGAAGGACAATAATAGACCCATTCTCTTTGTGGATTCCCAAGGTCCTTAAAGTGATGATAAATTCCATGTGAACTTGCAAGGTTTTGCCTAAAGGGCAAAACCTATCAAACTTATTAAAGGCCATTGAGAAATTATTATTAATAACAACCTGTCACACTCAGTAATGTCTTCAACTTTTATTGTATACATTAATATTTATATTTTCTGAAAGAAAAAATAACAGAAGATCGGAATCCACAATATAACATAAAGAGCAAGTTTGTATTTTACCGATCGGATCTGTAAGCAAGGCAGTTTTTTAGTATGTCACTCGAGGGCTCTTAAAGGTCAAATTAACCATTTGTTGAAGGTCAAATTAACCATTTGTTGAAGGTCAAATTAACCATTTGTTGAAGGTCAGATTAACCATTTGTTGAAGGTCAGATTAACCATTTGTTGAAGGTCAAATTAACCATTTGTTGAAGGTCAGATTAACCATTTATGTTGAATGTCAAGTTAACCATTTATGTTGCTATGCTTAGATTAAGGCAGGCATGTCCAACTTTCTCCAGGGCGCTGGGCGGATAGTGATTTTTAAATGTACATCTACATGTATGATGTAAATGTAACCGGATAAAACCATGTTGTGGGCCGTAGGTTGCACATGCCTGGATTAAGGCATATAAAGTGTACACAGTCATAAAATACCAGATATTACAAATAATAAAATGAAGGGCTTTTTTTATTGTTTGAGTCTTCTTAATCTAAAATTTGGGGAGATTTGTGGCTTATCTGCAATTTTGAAATCTTATTTTGTGCATCTGAGAGCGACTGGCTAAGAAGACAATCTTTTTATTGATTGTTTAAAATAAAATCACTAGAACTCCTATTGAAAATAAAATCACTAGAACTCCTATTGAAAATAAAATCACTAGAACTCCTATTGAAAATAAAAAACACTAGAACTCCTATTGAAAATAACATGTTAATATTTTATTTTACTCCCAATAAAAGTAAAATGTCTGAATGTTATACTTAGTGAATAAATCTTTCTATTTGATCTTTTTGTTTCATAAATACACTTTTTGTTTCTTTTCCTTCTTTTGTGCATTCATATATTTAGTCATTCTTCAATTTGTCTCTTTTTTTGTACATTTTGTTCATTTATTCATTCATTCATTCATTTACCCCAAACCTTTTCCTCGGTGAGTTTATTTCTTCATTCAGTGATGTATTCATAGCTAGTTTGTACATTCATTGAAACTAAAAGGCTGAATGGTGAAATCACCAGTTACAATTTTTATCATTAGCAAAGGCAGTCAAAATTAAAAGTTACTTTAATAAACTGGAGAAAAAAAATTTCCTAAAATTCTAAAAGTGAAGAGTAATGAAAATGATACTTAAATAGTAGAAAGAAAAAAACAGCTAAATTTTTTTTCTCTGATTTATTTTAAAATAAGCACAAGGAATGGGAAGATCACAGACTGTTTTTCTTTTTGCTCCAAGTACCATCTTTACTCGCATATAAGCAAGTCCAAATGCAAACAACATAGACCCTGATCTGCCATCACATAATGCACCAGTAGATCAGGGTCTATGTTGTTTGTTCTACTGATTAGTCCTTACAAACTGCATAGACCCAGATCTGCTGGCACATTATGCAATGGCAGATCTGGGTCTGTGCAGTTTGCAGTTGGACTCGACATATAAGCGAGTACATATGGTACTTTATGTTTAAAATAGTAATCTTAAATTTTTTTAAAAATCACGGTCAACTATGTGTAAAATATATTGTAAAGGAATAAATAATGTAGGCATTTGTCACAAAATTTGTCATTTTCTTGATCCCATAAAGAATTTTTGTGAAAACACTTAATAGCAATAAATTCTTGTGAAAAATCCAAGAATTTTTTTAGCAAACATGTGATCATGTAGGTTAGGAAATTACTAAACAAATTCATTTAATTTTTATCTTTTTTTATTTTAATTTCATTTATTTATTTATTTTTTGAAAGAAAAAACATAACCTTAATTTTCGTCATGAAGAATAATGCATATTAAAATATATGGCTGGTGTACTAGTCGAGTGATTCTTAAGTATGTGTAACAATAAACATTGTACTATTTATCGAGCAGTCATAATCTCAGTGTTTATTCCCGTGATGCATGCTACACCGCTAACTGTTTCCATTAGGTCTTCATCCTCAGCTTCTGAAACGTTTGTGATACAGTGATTCTCTTTTCTAGTGTGTTGATTTAGGGCATAATTTCTGTACTCGGCCATTCTCACTCTAGCCTTAAGTTGCTTGATCATGGTCTCATGGGTTTTGAATTTCTGGTCAGTGCAAGACAAAGTTGCCACATCTATGATAGGTAACATAAATGCACCACAATGAAGTCAGCATCTATCATATCATGGTTGTTGACCTTCAAGTATTTCTTAAAGGTATCAATGATGTCAGAAGGTTGTACATGGGAATCTTTTAAGGGAGAAACATGTCATGTAGAGAAGCGGTTGTACATGGGAATCTTTTAAGGGAGACACATGTCATGTAGAGAAGCGGTTGTTCATGGGAATCTTTTAAGGGAGAAACATGTGATGTAAAGAAGCGGTTGTACATGGGAATCTTTCAGGGAGAAACATGTCATGTAAAGAAGCGGTTGTACATGGGAATCTTTTAGGGAGAAACACATGTAATGTAGGGAAGTAAATAGTTCGTTATATGAGCTTGAGTCCTGTTTATTTTTATCCTTTGTTGCAAAGGATGCATTTGGATTGCCACTTCTACTACATTGTAAATGAAGGGGCAGTTTTGTTAGCTTCTTCATCTGGTTTCTGGGAGCTCTGGGTGGTCGAATGGTCCTAGGTGCTTGCCTTTACAGATCACTCACATCTCACCTCTGTCCACGTGGGTTCATGTCTCGGCTCAGCCAATGTGGGCATGTGAGAAAGCTTGACAGTAGCATTCCGTGGTTTGGTGGTTCTTCCCAGGATTTTTCTGGGTTCTTCCTCCACCAAATTTACTGGTCGCCATGTATAGCCTATCATGTGCTGAAAAATGGTGTTAAACCCACAAAACACACTCATCTGGTTTCTGAGCACAGGAATATTGTAATTTAAAAAGTAGCACTTCTGGCAATATATAAACTGATATTTCTGATTTGTGTCGATTCTTGTCGAATCACCATGTGTCACACTGCACAAGCAGTCATATTAGTCTTGTCCCCTCGCTGTGAAACCATGCGTTATCTCCTGAGAAGTGGAGAGTAGCAGCAAATGGAGGTAATGTGAAAAAGGGTCTATTATATGAATTGATAGTATTAAAAAAAACATCAGGCTAGACAAAATTGCAGACAATATCATAGATATTTAGCTTTGAATGGCTGTTTGTTTTCCTGCAGGATTTGTCAATCTTCTTTCAGGATCATATTCCTGGTAAATTTATGATAGCCTGTTTATACTGTTTGTCAGTTACATAATGGTTAATTTGTTTTATCTCTTTCATAGCCTATCATAATTCTGTCAATGTTTTATACAAAAGTCAATAGTAATACTCACATATATACTTTAATATTTCCATTTATGATCATTATTGGACAATAAATAAAGAATGGAAACATTGGAGAGTTATATCTGTATAAAGCTTTCTCTGGATCTGGTCAAGATTATGGATAACAAGTTGCAATATTTTATAAGAGAGACCAGATAAGGGCTAAGATGGGTAACAATTACAGACAATAAGGGAGTAAATTGTTCCTCTATTTATCAAAAGAAGAACCAATTTTTCTCTTTTTTTTCTGAAGAGTGATCAATTCTTCTCTCATTTATTGGATACTTAATGATCCTATATATCATATATAACCAGAATAGGCACTGTAACCAGACAACAGCACTTGTATTTGCTCAGGCATTCAGAGAAAATGTTATGTTTTCACTTGGAGTAATAAAAGTGGGTCACAGTGACTCACTTTTTTGATGATCCAGTCAAGTTTTTTGGATGCCTGGTTTCATGGGTAATAGCTACAAGAGAAAAAAAATTACACAAAGTAAAAGTGTTTTTTATACAAAATATGTATTTTGTACTATAGAGGAAGCATCATTGATCAAGGAATGTAGGTCACATTGACCTACTTGTGAGATGTCTGTATAGCTTAGGATATAAACAATACTTTTATATATTTTGTGTCATAACTTGTTAAGCAGCAACAGCTAAGGATGAATAATGAACCATAACCTGATATGTTTACATTTAGTAGACACTTTTCAATAATAGTGGTAAAAATGGTGCTGACAGGAACTAATAGCTTCAGGTAGAAACAACTATGCTCTTATTGTTACTGCACTTGAAATAATCAAGTAGCTTTTGTTTACTTCATGGAAACTCATTCTCGCACCATATCCAGTCTTATGCAAGATCACAATGGCTAAATGTTATGTGTATCCAGTGATCCCTCACTTTAATGCCCCTCATTGTACTGCTGCCTCATTTATAATGTAAAGCCCCTCATTGTACTACAGCCTCATTTATAATGTGTATCCAGTGATCCCTAACTTTAAAGCCCCTCTTTGTACTGCTGTCTCATTTATAAGGTTTATTTAGTGCTCCCTCACTTTAAAGCCCCTTAGTATACTGCTGCCTCATTTATAATGTAAAGCACCTCAGTGTACTGCTGCCTCATTTATAATGTAAAGTCCCTCAGTGTACTGCTGCCTCATTTATAATGTAAAGCACCTCAGTGTACTGCTGCCTCATTTATGATGTAAAGTCCCTCAGTGTACTGCTGCCTCATTTATAATGTAAAGTCCCTCAGTGTACTGCTGCCTCATTTATAATGTAAAGCACCTCAGTGTACTGCTGCCTCATTTATAATGTAAAGCACCTCAGTGTACTGCTGCCTCATTTATAATGTAAAGCCCCTCAGTGTACTGCTGCCTCATTTATAATGTAAAGTCCCTCAGTGTACTGCTGCCTTATTTATAATGTAAAGCCCCTCAGTGTACTGCTGCCTCATTTATAATGTAAAGCCCCTTAGTATACTGCTGCCTCATTTATAATGTAAAGCCCCTCAGTGTACTGCTGCCTCATTTATAATGTAAAGTCCCTCAGTGTACTGCTGCCTCATTTATAATGTAAAGCCCCTTAGTATACTGCTGCCTCATTTATAATGTAAAGCCCCGCAGTGTACTGCTGCCTCATTTATAATGTAAAGCCCCTCAGTGTACTGCTGCCTCATTTATAATGTAAAGCCCCTCATTGTACTGCTGCCTCATTTATAATGTTGATATAGTCATTAATCTCATTACATTGTTTACATTGTGTTATCATATTGCTGCTTAATTTATTTCACTTGATTTCAATTCTTGTGCTTCACTCCACTAATTGTCTTATTTTTGTATTTTGTGCAGTATTGTGACATAGCCTTTAATCGTCAGAACATACCTCATTGTAAGGTGGCCTCACTTACACAGTCTTTAATTATCATAACCTACCTCATTGTTAGGTTACCTCACTCACTGTTTTAACTGTCATAACATACCTCATTGAAAGGTGGCCTCACTTACACAGCCTTAATTGTCAGAACATGCCTCATTGAGAGGTGGCCTCATTTACATTACACCCTTATGGCTTCCATGAACAGCATTATAAAGGGGAAGCAGTGTACTGTCTAATCATTGTATGTCTCTTCACAGAAATTGAAACAACTCTCACTTCTTTATCCATATATCATAGAAGCAGTCAACAAAGGTATATAAATGCTTTGAAATTATTTTTTGTAATGTATTTATGCCAGATAATTGTGCTGTGTCCAAGTCCTATGAAAGGAAAGACAAAAGAAGAAAGAAAGTAGAAAGAATTTCTATTTCTATGTGTCTCTTTCTGGGTATTGAATTAAACAGATAGTCAATATTGCAGTTAACAATTTTTGTCATTCATGCCAATTCTTGAGAGAAAAAATACTACTGGAGTTTTTAATTAAGTTTTAAGAAATCATAAACTTGATGAATTTGGACAAATGGTCATGAGATTATTTCTTAGAAAATTGACCTTGTAACCCCAGATTAGTCAAAAGTAATATGCTCTTACCTTTAATTTCCTTCCACATTGAAGCAATATGCAATCAAGAATATAGAATATGTATACAACTTTATAGACTCATTCCAATGGAATAGAATTCAGACATAACACAATTAATCCGTAGTATGAGCTGTTGATAAGAAAGCATGTGTATTTATGGATGATGACAAGTTATAGTTCTGGCTTCAAGCATTTAACAATGTTCCCTCTCTCAGCCAAGGTACAGATAGGATTCAGGTACAATTTGGAAAATGCCCAACAGACTTCTATGTATGATTATACATGTAAACCATATATACTTGCTTATAAGTTGGGTCCAACTGCAAACAACATAGACTCTGATCTGCCATTGCATAATGTGCTGGCAGATCTGGGTCTGTGTTGTTAATTGTACTGATTACTCCTAACAAACTGCATAGACCCAGATCTGCAAGTGTATTATGAAACGGCAGATCTAGGTTTATGCAGTTTGTATTTGAACCGGACTTATAAGCGAGTATATAGAGTAGATACAACTAATTTAGCACATGGTAATTAAATACAGCTGCTTGAAGAAGAAGGCCCAACTCATTAGAGACAAGAATCTGTCATTACTACATCATATATAAGAACTAGTTACATGGGATGCTTGAACAAACAAGCTTACTGGAAACTTATCATAATAATTTTGTTTTCATTCTATTTTTAGAGCATAAATATAGACAGTGTGCCTTTGACGCAAGTTAGTTGTGTACATGTACACACTAAAATTATGCAAATCACTGTGACACATTTTGCAGAAAAGGTAGGGATTATGTTATCCTGCTGTCGGGTTTTGCATGCATGCATGAGTAATGTTATGCAATGTACGCCTCCTACACACCCTGTGCAGGCTTGGGGATGTAGAAAAGGCCCTATGTACCAACTGCATGTCGTAAGAGCCTACTAATGGAGGCAAACTTTTTGACCTGGGATGCGTCTCATGATGATGTTCCAGCTGAGAAGGTCTTAGACTTTGCAAAAAAAAGGTAGTTTATGTGAAAAGTTAACTTTGTGTTTTAAGGACTTTGCCCTTTTTCGCATTTACCGTTGTTTTGTATGCCTTTTTTAAAAGATATCTATACTTATTCGATGGCAGCAGGATTGTGCTGATGTTCCCTTAAACCCTATACATACATACATACATACATACATACATACATACATACATACATACATACATACATACATACATACATACATACATACATACATACATACATACATACTCCTCCTACACTTTTAAGATGTAGTTTTCAAACTTTGGGATATGATTGGGGGTGTCTATAGAGGTACACAATGGTATTAGAATTCAATTCCACCCCAGGGGGCAGAGTTTGGGGATGGATGGATGGAGACACTTTAGCAGATAGATGGATAGAGGTATATACTGGCTAATTTGCCAATTCCATATATTTCGCCTAATTCACCAGTTTCACTGATGAAGGTGAATTCGCTGAAACGTATGGAAACTCAGAAAGACTTTATTATCTGTATGTATGTGTATATATATATATATATATATATATATATATACTAGAGGAACAAGGAATAACTGAGAAAAGTATGGTGGTGATGCTGCTTTCCTGCAGACTTTTAGTTTCTTGTTGTTTTTGTGTTTCTTTTATTGAATTTAAAAAGACTAGTCTGCGTAAAGATTTCCATCAACACAAGTTAGGATGGTTTATGAAGTCAGAATTCTTTTGTCAGTGTTCATCAGAATTCTTGCTGCTATCAAACTGAAATTGTGATGCAATGGCATTTTCATTATTATTAATAGTAAAATGGTACAACAAATATCACCAGCGATTCTTGGTGATCAGGGATTTTCCTACCATTTTCATTGTCAGGCCCTTGAAATTGGAAAAATTTGCGAGGGAATGAGCTAAATTGGGAATTTTCAGAATAAAAGAAGAACAAGACATCATGTGTATTAGCAAGCTAAGCACAGCACATTTAATGCCATAAAGTAGTTGTCAAGGATTGTCATAAAGAAGGCAGAATTGTTGTAAAGGAGTTATTGAGCAGTGTTGTACTTGTTAACTGAACTATCAAAAATTCCTCTTCAATAAACTGCTGAAAAGCACCTTCATTGAAGAAATAGTAAAGGAAGTACTAGTATTGAAGATATAGTAAAGGAAGTACTAGTATTGAAGATATAGTAAAGGAAGTACTAGTATTGAAGATAGAGTAAAGGAAGTACTAGTATTGAAGATATAGTAAAGGAAGTACTAGTATTGAAGATATAGTAAAGGAAGTACTAGTATTGAAGATATAGTAAAGGAAGTACTAGTATTGAAGATATAGTAAAGGAAGTATTAGTATTGAAGATATAGTAAAGGAAGTATTAGTATTGAAGAGACAGTAAAGGAAGTACTAGTATTGAAGAGATAGTTAAGAAAGTACTAAGAACACAAGCAGTAGATAATACAAAAACTGAGGAAACATATACTGAAAATGTTAAGATCAGTTTTGGAAAACATGCAGATCTTTTCAATAGGGAATGAAGATTAAATTCAGCCTCAGTGAAGGTCTAGGAAAATCCCTGGTGATATCTGCATATTTATTTGTACTTACAATAGATACCCAAAACTTCTGCTTCTTGTATTGATCATGGCATAATCATGCAAACAGGAATGACCAAATCAATTTGTCACTTAAACAAGGAATTCCCTGATGTACATTTTACAATTTCATATTCTATACAGTTTATGCTTGTAGACTTAATGTGTCTATAAATATACAGAGGAAAAAAGATGTATAGATGTATATACAGAAAAGCAAAGATGTTTATTTTGTAGTCCCTTCAAATTTATCTCTTTCAAGAGGAGGAGTCATGATAGCTGTTTAGCAACCCTTAATGATGTAACAACCTGTAATGATACAATGCATCATTAGGGCAACCCTTAATGATGTAACAACCTGTAATTATACAATGCATCATTAGGGCAACCCTTAATGATGTAACAACCTGTAGTGATACAATGCATCATTAGGGCAACCCTTAATGATGTAACAACCTGTAATGATACAATGCATCATTAGGGCAACCCTTAATGATGTAACAACCTGTAATGATACAATGCATCATTAGGGCAACCCTTAATGATCTAACAACCTGTAATGATACAATGCATCATTAGGGCAACCCTTAATGATCTAACAACCTGTAATGATACAATGCATCATTAGGGCAACGCTCCGGTTGATATAATTGTATCATTAGGGGTTGCTATTGCACTCTGTTGATATAATTGTACAATAAGGGCTTTCAACATCATCCCTGTTGATATGATTGTATCATTAGGGGTTGCTATTGCATTCTGTTGATATAATTGTACAATTAGGGCTTTCAACTTCATCCCTGTTGATATGATTGTATCATTAGGGGTTGCTATTGCACTCTGTTGATATAATTGTATAATTAGGGCTTTCAACTTCATCCCTGTTGATATGATTGTATCATTAGGGGTTGCTATTGCACTCTGTTGATATAATTGTATTTTTAGGGGTTACTGTTGCACTCTTTTGATATAATTGTATAATTAGGGGTTTCAACTTCATCCCTGTTGATATGATTGTATCATTAGGGCTTGCTGTTGCGACACTGTTGATTTAATTGTATCATTAGTGGGTGTTACGACTGCAGTCAAAAATACAGTTGTTGCATGAAGAATTAGAAATATCATTAAGTGTTGGCAATGACTATGCTTAATGATGTAGTTATATCATTAGGAGTTGGTTATCATATGTTGCAACCCTAATGAAATAAAACAGATTTTTAAAAAAGAAAACCTCCAGGAATCTGACAGAAGTGTTCACAACAACAACATCAACAACAACAACAACAACAAAAGGATGAATAAAAACATGTTTAGTACATACCCTTCAAACATATACATGTAATATTTCAGAAATCATTAGGTCAAAGAAAACATCTTGTAGCCTTGACCTTGAACTTTGACCTCATGACCCCAAAATGCATTAGCATAGAGCATAACTCCCCTCTTCCCACAAAAGGTCTGCAATATGACTGACATTCATCACACAATAAAATTATACTGTGGAGATGAAGTGTATATATCCCATATGTACTCGTTTATAAGTCAGGTCCAACTGCAAACAATATAGAATCTGATCTATCATTGCATAATGTGCTGGTAGATCAGGGTCTGTGTTGTTTGTTCTGATGATTATTCCTAACAAGCTGCATAGACTCAGATCTGCCATGCATTATGAGATGGCAGATCTGAGTCTATGAAGTTTGCAGTTGGATCCGACTTATACATGAGTATATGTGAGAATTATTTGCAATTTACTCTGGAATTTCATTCAGTCCTAGGAGTATGGGAGTTGTTTTAAACAGTCCTAGGGTTATGGGAGTTGTTTTAACCAGTCCTAGGGGTATGGGAGTTGTTTTAACCAGTCCTAGGGTTATGGGAGTTGTTTTAACCAGTCCTAGGGTTATGGGAGTTATTTTAACCAGTCCTAGGAGTATGGGAGTTGTTTTAAACAGTCCTAGGGGTATGGGGGTTATTTTAACCAGTCCTAGGGTTATGGGAGTTGTTTTAACCAGTCCTAGGGGTATGGGAGTTGTTTTAAACAGTCCTAGGGGTATGGGAGTTGTTTTAACCAGTCCTAGGAGTATGGGAGTTGTTTTAAAGTCCTATGGTTATTTGAGTTGTTTTAACCAGTCCTAGGGGTATGGGTGTTGTTTTAACCAGTTCTAGGGTTATGGGAGTTATTTTAACCAGTCCTAGGGTTATGGGAGTTATTTTAACCAGTCCTAGGGTTATGGGAGTTGTTTTAACCAGTCCTAGGGGTATGGGAGTTGTTTTAATCAGTCATAGGGGTATGGGGGTTGTTTTAACCAGTCCAATGGGGTATGGGAGTTGTTTTAAATAGTCCTAGGAGAATGGGAGTTGTTTTAACCAGTCCAATGGGGTATGGGAGTTGTTTTAAACAGTCCTAGGGGTATGGGAGTTGTTTTAACAAGTCCTAGGAGTATGGGAGTCGTTTTAACCAGTCCTAGGAGTATGGGAGAAGTTTTAACCAGTCCTAGGAGAATGGGAGTTGTTTTAACCAGTCCTAGGGGTATGGGAGTTGTTTTAAACAGTCCTAGGGGTATGGGAGTTGTTTTAACAAGTCCTAGGAGTATGGGAGTTGTTTTAACCAGTCCTAGGAGTATGGGAGTTGTTTTAACCAGTCCTAGGAGTATGGGGGTTGTTTTAAACAGTCCTAGGGTTATGGGAGTTGTTTTAAACAGTCCTAGGGGTAAGGGAGTTGTTTTAAACAGTCCTAGGGGTATGGGAGTTGTTTTAAAGTCCTATGGTTATTGGAGTTGTTTTAACCAGTCCTAGGAGTATGGGGGTTGTTTTAAACAGTCCTAGGGTTATGGGAGTTGTTTTAAACAGTCCTAGGGAGATGGGAGTTGTTTTAAACAGTCTAGGGGTAAGGGAGTTGTTTTAAACAGTCCTAGGGGTAAGGGAGTTGTTTTAAACAGTCCTAGGGTTATGGGAGTTGTTTTAAACAGTCCTAGGGGTATGGGGGTTGTTTTAAACAGTCCTAGGGGTATGGGGGTTGTTTTAATAAATTCAAAATAACTCCCAAATTATGAGACTTCCTTGTCTGAGAATTAGTGAGTGTGATTATCAACCTGAGAGAGATTTGAATGGACCAAGTGTATATAGTTTTGCCCCCCCCCCCCCAAGTCACAATTTGGAAACTATTGAAATATTCACTTTATATAACTATTGTATATATACACCTAATGGGAAACTGACTTTTGCCCCTGGGTCTTTTCTTACCCCCAGGGACACAGACCCCTGGTCATAACATAAACTATTGAGATCCCCACCTGATATCATATATACCTACTGGGCATGAAAAGACAGATTTTTGCATACAACTGACATTGGCTCTGAGGTCCATCCTGAACCACAGGCACTTTAGCCCCTGCATCATAAGCTGGAAACTATAGAGATCCCCATCCTATAGCCACATATATAGACTTACAGTACTCAGCATGAAAAGAAAAATTTATAAATGCAAATGAAATTGACCCTCTCTCCCTACTCCCTCCCAGGAACTGACTTAGTCCCTGGGTCATAACTTGGAAACTATTCAAATCTCATAACCATATATACACTTGCTGGGCATAAAAAGACAAATTCAGATACGCAGCTAAAATATTGGCTCATTGAGTTGAGTGAGACAAAGCAGGGGAGCATGGGGATATGTGTTTTATAAACATTGTAGTAATCACATCTAGTTATGGTTATTCAATGTTTTACAGCATAAATATGCACTTACTGTATGGAGTTATTCACAAAAGGTTTCGACATGTGCTGAACACTTGGTCTAATAGAAACATGTATTAAAATTTTTCCAAGTAATTTGGTTAATGCAAATCTTTGGCATTTTTTCTTTGCCAACTGTTGATTGTTATAGATTATTTATGGCGGGCCTCTACATTAAAAGGGGATGTTTTATGGCCTCCCAGATGATAAAGGGATGTCAGAGTCATGCATTGCTGTGCAGTCTGAACTCTCTTAATAGTCATGGGCAGTCCATTTTCAACTTAGAGGTGTTGCTTTGTACTGATCGCATTGTAACAAATTGGTAAAATGTTTCTAGGAGGGTACTGAAACATTTCCAGATAGTACTGTCTTTACTTGCTTATAAGATGGGTCCAAATGTAAATATAGACCCTGATCTACCGTCACATAATGTGCAGGCAGATCGAGGTCTGTGTTGTTTATTCTACTGATTACTGCTAACAAACTCTATAGACCCAGAGCTGCCGGCATATTATGCAATGGCAGATCTGGGTCTATGCAGTTTGCATTTGGATCTGACCTATGCGCAGGTATAGACAGTAGTTATGCAGAACATTTTCATGTAAAACTTTATGTGGGACATTTGATAAATGTATTTGAAGATTTGCCAACTCTGTCCTCCATATTTGTTTAAAACCTTACAGTTTTACTTGGAGGTTGTGAAAATTGTTTTTTGCACAAACCCAAATTCTGGTAAAAGTTTTTTAAAAATTGCCTCTCAGTGTTGAGGGCCATTATTATTACATGACTCCATCATCATACAACTTTGCTCAACATTTTGAGTAATAAATGTTACTCCAGACTTGAACATATTGCTCGAAATGTGCAAAATGCTGCCTTTAGATCGAGCTGAATATTTTTGAGTAAGATGTTGGAGTCGAGTAAAGATTTATGATGGAGGGACCAAACATGAAAATCATACTCAGAATGCAGCCTTTTGGTTGATCAGAATATTTTGACATAAGGTTTTGAGTTGAGTAAAGTGTTGTGACAGATGGACCAGTATTAATTTCCTGTGAAATTTATGAACATCAATGGGAGTATATTACTAATACAGTCCAATAAATTTAATTCTCGTAATTCATGCATAATGGATTTATTCATAGTAAAATTCTTAGTCTTGGTAAGGTCATGCTTAGAAATTTTAAAGTCATAGCTAGGTCCCTAGAATGATAGAAATTTCAGGAATAATTTTTATGTTTGGAATATCTCCATGCTTATAACATATTTCAGAGATATTTAAATACATGTACTTTAAGCGTAGTTTTTGAATTGGAGGTTTTGAGCACGAGCTTTTTAGTGCTCTGACAGTTTTATGACTTGCTTTCTTATTTGTACTAAGTGTGACTGTAAGGACTGGTCTGCTTACTTATTGTACTCTCTGTGTATCAGGGTCTGGTCTGCTTACTTATTGTACTCACTGTGTATGTAGGTCTGGAATATAACTTTCAAACCACGGAAGATATTTTAATGAAAACATAACCAATTATATATCATACATAGATGGTGTGTCGCATACCACATATAAATCATGCATAGATGATGTGTCGCATACCACAGCTACACTTCCTGCCTAAAGGTCCACGTCATGACAAGGGAAAATAGAATTCTGTGACTTGTATCCTTGTCCATAGTATAACTTTTTAACCACTGAAGATATTTTAATAAAACCTTAACCAACTAAATATCACATTGAGTTGATGTGCCACACCTTAACCAACTATATATCATATCGAGTTGATGTGCCACACCTTAACCAACTAAATATCATATCGAGTTGATGTGCCACATGCCATGGCTATGCTCTCTATCTCAAGGTCAATGCCACGGTAAAGGAAAATGTAATTCAGTAACTTGTATCCTTGTCTGGAGTAAGAACCACTGAAGATATTTTAATGAAACCTTAACAAACTAAATATCATACTGAGTTGATGTGCCACATACCATGGCTATGCCCTCTATCTCAAGGTCAATTCCATGGCAAGGGAAATTTGTAATTCAGTAACTTGTATCCTTGTCCGGAGTAAGGACCACTGAAGATATTTTAATAAAACTATAGGGAATTATTTATTATGTATAGATGGTGTGTCACGTACCATAACCGGGCCCTCGGCCTCAAGACCAAGGTCACAGCAACAGAAAATGTAATTCTGTGACTTGTATCCTTGTCTAGAGTATAAATTTGGAACCAGTGAAGATATTTTAATGAAACTTTGAATAATTATATCTCATATATAGACAGTGTGTCGCATACCATGCCTACCGGAACTGCCTCAAGGTGAAGGGCATGGCAAGGGAAAATGTAACTCTGATTTATATCCTTGTCTGGAAATTCTATGACTTGGAACCTTGTCTAGAATATAATTTTTGAACCAATGAATACATTGTAATAAAACTTGAATCAGTTATATATCATGACTAGACAGTGTAACACATACCATAGCCATGCCTCCTGCCTCAACGTCAGAGTAATGGGAAGGGAAAAGATAAATCAGTAACCTCTATCCATGTACAGGTATAAATTTTAAGCAAAAAGAGATATTTTAATGAAACTTTAGCCTTTTATATATTTTGACTGGACAGTGGCTCTTGTATTCACAGTTATACCACCTGCCTCAATGGGTCAAGGTCACAACAAGGGATAATGTAAATCAGTTCCCTGATGTTTTCTTTTCTATAAGACTGTCATGTTTCTATCCCTACAGATATTTTGATGAAATTTTTTTACCCAGATTCACACCTTATCATGCAGTAGTCAAGTTCCTAGTTCAAAGGTCAAGGTCATTATTAGAGAAAAGATCATGAGACTGGCATATAATATGCTGTTTTGGTACTTATGTTCTCATTTGTTATTCCCACATTGATTGATGCTGTCATCCCACACTTAATTGAAAATGGCTGTTCATTTGTTGATAATATGACATGTTATTATAAATTTACAGATAAGTTAATTAAAAGATTCTTTAGACCAGAAATATAATGTTTTTATGTAAGAATCTCATAGTGATAGCAGTTTGTTAATATTGTGCATTTATAATATAGAAATTAATTAATTTCAAATGGGAACACTATATTGAAAACCAAAGGTATAGGAAATATTAACACATTCTCCTCCTTATTTTAAAATTGTTACACGTAAACTTTCAATAGTTTTTGTCATAACCCTCTTCACTAACCATATCATGCGATAATAATAATAATAATAATAATAATAATAATAATAACAGTAAAAGCACAGGGATATTGTGATGCAGTCTGTCCTTACAGTCGTAAATACATGTGTGATGTCCTTGAACTCGTACACAGTTAATGCTAGACAAATGATGTTGTTGTGGGTTCGAACACCATTTTTCAGTACATGATAGGCTATACATGGTGGCCAGTTTTATCTGATGGAGGAAGAACCTGGGAAAACCTCGGGCAGAACCACTGACCCACAGGAAGCTACTGGCAACCTTTCTCACATACCCACATTGGCTGAGCCGGAAACTCGAACCCACCTGGACAGAGGTGAGATGGCAGTGATCAGTAAAGGTGAGCGCCTTAGACCACTTGGCCACCCGGGTCCCCCTAGACAAATGAATCTTGGGTCAATGATATAGCTATCTGTTTAGACTGTGCCAAGACTTCTGGAATTTGTTTCACATCAGGGGGGTGGGGTGGGGGTGGGGGCTACTGACCCAGATTTCTAGGCCTTCTGTTCTTACCTTTGACTTTTAGGCTGATGTCAGTTAGGTGAGTGATTTCAACCCCACTTGGCCTCTTGTTGTTGTTATTATTATTGTTGTTGTTGTTGTTGTTGATGATGTTGTGGTTGTTATTATTATCTTCTATTTTACATCTGGATTATGAGCTTGTTCAACCAGCAAGTTAATGTTGGGCATGCTGAAATACCATATTTGCACAACTGGCTTTAAATTAATAACATATTTCAATCAAAGAGATTAAATAATTGTGTATTGTCTCTTAAAATGTTACATGTTCTTTTTTATTCAGCATGGTCTTCTGACTTGTTATGGATTTGTGTGTACAGTGTCATCATTTTGGAAATTGCCTTCCACATGCATAACAAAATCTTCCTTTAACAAATTGTAACAAAGAATGTGAAATATATATCAGCATTCAGAACTGTGAAATGTGAAATGAGTTAGGATAATGGTGATAATGAATTTCTTGGCGGCAGGAATCTTGTTAGCTTTTCCAAGAAATGCAATAACGGAAAAATTTGATTAGCCTCTTGTGCATACCATTTAAGTAGCTCTTTACTCAGAAGGGGAGTTTAATTGGAATTCAGGAAAAAATATGTACTGGGCAAATTAGTTTACAGACAATATTCTGACAAGTTGTATTCTTTTGACATCAATAAAACATTTTCATTATAACTAAATGTATAGGCCTGCTGTATATCAAACCTCTTTAATTACAAAGCTTTATGGGGTGGTTCATTGATATTATCACTGCTTACCCGACTGTCGTGATTACAATATGAGACACAATAAAATATTTGTTTTCTTACTTAAAACCACAAAAATAATCTGATGATCTCATGTTCCGACTCTCAACGTTTTCATTATGATACAAAATACTGGAAATATACAGGTTAATTATTCCATAATGTAATGCTAAATTTCTCATCTTTATTTTTGTCTGACTGATGAGACGCTGAGTAATTGTTATTTATGCCATGTGATTGCAACAATGAGTAGCCAGATGAGCATTCCACACAGTTATTGAGGACTGTTATTCAAATCGTTACACTTTTGAAGCTGTATTAGTGGTCTCTCTCCTCAGCTCACACATATCTGATGTACTTAACACATATTACATTACGAAGACAATGTCATGTACAGTATAGTACAGTCTCTCTCATTTGCTCATACATATCTTATGTAATTGCACACATATTACATTATGAAGACATTGTCATGTACAGTATAGTACGGTCTCTCTCATTGGCTCATATCTTATGTAATTGCACACATATTACATTACGAAGACAATGTCATGTACAGTATAGTACAGTCTCTCTCATTTGCTCATACATATCTTATGTAATTGCACACATATTACAATATGAAGACATTGTCATGTACAGTATAGTACGGTCTCTCTCATTGACTCATATGTATCTCATGTACTTGCACACATATTCACATCAGTAGTAACAATTACAAAGACTTTGTGTTGTACACCATAGTGGTCTCATCAGCTCAGACATATCTAATGTATTTGTGCACGTTTACATACGTTACCATTAAAAAGTCTTGTCTTGTACAGTATAGTACAGTCTCTCTCATTGGCTCACACATGTCTGATGTACACATCTTCACATCATTTACCATTACAAATACTTTGTCTTGTACAGTACAACGGTCTGTCTCATAGGCTCACACATATTCGCATCTGTTACCATTACAAAGACTTTGTGTTTTACAGTATTTGTTTATCTGACAGTTGGTTTAAATGTGACAAATCATAATGCAACAAACTTTGTCAGATAAAAGAGAGTAGACTGTATTTGGTTTGACTCGAACAATCTCAGATGAGATCAATATGACTGCAGGGTTAGATTTTGCTAATTACGGACTCTCTAATATAAATAAAAATAAACTATTAAGTGTTTTATAAAAGGATGAACTAATACTGTATATTTGGGGTCTTGAGACAAATGTTGTCAAAAAATGTCCCAAATTTGCCTCAGTTTTAAAATGGAATTCACTGGAAACTGGTGATAAACAAACTCACATTTAGTGAATATTGGAATAAAGCAACATATTAAATACAGTCCACTGGATTATATAACCTATGTACATGTATTTTTTTTTTTTTAAGTTGATTTTCACTTATCATATCAGATTCGTTATAAATGGCGATCCTGTGTGTTTCAGATCATTTAGATTTTCCTGTAAACTTTACATTCCAATAAATTGGTCTGATTTCCAAATAGCTAAGCAAAAAAAAATAAACAATGCATATACAAAACTACATATGTGTATTGTTCCAACTCGGCAGAAAGAATGAAACGAGTTTGATATGGCATAGGGATATGTCAAGGCTGTCAGGCTGAGATGTATTCATAAGCCATATCAGATGAGTTCTTTCCCCCGACTCGGAAAAAAACAAATATGCATTTTTAAAATTTATTATATGCCCCTTTTTCCAAATATTAGTTATAAAACGTGAAAGGAATTGAAAACATATTGGGATATATATATATAGAGAGAGAGAGAGAACAGTTTGATTTGGTGCATTTTAGATGTGCCAACATCTACATAGTTCCAGTCTAGATGTGTAATACAAAAATGCGGATTGAACATCCATATCAAATGCCAGATCAAGCATGTAAGATTAAATGGGCATGCAATAAAAGTACAAAATGTTCAGACTTGGAGCGGTTTCTGTGCCAGGTTAATAGTTCAGTACTTCCTTACTATAAGGCACCTCAGTATAAGGTGGGTATTGTAATGGATCCTGTTTCATTATTTAATAGTAATATTATGTGTAAAATACCTCAATATAAGGCAACCTCACCTATAAGGCAGTCCACTTGACTCCTATGAATGACAATATAGTTAGGAAATTCAGTACTGTAAAGAATTTTCTCCCAGTGTGGTGTAGGGTCCAATGGTAGGGTCCAATCGTAAGTTAGAGCATTGGTCTAAAAGTAACACTGCTAAATCCAGTGGTGGTGAATTCAAACCTTTATGGTAGTGATTTGCTTTTCCCCCGTGTCTTACTGAAAAATCGAGTTCCAAGTTCAAGATCAAGAATAACCCTAGATCTAGAGATCATAGAACTCTTGAACTTGAGATTTAGTTTGGACCAATCACAAATGACATTACTTTTGAAAGGTCATTTCTGATTGGCTGATAGTGGAACCCAATCTCAAACTCGAGGTCAGAGTTTTATGATCTAGAGGCCAGGTCCCAATCCTGAAGACCTGCATTGGATCTGCATTTAATTTTGTAATAGACCCCTTTCACATTATTACCTTTCTTTGTGGCTACTCTCTACTTCTCGCAAGATAATGTATGGTTTCACATTAGGGGGCATTGTCCCGGTGAAACATAGAAAGAACAAATGATGAAATGAATGAATCAATGAAATTAATGAATGATAAATGAAATAATTGTTGATTCAATGAAAGAATATTTCTATGACTCGGTGACAATAAGATACAAATGTGTTAGCAATTGAAGAGAAATTTAATGTTAACCTGTAAGTTCAAATGCATTGAAAATACTTTTAACAAATGATATTTTCTTCCTGAAATTACATAGTTCGAGAGAAACTCAGGTAGAGTAAGTGAAATATTTTCATATAAGTAAGTTAAATATAGAAAAAGTTTTAACAGAGCATTAATTTGACTCTTTGTAAAGTTGAGTTGCAAATAAGTCGCTTTTTTATTGTCATTATTATTTCCTGAAGATAAT
Organism: Margaritifera margaritifera; assembly: GCA_029931535.1. Lineage (NCBI taxonomy): Eukaryota > Metazoa > Mollusca > Bivalvia > Unionida > Margaritiferidae > Margaritifera > Margaritifera margaritifera. The sequence goes on from JAQPZY010001695.1 coordinate 3,760,729, forward strand.
AAGTACTGGAAAAGTTGACAGTGTTGATTGTTTAGCAACCATAAGAAAGAGTTAACCCCATTCCCTGTGCACATTTTAAGATGTTAACCCCATTCCCTGTGTACATTTTAAGATGTTAACCCCATTCCCTGTGCACATTTTAAGATGTTAACCCCATTCCCTGTGCATGTTTTAAGATGTTAACCCCATTCCCTGTGCACATTTTAAGATGTTAACCCCATTCCCTGTGTACGTTTTAAGATGTTAACCCCATTCGCTGTGCACATTAAAGATGTTAACCCCATTCCCTATACAAATTTTAAGATGTTAACCCCATTCCCTGTGCACATTTTAAGATACATTTTTTGAATATTTTGTAGTTCTTTCTTTCCACGACTAAAGTATCATTTTCATTACTCTCCACATTATCATTTTCATTACTCTCCATATTATCATTTTCATGACTAAAGTATCATTTTCATTACTCTCCACATTATCATTTTCATTACTCTCCATATTATCATTTTCATGACTAAAGTATCATTTTCATTACTCTCCACATTATAATTTTCAAGACTATTGATTATTTCTTTGAGTCTTCAGTATTAGTTTGTCAAAGTAACTCATAATTTACACTGTCTTTAAAGATAAAATAATGTAATTGGCGATTAAGCCATTTAGTTTCTATATAAATCAGTGAACAAATAAGCAGATGAAGGAAAGGATTAGTGGTAAATAAATGACTGAATGAAATGTACAAGAAAGGAATCAGACTGGAGAATTACCAAATATATAAATGTGCAAATGATGGAAAAGAACAAGAATTAATAGATAAACAATTGGGCAAGATCAGGAGATGAATTAGAAATGTTTCTTCACTATGCAGACATTTAACTTTTATGAAACCAGGACGTGAAATATGCTTGTTAGGAGTAAAGTACAACAATAATAGGTGTTTCTTTTTGATAGCATTTGTAGTTTTTGTTGAGCCTACATCATTGGGAAGCGAGACATCACAGTCACTTTTCCAATGATGGTGTTGTTTTGGTTAAGTTTTTCATTTGCGTGTATTTCCTAAACCCCTTGATAGATTCTCATTATATGTGACATGAATCATTACGAAGCTAAGAAACTTCATTTTTACTACATGCTCACTTGCTTCTTTTACCTTGGGGTCAAGGTCACAGTCTTAGAAAAGATGTGATAGGGTTTTGGTTCAAGTTTGTTCATTTTTACTTATATTTCCTAAACCCCTTGATGAACTGTCCTATTATGAAGCTATTATGAAGCTAAGACAATTCATTCTACGACATGCTTGCTCACATCTTAGACCTTAGGGTCAAGGTTACTAACAAATAACATTTGCGCTAAGGTTTTGGTTCAGATTTTTTCATTTGTTTATGTTTCCTAAATCCTTTGATGGATTCTCTTCATACTTTCGATGGATCATTATGAAGCAAAGACAATTCATTCTGTGACATACTTCCTTAACCTTTGACCCTGGGGTAAAGGTCACATGTTTTACTGGAATGCTTTGTTCATGGGCTCAACTTGCAGGCCCTGGCCTTGTCTTATTTGACCAAGCAATAAAACAATTATCTTTGAGCTGGTCACTCTTTGGGTGCACATATTAAAATTTCAATATTGCAGACAAACCCCTAATTTTCTAATTAGATGATTTGAGACAATAAAAGGTGCTTTCATTTTTATTATCTTCTGTATCTTTTTTTTTTTTATTATTATGTACCGGTATATGCTATACACTTTAATCTGAGCAGAGTAACATAACTGATTAGTTAGATCTTTGACAATTCATTGGTGACATCTATTGGAACACTCTTGTTTAAAGATACTAGCAGTAAACTTAAAACATGCTATCAATGATGTATCATGGGTCACTATTTATTGTTGTTACAGTAAAACTTTAATAACTCAAGATGCCAGAGGACCTAACTTTGACTTCAAGTTTTTGGTATGTTCTTAGTTTTTGAGAGCACTAAAGTTTACCTTAATAAACCCTTTTTTAACAATATGACCTATTGGGCTGCATCAAGCTCTTCAAAGCTACTTGTTTGATCAATAAAAGAAAGAAAGAAAGAACAAGAAAGAAAAAAGAGAAGGGTTGCTCAGATGTACGATTTATAAATGTCAGACTCCAACCTCACTATCCCACAATTAACTAGCACAAGGAGTATTTCTCTTATTTGACAAAACAAAATTTCATTGAATCTTGAGTTTAGCTTTAGTATTTGAACAATAAAAGCTGACACTTGTAGCCACTATTCTTCCAGAGCCATTAGGCCGATTATAAGCATAATGTTGTGCACAGGACAATATCAGATCTCATTTGGAATACAGTATTGTCTTATTGATAAAGGGTCATCTCCAAACAATAAACATTAGTGGGATTATTCAGTTAATTAGCAGATTAGGTTTGATGCACATATGTCCATTTAATCTTTTAATTTTAATATACATTCACTCATGATTAAACTTCCTAGCTGAGAGACAGCATGCTGACTGGAATTCAGTCCAAGTTTGGAGTTTGAAATGGTATTTTATAGTTTGGACCAACCTGTGACTTTGAGTGATGCAAGGTGTTTTATAGTTGGGACCAACCTGTGAATTTGAGTGATGCATGGTATTTTATAGTTGGGACCAACCTGTGAATTTGAATGATACAAGGTGTTTTATAGTTGGGACCAACCTATGAATTTGATTGATGCAAGGTGTTTTATAGTTGGGTCCAACCTGTGAATTTGAGTGATGAAAGGTGTTTTATAGTTGGGACCAACCTGTGAATTTGAGTGATGCATGGTATTTTATAGTTGGGACCAACCAGTGAATTTGAATGATGCGTGGTATTCAAATAATCAAAGTCTGAGTTTTGAAGTTGATGAATATGAAAATATTGAAGACTTTAAGCCTGGATCAAGCATGTATTTCAACTGATACCAGGTGATTGAATTTAAGCCTGGACCAATTTTGTATTTTAACTGATACCAGGTGATTGAATTTAAGCCTGGACTAAGCATGTATTTCAACTGATACCAGGTGATTTAATTTAAGCCTGGACTAAGCATGTATTTCAACTGATACCAGGTGATTGAACTAAGCCTGGACCAAGCATGTATTTTAACTGATACCAGGTGATTGAACTAAGCCTGGACCAAGCATGTATTTTAACTGATACCAGGTGATTTAATTTAAGCCTGGACCAAGCATGTATTTTAACTGATACCAGGTGATTGAACTAAACCTCGACCAAGCATGTATTTTAACTGATACCAGGTGATTGAACTAAGCCTGGACCAAGCATGTATTTCAACTGATAGCAGGTGATTGAACTAATCCTGGACCAAGCATGTATTTTAACTGATACCAGGTGATTGAACTAATCCTGGACCAAGCATGTATTTCAACTGATACCAGGTGATTGAACTAAGCCTGGACCAAGCATGTATTTTAACTGATACCAGGTGATTGAACTAAGCCTGGACCAAGCATGTATATTAACTGAAAGTAGGTGATTGAACTAAGCCTGGACCAAGAATGTATTTCAACTGATACCAGGTGATTGAAGTTTGGGTTATCAAAGTGTTACTGAAATGTTTTGCAGTAAATGTAAGTATTAATGAATATTATTAAGGTTGAAGATATTGCTGTGCCCGATTGCTTTTTTACTAATTTCTCAGGGTCATGGATAAGTTTAATATGTTTGCCCCTCGTCAAGAAAAACCTCACAAGTTCTCACAGGACTTAGTTCACTTGTATAACCTTAGTCATGCCCATAGAGAATCTGGAAAGGGTCTGTTGGTAGGTAACACAATGATACTTGCATGTTTACCCAACAGATTACATCAATGTGTACCAGCATCAGCATTCCAAATTGGGCACCAGAAGATTGGCTAGCTCACACTGCCATTCACTGATCAGCTTCTGAGGCTGATAATCTGTGACCTTTGGGCTATGTCAGAAAAATTGCATTACATGACTGAAGAAGTGTTGCTAATGAGGGCATTGGGAGGTGCAAATATTTAGGGCACTTAACTTTTTTGAATATCTGGAGTGGAACAATCTTTCTGTGATGAAGGACTCCCCTGTAGGGGTGCCACATGAGTTAGAGACTAAAAGAAATACTGACAGATGTTTCAGTTAAGCTCTGCCACTATTGACCCATTGCCATATACATGTATTAGTCAAATGAAACATATTTAGATGTAATGGACGCCTGACCAGTACTATCACTGGCATACATACTGTCTATACTCGCATATAAGCCGAGTCCAAATGCAAACAACATAGACCCTGATCTGACGTCACATAATGTGCTGGCAGATCAGAGTCTATGTTGTATGTTCTACTGATTAGTCTTTACAAACTGCATAGACCAAGATCTGCTGGCGCATTATGCGATGGCAGATCTGGGTCTATGCAGTTTGCAGTTGGTATTGGCTTATATGCGAGTATAGACGGTAATTACAAGCATACTGCAAGTTTGTTGGAGCATTAAGGATTTTGATGCTTCAACACTATATATCATGGTACAAATTAATATGATCATAACATCAATGATTTTCAGCTATTTTGTGTTAAATTTCAGCATATACGTCAAGTTTATACCAATTAAAATTGAGAGTTGAGTGGTCTATGTTTGATTTTACAGTTTCTTGAAGCCAGCTTATCGGCATACAAGGTTTTTAGAAAAATAAAGAATTAACTGTTTAGCTCATAAGTAATTAGCTTTCATGAAACAATTATTAAGCTAGAAAGCTTGGTAGGTCACTTTGATGAATTTGTCATGGGGTTTTTAACATTTTTTAATATGTGCAAATACAAAATAGTTTGATATCTGAGAAGGAGATTGACAACCTATGACTTTAGTTCATATTATAATACAGAAGAATGAGTGGAACTTTTATTGATCTTAAGGTTTGATAATATTGAATATTTTACTAAATTCATATTAAATGTCTAAATTCACTTGTCGTCAGTGATACTTATACTTCTGTATATATCTGACCGATGAGATGCTTATTCCTTTTCAAGGGAAGTAAATCTGAGATGTTTGGAAAAGAAATTCAGTTTCAGTATCTCAGTTAATATGAATTTAAATTGGGTTGCCAAATTTTATCGCTAAAAACCCTCAAATTAAAAATTCCTAGGAAAAGTTATTCCACAAGGTTTAAGAGAGATTTTGGAATAGACTGTACAGTCAAACCTGTGTTCAGCGGTCACCCATGGGAAAGGGCCAAAGTGGCCTTTGAAGACAGGTGACCTCTGAAGGCAGGTTTAGCTCTCAAACTTGGTTCATGACAAATACATGTACTATGCACCGATTAGCATTGGCACTATTAGTAGTATTAGTAGTAGTAGTATGCTATCAAGATACATATATTTTGTTTAGGTAATTAGCAGAAAGAAAAATAAAAAAAAATAATAAAATAGAAAGCTTCCACTTTAATCCATCATGAACATTAAATCATCACTTATCAGTAGAAACGGTGTCTAAATACAATTACTAATTGACAGCTTACCTGTGATTGTCAAACACTTTACTGACTTTTTGGTTAAGAAACACCTGGCCACTGACCACTGAAAGCAGATGACCGTTAAATACAGGTCATTTTTATAGGAAATTTACTGGGTGGAAATTAGAATGACCGCTGAACACAGGTGACTGCTAGGACAGATTAGACTAATTTAATTTCTTGTCAGTGGATATTTCAATAAAATCATATGTCATTTAACAAACTCATTTGTTAAGTGATAGACACGGATGAAACGTGTATCTATTGTAGTATAGCTGAGCAAGTAATTTTATGGCTTTTGTAAATGAGCCAGGGCTCATATCAGTTTGTGACGAAGACCAGTTCAAAATAAAATTTTTAGCGGTAAATTGCAAACAATGTGAATTCTGCGTTATTGTGAAATATTTGTGATTGGAACAGGTGCCCGTTGTTGGCCCCTGAGGACTCCTAAAAAAAATCCATGTAGAGGAGACTGGGAAGCATATTTTTAATCAAATGCTTACATTTCCCAAGAAGTCGAACAAAATTCCTTGTTACCACAGATCTGTAAAATTGATTAAACACTCAGAATTCTGCACTTTTGCTGCAAAATTTGGGAATGGGGCTATACTGTACATGTAATATGGTAATCTGGCCCACTGCATTATCAATATCAACTGAGTTGGTGGTGCCAGATTCAAATCCTGGTGATGGTGAGAATATGTGTTTTCAAACACCTACACTAGTATTGTTGGTAGATATGATGCTTAACAGTGGGCCGTCAGTCAGATGGGGATATTAAATGACAGTCCCCTGTGCAGGGAGAGTCACACCCAGTGCAGGTAAGAGTCCTTCGTTGGTATTTAGAAAAGAGGTAGTGCCTGTAATTGCTATGGACACCATGCAGAAGCACACCAGTCTGTAACACTAGTCTATATATATGTGGTAGTAATTAATAAATAGATAGTTTGTCAAGTGAGCCAAGGTACCAGGCTGTCTTACTAGTGAGTCAACATGCCATAAGCCTGATCTGTGATGTACTACCAAAGTTCATTCTGCCCAAACTTTGGCTAGTTTCAGGCAAATAATTGCCAGGAATCTCCACAATGTTTCATTTTCATTGCCTCTCAGTTTTGGCTTGTTCAGGATACAACAGATTCATTATGCCCAAGGCAGATTTCTTTCATTGATGAGTTATTTGTTTACCCACACATCAGTAACTGAGATTGATTCTTGATTGCTTTTTAGTGTAATACACATTGATATAACCCTTCTGATCTTATTAGGAATCCTAATATTTGATTTCATTCTGTGTGTATTAATTCTGTCAATTTTTTATGGAGGCAAAAGTTGCACTTCAATTATATTTTAGGAAATTCTTTCTGTCTGTAGAATCATAAACACTTGAAGAATTAGGATGGCAAGCAACTGGGCAAACATAAAGAGTTAGCAGATATGACATGTTTGGTTTCTTGTTGAATATGAATGATGAAGCTTGTAAAGAAATGAGGTCACAATGCCACTATGTTGATGGCAAAAGCAGAATAAGTTGATTTTGCCCACGATAGATGATACTTGAAAGTTTTGTATTTCATGAAATGAGAATTTTGATCAAAGTCAATGAATTTTCAAAGAGAAAAAAAAGCATTAGAATGCCAGTATCTCCATTACTTAAAGCACAATTTATTTATTGGTTTTGAGAAATTTAAGTAATTATTTATGTATCGAACACTGTTTCGTTTTTTGCTTGCCTGCCAGTTATTGGAATGACTGATTAATCATGTGACTATTTAACATATACTGTATTACTTTGTAGTTTGAAATAAGTCAAAAAGGTAAACATTATTGCTGGATAAAATTAAACTAATTTAAAATCAGATGGTAGTCAGGAAAAGAACCTGGTGGCATTGAGTTTAAATTCAGGAGCCAAAAGAAGTCACAGAAAGTACTTTCATATACTGTAAAACTATAATCTTCAATATTTTCATAGTATCTTCTCATGTGTCATTAATAAATATTACTCTTGTAAAGTATTTTGCTGATATGTTGTGTTTACTAAATAAGATGGAACAATTAATGTAATGATATATAGTAGCCCACAGGGATACCAGACTTCAGTAATTGGTAGCCCAGACCAGCATTTTGGTAGCCCATATGTTCTGGGCACAAACTTTGTCTGAACCTGGATATAGGTCTTAATGATACCTCTTGTATCTTTTCCAATATACATAAATACTTCTTTTGTAGTAAGGCATGCAGTTGCCCCCAGACAATTAACATGAGGGCCAAATGGGCCTGAGATCGCTCACCAGTGGCTGACAATGTACAACTTTAAGAATCATCTATCACTCAAACATTTGGCATAACTCAAATGACTTGCTCAATCCTGGAGTGGAGCCCAAATCTCTTTCCTTCAACTGCAGAACCTCAAACCAATAAAAACCTCAACCCAAATCTCTTTCCAGCAACCCTAGAACCTCAAACCAATCAAAACCTCAACCCAAATTTCTTTCCAGCAACCGCAGAACCTCAAACCAATCAAAACTTCAACCCAGAACTCTTTCCTGCAACCCCAGAACCTCAAACCAATCAAAACCTCAACCCAAATTTCTTTCCAGCAACCTTAGAACTTCAAACCAATCAAAACCTCAACCCAAATCTCTTTCCAGCAACCCTAGAACCTCAAACCAATCAAAACCTCAACCCAAATCTCTTTCCAGCAACCCTAGAACCTCAAACCAATGAAAACCTCAACCCAAATCTCTTTCCAGCAACCCTAGAACCTCAAACCAATCAAAACCTCAACCCAAATTTCTTTCCAGCAACCCTAGAACCTCAAACCAATCAAAACCTAAACCCAAATCTCTTTCCAGCAACCCTAGAACCTCAAACCAATCAAAACCTCAAGCAAAAACTCAGGTATCAATACTTTGAGTTTTTTAATTTATACCTTATCTTTATATTAAAAGTAAGGCAAATAAAGGAGCAAAATGTGCAGTTATACTAAAATGAAGATCAAAACATAAGTTTAACTTATTTTGTCCATTTGTCTGGAAAAATTCCCCAAAAATGAAAGCTGCTATGCAAAATTGCATCAGCATCCAGAATTTCATGCACAGTTTGTGCAAAAATAGACTGAATATGAGGTACATATATTTTCATATTTGTTTTTACTGACACTAAGAGAAACTTTTTTCACCTACTAGGTTATATTTACTCATATGCATTGCAACCTGTTTACATATGCTACATTTATAAATCCTATCATCATTTCCTTTACTCTGTACCATTGCCACTAAGTAAAGTACCTCTGCTATCTGACAATACTATACAATTTTGTATATTAATATCCCTATGCCGACCAGTTCGGCAGATGTGTATGTTAAAAATCCAAGAAAATACATGTACATGTAATTCCAAATACGTTACGTCTTTACTTTGTTGTGATGACTTGCAAAAGTCATACTGATATATGTCTTATGTGTAATTTGAACTAAGTAAATTTCTTCTTAAATAATCTGTTATCATGTGCTTTGGTAAAACGTAAAATTGCCCATGGTCATTGGAGCAGTTTCACTTTCCAACTCCAGTCTGGGGAAAAGATGTCCAAAAAACTACACCCCCCTTCAGTTTGTTTACATCAAGCGTATGCATTTTGATCTCATCCCTTGAGAAAGTGTTGACATCATCAAGATTATGATGTAAAAAAATGCTAGGCTTGAATACAGCTAAATTATACTTAAAACATTTTTCCTGATTTATATAAATTTTACTTAAAGATGTAAATTGGCATGCTTTATTTTCATTATTAATTTTTTTAAAATCTTAATCAACACTCAGAGAGCCGACTAGCACCCCAAAAATTTGTTGTGCCGTTTTTTTATTTCACATTGTTGTTTCCCAGGCCCAGGTTTGGGTTTTCATTGCATATGAATGAAAGGTGAAGCGGGCCAGGTGACCTAGACTAGTAAAACTCAAGGTAAATAGTTCTTGCAAGTTGTAAATCTCTTCAGTTTCAGAGGTAAGTAGTTTTTACAAGTAGTCCGCTATCAATAATGTCTAAATGGAAATGATCCGTTTTGAAAAACTCCAGAACTTTTGAAGTTGTCAATTTCTTCAAAATGACTGTCTTAAAAAACGTTGTCACCTCTAAAAATCTATATTATTGTCCTTTCATTGGTTTCATTCCACAGTGTGGAAAGCTTGAGAATTAAATAACCGTTCCACAGCGTAGAAAGCTTGGGAATTTTAATAGCCATTCCACAGTGTAGAAAGCTTGGGAATTTAAATAGTCATTCCAGAGTGTGGAAAGTTTGGGAATTTAAGTAGCAAAACGAAGAAAGACAGCCATCGATATGCATGGAGGAAAGAAAGATAAAAAATAAAAAATTATGATATACTGAAGAAAAAGACTAATTCAAAATGACATTGATAGTACTTTTAGTAATACCTGGTACTCTGAAGGCATGATTAGAATTAAAATGCAAACAAGGAAAAATATGCAATAACCAGGATTCAACCAGTATATTACATTAGCTTGTGTGAGAATCACAAAGGAGGAAGATTATAATGCTGGCAATCATTAAAGAAGTATACACTGTGTTTATTAGTAACATTAGTAACATATGAAGATTATTACTTTGCCAATGCAACTTGAACATGATAAGGTAGTACAGTGTTTTTGAATCAATCTGTATGTACTATTGTATTTGGGTGTCATCACAATCAGTACAGAGGACTTTAGAATATGTCTGAAATTTGAATTTTAAGATGTTTTGGTACATTCAGTACTCCCTCATTGTTATACTCTCCATTGGAGCCATGTAGTATATATGAAGCTGCCTTATAATGAAATTCATGATACAGTATTACCTCATTGTAATGCTGTCCATTAGAGCCATGGTGTATACTGCCTTATAGTAAGACTGACTTATAATGAAATACATGATACAATATTACCTCATTGTAATGCTGTCCATTAGAGCCAAGGTGTATACTGCCTTATAGTGAGACTGACTTATAATGAAATACATGATACAATATTCCCTCATTGTAATGCTGTCCATTAGAGCCATTGTGTATACTGCCTTATAGTAAGACTGACTTATAATGAAATACATGATACAGTATTCCCTCATTGTAATGCTGTCCATTAGAGCCAAGGTGTATACTGCCTTATAGTAAGACTGACTTATAATGAAATTCATGATACAATATTACCTCATTGTAATGCTGTCCATTAGAGCCAAGGTGTCTACTGCCTTATAGTAAGACTGACTTATAATGAAATACATGATACAATATTCCCTCATTGTAATGCTGTCCATTAGAGCCAAGATGTATACTGCCTTATAGTAAGACTGACTTATAATGAAATTCATGATACAATATTACCTCATTGTAATGCTGTCCATTAGAGCCAAGGTGTATACTGCCTTATAGTGAGACTGACTTATAATGAAATACATGATACAGTACTACCTCATTGTAATGCTCTCCATTAGAGCCAAGGTGTATACTGCCTTATAGTAAGACTAACTTATAATGAAATACATGATACAGTACTCCCTCATTGTAATGCTGTCCATTAGAGCCAAGGTGTATACTGCCTTATAGTGAGACTGACCTATAATAAAATACATGATACAGTACTCCCTCATTGTAATGCTGTCTATGGAAGCCATATAGTATACTGCCTAATAGTAAGACTGACTTATAATAAAATACATGATACAATATTACATCATTGTAATGCTGTCCATTAGAGCCATGGTGTATACTGCCTTATAGTAAGACTGACTTAAATTGAAATACATGATGCAGTACTCCCTCATTGTAATGCTGTTCATGGGAGTCATGGCATAAACTGGCTTATAGTATTTGTTCTCTGTGCTACGTTTCACTGACTGGCACCAGTCCAACATACCTATCTCACCTCACCCATGTGTACACACCAGCAAGATACTTATGCTCCTCTTCCGACACCCGTATTCTCATTATTCCCAATACCAAAATGAAGTCATACGGACAACGTTCTTTTGCATACCAGGGTCCAGCAACGTGGAACGAATTGCCCACTGAACAAAGACACGGTGATCTCATTCAAGAGTGCTCTTAAAATGCACCTATTTTGACTGCAAGAATAGACCTAAGGACTTAATGTTTTGTTACCTTAACTATCTTCAGCATGTTTTTGTTTTCTAATTTCATGGTGTTTGTTTTTTTCCTTCTTTTCGTAATCATATCAATATATATGTTTTTTTTATTTTTATTTTTTTAAATTTTTTTTTTAGGTGTTATATAATGTTGTAAAGCGCTTAGAGCTTCTAAAGATTAGGCGCTATACAAAGTCCTCATTATTATTATTATTATTATTATTATTATAGTGAGACTGACTTATAATGAAATACATGATACAGTATTCCTTCATTTTAATGCTGTCCATCTGAGTCATGGAACAGTTGTTGTTGTTTTTGATGTTGTTGTGGGTATAACGTCATTTTTCAGCACATGATAGGCTATACATGGCAGCCAGTTTTATCTGGTTGAGGAAGAACCTGGGGCAAACCCTGAGAAGAACCACCGACCCACGGGAAGCTACTGGCAAGCTTTCTCACATATCCATATTGTCCGAGCCTGAGACTCGAACCCACGCAGACAGGTGAGATGGCAGTGATCAATAAAGGCAAGCACATTAGACCACTTGGCCCTGCCGGGGCCCCCGAGTCATGGAGTAGACTGCCTTATAGCAAGACTGACTTATAATGAAATACATGATACAGTACTCCCTCATTGTAATGCTGTCTATGGGAGTCATGGAGTATATTGATTTAGCAAGACTGACTTATAATGAAATACATGATACAGTACTCCCTCATTGTAATGCTGGCCAATGGAGTCATGGAGTATACTGCCTTATAGTAAAACTGACTTATAATGAAATACATGATACAGTACTCCGTCATTGTAATGCTGTCTATGGGAGTCATGGAGTTTACTGATTTAGCGAGACTGACTTATAATGAAATACATAATACAGTACTCCCTCATTGTAATGCTATCTATGGGAGTCATGGAGTAGACTGCCTTATAGCGAGACTGACTTATAATGAAATACATGATACAGTACTCCCTCATTGTAATGCTGTCTATGGGAGTCATGGAGTAGACTGCCTTATAGCAAGACTGACTTATAATGAAATACATGATACAGTACTCCGTCATTGTAATGCTGTCTATGGGAGTCATGGAGTTTACTGATTTAGCGAGACTGACTTATAATGAAATACATAATACAGTACTCCCTCATTGTAATGCTGTCTATGGGAGTCATGGAGTAGACTGCCTTATAGCGAGACTGACTTATAATGAAATACATGATACAGTACTCCCTCATTGTAATGCTGTCTATGGGAGTCATGGAGTAGACTGCCTTATAGCGAGACTGACTTTTAATGAAATACATGATACAGTACTCCCTCATTGTAATGCTGTCCATGGGAGTCATGGAGTAGACTGACTTATAGCGAGACTGACTTATAATGAAATACATGATACAGTACTCCCTCATTGTAATGCTGTCCATGTATGTATATATGTCTTTGTGTATATATATATATATATATATATGTATATAGTTTCAAGGCAATCCTGAAAATAGTTAAGGATGAGAATTAATAACAAACTTGTGCTAACGGACGGACAGACATAGGTCAACAGATCAGCACCATTTTAATTTAGGGCCAATTAGACATCATAAGGAGTCCTTTAGTGAAAATCCGATGTTGTTATTCCCATCCATTCTGGAGGAGTAACAACAACAAGATTTTCAAGATGGCTGGCAGCCATATTGGATGTCAGATCTGACCCATTCCCATTTAGGACCAACTAGACATCATACGTAGTATTTTAGTGAAAACCCCACATCAATAAAACTGTTTGTTCAGGAGTAGCAATGATAAGATATTCAAGATGGCTGCCATGGTGGCCATATTGGACTTCAGATTGGCACCATTTTCATATAGGACCAAGTAGACATCATAAGAAGACTTTTAGTGAAACTCCATGTTGATATGACCATCCATTCAGTAGAAGTAGCAATAACAAGATTTTCAAGATGGCTGCCATGGTGGCATTATTGGACTCCAGATCAGCAACCTTTTCATTTAGGACCAACTAGACATGATAAGAAGTCTTTCAGTGAAAACCCCATGCTGATATGATCATCCACTCAGGAGTAATAGCGATAGAAAGATTTTCAAGATGGCTGCCATCATACACTCATTTACACCATTTTAACTGTGGCTTTATGTCCCTGTGTATCAGGAATTATTTTATATCTGGAATAGCATTATAATGAAGGGTGTTATAACGAGGGATAACTATACTTTGACTGCATCATACACTCATTTACACCATTTTAACTGTGGCTTTATGGCCTTGTGTATCAGGAATTATTTTATAATATTGGTATAAATGGCATAGTGCATGTAGCCATGTTCCATAATGTCCTAATTGTATTTTTATGGTTCAGAAATTGACTATTTTTCGTTTATCCTTTGACAAATGATCTCATCAGAACTATTTAATGTTTGTTATCACAAGAACTATCTGAAGTTTTCCAGATATCTATTGTAATGTGCATGTCATAATCTAACTCAGTTTTTGCCCTATTTTTATTTTGATTTGTCTGCTGACTTTTGAGGTAAATCAGTATCTAGACATTTAGGCATTTGTGTGATGTAGAGATTGTCTAATGATGAGACCATAAATTCATTTATCTGGTAGGGAAAGACAGTCATGCAAATTGATTTTGCTACTTTGATGTACTGCATGTACTCACTTATAAGTCGAGTCCAACTGCAGACTGCATAGACCCAAATCTTCTGTCGCATAATGCGCCAGCAGAACTGAGTCTATGCGGTTTGTTGGGAGTAATCAGTAGAACAAACAACATAGACCCTGATCTGCCAGCGCATTATGCGATGGCAGATCAGAGTCTGTGTTGTTTGCAGTTGGACTCGACTTATGAGTCTATGTTGTTTGCAGTTGGACTCGACTTATAAGCGAGTATATACAGTAGTTAAGTGTCAGTATTTTAAATAAATCGGCCTATTTTGTCATCTATGAAGTTTATGTAGATACATGGTGGTTGGCCATATCCATCTATGCATCTATATGGCCATCCTCACATCTGTCTGTTATGATTGGCCATATCCATCTTTCTATCTATATGGCCATGATGCTCACATCAGTCTGTTAATCTGAATGACTGTCAGTTCTTGTTGTAACCTGAAATCTGTCTATACGAATTGAGAGAGAGTGATCCTATATACCATGATGTTTTACAAGAGTTGGATGGATGGGGTGGAGTGGGATGTCAAAAGTGAAACAAAAAATGAGGATATTTGCAATGGTTTCTTAATACTTGTTAAAACTGAGTTTTCTATAGTTTAAACAACCATGAGTGTCTGTGTTTGTGTTTGTGTTTTTGTTTTTATTATATTTTTGTCTTGCCTGCAAAAAACATGTCAGATGAGGAATCACTTTGTCACCCACAGTATTAACATGGTTAGTGTTTACATCAAGTTTATTAATTAGTAATCACTTATAAAAACAGTTTTTATTCTCTACAGCAAAAGAGCTACATGAAGTTTTTACATATGGGCATAGTGTTTTGTGGAACACTTGTCAATTTTGGACAGGTGAGCACTGTGTTTTATTGAACATTTGTCAATTTTGGACAGGTGGGCAATGTATTTTGTGGAGTACATGTCAATAGTTGAAGTGATTGTTTATTGCTTATCATACAATCCAAGGTTCTGTCTCTAGCTTTGGAGTGACATCTTCATAATACAATGTTTCCGTTCTAATATATTGAGGTGCCAGTTTGTATTAGGCCATGATGGGGTTTTTTTCTTTCTTTTTACAGCTATTGTGTTTGTGTTGAAATAAATACACTTTATTTTTTTAAAGTATATATCTAATGAATTTCATACACAGTTTTGCATCTGGATCCCTTTTGGCCTTGTCTGCATAAACAGATTGCGGGGTCCCGGGTGGCAGAGTGGTCTAAGGCGTTTGCCTGTACAGATCACTGGCATCTAACTTCTGTCTGCATGGGTTCGAGTCTCGGGCTAGGCCAAAGTGGGTATGTCAGAAAGCTTGCCAGTAGCTTCCTGTTCTTCCCAGGGTTTTTCTGAGTTCTTCCTCCACCAAATATACTGGCCGCCATATATAGCCTATCATGTGCTGAAAAATGGCATTAAACCCATAACAACAACAACATAAACAGATTACAAAGAAAAAGGATTGCTCTCTGGCAGCAATGGCATTATGGTTGCATCAAGATGATTTTTTTAATGAAATTTTTTTAATTTCATACACTGTACCTCATAGCAGATTTCCTTGCTGCAGAGAGAGAGAGAGAGAGTGTGTTGCACTGAACTCTTAGTATTAAAACTTTCTGTCAATAGAATGATTTACATAATATTTATTCTTTCAGACTGCTTTTATGAATTTTTCTGTATGTCCTATCCGAGATAAAAGCCATTGTGTAGGGATCTATTGACCAGATACATATAGTCTATTATTGACCCACTTTTATGGGCACCAGTCAATAACCAGGTCTCCTGAAATCTCTATAATTACAAGAGTAAAGATCCGTTATTGGCCTTATGTGACCGGTCATATGGCAGTCATATGGCAGCTGGATCAGTGAGATTATGGAAGATTATATCAGAGTATTAGAGGGGTTATGAGATATATTGGCCCAGTTTGTATTTTGAACTCAGATTGACTCATATATGTTTTTTTTTTTTTACATAGTTACATAATTGTCCTGCCTGTAAATAATAGGTAAGACATGGATTATTGTTCATATGCTAGCCATAAAGGCTTGAGTTGTCCACCAGCTACAGTTACCAAACTCTGAGGATGGCTTGCACTTGGAGTAAGGAAAAAATCCTGTTGATTTTGGGCTCAAAAGATCAAAGGCTAAGGTGACTGTGGCTGAAAAAACAAACATGGTTTCTGAACAATAACTAAAGTTCTCCACCATCTAAATTCACCAAACTGTGTGGATGGCTTGCACTTGGGATAATGAAGAACCTTATCGATTTTGCAGCCTAAAGGTCAAAGGTCAAGGTCACTGTGACTGAACAAGAAAAATGGTGTCTCCTTATTAAGATTAATTCTGCATCACATACCTGTACAAAACTTTGTAGATGGCTTGCACTTGGGGTAAAGAAGAACCCTATCCATTTGGGGTGCACAATTTTAAAGGTAAAGGTTACTGACTGACTGAAGAAGGATAATGGTTTCTGCACAAAAATAAACTTGTCTATCATGTATCTTCACCAAAGTTTGTGGATGACTTACATGTTCGGTAACAAGAAAGCCCATTATTTTGGGGTCAAAAGATAATAGGTAAAGGTCACAATAAATCCCATTGTAAGACTGCTGTGCAATGACCTGAAACAGGTACATTAATGATATAAACTTCATATTTATTCAGATTGACCACTGGGTTTATGATATTGTCCGTAATGGGTTTACGATATTGTCCATAATTTTTCCTACAGGTTTATTTTTTATATATACATATTATTATAGGTAAAGCAATTATTAGATGAGTCTTACATTAGAAAAATTAAAAATTTTAATATTAAGAATTAAAGATTATCTAGATCAGCTAACCAGTAGCAAACAAATAATTATCATTCTTTGGATTATCAGCATAAAGAACATTACAACAATTACAGATAATATGATATTTTAGATGATAGGAAGTAATCTGATGTGTCTATTACCAAGACAATAATGATAAGAATAAAAGAAGTCTGTTCTGGAATTCATATGTTTGATTCAATGCTGATTGTCTCTTTAGAATTTTAGATTCAAAATCCTACTGTTTTTCTTTTAGTAGGTATACTTAGTGACTGGATCCTCTGAACTGGGTATCATAAGTTAATTTTTTTTCTTATTCTTAGAAGAAGTCCTAATGGATGTTTTCACCTGAAGTTTATGTCATACAGGTGTGGTAATTATTTTTTCACCAGAAGTTTATGTCATACAGGTGTGGTAATTATTTTTTCACCTGAAGTTTATGTTGTACAGGTGTGCTAATTATTTTGTCACCTTAAGTTTATCTCATACAGGTGTGCTAATTATTTTCTTTCTTTTAATACATATCCCATCAGAATCCTACTAACTGTCCTGTTTAAACCAACCAACCAACCAACAACCAGCCTACTGAATGTCACCATCAAATTTTACATCCAGAAGGCAGCCTTGAAATTGTCTCACCCTAAGGTTTATGCCCACAATTATTTGCCAGTTGTCTCCCCTGAAAGTATGTCCTCCAAGGTACTGTATAGTATGGTAGTGATTGTTTTCCCCTTTTTTCCAGATGAGATATTTGTCCTGGAAATATGTGAATGATTTTGGTTCCACTCTAAAGTTTTGGATAACTGCATAAAATGGGGAAGGCACAAGGCAAAGTTGTTTGATCTACAACTTTAACAATGTGGAGAAAGTTAGCATACACTTACATGTCTTTCACCTGCTTGGATTGATTACTATTAGGAAAACCAGCTGATAAAAATGATTGTTTCCCTGTGTTGGGGAAATGTACTATAAATATCACAAAGTACAATAACTTTGCCTGGCCTTGAAAGACAAATGAATTTTCTGAAAGTGTACTTTTTAAATTTTTTAAAATATCTTAAAAGCTAAACATGCTATTGACTCATTTTTAAAAATAAGTTACTTCTGAAGTTCAGGAAGTGAAAATAGACATGCCGAGCTAACAATCTTCAATGAGATGCACATCAGGAGTAAGGCATAGCTGCATACTCTCGAATCCAAATCAACCCCTGTCATTCCGATATGAAAATAAAGAAAATTATAGATTCTTTACACCTCCCCTTGGATGTACACAGTTCTTTTTTATAACAAGGATTTCAAGAGGAGAAAGTTAGTGGAATACCTCTTCTTTACATTTTTTAACACTACCAAAATGTGAAACTCGGGAGCAGAACCTTTATCACTTTATGGTCCAGAGTGTATGGTAGTGATTGTCTCCCCTTATGAGAAGTTTTTGCAGTAATTATCTTCTCTGAAGTAAATGTCCAGAAAATAGTCCAACAATCATCTAACCTGATGATTGGATCGATAAATTGATGGATGAATGGATGGATGGATTTAAATACAAAAATATACAAAGAAAGTTTTTATAGGGAATCCAGTCAGTACAAATTCCGTTTTCTAAGGGAATTAGAAATATAATATAAAATAATATAAACTGTAATTGTAAAAATGATTATCATGTCTTGTGTGCCATTAGGCTGTATATCAGCTTGGCTACCGTATATACTCGCGTATAAGCCAATACCAACTGCAAATTGCATAGACCCAGATCTGCCATTTCGTAATGTGCCGGCAGATCTGGGTCTATGCAGTTTGTAAGGAATAATCAGTATAACAAACAACATAGACCCTGATCTGCCGGCACATTATACACAGCAGATCAGGGTCTATGTTGTTTGCATTTGGACCGGCTTATATATGGTATATCATTGGTATTAGTGTGTACATGAGCACAAATCCTCAAATGCAGACATTATCACATGATCCCAGCTTTTCTTTAAAGCAGTACAATGACAATAAATAAATAATAAAAAAAAAAAAATAAATATATAGCTGCAAGGTCATGATTAGTGTTGTAGGCACTTGACTCATTCAAAACAGATGATTCAGAAGTAATATTCAGTTTAACAATGAATATGTAAGTGTGGATTATTTTCTAAAATCCCTCGAATTATGAATCCCCCAGTTTATCACACTTGCTTGTACACTGTGCTACTAAATCCCAGTTTATCTCACTTGCTTGTACACTGTATTACTAAATCCCAGTTTATCACACTTGCTTGTACACTGTACTTCTAAATCCCAGTTTATCACACTTGATTGTACACTGTACTACTAAATCCTATTTTATAACACTTTCTTGTACATATATACACTGTACTACTAAATCCCAGTTTATCACACTTGATTGTACACTGTACTACTAAATCAGTTTATCACACTTCCTTGTACACTGTACTACTAAATCCCAGTTTATCACACTTGATTGTACAATGTACTACTAAGTCTCACAGTTTGTCGCACTTGCTTGTCACTGAACTACTAAATCTCACAGTTTATCACACTTGATTGTACACTGTACTACTAAATCTCAAAGTTTATCATACATGCTTGTTTATATATATACACAAACTGGGATTTAGTAATACCGTGTGTGTGTATGTATGTATATATATATATATATATATATATATATATATATATATATATATATATATATATATATATATATACACACACACACACTGTATTACTAAATCCCAGTTTGTCACTTCTTGCTTGAACATATATACACTATACTAATAGGTACATTGCAAAACTTCCTTTTTTTGTTTATTGTGTCACTACTTTGTATAACAAACTGTCTATGTCAGTTGCCTCAACAATAATTGTTTGCCAATTCAACAAAGTCTGCAATGTATCATTATTGCTCAGCCCTTCAAGTTTTACTATACAAATTGAGGACAAATTTGGTTTTCTTGGGTTTGATAGTATGCAGCCTTCTCATTATCTTTATAGAACCAGGTTAAAATGGAAAAGCTGAAGCTAGGTTGCCATTATACACTCTGCAACTGCAAAATTAATCTTTGAAATAACAGAAAAAATAGACAGCTGAGCTGGAAAAGTAGATACTAATTTAGCTGGCGGCCAGTTGACAATGAGAAGGCTTGAGTATGGGTATTGTTTTTGTCAATTTGTTTTCCATATATATGTATATATATATATAGATAAATAAAGTCTTTGTGAGACTTAACACCATTTTTCATATATATATATATATATATATATATATATATATATATATATATATATATATATATATATATATATATATATATATATATTCTCGGAAAGACTTTATTATTTGAAACACAATAGATTCGTGTGTGTAGTTGTGTGGGTATGTGAGAAAGCTTGCCAGTAGCTTCCTGTGGGTTGGTGGTTTTTTCCCAGAGTCTTCCTGGATTCTTCCTCCACCAAATATACTGGATGCCATGTAAAGCCTATTATGTGCTGGAAAATGGTGTTAAACCCACAAAACCAAACCAAACCCATGGTAATTGCAGTACCACCATCACTGCATCATTGGGATCCTCTAGTCTAATATTAGGGACCTGCTCAACAAAGTTGGCAGGACCCTATTGTAATGATGTCCATCCACAAGTCTGTCCATCTGTGAAAAGTTTGGTTTCAGAAGATAACTTTACTGGGAATTGTTGGATTTAACCAAAAATTAGTATGCAGCTTTATATTGTTGAGACCATGAAAGGACTTGATTTCCGGCCTTCTGTGTCAGCATTTAGAGGAGTTATGGCCCCTGATTGCCTGTCCTCCTAACTTTAGTTTCTACAGCTTAGCTTTACCTAGGATTGTTGGTTTGCAACCAAATTTGGCATGCAGCTGTATATTGATGGGACCTTCAATGCATTCAATTTCCAGCATCCAACAACAGGAGTTTTGGCCCCTGATTACCTTTTCTCCTGACTTTAGTTTCTGCAGCTTAACTTTACTTAGGTTTATTAGATTTCAACCAGATTTTTAGTGGGCTGCTTATCTTGAATGAGTTTCAATGAGTTGTATTTACAGCATTCCACTACAAGACTTATACCCCTTGATAATCTGTTCTCCTTATTTTGGTTTCCACAGCATTACTTTACCAAGGATTGTTGGACTTCAAATAAATTTAGCAAGCTGCTTTAAAATAATGAGATCGTGAACGAGTTTAATTGTCAGTATTCCACAGCACCATTTAGAAGAGTTATGACCCTTGATTGCCCGTCCTCCAGACTTTGGTTTCAGCATCATTTTTACCAAGTATTGTTGGATTTCAACCAGACTTCATATTGATGAGACCTTGAATAAATCTAATTTCCAGTATTTCACAGTATTATTCAAAAGAACTGTGGCTCCTGATTAACTTGAATAAATCTAATTTCCAGTATTTCACAGTATTATTCAAAAGAACTGTGGCTCCTGATTAACTGTCCTCATAACTTTTGTTTCCACACATTCCTCTGTCGAAGGCCCTACCAAGTAAATTGTAGTGAGCAGGGCCCTTTGCAATGCACCCATTACTAATAGTACTACTTAGTAACTAGCATCAGTACATCCAGAGTATTACCAGTGACATATTTCTATACAGGTCGACTAGGCCAAGGTCAAGGGTGGCAAAATTCTGGCTGCATTATTTTTTATTTAAAACAAAAGCTGAAGTGAATACAAATATGTAGCCAACACAACACTAATAAGCTGTTGTCAAAAACGATATTTATGCTGCCCCTCACTATGCCCAGTCCATGGAGTGTGAGGGCAGCACTTCTGAATGGGCCTGGTGGTGGCAAACACCTAAATATGTCGCTGAGTATTACTGTAGGTGACTGTTTGATATGAACATGATGTAGGTGACTGATATGAACATAATGTAGGTGACTGATATGAACATAATGTAGGTGACTATTTCATATGAACATAATGTAGGTTACTGTTTGATATGAACATAATGTAGGTTACTGCTTGATATGAACATAATGCAGGTGACTGTTTCATATGAACATAATGTAGGTGACTGTTTGATATGAACATAATGAAGGTTACTGTTTCATATGAACATAATGTAGGTGACTGTTTCATATGAACATAATGTAGGTGACTGTTTCATATGAACATAATGTAGGTGACTTTTTCATATGAACATAATGTGCTGGTGTTAGGATCAGTGACTATTGCAGATAAGCTTTCTTATTTTCTTCCTTTGCTCAGTCATATACTATAAAGTCTGGTAAAGAAACGTATACACTTACTTTTAAAATAATGTTGTATGCATTTGGGTTTTTTTACATGTGTTTATGGATGATGAAAGGCATTACAATTCAGCTATTTGTAAAATTTCAATATTTAAGCTTATTGACAACCTTATATCAAAATGATTGATTAAAGAAAGAAGAAATATAAAAAAAGAGACCCAAGCCTCAGTGAGGTGAGTGTATCGGTACAGGAAATGGGTCATGATGAATAAGTCAGCCTGCAAGTTCTTTAACAAATAGGAATACTACCTTTGCATATGAAACAGTAAAAGACTGTTTATAGTTCCTGCATGAAGAGCTGCTGAATGAAAGAGAAAGTTTCCTCACCTTCTTTTTTGGCTAACACTAAAACCCAGGATAACGAGGTACATTTGCTTTCCAATATATTTTTTACAGTGGTTGTATTTATGACTAAAATTTGGCATTTGTGAGTGAAAATGTCAGCTAGACCGTAACAATTAAAATACGGCAACTAGAAAATGAGATCTCTTAACTAATTACAAGTGTTTACCATGTTTTGCGCTAAAAACAGCGCATGGAATTTAATTCAGAAGATAATCGTTAAGAAATAAAGTATGCTAGTAAATGTGCTTTAAAAAAAAATTATTAGAATGCCTTCCCACAAGCCTTCACTCAAAAGAATACCTGCCCATATGTGTACACAGCTCTTGGCTACAGTTTGATGAACCAAGTGCTGAGATTTTTGTTGTGTGTAATTCAGCCTCACTAAAGATCAAAGAGGTCAATTGACTATTCAGAGCTGGCACTGAGATGTGCCTCACTAATTCTGACTGGCAGTAGACCCCAGCCTCATAATCTGTCATAGTCATAATACTTCATTATAGATGTGCCTCACTTATTCTGACTGGCAGTAGACCCCAACCTCATAGCTGTCATAGTCATAATACTTCTTTATTGATGTGCCTCACTTATTCTGACTGGCAGTAGACCCCAACCTCATAGCTGTCTAGTCATAATACTTCATTAGAGATGTGCTTCACTAATTCTGACTGGCAGTAGACCCCAACCTCATAGCTGTCTAGTCATAATACTTCATTAGAGATGTGCTTCACTAATTCTGACTGGCAGTAGACCCCAACCTCATAGCTGTCATAGTCATAATACTTCATTAGAGATGTGCTTCACTAATTCTGACTGGCAGTAGACCCCAGCCTCATAACTGTCATAGTCATAATACTTCATTAGAGGTGTACTTCACTTAAATTCTAACTGGCAGCAGATCCCATAATACTTCATTAGAAACTTGAAAAGCCCTAGAAACTGATTTTTGTTGTTGTTGATTTAGTGTTTTACAGCTCAGCAACACAAGTAGGTTATTTAGTGCCAAGACAATTGGAGTAAAGCGTCTTGCCCAAGAACACACCACGATGGCCGACCCAGGCTGATCCAATATTAGGATTTGAACCCACACCCTATTGGTCGCAAGTCCAGCATGCTAACCACTGAGCCACTGCACCTCCCATAGAAACTGAAGAAGATACTTAATATGCAGGTCAAGTACATCTTGGTGGTTGTGCTGAAACTGGTTTGGCATTAAAAGATCTACATGGTGGCATCTTACAAAAACAAAAAAATGTAGATAGGAATTTTTCTTTTTCTTCCTGAATCAACAGATGTATTCATTATACAACTTCAACAGCATTCAAATATACAATATCTCCAATAATATTAATATGTATTTAGTCCATATACATATACAATATCTCCAGTAATATTAATATGTATTTAGTCCATATACATATACAATATCTCCAATAATATTAATATGTATTTAGCCCATATACATATACAATATCTCCAATAATATTAATATGTATTTAGTCCGTATACATATACAATATCTCCAATAATATTAATATGTATTTAGTCCGTATACATATACAATATCTCCAGTAATATTAATATATATTTAGTCCATATACATATACAATATCTCCAGTAATATTAATATGTATTTAGTCCATATACATATACAATATCTCCAGTAATATTAATATGTATTTAGTCCATATACATATACAATATCTCCAATAATATTAATATGTATTTAGTCCATATACATACACAATATCTCCAGTAATATTAATATCTATATAGTTTATATACATATACAATATCTCCAATAATATTAATATGTATTTAGCCCATATACATATACAATATCTCCAATAATATTAATATGTATTTAGTCCATATACATATACAATATCTCCAATAATATTAATATATATTTAGTCCATATACATATACAATATCTCCAGTAATATTAATATGTATTTAGTCCATATACATGTATTGGTATGAAAAGATTATATTTTTGCCTGCTGTATTCTTGAACCTTCAGCTAGCCCAGGGGATATTCTCCCACTCCAAAATTGCCATTGTCCTCCTAAATTTAATAATTCCCCATATCTTTACGATTATAAGGGGAAAGAGGTGTGCTATACAATCACAAAATTTTGGTGAAATTTTTAAAACTTGATATCCTGATGCTAATTTTTTATGTATTTTTAAAAATGTAAGGTTCTTGATGTTAATACTAGATATAGAAAAAAAATGAATAAAATATTTATGTGAATTCATGTGAAATAAAGCATTTTGAATATTAAATGAAAACAAAGTACAAGTAGCAACTCAGTATAAGTGTGGCTTACAAGGTGTCCGCTTTAGTTGGTTATCATTATCTAGAGGATGATCGACCTCGGTGTTATTACCCGGATCGAGTAAATAATAAAATAAATTATGAAATTTATAGATGGAATAAAGAGAGATCTGAGCAGATATGTAGAATAGAATAACACGAGCCCCCATACATGAAATATAGCAATTTAATCAATTACATAAAACAAATTGAGATAATACATTACATTAGGAAGATACACTTGTTTTTGAAATAAATCATTTACTGAATTTCAACACAAATATACTTATGCAAATAGCTGATCTGTTTCAAACGATAGAATTAGTTCATCATAGAATCGAGTGAACAATTGAAGTCATTGCCCTGCCTAACTGCATAACCTGCTTATCACTGGTCACTCCAACTTCAATGTGGCTGTTCTCTTTGTTCTTTCATTTTTTCCTCCTCACTCTCTCTTATCTCGCCTCTTTCGGCCTCAAACTTTGTGTGGGTAGGTAAGTAGGTGGATATGTGGATAGATAGGTGCGTGGATGGAGCTATTTCCCCTTTCAAAATAAACAGAGAAGCAACCTAAATCTTCTGTCAAATATCCTTCTGGGAATAGAACATTACTCCACTCTCGTTACGTCAGATATCATCCTATCGGAATTCAAACAGATACTAAAGGCTATCTGATCAGGCCAAACCTGGCAGACCATAAACAAACCTAGTTTCAGAAGATTAATGTACTTCTAATGGCTGTTTCATCACTGACTCACATTAACATCAAACGAGACATAACGGTTTCAGTTCACATCCTAATTATACTAAAATGAATCAATGAAATTCACTTCATGGCTTAACTACGTTAATTTCAGTGAATACTCACTCAAGTCTTTATCATACATGAAATCATCTAAGTTCTGTAAATTCACACAGATTCTCACAACTCATATCAAATAAACTAATGCATGAAATTCTTAGAATACATGATTCCTATAACAATCAGGACGACAAATTCAAACAATTCGTCAAACTCATATAAAGAAGATGTACGAATTTAGACAAATGAACTCAACAAAATAGTTATACTCATATCAAGAAACTGATGTACAAATTTTAACAAATAAATTCAAATAAATAATTGTATTGATATCAACGAATTACATGAGATTGATGCAAATACCTTGTGCTTTCAAGTCTCGCTCGCTTCTAACACCAGAATTGTGTCCCTCAATTTGCAGACACCGGTCTCTTGAACAATAGTTTATACGAGAGAATTTCTTCTAAATTCAATCTTGGAGTCAAGATCTCATCCTCTTCGAGGAAAAGTTAGACTGACCAAATTTTGCGATGTGGAAATTTAAAACATGAAATTTTCGTCTGGGAAACACACCTCTTACTTAGCGTAGCCAATCAGATTAAACGTATCTGCCGCCTTTTATAAATACACGCCCATCGTGATTCTGGAGAATTTCAAAAGATAATACAACTTCCTCTAGCTTTTACATCTAGTCCTGCAAACTGTCAACTTTGACATTTTAACCTTGTGTCCGACTGCTAACAATGAAGGCTTAATTAAGAATCAATTTTGCCCCCAACAGGGACATTAAAACCCATCGCAGTCTAGCGATTTAATACGGTATCTTTCCTCATAAATCTAATTAATTGTTCTCTGCCAACTAAATGTGCTCTACCGAATCGACAGAAATTTGCACGATTACAGTAAGTTTACTAGTACTTAAAAATCTTAGACTAATGATAAATTCTCCAGGACAAGTTTATTTTTCATAAGTCACTTGTCCAGTACAAGTACCATAGATCAAAGTGAAATTTCCTCAGACCTGTTACCACAATGCAGATATGGCTAAGGGTATATTAATATAAACTATCATCAGAAGAAAATGAAGGTAAATTCCCATTATCAGTGAATTTGAGGTCAGGCAACATGTAGAAAGATAGTTTACAACCACAGATAGTGTATTTCAGTGGCAACCAGAGGTTAAAGTAGATGATCACTGTTGAGGACTTACACATTATGTTAGTCCCAGTTACTAGTAATTGACAGTTCTAACCTTATCTGTTTTTAATAACTACTCTCTAATTTGCCTTAACTAAAAACTTTACTTTTTTCATCATATTCCTTTAATTTCCAATCGTTGATTTCTGTTCTCAATTTTTGTGGTGACCAAGTTAATTTGGCTTAGGTACCTAAAATTTGATACAGCCACAAGTAGGTTGCCTTATAGCTACTAAAGTTAGAAAGGTTCTTTGAGTGCTGTTTCACTTTAGCACCTAAAAGAGTACAATTACATCGTTGCACAAGCAGCAAGTCTATTTAAAGACATGTAGCTAACTACAAAAAGACTAGTAACTCAGAAAGTAATTAAGAGTTACTTGCTGTAACTATATAAATGCATATTTTGCTCAGTCCAGTATGCAAACCACTAAAATAAATGCTAGAAGTAGGAAAGCTTGTACTTGTGTAATTTATTCATTGAGATAACTGTGTTAGTCTAACCATGTATTAGACTCTCCCGTTTTTTGGAATACCTTGTATACAACTCCTCTTTTTCGGGACCAACCATTTAAGGGGGTGGGGGTGGGGGGCTGGTATTTTCTTTCAGTAAAGGATTTTTTCCCTCAGGATACTACTATAATGGATATAATTAGTTCTTTTGTTCTACAAATCAGAGCAAATATAATTTTTTCAAGCTATTTGGGGCCAACATTTTTTTTCTTCAAAAAATCCCAGGCCCCAGAAACTTAAAATGGTTAGTATCTTAAAAATGTATGGCTGTATCTTTTTGTGTGATCATTTCAATACATTGGCTTTGAGAATAAATCACACAAGGTAAATTGACCCCTCAGGTGGAGGTGGCATATGTCAATTATCATTCACACTGCAGACATTCCAATAGACTGTTAACCAATTCTACTGCCAGATAGATGTGAATTGTTACATTCCAATAGAATGCTAACCAATTCTGCTGCCAGATAAGTGTGAATTGTTACATTTCAATAGACTACTAACCAATTCTACTGCCATATAGGTGTGAATTATTACATGCCAATGGACTGCTAACCAATTCTAGTGCCAGATAGATGTGAATTGTTACATGCCAATATACTGCTAACCAATTCTGCTGCCTGATAGGTGTGAATTGTTATATTCCAGTAGACTGCTAACTAATTCTACTGCCAGATAGGTGTGAATTGTTACATTCCAATAGACTGCTAAATAATTCTACTGCCAGATAGGTGTGAATTGCTACATTCCAATAGACTAACTAATTCTGCTGCCTGATAGGTGTGAATTGTTGCATTCCAATAGACTACTAACTAATTCTGCTGCTAGATAGGTGTGAATTGTTACATTCCAGTAGACTGCTAACTAAATCTGCTGCCAGATAGCTGTGAATTGTTATATTCCAATGGACTGCTAACCATTTCTACTGCTAAATAGGTGTACATTATTACATTCCAGTGGACTGCTAACCAATTCTAGTCCAGATAGGTGTAAATTAATACATTAAAATGGATTGCTAACCAATTCTACTGCAAGATAGGTGTGAATTGTTACATTCCAATCGACTACTAACCAATTCTAGTTCCAGATAGGCATGCATTGTTACATGCCAATGGACTGCTAACCAATTCTAGTGCCAGAAAGGTGTAAATTGTTACATGCCAATGGACTGTTAACCAATTCTAGTGCCAGACAGGTGTGAATTGTTACATGCCAATGAACTGCTAACCATTTCTAGTACCAGATAGGTGTGAATTGTTACATGCCAATTGGACTGCTAACCAATTCTCGTGCCAGATAGGTGTGAATTGTTACATAATTGGGTGGCTGAAGAAAGCTTGCCCAGCCAAAAAGGTTAAATAGAGAATTCACTGTATTAAATACACAAATTCAACTCTTTATAAACCTTTGACATTTTTTAACCAATTTTCATGAAATTTTCACAATATACTTTTGAGTCTTGTTTCAATCACTGGGAAATTTTCATAAATGGATATGCAGACGAGTAGATGGAGTGTTCTCTGTTTTTTCTGATGAGTCACTTCAGTCAGTTGACTTTGAAAGTCGCTCTGCCACATAACATGAGGCCATCATCACAAGCTCTGCCACATAACATGAGGCCATCACAAGCTCTGCCACATAACATGAGGCCATCATCACAAGCTCTGCCACATAACATGAGGCCATCATCACAAGCTCTGCCACATAGCATGAGGCCATCATCACAAGCCTGCCACATAACATGAGGCCATCATCACAAGCCTGCCACATAACATGAGGCCATCATCACAAGCTCTGCCACATAACATGAGGCCATCATCACAAGCTCTGCCACATAACATGAGGCCATCATCACAAACTACATGGGAAAAGCTGCTTTGCTGTCTTTTCACCCGTGGCAGCCTGTGATTAGATTTCCTCATTTCTCATGAATATGCATAAACCTCTTTAACCAATCACTGTAAGCCCAAGTAAAATTTTCTAAGAAAGTTGATCCAAACATGCCCTTTTTATGCTGAATGAGTGAGTCAGTCAGATTTTCTCATTTTCAAATTCAATCACTTATTGATCAATAAGAGGTCACTTCCATTGATGTGTAAGATTTCATTGGCTTGTTGATGAAATATTATTTTGTTTATGTATATTCATGAAAAACAAGGAAATCTTATTGCAGACAGCCACAGGTGAAAAGAGAGCATAGTGGATTTTTGCCTGTGGCTTGAGACAACAAACTGGTGGCAAGTCAAGTAAAACTTCCAGGTTAACTGTGTATTTGGATAATTGGATTAGTTGGTCACCCGTTCATGAGGACTGTAGTAAGGTTGGTAAGCCATAGTCACTGAGTTGGAACAGTAATAAAGTGCTGACAGCTGCTTATTTATACCTTTATTTGATTACTGCGAGAGAATTATTGTTTTTGGAATATGTGACTTTTTATTGACTAAGTATGTAACTTTTTATTTGAAATCTGGGTGATATAACAGAAAGTGATGGAAAATTTTCCAGTTGCCAACTGAGGCTTTCTGATTAAAATAATCACCACCATACAGCAATCAGTTGCAATTGCCATTGTGAACGTGGTAACAGTGGTTTGATAAAGGAAAATAAAAGACAATAACAGACAGCATGAAAGCATTTCACACAGATTGTAATTGTGGTTATCGCTAATAAATAATCACCATACATGAAAGTATTTCACACAGATTGTAATTGTGGTTATCACTAATGAATAATCACCATACATGAAAGTATTTCACACAGGTTGTAATTGTGGTTATCACTAATTAATAATCACCATACATGAAAGCATTTCACACAAATTGTAATTGTGGTTATCGGTAATCAATAATCACCATACATGAAGCATTTCACACAGATTGTAATTGTGGTTATTGCTAATCAATAATCACCATACATGAAAGCATTTCACACAGATTGTAATTGTGGTTATCACTAATCAATAATCACCATACATGAAAGCATTTCACACAGATTGTAATTGTGGTTATCGCCAATCAATAATCACCATACATGAAAGTAAAACAAAATGTGAAGAAATTTGTCATTCATCATGGATGGACAGTTGGATAAATAAGAAATTTGTCATTCATCATGGATGGACAGATGGATAAATAAGACATAATTTTTGTCAAGCCTATTTTGGTGGTAGTTTGACATAGCAGTCACTTTGGTGTCCACGTGTGTGTCCATTTGTACGTCCATCCAAGGACAGGATATAACATGGGGATTGGAATCTTCAAAGCTCTGCCAAATATTACATGTTCGCTTTTGATATGCAAAAGAGGTTCTCAGGGGTCATTTGAGCAGTAAGATTGAAGGCACAGCCGGCGTGAATTTGCTGTCAGGCCTGAAACCAAACTGCTTACCTAGAAAACAGATTGAAGGTGGCTGTAACAGTGATTTCTTTTCAAAAGGATTTTATATTTTCTACCTTGCCTTTTTTAAATTAAGATGTAATATTTTTTTAACATCAGTACCAAAAGAAACTGCTCCATTCTGTTATATTTTGTGGATAGCTTTATTTCTTATGTGAATGATAAAATATAGGAACAGTGTGGTTTAAAAATATGTACCATGAATGAGCTTCTCCGATTCCCATCATCAAATTCAATTATTATATTACATTGCACTGGGGACCTCATTTACATAACAGTGGGGAAATGGGTGATATCTGGTGGGCTAGGTCAAGATTTAAAATAAAAGTCAGGCTCATCAAGAAGGGGATTTCTTGTTCTTAATGATGATATGAATTGTCAGTAATCTATTATCAGTATATCTGCTCTGATTTTCACTGATAGGAAATTGTTTTCTTCAGAAACATGCAATTAAATTTATTGCTCATAAAAAAGGTTCCTGGTCATGTGAATGAAACTTAAAGACAGACTCGGAAGAGATAAAATAACAGGATGAGATTTTCCAGTTTCTTCAGAAAGAATTACCTGTCATGTTCCATCAGATGTGATTTTAATTTGGGAATAGAACTATCGAAACCATAGTAACTGCAAAGACTATTTCTGATTCTCAAAAACATAATGAAATATTTTATTGTTTTTTAGTATGATATGTTGAATAATATCCCAAATGTTTTTTCAGCACGCAATTCTTATTTTGGCAGTTGCTATGTCTAATCTATCAGTGCATTTGTCTTTTCTAAATCAGATGGCATGTTGGAGGGGCTGGAACAAAATTTAATTATTTTGAAATTACTGTTATCCATCAATCCTTATTGTTTGTGGTGGGTCAGTAGAAATGCAATGAAACAACTGTAGACATATCATTTATGATTTGAATCTAAGGCTATAATTACATATCTCTGGTATACAGTTTATATCAAAAGATCAAATTGACTACCTCGACTGTACAAAGATAATTTTGGTATATAATATCTAACGTCACTTACAATTTTAAATAATGATCATTTGAGGAGTATATATAGAACAAGCATTCTTCAGCTATTGAAATATTGTAAATCACAATATTATAGTGACATTAAATTATAAAAAAATGGGTGGCAAGTCTTCTCATGAAAATCAATGAAATGCAGTAACATCAATTTTTCCGTATTATCAAACCACAAATAACAAGAGTCCCTGCCAAAAGTAAAGTATATTTTATCTAAAGAAATCGGAACATTAATGTTCAGTCCACATTTCATTTAAATCAGTATACCCATGGGTGGATTTGCTTACTTGTTACCATATTTATTTGATGACAAGTACTTTCTTGATAATAAGCCCTCTCTCATTTTTAACAAATTTGGCAAATATTTAAAAAGGATATCTTTGTCTGATAATAAGTCCATGCTTGATAATAAGCCCACCCCAGTTTGCCAATTTGTAACCAATATTTATTAAGGATATCTTTGTCTGATAATAAGGCCACCCATAAATGTTTGAGAAATTTATTAGGCAGGCCCTCTGGTCTTATCATGGAAGTCAAAAACTTGTATGATATCCTTCATGTAAAATATCCCCCTGGTTTTATCATGGGAGTCATACACTTGTATGATATCCGACATGTAAAATGGTCCCCCTGGTCTTATCATGGGACTTGTACACTTGTATGATATCCTTCATGTAAAATATCCCCCTGGTTTTATCATGGGAGTCATACACTTGTATGATATCCTACATGTAAAATGGTCCCCCTGGTCTTATCATGGGACTTGTACACTTGTACGATATCCTACATATAAAATGGTCCCCCTGGTTTTATCATGGGACTTGTAGATTTGTATGATATCCTACATATAAAATGGCCCTCTGGTGATATCATGGTAACTGTACACTTGTATGATATCCTACATGTAAAATGGTCCCCCTGGTCTTATCATGGGACTTGTACACTTGTACGATATCCTACATGTAAAATGGTCCCCCTGGTCTTATCATGGGACTTGTACGATATCCTACATATAAAATGGCCCCCCTGGTCTTATCATGGGACTTGTACACTTGTATGATATCCTACATATAAAATGGCCCCCCTGGTCTTATCATGGGACTTGTACACTTGTACGATATCCTACATATAAAATGGTCCCCCTGGTCTTATCATGGGACTTGTACACTTGTATGATATCCTACATGTAAAATGGTACCCCTGGTCTTATCATGGGACTTGTATACTTGTATGATATCCTACATGTAAAATGGTCCCCCTGGTCTTATCATGTAACTTGTACACTTGTACAATATCCTACATATAAAATGGTCCCCCTGGTCTTATCATGGGACTTGTACACTTGTACGATATCCCACATAAAATGGCCCCCCTGGTCTTATCATGGGACTTGTAGACTTGTATGATATCCTACATATAAAATGGCTCCCCTGGTCTTATCATGGGACTTGTACACTTGTACGATATCCTACATAAAAAATGGTCCCCCTGGTCTTATCATGGGAGTAGTACACTTGTATGATATCCTACATGTAAAATGGCCCCCTTGTCTTATGATGGGAGTCATACACTTGTATGATATCCTACATGTAAAATGGCCCCCTGGTCTTGTCATGGGAGTCATACACTTGTATGATATCCTACATATAAAATGGCCCCCTGGTCTTGTCATGAGAGTCATACACTTGTATGATATCCAACATGTAAAATGGCCCCCTGGTCTTGTCATGGGAGTCATACACTTGTATGATATCCAACATGTAAAATGGCCCCCTGGTCTTGTCATGGGAGTAGTACACTTGTATGATATCCTACATGTAAAATGGCCCCCTTGTCTTATGATGGGAGTCACACACTTGTATGATATCCTACATGTAAAATGGCCCCCTGGTCTTGTCATGGGAGTCATACACTTGTATGATATCCTACATGTAAAATGGCCCCCTGGTCTTGTCATGGGAGTCATACACTTGTATGATATCCAACATATAAAATGGCCCCCTGGTCTTGTCATGGGAGTCATACACTTGTATGATATCCAACATGTAAAATGGCCCCCTGGTCTTGTCATGGGAGTCATACACTTGTATGATATCCTACATGTAAAATGGCCCCCTGGTCTTGTCATGGGAGTCATACACTTGTATGATATCCTACATGTAAAATGGCCCCATGGTCTTGTCATGTGTCATACACTTGTATGATATCCTACATGTAAAATGGCCACCATGGTCTTGTCATGTGAGTCATACACTTGTATGATATCCTACAGAGCTAGGTACCAAAAACAATTTGTACTGCGGTATTGCAGAACATACCGTGATATGCACCACGGTATATCGCAATTATATTAGGGACCAGCACTTTAATGTTCCGGGGCAGAGTCCTGACACTTTTTTAGAAAAACTTTCTATCTGTCAATAGCTGGAAAAAATAACTAGCTATGATTTATAGCAAAATAACACCATATTATATCCATTATATTATTTGCGTACAGTCTAAATGATTTACTGGGTACACAGTATATATGATTTACTGGGTACAGTATATATGATTTACTGGGTACACAGTCTATATGATTTACTGGGTACAGTATATACGATTTACTGGGTACAGTCTATATGATTTACTGGGTACAGTATATATGATTTACTGGGTACACAGTCTATATGATTTACTGGGTACACAGTCTATATGATTTACTGGGTACAGTATATAAGATTTACTGGGTACAGTCTATATGATTTACTGGGTACAGTATATATGATTTACTGGGTACAGTATATATGATTTACCGGGTACAGTATATACGATTTACTGGGTACAGTATATATGATTTACTGGGTACAGTCTATATGATTTACTGGGTACAGTATATATGATTTACTGGGTACAGTATATATGATTTACCGGGTACATAATACTACATAATATATAATTTACCGGGTACATAATATATAATTTACCAAGTACAGCATATATGATACTTTAAATTGATCTGTTGTCATGGGTATAATTTTTTGTGATTTTAAACAAAAAGATATTTTGGTAGATACTTAAATTTGTGGATATATATATATATATATATATATATATATATATATATATATATATATATATATATATATATATATATATAT
Source organism: Margaritifera margaritifera (assembly GCA_029931535.1). Classification (NCBI taxonomy): domain Eukaryota; kingdom Metazoa; phylum Mollusca; class Bivalvia; order Unionida; family Margaritiferidae; genus Margaritifera; species Margaritifera margaritifera. The sequence goes on from JAQPZY010001695.1 coordinate 3,795,903, forward strand.
ATATATATATATATACATATATATACATATATATATATATATATATATATATATATATATATATATATATATATATATATATCTTAGGTTGTCTTTTTGTTGTCTGTACAGTGCATCATTTAATGTTGGGATTTTAATATTGTTAACTGATAGCATCATGATTTGGTCCTGTCTGTCCATCTGTCTGTATATCCTTCTATCCTTCCCATTCATCCATCCCAAGAAGCTTGCTAGACAAATGAAATTTCACTAATATATATATATATATATATATATATATATATATATATATATATGACCTGATTAGATGTTTTTGCCATTAAAGCAGTCTTTCAATTTTTTTAAATACATTTTTTAACTTTTCAGACGAAACCTTGTTAGCACAATTAATCTAAAATCTCTTGGGGTTGACAAATGAAGTTTGGTATGCAAGTTTATATGTATATGTACTGACCAGATTAGACTTTCACTATAGCAATTCTCCCAATTTGTCTATGTCTGGCCTTTTCATGATTCACTGGGAACATAGTATCCACATTTCCATTCATCTATCCATCCCACTTTCATTTTCAGGTTATAACTTTAAAGATGTCAGATTAAGGAATGAAACTTGGTATTTGTACATCATCATTAGAAGCTGTGTTGCATGGCTCACTGAGGTCCTATCTTAAATGTCAAGGTCATTACTCAATATTTTAAGTTTTCAATCACACATTCCTTTGTAATTTGTAGCTTTTAAGCTATTTGAGATAAAGGAATGAAACTTTGTATACTTTTATATTTTCATTACAAGGTTTGTTGTAAACCATATTGGAGATCCTATCTTCAAGGTCAAGGTCATGGACATGACCCAGTATTTTAAGTTTTCTCTCAAGCTTTGAATTCCACTCTATAGCTCTAGAGCAAGTTTGAGATATAAAGGATGAAACCAATCAGAGCATTTTCAACCTTTTCCATGAAAACACCTAGGATGCATTGCAGAGGCAGCCATTTTGAATTTCATTCATGAAAAATTATCCCCATCACATGATAAGTCATGTGATGAAATACTATGTCACTGTGAGTATGACAACTAAAGTGATGATTCATTAAAAGCAAAGATTCAATAGTTACTGTAAGTTAAATATATATATATATATATCTTAGCTTGAATATGTTTAATTGACCTATTATTTAGTCCATATACATTTGAATATGTTTAATTTACCTATTAATTAGTCCATATACACTTGAATATGTTTAATTGACCTATTATTTAGTCCATATACATTTGAATATGTTTAATTGACCTATTATTTAGTCCATATACATTCAAGAAACAGAACATAGGCTACATACTACTTTGTTGCACAAGAATTTTGTGTTGTTTTTTGTTTTCCCAAAAAATGGTGAAGTCAATCCACCTTAAACATGCAAGTTTTTTTTGCTGGCTTGACAGAAAAGACTGAGATCACTCTGATTGGGGATGAAACTTGGTATGTTCATACATCGTCATTAGAAGGTGTGTGGGTCCTATTTTCAAGGTCAAGTACGTGGCTCAATATTTTATTTTTTTCTATTACAGTTTTCATTTCGCTCTGTAACATTAGCATTGTTTGAGGTTACAGGATGAAACTTGGTATACTTATATATCATGATTAGTAAGCGTGTTGCCCGCCACATTGGGGATAATATCTTCAAGGTCAAGATCACTATCTAATATTTTAAGTTTTCCATCACACTTTTTTCCATTCCGGTTTATAACTTAAGAGCTGTGAGAGATTAAGGGATGAAGCTTGGTATACATATATATCATTATTAGAATGTGTGTTGTGTTCCCAGTATCAAAATAATCTGATGTATATGGTAGTTGGAAATTGAAATTACACAAATTCTGATAGACTGTAGTAATGAATAATTATTTAATACAATTTTAGAACGAGTTTGAATTTTTTAGAATTTTGATTATATTGCCTTTTGTTGTACCCAAGAAATGAAGTTACTGGTCATGTGTCATGACTCTTTTTAGACAAATGAGTAAAATGTAACTCATTTATAAAATCAATCACATTAATATAAAATCAATCACATTAATATAAAATCAATCACATTATTATAAAATCTGAATAACAGTTACATATGTTCAAATAAATGCATATTGAACAAAAGCATACACAAGCCTTTTTGATTTCTCATGGGGAAAAATCAGCACACATACATCAGTTGCAGCAAACAGCGATTTACTGCAAACAGTAGATACCTGATGCACTCGTAATTATGCAGGCACTTGCCATCCATTCACCAGGTGTTCACAAAGTGTTAGGCCAGTACCACCTTTGAACTATAGCATATGAACATCTGGAAATGGATTTTAATTGCCAGCTTGTGCTTCAATATTATGATTGAGCCAGGATTCAGTTGCCAGTAACTCTTAATGGGGCAAAGTGTTCAGTAGTTTTAAATTTCACTTTGGATAAGCAAATAAAAAGTAATTACATATGGCTTTACTCATTAGCTTATGATGTTTGAATTATCCAGATTTTACAGCATACCTACATTAAACAGTTTCTGAATTTATTTCATGGATAACCAAATTCATTAAAGTGATAAAATATAGGTTTGTATTTTATACTAGAACCATTCTATTGCATCACCCTTTGATCGTATACTCATACATACCGTCTTATCGGTGTGTAAGCAGCACTCCTGCACATGGGTGCACCACATGAACAATGCACTCTTCTCATATTTTGACTGGTTTACAGGCTTGTCCACCACAGATCTGCAGTATTTCCTCTGTAAGTTTCTTGTCCTTTCAAAATGTAGGCATTTAAGCCATTGTTCAAAAATTAACTTTCAGAACCTGCCTGATTTTGGGTCAGCAACTATTGAAAATTGCAGGTTTCGGGCTGCCAGGCAGGTGGCTGTTTTTAATACTGCTTGAACTTGAGTATCGGTATCTTGTGTACTTCCCATGTTGAATCACTTTTATCTGTAACACTGTAGCTTTTTGAATACATTTATCTGCTCACATTGATCTCATCCCAACTAATTGATAGTTTGTCTTCGAGATGACAAAATAATAATTGGATAATTTAAACAGTAACTAACTTTTCGATCTCATCAAAATCAACAAAAACATCTGTCAGCCATTGTTTTACATATAGTGTATCATTTACGACTTAAATGAAACTCATTCGTGGCATGGAAGTAGCTTTCACAATCAATATATTTATCAGGCAAGCATGTGATAGTACATCAGGGAGCAGACTGTCCGATACCATTGTGAAATTAGTCTGTCACTTATAATTAATAATCTGTTAAAACTCACATGGGATCTTTTACTGAAGTGCTTATTGTTGTTCTAGGTCATTCATGCTCTGAGATTAATCTTAGGATTTTGTCTCCTGACTTTTCCTTATACCGTATATACTCCCTTATAAGTCGAGTTCAACCACAAACTGCACAGACTTAGATCTGCCATCACATAATGCGCCAGCAGATCTGGGTCTATGCAGTTTGTTTAGAGTAATCAGTAGAACAAATAACATAGCTGGTGCATTATGCTGCAGTAAATTAGGGTCTATGTTGTTTGCAGTTGGACTCGACTTATAAGCGAGTATATAAGGTAAATAATCATGCCAGTGTAAAATTTGACCAAAAAGTCTAGCAAACTATAAGAAGCTTCTCATAATAGCTTATCTTTCTTGTTCAGCTTCAGAAATATTGTGTGCCTAATCTCTCTTATGAAAGATTTTGTTGTCATTCTTTATATACTACATGTAGTAGCCAAATCAATTGCCAAAATGGACATAGAATATGGGGTGATGTTAATTCATTGATTGTCATTGTAATTTAGGAAACTAAAACAATTAACTTTGTCCGTTTTCTTTTTCAAGTGACAATAAAATATATTTAATAATTTAATTTGGCACAACTTCATTACAAAAAGAAAAACTGCTCCCAATTGTACCTTGATTCACTCTTTCAGCCGTTAAGCTCTATTCTAAACATCTACAGAAGGAGTCATAGTGGTTCAGTGGTTAGCATACTAGCTTTGTGACCCGAAGAGTGTATGTTTGAATCCTACCTAGACCAAGGCCATATTGTCTGCTGTAGTGTGTGTCAGGGCAGTGCACTTTAAGACTCTAATTGCCTTGGCAAAAATATAACCTTTTATGTGTTTATGTGTCAATAAACACGCATCCATCAATCAATCAATTAATCACCCTGTAAGAATATTATAATTCTATTACATTATTCCCATGGGAGATGGTTTTTCACTAGCTGACACAACGCCATGCAATTTGTGATAATTCATGATATTACAATGTCATGATGTCATCCATAATTTTTTTTTATGGTGTCATACAGTTGAAATGGCATTTTCACTATGCTGAAGGAAGCTGAATTTGAAAATTTTGCATCTAAATCATTTAATAAAACAATTATAGACCTTTGTTTCAATGAACATGAAGTTTTATGAACCAGTAAACCTATTATATTGACCTCTGCTTCACATTGGTAAATATGAGGTTTACGGGTTCATACAACTTCATATTCACCGCAACAAAAGTCAGTGATTGTATCATATAATTTTTAGCTCTATTGGCCGTAGACCAGAAGAGCTTATAGGATGGCCTATTATCTGTTGTCCGTCATTCCATTAACACATTTGTAATATTGCTACTTTTCCTAAGCTACTTGGAGGATTGCCAAGAATAGTTATGTACACATTCATCCCAAGTCTAGCTGGTCTTAAATGAAAATAGTGCTGCTTGGACATCCAGTATGGCCACCACAGTGGCCATCTTGAAAATCTTGTTATTGCTACTCCTCCTGATTGGATGGTCATATCAGCATGGGGTTTTCACTGAAAGACTTCTTATGATGTCTTTGATCCTAAATGAAACAGGTGCTGCTCAGATATCCAACATAGCCACAATGTTAGCCATTTTTAAAATCTTGATATTACTACTCCTTCTGAACAGAAAGTCGTGTCAACATGGGGTTTTCACCAGAAGACTTCTTATGATGTCTAGTTGGTCCTAAATTAAAATGGTGCCACTTGGACATCCATTTAATGACCATCACAGGGACCATGTTGAAAATATTGTTATCGCAACTCCTCCTGAATAAATGGTCATATCAGCCATATTGAAAATCTTTTTATCGCTACTCCTCCTTAACAGCTAGACATATCAACTTGTGGTTCTCATCAGAAGACTAATTATGATATCTAGTTGGTCCTATATGAAAATGTTGCCAATCTGACCTCAAATATGGCTGCCATGGCAGCCATCTTGAAAATCATGTTATTGCTACTCATCCTAAATAGAAAGTCATAGCAGCTAGAGGTTTTTCATCAGAAGACTTCTTGTGGTGTCTAGTCAGTCCTGAATGAAAATGATGCTGATCAAACATCCAGTATGGCTGCCATGGTGGCCGTCTTGAAAATCTTGCTATCATTACTCCTCCAGAATTGATGGTCATATGAACATCATGTTTTTACCAAAAGACTTCTTAGGATATCTGGTTGGTCCTAAATGCAAAAGGTGTCAATCTTACATCAAATATGGATGCTACAACAACCATATTGAAAATGTTGTTATTACTACTCCTCCTGAATGGATGGTCATATTGGCATGGGGTTTTCACCCAAAAACTTCTAATGATGTCTAGTTTGCCCTAAATGAAAATGGTGTTGATCTTACATCCAATATGGCCATCACAGCGTCCACCATCAAATATGGCCACCATTACTGAAAATAGAAAAACTTTTAAAAGGCTTTTTTTTTTTCTTTATTTATCCTCGGAACCCTTTTATAGATGCATCATGGTTCCTTTAACTAATTATGAAAACTGAATTGCCCCGTCATGTCATATTTACAGCTTTTTGACAATGGTTGGATTTAGAAATAATGAATTGCCCCTTCATGTCATATTTACAGCTTCTTGGTAATGGTTGCATTTAGAAATAATAGAGAAAAGAATAACATTCACAGTTGAAAGGAAAAAATCAATTCCTGTCTGATGGGCATTTTTTGTTGGTTTGGTTTGGTGTTTTATGGACAGCAATGCAAGTAGGTTATTTAGTGTCAAAGCAATCAGAATAAAGGCACAAGAATGCACCCCAGTAACCAACTTGGGCTGATCCAATGGTAGGATATGAACCTACACACTTTCTGTCATTTGCATACTAACCACTGAGCCATTGTGGCTCCTGCCTCCATTAATCATCTCTTACGACATGTGGGAGGGTGCATTGGGCCAATTCTACATACCCTAGCTGCCGGGAGTATTCTTTGTTGGAGTGGATAGGGAGGATTAAATTTCTGTTGCAAAATTACAATGCAGAATTCACTGTAAGGATGTTTTAAATTGGCCAAATATTCCAGGAGCCAAAAATAAACAGACCTATCTAAACTGGCCCCTGAGTATTCAGAATTCCTTCTTATTGAGACCACCATTAGTTTAGTCCAACTAACCTTACTTTGATGGATTCTACAGTAATCATTCTGGCTCACTCTATCTAAATTTGTTGTCCGTTTCATGGACATACTACACATTTTGCATTGTATATACTTGTACATAGATTTTATATCCTGCCACTTTTGTTCTGGATGAATTAATCTGTACTTATGACTATGATAATAACATCTATTTATGACTTTGATAATAACATCTGTTTAATGATTTGAAGTAAAAAAAAAAAAAAAATTCTGTGTATGCATATTATTGTAAGATACAAGTCTCCCAATACCTAGAATTTGCTATTTTACTATTGCAAAAATCAAAAGATTAAACTATAGGATGCTCTTGAGAGAGTATAGTATGTGACTTCATGTTGAGAAACAAGAATTTTCTCTCATTCTCTCTGAATTCTCAGAGATGAGTTCTCTGTATTGTCCCTTATTCATGTTTATTCAGATATTTTGTTCTCACCTTTTTTCAGAGATAAATGCATGACAAATAAGTCATGAAGTTGTTGTTGGTGTTGGCATGAACTCAATGTTAAATTTTGTAGGCAGGCCCATAATTCTAAAACTACTTGTAAAAATCTTATAAAATTTGGAGATTTTTTTATATTTTTCTTCACCAAAATGAATATAATATCTTTGGGTAAAGGGGTGTGGGAGCTAAAGGGCACCCTCTAATTTCTATATATTTTGAAAGAATTCAGTGCATATTTTCTATGATATATGCATTTATCTTAGGATTATTGCTTAATTAGACAGTTAACTGAATATTTAATCCAACATTGTCCAGTGTCTGTTTTTATCCTCTGAGACCAGTTCCTGGTTCATAACTTGGAAACCATTGAGATCCCCATATATCAACTACATACTTTCTTCGCATGATAAGGCCAAGTTATTTATACAGCTAGAATTAGCCCTTGGGTCTCTCCCTGCTCCCTGACAATTGGCCTCTGTGCCCTAACTTAACTGCTCATAGTCCCACTGTAAAAGGTATATATATATACACTTACTTGGCATTGTAATGGAAATTAATTTATGCAGTCAGTATAGATTCCTGGGTCTCTCCTCCCTGACCTCTCCCCCCTCCCCCTTTGCCCCCTCCACCGATCCCTGGGTTCATAACTTTAAAACCATTGAGATCACTACCCAATAGCCACATAAACATTTCCTCAGCAGAAAAGGCCAAGTCATTGATGCAACTAGTATTGGTCCCTGGGTCTGTCACAGCCTCCAGAAACTTGCCCCTGGGTCATAAATTAGAAATTGTTCATAGTCAAACCTTAAAAGTATATACACTTACTTGGCATGAAAATGTGATTCACTGACAGTAAGTAACAGAAATATATTAGTCTGAGGTGAAAAAAGGTGAAACATGGTGTTCTGCAGACCCTTATTTTGTTCCAAATATTGACAATAACTTTGGGCTAGATTGTGTAACAAGAGCATGCATCAAAAATAGTACACATCCATTTTGTGACCTACCGTGTCTAAAATTAGCAAGCTGAGATTCTGTGCAAACTTTTGACATCATATACTGTAGTTTTGTGTTGTGTATCACATGTATCCTATTGTAAATACCATAGACCCAGATCTACCATCACATAATTAACACAGTAGACCAAGATCTGCTATCACATAATGAACACCATATACCCTGATCTGCCATCACATAAGAAACATGTTAGACCCAGATTTATCATCACATAATGAACACCACTGACCTAGAACTACCGTCATATAATGAACACTGTTGATTCAGATCAGTCAGCACATAATGAACACCGTAGACCCAGATCTGCCATCACATAATGAACACCTTAAACCCAGATCAGCCATCACATAATGAACACCATAGACCCATAATGAACACTTTAGACCCAGATCTGCCATCATATAATGAACACCATAGACCCAGATCTGCCATCACATAATGAACATCATAGACCCAGATCTGCCATCACATCATAAACACTGCAGACCCAGATTTGCCATCATGTCATGAACACAGCAGAACCAGATCTGCCATCACATCGTGAACACTGCAGACCCAGATCTGCCATCACATCGTGAACACTGCAGACCCCAATTTGCCATCATGTCATGAACACTGCAGACTAAGATCTGCCATCATGTCATGAACACTGCAGACCCAGATCTGCCATCAGATAATGAACACCTTAGATGTAGATCTGCCATCACATAATGAACACCATAGACCCAGATCTGCCATCACATAATGAACACCATAGACCCAGATCTGCCATAATGTAATAAACACCTTAGATCCAGATCTATCATCACATAATGTGCTTGGTGGCAGATCCAAGAGTCTGTGCTGTTCACTCAGAATCAGAAGTGGTACAAATCAGATATATCTGGGTCTCTGCTGCCAAATGAACAGATTTGATTTTTATTGATAATAGCTTCATTGTTCCCACATATGGTATCAATTTAAAATGATAATTGAATACATGGACAGTCTGAAGAATGTAATTCAAGTGCAGCACATTTTTGGCCTTTTAAACTTATCAGTAATATAGAGTGATAGACTCCTGGACTAAAGTAGTCACCCTTTTCCAGGCTGCTATTTTTGGGGTTGTTTTTTTCTTCTTCTCAGATTCTCTGGCTTTCTTCTAGTCTGTGTTACAGTCCATTTTAGTTCTTGAGAATGATGGCTGTGGACCTGTGAAAATTGATCACAGCGCCCTCTGCTTTACCCCTCTGATTCATTGGGCTAATTTCATGATCGATAACTCTAGCCAAGTTGTTCTGAAATAGACCACATCCTTGCCTCGTTTTGGATAAGGTCAACGTCATGTGTAAATTGGCTTTTAATAGGATTAATCATCATGGAAAAAACCTCGCATTTCCCCAGGCATCGCAATAGAGTGCCATTAATTAATGATAATCTATTTTTGATGGATTATCTGCACGGGAATAAAAAGAAAAGAATATATTTGCAAAGCAAACATATTTCGACAACTGTACCCAGGCTAGCTTCCTTCATGGTTCACTAAAATATACCACTCTTCACCAAATCACTGTTTGAGTTGCCAAAAGTGCTCAATATGTCTGAGCTCCCAAAAATACTCAATATGAATTGTGAGCACTTGTACTATTGGTACAAAATAAATAAAGTTAAAATTTTATTGTTATTTTTCAAATGTTTATTTGCAAATTTTTAAAAGGTAACACTTTTATTTTAGTGGGAATCTTCCAGAAAAATGCATTGCTTTTGGCATCCTGCTTGGATCCAAGTATTCCAATGGCATTCCACTTGGATGTGCATAATATTTCAAGAAAATTATTTTCTATCTTCTTCTGGATCGAATCCCACATGATATTTCTAGTTGAATCCCACTTTAATACCAAGAGAATCCTGACATTTTTCCCCAAGCAAGATTACACTGAGATATGATTTAGATCCCAGCAGGTAGGATTTTTAAAAAAACCTAAGCCTTTGGAAGCCTTCATTTTCAATTATTTTGCATTTAATTTACTGTACTGCCATCTAATTATCTATGATGTATAATTTTCCCAGTTTATTACTATGTCCCTAAACCAGATCTTTTACCTGGTGTAAAAAATAAATCGTGTCAAAAGTCGCCTTATAAGAAAAGCTGCATTGGTTTCCATGTTGCAACACAGATATATGAAGTACACAAAAGGCATGGGAATGATTTCTTCAGTCTGAGTGGGGTGGCTTCGTATTTCACAGGCAAAGGGATTTTGTCAAATGTGTAGGGTAGCCATGAGGGCCTGCAATCAGCGTGTAAATTCGTAATTTGAAGAAAAAAAATTGGGGTGGCTATATGGTCACTCTATTTGCTCCAGTTCCTATGCCCTTTAAGTAAATATTTTTGTAACCTTGTTTAACTCCTCCCTTCTTATGCTCTAATGAGTTCCGTTTATTTGGACAGAACATGGTTTTATATGATTTGACTCTTAAGTAACAGTTCATTAAACACAACTTGTTCCTTCTTGGTATATTAACACTTGGATCACTTGAAAATTAAACTCTTTTTCACCCCAATGGACTAAGGAACTGATGATTTAATTTGGGGTTGTGCCTGGGATTTTTTTTTTTTTTTTATATCTGGCTCAAAAATAGCTTGAAAAAATATTCTTGCTCTGATTATATAGCAAAAAAGAACCTATTATATCCATTATATTAGTTGAAAAAAAAACTTATCTTGAGATAAAAGAAACAAAATATCCTGGCTTGAAAGAAAATCCCAGGCTCCCCATGGTTTCTAATACAAAGAGGTCTGTATTGTTCTGCATTGAACATGAATTCTGACATGTTCGTCCTAGGTACAAGTTCTATAATTCATTGAAAAAAAGTTATACCAGTCCAGCCTCATTAGAAAAAAAGTTATACCAGTCCAACCTCATTAGAAGTTATTGCTCACCTGATATATTTATTGTTCTTTTTCTCCAATGCTCCCAAGTTGTATCATGTATAAAAAAAAACGTGTATGTGTACAAATGAGCACTAATTTTCAGTAGCTGATACCACAGTGTTACTGCTCTGTACAAAAATAGTCCCACAATGGCCATTTGGAGATTTAGCAACAAGCTATCATGCAGTCATCTTTGACCCACTTTGGTCATAACCAGACAGGCAAATAATTCCAATGAAATGGAAGCCAGACATGGGAAAGATACAGGTCTGAGTTAATTGTCTCCCTTTGGGACCTAGACTGGAACTTTCAGATCTGGTTGAAAATTGAATATCTCATAAAGCATGTTTATTGTAGAATGTTGATTCTTTTCACATATTTTGATAAAGAATTTTCAACTTAGCACTTTGATGGTTTCTATTTCTAACATGCAAGTTGAACTATGTATAAGAAAATGTACTTGATTGCTTCAGGTCAAATTATCTAGAGCATTTAAGGCAAGCAAATTTTTTTTGTTTTTCTTGTTGTAATGTTTTTTTCAAAGAATAACAGGTAAATGCTTGCATGTTGTATTAAAAATGAAACTTAGATTACTGTCAAGGCCTCACATAATTAGGAATCACTGAAATTTTTGAAGGTTTTCAAAACAAATAATAAATCATATTTGGATTTCTTTTTATCTGCAGAGAAATTCCTTGAAAATGTTTTATAAAAAGATTTTTAAAGTAGAAGATCTGTCAAATCACCAACATTTTAAAAAATTCTTTGTTTGTTTAGTCTTTCTAAAAACAAAGTTCATTTCACTTGTGATTTTAAAAATATTTAAATTGTTAACAATTCTATAATTGTTTTACATTATATCTGAAACATTTATCTTTAGGCTGTATTTGATTGATATTCCAGTGTATTTGCTCTTATTTTGTAGTGCCATTATTGCATTTAAAAAAAAAATATAATTGGAAGTTGAAAGAGGTAATTATAAATATGGTACTTACAACAAGACATAGGCCCTCCACCAATTACCAGTAAGTAATGTGCAATGTATCCCCAGAAATCAAAGTCTTCAGGGCATAGGACCTCCATTAATTACCAGTAAGTAATGTGCAGTGTATCCCTAGAAATAAAAGTCTTCAAGGCTTAGGTCCTCCATTAATTACTAGTAAGCAATGTGCAGTGTATCCCCAGAAATCAAATTCTTCAATACATAGGTCCTCCATTAATTGCTAGTAAGCAATGTGCAGTGTATCCCCAGAAATCAAAGTCTTCAAGGCATAGGTCCTCCATTAATTACTAGTAAGCAATGTGCAGTGTATCCCCAGAAATCAAAGTCTTCAGGGCATAGGATCTCCATTAATTACCAGTAAGTAATGTGCAGTGTATCCCCAGAAATCAAAGTTGTCAAGGCATAGGTCCTCCATTAATTACCAGTAAGTAATGTGAAGTGTATCCCCATAAATCAAAGTCCTGAAATTGCTTTATACTATAAATCTTAATGTATTAGAATATTTAAATGTTGGCAAATCTATTACATTCATCACATTCATAGTGAAAAAGCTTTTACTAAATATACAGTATATTGCATATCAAAGCCTTTACCATTTTTGTAAGTTCAGTTTCTTCACTAAATTTGCACAAATTTTATGTTCATGAAAATGTTAGATGTACATCATTACATAGGTGTATTGCAGGATATATTATATTAGATATTCCAAACGTCCTTATGTTTGATTTACCTTGATCTAACAAGTTTTATAATTTAAACAACATTTTTAAACATTTCAAAATTTTGAAGTCTGTCTTTGGATTTTTTAAACTATGAACTAACTTGTGATTGTATTGTCATTATATATTTATGAGTAGCAAAAGTTTGATCCTCAGTCTGCCTTTTTTACGCTATCTTCCCTAGTAAGTTACTGTTTGTAGCAAAAGTTTTTTCCCAGTCTACCTTATCTTCCCTCGTCAGTTAATGTTTGTAGCAAAAGTTTGATCCCAGTCTACCTTATCTTCCCTGGTCAGTTACTGTTTGTAGCAAAAGTGTGATCTCAGTCTACCTTATCTATATATCTGTACTTTCAGTTTTATAGAAAATTGTTACTCCATTTTTGACAAATTCCTAAATATGTAAATCTTCAAGAATCGTCCTTGTTCAGATAAGTAATATATTTAATGATTTAAATAATCCCTTTTGTGGTTGGATTATAAAAATGATGATGCAGTTGAATGTTGATTATTTCAGATGCTGATTTTCTGGATTGTTTGCTCGTATGGACTCCAACCATGTGGGTAGGAGCCATGGTTGCTTGTATGGACTCCAACCATGTGGGTGGGAGCCATGGTAGCTCAGTTGGTAGAGCATCAAACTCATAATCCAAGAGTTGCATGTTTGATACCTGCCCAGGCCAACCTGGGTCAGCTGCCTTGGTGTGTCCTTGGAAAAGGCACTTAGCTCCCATTTCCTCAGCATGATATAGCCAATAATGTGTTAATAATTCCGTTGAAGTCAACAAAAACAAAATAAACGAATCATGTGCTCCATTGCATGTCAAATAGAGGCATATAATGGAGGCAGGAGCCATGGTTACTCAGTGGTTAGCATGCTGGAGTCACAACCAAAAGGTTGCGGGTTTGAATCCTACCATTGAATCAGCCCAGGTCAGCTACCTTGTTGTGTTCTCTGGCAACGTACATTACAGCAATTGCATCGGCACTAAATAACGTACTCGTGTTCCTGTATCATAAAACACCAAACTAAACCAACCCCAACCATGCACCCCAAAAATGTAAATACCAAGTGGGTAAAATTGATTACCTAGACAACCCAGGATAACAGAATTAATAGTTATCTTTCAGTATGTCTGGACAGTTGTCATTTTACTATATTAGAAATGGTTAACAAAAATGTTTTGATTCAAATTATTTTCTAGAGCTTCTTAAGATATCATTGTTTTCTCAGTGGAGTACTAACAGGTATTTTCAACTTTTTGCTCTAAATTATATGGTGACTCATATAAATGTTTTTTTTTCTTCAGTCGTTTACCAATAAACTTTTGTGAGCTAGTCCTGATACATGTGGTTCCTGTTGGAGATATGGCCAAGGTCAGTGAGAGAGCGAAACACGAAGTCAGCCCTAGTCTTATGTCGGAGGTTCATGTGTCACAGTCTGGGAAATTTTTGTACAACAAGATGATACAGCTTGTCATGGAACATTACAACCTTGCCTCTACAACTGTCACAGGCATCCCTATGAAGGTAATTTTAACTTTCATGTTATGCACATTAGAGCTGTAATGATAAATTGATGTGTGTTGAGAATATCTATGTCACGCACATCAGAACTGTAATGATAAATAGATGTGTGTTGGGAATATCTATGTCATGCACATCAGGACTGTAATGATAAATCAGTGTGTGTTGGGAATATCTACTGTATATACTCGATTATAAGTCGACTCAACTATAAGTCGACCCCCCCTTTTCATGGCTGCAAAAAGCCAATTCAGCTATGACCCTCCTATAAGTCGAGGTGTTTTTTGCAAATTAAATCCGTCTGCGAGGGGTGATATGTCATCACTGAGTCAGAGCTGCACTTAGGAAAAATAAACGAGCCAAACTGGATAGATAGATAGACATATAGATAGATAGGACAAATAAAAACAAAAACCAATGTAGAATAAATACAATTGTATTATTGAGCTGAATATGTACCAATAAATTTACAACTTACATTTTGTCCATCTTCGTGTAATGAAATCCATATAGCTTAACATTTTTAATCCATTTATATGATAAATCCATGAATTGGATTATAGGTCACATACAGGTATAAAATTGGTATGCTATAAATGTCACTGTCTAATGTCCTCTGGTTCAAAGCCCAATAATTCATCCTCATCATCAGAGTTACCAAATAAAGTAATAAATTATTCCAATGTCATCCCGTCATCGTAAACATCGTCCGACTCCGAATCTATTTATATAATAAATCCACGAATTCACTTATAGGTCACAAACCAGTATAAAAATAGAAGTTCAGAATGATCCGATTCACAATATCCCGTAATATATTAATTCCACACGTCGTGCAAATAAACAATGAAAGTTAAGTCCACTTTTTTTGTGATTCACTTTATCATATAAATGTTACTATCTTATGTCATCTGGTACAAAGTCCAAGAATTAATCCTCATTGTCTGATAAAGTTTTGAAATCCTACATTGTCGTCTAGTCATTGTAAATCGTCGTCGTCTAGTCATCGTAAATCTCGTCTGACTCCGATTTTTGGCTTTACTGTCATATGCGGGTGCTTATGCAAAGACTGAGCTTGGGCTCTGTGAGTAACACTTTGATACATAGGTTTATTTCAAGTAGCCAGGGAGGTACAGCAGATTCAATTCCATCCCAAAATTTTGCCACTGTTATATATATGTGCAGAAAAATGTAATGTTCACAAAGATGTTGGATTCACATGTACATTTGAACCTCACGAGACCCAATCCCTCTGGACCAAGTGAAATTTTCAGGTTTGAGATGGTTTTGATTTACACATGTACATTTGAGCCTCACGAGACCCATTCCCTCTGGATCAAGTGAAATTTTCAGGTTTGAGATGGTTTTGATTTACAGAGGTTTACTACTTTTCACCAAAGAATGAGATATAATCAGTTCTCTCAGATGCCAGTAAATATTGACATGTTTAGACAAAACATCAATAGCTAGTCCATTTTTTTAAATAGATATTTGGAACAATTAGGATTTCATTGCATCTGTATGTGTTTCTGTGTTGGGTTCTATTCTATTGAGCATGGCTTTAGATTGTTCAAAGACCATTGACTGGCCACATAATCTGCTTCAGTTTCAGTTGTACGGGGCTCATTTTAGTACAAAATTTACGTTTGGGACTGTTCATTTCTTTTGGTGTCCAGATTTGAGTGGTTTCGGTTTACTTTGTTGTAATGAAATTATAGAAGGACAAATTTGGAACCTAAAACATGATTTGGTTTTGGTCTTCAGAAGTTGTTAGGTATCATATTTGACTTTTATTAAAAACATTTTTTACCAAAATGCAGATTGGTGGTGTTTTAATTTATATTTATTTCAAATAATTTAATCATAGCCATCTAATTTGTGAAGTTGTATTGATAAATAAACTGAGACATAAATAATTCCAGGAAGAGCAGAATGCCAGTTCATCAGCAAACTATGATGTAGAACTACTTCACCCAACTGAAACTCATCAAGACCTGTTCAATTCAGGTAACTTACCGTAATAGCATTTCTTTATTGGTGTTATCTCCCTTATTAGTTTTCTACTCCCTTACTTGTATCTTCCTTTCTCTATATTTTTGTTTCTGTCATTGTCTGGCTGTAGCTGACTATGTTTCTGCAGACTTTCAAGGCTCATCTGTAAGCTATGACGAAGAGCTACCTATCCAGACCAGACTAATCCAGATCTTATTAATTCAAGTAAATAAACATCATTTCCGTATTGGGGTTATCTCCCCTTAATAGAGTTTTCTGCCCTTATTTATATGTTCCTCTCTCTCATTTGTATGTTTGTCTGGCTGTTTCTGTCAGTCTGTCTCTCAGTCTCACTCAGCAAGCTGTGATGTAAAGTCACATATCCAACAAGTCACATTAAGACTATTGAAGTGTCTTAATACCATTTCCTTTCAGGACAATTGCCCATTACTGATGTATTTGTCCCGTACTTAGGTAGCACTAAGCAGTTTTGTATGATTGGCCATGGAGTCAATTTTTAATACTAGAGGTATGGAAGCTATCCAACAGTATCACCACCATTATTAGCAAAGGTGTCATGAATGTATGTCTACCTATGGTAGACCATGTGGAACATAAGTTTTGTGCAGAAAACTTTGTGCCAGTTGATTTGAAATTAAGTTCAAGGTCACAGTTATTATGGGTGGCTGTTGAGCTAGGGCTGACTACATAGGCACCTGCTTGGTAATTCTCAAAGTAAGTAATTTTATCGAAAAACAGTCCATTCATGGTCCACTTCTTTATTGATTTTTTTTTAACATATTTGGATCTCTCTTGATAATTAAGTCTTTTAGAATTTTACTTATTTCATTCACTGTTGGTGGGTGGGGGGATGTGAGAATAAAAGGGTTAAATAACTATGGGAAATGTTTGTCATGCAAATACTTTATTTGCACAGTTTCTTCATCCTCTTATGCATAAAAATAAATACATATTGGCAATTACATTGTTATGTATCAGTGGATTTTCATCCGACATGGTGTATGCCCAATACTGTTAAGCACTCCCTTATATATTCCTCTCCTGTTTTTTTTCTTTCTGTCTTTGTCTTCCTGTGAGTTTGCATGTCTGTCTCTTTTCTCACCAGCTGATTTGCAGTTACTTACCTCATTAGCTCAGGGATTTTGAATGTGGATAATAGATGGAGATATATTCACAGGAGTTGTTGCCCATGACAAACTGCATCCTTCAACAATTGCCATGCTGTTGTTCAGTAATCAGACTTTCCCTGGAAAATTCAAATTTTTCAATTTTGGTTTTTGGGATAAATTCATGATTTCTAGCCTCCGAATATATGCATTTTTATAATTGTAGAAATGCTTAATGTTATGCTAATGAGTATGTCTCAAGGTTTTAATTATTTTTACATTCAAAGCCCATTCTGGCAAACCACCCTCAGACTATTTCCTTTAACTGGACAAGATACATTAATCCATCATAATTTGATTTTGACTTGACAAGATGCATTCATCCATGATAATTTGATTTTGACTGGACAAGATGCATTCATCCATGATAATTTGATTTTGACTGGACAAGATGCATTCATCCATGATAATTTGATTTTGACTGGATAAGATACATTCATCCATGATAATTTGATTTTGACTGGACAAGATGCATTCATTCATGATAATTTGATTTTGACTGGACAAGATGCATTCATCTATGATAATTTGATTTTGACTGGACAAGATGCATACATCCATGATAATTTGATTTCGACAGTGGACGTCTCCATTGTAAAATACTGGCGTGAGTTAACCCACTGCTTCACTCAAGCAAGATCTTGTAATTTTATGTTTTTTTTAAGATCACAATTCATTCAATGTACAGCTGTAGTCAGTTACTTCCTGTTGATGTGGTACACACATCACATTGATTTAGTTCTATTTATGATTGCATTGGAATATATTTTGGAACTTTGTATATTTTTCACTGACACAACAAGAATATAATCCTTCAAAAACCTTTCATTGAATTAATAACTTTCACTATAATGATTTTAAAAAATAAATTGCATAAAAAGGTTTTATTGCAATGAAGTAATGGAAGTATGTCAGAGCAATGCAAATATACAACTGCTTAATATGCAAAACTTCTTTCCTTGTAAAAAAGTCAACTCTCTGTAATACATTGTTCTGAGTAGTTGATATTTGAACAGAAGATAATGAAAACATTCACTCACAAAGAGTTTGTTAAAGCTCCAAAGTAAAACCTGTAAACCGAGCTTAGCCCAACCAAATAAAAGCATTGTGTATGACTGATGCACACTAGTAAAGACATTGCCAAATGCACATTATACCATGTTGTGTTTCATTGATGAACACCAGTAAAGACTTGACCCAATGTACATTATGCCATGTGTGTCACTGATGCACATGAGTAAAGACTTGACCAAATGCACATTATTCCATGTTTTGTGTCACTGATGCACACCAGTAAAGACATTACCAAGTGCACATTATACCATATTGTGTGTCACTGATGCACATCAGTAAAGACATTACCAAGTGCATATTATACCATGTTGTGTGTCACTGATGCACATCAGTAAAGACTTGACCAAATGCATGTTATACCATGTTGTGTGTCACTGATGCACATCAGTAAAGACTTGACCAAATGTACATTATCCCATGTGTGTCACTGATGCACATCAGTAAAGACATTACCAAATGCATGTTATACCATGTTGTGTGTCACTGATGCACATCAGTAAAGACTTTACCAAATGCATATTATACCATGTTGTGTGTCACTGATGCACACCAGTAAAGACTTGACCAAATGCACATTATACCATGTTTTGTGTCACTGATGCACAACAGTAAAGACTTGACCAAATGCACATTATACCATGTTGTGTGTCACTGATGCACAGCTGTAAAGACTTGACCAAATGCATATTATACCATGTTTTGTGTCACTGATACACACCAGTAAAGACATGACCAAATGCATATTATACCATGTGTGTCACTGATGCACACCAGTAAAGACATGACCAAATGCATATTATACCATGTTGTGTCACTGATGCACACCTGTAAAGACATGACCAAATGCATATTATACCATGTTGTGTGTCACTGATGCACACCTGTAAAGACATGACCAAATGCATGTTATACCATGTTGTGTGTCACTGATGCACACAAGTAAAGACATGACCAAATGCATATTATACCATGTGTGTCACTGATACACACCAGTAAAGACTTGACGAAATGCAATTGATATAAAACCATAAATATGTTTGATTCTTATTAAGATGCCAAATGTGATTCTAATCAAAATCCCATAGTCACAAACTTTCCCAACCTGAGTGTACACGTGTTTACATTTTGCATCTATGATTATCATTTGTTCATTTGAACATAAGATCTGTATGATGTAAGATTATATTTCAAATAAATTTGATGATTTTGACATCATTGAGACACACCAAGAAAACAGTATTGATGGCTTTTTAAGGATTGAATGCTTTAATAAGTCTATTGGGTGTACCTGTTATAAATGAGACACAAAGTGCACAGATTGGTAAACTAAACTAGTGAACTGTGGGGATATAGACATCAGCGTGGAAATATTTTCTTCAGCTGGTATCAGATTAGCTAAAGTGTATTCCATTTCGAACTCTGACCATGAGAATAATTAATAAATGTTGGTACGATAGTGCAGTATGTCAAACAAGCAAGAAACGTGACCATATCAGCTATAAAAAGTAACCATCTCTACGACTGGAAAAAAAAATAAAAAAATTGCAAAGGAAAGTAAGTAATCAACCCAAAAATTGCTAAAGGAAACTTAATGGGAAATATGAGAACATTGAGAACTGTGTTGGTAAAGTGTTAAAAAGATTTATGAGAACATTGAGAACTGTTTTGGTAAAGTGTTAAAAAGAATTATGAGAACATTGACAACTGTGTTAGTAAAGTATTCAAAAGAATTATGAGAACATTGACAACTGTGTTAGTAAAGTATTCAAAAAAATTATGAGAACATTGACAACTATGTTGGTAAAGTGTTCAAAAGAATTATGAGAACATTGACAACTGTATTAGTAAAGTATTCAAAAGAATTATGAGAATATTGACAGTTGTGTTAGTAAAGTATTCAAAAGAATTAGGAGAACTATGACAAATGTGTTGGTAAAGTGTTTGTAAGAATTATGTTTAAAAATTGTACAATCACTCAGATAATTTTTGTTAGATATCAATCATGCTTTCTTCCCAAAAACTTGACAGTTTTCAAGCTCATGGACTTGTATCATAATATATGCACTTTCCCTTTATAAAAAATAAGATGTGTGTGGTCTTCTTTGATATTTCTAAAGCATATGACCATGTGTAGCGCAAAGGACTAATACATAAATTAAAAAGTTATGGCATCAATATCCCTTTTGTTGATTGGATCGTAGACTTTTTAAATAGCAGAGCTGAAACTGTCTTTTGTAAATACATGTATAGTTTAATCTACTACACTGTACATTACTGCAGGAGTCCCACAGGGATCTGTATTAGGCCCATGATCATTTATGGTCCACATTAATGAGATAAGTAATGATTTTTTTTAGCATGACAAGACTCTTTGTAGATGATAGCTCATTAGCACATGCATCTAAGAATTCATCTGAAATAGAATATATAGTAAATATAGATCTACATACCATTGATATTTGGTCAAAACAATGGCTTGTAGACTTCAATCCTACCAAAATGGAAGCACTGCTACTTTCACATAAATTAGAACCCATCTTTCATAAATTAAACTTTAACAATGAGTTCTTAATTTTTATTGACAATCATAAATTCTTTTGAGTTACTTTTTGTACTCTCTGCATTTGGGCAAAACATATTGATAATGTGTTTGCATCTGCCTCAAGAATGATCAATGTGTTTATGTAGATGGGGATATACATTTGAATATCCTGTATGCCCGAATTAGGAATAAATGTATTAATCTACATTATGATTTGTACATGAACCATGTTAGATATAATCCGCTGTGTGCATGTGGTGAAAACATTGAAAGTACCTATTATTATAAATATAAAATTCTGATTCAAAGTCTTAATTAGAAAAGTTTTAATCTGATTAAAAGTCTTAATCAGCAATGTAATAATCTGATTCTAAGTCTTAATCTGGAATGTATTAATCTGGTTCAAAGTCTTAATCAGCAATGTATTTAATTCAAAGTCTTAATCAGCAATGTATTTAATTCAAAGTCTTAATCAGCCATGTGTTTAATTCAGAATCTTAATCAGCAATGTATTTAATTCAGTCTTAATCAGCAAAGTATTTAATTCAAAATCTTAATCAGCAATGTATTAAACTGATTCAAAGTCTTAATCAGCAATGTATTAATCTGATTCAGTCTTAATCACTGATGTATTAATCTGATTGAAAGTCTTAATCAGTTTTCACTTCCATTGACCATAAATACTCTTTTATATGGGTCATCAGATTTGTCTTTAAATGAAAATTTGCATTTATTTCATATAATTCAAACTTACATAAAAAACAAGCATTTTATCTAACTATTCCGATATAGTACACTATTGTTTTATTTTTCTTCCCCTTTAAATCTTTAAGGCCCTTCTAGCTCTCTAGATTAGACAGTCACAATAATGTACATTACTTGCACCTGCCATGGTAAAAAAATCTCTCTCTCTCTCTCTCTCTCATACCATTTTGTTCTTTTTTTCCAATAATATCATATTATAATATTCATTTGCTATTATCCATGTATAATGTTCAACTTTTGTAGGGTAAGGGCATTTTTCTAGGTTGTGAGAACTTTTAACCCAATCCTATTGTAGCAGTTACAGAAATAAAATATATTTGAACTGAACAGATTGACGGTGCATTTATGAAATTTCAAATAAACACATGACCTATATTTTTAACAACAATCTTAATCCATCCTCTTGCAGTGTAAATTAATTTGTTCGTTATCATTCAAAACTTAACTCAGAGTGTATTGTCAGTTAGAGAAAAGTTTTGTGAATCTGAGGTCAGCTCATCAAATTCTTTTATTATGTTGGAATATGCTTTATTGCCTTAATGGTGCTCCAACAGTAGTAGTCTCATTTAATACAGTAACAACAAAAATTCATAGATTTGCATAATGAAAACTTGTCCAGTGTGCACATGTGATTACAACACCATTATGGTTTACATATAAACCACTAATACAATGTTTCATCCATTCATACTTGCCATAAAAGTTTTATTTTATTTTCTTTTTTTTTAGGTAATGCTGTTGAGGGATTGATAGTCCCTTCCAAAGAGGGGCTGGGGATTAACACAGTTACCCTAAAGTGGTGTACCCCAAAGTCAAATACTGTCGGTAAGTAACCTGAAATACTGATCTATTTAATATAGTTATTAGCACTACAATATTTTGAACTGCCAATTTACCCGTTTTTTGGTGCAAATGCTTCTTGGGGTCAGTGTTTAGAGATTTAGTCCAAAAGTTTTATTAGCTCTATACTCATCCATATTTGGAGATTTTCCCAGATAGTTTTATTTGTGATGCATTAGATGCTTTAAATTTACTTTAACTAAGTACATACACAAGAAGAGAGAGGTGAGACAACTCCTATTTTATAATCCCATCCCAGGTCCTTGTCGATGCAGTACAGTTAGGTAATAACTAAATTGTATTCACTTATTTCCAAATACATTGTATGTTGATTAGTAGTACAGCACACCATCAATTTAAGGCCCTTCATTATAAGACAGTTTCTGTTATAAGGTGAGTATGTCCATAGATTCCATTTCATTAAATGGTAGTAACATTATATGTATCCTGTATTTCATTATAAGGTGTTCTCACTTTAAGGCAGTTTTAGCGGATATGGGAAAGGCAATAATAAGTTCTTAGAACTTTTTAGCCAATCCCAATTGTTGTTTGCAGTAAAACAATGTTTAAACCATAAGGTGTTATACCCTTTATGGTTCCCATGGACAGCATTATTATGTTTAATATGTTTAAACCATAAGGTGTTATACCCTTTATGGTTCCCATGGACAGCATTATAATGTTTAATATGTATAAACCATAAGGTGTTATACCCTTTATGGTTCCCATGGAGTGCATTATAATGTTTAATATGTATAAACCATAAGGTGTTATACCCTTTATGGTTCCCATGGAGTGCATTATAATGTTTAATATGTATAAACCATAAGGTGTTATACCCTTTATGGTTCCCATGGAGTGCATTATAATGTTTAATATGTATAAACCATAAGGTGTTATACCCTTTATGGTTCCCATGGAGTGCATTATAATGTTTAATATGTATAAACCATAAGGTGTTATACCCTTTATGGTTTGTCCAATGGACAACATTATAATGTTTAATATGTATAAACCATAAGGTGTTATACTCTTTATGGTTCCCATGGACAGCATTATAATGTTTAATATGTATAAACCATAAGGTGTTATACCCTTTATGGTTCCCATGGACAGCATTATAATGTTTAATATGTATAAACGGTAAGGTGTTATACTCTTTATGGTTCCCATGGACAGCATTATAATGTTTAATATGTATAAACCATAAGGTGTTATACCCTTTATGGTTCCCATGGACAGCATTATAATGTTTAATATGTATAAACCGTAAGGTGTTATACTCTTTATGGTTCCCATGGACAGCATTATAATGTTTAATATGTATAAACCATAAGGTGTTATACCCTTTATGGTTCCCATGGACAGCATTATAATGTTTAATATGTATAAACCGTAAGGTGTTATACTCTTTATGGTTCCCATGGACAGCATTATAATGTTTAATATGTATAAACCATAAGGTGTTATACTCTTTATGGTTCCCATGGACAGCATTATAATGAAGGAGTGCTGTATTTTCTGACTTTTTTATTCACATTTGACAATTCTTTTACTTCTATCACTGTTTTCAAATTTCAGAAATACCACCATGCACAACAGCTCACAGGATTACTCCAGTTGATGTGAACAGTCGGCCATCTTCATGTCTGACCAACTTCCTCCTTAGTGGTAAGAACTGGGGATTAATAAAAATATGTTTCTTTTGCTTCCACTGCAATGCATGGGGGAATATTAATAGCTCTTTTTATACAAATTCTTTTTGGCAGAGCATATTACGCCATGACCCTGTCTGTTTGTCTGTGTGTGCATCTGTCCATGAACTTGTCTTTTTTCTGCATGATAACTTCAATTCTACAGCACATACTTTCACCAAACTGTGTGGGTAGCTTGCACTTGGGGTTGAAAGAAGCCTATTCATTTTAGGGTCAGAAGGTCAAAGGTTAAGATCATTGTGACTGAAAGAAAAAAATAATTTCACACAATAACATTAGTTTTATATCACAGGTCTGGACCAAACTTTGTGGACAGCTTAAACATGGGGTAAAGAATAAGCCTATTGATTTTGGAGTCACAAGGGCGATTGTCAAGGTCGCTGTAACTGAAAGAACTAAAATAGTTTGTGCACAATAACATTAGTTCTACATCACAGACCAGAACCAAACTTTGTGGATAGCTTGCACTTTGGGTAAGGAAGAAGTCCATCAATTTGGAAGTCAAAAGGTCAGGTGTCAAACTTACTTTGACTGAAAGAAGAAAAATGGTTGTGCACAAAAATTTTGGTTTTTTACCATCTACCTTCACCAAATTTTGTGGATAATTTGTACACTAGGTAAGAAAGAAGTCTATTTACTTTTTTATCAAGAGATCAAAGGTTAAGATCACTGACTGAAAGAAAAAAAATGGTTTTTGCATAGTAACTTTAGTCTTGACTATGTACCTTGACCAAAGTTTGTGGAGGGCTTGCACTTATGGTATGGAAGAGGCCTAATGATTTGTGGGACAAATAGTCAAAGGTCAAGGTCATTTTGGCTTAAAGAAAAATGGGTTTTGCAAAATAACTTTTATTCTAAAGTTCCTTGACCAAACTTGTAGGTGGCTTGCACTTTGGTAAATAAAGAAACCTATATATTTTGGGATCTGCAGGTCCGAGTCATGGTAAAACAAATAAGAAATTAATGTTTTCTGCGTAGTATTTTTGCTTCAAGACTGCATACCTTGGCCAAAGATCCATGTCATTGAGACCCATTAGTAAATAATCTCCAGAGTCAACCATGCCACTAGTTCCTACATAAAGGATTAATTAATATGGGTTATGTGTATAATGTTCCTTACTTGAATTTGTTGTATCAAAAATGTCCACTTTGGATTCCAAAAGTCACATGTGGAGTGACAGAAAAACATGTCACTTTCTTTGTAATGAATAGTTTATATTGACCAGAATTACTCCTTACAGCTAGGAAATACTTGATATTTTCAGAGAATTTTATCCAAGTGTTATTGATACATTTCAAAAATGAAATCAGCCTGTGTCAAACATTTTAGCTAATATTCTTCAACTTTTCTAGGTCGAGCTGTTATGCTGGAACAACCAAGGAAGACTGGTTCAAAAGTTATCTCCCATATGTTGGCAAGCCATGGTGGTGAAATTTTCATCCACACCATCCCCGTCACACGTTCCATCCTGGAGGATCCCCCATCCATCAGCGAGGGTCTTGGAGGACGTGTCACAGATTATAGAATCCCTGTTAGATAATATTACATGTTGGGATAAAGCTTGAGAGTTTATTTCCTGTTTAATTTCACTTCTGCCGCTGTCTTTTACCTTTATTTTTTCTCTTCTCCTCACGCATTCCCAGATAAAGGGGTGGGTAGGCCAGGAGGCACTTATTTATAATTATATGTGGGTAATGGGAAGTAAACCAGACTAATGTAAGTGTTCTATATTGATCAGTCCAATCAAATTGTGATTTGTTATGAGCTCTAAAAAGTGTCTTATGATCCCCTCTTGTACCTTTATTTTATGAACAGCCTTGAATCGCCCATAAGCATAATATAGTTAGCAAGGGAAGCAACGGATACAGAAGAAAATCCATAATTACCTTCTAATTTACCAGTAATTAAATGCTTTAGAAAAGATGTGAAGAATTTCAGTTTAATGCTTTCAGGTGGAGAAATTAATTACAGATCAGTGTGAGATTAAATCTGTTGGTCAGAGTGAAAGTTGGAATTATTAATTTTGTCTCTTCTGCAAAAGCATGGTAAAACATAG
Source organism: Margaritifera margaritifera (assembly GCA_029931535.1). Lineage (NCBI taxonomy): Eukaryota > Metazoa > Mollusca > Bivalvia > Unionida > Margaritiferidae > Margaritifera > Margaritifera margaritifera. Next base: position 3,822,182 of record JAQPZY010001695.1, read on the forward strand.
TTATCATTTTCCTGGTGGTAAAGGCAACATCATTGTCAGTGTTAAGATTTTCTGCATTGAAGATATTGCATGTCAGATACATGGGGAGACATTATTCCTTGGGGTCTCAAGTCAGATACATGGGGAGACATTATTCCTTGAGTCACAAGTCAGATACATGTTGAGACATTATTCCTTGAGTCACAAGTCAGATACATGGAGGGATATCATTCCTTGGATCACAAGTCAGATACATGAGGAGACCTCATTCCTTGGGTCACGAGTCAGACACATGGGGAGACATCATTGCTTGGGTCTTAACATCAGATACATGGGGAGATCTCATTCCTTGGATCACAAGTCAGATAAATGGCGAGACATTATTCTTTGGGTCACAAGTCAGATACATGGGGAGATATCATTGTTTGGGTCTTAGCATCAGATACATGGGGAGACATCATTCCTTAGGTCGCAAATCAGACACATGGGGAGACATCATTGCTTGGGTCTTAACATCAGATACATGGTGAGATCTCATTCCTTGGGTCACAAATCAGATACATGGTGAGATCTCATTCCTTGGGTCACAAGTCAGATACATGGGGAGACATCATTCTTTGGGTCACAAGTCAGACATGGAGTTATGTTGAACTCATGCTTAATAAGTTAGTTTTAGTCGGAATGCTTAATAATTGACACAAATTATCAATTAAATGAACTATTTATTATGAGATAATATAACCCATGTGTACGAAAAATTTTCATATTTATCTTTCTCTTGTTTCTTAAACACTTTTCATCCATTCAGTCATTTATTTGTTTGCTTATTTGGAAGATGTGATAGCTCATTTGGTAGAACATTGGACTCAATGGGTCAGAGGTTTGATACCCGCCCAGGCCAGCCTGAGTTGGTGGCTTTGGTGTGTCCTTGGGAGGGGCATTTAGCTCCCATTTCCATGGCATGATAAAGCCAATATTGTGTTGAAGTGCTGTTAAAAACCAACAAAACAAAAATTGTTTGTTCATTCATTCATTCATTCATTCAGTTTTTAAAAAAGTGGGTCATTGATTCTAGAGTTTTAATCTCTAATTCTACTTTCATTTGCATCTGTCTGGGAGATATCAGAAATTACACTTCTCCAGACTTTTTGTATCATGCTGACCATTGAAGTATTCCCCAAATACATAACATACACTGTATAAATTTATAAGTTATCCAGACAGCCATTTACTGGGGCAAAAAATATGTCTCCTGGTTCAGTTAATTGACACTTTTTCTGTATTGTGTATTTCTTAGAGCTGAGAGCAAAAATTTCAATTTGCTACTCTTACATACTAGTTAATTTTATCAGGATTTCCGGGAATTTATGAAAGAGAACCGTCTTGCTCCAGCCTTGCCATCTATGATATCAGAAGACAGAGAAAGTCCAATGGAAAGAGGTAATGAAAGTACAGCTTTTATTGAGCTATAACTCACAAGATACCTTATCTTTCATATCATGAATTAGTATTATCAAGACTGTTTGATAACCCCCCCTGGAAAGTAACACACAATGACCAATTTTACATTGAGAATTAAATCTTGAAAAAATTACCATATTTTATGTATGTCTTTGGACACTGTTTGTTTATGGACACCAAGCTTTTTTTGGTCAAAATCATATTTTCTTACTTTGCAATGTACAGACATCATTTTAAAGAATTTTATTTATGTATTTATGTTCTTGGACAAAAATGCATCTCTGCAGTGATAAGACAAGATAGACAAATATCACTTTCAGAAAGTTGGGAAATAGCTTGCTTGTAATTGGAAATAGCATTGACAAGTTACATGTATTGGAAGAACCACATTTCACTATTCATTAGCTCATTGTCACTAATATAATGAATAACATCTGTTTAAAACTAAATTACTCACCTGTGGATAAAAAATCTAAATCATAAAGGTATTAGAAGACTATGTCACCCTTTATTAAACGAGATAAGCATATTAGTTAAAGCCTTAATCTCAAAGAGTTTATTTAATACCTCCATTGTGGATAATACTAATTAATAATTTTTACTAATTAATTCTAATTAATACTAAATAATAATAATACTAAACCACCTGATTATGTACCGGTAGCATATTTAGGAATTGGTTTTAGTAGATAATAACATATATTTTTAAAAAATAGCAAAAAACAGGTAATTTTCTCATTTGTTTTATATATTAGGAATTTTTAAGTATTCAGATTTAATTTAGTTTGCCATTAGTCTTATATAGGTTTGGTACTGGACTGCACAAACTTAAATTAGTTCATTGGCTTGTACGTGACCAGGTGCAGGTTTTAGTATTATCCACAATGGAGGTGTTAAACAAAATTTTTGAGATGATGACTTTCACTTTAATGGCTTCCTCCTTTAATAAAGGGTGCCACATTCTTTTGCTTATGAGCAAACTTGATTGTGGAAATAAAAAGGGTGCCACATTCTTATTCTGCTTATAAGCAAACTTGATTGTGGAAATAAAAAGGGTGTCACATTCTTATTCTGCTTATAAGAAAACTTACTTGTGGAAATAAAAAGAATCAAGAATCAACTTGTGAATTCTCTGATACTGTATATACCCGGTATTCACTCATAAGTCAGATCCAACTGCAAACTGCATAGACACAGATCTGCAATCACATAACGTGCCTGCAGATCTGTGTCTGTGCAGATTGTTAGGAGTAATCAGTAGAACAAACAACATAAATCCTTATCTGTCAGCACATTATGCTATGGCAAATCAGGGTCTATGTTGTTTACAAGTGGAACTGACTTGTGCACGAGTATATACAGTATTCCCTGTCATTTACTACTTGCAACATATATGGCACAATACCATCAAAAACATATATGCATAAGATGACACAAAAGTTGTTGTTGAAAAAAGGAATACTTGTGTGCCTGAATTTACTCAAAAAGTGATTACAAGGAAAGAAAGCACATACAACTATCCCTTGATAACTTGCACCCAGATATCTCACAAACCCGCTTATAACGCGGGGTCAAGCATGGATCCCATTTTTTTCTTTCTAGAAAATAACTAAATGTATGACCCCTATTTATTGAATGTGAACTAAATCGCAATCGAAATTGATAAATGAAACCTTGATATATTGCTCATTTTATCGTTGAAAACAGCTGTTAGTGCTGGGAAATTTGATGCAAAATTATGAAATTTATAGCTTTCAATAAAAGTCATATATTTCATTGAATTTTCTTTTAAAAAATAACCTGATTCTAAGTACACTCTAAATAACTAAATATGACAATATATTGTCAATTAAAATGTCAGTAATGCCTACTGGTGGCAATACTTTAAGAAATAAATACCAATTAAATAAGTATTGTCAAGTGAAGTTCATGTTTGTTTTATCTTTTAATTGGTTTCAGTGTAATTGTCATGAATGTGATGTGCCCTCTTGTATTCAAATGTGAAAAGCTTAAATCAACTGTCACAGTGATGCCCTCTATTGTTTCCGTTAGAACCTAAATAAGTACTGACTGTGTTTTGATCTGCAACTTTTGGAAGTGTTGGTTACATTGTTACAATCAAATGAATGTTGTATTATCACATTAATTAGTCTTTTGTAGCAAATCAAGTAAAGTAGTTAGAATAAAAAAGTTAAAAGGCATGCAAATCTTACCTGAGTAAGAGCTAGTGGTCGCAGTAGTGTGTTAAGTCAGCTCATTTCAATTGACTAATTGAACACTTTGACTAATCGAACACTGAGAACACTGTCAGTACATGTAACATAATTAAAGTATCTAACATTAATCACTTGTTTATGTGATCAAAAATAGCAAAGGAACAAAGTGAAAGGCGTACTACGTGCATGAAAAGCTTTGTTTTGTGGATAGGGTTCATTATGGAGAAGTGAGTTCCAAAGTTTATTGTGAACTTACAATTCCCGAATTGGCACTCAGAGGTTTGCTCAAGAATGAGCAGAAATTTTGCCATAACTTGCAAGAAATCACAGCATCAGTATTTTACTAATATAAAATTGTTTAAAAAATTGAGTTTCAACATTGTTGTTTAAATAAAGAATCTTATTGTATTCTGAATCTACAGTAACACTAGAATGTATCCACATTCACATGCAAAAAGTGGTGATGTAATACAGTGTTTTCGCTGGTACACGTGATGTGTGTTGAAACCACTTGGAGTAAGGTTTTAAATGATCTTTCAAAGATTGGATATAAAGAAAATAAAGGTAATTTATACAGAAAAGTAAAGAACTCCATTAGAAAATTGACAATTATTCCCAACGTGATTATTAAATGAGTATTCAACCATTTAACATGTTCCCCCCAACTTTTTACTGTTGAAGTCCATCCTTTTCTTAATTTTTCAAAGGTCACGAACTCATGCTGTTGCTGATGCTTTTGGATCTTGTTGTGCGCAGGTTATCGAGGGAGAGATATGCCTATATTGCATGAAACTGGACAAACATCTTGTAGTTAACTTTGAGCTCATACCTGACCATAAAACCAAGTGCATCTAGCATGCGTGATCCATCATCTGTCAACATTTGCTGTTTTAAACTTCTCAAAACCTGCTGGGCCAATTTCAGTCAAAAAACATGGTAGGAATGTTTCTCAGAACATGCTCTACCAAAATTGTGTTTAAATGGCTCCCCTAGCAACAATGTGGTTTCCATAGCAACCATTTGGAAAACCTTCATATAATACTCATCTTCCATCAAGCAAGGCTATTGTTACTAATATATAAACAAGAGGCCCAAGTGGGCCTGTTACTGCTTACCTGATATATATTGGTCTAAACACCAAATGTAGTAGTAATAAGGCAAGTGCATTTGGTTAAAAGTCACCCGTATCAGGATAAGTTCCAGCTACTCGACCACAGAAATAGTATTGTTGTATTGAATGTTATGGTAAACAATATTACCCAATGGAACTTTTTCCCCACAAAATGCTTCCTCATTAACTCAAAACCATAACATTTTTATCCCCACAAATATAATTTTATAGTAATTTTTGCTTTCAGCTAAGAAACACTTGGAAAGAACCAGCAGATGTTGGCCCATGGTCATCAGTGAAACAATAATCTTCAACATGGCTTCGGTATGTTCTTCAAAACCATATTTTTCTGTATATAAGGTTTGGTTTGGGTTTTTGGGTGTTTTATGGGACATCAGTGCATTAAAGGTCATATCATGCTGAGGCAAGTACAGTAAAGTGCTTTGCCCAAGGACAGACCATGATAGCTGATCAGGGCTGATCCAACAGTGGGAATCGAACTTCAACCCGTCTGGCCATAAATCCTGTGTCTTAGCAGCTGAGCCACAGTGACTTTTTTCTGAATATAAAGCAGACTTTTTTTTTCAACTTTTTTTCTGTTATATACTGGGTTATCATTTTATAATGCAACAAAAATATTACTGCTTAACTTTATGGTGAGACAAAGTTGCCTGGGTAGTATTAAATAGTCAGTTTGGGCTATGGTCATGAGCTAAAATGGACAATTACTCATTTAAAACCACCCACCATCAAAATAAAACACCATAACCATTAACATGTATCCATTTTCAAATTCATCAGAGCATAGAAAAGGCAGTAAAAAGATTTACATGCCAAAAACTTACCTTTTTATGATATGTCCTCACAAATTGTCTCCCTTTTGGAAATTTGCTTGGTTAAAAGTTGCAGCAAATTACAGATAGCAGCAATCATGTAATTGACTCCAGGTCAGTCAGTAAAAAATAAATTCTTATGTCAATTTAATAAATTTTTATGATGAAATGCAAATAATTCATTGTACTTCTGAGACATTTGTAAAATTGATTGCACTTCAGAGACATTCATAAATTGATTCAGGTCTACTAATTGCTTCACCAAATATGAATTTGCATATCTCGCAACCCTATACCAGTACTGCATTTTGGGTTGAAAAAGATGGTATTTAGGGTCGGAATCAAAAAAGTTTAGGAACCACTGCTGTAAAGCATCTCAGTTTAACATAGTTCCTGATATAACAACTATGAAACTGTTGCATGCTACTATGGGTGTAAATCTCATGCATTCTTGCATGTTGGGCCCTTCTCTAGACAAAGTAGGAAACATTCTTAGTATAGCATGGTCATGGATCCCATTATACTGGTTGAATGATTTTGTTCCATATAATGGTAATCCAGTATAAGGCAACCTTGTCTATATCACAGTATATTGGTAAGGCTTCCCTTAACAGTGTTATAAAGGGGGACCACTGTAATACTCGTCTGTATCACAGTATACTTGTATAGCTTCCCTTTACAGTGTTATAGCAGGGGACCACTGTAATACTCATTGTCTATATCATGGTATACTTGTATGGCTTCCCTTAACAGTGTTATAGCAGGGGACCACTGTAATACTCATTGTCTATATCATGGTATACTTGTATGGTTTCCCTTAACAGTGTTATAATTGGAGACCACTAATACTCATTTTCTATATCATGGTATACTTGTATGGTTTCCCTTAAGAGTGTTATAATGGGGGACCACTGTAATACTCGTCCATATCACAGTATACTTGTATGGTTTCCCTTAACAGTATTACAATGGTGGACCACTTTAATACTCGTCTATATCATGGTATACTTGTATGGTTTCCCTTTACAGTATTACAATGGTAGACCACTGTAATACTCATCTATATCACAGTATATTTGTATGGTTTCCCTTAACACTATTACAATGGTGGACCACTTTAATACTCATCTATATCACAGTATACTTGCATGGTTTCCCTTTACAGTATTACAATGGTGGACCACTGTAATACTCATCTATATCACAGTATACTTGCATGGTTTCCCTTCACAGTATTACAATGGTGGACCACTGTAATGCTCATCTATATCACAGTATATTTGTATGGTTTCCCTTTACAGTATTATAATGGGGGACCACTGTAATACTTGTCTACATCATGGTATACTTTTGTATGGTTTCCCTTAGCAGTGTTACAATGAGTGACCACTGTATTTATACATTTATAATCCACATCCCACTGCAGATAGTACAGATGCTGCAGATCTGCCATAGCATAATGGGACAGATCAGGTTCTATGCTGTTTGCTTAATTCAAAAGCAGAATGAACAAGATAGACCCACGTTATATTATTCATTATGTGATGGCCCCGTGTTATATTATGCATTATGTGATGGTAGTGCTGGATTTATCACATGACTACTGTGATATTTAGATTAATATACTATCATACTTTTTTATGTGAAACACGTATAATAACACCTCATGACATCACAAATGATGGCATGACATCATGTAAGGAAAAGGCGAAATGAACAAAGCATCCGAATGTTTTTCAAAGTCATTTCACTTCACTATTCTGTGGTTTTGTCAAATAAAATCAAATTCCTTCATCATGTGATAAATAGAATCTTACATTTGTGTTCATTCCAAATGAAATTTATGAAAATCATCAAATAATTGCCAAGGGTCTCAAGAGATAGAAACGATTTGACTCGTTTCATAAAATTTCATTTGAAGTGAGAACTCATGTAAGTTTTACTATCTGTATACTGTTTGCATATATTCCTCTTATCAGATCTGAAAACTTAAAGATTCTGATTGGAAACTTCTCAAGTATCTATACCAGGACCACTTTGACTTGCAACAATGTCCTGGGACAAGTGTTCATTTTCAGACTGTGGATATCTACTGTAATTTTGTTTCCGGTATTTTGAAAGTTAGTTCCATGACTGATCATTGTACAGCATATGACATACAATATATATATAATAAGTTTGGAAATAAAGTAGAACAATAATCAAGTAATTTACAACCAGAAATTGTTTGTATTAAACTAAGTTGGAGATTGGACCATAGTTAGTGCATTGAGATGAATATTTAACCCATTTATTTGGGAACCTTGGTAGCTCACTTGGTAGAGCATCAGGCTCACAATCCAAGGGTTGCAGGTTTGATACCCTCCCAGGACAGCCTAGGTTGGCTGCCTCGGTGAGTGCTTGGGAAAGGTACTTTTTTCCCATTTCCTTGGCATGATATAGCCAATAATGTGCTCAAAGTTCCACACAGCCAACTAAACAATCACTCATTTATTTTCACACCCTCCCACAGTGACTGAAAATCAGTAAAACTACATTTTCACTATCATTACAGATCAGTACCAAACAAAATCATGGACATTACAGTAGTAAAGGCTTATCGAGCTAGACCCGAATATGTATATAAAAAAAATCTATAGAAATGTTGACCATGAATGGACAGTTTGTCCACAAAATTACTTACCTTGAGAATTGCCACACAGGTGTGTATGCAGAGTTAGTCCTATCTGGACAGCAACCCAAAACAACTGTGACCTTGAACATAACCTCAAACCAGATTGGCACTTTTTCTGCACAAAACTGATGTTCTACAAGGTATGCCAGTAGGCAGACATACATTCATGACACATTTGCTAATAATGATGGCGATACTTTGGGATAACTTATCCATACCTCTAGTATTAACAGTTTATCTGCTGGCCAATCACACAAAACAGTTTAGTGCTACCTTAATATTACTTTTTTTCAATGGGGCTTGAGATCAGTGTGGTATATGTTTGAAAGTCAGTCACTGTATTTTGTAGTTCAAGTTTCTAGCACTTTTTACATAGGATAACATAATATTTTATATTTGTTACCATCATCATCATCTTATTATTATTACTGTTGTCATCCTCATTGTTTTCCATTTCATCAAGTATTCAACTAGTACAGTATCAGAAACTTACAAAATGATCTCCTATTTTTAGCACATTGACCCCTTACCACGGCTAATTGTGAAAGAGAAACTGGATGAAGATGATGTCCTGGAGTGTAAGAAAGCCATCTTCCATGTAGTTGGGATGGAGAGTAGAAATGAACCCCTTCCTGTCACAGCCATAGGGAGCAGGGGCAAGGGACCCAAGAGGTATATTAACACTTACCTGTCCATTAGTTTAAGAAGGCCATATATTATGGCATTGGAATGGAGAGTATAAATAAACCTCTTCCTTGGGAAGCAGGGGCAAGGGACCCAAGAGATACAGTAGCACCTACATGACAGTTTAAGAAAGCCATCTCATGTGTGGTTGGAATGGAAAGTAGAAATAAGCCTCTGTTTGTCACAGTCATGGGGAGCAGGGACAAGGACCCAAGAGTACAAGAGTACAGTATCACTCGTCTGTCAGAATTTGGGTGCATGATGGTCATCAAACATTTGATTGGAATAAAGAGTGGGAATGAACCCTCCCCAGTCCTCACCATGTAATGCAGGACACGTTGAAATCAGGTGGGATAGTTGGTAGGAATAATGAAATCTATTATATGTTCTGGTTAGGGGTCTTGAAATTCTAAACGCTCTTGGCAGACATTTTTTTCTGAAAATTAATGTGGCAGCCAGATGTTTATAAAATTGAATATAAAAACATTCTAAGAAAGTATAAAAAGTTCTAAAAAGTAAGAAAATATTGATATACCTAATTATTAAATGGATCAGAAAATGTGTCGATTTCGGTTACGGATTTGCTGTTGCTTCAGTTTTAGTATTATCCTTCCATGCTTTTTTAATTTTCTCTCAAACCATTTATTTTTTAAAATGATTTTTTTTTCCCCTTTAGAAACCATACTTTAGAACAACAACTGCATTTTATGCAAATCTACTGTGTTTACAAATTTGATTATTAATTATCAAACAAGCGTACTTACTTCCTTGCAAATACATAACACATAATTGACAGGCATTTCTGGTCAAATCAGACAGTAAAGTTTTATTTGATCAGGTCTTCAAACAATTGTTGGAGGATGATAATAAAGGTACGTTGTTGTTGCTTGTATCTTTTTTTTATTTTTATTAGGGCCTAGGCTACACATCTTTTGTTCTAAGGTCTGATGTTGTTGTTGTTGTTGTTGTTGTTTGTCCTTCGAGTTCGAAGATGACCATGGCATCACTAACTGGTTAGGTTTCTGTGAGTACATGAATGGCTGATCAGGCCAATTTGTGCTCTGAACTGTCAGTGACACACTTGACAGGAGATGCTGCTTGGCAAATCAGCAGATGTGGATACACTGGGAGCTATAGCTGCCGACCTGCACACAGGTGGCTCAGGGCATAGGGTCACTTTTCACTGGACCGAAGCAGCAGTGGATCTCGGCACCCCCCTTGGTGACTGAGCAGCATTTTTTTTAGGATCACACTGCTGACCTCTGTAGCATGAGGAAAGGGCTAGAAAAGGTGCCCTAAACATTGTCTGCTTCACCTTAACCTTGGTTAGCACACTGTGGCTGACGGGAATCCCAACTTAGCAATCAAAAACCTAACAAGAAGACAAAGGCGATGCAACTCACCATCGGTGCCTGGAACGTACACACACTAATGGACAGTACATCAGCAGATAGACTAGTGAAAGGAATGGCTGTAGTTAGTAGAGAATTGGCCAGATTCAACATCCAGATAGCAGCCCTGAGTGAAACTTGCTTAGCTGAAGAAGGACAACTCACCAAAGTAGGAGTCAGCTACACCTTCTTCTGGAGTGGCTGAAGAGAATAAGAGCGATGTGAAGCTGGTGATGGGTTTGCCATCAAATCACATCTAGTTAGGAAGCTCACATATCTCCCAAAGGATGTCAATGACAGACTAATGCAAATGAGACTCCCACTGTCCGGAAAAAGACATGCAACTATCATCAGCGCCTATACACCCACCATGACCAACCCAGATGAGATCTAAAGGTCTTATATGTGTTGACATGCTACCACACAATATAGTTAAAAAGCACGTGGTGTGAGAGACTGATGTAATGTCTATAGTATGGGGCAGTTGAAAATTATACGGTTTTGATAAGTCCAGAAAATAAGCTTTGACACCTCTGTTGTCTTATGCTTTATGGTTATAGAGTGTTTAAATAATTGGGGAAACATATAGACCAAACAATTGCATCGGACAATTATGAACTCCTTACATCTAATGTCCGACATGTCGAGTTAGCAAATAGTCATTTGAGCTGATTTTTGGTCATGTCTAGTAAATATGCCCAATTTGGGATATCTGGCTTTGGTGTGGGATTAATAGAATATTCCTTACATATGTGGGCAGTATACAGAATCCTGATCTGAGGGGATACAATTTGTGTTGGGGATGAGGCTTGCTGAGTCACTGGTATGAATCTTATTCCTCAAGGGTTAAATTTCCCTATCCTGTCCAAACAATAGGGAAGATTGTTTCTCTCACCCAACTCATGTATTACTTCTCACATTGCAAAAAATGAAAAGTATATAACTAATTTGCATATTGCAATATGTGCATTGATGACTTCACGTGTATGATCTCACAAAAGTCACACTTGATCTTATTGATCTCTCAGGTAAAATCAGTTTATATAAGCCAGAGTAAAACTCGTGAAAACTCTTTTCAGTGGATGGGAAAGGGAAATCCCATCCAAGGGGTCATCATTCATGGAGAGAAATAAGGATTTGCCAAGTTCATGCACACAAATTATGACCCTAAGGGTGGGATTTCCATATTCCATACTAGTACACATTGTTGATTTTTTTTCTTCTCCTATTCTCAGATGAAAAGAATATGTTATGAATCAAATGGCATCCCTTAGACACCAGTACAACATTAAGAGGACCAAGTATCCATTGAACTTTTGGGGATATTTAGAAAAAGCATATAACATTTGGTTTACACTTAAAATTTTCACTGTTATTTCAGAAATGTGGTTTAAACATAGAAATATTTCTTAAATTCTGAAATTTAACTGATAGCAAAGTAGCTGACAGCCATGGAATCATGGATGCAGTGATATCATATCAACAAGATAGAGTTTAATGCACCAATCAGAATGCTGTTTTAAATCATGTGATGTAGAATAACAGTCACTTGAGGTAGAATTAATAGAATCCATCATATTTATAATTGTAGGGTAGAAAAATTCTCATCCTGAGGGGGGGAATTTTCCTATCTAGCACTGATGCATCATAAAGGATTATTTTTCTCACATTTCTAAATGACATTTTTTTTATATATAATTAGACTCATAAAAAATGTCTTCACCTTAAGAAAGAGTGTAAAAAGTTAGGTATACACTGAAAAATTCAGTGTAAACAGTTAAATGATGTTTATATATATATATATATATATATATATATATATATATATATATATATATATATATATATATATATATATATCAGGTTCACAAGGCTGTAATAGATCACCTTGCTATCCCAGTGGCAGCTGCAACTTTGCACGCTAGACCCAATGTTCAGAGTTTCAGACTATATGATGTACTATCTCAGGAAATGGGAGGGGACCTCCCGTGGCTCATGGCGTGTATCTTGCTGAAGGATCAACTGCTGGAAATCATGATCTGCACAGATGCCAGCTTGAATGCTCACTTGGCCACCTCCTGCTCTCCTTTCAAGTGAGCTCAGTTTGGCCCCTTCAGAAGTGCTCCAAACATATCAACTTCCAGGAGATAATGACCATAGTGAATGTTTTTTTATTGTGGCAGGAGATTTTATCTGGAAAGGCTATTTCACTTGTCCTGGTGGCTCAGTGATTAGTTTGCCAGACTCATGATTGAAATCATGAAGGTTTGTATCCTTCAATCGAATCATCCCAGGTCAGCAACCATGGTGTGCTCTTGAGCAAGATGCTCCAGTTGCATCAGCACGAAATAAGCTACTTATGTTGCTGTGGCATATTACACAAAACCAAATAACTTGTCCCATCACCTGAACTGTAATAAACGAATTCAGAAAGCAATGGAGAACCATATCCACAGACCTCATCCTTCCCATTTGGGATTTTCTCAACTGGTGTCCTCATTGACAAATCCAAATTCAAGTTTGCCACACCCCAGGTAGGTTCAAGTTCCTAATGGACCCACAGTCTCAATGGAATCAGACATTGCAAGGTTCTGTTCTCAATCTTCAGTTGAATCTGTACCCGCTGGGGTTGGCCCTTGCAGACCTCCTTGGGACAAGGTGGAGCACCAAGCTTCAGACTCTCATCTTATCAGCCACAGATTCGAAAGCCTGGGCAGCCAATGACCTTTCCTCAAATTGAAACAGTCTTTCCTCTTACTTCTCCAATCCCAAAGTCTTGCAGAAAATGAGGGAATCCTCGTTGTGATTATTGCTGACTGCTTCCCTCAAACAGGAAAAGTCATGGATCATCTACCTCCTTGATCTAGCGACTGAGATTTCCAGGTCAGTCCTGCCTGCCAAAACAGCAGTGCATGCAGGTTCTCCATCCAAACTCAATGAACCTGCATGCCTGGCCCATATCACACAAGCCCTTAGAAAGAAACATTTCTCTGAACAAGTGGCGGACAGAATTGCATGGACAAGAAAACTCATCACGTTAAAAGAATATTGGAGGAAATGGAGAGTTTCTCTCAGTGGTAGGAGCAGAGACACATCTCTCCCTTAAAAGCCTCTGTACCACAGTTAGCTAACTTCCTCCTATGGCTTCTTGAGGTGAAGAAGTTAGCTGTGATCACAATCAAGGAATCAAGGGACACGGTCCAAAGTTTTCAGACATGTTTTGACATCCTGGACAAAAACCTTTCAGACCTTCTAGTCAATTTCATCTTGTCTCAATTGAAGGCCCTTGACCTTAGCCCAGACAGAATCCACTGTGGATTCTGACATGGTTGAATGAGGCACCTTTCAAACAACTTGTCTTGAGCCTCTCAGACTCAACTTTTGTGTGTAGCCTGTTTCTGTGTCATTCAAACTACAGCAGGCAGAATCAGTGAGATCTGCACCTCATTGGTCGATCCAAACTATTTCTTAGCGGTTCCGCCATAATGGTTCAGTTTCTCTCATGAGTGCCCCTGCTTTCATTGCTAAAAACAGGCTCCCACTTGTGTTTGTTTTGAAACTGCTGTCTACTTTGGGCCCTTAAGGGGCATCTACAGGACCCCATCAGGGCACTGAGGCAGTATTTGAATGGGGCTGAGCTAACCAGAAGAGGGATGTATCATTTGATTTTGCCACCGAGATAAAGAATGGACTATATTCCAGGTTCTGTCATCCTGGACCTGTTCGGTTATCTGCTCAGTCTACAAAGAAATAATCCATGACCAGATGAATTTCTTATGTATATCAGCTCACAAGATTAGCACAATCGCCACTCAAGTGCAACTGTTTCGTGACCAAAATAACTCAGGCCTTTGGATGGAGGTCAGAGATGTAATTCTTTGACTTTTACCTCAGAGAACTTTTACCCCCATAGTACTCAGTTCAATTTAGCAGGACCTATATCAGAAACATAATGGGCCACCTTACCAAGTCGTTCAGCAGCTTTGGAACAATGCGGGTTACTCTACTTCCACTGAATTTGCAGGAGCAAATTTTTCACTAAATTGTGTCCTAGCACTGATCATGTGCTATCCCTATCCGGTTTCTCACATGTAACTTGAAGCTAATGTACATATGTTAGGAGATCATAGATCATAGATAGGGCCAACTATGGGGTAAGGTGATATAACTTCCTCCCCCTCTTACTTATTCTCCTAACATATTATGAACAGGTAATATATTTGAAAAAGAGACCAGTTTTTGGAGTAAAATATGTTTCCTCAAGAATGCTTACCCAATCATAATGCAGGCACACCCTCTCAAGACCTCCCCACAGTTACATTCCAAGAAGAGTATGCACATCTGCTCCAGTAGTAATCAATGAGTGACGGGATTGGGTGCCATTGGGTGCCAATCCCTGTATCCAAGGAGAGACCACTCTTTTCTGACTTCTGTCTTATTCAGCAGATGAGTTTCTAGTACTTTTGTTTCTAAAAGAAGCTGAAAGATGTGGTAAGTTGGCTTGGGGAGGCTGGATTTGTGAGGTAATCGATGTTCTCCTTGCGTATTATGATCCGATAAGTATTATTGAAGAAACATTTAACTCCAGAAATTGGTTTACAGACATTTTCATAATTATGTCTTGACCACAAACTATTCAAGTTTTGTTTGTACGTATTTGTTTGATATTAGGCCCTTGTTCAGCCTTTGCCATACAATCAATTCATTTCTCCTCTCTTTTGAATTTTACCAACTTTATCAAAGAATTTTTGAAAAGAAATGGTACAAATTAGCTTTATTTTCATCAGTATTCCTCACTCAATGTATATGTATTTCCAGAGAGGAACAGTACCGTCAGATGTGGTCAGAGCTGGAGACATTGGTGAGATTACATGCCGACACATCACCAATGCATCAGATGATCTTGGACTGTCTGTTGGATTGTAAAAAGCCTGATGAATCAAAGGCTTCATCAAGAAAGGGAGATAAATCTGTACACAAGGAGGAGAAAATGGAAGTCAGTGAGGCAGAAAAATCATGGAAGGATATTGAGAGGTAGATTTAAAAAAATGAAAAATAGCCCACTTTCATATACAATAAAAATAGCCCACTTTCATATGCAATAAAAATAGCTCACTTTCATATACAATAAAAATAGCCCACTTTCATATACAATAAAAATAGCTCACTTTCATATACAATAAAAATAGTCCACTTTAATATACAATAAAAATAGCCCACTTTCATATACAATAAAAATAGCCCACTTTCATATACAATAAAAATAGCCCACTTTCATATACAGTCACATTTGCTCAGGGTTCAACTCCTACAGAGGAATAACCTGTTCATAATAATAGTAGCAATAATAATCACTTGTCCAGGTCCATAATACTTAATTGTTACCGTTAAGTACAGTTATGAATCTCATTGGGTAAATAACCTTTGCACAGTCAGGTCACTGTAGCTTATACTTCATGCCTCATTGGATTTGGTTAGACTTTATGTTAATGTTTATCTATCCACAGCTGATAAAACTCAGTATAGGGTTGTGTTTAGTGAGAACAGCATGCTTACTCCTGCAACTAGGTCACAGTGATATTCATTTCATGCTTCATTCCCTTTTTAAAAGTTTTGTGTTAAACTTCAATCTGTAGGCACTGCTGAAACTTGGTAAGGAAATGGAATTAAATGTGTATACCAGTATCATATACAGTGGTCCGCCTCTTCAACATCCCCCTGACCAGCAGCCACCCACATTTTACGTCCAGAATCCCTTGGCACCAAGGAGTTTATGTTCAAAAGTACCCATAAAGGAAAGCCACCCCTCTAACATGGCCAGTAGGCACCTGCTTTTTATAGCCAGAATCCCTTGGCACCAATGAATTTGTGTTAAAAAAGTACCCCTCACCAGCCAGCATATTAGTGCAAAAAATTTCAAAATTTAACCTCATGAGTGGCTACATTTTTTCCAACATGATGATAAAGAACCTCATTTTCATCCATACAAAGAGGTAAGTAATCTGATTATCCTTACAGCCGGATGATCCTCAGATGTCAGGTTTTGTGATTTTGATAATTGCCGCATGAAAATGGTGTGATAGACTTTTTGGCTTCCCTTAGATGTAGAGTTTTTTCACTTTGATAATTAGAGACTATTATTACAGTTGATAATTATCAAGATTACTATAGCTAATAGTGATGTGCTGTATTGTTCAGCACAAATCTACATGATGTAAAATTGGTATGATAGTCTTTTTGGCTTCTCCACACATAGAGAAAAGAAACATAAACTCAGCAGGGTACCAGACTATGACCATTGAATCATGTGACAAGATCACTTCCTATATAAACACGGGGAATTTTGTTTCAGTGCTAAAAATTATTCTGCAAAAATGGTCAAATGAAATGGATGGAGTAAGAAAGATTGTTAGAGTCAGGAGATGTTTGTACTCTGATTTAAACGACAAGGTATTTGAATGGTTTTGCACTGTGCATGCCAAGAACAGTCCACTTACAGGTCAAATGATTCAAGAAAAGGCAACAATATTAAGACAGTTGTAAGAAAATATTGATGATTATTCATAATATTCTTTGTAAAATGACATTAGTAACAGTTTGTATCACATTGATTCCATAACATACATGTGATTTTTAAATGAAAATATGAAATGTTTCAGAATTAGCTGTGACTTTCTTACTTCATATGTAATTACTAATATATGTAATCCCCCTTTAGAATGGTCACTCCTCTAATAAGGTCACATTCCTGCTGCAGAAGGAGTCACATTACAAGAGGGAACCGCTGTATACCTGCTTACAAGTGGAAAAATGTTACCAAAACTTCTTGTCATGCAGAGTGGGGGTTAACTTTGAGTGCAACATACTAAAAATGCAATAAATTTATGGTTAATGTTGAAGACGCTGTCATCAGTATATTCAAAATTCCGTCAATTAATATATTTTTTCATGCCACTATTCTCATTCAGAAATGCATATATGGTATGCAATTTATCTGTCCACTTCAGTTATTTGTTAAACAATACTTTTAAGTAAATATAGATAGATTTTAATAATTTGAAAATATAAAATTAAATATTACTCGTCATAAAGTTAAAATGACTATCGGTGTTGCTGACCATACATGTTTATTAGTTTATTGCATAAAACAGCCTGTGGTACCTCATTTATAAGCCAGGTCTATTTCATAACTGACATTTCCTAAGTTATCTGCCAATGCACATCAAAGCTAACGCAGCTGCACTAGTTTGAAAAAGCAGGATCCACTTGTTTTTGCAGCTGACAAATTGATTGAGTGCTGATTTTACACATGTTCAGTATGTACTCACTTATAAGTCATGTCCAACCGCAAACAACATAGACCCTGATCAAACTCCATGGACCCAGATCTGCTGGCACACAATGTGATGCCAGATCTGGGTCTATGCAGTTTGTAATTGGACTGTACTTGTAAGTGAGTATAGATGGTACACCAGTAGAGTCCCATATTCATTGAACTGCATGTGCTTGTTTTGCATAATGGACGACTTCCCACCATCATGCTGCACACTTGACACCTGTTCAGTTGTGGCCACCCTGTAATGAGATCACACTGACTGTATAGTCAAAATGTCACTGACTGAAGCCAAAATTAACTCTCCACAAAAATATTCCCCAAGTTTCTGAATGGTCAGTGTTCTGTCAGTTACCTTGTCACTTGGATATCATACTTGTGTTAGTTTCACATTAATGGGGAAAAGAAAACATATAGCTACAATATTGTAACCTTGACTATATGTCAAGGCAACAGAGTGATCCTGTGCCTTGCAATGTAGCAAAATACATTTATTGTAAAACACATAGTACAATATTTTAACCTTGACTATGTCAAGACAACAGAGTGATCCTGTGCCTTGCAATTTAGCAAAATACATTTATTGTAAAACACATAGTACAATATTGTAACCTTGACTATGTCAAGACAACAGAGTGATCCTGTGCCTTGCAATTTAGCAAAATACATTTATTGTAAAAGTCGGAAAAAGGAATTGAATTAAAACCTGCTGCTAAAATAGAGTTATATTTTTTTCGGGAATTTTGACTTATGATAATGTTATTAAGCCTATATAATGGTAAAATATTTGGTGTGTTTACACTAACTGTACTTTGTCCACCATGACAGATGACACGAGATTCTCAAAGTTATTTGTTTTCCAAATAAGGCTTGCTTTACTATATTTGGATATGCACCACATTTACTATGATATGTTTATCTTTCCAAATAAGGATGTGATCAGTTTATCTTTCCAAATAAGGATGTGATCAGTTTATCTTTCCAAATAAGGATGTGATCAGTTTATCTTTCCAAATAAGGATGTAATGTCCTTATATGGTACACAGAAAAATGAGGCTGATAATAGAAGTAGTATTACATCTGCTCAAGAAGGTAAATTCTATTTTATGTGTGTTTCTACAGTGAAAATCTGTAATTTGTGGGTATTAAATAAGAGGACTAATCAATTTGTTTTAGAATATATATATATATATATATATATATATATATATATATATATATATATATATATATATATATATATATATATATATATATATATACATACATATCTTCAAACTTGCTGACAGTATACAGGAATAGCTCTGGGTGTGAATCATACCTGGCACTCCACTGGTAGATATAGAATCATTTTAGTACCCAATTGATTAAGGAGGTAGGGGTACTAATTTTAGTTCTAGAAAACACAAGGTTTTTTTGATGGAGCATGACTTTGCAGTTAAAACATAACAATTGCACAGTGGAACTTTAATTTGGTATTTTAGAGAAACTGGTACATGACTGAGACGAGTTTTAGAGAAACTGGTAGATGACTGAGACGAGTTTTAGAGAAACTGGTACATGACTGAGACGAGAAGAAATCATTATTGAGGATAGTGCTAGGAATTTCAAGAAAATTCATGTACCGTATATACTATCATATAAGTTGGATCCACCTGCATACTTAATATACCCAGATCTTCCATTGTATAATGTGCCAGCAAATCTAAGTCTATGCAGTTTGTTAGGCCCTGATCTGTGGGCACATTATGTGATATCAGGTCAGGGTCTATGTTGTTTGCAGTTGGACCCAACTTATAAGCAAGTATATACGGTAGTGGAAAGTCCTTATGCAAATGGCAGCAGAGTCCGAATAGGCGAGTCCTTAGCAGCTTCAGAATAAGTATGTAGTCACTATGAATGCCATTACTGTAGATTGAAGTCCCTTTTTATTGCTCAGGGTCATGTAATGTCTCATTTAAAGCATCTGTAGATTGAAGTCCCTTTTCCATTGCTTACGCTAATGTAATGTCTCATTTAAAGCATCTGTAGATTGAAGTCCCTTCCATTGCTCAGGCTAATGTAATGTCTCATTTAAAACATCTGTAGATTGAAGTCCCTTTCCATTGCTTAGGTTAATGTAATGTCTCATTTAAAGCATCTGTAGATTGAAGTCCCTTTCCATTTCTCAGGGGGGGCCCCGGGTGGCCGAGTGGTCTAACGCGCTCGCCTTTACCGATCACTGCCATCTCACCTCTGTCCGCATGGGTTCGAGTCTCGGGCTCAGCCAATGTAGTTATGTGAGAAAGCTTGCCAGTAGCTTCCAGTGGGTCGTTGGTTCTTCCCAGGATTTTCCTGGTTCTTCCTCCACCAGATATACTGGCCGCCATATATAGCCTATCATTTGCTGAAAAATGGTGTTAAACCCATAAAACCAAACCTAAACCATTTCTCAGGCTAATGTAATGTCTCATTTACAGCATAAGCAGGCTGGTGGTTTGAGACATGATAGACTTGGGCTTAGACAATGCATACATATAACCCAGAAATTGTTGGCCAATGCCAATGAAAAAGTTAATAGTTTCTTTAAATTTATGATCATATAGAGGAAACATGATGATTTTCATTTGGTGCACATTGGAAATTTGGATGAAAACTCCCATCTTTTTTATATGTATGCCAGGAAATTCTGTGTTACACCCAGTTGGATACAAAGCTGTCAATAAGGACTTCTGGAAATGAAAAGCAGCATGTCATTGTTGTACTGAGTTGTTTGGCAAAAGGCACGAAACTGAAGCTGCTACTTGTGTTTAAATGCAAGACGATCCTGGAAGAAAAACTGCTAAGTGGAGTTGTTGTATCTGTTGTCCCCCAGGGATGGGTACATGAGGAAATTTGTTTACTCTGGATTGAGAAATGGAACACAGACCTGGCACATTGTTGAATCCCTAGGTGTTATTTGTGTGGGGCATGGTTGATGCAGTCTGTGAAACAGAAGTTGGAGTGATATTGGACATACCAAGCTGTGATCCCAGTTAACACCACATCTGGACTCCAAACCACTGGATGTTTGCCTAAACAAGCCATTTAAGGCAAACATGTGAAAGTAGTGGTACAGTTGGATTGTAGATGGACCCAAAGAAGTGATGAAAGTAGTGGTACATTCTGATTGTAGATGGACTCAAAGAAGTGATGAAAGCAGTGGTGCAGTTGAATTGTAGATTGGCCCAAAAAAGTGATGAAAGCAGTGGTACAGTTGGATTGGAGATTGGCCCCAAAAAGTGATGAAAGCAGTGGTACAGTTGGATTGTAGATTGGCCCAAAAAAGTGATGAAAGCAGTGGTTCAGTTGGATTGTAGATGGACCCAAAGAAGTGATAAAGGCAGGTAACACTGTAGCTTCCAGGGATTAATTTAGTATGCCAATGGCTGACCATGGCATGGGAGGAAATTCCATCATAGATAGTGGTGTAGTCATTAAAGAATGTGAAATTTCCAATGCTGTGGATGGGACTGTGGACAGTGATCTGTTCATCAACTTTATTCTTTGAGGCTAGACCAGCACTGAAGTAGCTGCAGAAAAACAATGAAGACCAGAAATCTGAGATGATGTTTATAATGACCAGGATTTCTGAACTTTATTTATCAACGCAGATGATGATAAGAAGTTCTTTCACTTTGAACCAGAGAATGAGTTTGACATTGATAAAGATACTAGGAATCATAACAGTATGGATGATGTTTTTGTTCTTTATATATAAAAGATTTTGGGAATTAAAAAAATTGCAGGTAGCATTGAATCCATTTTTATCTCAGACTGATGTTCAAATTTACTGATTTTTCAAATAAATGGATTTTAAAATGTTGACCATGATGGGTTTCTATTGACTCCATTACAAAAACAAGAACAGTATGGCTGTTTATTTTAAATGTCTTCTGCTTAATAATAATATTCTATTTTTTATACACCCATTTTTTTCTTTTAATATCTAACTATCTGTCTATCCATCCATCCATCAGTCCACTCGGCCAGCTACCTTGTTTAGTTTTTTTTTCAAAGTGCAATAATGACTCACAGGTGACTTAAGTCACCCCTTGCAGACAGATTTCATTGGCAAAGTTCACCCTGACTTAGAGAGGTGGTTAAAAAAGAAATTAGTTTTAGCAGACCTCCCAAAAAGGTAGGGGTGTTGACTAATATTTTGAATTGTCTTATAAGTGACTAGATCACTGTTATATGTATTACATATATATCAGTTACATGTGGTACTTGTTACATTTTTAAGAAATAATATTTCTGATCATTTAAGAAGGTCTCACAATTTAATGGCATATGTAGTGACCTCTGAAGGTTTTATGAGGTGGAAGCACCATAATAAATGAAAAAACAAAAACGAGAAAAGAAAATCTTTAGATGGGTTTTCACAATTGATAGGTGATACAGATGGATTAATCTGTCTGTCAGAACTTAAATCAAATTTTGAACATCAACAAGTGCTTAAAATGTCTAATCCTGAAAGAATTTAAATCCCAGAGATATTCTTATTTGTGTATAAGATATTTTCTAGACTGAATGGGCCAGGGGCACGTTATTTTGGGCATTAATTAACTGATTAATTAGTTGTGTGAATTTATAGAATTGGGAGTTCTGCATACCTGTTGAATATTTTTTTGTTGTTGTGTGGATTGGAACCTGATTTTGGCATTAGAAACCCTTAAAAAATCCTTATGTATCATGATTATATATAAATATATACTTCATAGACTCCTAATTCAGGGATGTGTGAATAAGCAACTTTCTCATGTATTTCAGACACCAGAAGATGACAGAGAGGGAGAAGCAAGAGTTGAACAAGGGAGATTACTCTGAAGACTCTGGTCCCTCCACCAAAAGAATGAGATCTGGCTCTGAGGAACCACTTGTTAGATCAGGAGGTACTGTCCTGTCAACAAGGATTTTTCTCTTCTTCTAGACAGAAATATTTGAATATTTACCCTGGGCTAGATATATAGAATCTTCCCAAATTATGTGGACAGGATAGTATAATTTAACCTACCATATATACTTGCATATAAACCAATACCAACTGCAAACTGCATAGACCCAGATCTGCCGTCGCATAATGCACTGGCAGATCTGGGTCTATGCAATTTGTAAGGACTAATCAGTAGAACAAACAACATAGACCCTTATCTGCCGGCGCATTATGCAACGGCAGATCAGGGTCTACGCTGTTTGCATTTGGACCGAGCTTTTACACGAGTATATACTGTAAATGAATAATATTTGTGTCAGGACAAGGCATGCTGAGTCCCTGATACAAATTTTTCTTTCTCAAGGGTTAAATTTTGCAGGGAAGATCTTTGTTCTTGCCCACCACATGCATTATTGTTTGCACAAGCATTTCCAAATAACGAAGAAGAGTTATGACCCCTGTTTGACTTACAACTTTGTCCTTTCTTTGCATGTGTGCAGAACAAAATTTGTTTCTTTTGTTCAACATATTGTCATTGAAGGCATCTTCAACCTCTTGAATTAGATTTTACATCTGTGGAAAATAGTCTGACAGTTTTTCAGTCTGTGGGAGGAATCAAAGGTCCAAGGTTAATTTGTTCACAATAATTAAATGGTATGACAGCTTTGCTGCCATATCAACTCTCAGAATAAATCTCATAAATAAAGTTTAAGATGTGATTTAAGTTCTAGCTTTTCCTATGGGTGGGCATGATTATTAGGACTTCTGGTTCTTAAAAATAGTACCTTTTTTATGTATTACTTGTTCATACAAAAATTAATAATACCCATAAAAAGACCTGTCTTGCATTTCAGTCTCTGTTTTGTTGGTGTTTGTCTCACCAACTTGCGTACTGAAAGTTTTATCCATGTATATCAATTAATATCTGTCCCTTCTAATGTAGCAAGTATGTGATAATCCAAGTGACCAACATAACAGTTAGACTAATTAATTATGACAAATATGGATTACCAGCTTTTCATTCAGACTTGGATTGTAAATAGTCTAAAAAGAAATCAGTCAGTTTTTATCTATAAGAAGTTCGTTATGTTTTTCTTCATTTATAAATACTTTTAAAGTTCTATTTGGGTATTTCTGTCTTGAACTCTTTCTGTTACTAATGTCACATGACACATTAACCCAATGGACCTACAGTCATAAACAACCGCTCTTCATACTAATGATCAACAAATATGTATAGGCATGCATAGAGAGTAGTTAGAAGTTACTCTAAAAGTATGCAGGTCAGTTGCAAATAGAGGGCAGTGGTGTTGGAACAATTAGCAGATTGCTTTTTTGATGTATGAGATAACATTGAGTGTTGATATGAGATATCTTTGAGTACTGAGAATGAGATATAATTGATTGCTGAGAATGAGATTTCAATGAGTGTTGAGAATGAGATATTATTGAGTGCTGAGAATGAGATATCATTGAGTGTTAATATTGAGATGTTATTGAGTGCTGAGAATGTGCTACTGAGTGTTGAGAATACGAGATATCATTGAGTGTTGAGAATATGAGATATCATCGAGTGTTGTGAATATGAGATATCATTGAGTACTGAGAATGTGATATTGAGTGTTGAGAATACAGTATATCATTGAGTGTTGAGAATGAGATATCAACGAGTGCTGAAAATGTGATATTGAGTGTTGAGAATACACGATATCATTGAGTGTTGAGAATGAGATATCATTGAGTGTTGAGAATGAGGTATCATTGAGTGTTGAGAATGAGATATTGAGTGTTGAGAATGAGATATCATTGAGTGTTGGGAATATGAGATAGTATTGAGTGTTAAGAATGAGATATCATTGAGTACTGAAAATATGAGATATCATTGGGTACTGAGAATATAAGATATCATTTAGTGTTTAGAAAGGAAAGGACAGAATATTTATGGAATATGTTAGAGCTGGAATGAGTCATTTTTTATACAACATATAATTGCACACATTTATGGTTTCACACTGGTACAAGCACAAGTATCACATATACAGTCATACCCACTTATATCGACATCACTTATGTCGACAAAAAAGCAAAGTCCCAGTCCCTTGGTCTACTATTACTACCAAATTTGTCATGCTTATGTCGACATCGAGATAAAAAATAAACGTGCATGTCGACAGAAGCCCTTGGTCCCAGCTTGAACAAATCCTTTGTTTTCTAACCATTTATGTCGACAAGCTGCCAGTTCCGACCCATACTTTGTTCCACAATTAGTTCATCTTGCCGCCAAGCTTTAATGTTGCCGCCGGATCATTTATGTCGACAAGCGGCCAGTTCCGACCTGTACTTTGTTCAACAATTAGTTGATCTTGCCGCCAGGCTTTAATGTCTTGGTCGGATTAAAAACAGGCTTTTGTTTGGTCCTATAAAGTTGGCCTCTCGCGGCAACTTAAATAACACATGTACCCTTCATCAAAGCAAGCCGGTTACAATGTTCAATAAAAACAATCCACCCTTCATTAAAAAAAATCATCACCAAACTTGAATAAAAGCAATGAAATCTGATCGATTGTTGCATTTTCCAAAGTGATCGCTGATTAAAACAAGTTTATTGTGCTGTGAAAGTTTTCTTTTTAACTTTATTTATGTTTACGATGGCAACCAATGGCAGCGTAAAATGCAGATTAAATTGACAGTCTCTGGAAACTAAATATCTGGCTGTTAAGGAAGTTGAAGGTGGGGCATCTCGCAAAGATGTCTGTGAAAACTTTTCACTTAAACATAACATTCTGTCAGGATGGATGATAAACCAACAAGTTGTTCTCTACCTTTTTTATTTTTTATTGGTGGCAGACCAGTAAAAAAACAAAAAAAAACAACAAAAAAACAAAGGTGGAGAACAACTTGTTGGTCTAGATGGATGAAAGCTGCTGAGTCTATAAAGAACGGCTATGTTGAAGGTAAATTAATCATATCAGCCGCATATCTCTTGTTCAATTTTATTTACTTTTCACAATGACTTAATCCGGAAATAAATACATGTTTTCATTTCCCTGTGAATAGCCCCATCCCCTTGGTAGCCTCAGTAAGATGGGAACATGTATTGTTTCAGGCTGACCAAAATCTAGGCCAATTTAAGTACATGTACATGTACTTGTAGCATGTAAATAACAACTATGCAACCATGTGCTACTGGCGACAATGAATATCGTAGTGAATTGTGTAGACGTGTTAGATCAAATGAAGACAACCATTTTTTATACATGTGTTTCCTATCAGGATGTCACCGATGCATACATTTTCTAACATGAGACCCGTACACAAATTCATGGATTTTTCATATACATGCACTTAACACATTGTGGATTTTATTACACAAAGGTAACCAAAATGTAATTTGTCAATATAGAAGTGTATTTCACACTGGTTTTGTCTTCATGTACTCAAAATTTCCATTGTTTGTTTTCTCAAAGTGTAAGTCCTACTCACTGACGACAGGTCACCCCATACAAATGAATTTTACTTGTATGCAGGCCCAAGAGAAATGTGCTTTTTTTCAGACCCCCCCCCCCCCCCAACACTTATCTTCACAACCGCTTATGTCGACAATATTTCCTCGGGCCCAAGGATGTCGACATAAACGGGTAGGGCTGTATGTGAATCTCCCAACCAGGAGGGTTTTCCTCCCGAGATAAGGGGTGTCTCCTGTAGCTCCCATCACTCACTGAAATCTCCCACATACTCAAAATTACAGTCAAACCTGTCAATAGCAGTTGCTCATGGGAAAAGGCAAAACTGGCCTTTGTACACAGGAGACTTCTCTGCACAGGTTCCTCTTTTAAAATTGGTTTTTGAACAAATACCATGCACCAAATATTATTGGTAATATTATTATTATTATTATTATTATTATTATTATTACATTATCAAGATTGTTTTATGTGCACTATTCATCAAAATCATAAAATACACGTATATGTTGTTCTCGACCAAATTTATGTTCAACACAAGATTACTGTATCGTGCTCACTTTAATTCATCCTATAAGTTAAATCATCACTGACTTGAAATAATCACTGACTTGAAATAATCACCCATCTTAATCTTCACTGACTTGAAATAATCACCCATCTTAATCTTCACTGACTTGAAATAATCACCCATCTTTGTTTTGTGCACCATGACAAAACAATAATTTCACTACAGATTGACAGCTTACATATGGCTGTAAAACAGAGGACTGACTCTTTGGTTGGCCAACTTGTACAAGTCACACTTGGAAACAGCTGTTCATGCTTTAAAAATAACGTTGCTCAACTAGCCGAGATCAAAAGATAGTTGGCATATATGAGAAGCCTGTGATGCGTAAGAAATCAAAAGAAGCCACATACGGCTATTCTTTGTGACCCATGAACTGAAATTTTGGCTGCCTTTACAAACAAATTTTAAATATTGAATGACCCCTGACCCTAATGAAAAGAGATGTAACTCATATCTCTTCTCAAAGACAAACTTTTTTCTTCAGAGATAACTTTAATTCACAGGCAAATAGATGAAGATATCAAACTCTACCTGTCACACTGGCACCAAAGGCAACTTCCTTTTCTGCTGTGATAACATGACTACTTTTCCCACCATCATGCAAACGAATTGCTTTGACCCTCTACCCTAATGATAAAAACTGCCTTGCTTTCAAATTTTACATATTGACAACTTTCAGTTACATTTTCATTGTGACTGGAGTACAGAGTACAAGCAAGATAAGAAATGTTTGCACATCAATTCACATGATATTCATTTATCTAAACAATGCCTTCCTCATGAAGCAGAAATTTAGTTTGCATAGACTGAGTGGTCACTGTAGATATGTGCCTGTGA
The DNA here is from genome assembly GCA_029931535.1 of Margaritifera margaritifera. NCBI lineage: Eukaryota > Metazoa > Mollusca > Bivalvia > Unionida > Margaritiferidae > Margaritifera > Margaritifera margaritifera. The sequence continues at coordinate 3,849,690 of JAQPZY010001695.1, forward strand.
CCGCTCAAGGCAAGGAGAAACCACTGTTTTTGGTTAAGAAACTCCTGGCCACTAACTACAGAAGGCAGCTGACCATTACATACAGGACATTTATATAGGAACTTTGCTTGAGGGAAATTAGAATGGCCGTTTTGAACAGGTGACGACTGAGTAAAGGTGACTATCATACTTGCCATATTCCCAGACAGTGTTGTGTTTTTTTTTAGACTCAAAAAGTGTGTTTTGAGGTCCCAAGGGGCGGGGGGGGGGGTCAGTGCGCATGACCCCCAAAAGTGATGTCATCCAAATGAGAATAAGCTATCTTTTCAAATCAGCCTCTTACAAATGACTGGAAATTCAAATCTGAATAAAAAGAAAATACCATCTGTTTTCTCTGAAGCATTTAATATACTTACAAACAAACAAAATGGTAGACTTAGTATTGTCAGATAACATCAACACACACATGTGTACATGGTCACAACCTCACAGACATTAAATACAACACTACACCAAGTTACTGTCTTTAAAACCCATTGGACAGTGGAATGTAGTTTTAATTACCTGCAGTCTTTGCTGCATTCAATAGTTCAGTAGTTGATTTGAAGGTAATGCAAGTGTCATTTGTGTTCACAAATATGTCTACACTTTTCCTTCACAGATGTGCATCCATGTCTATGTTGGAGCTAGCACGGCCCAAGTTGCTAAAAGTGATAAAAACCTGTAAGATGGCAATGAATATCCATTTCAGAACAACGAATCTGGCAATGAAAACAATCAAAGTTTGTGGTAGTTGCTATAGTCTTTGACCGCCTCTATTGTAACATATTTTCGAGGTTAAAGTCACACCGACGGCAGATTAAGATTTAATTTATTCTCAGGCTGAAATAATGAAAGAAGGTACTAATTTATGCAAATAAATAATTTGTCATTTGATTAATGATTATATACTTTTAAAATAAAGTAATTAAGAAAATATGGGTATTTATTAAAATAAATGCTAGTATATAATGAGTGAACACCAAGTTAAATGAGAGCAAGATCCAGAACGGAAAATTTCCATGGTGCAGTTTATTTCAAGTTAACTAGATATTCAATCATGTTAATGTTTTCATGAGTTACTTGATCACATGAGAAAACATTTATTGCAATAATGTAAATGTCTAAGGAAAATATGAGAAAGTTAAGGTGGCAAAACTGTCGAAGCAAACAAGATTATCTCATTTTTTTTAGTACTTCTAGTGCATTACGTACTACAATTTTCCTTTGTCCCTTTAAAATGTCATGTCCCCCAAATCTGGAGGGTAAGGGACATAGTGTCCCATGACCTTGGGATCCTAGATGCAACACTGCATTAGAGATTGAATGGTGCTGTTGTTCAACCTACCGAAATAATCATGTTTTGTATTTTATATATTGAGTAAATATACGACTTCATAGAAACGTTGCCACTGATCACAAACTTTAATAAAGATGGCTTCAACATTCTTATTCAATGCAGTCAATGATTTGTAATAACGTTTTGTTTTTCAACGCGTATCTCTTTGGATTGTTCCACTTAGTGTACTTTACCTATGCAAATTAGCCTAATGGGCTCTCCCTCATCAGTGCTTAAAGGACTTGATACGACACACCACACTAGCTATTGTGAGCCAATTATGTAAATCTCTGAAAGGTGGCTGTTTATCTCTGACCCCTTACCTTTTAATTGCCTCTAAAAACAGCTGTATACACTGACCCAAAGATAAATTTACATGAGCTCTGAGCAGGACTGTTTACTGTTTATACATACCAATCATGTGCATATATTCATGATGATCAAGAAATACACTGTTTTCTTTCCTTTTTTTGTGTGAATTTTTTTTTCCACTAAGATTGCTGAAAATCATGTTTTTCGAAACACAACCGTATCCGCAGGTTTGGGAGTCCAAATTCGTGTTTTTTGTGTGATATGCCCTGTTATGGCATACATGGACTATTAGGACAGGTTTGACTATATTATTTTTAAAAATTCCAGAATGGACATTTTTTTTTTTTTTTTCTTCCAATGTAGTTCATTTACGGTAAAGACTTTCTGTGATTACATGACAGTAAACAGGCTTATGCAGCTCAAGCATGACACTTTAATTGCAATTTGACAGACAGTAACCTAAAAGTAATAATTAGATCAGTAGTAATTCGGAAAAGATTACAGATTACTAGGATTATTTCAGCAGGGTCGGTTTGGCTTCAGTGTTGGTTTGTCAGGATGGATTATACTATGTGTGATCAGAAGTAATTCAAAAAGGATTAAAAATTTTAATGGATTATGGTTGGATTAGTCATTACTAAAAAGCTAAAGTGGCATAAAACAGGTCAGTTTGGCTTCGATATTTTAAATTTGTCAAGATATCTAAGCATGCGTTGTCTCCCGATGCTAAAATGACAAAATCTAAACAACTGAAATATCACACAAAATTCAATAATGTTTGGAAACAGGAATTTCAGTGGTTGGAATCAAGTTCAAAAGGACATGAATATACATTCTGCCATTCCTGTAAAGTTAATTTTAAAAATAACTTCCCAAATCGATCCAGATAGCACCAGTTTTGAGCTGTTCTGGCAGACAGTCAGCAACCTCTATCTACCCACAGGCAGGAAACAATTTAAACTTATTGGTGGACCTGGTAGAGTTGTACTAACACTTCCACATTCCAGTGCACACACTGAAAGGACATTTTCTATTCTGAGCTAAATTCAGGCTGACTCTAGAGGTAACCTGGATCCAGTAACAGTACATCATCTTCTAAGTGTTGAGATCAACAATGATGAGGACTGCCACCAATATAATCCAGGGAATGATCTCCTAAGAAAGGCTAAAAATGCTTGTACTACGTATAAGGACAGTTTGAAAGACAACAAGTTCCTGTGAAAGGACTGATGTGATGAGATATGTGCATATTTTAACTTAAAAAAGGAAATTTGTTCAGTAGTCGTCATTTTTGTCCATTTGCATGCTAAATCAGGTTGATGAAAATCCTCCTGATTTGATTTCAAACTCATGAACAAATTTTGCAAATCTCCTGATCTGTCTAAGCTGACCTCTCGGTTCTGTCACATATATGGTGTCAGCTATGAATATTAAGCCAGACAAGTAAAAGTTGTTTATCGTGTTTAAACTCCTAAAAGATATAGGACATCAGTTTTTGACAAAATATGTTGTATTTGTATTTTGAATTATTGATCAATTGATCATTTGATCAAGAGAGAATACCCAAAAGCTTCTTTCATTGATTATCTCATACTGTAGCTAGTTAATTGGTTTCATTTCCTAATATGTTCCTTCCACTATGAGTACACAAAAGTCCATGTTTATAGCATTATTTAAATAAACATGTTTTACCAATTTAATTATTTTGTTTCAGTGATCTTTCACTATGTTAATTTAACTGCTACATACATACCTGTATGTGATTTTTCACTATGTTAATTTCACTGCTACATACATACCTGTCAGTGATCTTTCACTATGTTAATTTCACTGCTAGATACATACCTGTCAGTGATCTTTCACTATGTTAATTTTACTGCTACATACATACCTGTCAGTGATCTTTCACTGTGTTAATTTCACTGCTACATACATACCTGTCAGTGATCTTTCACTATGTTAATTTCACTGCTACATACATACCTGTCAGTGATCTTTCACTGTTAATTTCACTGCTACATACATAATGGTCAGTGATCTTTCACTATGTTAATTTCACTGCTACATACATAATTGTCGGTGATTTTTCACTATGTTAATTTCACTGCTACATACATACCTGTCAGTGATCTTTCACTATGTTAATTTCACTGCTACATACATACCTGTCAGTGATCTTTCACCATGTTAATTTCACTGCTACATACATACCTGTCGGTGATTTTTCACTGTTAATTTCACTGCTACATACATAATTGTCAGTGATTTTTCACTATGTTAATTTCACTGCTACATACATACCTGTCAGTGATCTTTCACTATGTTAATTTCAGTGCTACATACATACCTGTCAGTGATCGTTCACTATGTTAATTTCAGTGCTACATACATACCTGTCAGTGATCTTTCACTATGTTAATTTCACTGCTACATACATACCTGTCAGTGATCTTTCACTATGTTAATTTCACTGCTACATACATACCTGTCGGTGATTTTTCACTGTTAATTTCACTGCTACATACATACCTGTCAGTGATCTTTCACACTGTTAATTTCACTGCTACATACATACCTGTCAGTGATCTTTCACTGTTAATTTCACTGCTACATACATAATGGTCAGTGATCTTTCACTATGTTAATTTCAGTGCTACATACATAATTGTCGGTGATTTTTCACTATGTTAATTTCACTGCTACATACATACCTGTCAGTGATCTTTCACTATGTTAATTTCACTGCTACATACATACCTGTCAGTGATCTTTCACCATGTTAATTTCACTGCTACATACATACCTGTCGGTGATTTTTCACTGTTAATTTCACTGCTACATACATACCTGTCAGTGATCTTTCACTATGTTAATTTCACTGCTACATACATACCTGTCGGTGATTTTTCACTATGTTAATTTCACTGCTACATACATACCTGTCAGTGATCTTTCACTATGTTAATTTCACTGCTACATACAAACCTGTCAGTGATTTTTCACTTTTAATTTCACTGCTACATACATACCTTTTAGTGATCTTTTACTATGTTAATTTCACTGCTACATAAATACCTGTCGGTGATTTTTCACTATGTTAATTTCACTGCTACATACATACCTGTCAGTGATCTTTCACTATGTTAATTTCACTGCTACATACATACCTGTCGGTGATTTTTCACTGTTAATTTCACTGCTACATACATACCTGTCAGTGATCTTTTACTATGTTAATTTCACTCCTACATACATACCTGTTGTTAGAATCTTCTTATCAAATACACAAAGAAAAGGGTGTTTGGTGAGTGAATTTTATAGTATGACACAGTTTCTGAGATTACATTAGTTTTCTGCAAGTGAAAACCTGCGTGGCTGATTTTACGACAGGTTGTAAATTGCTAAAGATATTCTAAAAAATGAACACTTTTTGTTAGCTTTTTAATTTTCTTTCACAGGACTGTTATTGTGATTATTAAAATTGTATTGGAAATTTTCTTTTTTGTTGTTTAATAAAATGACTGAAATCGCAACCAAAGGTGACATCATATTAGTGCTGTCATAATGTAACGATCATGTTATTTCAAGCTGCACAGTAATTGTTGATTTTACAAACACAAGCTACCTTAATTGCTTAAAGCATTGCTTTCATTTGCAGATTGTATCAAGCAATGTAAGTTTCATTTGTGTTGAAATTACAACTATAGATGGATACAGTACGGCCGGTGCAAATCTGATGAATTTTTAAATATTCATTCAGTTATTATTTTATGAGTAATTGGTGACAGGGTACATTTTCTATACTTGACTATGTAATGACCTTCGCTTGGGAATAGATTTTCATCTAAGAGTAGCACAAGAAAATGTACACCAATCTATAAATTGTTTAGTGATTTTGGACTGCTTGGAATGTTATCTGTGTAAAAATATGTTTTTGAAAAAGGTTAAATACTCCAACATTTCACAAATGATCATCTATAAAGTAAAGAGACATACGATTGTGGTTCAGTTCCAACAGATCAGTGTTATTACATGGTCTACCGAACATAAACGGGTTTTCTTGTATACATATATATATATGATGTATGGGCAAGTTGTTGTTAATGATGCCAGTGGAACAGAACTACACATCTACCGTATATACTTGCGTATAATACAATACCAACTGCAAACTGCATAGACCCAGATCTGCCGTCGGATAATGCGCCAGCAGATCTGGGTCTATGCAGTTTGTAAGGACTAATCAGTAGAACAAACAACATAGACCCTTATCTGCCAGCACATTATGCAACGGCAGATTAGGGTCTATGTTGTTTGCATTTGGACCCGACTTATACACGAGTATAAATGGTAATTTGCATGTGTTGTCAGAACCAAGACCTGATGCAGACCTAATAAATTTATTGCTGTGTTGCTTGTTAATCGTACTGTCCTTGATTGAATTGACATATTCTGCATGTAATTGAATTCTTTTAATACAGTAGATTTATAAGAATAGTTAAGAAGAATTATGAAATAATGTTGGGCTCACGACATACATGGACTTTCCCCATTATTATTACCTTGCACTGAAATCCAAGACTGTTGCTATTGTCTGTGCATCACAGGACTTTGTGATCCCTGCAAATTTTACTATTCCCTCACTAATGAAGTTGGGAGGTAATGAAGCATTTTGGCCATTCATTTGTTTGTACATTTGTGTGTTTGCGTGTATTCATTCATTCCTTTGTTTCTCATGCCCACAATATCTTGGACCTTATTTCACCTATACTCATAAAAATTGGTATGTTGATGCATCTCAGAAAGAATAACTCAGCCATACCATTACTAGGTTACTGTTAGTGAATTTTGATGCTTGAGTTACTTTTGTATATCACTCTGACCCAATTTTTACACTTGAGTGAATTTTATATTTTCTGCTATCTGTTTATTACACATTAAATTTCTTGGAGTCTTTTTTATCTACACATTAAAATTGGAATGTTGATACATCTGAACAAGAGTAACTCAACAATACCAAAACTACTTTGCAACCTGAAGAGGCTAAAAAATGTTTTTTTTTAACAAAGCTATGAAGCAAACAATGTTCTCTCTCTCTCTCTCTCTCTCTCTCTCTCTCTCTCTCTCTCTCTCTCTCTCTCTCTCTCTCTCTCTCTCTCTTTTGCATTTTTATTGTACTACAAAATCATATTGCTTGTGCTCACATGTGACACAGGTAACATAAAAGTTTGACCTAAAAAATGTACATGTATTGTGGTATCAATATTATAATATTAACATATTTAGTTCCTTTCCAAATACTTAGATATCTAAATTTTATAGTTGGACAGTTATTTGTCTGCCTCTCGCTCTATCAGTATAGAGGCGAAGTATTATGTTGATAATATTCATAAGAATACAATTGCATACCTGTCAACTTGTACAGGAATCCTGTAATTTGTACGTTTTGGAGGGTTTTTTTGCAGTGTATGGCCGTACAACCATTTTGTACAGTTTTTTATATTTTTTTTAAAAAAGTCCTTATTTTCGTGCTTTAATCACTACATCTACCTTTATTTGGCCATTCATACCCTCTGGGCGTACTGAATATTTGATTCTACCACTATCCAGGTATACATTTACATCCTGTATAACACCTACAGGTGGTCAGTTATAACTATTGCATATGTGCACATTCTGTTACCGCTTAACTGCATATTGGGCTAAGCGACCAAATTATCGGCAAATCAAAACACCTCAAACAAAACAAAGCCAGTATGATTAATTAGCAGTGTTTTAAGTGGCTTTGTTGCACTGTGTTTACTCAAACCAGATCCTTACGAGTGGCTCACTTTGATTTTAATCTGGCAAGTCAGCGTAATTAAATTAATGAAAGGTACTTTACCGACATCAGTGTTGGTTTCCTTTATGAACTGATTAAATGACAGTAATAATTCTTTCATTTTTAATTGATTATACAGATGATCAACTTTCACGTGCGATATTGCATTTGAAGCGAAACAATTACGCTAATTAATAAGCTCTGTTTGTATTTAAAAGAGAAAATGTTTGTTATGATCACTTTTGAAGTGGTTGTCAAGCAAGCTGATATTTACTAGGTGGATAAAATGAGTTTTGCTAATTATTTTCACAAGGAAGGTAATAAGGACAATTTGAAGAAGTAAAATTCTTTTGAAAGTGGAGGGATAAAACATAACACTGCTACTGTGTGTGAGAATACCTGTATGAAAAAAAAGAAAAAAATTGTGAGAATTCCTTAAACCAAGAGAGTGTAAAAATTCTAATGAACATTTCACCAAATGGACCAGAGCTTGAGGACTTTAACTCAGACACAGCTATCAACTGCTGGCTTAGTGCTGGTGCAGGTGGCAAACATGTACATGGACATTTTTTTCAAAATCCAGCAGCTAAAACATATAAATGTACCTGAAGTAGCCAAACGTATATCAACAACTGTTTTAGAAAAATTAAATTCTTTTAAGAAATAATTATGTTGTATATTGTTTCATTTGTTCTTTCTATGGATTAAGTACATACATCTCATCAAATCTCGACAAGTGATTACCATTTTGGGACAAGTGAATTTTCTGAAACTACTTGTCCTGGACAAGTGGATGAAAAAAAAAATTTGCTCAGCCCTGTCTTTGGCGTAAGTTTTTTTTTGGTCTGGTGTACAGGTTTTTGTCTCAGGAGGTTTGTCAGGTATGCATTTGAGAGAAAATGCAATATTACAGTTTCATCATGCTGATTAAGGAAATACATTGGGTAGTTAAAGTTTTCAAATCAACCTAGGCTACTTATTTTATTTTACCTATGATAATCAAAATTTAGGGACAAATTATTCTTGTTTTATCTTTCTCAATATTAGAAAGGTTTTTTATTCACATCATGTCTGTCACATGGATTAAATCTATTGGATAATTGGGTTTGCATGATTAGCATTTCTAATTCTCATTGTAAGAAGGGAACAATTCTAAAATCCACTGCTAAATCAATTCATCCAGATGAATATTTTGAGTTCACCTGGCCTCATTTTCTCTAAACTTTTTGAGCAAGAAACTTGAATTCAGGCTCAAAAACACAAATTATAGATATGATACTTTGATAACACTTACATTATTTAAATTAAGCATGCTGATCGAGGAACCAATCATACATTATTTAAATTAAGCATGCTGATATAGGAACCAATCTTACATTATTTAAATTAAGCATGCTGATAAATGAACCAATCATACATTATTTAAATTAAGCATGCTGATAGAGGAACCAATCTTACATTATTTAAATTAAGCATGCTGATAGATTAACCAAAATTACATTATTTAAATTAAGCATGCTGATAAATGAACCAATCATACATTATTTAAATTAAGCATGCTGATAGAGGAACCAATCCTGAAAGTTCCCTGTTTAAAACTTTATTCTGATTCAAAGCTACAGAAGATCAAAATGTCCTAACTTTGAGCTAAACTTGAGTTATGCCCCATTTTAGTGTTATGTGTTAAATGTATTACAGTATACTATATATGATAATTCTTATCTCTGTGTGTGTGTGTGTGTGTGTGTGTGTGTGTGAATGTATACATGTGTGCATGTATGCCACTAGTCCAGGTCTTTGATGAATCATCCTGAAGCTACGTAGATATTATTTACATCAGGTGAACATGGTCATACTGTTTATCATCACACTATGAAGCATTTTTCCAGAGTTATGTACCTTGTAAGCATTTAATGTATGCAGCGTATACGAGGATTTTTGTATGGGCAATTTTAAACTGAAAAATATTTGTGGACTTATTGTTTTGGAATTCTGATTAACTTTCCTGGGTTCTTCAGTATTATCAATACTTTGATTTTTTTGGGAGTACCTGTATTTTTCTGCCCCCACAACATATGGATGGGACATATACTGTATATACTCTTCTTATAAGTCGGGTCCAACTTTAAACAACATGTACCCTGATCTGCCGTTGCATAATGTGCTGGCAGATCAGGATCTATGTTGTTTGTTCAAATATTTACTCCTAACAAACTGTATAGACCCAGATCTGCTGGCAAATTATGCAATAGCAGATCTGAGTCTATGAAGTTTGCAGTTAGATTTATATGCGAGTATATACGGAAATGACACTTTTGTCTGTTTATCCAACCATTCTTCAATATCATGAAATTTCAGTTCCTCTTTTGAAGCACTCTTCATTGATTGAAATCAAATTTGCTATGGAGTTTAATGCTAATAAGACCTAAATGTAGGTCAAATTCTATTTTTGCCATTTCTCATCAAAATTATGTTGTTTCCCAGTTTGATTGATAAGTTTGCCCTTGTATCTTAAACTGAGGTTTATTCAATTATACCATATTGACAGAAGCAACAGTTTTCTTCTGTACATGTGTCTAGTTTATGATTGTTGTGATGTTGTAGGACCTACCATGTGAACTGAACCAAACAAATCATTTCAAGAACTACTTGTTTATGTTCTTGATGTATATTTTACTTTTTTTTAACAGGTGGTCAAAATCTGCTAAGTTTATGGACCAATCGAATTAAGGCTGTCCATTCAATGCAACATGTCCAGTTTGCAGGACGTGCAGAGGGTGAGGGCAAAGTAGCAATCTTGTACAAACATCTGCAGGAAAAGGAAAATGAGTAAGCCCATCAGAGTCAACATTTCTTATGCATTTGCTATTCATGTCAACATTTTGTCACATTTCTGGTAAAGAACATAATTAAATCGAACCACATGATGTTATAAAGAAATCTCTCTAAAAAATTAAGAATTATTTGACATTTTTTTTAAAGTGTTAATTATGTTGTGCTGTTAAGAAATAATAAAGCAAAGTATTATCAAAAGGTTTTGCAATATTTTTGGGGGTGAACATTTTTCTAACAAAGTGTGACTTATCAGTTCTACTTTCTTTTTTCTTGCAAAGTCTGACTTGAATATACCTTTGTCAGTTTGTTCTTTTTTCTTGCAAAGTGTGACTTGAAATGTTTACAACCTTTGTCAGTTCTACTTTATTTTTTCTTGCAAAGTCTGAATTGAAATATTTACAACCTTTGTCAGTTCTACTTTCTTTTTTTCTTGCAAAGTCTGACTTGAAATGTTTACAACCTTTGTCAGTTCTACTTTCTTTTTTCTTGCAAAGTCTGACTTGAAATATTGACAACCTTTGTCAGTTCTACTTTCTTTTTTCTTGCAAAGTCTAACTTGAAATATACCTTTGTCAGTTCTTTATTTTTTCTTGCAAAGTGTGACTTGAAATATTTACAACTTTTGTCAGTTCTGCTTGCTTTTTTCTTGCAAAGTCTAACTTGAAATGTTTACAACCTTTGTCAGTTCTACTTTCTTTTTTCTTGCAAAGTCTGACTTGAAATGTTTACAACCTTTGTGAGTAGTACTTACTTTTTTCTTGCAAAGTCTGACTTGAAATATTTACAACCTTTGTCAGTTCTACTTTATTTTTTCTTGCAAAGTCTGACTTTTAGTGTGATACCAGTTCTTGTGGGTATCATGGTTGCTATAAACAACAAATTTAAGACCCAACATAAATGCTACTTAAGTGATAACAAATAGGACTGCTTCTCATATCCTCCAACTTAAGTACCAATGAAAATGATGCTTATGTGATAACAAATAGGACTGCTTCTCAGATCCACCAACTTAAGTACCAATACAATCTCTGCTTCTGTGATAATAAATAGGACTGCTTCTCATATCCTCCAACTTAAGTACCAATGAAAATGCTGCTTATGTGATAACAAATAGGACTGCTTCTCAGATCCACCAACTTAAGTACCAATAAAATCTCTACTTCTCTGATAATAAATAGGACTGCTTCTCATATCCTCCAACTTAAGTACCTATAAAAATGGTACTTTTTGCAAACCCATCTTCACTAGCCACTGTTTCCGTGGAGCATACACAAAATCGGCACACACACAGGAAACACATGCATGTATCGCCAACCAGTCAAAGTAGTTGTCTCATACCAGTCAAAATATTTGTTATATCCACTTCAAAAGTTTGATCTGTTTTCACCATGGTGGTTCAGAACAATACAATATAACATAATATGGAAATGACTGGTTAGCTTAAAGCTATATCAAGTGATTTTATAACATCGTTACATACTCCATCATAATAATATAGTAGCAAAGTCAAGTGACAATGCTTCTGTACAGGAATACGTTCTCTCTATGTCAGTTGTTCATATGGAGATGGAAAGCTTCATAAAACCACAGAAATTTCACAAAATCAAGAAAATTAATACCACAAAAATATGTAAACTTACAGTAATTTCAATTTGTGTGTGTATATTACAGTAATTTCAATTTTTGTGTGTATATTACAGTAATTTCAATTTTTGTGTGTATATTACAGGGTAGACTTACAGTAATTTTTATTTGTGTGTGTATAATATAGTAATTTCAGTTTTGTGTGTATATTACAGTAATTTCAATTTGTGTGTGTAAATTACAGTAATTTCAATTTGTGTTTGTATATTACAGTAATTTCAATTTGTGTGTATATTACAGTAATTTCAATTGTGTGTGTATATTTTACAGTAATTTAAATTTTTGTGTGTATATTACAGTAATTTCAATTGTGTGTGTATATTTTACAGTAATTTAAATTTTTGTGTGTATATTACAGGGTAGAGGCCACTGATCCCCCTCCAGCTTCAAAGAGATAACAGTATTTCAAAAGAGCATGATGTTGGAAATGGACAATTTGAAAGTTTGTCATAGTTGGAGTTTTTATCAGCTCAAAGCCTAAAAGGTTTAAATAGAGCTAGAGTGAGGAACAGCACGTGTTTGGAACAATTTATTAAAATAAAGCTACCATGGTATTCACGGTTGAAGTTATGTTCCATTTTTGAGTCGCAAGAGCTCTTGTGATAATAATGTCAGGGTGTTTTCATCACTTGAACAATGATGGCTGAGCCTTGTTTAGTTTTCATAAAACTCTAATGGATTTAAACATTACAGTAGTAAAATGTAAACTTGTGGACTTGAAGGTAGATCTGCTTGTGGGGTCTGTTCTTTCTACAGGCTAATCCAAGTTGTGTTAAGGAACGTTATCAGTGTCAGTTATTATGGTAAAATGATTTGTTTCACACATTGAGGATCATATTTTTTCTTGTCAAGCTTATAGTGTACATGACATCAAAGCCTTGTAGAGCCAATAATAACTACCTAAAATCTGTCTGTCTGTCTTTGTATGGATGGATGAAATGTGGACATCTGTTTACAAAACTAAATGTGTGTTTCACTCTGAATCAGCAGTAAGAACTAAGCTGAGAAGGTGCAAGAATATGTCAATGCCATCAGGTAAGAGTATGTCAATGCCATCAGGCAAAGATGTATTGCTACACCATATCGATCAAGTTCTTTCCCCTGATTTAGAACCAAACACCAGTGTAGTATTCATGTGTTAAATAAAAGTTCAGTTCAATTCAGTTTAATGAATCAACGAATATTCACACATAGACATCACTGAAAACACGGAATTAGTTACAGTCAGGGAGTGCAGTAATGAATATGGATTGAATATCCACATTGATTGCCATATCAAAGATGTAATATTAAACAGGTAGGTAATAAATAAATAAATTGATGGATGGATGTATGGATGCATATTCATTCAGAAAGACTTGAGCATTAGAAGTTTAAGTTGTGAAAGTAAATAATGTTTTGCATGATGATTCAAGTGTTTTCCATTTCAAATGTTCTTTTTATTGTCAGCATGAACTAATAAACATCATCATTAACATAAATAAGATTTTATTCCTTTATGAACATTGGCATAGGAAAGTGTTTTTGCAAACTTAGCTGACCAAGTGACATTATGATCCAGTGATGAGCAGACATGTTAAATTTAAGAGAAAAAAATTAGTGAGGTTTGGCTTCTTGCAAACATCACATGGTCAGAGCAAATTAGCTGTGTCTAGGCATGTGAAATTTTACAACATGTACATACTTGCTGTTTCTATGTTTAGTTTCTGACTAAGTACTTTTAATTTTTTTTTTTTTTAAATTATTGTTTCTCATAATTATAACACAGATAAGAGAAAAAAGAATTTTGCAAACAAAATAAGTTTATTTGTCCAAGTTTTCACAATAATTTTCTCATTTACAAAAGACTTGGGCTGAACTATTAACATAGCTCCATGTAGCCTTCTCTGCAGCTTTTTAATGTTCAGATGTTAATGTCTGCTGAGTAGCACTGTCCATTCAGATTGATTTTTGTTGGCAGAAGGGAACACAACTTCATCCTGTCTGCCATGGCTTATGCTGAAGTGCTTACTGCACAAATTGCTAAAGGCAAATGTAGGTCAATGGTCACTTCTTTCCCAGTCACATTTCTTCTCCAAATCAGAATTACATCTTGCTTGATGCAGTGTGTTTCTATTCATTTTTGGTGGGATCAAACACATTTCATCCCCCATTCTCATCAACATCTTGAAACTGATGCTGTTCCATAATACTATTAGTCATTGTTGGCAACTAATTGTGCTTCTTTCTTGAATATAAGCATCTGGCTAGTTGAGACCAATTACAGTTTTATACTAGTTCCCCAACCAATTATTTCTCAGAATTTGAAATTATCTGCCCAATCTGTTAAAGGCACAGACAACCAGCAGTGTGCATTGCAAGAAATATGCCAGCGATTTTATTTGTGAATGCTAATATAAATTTTCATGATACTTCAATTTAAAATTATTAGTCATTACACAGGACCAATTTTCATGACTTTCACTTTTTTATGAACTTTAATGTATCTGGTCAAGCATGTATCATCCATCTGTCTTCCTTCTTCTGTCAACATATGCTACAAGCATGTATCATCCATCTGTCTTCCTTCATCTGTCAACATATACTATTTTCAGCTTCTGCTCATTAGGCTAATTTCAAGTAAGTTTGGCATTGAGTATTCTGCCATGAAGGCCTTTCAAGTTTATATAAAAGATGCTGATCCACCATCAAATATGGCTGCATTACTAAAAATAGCAAAGCCTTTAAATGACTATTCAAAAACCACTCCTCAGAATTTGACTGTATTTTACAGAAAGCATTCTGGCATTACATCTTGACAGATTTTTACAAATGATGCCAATCTGCCATAAAATATGGCTGTCATTACTAAAAAATGGAAAAGCCATTAAAGACTTCATCTCAATAACTGTTCAACAGAATTTGATCATATTTTAGAAAGCATCGTGACATAAAGGTCTTCAAAAGTTTGCAAAATGATGCCAATTTAGAATTGAACATGGCCAACATTACTAAAATTACAAAAACCTTTAAAAAAAACCTTAGAAGAAACCCTTAACAGAATATTATCAAATTAGACAGGCTGCATCCTTGTATAAAGCCCTTTAAAAATTTATACAAATGATGCAGATGTGTTATTTAATATGACTTTTATTTCCCATTTAAGGGAGATGGAATTGGCCCCATTGAAGTCAGTGAGTTGTTCACTCATAACAATAGAGCTGCTCCAAGCGGTGCTGCAGCTGAGATGAAACTGTCTTTATACACTATTGTAAAGACAGTATGGTGGAGTAAAGACCGCACTTTTGTAAGTTTTATTATAAACCTGTATCTGATGGGTTAGACTTAAGCGTGTAGTGCTAGCAAGGTCCCAATGTTTAGAATTTCAGATGTATCAAATACATGTGTCATGCTGATGAATATTATCATCTGATACATACTAATATGGTAAAATCTGTCTTGAAAGACCACTGCTATGGTAGACCACCTGTCTTTAGAGACCATACTTTTTTGGCAGAAGGGATGGTATTTCAAGACAGGTTCTACTGTACACAGTTTACCTTTATTTCTTGTTGTGCTGTGTTTACTTGGATGCATCAACTCTTAAATCTCACGTGATCTTGAGGCACTTACAGGTGAAATAAAATTTCACAATTTAACAAGACATACCAAAACTGAAGTTTGATTGGGATTTTATGAACCTGTAAGTGCCTGAGTGATCACATGCCATCTATCTGCATACAAAACTAGCTTCATGCAATTCCCACCCTGCTGTGTTTCTTTGAAGCAACCAAGCTGATCATGCGCAAAAGACTGACTCATCAAATGGCCAATTCCATCTCATATGATCCTTCAGGCACTTACAGGTTCATACAATCACAATCAAACTGCGACTTTGGTAAGTCTTGTTTAATTGTGACATTTTATTAATAAAAATAGAAATACCTTAAAATGATGACTTTGTATAAACTGCTCAACAGAGTTTGACCAAATTTTAACTGAAAGAACACTGGTTTGAATACCTTTATGTTTGAGAAATATGCTGATATACCAACAAGTATGACTGAAGACAGTAAAATCAGAGAAACCTTCAAAACAACTTTTCTCATAACCATTCAACAGAATTTGAAGATTTTTAAAAATTAAATCATCTTACTGAGATTCCTTTGCCAACTGCTCTTTAATTTTACTTTTAGAAAATGACAGCCAGTTGAGTAATCTGAGGACCAATTGGGTCTCTTGTGTAACTTTGAGGCCACTGCAGGCAACTGTTAATAAACAAAAGTGGTAAAAATTAAACCTCATTTTAATTTTCCCAAGCAATATAGATAGATCGGTATACATAGTAAACATTGAATTAAAAATTAAGATTTACATAAGCTATCATTATGGATCTATTAAATAAATAAATAAAATAATGTCTTTTTTAAATTATTTTTTTTAACAAAAGTTTTGTCATTGAAATATGTAAAGAAAATCTTTATGGAAATAATGATATTTTATGATATTAGTTTATGTAGTTTATGAAGATAACAACTCCAAAACATTTAATAGAGTACAATTTTGGTCTCTATTTGATTTTACACAGATCATCATGTACCAAAAGCTCAGGTGAAAAGATCATAATGGAGGAACTTTAACGGTTACTTCATGCTTATTCTTAGTCATGACTCTAGTCTTGGCTCCTACAGGTAGCTGACAGTTATTCTTGTTACTGGACAATATCGTTTGCTGTGAGCGTATCTTTTACTCTGACAGTTTTTTTTCATTTTAATCTTACACTTTTATGAGAATGGTTTTAGCTGAATCAGCGAGATTTTACTGTAAAATAAGTAGTCCCTGATCTCTTCTTCTCCTGCTTCACTGATGTAACCAATGAAACAGTGCCAAATTTTGGACAATAAATGTATACATTCAAATGTGTAGAAAATTATCCATAGTTAAAGCAAAGCATTTAGAGATCACCCGCAAACAAAACGCACAATTGAGCACAGAGGTCGAATAACTGGTTCTTTATTGTTTACCACAGAAAATTCATCCCTCCCTTCATCCACCCCAGTACAGTGTAGGTAGGGAATGGACATACAACAAAATCTTTGGCAGCAATGGCACTGTTATATGTAGAATATTCTGATGTCAACTGTACTGAAACATCAGTATCGCATGCTGTTAACAAGTACAGGTTTTACTGTTTTTTAAAACGTTTTTGTGGAAATTAATAAATAATTCATTAATTTTTGTAAATAATTAAGTAAGACTAATGGTCATACATGGTTTGCTGTGTGAAAATGTTTGACAGAACCCTCAGGATAGGTTTTGAACCATTGAGCTCAAACTCTTCCTTCAGTTCTTTTATATTTTTGTTGCAAAACCAAGTGCATATATGTGTGTAGAAAACCAAAGACATGAAATTTGCTCTTCTACTGATTTTTCTCTTCCTACTTAAATATTTGATGCAACTTTTTATCATTTCACCTTGTTCTGATTTTTTCTTTCCCTTTTGCTATCTTTCCTTTTTTTTGTCAGCCAATTAATGTATCATGTTGTTCAACAAGCATAAATATTGAAACTTCACAAACAGTTGTAACATGATAAATTTCTTTACCAATAAAACACTGCATCAGGGTTCAAACAAGGGTCAGAAAAAGAGGAGAAGCGACTTCTACCTACAGATACAAAATGGAGAAATGAGAAAGAAGTGAATTGTAAATAAAATTTGTACTCACAAATGTATATTTATTGATGGAAAATATCAATATAGTCATTACTATGGTCAGAATAAATATTTTTGCATGATTTAGAGCAGAATGTTTTACCCATGTTATGAAAGGAAAGATTAAAGTGCTGCACGTTTAGGTGCTTCAGGAATCTGGGATCGTGGACTAACAAGAAACTTATAGAGAGTAAATGGGGTACAGCTCCAAGCTGTGTTTTACTGGGGGTTATCTCCAAATCAGTGGGCAGTGTGAAAATCACTCGGATGCATTAAAAAGGCAACTTCAAAAGCCAAGGAAGTGATTCTAGTCATTTCAAATAGAACAAAATAACATGTACACTTACATACCTGTCAACTTGTATGGGAATCCCGTAATTTGTACGGTTTTTATGGGGATTTTGCAGTGTACGGCCGTACAGGCATTTTGTACGGTTTTTTAATAGTTTTTTTAAAAAAAATTTAAAAATGTCAGCGATTTTTGCCAAGATCGGGATGTATTTGGAACATCAGAAAACGCAGCCAAACATGTATTAGAGCCACGATCGTATGTGTATTTTCCAAAAGAACCGCAATATTAGTAATCTTTCAATCCATGGTTTAACCCTCTGCTAATCAGTTATCACTAAAATCTACCCTACAAACGCACGCAAGCTTTATTTCAGTGTAATTAAGATATGAATACAAACCAAATAAAAAGATTTTGGAATTATGATTCTGAAGATATTTATAAGAGAAACATTTTAGTATCGAGAGTAGAAATACATGTATGATGGCTAGTCTTAAAGCAACAAGAATGAGAGGCTCCATATGGGGGTTTGTGTTGTTCGCAAGCCTAGGAAGGATAAAAATAACAAGCAAGTTGCAATATACAAGTCAGCGTGATTAATATGTTGATATTTTTTAAATAAAGGTGATCTATATGTTGTGGTTCTCTTCTGTTTTCTTTTTGTTTTTTTTCCCCACCTAGCCGAGGGTAACTTCAAAGTAAGCAGAGCTTGTCGACTCGAAACAATCGACTGCTGAAAGATTGTTTTGATGCAAGTCGGCGATTTCAAATTGTCTAGGTGATAATTGTTAATAACATAACTTGTGGGATTTCTTTCACAGGTGTGTTTGGGAATAAAAGGCAGCCATCTGGATTTCGTTAAAAGAGCATTCGATGTACCGAACATATAGCACCCACAATCAATATTTATCATCTACAAAGAGGTTTATTACCTGAAAAACAATAACTATGTTTAACCCGTGGTACATAATGCCTCAGGGATAATGGGTTTGTTTTGTTGCACAATGCCAATAAATTTACTAATCCATACCGACTCTCTGATGTATTGCTTAATGAGATAAAGCAGGGGTCATGGTTTCTAATCAAAGCCATAACTATCACACCTGCTTGAAGTGGTTTCGCGTGTAACGATGTCTACACTGACAACCAATCATATTTTTGTTAGCCGAATCAAGCTAGTAAAAAAAGTAACAATGATAAGTAATTTTCCAATACATTTTCATACCTGTCAACTTGTACGGGAATCACGTAATTTGTACGGGTTTTTTTTGTCTGGTGTACAGGTTTTTGTCTCAGGAGGTTGACAGGTATGCACTTATACAAATTTTGTTTAGTATATGAAATATTCAGTTAATTCCCTTAGTTAGTTGATGGTGGTTGTATTGTGATCATTCACATCACATGACATGTTGCTGAAGCCTTGACCCCATAATCATCTGATTTGTGACAATTGATCTTGACCTGCAGTTGCCATGGAAACTAAAATGTCTTGCATTTGGAATGTATTTGATAGAGCAAGCACTGACTGCACTCCGACCTATATGCAGATTTTTTTTGTAGATCCATGTTTTTGTCTCTGGATTGTAGCATTCTGCCACATCAGATGTTTTATCACCTGGAAAAAAAAGAATTATACATATAAAGTTTTACATTAGTATTTGTAA
Source organism: Margaritifera margaritifera (assembly GCA_029931535.1). NCBI lineage: Eukaryota > Metazoa > Mollusca > Bivalvia > Unionida > Margaritiferidae > Margaritifera > Margaritifera margaritifera. The sequence goes on from JAQPZY010001695.1 coordinate 3,869,304, forward strand.
GATGTGAATTTCATAAAATAAGTTGAATAATAATTATTTGCTACAAGCAACTCACAGAGAGTGGCATATTGTATATTGTCATCTCACTAATTTCATTTTTTTCCACATTACAGATGTGTAATATCTAAGGCATACAAATGTACTTGAAGTTCATTCACTTGTTTTTGGTATATTGAATCAAATTGGGATCTTTTTGTCGTGATAAATAGAATATTGGGCTATTTATAGAGCAAAAATTTTATCTATGAACACTGAGGTAGTCAGTTGTGAACTGGCTGAATTAAACTGGAATAATTAGTTTTACAACCTCTTCAATATCTATGTTTGATGCTGGACCAATCATCAGCTTCAATAGCTTTTCCAAAAGCTTCAAATAGGCAACCTTAACAGCAGAGCTTAATGTTTAATGGTAAAAAGTGTTGATAATGTTTTTGGTTTCAGTCAACATCTGTCTGTAGCTAAAAGTAATGTTATTTATTAACCCAAAAAGTTCAATCATTTTAGCAATGTAAGTTTGATTTTACCTTTGCCTGTACAGTGTGAACAATTTTACATGGTAAAAATTCATGTGCTACCAGCTTGTCAATTGTGAACTCAGTAAAACTAGAATAGTTGGTTTTGCAATTTCTCAAGTTTCCTTGTTTGATGGTGGACCTATTGACACACTGAACAATTTCTTCAGAAGCATGCTTTAGGCAACTATGATGCTGTATCTAATAAATAGTATTATTTTTACCAGCTGACAAACCTATACAAAGTCTAATGTTATTTTTTGTTTCACTCTGTGTTTGTCTATAGGTAAAAGCTATAATATTATTAATTGAAAAGTTAAAATATTTTGTGGATTGGGTTTGGCAAAGTCAGAGTATTACTATTGTACTTTGTACAGGCTTTTCTATTTTTCTTCACTTGTGTTGATTTTGTCATCTTACATTATGTCTTTTTATATATGTTTTGTCATTTTATGAGCTTTAAAGGCATGAAAAACTGTTTGCGTTTTGACCATATGATCAAGATACAGTGAAACCCCGCTATAACGCGATATTTGGGGTCCATAAAATTCTATTGCGGAAAAAGCGGGGTCGCATTATTGCGGGGTTTTACTATATTTTACTTTATTCAGAGAACAACGTATACACGTCTAATTTTAAGCATGAATAGGGTATGAACACCGTTTACTATCTGATATCGATCTGTCTTTGTTTTCCCACATGACAACCCTTTGATTGAGCCACGAGTTTGATACAGCTGTACTTGTTCAGTGCCAAGAACAGAGAGTGGTTATTTGAACTCCCTGTGATCTTGCCGCTCAAGCTCAGTCTCTACATAAGCACCCACATATGACAATCTTTGATCTTGCCGCCCAAACTCAGTCTCTACATAAGCACCCACATATGACAATCTTTGATCGACCACCACATTTTCTGGTGCTTGGTTGTGTATGCAGTTAAAGAAGAAACGTAAGTCGGCTATTGTTTGCGCAATGATTGTATACAGGATGAATTGAAGTCCAGCGCACGTATTGGTGGCTTACGTTTTTTGATGTTTATTAAATCATGAGAATCTTTTATCAACCACCACATTGTCTGATGCTCGGTTGTGTATGCAGTTAAAGAAGAAAAACATATCGGCTATTGTTTGAGCAATGATTGTATACAGAATGAATTGAAGACAAACACAAAGAAGACTTACTGGCTTTACTCATGGATCAATAATAAGTAACATTTCCGATAATGTTTATTTTGGCATAATACTTCAAGAAATTGGTGAAATTGTTAAATTTAAGAAGCCAAGCAACGATTGAATTCATAAGTGATATCTTCCCCAAAATGATAATAAACTTTTTGTACACTATTTCTCGTACATAAAAAAAATTTTTTTTTCCGTGTATGAGAAAAATACATGAACATGTATATAAAATTTCAGGAACCACGCCACAAACGTATTATACTCGAATTCATACACGATCTCTTCCCCAAAATGATACTGTAATATACATATTTTATACACTATTTCTCGTACTTCGCAAAAAAAAATAATGTTCATGTGCGAATGAATATATGATATTTTGGGAGCCATGCCATGATTATGTTATATCCGAATTCGCGTTATAGCAGGGTTTCACTGTACCTAAAACAGCTACACCACCTATCAAATAATGTTTTGTGTGAATGTCAGAGACTGGATGAAATCCAGCTTCATGAACTTGTACATTTCTTTCACATAGTGTTCTTGAAGCTTTTTATAATGTTTTAGACTGTTTTTTTTATATTTTTTAATCTTTCATATTTGTCTTTTTTGAATTATGAGTGTTTTCCTTGTTTTCTGCCAAATTCAGCTCAATGTGGATCTTAAACCATTTCAGGTTCTTTGCTAACCTTGTTTTCATTTTTATTTTTACCTTAGATAGACAAGTATTTGTAATGAAATTTGGAAGCTTATCCCAACACAATTTCAAGATGTTAGAAAGGGTTAGCTATAAGTCATATCATGCCAAGGCAATGTGTACCAAAGGCACACTCATTCAGTGTTACCTCGAGTATTTAAAAATGATAAAAAATTTAACTGGGTAAATAAAATGATGGATTTCAGGATATGACCTATGTGTGGAGAAGTTAAAGACAAATTATCAGAATTTTACAGAACAAGTGGCAGTTGTAATCCTTGTCAAAAAGTATATCACAAGAAAAACATATATGAAGATATCAAAAAGTACAAGATAGAGGGCTGGAAAAGATTGCAAAATGACAACAGAGAGTAATACAACCAATACCATAGACAAAGATATCACAACTAGATATCACACTTAGTAAGAAACAGAATTTTACAAGCACTAAAAGAAAAAGTCTTTACATTTTATGCAATTTTTATGTGGAACAAATAATGCATGTGGTGAGCAAAAATATGAATTTTCACTGCATGTATGGACAGGATCGGTACTTACTACAGTCCTATAGTCCCTCACCATTTGGATGGTGACTTTATGGTGGAACATCCTCAAGCAAACCCTCTCCTACCTTAAGTGACCTATCCAGATTCAAGTGTACTCAGAGGTATGTAAATCAAGTGTGCACTCCATTGTCATTGATATAGTGAATCTCAACCAAGTGTTCAGTTGATATGAAACGAGTTGAATATTACATGCCACGATAGGTGGTCTTTGGTGTTTGATGGTATAGCAATACAAGCACGTTATTTAGTGCTGAGGCAATCTGAGTTGAATATTACATGCCACGATAGGTGGTCTTTGGTGTTTGATGGTATAGCAATACAAGCACGTTATTTAGTGCTGAGGCAATCTGAGTTGAATATTACATGCCACGATAGGTGGTCTTTGGTGTTTGATGGTACAGCAATACAAGCACGTTATTTAGTGCTGAGGCAATCTGAGTTGAATATTACATGCCATGATAGGTGGTCTTTGGTGTTTGATGGTACAGCAATACAAGCACGTTATTTAGTGCTGAGGCAATCTGAGTTGAATATTACATGCCACGATAGGTGGTCTTTGGTATTTGATGGTACAGCAATACAAGCACGTTATTTAGTGCTGAGGCAATCTGAGTTGAATAGAGAGAGAGATACATGATCAAGTGAAAATTATGAAACAAGTTGAATATTTTGTATCTTTTGTGAACCTTCGTTAGCTAAATATTGAAATTATTCGACGAGTTTCCTAAATTTCATTTTTTATTGAGCACAAAACATAAGATTATTTTTATCCCAGGAGGAAATTTCTGAATTTATTTGACGAAACCTCAGAATAGTGAAATGACTTTGAAATATACTCAGATAGCTCAGCCAGTACACCTGATGTCATGGGGTGTTATTATACATGTTACATATAGGAAACAAAATGTAATATTGGTATTATAACCTAAATAATAAAACAGTCATGTGATAAAGGGTGGGAGGGGCAAGAGATGGCTCACCATCATATCCACCTATGGCGTACAATCCATCATCCATAAGAACTGCAGCAAAGTTGCTCCGACCCACATTCATACTTGGGGCACTGTACCATGCCTCCTTCCAGAGGTCATACATCTCGACTGAAATGTACATAGAGTGAGTGCCAAGCATTTGATTTAAAGCCCATACAAAAATTTAATACAGGATCTCTAGTTTCGCCAATTAAAAAATTATGGTAACCAATGTATGAATTTTGGTTTTATACTAGTATGCCGTTCAAGTTTTTGCATTTCACAAATTACTGAAAAAGCAAAGTACACGAAACGTGATTACAAATTAAGAATAATGACGTTGCCATGACTAATCTGCGTATTATAAAATATGTGCTGGGTTTGGTTTTATAATGTATTTTTACTAGCCAATCAAATTGCCAAGTGTTTATTTCAATAAATTCTTTTAATTGAAAATTGGCTTTATTTAATGATGTTCAGTATTCTAAGTTTGGGTTATGTCCCATATTAAGCCTCGTGGATTCTTGGAGTTACAAGTCTGATAATGATGTTAGATGTTCCAAATATGGGTTAGGTCCCATGTTGAGCCTCATGGGAACTTGGAGTTACAAGTCCTGATAATAATGTTAGGCATTCTGATTTTGGGTTAGGCCCCATGTTGAGCCTTATGGAGTCTTGGAGTTACAAGTCCTGATAATGATGTTTGGCATTCTGAGTTTGATTTAGGTCCTACACATGTATTTTGAAGCTCATGGGGAATTTGAGTTACAAGTCCTGATAATGATATTTGGTATTCTGGTTTGGTATATGCCCCAGGTTGAGCCTTACGGGGACTTGGAGTTACAAGTCCTAATAATGATGTTAGGTATTCTGAGTTTGGTTTAGGTCCTATGCTGAGATTTATGGGGACTTTGAGTTACAAGTCCTGATAAATTAGCTCATTATTTAATCTGTATTATTTATCTTATTTTGTAAAGGAGATGTTGACTAACACTGGATTTTTTTTATCATGATTTCTTGTATTATGGGGTGTTTACAGATATTTGCTGCCGATGCAAATGTACAGCCTTAGATTTTCAGGCCAACAAGATACAGATTAGAGTGATTATCATCTAACTGCGGCCCAACACGTTTCTTTTTTCTTTATTAATTTTTCTCTCCCACTTCTTCTTCCTTTTGATTTTTAGTCATCTGACATTTTAACCTTCCATATTACACACTTAAGTATATAATAAGATTCAAATATTCATCGTTATTAATAAAGGTATAAAATCTATCCTCTTGTCCTAGTCTCCTTTGGTATTTATTGACATCCCCATTCCCAGCCAATCCACGTTGTAAAGACTGTGAACTAAGTAATATAAATCTAATTAAATTATATTGTAGGGGTCTTGAGTAAATTGTTTGATGATTCAAACGAAAAATCAGATGAATGTAGGTGTTATTTTCCCTGTTTATCTTCAAACTCAGTACAAAAAACATACAAGTTCATTTAGTGCTGAAGAAGGATGATAAAGAGCGGAAACGCGATTACCTCTTCAGTGAAATGTGGGGATGATCTAAAAATTGATCAGGGAAGTGATTTGGTCACAAAATCACATGGACATGTGACCAGTTTAATTTAATTCAATTTGGATACTTTGATTGCAGCTCTCCACACTTTGCCATACTAGTTTATGCCTATTGGACATTGGGAATTTCTGCTAATCTATAAGAAACTCATATTTAGACTTGATAAATAATTGTTTTAACTGAAATCCACACATGGGTATTGGCAGATATACATTGCAATATGTGTGAAATGGCACGGTGGCTTCTGTAAACAGTAAACTCTACCAGGACCAGACACCTGAGAACTAGTTCCCAGACTCAGCCAAGTTTGGGATAGATCATTCGTTTTCGTGGGCAAAGAGGGATTCCCAACAAACAGTTGTCATTTTCAAAAAGATGTGGGAAAGAAAAAGTGATATAATCCCTGCACAAATTGGAATATATGCTGATAACTATGGCTTTGTACTAGTGCACAGTAAAACAGTATCAAGCTTTATTGTAATAGCAAACTCTCGACCCCAACAACTTGAACGATTCTGTTCCAAAGTCATGTCAACTGATCCATGTACATCTTACTGATAAGAAACTAACATCTGCATTACTGACTTTTATGAAAATAAAGAAAAGGATAGTGTTGGATTTTAAACATTGGTAATCCCATAGCTGTATAATGAGTTCAAAACTTGAATAAAAGACCAAATGCGGAGATATACTGAAGTTGAACATAATAAGATTATCGGGGGTGGGGTTTGGTCATACTTTGGTCATACTTGAGAGTGATGTTGATCAGGAAATTATTCCTTTAGCTGACACATGTATTGGTCAGTCTTTTGATGAGGTCACTTTTTCCTCAGGTATTGATCAGTCAAACGGTATTGATCACAGTGATCCTCTTTTGACAACTCATTCTCTTTATTGTAATCAGGGTGACAAACGACAATCACTTGTCGTTGAACAGGAGCAAGATCCTGAAATATCCTGTTTGTTCAGTGGGCTATTAGTGAAACTGAAGCCACACAAGTCCCAGTGTGTTACTTTGTGAAAAATGGGTCCTTATGAGCAAATGGAGACCACCTGAGGTACCCGCTGGTGACGAGTGGTCAGTGAGCTATCAAATTGTTGTTCCTAAGTCATATCGACAGGAAATTCTTAGTCTAACCCATGACACTCCTTTGGCTGGTCATTGAGGAGTCAATAAGACTTATCACAAGATCTTAAATCATTTTGATTCTCCGAAACTTAAAAGTGATGTTTCTAAATACTGTAGATCTTATCACACTTGTCAAATGGTAGGAAAATCCAATCAGAAAATACCTAAGGCTCATCTGCAACCTATTCCTGCATTTGATGAACTATTTAGTAGAATAATGGTAGACTGTGTCGGTCCTTTACCTAAGACCAAGTCAGGCAACCAATACTTGTTGACCATCATGTGTATCTACAAGATTTCTAGAGGCAAATCCTCTGAGAAATATAAAAACTAAAACCATTGTGAAAGCTTTGGTGAAGTTTTTTACACTTGTTGGCCTTCCCAAATCTGTCCAGTCGGATCAAGGGTCAAACAAGTTATGCATGAATTAGGCATCCAACAATTTAAATCTTCTGTCTATCACCCTGAAAGTCAAGGTCTTTAGGAAAGATTTCATCAAACTTTGAATAATATGATTCGGTCATATTGCTTTGATACAGGAAAGGATTGGGATGAGAGTGTTCATTTGTTGTTGTTTGCTGTTATGGAATCAGTTCAAGAGTTATTTGGTTTTAGTCCCTTTTAACTGGTTTTTGGTCATACTGTCCATGGACCATTGAAATTATTGAAAGAGAAACTTCTTTCAAATGAAGATTCAAAGATTAATCTTCTTGACTATGTCTCTGATTTCAAATACAAGTTGTCAAAGGCCTGTGAAGCAGCAAGAACTAATCTTCACACTACCCAGTCAAAAATGAAATTAAGGTATGACAGAAATACACAGGAAAGGAGTTTTAAACTTGGTGAGAAAGTTATGGCTCTATTGCCCATACCTCAAAATCCTTTTCGGGTTTTTATGGTCCTTATACTGTTGAAAAGAAAGTAAATGACTTACATTATATCATTAACACCACTGGGAGGCGGAAACAGAAACAACTTTGTCATATAAATATGTTAAAGGAATATTTTGACAGAGATAGCCCAGTTAATTATTCACTTAATTTAGTTGTACCTGTGCCACACAGTGAAGATATCAACGATGGAATACAATCGGAGTATAGTGACTCGGGTATAACCAACCTTCTCAATTCAGAAATATTGAACAACCTGGACCAGAAACTTTCACATTTAGAACAACAGAAAAGAAATGAACTAAAACAGCTATTACATGAGAATGAGCACTTGTTTCCTGATGTTCTTACACGAACAAATAAAATCTATCATGACGTTGACATTGTAGATTCTACACCAGTGAAACAACATCCTTACAGGGTGAATCCTCTCAAAGGTAACTATTTGAAGAAAGAAATTCAGTATTTACTGGAGAATGATTTTATAGAACCAAGTAAAAGTAACTGGAGTTCACCATGTATCCTTGTTCCTAAGCCATATGATACATTCCACATGTGTACTGACTATAGAAAAGTCAACAGTGTCACCCAAACGGATTCATTTCCAGTACCAAGAATGAACGATTGCATTGATAAAATTGGAAATGCGAAATATGTCGCCAAGTTTGACCTTTTAAAAGGATTCTGGCAAATTCCACTCACGGAAAGGGCAAAGGAAATTTCCGCATTTGTAACTCCAGATGGACTTTATCAATATAAAGTCATGCTGTATGGAATGAAAAATTCGCCTGCAACGTTTCAACGTCTGATGAACATGATAACATCTGCTCTAGATAATTGTGACACGTACATCGATGATGTCATTATCTACAACGACACCTGGGAAGATCACTTGGAAACCATTCGGAAATTATTCAAAAGCGCCTCAGTGATGCAAATCTGAAGATTAATTTGAGCAAAAGCGAGTTTTGCCATGCTATTTTTAGGATATATTGTGGGACAAGGTCAAGTTAAACCTATAGAAGCTAAGGTCAAAGCTATCTCTAAATTTCCGGTACCAATTTGTAAAAAGCAACTGATGCGATTTTTAGGTATGGCTGGATATTATCGGAAATTTTGTTCAAATTTTTCCATAATTGCTGAACCTTTGACAAGTTTATTGAGTAAGAAAACCAAATTTCATTGGTCTGACAAGTGTCAGAAATCTTTTGTCAAGTTAAAGGCCATGCTTAAGAATGCACCAGTTCTTTCTGCACAAAATTTCAGCCAATCATTTAAATTGTCTGTTGATGTAAGTGATGTAGTTGTTGGTGGAGTATTGATTCAGGAAGACAAAAATAGTGTGAATTACCCTGTGTGTTATTTTTCTAAAAAAAATAACTAAACAAGCACCAGAAAAATTATTCCACAATTGAGAAGGAATGTTTGGCTTTGATATTGGCTTTACAGCATTTTGAAGTCTATGTTACCTCGGATCCTTCTCCGATTATTGTATACAGTGATCACAATCCCCTTAGTTTCATCAACAAAATGAAAGATAAAAATCGGAGATTGTTGAGATGGAGTTTAATATTGCAGGAATATAACATTGACATTCAACACATCAGGGGAAAAGAAAACGTGATCGCAGATCCAATTTCACGTGCATAGACTATATTGCTTTGTTTTGTATAAATGAGTTGAGTGACTTTTAAAAGACATTTTCATTTGAAATTTTGATTGTGCATATTTAAAGGAAAGCTTTATTGCATAAATCTTTCTTTTTCTTTATGATGGGAGGTGTTATGTATGATGTTTATATAATATTTTCGGAAATTATACATGTTTCTTGACTTTAATATTAGCTTAAACCTTAATGTTAAGTATAATCTTGACATGTTTAGCTATTGTCCTTGAATTAGGTTGTTTACTTAATATTTGAGTTCAAGGACGGTTTTGGTAAACAAATCGTTTATTCCATTTGAGGTCAGGATTGATTTTGTTTACAGATAAAACCAGAATTTCCTTTAGAGTTATATATCAAAAGTCACATACACCATAATATTGTAGAACATTCTGTCATGTGACCTATCTTTATATATATACCATGTTTAGTGGACAGTTTTTCAGTTTCAACCTTACCATCAGTCTTTTAAAGAGTTATTACAGTTGTGAAAAATCATTCCAAATTCAGAGAGAGGAATTTTTTAAAATATTCATTGGATTATAAAAGTGCTCATAGACTTTTGGATTTTGGATTTTTAACTGGTGATTTTGAGATTTATGTGAACTTATTCAAAGATATTCTGAAGGACTTCATTTTGGCACATCAGCACATTAAAGACTACTGGCACATCAGGACATTAATGGCTATTGGCACATCAGCACATTTAGGGATACAGTATTTCATTCCGAACATTCTATTTTTAGGACTTGTGATTAGAACACTTTGGATTATTGGATTTTTTAAAATTTTAATTCACGTTATTGTAAGTGCATTTTGAATTTTCACTTTAATTATCTAGAAATAAATTGCTTGTTGATTTTTGATTTGTTGGTTTCACTTTCTTTCTGTTACATTTTTCTTAGACCATAGAGTCGTAGCAGTAGTTCATCCTTATCTTTCTCCCATCTCCTTTTCTATAGTTATTCCATCTCTCTCTCCTTCTCAGTTTCTGTATAATACATCTTTAATTCCAGCCTGTGTTAATTCATTCACTCATGCATTAATTTACTTGTGCTTTTTATTCATTTCACGCCAATACGTCATTCATTCATTACATGCCCGTCTGTATTTCAATCATTCATATATTTATTCATTCATTCTTTGTTTCATATATTCACCCGTATTTAACCTGTTGGTACCATCGTACCCTCCGACAGCGTACATTTGTTCCTGGAAGCAGACCAAGCTGACCCCACATCTTCGAATGGACATTGGCCTGAGTAATGTCCACTGGCCACTTTTGGGGTTGTAAACCTCGGCTGAGTTCAGGTAGGTATGGCCATCAGAGCCACCAACTACAAACAACTTTCCTGTGTCAAAAATAAATTGATAAGGTGAGTTACTAAATATGTATGTATCTTAGATACAAGAGGGTACGATTGCCTCGTCACATGATGTCACATGACGTCGCATTACGTCATGCGCAGTACTAAGCTCGTCCAAATACATTTGTTCACCAGTTTATCGGAGATAAATGCTACATTTGTAATCTGACGTTGACAGAGTATATTCAGGACGACTACCGCCAACTCCTCAATGAGGCTCCATCTTAATTTGTAGAACCCAAACATATGTCGCTGATCAGACAATAACTTTACACATTTTTATATTTTAGCAGGTTTACGTACGTAGGTTTGAATACAATAATACAAATTACCCATAATTCGCCTTCAAAACCGTCCGCATGACTATATTGTTTAATAATTATTCATCCATTGGCCCTATGTAGGGAACTAATTTATTTTAAGTGACTTTGTTTTTAGCTTAGTAACTCGTTTTAGTCGCGACATACGAGTGAATCCTTTTTCTTAATTGTAAAAAAGTACATCATTAACAATTTGAAAATATTGCGATGAGTCGAAAAGTTGTTTATAGTTTAGCTTAATTTATTTCTCAATAAAATCTGTGTTCCCCTAATGGGGGCTCACTCATTAGAAATCGTCAGCAAACACAAAACAGCATGTTATATTCAAGCGGATAAATCCTCAACACGTGCTTTCATGGTTATGATAATATTGTCATGTGCAGTCTTATCACGAGTAATGTATTTCCGTAGAAAAGAACACTTTATGTTAATTTATTCCACACGAAGCAGGTGTTAGACGTGGTTTACGGACTTTTTTGGTGTCGAGAAAATGTCGAAATTCGCTTTTCTTTTTTTAAATCTAATCAGCGACGTATGGTTACGTTCTGTTATGATGGGTTCGTTGTGAGACGTTGGTGGTAGTCGTCGTAAACAAACTTTGTCACTATCACTTTTCTATCAGATAACAAATAAGAAAACTATCGCAAGGAAAATAAATGTCCAAAAAGTATTTGGACAGAGTTTAATCTATTATTGCCTGCTCCCTTGGAAACTTTCTCCTACCGTGCTGTCTAAAGGGGTATAGTGCCCTTGCCTTCGGCTCGGACTCTATACTCACATATAACACTGTAGGAGAAAGTTTTCAATGGAGAAGCTAATAATACAATATTAGTATTTGTATCTGTTGAAATCTATTTTTTCTTTATCTCTAGGAAATCATTATTTTTTTCATGTTGTTTTGTTTTTCTTTTTTTCTGAAAACTTTCTCACGAGTTTCATATACTCGTACATCACATGATAATCCCTTGTAAAACTGAAGAACATCTTCAAATTATTGCGCCACATGAAGGTTATATACGCAGTAATTAATTAATTTATTTGTTTGCTTTCTTTCTTTTTCTCTTTCGTTCGTTTGGTTGATTTGCTATTTTTACAATAATTTATTTGAGCACAGTTTAATTGATCGATTGATTAATTGATTGACATCTATATTTGATTACGATATCACATTGAGAATTACAAAAAGGGGGTGGGATCAAAACCATCGAATGTGGCCGCTCCAGAATCGCTTCTGTGGTGAATCATAGATTGTATAAGACTCCATTGGTTCCTGGCCTTGTCGTATTTCTCGGCGGACATGTGTCTCTGTCTACCGTCGAAACCACCGCAGGCGTAAACAACACCGTCAATCTGGCCGACGCAAACGTAACAGCGGGACATATACATAGGTGCTCGTTCCTCCCAACGAATCTTGTCTGGATCGAAACAACACACGCTGTTCAAATATCGCCCGCCGTCAAAGCCACCGATGACATAGATACAACCGTCCATGCTAACGGATCCATGGTAAGCTCTCGGCGTTGGGAGCTCGCAGTCTATAGCTTCGAACCACTCGTTCGTATTTCTGTCGAACGTCTCTACGGAGCTTGTGACGCCTTTAGCAGCCCAACCGCCGATGATGAAAATAATTTCGTAGGGTATTCTCGGAACCATCATGAGGTCATTTTTAAAGCATTCTATGGGAATAAGCTTAGACCTTTTCAAAATACGAATCAGTCTTTGCGCACGCTGGATTTGTTTCCATATTTTGCACTTCTTTTTGAAGTCCTTTCTATTTTTCAAAGACTCTCTGAAAAAGTCGTCATCGACAAAACTCATACGAACTGCAGAAATGAGATCTGGTAAATGTTTCTCTCTTTCATCTGGCGAAAAGTTGTACCAATTGATCACAGCTTGAAGAACAAGTGTTTCTTCCTTAGCGCACAGGGTATCATCAGAAAGAAAATCTAACAATTCTTTCTGCTCTAATTGCACGAATTCCTTGCTTTTCTCTGCAATTTCAAGAAAATGTTTCATAATAAAGTCCCAACATTTTTTAATCAAAACATGACAGCTGTAGAACTGAGCAAACCTTAGAATGCCTATGCAATTCTCATCCGTCAGCTCTGATGCTAGGAAGGCGACGCAATCGTCTAGCAATCCCAACATGTTGAAGTGATCGGAAGCTGCGAACAAGTGCTCAATATTGTCGACTGTCAGTGGAAGTTCTTTCAGGTAGGCGTACTGGATAAGGAGTTCCATGGTCTGGGCAGACACTCCATGGATTTCTACCTCTGGTTGGGGCCTCTCCTGAAGGCCGGACGTAAATAGAGATCTAAAATAATGGCTGCAACTAGCCATGACAGCTCTGTGCACGGGAAACTTTCCTTTTTCGCCAGGGATACATATAAAAGCGTCGCAAAGAACTCCATTTTCTCGCATATCATTTAAATGATAACGAAATTCTCGGTCGAAATCTTGTTTGATGACATCCATGTTTGTCCGTAAGAAAGTCAACATTGCCTAGATACATGACGTAACATTTACTTGGAGTGACGTCATTACGTCTGAAATCAGTATTCAGCGCGTTGTAAACTGGCTCCCTCATTCACTCCTCAGCAGAAGTAGTATTAGTAAAATTGTTATTAATAGTAGTAACACAGCTGCATTAGTAATAGTATCAGTAACAGCAGCAGTAGTGGAAGTAGTAGTAGTTAGACATAGGACTACCAATTGTATTTTACATGAATATATTCAATAGCTAGCAATTTTAGTAATTTAGAATTTAAACCATTTCAGGCCAAAGTTTCATCGAATATATCTGACCATATTATATTAGTTACTAGTAAAAGTTTGTTAGCTAAACATCCTTACAATTTCGTAGCAACCGCAGAAGTACATGTAAATAAGAATGAAAAATAACGAAGTTTCATTTTATTCTGTCAGTTGTTATGAATTCTGAGTGAAAAGTCAGGAATATAATAACCTTTACTGGCACAGCATCTGATCATGAATGACGGTATGTATTGGCGTTTAACGGCACATAATCACACTAATGGCCATATGGTGCCAACTTAATTGACGGAATGTCCTCTCATTGAAAATGTATGTACCGCTACTTTGCGCATAATTGTGTATTACTATAAGGTTTCGACATTAAAAGAACGTCTTGTGCATGATATGATTATTTTAAAAAAAATACATTTGTGTATGTATGAATAGAAACATCAAAACTGACACTAAAACGTTTTATCTATCAATAATCGATATTCTCTTAGCAATAATCGATATTCTCCTAGAAATAATAGCAATGATCGATATTCTCTTAGCAATAATCGATATTCTTTTAGGAATATAAATTTCTTCTAAAATTTCTGTTTTATTCTTTATGTTAGGAATGCAATATATAAAGTTGATATTTAGTTTTAAAAACAGCAAATGACATTGATCCGAATTGTTTCTTTGAAACATAGTAAATTTAAAAAAAGTTCGGATGTTATTACTCACAAATGCTATGGTCATCTTTTCTATCAAGTCTCATCCAGTATTTATATATTCCGGAAGGTATCCCAAGGAAGAATTAGTTTCGGGCTATGGTCAGCAGCTAAAATGGAAATTTTTAAAAAAATTGTAAACCCCCCACTATCAAAATAAAACCCCATAACCATTAACATGCATTTTCAAATTCACCAGAGAATGGAAAGAGAAGTAAAAAAAATCATGTCAAAACTGATCTTGTATGATAAGCATCTTTAGAATCGCACCAACCCCTTCCCCACAGCACATAACAATGCCTATAACTCAAGATTTTGTAACCCCGCAAAGAACGTATACTGAAAACAATTGAAGACGTTATATACCGTAATTTTCGCCAGAGAAGTCCATATTTTTCCAAGAGACGAATAGTTACGGCAAACATATTGTAACAAGCCTAGGGTAAGCGTTATTTGTATTTACGTCTCCGTTTATAGGTTTGTTAGATTTTAGTGATTATTTGCTTGATTTTGGGGATTCGGTGTTGGGAAGACATTTCTCAAACCGAGTAATTAGCTAATTAACAAGAACAGACGTCATAATATACAGTATTGACGAGACTTTATGGTAGCATGGATTAGTTTCGTAAAAAGGACCCTTCCTAATTTCTTAACATAAGAAATTTTCCGGATAATTTCACGTACAAGTATTTAGTAAATTTGAGATGGAATAATTTATGTATTCGGTGTTTGGGTAATGTTTTGTAGTACGTGGCATGAAATATAGATCTGCGGCTTAGAAAAGCGTAGTGATAAATCATACGAATGTGAAGCCAAACAAACAAACAACAACAAAACATGTAAATTGCGAATCTAGAGTCTCGTGAATGTTTGGCCGTTAGTTGATTAGATGACAATTATTTATGGTATTAGTGCGCGTTTAACAACCCTCCAGTTAACAACGACTGTTGCCTTTATGTCCTTGAAAATAGGGGATACATGGACCTCAAGCCAGCCTCATGCAGGTGTTGTTTGATTTGCTTGGCAGTGAGATGATGTAAGACTCCTGGCGTGTTACAATATGTAGTTTTCCCGCGTGAGTGGGCGTATATCATGTTCTTCTTCATATTTCCCATAAACGACACCCATACACGACTGTCATCACTCGAAGACGGGGTCGAGGGTGTGGGTGGCTTCCTGTTGTTCTTGTTGTACTATTTTGTCCTTCTAAGGCCTCGCTAACTGCGGTTTGGAATTCTTCCGCTGCAGATGAAGTCCCAAATATAAGCTGCATGCATCTTCATAGTTCTACGTGCGTTGTGAAAATTGTTAGATATCTTCAATGAGTTCATCTTGGTGATATCATTGATGTCGAATGGATCGAGCTCAGCTTGGTGATACTCATCATTGATGTCGAAAGGATCGAGCTCAACTTGGAGATACCCAGCATTCATGTCGAGTTTTGACTGTGGATTGAGCTCAACTGATACCCAGCATTCATGTCAGTTTTAAAAAGACAGTTACTCCATTTAAATCTATTATGATTTCATCGACAGTTGGGATTATGTGTCTTTCACGTTTGACGACCTTTTATTTTTGGTAGTATCATGACGACACAAATTCGAATTTCATCAGATTTCTTTGGTTTGGTTTGGTTTGGTTTTGTGGTTTTAACGCCATTTTTCAGCACATGATAGGCAATACATGGCGGCAATATATTTGGCGGAGGAAGAACCCGGGAAGAACCACCGACTCACGGGAAGCTACTGGCAAGTTTTCTCACATACCCACGTTGGCCGATCCGAGACTCGAACCCACACGGACAGAGGTGAGATGTCAGTGATCTGTAAAGGCGAGCGCCTTAGATCACTCGGCCACCCAGGGCCCCCAGATTTCTTTGGTTTTGGTGTTATCACTACGGGCGATACCCGTATAGTTGGTCAGTGGCGGCGCGAGGGGGGGATGAGGGTTTGGGCAATTGCCTCCAAGCGCCAGGCGAGAAGGAGCGCCGTCGGGAGTTTTTTTATTTTTTTTTGCCAACCCCTCCCCCATCTCAGCCCCCGGTTTCAGGGCATAGATGGGAGCGGGGATTGGAGGTTGGCAACTGACATAAAAACTGTTCTCTGTGGCAAAGTTGGGGACGCCACTAAAGAACATTGCGCCCGGGCGCCTCAATTGTAGGACGCCATTAAAGAACATTACCCTCGGGCACCTCAAACCCTCGCGCCGCCACTGGAGTTGGTCCCTCAACCTTTTCGATAATATCTAATTCCTCCAGGCGTTCGAGTTCTGCTTCTACCTTTATACGTATATGGAAGGGGATTCGTTGATTGGACTGCACTGTATGTTTTACTATTTCATCAGCATATATTTTTATTTGTACACTTTTGATTCTACCGATGCCTTCAACTATGTCAGAGTATTCATCACACAATTTTTCTATTTTACTTTTTTCATTGCTTAGAGTGTTTACTGTTGATACTATCTTCAGATCAACAGCCATTTGATATCATAGTAATGTGCCGTAATTTCCTCTTGTCACATAGAATGTTGCTAGCACAATAGCTGACTTCTATTCCACTGAACTTTCAAACTTTCCAAGGATATATAATTTGTCATAAGGAAATATGCTGATCGATGCCTTTGTGAGCTTGGGCTGTTGTTTCAGGGACTTTAAAGTCATTTCATTAATGACACTGATACTTGCTCCCGTGTCAACAAACATTTGTTTCTTTCAATCGTTTACAGTAGATGTGGTTTTGGGTTGTTTGTTGCTTGACTGTGACATCACGCAAAATATATATTCGTCATCGGAACTGGAGTCAAAACTATTTAGCTGATCTTATGTTTTCACAATTTTCTTTCCATTTACCTTCCTTGATATGCACACGTTTGCAAAGTTGTTCTTTTTCTTGCATATGTTGCAGGTTTTCACTCTTGCAGAGCAGGTAGTCTCTTGTGGGTATGTACATCCACAACATAATCTCTGTTGCTTGAGTGTCTCCGCCATGTCTTTTGCACTATATATTCCTTATTTTCGTGGTCTTTAGAATGTTTACGGTGGTGAGTGTTGTTGACTTTTCAATGCCACTGGCATGTTCCACTGAACTTTCTAGAGATCTCGCTACTTTTAGTAGTTCTGTTAGGTGAATTTCTGTTTCTCTTGGAGCACATCTTCTTAGCCACGAGGATGGAAGGCTTTGAATAATGTGAGACTTAATTTCATAGCCATAGTCAGCGATCTCACAGTTTGGACCCAATTTGTTTCAGGCGTGTATGATATGTATGGATTTTCTCTCAGTGTTCCTGCCTATCTTGCCGGAACATATATCTCTCATAATCTTTGTTTATCTTTGGTCAAAGAATTCATGAAGTGACTTCTTCGCTTTTTCGTCATTTTTCTCTGTTACCTGTGTCAGGTAGCACCTCGAATATGTCGTGAACTTTCTCTCCAACATAATGGAGAAAAGGTACCCGTTTTATCTTTGTGTCAGTTATGTTCATTCAAATAAGCAGATTCTCCAATCTATTTACCCGTTTCTTCTACCTTGTGTCGACGGCGCCATCTTCGTGCACTTTAAAAGATGGAAAGTGCGAGAGAGCTTGATCCATGAGAAGAATCTGATTGGTACTACAAAAGGCAGAATTGAAGAAGAATCTGATTGGCACTATGAAAAGGCAGAATTGAAGAAGAATCTGATTGGCAATACGAAAGGCAGAATTGAAGAAGAATCTGATTGGCACTACAAAAAGGCAGAATTGAAGAAGAATCTGATTGGCAATACGAAAGGCAGAATTGAAGAAGAATCTGATTGGCACTACAAAAGGCAGAATTGAAGAAGAATCTGATTGGCAATACGAAAGGCAGAATTGAAGAAGAATCAGATTGGCAATACGAAAGGCAGAATTGAAGAAGAATCTGATTGGCACTACAAAAGGCAGAATTGAAGAAGAATCTGATTGGCAATACGAAAGGCAGAATTGAAGAAGAATCTGATTGGCACTACAAAAAGGCAGAATTGAAGAAGAATCTGATTGGCAATACGAAAGGCAGAATTGAAGAAGAATCTGATTGGCACTACAAAAAGGCAGAATTGAAGAAGAATCTGATTGGCAATACGAAAGGCAGAAATGAAGAAGAATCTGATTGGCACTACAAAAAGGCAGAATTGAAGAAGAATCTGATTGGCAATACGAAAGGCAGAATTGAAGAAGAATCTGATTGGCACTACAAAAGGCAGAATTGAAGAAGAATCTGATTAGCAATACGAAAGGCAGAATTGAAGAAGAATCTGATTGGCACTACAAAAAGGCAGAATTGAAGAAGAATCTGATTTGCAATACGAAAGGCAGAATTGAAGAAGAATCTGATTGGCACTACAAAAAGGCAGAATTGTAGAAGAATCTGATTGGCACTACAAAAAGGCAGAATTGAAGAAGAATCTGATTGGCAATACAAAAGGCAGAATTGAAGAAGAATCTGATTGGCAATACAAAAGGCAGAATTGAAGAAGAATCTGATTGGCAATACAAAAGGCAGAATTGAAGAAGAATCTGATTGGCAATACGAAAGGCTGAATTGAAGAAGTACCTGTAATCCCCAGTACATGATTTTGAGTCAAATTACTTTCATCATTGTCGCCAGTTATTGTATCATGTGTAGGTATGCAAGAGGAAACAAAACACAACTTTTCTGGTTCTCCATTCTATTATTGACTAAAACTCTCTCTGATAGCAAGCATACATTTATAATATAATGGTACGTATAAAACTGATACTATTGTTTGGATAAGAGCCATGGTTGGTAGGCAGCTGACAGACATAAAACATTAACGTCTACTCTAAAAAAGGACAGCTGAGAACTTGTTGCCAAAACAAATAATTGCCTGTCAAAGTTTAGTTTGATATAAATGATTCTGGACACTACGGTTTTGTGATAAATAAAAGTTTAATTCAGTACACTGATCTAAGAATATTCAGACATAGATGTCACTTAGAACACACTTAGTTACAGCCTGGGTTTGCGATAAGGAAATATGTATTGAATATCCACATTGAATACCACCATGGGGTTAGGGTTAAGATGTAAGAGTGCATGACAGATAATAAATGAATAAATGGATGTATGCTCATTCAGAAGAAAAAGAACAATTGCACCTCAGAAGTTTAAGTAGTGAAAGTAAATAATGTTTTGCATGAACTCTACTCAAGAGTTTACCCATTTCAAATGGTTTTATTGCCAACGAGAAAATGCAAGTGTTTACCCATTTCCAGTGGTTTTATTGCCAGTATGAAAATGCAAGTGTTTACCCATTTCAAATGGTTTCATTGCCAACATGAATATGCAAGTGTTTACCCATTTCAAATGCTTTCATTGCCAACATGAAAATGCAAGTGTTTACCCAAGTATTTACCCATTTCAGATGTTTTTATTTCCAACATGAAAATGCAAGTGTTTACACATTTCAAATGGTTTCATTCCCAACATGAAAATACAAGTGTTTACATTAAGTATATACCCATTTCAGATGTTTTCATTGCCAACATGAAAATGCAAGTGTTTACACATTTCAGATGCTTTCATTGCCAACATGAAAATAAGTGTTTACACATTTCAGATGTTTTTATTGCCAACATGAAAATGCAAGTGTTTACACATTTCAAATGGTTTCATTGCCAACATGAAAATACAAGTGTTTACCCATTTCAGATGCTTTCATTGCCAACATGAAAATACAAGTGTTTACCCAAGTATTTACCCATTTCAGATGTTTTTATTGCCAACATGAAAATGCAAGTGTTTACACATTTCAAATGGTTTCATTGCCAACATGAAAATACAAGTGTTTACCCAAGCAAATACCCATTTCAAATGGTTTTATTGCCAACATGAAAATACAAGTGTTTACCCAAGCATATACCCATTTCAGATGTTTTTATTGCCAGCATGAAAATGCAAGTGTTTACCAATTTCAAATGGTTTCATTGCCAATATGAAAATACAAGTGTTTACACATTTCAAATGGTTTCATTGCCAACATGAAAATACAAGTGTTTACCCAAGAATATACCCATTTAAGGTGTTTTTATTGCCAGCATAAAAATGCAAGTGTTTACACATTTCAAATGGTTTCATTGCCAACATGAAAATACAAGTGTTTACCCAAGTATATACCCATTTCAGATGTTTTTATTGCCAACATGAAAATGCAAGTGTTTACCCATTTCAGATGTTTTTATTGCCAACATGAAAATGCAAGTGTTTACCCATTTCAAATGCTTTCATTGCCAACATGAAAATGCAAGTGTTTACCCAAGTATATACCCATTTCAGATGTTTTTATTGCCAGCATGAAAATACAAGTTTACCCATTTCAAATGGTTTTATTGCCAGCATGAAAATGCAAGTGTTTACTCATTTCAGATGGTTTTGTTTCCAGCATGAACTATATATTTAAGAATTAAACGAGCAATACATTATGCATGGCAATTGCATTTATTCGGTGGATAAGGTAGACTTTACGTTATTTTGAGATCTACCTGTTTGGGATAATTTGTACGGCCATTGATGAAAGTTGCGCTATCTTTCTAGATCATAGGTGTATCTTGAAGTGAGCATCACTAACTAGATATTAGTCATTAAAATGTAAAAGAAAATGTACTTACTGAAACAAAACAAATCACCCAATAAATGTATTACAGCGCAGTAAAGGTTGATGACGAGAACTGGTTCAGCAGGGCGAGCACATCTGCTCTAATCAGGCTATTTTTAGAAACGGCCAATGTGGCAAGCTATTCGCAATAGAACGATACAGGTGTTAGTTCCTTTTAGAGATAGAAGTAAACTGATTTTAACGTCGAGGTATTGAAAATATACTGACAACTGACCTAAAGAATGAAATAATGTTTTATGGATGAGACCTGGTAGGAAGCAAGTATAGATCCATTAAATACAATGTAAATAAATCAATAAAATAATAAACAAATTTTTATTTTTTTTTACAAAACGTTTTATGACTGAAGTATGTAACAAAAATGTTTATGAAAAGAATGATAATTTGCGATATTAGTTTAGAATTAGGTAACCAACAGAAAACAAGTTTTAACATAGTAATACTCTGGTCTCTGTTCGATTTTACATAGATCATTATGTACCAGAAGTTCAAGTGAAAATATTATAAACGAGGAACTTGAACGGTTACTTCATGTTCATTCTTAGTCATGACTCTTGCTACTGTCATATTCATTCTTAGTCATGACTCTTGCTACTGGACAACATCATTTGCCGGAAGCATAATTTACAGAGAACTATTAAATCTTGCATTCCGACAGTTTGTTGAATCTTACCCTTTTATGGGAATGGTTTGAGCTAAATAAATGAGATTTTACTAAAACAAATTAGTTGCTTCATTTCTGTAACCAAATGAAACAGTACAAGGGTTATTAGGGATCTTCTTCTCAACGTTGTCGTCCTTGTTAGGGTTATTCTTCTTTGTCTTGTTTTTCATGTCATTTTTTTTTCTTTCTTTTTAAGATGATGCCAATGGTGAAACTCTTGGCTTGCTTACTTTGCCAAACTGATGACAATGAAATCATTAGTTCAGTGATGCTGATTTTCTTCAAGATAAGGCGGATTCCAGCTAATTTTATACATGATGGGCCGATTCCAACTGATTTTCTACAAAATCATGGGTCGATTCCTGCTGATTTTAATGCAAGGTCGTGGCCGTACCAAACATCGGAATCACATGTTCAGTACAGGTTTTATTGTTTTATACAACTCTTTTGGTGGAAATTATTCATAAATAATTCATTCATTTTATAATTAATTATGTAAGACTTATGGTCATACACTATTTGCTGTGTGAACACGTTTGCCAGAACCCACATGCAATACAGAATACATGCAATTTTGACAAAGTAAGAGAAAATCTTAGCATGGGCCTTAAACATCTACAGTGTATATTAGTACAAGAAAGACCTAGAACGCAAGTAAAGTAACAAGGTGAATTTGCAGTTCCCTTTATTGAGTGAAAAGGTATGCCATCATCAGATTGGTACATAATTGAATTTTTATAAACATTTCCTTAAACTAAAGCGGGTTCATTTAATTTAATACTGTAAAAATCTGGATAATAAAGCGCATATGTAAAATAAAAAAAGCATTTACAAAAAATAAGTGCATATATGCGTGTAGAAAATGAAAGACGGGAAATTTGCTCTTCTACTGATTTTTCTAATCCTAATTAAATATTTTGAAGTAATTTTTTATCAGTTCGCCTTGTTCTGAATTTTTTTTATATTTCTGCTTGCTATCTTTCCTCTTTTGGTCAACCTATATTCATGTCCTATGTTGTTACATCTGGTCTACAATCATAAATGTTGAAATTTCACAAATAGTTGTAACGGGAAAAATTCATTATAAATAAAACAGTGCACCAGGGCTCAAACTATGGTCAGAAAAATTAGAGAAATTACATCTTCCTTCAGATACAAATAGGACAAGTGACTTCTCCCTCCAGATACAAATAGGACAAGTAACTTCTCCCTATAGATTCAAATAGAACAAGTGACTTCTCCTTCCAGATGCAAAGGGGAGAAATGAGAAAAAGTGAATTGTAAGTATAATTTTCGCTCACAAATGTATATTTATTGATGGAAAATATCAATATAGTCATTACTATAGTCAGAATAAATATTTTTGCATGATCTACAGCATAATATTTTACCCATGTTTTGAAATGAAGATTAAAGTGCTGCACATTTATTTAATAATAATGTCTTGTTAAAAGAATGTGGTAAAATTACCTGTTCATGCGGATGGTGAAAAACTGAGGTAATCAAAGCAGTACGTACATATCTCCTATGAACAATTTTTAAAGGCAACATTTTCACAAGATCTTTGCAAATTATGAAAAAAAAATATTATAATTGTTTAATGTATTTATTTATTTATTCGCCAGTCAACGTGTCACTCAGTACTTTCTTATGTGCATACTTCCGGAACCTGTTTAAACTGCTGATTGTAAACAAGAACTATTGTTGCCCTACTTGGAATACTTTGGAGTTTACTATGCAGAGAGCTTTGCAAATATCTGGCTTTTCCTGCGGAAGTTTCAGCACCTTGTCTTTTGGAATGAGACAATTAAAGTCTGTAGTAATATATTTAAATTAATCCCATTTTGTCACGTCAACTTGTATCTTAAAACAATGTGTGCAATGTAATGAGTTAAGGTGGTAATTACAATTTCAGCAGAGCTTCAAATGAGACCAATTGCAGATGACTGATATGAGGGTCTCTGTATGATACATGAGTCCCAGCTATGAATTTACTACAAAATTGGACTCTAGCAAAAATCTTCATTCGTGTTTTAAAACCTAGATAAGGTGCTTCAGCAATTTAGGATAGCGAATCAATGAGAAGCTGCTGTAGGGAGTGAAACGGGTACAACTCCAAGCATTATAAAGGCGACTTCTCGGCCAAAGGAGTGATTCTAGTCACTTTTCAGCCACTAGTTTGAGCCCCGGTGTATACAACACTCACTCATTTCAAATGGAATAAAATAACGTGTACGCTTATTATGCATACAATCTTCACTCATTTCCAATGGAATAAAATAACGTGTACGCTTATTATGCATATAATCTTCACTCATTTCCAATGGAATAAAATAACGTGTACGCTTATTATGCATAGAATCTTCACTCATTTCCAATGGAATAAAATAACGTGTACGCTTATCATGTATAGAATCTTCACTCTTTTCCAATGGAACAAAATAACGTGTACGCTTATTATGCATACAATCTTCACTCATTTCAAATGGAATAAAATAACGTGTACGCTTGCTATACAGATTCTTTAGTATAACAACAATATCATTCGGTTCATTCCTTTAGTTACTTGATGGTGGCGGTATTGTGATCATACCCATGACATGTTGCTGAAGCCTTAACTCTGTAGTCATTTGGTTTGTGACAATTGACATTGACCTGCAGTTGCCATGGAAACTAAAATGTCTTGCATTTGGAATGTATTTGATTGAGCAAGCACTGACTGCACTCCGACCAATATGCAGATTTTTTTTGTAGATCCATGTTTTTGTCTCTGGATTGTAGCATTCTGCCACATCTGATGTTTTGTCACCTGGAAAAAAAGAATTATACATATAAAGTTTTACATTAGTATTTGTAAGATGTGAAATTCATGAAATAAGTTGAATGATATTATTTGCTAGGAGCAACTCACAGAGAGTGGCATATTGTATATTGTCATTTCACTAATTTGATTTTTTCCACATTACATATGTGTAATAAAATAATGTTATCAGGTCTATTATCTTATACATTCAAAGGTCACTTGAAGGTCATTTCACTATTTTGTGGTTTATTTAATAATATCAGGGTTTTTCGCGATGCGATAAATAGAATCTAAGGTTATGTAAAGGGCAACAATTGTATATGGTACTGATTCAAGAACTAAGAAGTAGTCAGTTCTGAACAAGCTAGAATAAACTGGAATAATTAGCTTTACAACTTCTTAACATACATGGTTGACGGTGGACCATTTGTCAGCCTCAATAGCTTTTCCACAACCATGATGTATGTTACCTTAACAACAGGGTTTAATGTTGCATGGTACATTGTGTTGATAATGGTTTTTTGTTTCAGTCGACATTTTTCTCTGGGCAAAAGTAAAAAGTAATACAATTTATTAACGAAAGAAATAAAAGCATTTGAGCAACGAAAGTTTCATGTCACATTTGCCTGTACAGTGTGAACAATTTCATGCGGTAAAAGTCCATGTGCTATACCCCCCCCCCCTTTTTTTTTTTTTTATTCACAAAAAAGCTTCTCTGTTTAAGCACCGGTATTTCGAAATAGCGACGGACAGTAGGGTATTGCGATTGCGCGCGGATTTACAAGTTGTCAAACATCGGGTTTGATATGAAAATATGCTGTACAGATAGCAGAAAATCCCTTCAACAGGCCGTAACTCAAGAGCCGTGAGAAATACCGGTAAGGCTCTAAAAAACGGTCGATATGTTCACTAATGTGTTGCAGACAAATATGTCTGCAATAATTGTAATGTTTTATCAATAAGCGAAATTACACCACAAACCACCAACGTACCTTACAGGTTAGAAGGCTGATTTATCGGACAATACACCCAATATAAATAGCTCTAGTTATTGTCATAGCTCGTCTAATATTCTTGTTCATAGTTTTAGTCAAGTAGAGTTAAATTTCTATTTATGTATGTATTTGTAATATCGTGATTATGCCTTTTTACTTTCGGTTATGATAAACTATATATTATTCCTCTAGTTCAATAATAAACTATATATTGCTCTTCTAGGTTCATATTTAATTGATTTTGCATTTGACTTCTCAACATTATTTAGTTCAAAATTTTAACACTACTGAACATTATCCTTTGGCGACCGCCTTGTTTGCCTAGTGGTTAAACCGATCCTGCTAGGTGGTCTTTGGTGTTTGACGGTACAGCAACACAAGTATTTTATTTAGTGCGGAGGCAATATGAGTAAGATGTCTTGTAAAGGACACATCACGGTAGCCGACGGGGGCTGATTCGATGGTAGGATTCGAACCCGCATCCTTTTGGCCACGAGTCGGTACGCTAACCGCCGCGGCTTCTGCATCCATTAATCGCCTATTCGACATGCGGGAGGGCGCACCGGGCCTCTTCTACATCCCCGATATCCCATGGTGGTGGGGTGGAGGTGGGTGGGTCTGAATGCCACGAGAGATTGAGAAAGAGAGAGAGGATCTTACATTGGTGCTCATTTAAAGTGAAATTCTTTTGCGAACCTTGGCGAGCAAGATATTTAAATTATTTGATGAGTTTCATACATTTCTTTTTACTGAGCACAAACTGTAAGATTCTTATCACAAGACGAACAATTCTGATTTTATTTGACGAAACTGTAGCATAGTGTAGTGAATAACTGTGTACAATACTCGAATACCTCGGCCATTACACCTTTACCTTCCATGACGTTATGACGCTATGACGTTATGGGGTTTAATTATACGTTTTACATGTAAAACAAATATTATATGGTATAATGACCTCAATAACAAAGTAACCATATGATAAAAAGATAGATGAATAGGAGGGGGGTGGGGCAAGAAATGGCTCACCGTCATATCCACCCGTGACGTACAGTCCGTCGTCCATAACAACTGCAGCAAAGTTACTCCGACCCACGTTCATACTTGGGGCGCTGTACCATGTCTCCTTCCAAGGGTCGTACATCTCAACTGAAATGTGCATGGAACGAGTGCCAAGCGTTTGCCTCAGAGCCCAGACAAATATTTAGTACACGATCTCTAGTTTCAACAATCTGTACCTTTTTGTTAACCAGAGTTTGAATTTTAGTTTTATACTAGTATGATGTTTGAGTTTTTGCGTTTCACATAAAGCTGCAAAAACAAAGTGGATTAAAAGTAATTACAAATGAAAAAAAAGTAATGCCGCTGTCATGTCTAACTCAGCTCATTACTGCATATTATAAAATCTGCTCTCGATTCAGTCTTATAAAGTATTTTACTAGCCAGTCAAACTGCCAAACGTTTATTTCAACACATTCTTAAAATTAAAAATTGGCTTAATTTTATGATGTTTACTATTCTGAGTTTGGGTTAGCCCATTGTTGAGGCTCATGGGGACTTGGCGCTATAAGTCCTGATAATAATATTAGGTATTCCGAGTTTGGGTTAGGCCCCCTGCTGAGGCTCATGGGGACTTTGAGTTATAAGTCCTGACAATGAAGTTAGGTATTCCGAATTTGGGTTAGGCCCCATGTTAAAACTCATGTGGACTTTGAGTTATAAGTCCTGATGAATTAACTCGTGATTAAATCTGTATTCTTTATCTTATTTTGGAAAGGAGATTTTGACCAGCACTGGATTTTCTTTTCTCATTGATTTCTTTTATTATGGAGACTTTACAGGCAGCTGCTGCCGATTCATATATACCAGCATAGATTTGCAAGCAAAGAAGACACATACGTTTTGTATAATTACCATCTAGCTGCGACCCACACGTTTCTTTCTTTCTCTCCGTCTTAGTCATCGCACATTTTAACCTTCCATCTTCTCGACTGTCATTTATTTATTCGTGCATTACTCTTATTGGGTCACTCACTTGTATTTATTATTTTTGTTTTACATTTTTTTTATTCATGTCTATTAATGTCACACACATCCGTTGTTCATCCTTTTCTTTCTTCCTCTCACTTTCTTTGTTATTGTTTTCTCTCTCCTTATAGGTGTTTTATTCATGCTCTTGCTCATACATTCATTCATTTATTGATACATACATACATTCATTTATTTATTGATACATACATACATTCATTTATTTATTGATACATACATACATTCATTTATTTATTGATACATACATACATTCATTCATACATTCATTCATATATTCATTCATATATTCATTCATAAATTCATTTATACATTCATTAATTCATACATTCATTCATGTACTCATTAAATAATTCATTCATTCATTCATACATTAATTCATACATTCATTCATTCATTCGTGCTTTTCTATTCATTTCACGCCTATACGTCATTCATTCATCTGTTCATTAATTCATTCATTCATATATGCGTTATTCATTCGTTTCATGCCCATCCGTATTTCAATCATTCATATATTCATTCATTTATTAATTTATGTCTTTCTTTCATTCGTTCATTCTTTCATTCGTTCATGCACTATTTCTTTCTTATATATACCCACCCGTATTCAGCCTGTTGGAACCATCATATCCTCCAACAGCGTACATTTGTCCCTGGAAGCAGACCAAGTTGACCCCACTTCTTCGAGTGGACATTGGGCTGAGTAATGTCCACTGGTCACTTTGGGGGTCGTAGGCCTCGGCTGAATTCAGACAGGCATGGCCATCAAAGCCGCCAACAACAAACAACTTCCCTGTGTAAATAAATGTATAGTAAATAAAAAAGGTGAACTTTTAAATTGTTCATTTTTTGGGGTTCCAGCGGGTACAATTACTACGCGCCGACTTCATATGACATCACATAACGTCATATGAAAAACTAAACTCTGCCCAAATACGTTTTTGCACCTGTTTTTCGGCGATATCTTTTATATTTGTAATCTGATAGAAAAGTGCTAGTAACAAAGTATGTTCAGGACGACTCCAGCCAACTTCTCAAAAAGGTTCTTAATATGACCTAAACACACGTCGCTGATCAAATAACATTTTAAACATTTTCCATTTTCGCAGAAAAAGTCCGCAACTACGCCCAATACCTACGTAGGTTATACATTAATAGAAATTACCCAAAATTCACCTTCACACCCGTCCGCATGGTAAGTATTCATCCATTGGGTTTATATAGGGACCTCATTTATTATTCACTGACTTTGTTTTTAACATAGTAACTCGTTTTAGTCGCGACATACGAGTGAATTCTGTTTCGTAATTGTAAGAAAATACAGTCCAAAATTTTACAATATTGCGATGAAAAACAGAGTTGTTTATACTTTGTAATATTTATTTCTCAATAAAATCTTTATAATTCTAATAGGACTCCAGACATTAGAAATTGTCAACAAACACAAAACAGCATGTGATATTCAAGTGAGTAAAGGCTTGGTACGTGCTTTCTTTGTTATGATAATGTTCTCACGTGCAATGTTATTACGAGTGATATAATTAATTAGAAAAGGGCAGTTTATATAAATTTATTTTACATGACGTAGGTGTTAGGCGTGGCTTATGGTCTTTTTGTTTTGCTGTTGTTCACAAAATGTCGAAATTCGCTAAACTGTTAGAGTTGGCGGTAGTCGTCTTAAAAAGACTTTGTCACTAGCATTTTCTATCAGATAATGAATCAGAATGGTATCGCCGCCCCCCCCCCCCCAATAAAATATTACACATTTTTTAAAAATGTGTAAAAACGTGTTTGGACAGAGTTTAAATATATTATTGCCTTCTCCCTTGGAACCTGTTCACCAGATAACACTATATGAGAACAGTTCCATCGCGAGAAGGCACTAATAAAATATTAGTATTTGTACCTGTAGAAATCTATTGTTTGTTTGTTTGTTTTTGTTTTTTTTTTCTTTGCTTTTTTTCTCTCAAATTAATTTTATTTTATTTCATGTTTTTTTTCTAAATAATATTTCTCGGGAGTTTAATATACTCATACATCACGTTATAATCCCTTGTAAAATTGGAGAAACATCTTCAAATTATTGCGCAACATTAAGGTTATTTATTTATTTGTTTGCTGACCTTCTCTGTCTCTTTCGTTCGTTTGCTTGATTAGTATTTTGTAACAATGATTTATCTGAATTTACTTTTATTGATTGATTGATTAAGTGATTGACATCTTACTTAAAATTTGGTTAAGATATCATTTTGAGAATTACTAAAAGGGCATTGGGGAATCAAACCATCGAATGTGGCCGCTCCAGAATCGCTTCTGTGGTGAATCATAGGTTGTATAAGACTCCATTGGTTCCTGGCCTTGTCGTATTTCTCGGCGGACATGTGTCTCTGTCTACCGTCGAACCCACCGCAGGCGTAAACAACACCGTCAATCTGGCCGACGCAAACGTAACAGCGGGACATATACATAGGCGCTCGTTCCTCCCAACGAATCTTGTCTGGATCGAAACAACACACGCTGTTCAAATATCGCCCACCGTCAAAGCCACCGATGACATAGATACAACCGTCCATGCTAACGGATCCGTGGTAAGCTCTCGGCGTTGGGAGCTCGCAATCTATAGCTTCGAACCACTCGTTCGTATTTCTGTCAAACGTCTCTACGGAGCTTGTGACGCCTCTAGCTGCCCAACCGCCTATAGTAAAAATAATTTCGTAGGGTACTCTCGGGACCATCATGAGGTCGTTTTTAAAGCATTCTATCGGAATAAGCTTAGACCTTTTCATAATACGAATCAGTCTTTGCGCACGCTGGATTTGTTCCCATATTTTGCGCTTCTTTTTGAAGTCCCTTCTATTTTTCAAAGCCTCCCTGAAAAAGTCCTCATCGACAAAAGCCATACGAATCGCAGGAATGAGATCTGGTAAATGTTTCTCTCTTTCATCTGGCGAAAAGTTGTACCAATTGATCACAGCTTGAAGAACAACTTTTTCTTCCTTAGCGCACAGGGTATCATCAGAAAGAAAATCTAACAACTCTTTCGGCTCTAATTGCACGAATTCCTTGCTTTTCTCTGCAATTTCAAGAAAATGTTTCATAATAAAGTCCCAACATTTTTTAATCAGAACGAGACAGCTGTAGAACTGAGCAAACCTTAGAATACCTATGCAATTCTCTGCTGTCAATTCTAATGCCAGGAAGGCTACGCAATCGTCTAGCAACCCCAGAATGTTGAAGCGATCGGACGCTGCGAACAAATCCTCAATATTGTCGGCTGTCAGTGGAAGTTCTTTCAGGTAGGCGTACTGGATAAGAAGTTCCATGGTCCGGGCAGAAACTCCATGGATTTTTACCTCTGGTTGGGACGTCTCCTGAAGGCCGGACGTAAATAGAGATCTAAAATAATGGCTGCAACTAGCCATGACAGCTCTGTGCACGGGAAACTTTCGTTTTTCGCCAGGGATACATATGAAAGCGTCGCAAAGAACTCCATTTTCTCGCATATCATTTAAATGATACCGAAATTCTCGGTCGAAATCTTGTTTTATGAGATCCATGTTTGTCCGTAAGTGATCCAACATTGCCTAGATACATGACGTAAACATTTACTTGGAGTGACGTCATTATGTATGGAGGCAATATTCAGCACGTCCTAAATTGGCGCCCTTATTGATTCCGCAGTAACAGTAGTAGTAGTAATATTATTAGTAGCACAACAACAGTAGTAGTAGTTGTTGTTGTTGTTGTTGTTGCTACTGCTGCTGTGTAGATTTTGCTGCTTCTGGTACGGTCTTGTTGTTTCTTTTGTTGTTCATGTTGTGAACTACTACTACAAATACTACTACTTACCTGGGTGACCGAGTGGTCTAAGGCGCTCGCCTTTACAGATCACTGACATCTCACCTCTGTTTGCGTGGGTTCGAGTCTCGGCTTGGCCAACGTGGGTATGTGAGAAAGCTTGCCAGTATCTTCACGTCGGTCGGTGGTTCTTCCGGAAGCTTTTCCGGGTTCTTCTTCCACCACACAAACACGCTACTACTACTACTACATCTCTATCACTACTACTACCATTGGCTACAGTGGCAGCGAGAAGAAGAAAAAGATGGTGTGTTTTTATTGGTTTTAACGGTACTTTTAACACAGTGTTGGCTATATCATGCCGAGGACATGGGAGCTAAGTGCCTTTCTCAATGTTAAAGAAAATACCTGCCTGCTAGATGCCATAATCACCATCCCTGGTCACTTTAATAAAATGTCCCGAATTCCATACATTATAAACACGTACAACGTGATTTCTAATGAGTAACTGTCATAATGTGAACTAATCGGTAGATTAAACAGATTATGAGAGAGAACATAGAAATACCGGTAAGTATCTAAAATGTACACCGATGTGTTGTGGACAAATCTGTCTGCAAACAATTCTTCGATTTTATGAATAAGGTGATATCAGATCCACAAATCGTTCATCAGTGTCAGCACAGGTTTGGGGGTTGATTTATCGGACTAGATGTTGTTGACATGGAAACTTATGGGACGCTATTTTACTATTTATTAGGAAAATTTTGATACACAATTTTAATTCTTTTTTAATAAAATAAATCTATTTTTTAAAATAAAATATCCAGGTCCTTTTTATGTCAACATTTTTAAATTTTATATTAAAATTTATATGTTGATATAAAAAAAATCCAATTTTTGATATAAGAAAATTTCAATTTTTTACATAAAAAATCAATTATTTTTCAATTTAAATAGTTGTCAATATACACTGCCTTTCTTTATTACGTGCTGCATTGATTCAGGACCAATTTAATATGGAGGACATGCACTATTAGATTTGAGTCTGTGCTGAACGATTTAAGAACTGTCAAGTGAGGTCAAGTAATCATTGGCATAAAACATGTAAAACACAAACTCTAATGAGCCTTTACTACCGGCTATTTCAACAAGTTATTATTAGAATAACAATTGAGATAACACAGATACGTGCACTTAGACAAACCATTGCACAAAATATAACAGTTATGGCCTTATTTTTTTATATATATATATATATATATATATATATATATATATATATATATATATATATATATATATATATATATATAACATACATTTGTTGAAAAAGACGCTATATTTTATTAAGTCTGCGAAATATTGATGAACTTGCGCAGATTATATGCTAAAAGGACAACCGTTTCTCATCAGAAAGAGACGAAGATGTTCCCAATGTCGCCTACTCCTTCATTCGGATATTCTCTTCCCTTTACGATACGAGTCGAATAACTTAGACTCTCTGAAGGAGACCCGGAGATAATCGTAGTGATACGTATTGGTAAGTTTTTGGCGGACGAACATCCGGCTAGATGTGCGAAGAACAGATTCTTATAAAATGATAGGTGTTAAAATAACACTCGACGACGTTCAACAATCAATTACATACCTGCACTTTTAATTTTGAATGTTATTCTTGCAACTTTGTAATGATAATATTGAAGAAATCATTCAGTTTCAATAGAGTGAAACGATTGTTTACGTTGCTGTTATTGATGATACATCATCTAGTGATTGTGACGTAAATCGGGTTATTATGACGAATGACAACTACGGGCTTGAGAGCAGTTCAAAATGGTAATTATTTCTTTGCGAATTTTTTTTTTTTTTCGTTTTTTCTTTCTTTCTAGTGTGCGATGGAAAAAGACGAGGACGTTCTGATTGCTACTCCTCACAGTTGATTACCTCTCTTTGGAAGGATAATTCCACTGCAACAACGATGTAAATTTAGTGGTAAAATGCCACTTGGAGAAACCGTGCGCTTTCATAACTGCATCGCGCTCAAATTTATAGCATCTTCTGCAATTTTTTCTCTACAATAGTCTTAATGCAGAATGTAAAGATTTTTTATTTTTTTTAATTGACAGTTAATACGACGATAAACGCAGAAAAAAACAATTTTAAACTTTTATAACTGCAATTGTTTCATAATTTTATTAATTCCTTTATTTTCATTTTGCTTTTTTAAAAAATGTTTCGTATCAGTTTAGAGCCTTATTTCAGCGTATGAATATTTGTTGAGGGCTTCTGGTGCGTAGTTATTTATTGAACTGGGGATTCTCCATCAACAACGAAATAGCTGCGTCGACATCAAACAAATTATTCCACCAATAGTAGCCGATCTAGGGTTTTTTAATTCCACAGTGTGGTCTTAATATTTTATTTAAATGGGCTCATTGTGGAAGCTCAAGATTCAAAGCAAAGGATGTGTTGTTTTGTTGGACATAAAAATGACTCTAGGATTTGATGCTTTCATGGACGGGTTCAACGTAATTTGGCCGAGTCATTATTGTCCAGACTTGTGACTAACCAATTTTCAATTCTTTAAACCTATTTTCGAGTTCATTAACAGGCTAGGCTAGGTACAGGGGGTCTTTACAAAGGACAATTAAGACTATTGGTAAATGGTTATAGTCATGGGGATCCAATAGTCATACAAAGTAAGACATCTACCCTGATAGTTACGAGGATAGAGGGGCGGGATCTATTCCCTCCATCGTAACTATCAGGGTTGGCTTTTGACTCCCCCACCCCCAATCCCTATATCCACTTACCTATAGTTTTAACTTCATTTGTAAAGAGCCCCAGTGAAAGTGATGCAGCCCGAATGTTTTTCTGGTAGATTTTGAGTTTCCCAGCTCGAAGGTAGCGGTATACATAAGAGATTAGATATTTAAATCGTTTTGGTTTCTGGTCATCCTGCTGTTCAACTGGCAAGTGACCAAAGTTTAGTTGGTTCATTTGTAATGCTTGATAATTCAACTTGTGAAATATCGTCCACTTAAGAAGGCACGTCATATATTGATTGGTCAATGTGTTCAGTCTCTCCATGTATGAAATTTATCTAATACGGCAAATTTAGCGAAAATGTTCTGATTTCTTCCATTTCGGACAAGACAGTTGCATGCAGAATACCGGCGACACAACAGACCTTAACCTACCTACATGCGCCATTTTTATCCAGACTTATATAAAATATAGCCAAAGAAAGAATGATTTTTTTTCAGAATAAAATTTAAAAGATTTGTTATTTGATTCTGTCCAAATCAGTTTATTTAATTTTCAGAAAAAAAAGACCACTAGCATTTTTTTTTCGTTTGAAGGCATGCAGTGTGTATGCCTTCTCTTTCAGTGTTTACATTGGCTACCTTGCGCGTGACTCTCTTTATAGTAGTTGGTATAAAGTAGTTCTCCGTAAAGTTGATACGGAAATAAACGCACCTCGGCTTGATCACATGGTTACGTTCTGAACAATGGAAATCTTCATTACATTACCAACTAATGCAATTGCAATTATTCTGCGATTAGTGAAGGAAGGTAGGATCCACGCTCGTGTATCCTCGAATAGCCATATTTCGTGCCCTTAACGTAAATTTTAACGCGTTCGTTATAATATTATGAGAATCTATTGAAATAACCACAGAAAGTGTTCCACTATATCTACTTCATTTAATCATCGTTAAAAAAAATCCCCGTTCATTTTATATGCAGTTTGTGCACTTACATTACTGCTTGTTTGTTCTTTATCATATAAATACATGAATCAATAGAGAGACAGACAGACAGACAGGGAGAGAGAAATAAAAAAAAAACACTGGTGAATGGACACACGTTTTATTATAATAGATTCAATGTCTTTTGATGTAGAATATATGTTTATTATGAAATAATACTGAAACGAAAAAGTCCATAGTGAATATACATTTTCAGTGTAAATTTTTCTTACGTTGTATAAGAACCCCACATGATAAAAACCAAATATTTACATTGGCTTTGCCGTTGTATAAATTCCCAAAGTGGGTTATCCTGTTCAAGATATGTAAACAAAGCCAACATGTGATCAGCGGACCTATCTTTAGCATATAATACAAAATTAAGGGCCAAAATGTCGGACACAAACAAGGCATTAGTGAAAACATAGATTTTCATTCTGATTTTTTTAAATTACATGAAATTACCTATTTAAATCTCATTTTGTCTGATTTTACTTATTAAATACTTGCTGTCACTCTTGAAGAACGCTGGTGACACAGCTGATAACGTCATTATCTCGAAACAAGCGCGTTAGGTCGCGAGAAACATGGCGCACGATTGAAGGATAATCACGAAATCCGGAGGTTGGATAATACCGATGCGCGGAGACAATGGACTAAGGTATAGATGACCCAGGGGTCAAAACAGTCAATGGCAGCGATATATTCTGAAAGAGTATCAGCTGTGAGGAGCGTAGTCCGCTCGCTGTAATAACACACATGATGTCATAAATGACATCATGATGCCATGTCACTCAAAACTTCCTCGGCCTGTTCCGTCGCATGCTAAATAAAAAAAACAAAACAACAACATCGGATATAACAAGTGTACATTTTGAACTCCCCTCCTACCTATTGCTGGTATTGCGTCATAATAACATCACTGACGTCACCACGATTCGATAACGTGTCATCACTAATAGCAACTTAAACAATGGTTTGAGGCTATGGAAACTGGATGATTATTTCAATTTCTTTTATTCGCAAGTTTCAGGATTTAAATTAAAAATTGAAAGTGCAGGTATTTTACTGATGGAGAAACGTCGTGAAATAGTATATTCGACGCCTATATTTCATAATGAGAATCTGTTCTTCCTATCCAGTCAAATGTTAGTCCGCCAAAGAGTTACCAGTTTGGGACGTATCACTGCGATTACTTCCGAGTTTCTTTCACAGAGTCGAAGCTATTTGACTAGGATCGGAAAGAGACAAAGATGTTTCGATTAAACGTCATGTAAGGCAAAGGTGTGATGACCAAGCCACCTGAATGTATTTTAAAGTCATTTCACTACAGCATTGTGCAGTTTCTTGAAATAAAATCAATATTTTGTGTTATGTGATAAATATAATTTTACATTTACATTCCAAATCAACTTCTGAATCTCGTTGAATAATCAAAAAAAAAAAAAAAAAAAAAACACACAAAAAGCCAAAAAACAAACAAACAAACAAACAAAAATATTTGATTCGTTTCGTACATTTCAAAATTTCTTTTGAATGAGCATTAATGTACAATCCTCTAGTTTTTCGTGAAGAAGTGCAGCAACTCAGAGATGAGTTACATCAAAAAACGACACGTGAATGATCAGATTTCAAACGAACCCTTCATTTGATTCTGGAAACTATTACAAAATGGATGAATCGAACAATGATAAACGTTCTTGCGAGTCATCGGCAAATTTTAATTAAAGATGAGCTACAGGATGTATAAGACAGTGAATGCAATGATTCTCAAAGAATGTTACAACTAAAGAGAATCATAAAATGGTTTCATGACCTTAGGAATCTTAACTAAATTTTGCCAATATCTAAAGAATTAGGGAACAGCTTCCAAGTAGAGAAACAATGGCGAAAAGTCCTTGAGGGCAAAACCGAAACAAATTCTTTACTTTTAGCGACATGCTTTCTACATTAATATAACTTGTCAGGCTTCCTCTCTCAAAGACTAACAATGACGCTTCGAATCAACACGAGAGAGAAACGCAACTGTGCAAAACTTAATTGCTGACGTGGATGGGATAAAATCTTACATCAAAGGCTTGGAAAATAAATTACATAAGCTTTATTCCATATCTCATATCTCGAGTGTGATGTTGTCAAATCGTTTGTTAGGAAATTAACAAAAATTTTACCCAGATTCGAAGAATGTATTCAGTTTGAAGCGTTGAACTACTTAGTTGCAGGTTTTTCTACGGTAAACCCAAACTTGGCACCGCCAATGCACCTTCTAAACCGATTCATCTCTAAACAAAGCTCTGCTACTACATCCGGGCCCTTTGATGTATGTTCAGGCACAGTGACGGTCGAGAACCTGATTCTAGCGCTATACAAATCAGTGTTTCTAAGTTGATACGGGCATACAAATCAGATCAGTGCTTTTAAGTTGATACAGCCATACAAATCAGTTTTTCTAAGTTGATATGGCCATATAAATCAGTGCATTTAAGTTGATATGGCCATATAAATAAGTGTTTCTAAGTTGTTATGGCCATATAAATCAGTGTTTCTAAGTTGATATGGCCATATAAATCAGTGCATTTAAGTTGATATGGCCATACAAATAAGTATTATAAAGTAAATACCGCCATACAAGTCAGTGATTTTAAGTTGATGCGGGCATACAAATCAGATCATTGCTTTTAAGTTGATATGGCCATATAAATCAGTGTTTCTAAGTTGATATGGCCATATAAATCAGTGGATTTAAGTTGATATGGCCATACAAATAAGTATTGTAAAGTAAATACCGCCATACAAGTCAGTGATTTTAAGTTGTTACGGACACACAAATCAGTCTTTTTAATTTGATACAGCCATACAGATTAGTGCTTTTAAGTTGATACGCCCATACAAATCAAAGTTTATCAAGTTGATACGGCCATACAAATCGGTGCTTTTAAGTTGTTATGGCCATACTAATCAGTACTTTTAAGTTGATACTGCCATACATAGGCGGCCCGGGGGGGGGGGCAGTTGCCTCCCCTCACGGATTTTTAAAAAATCCAGTATGCAGCTTTAGCCTGGTCCCTTTGATTTGGCTTCCCCCCCCCTCCCGGAGGGGAAGGGGGAATGGCTTTGCCCCCCTCCCAAACATTCCTGCGGACGCCCATGCGGCCATACAAATAAAAGTATCTAAGTCCATATGGGCATACAGATGTGTGATTTTAAGTTGAAACGGCCACACAATTCAGTGTTTCCAAGTTGAAGTTCAATTTAATCTTTGAAATTTCCTCGTCCTTTATGTCTGTCCCCGCGGGTGTGGGTCTTTGAGCCTCTATCCCGTCCCCTTCCAAATGGAAATATATTTAATATTCCCCCGTCCTTTCGTGACATTTCATTGTTGTTCCTCGTTTCTGAAGAAATATGTGCTAGGAGACTACTCATTTCATCTGACTTGGAAGATAGCTGCTCCTGGGCGTCCTGTAAGATATTCAGTGAGGATTTAATGCCATTCATTTCTAGAGATAAGGAATGAAATGACCCATTCAATTGATCTGACGTCGAAAACAACTTGTCGTGTCCGTTTCTCAGCACTATCAGCGAAGATTGAATCCCATCCATTTGTACAGTCAAAGATCTTAATGAATCATTCATCCTTTGTTGGGCGATCATGATTTCATTAAACTTCGGTTGATGTGACCGGCATTCTGCAGAGATATTAGAAAACTTGTTTTCTGTGTTGAGGAATTTTAAGTCCATTTCAGTTTCCAATTTCTTTCTGGCTAATTTTTCTTTTCTGAACCCATGAGAAGTAGCCTCTATCTTCCGAGAGGCAAACAATATATTGCCTAATTGGGCAATTTGTTCTTTTTGTTTTTCGGTTTGTTCCAATACCATAATTACCCGGGATATATTAATATCTTTTTCTCCAATCTCCAAAAAAGCATTTCTCAGTTTGGCTACTTCATTACAAGAGCACGTTTCTCCAGCCGATGTCTCCACCTTTTTAAAATCGTATTCAATAGATCTATTCGAGCATTCTATAATTTTAGCATTATTTTGTCTCTCCTGGTTCAGCTTCTCTCTTAATTCCTGGACCTCTTCCTTGAAATCTTCTTTCAACAGTCTGACCTCTAACTGTATGGTTTCCAGCTTTGATGACAATAATGATAATTTTGTATCAAGTTTTCTTAGTTCACTGCTGTTGGATATAGCTCCTTTCCCTGTTAGGGTCAGCAACAAGAAGCCCGAAAGGATCAGGCAGGGTGACATATTGTAAATGATGTAACCTCTTGCGTCTGCTGATCTTTAATAGAGTAAATGTGATTTAGCCTCTTGCAAAAACAGAAGCGCGGAATTACATACTTGACATGGCATGCTTTACTTTCTCGTTACGTAGCGAACACATTGGTTAGACAAAAGTGTTAGCAATTTAGATTGTCCTCTTCCTAAAATATCATTAGTGTGCTCCCCCTTTATAATTTTGCCTCTTGAGTTACACTTTACTTGTTGTAGGTGTAATTGAGCATTATGTAAAAACAATGTCTGAAGAAAAAAAACTTACTCAAGAAATTAAAAAAGAGAACGTAAACAGAAAATTCATATTCAAGAGGTCGGTTTAATAACAAACAAATAAACAAACAAAAAAAAACAAAACAAACCCCACGTATATATTTAAATTGCACTTCTGCTGTATTCTTGTATTCTTCTGAAGCGTTTGGTAGCATGTAAATAGTTGAATGATACCAATGCGTTTTCGGTCTCAAAATTCAATGTAACTTTCCTTTAATTTCTGATTATCTGCTATAGTTTGTATGCAGGAGAAAGCGAGAGAGAAAGGGAGAAAAAATGCGCTCACAATTTAACTTTTCTCGGATGATTTTGATTTCCAATGTGGAAATAATAAAATAATGATCACATTTATCGAAATAAAATGTACAGATAATATGTCGTAAAATTGTATGCCTCTTAAATTCATCGAAATAAAAATGTATAGATAATATGTCCTAATATTGTATGCCTCTTACATTTATTGAAATAAAATGTGTAGATAATATGTCGTAAAATTGTATGCCTCTTACAATATAAGCGAATGATTGTAGGTAATTTATGCCACGTGATTGAGGTGAAACTCAACTAGGTTCCTGCAAGAGGCAATGCACCATTTCCTCGCTTACAAATCAATACTTTGTCGCGTCTTGCACTTGTTATTAAATCCAGTTCGATATGCACATACACTTGGGCCAATAAATATCACTATTGATCTCGAATGTAATCCATTATATGTATGCTAGTAGTACTGACTGCAGGAAATGCTCTGAACTTTTTCTCTCCATGGCACAAAAAGGTAATTCTCTGTGTCAAGATGATTCAAGTACTTACTTCTTTATAAGAAGTAATTAGTAGGCTAGCCATCTGTTTAAGCGCAAAACCCGTCAGCCACTTCACTCAAACTTTTTGTCCGCTAACAGCTTCGATATTTAAGGTGATATTCGCAGACTTCTATCACACGAAAACAGACCATACTCGTGTCAGACTTCTATCACACGAAAACAGACCATACTCGTGTCAGACTTCTATCACACGAAAACAGACCATACTCGTGTCAATAATAACAACACAGATTACCAATAATCAGCTGATTAACAGCCTCAGGCAACACATAAATTCAAGGTCAAATTCTCAGATATCTAGCACACTGAAACAAACAATCGGACATTAGCTGATAATATCCTTGTGGAATATTTTCTCGAACACAAACTGTATATGTAAGCCACTGTCATAGACACAGCTTTATAGTCAAGAAATAAGATAAATAAATGATTGTTTACGAACTCAAGGAGTTTAACAACGGTATGTTAATAATCTTACTAAGATTAATCTCTATGATATTATACAGGGTGTATTCGAGAGATATTGTTATATGAGAGTGAGTAAACCTATAAGTAGTAAGATAATAATGTAACGCAAACACCCTCCTTATGATATTAATTTACACTCAGCTACTAGGGGGCTAATGTATAACAAGGGCTATACACTCAAAATTGGGCAAGTATATCAGTAGCAGGTTCCTGGTATTCATTAACCATCTAGCTTCTTATTTCTGCTACTTCAGCTATTGTACGTTTAATCTGACAAATAAATGGAAACTGTACAATTTGACGGTTGCAAAAGAAAGAAGAAAATAGAAAAGATTGTAAAGCACGTAACAAAGCACAAAATACGACAGCAGTGTGCATATAAATATAAAAGTGAGCGTGGATATTCGATGGCTTATTATTGCATATCTGCTATCATTGATGATGAAACGTCTAAATATAAGTGTGATAGGACGATAAAATATATATCGTTTGGCAAAGATTAAAAAACAAAAGTACACCAAGACTAAAAAAGGAATTAAGTAAACGATTGAGAGAGGAAAAGAAACAAGAGACACGAGAGTATGTGTGCTATAGTTTGATTCATTCAAGGCATGAAAATTTATGACAATTAAATAATGGACTTCATATTTAAAAATTAACTAGCAGTGCACCTTATCCTTGTTTCTGCAACTCGGTTCCATGTTACAGCTAAACGAGACATTTCACACTTATGTAATTGAGATGAAAAATATACAACACAAATATAAATTATCTTAAACACAAGCCACTAAATATATTTCATAACTACACTTTAACATTTGACAGGGATGAATATGTTAATAGAAACATTGATCTGTGTGATATTCAATTTTGGCACCATCAGCTTAAATGGGCAGTATGGATGGTAGCAGCTGGAAGCGGAATATCTAATTGGTATTTGACAAATCAAAGTGTACCAGAGTTAGTAAAATCAGTATACAGGTTTAATGGCTATTTTCAAATATGAAAACTGTTGTCTGAATGTCCGAAACTATTACCCGATGAACAGGCTTTAAATACAACCAACAACAACATAAATCTGAAACAATTTAGCATTAATCTGTAATAATGTTAACATTTAACTAAACCATGACTTAAGATACATTAATGGAAAAATTAAATACTTGATTGATAGTGAATCCAAAGAACATACTAGAGGAAATTGTCTTTTAATTAAATTAACTCAGTGGTAACAAGTGATAAAAAAAAAAAATATTAAAAAAAAAAAAAAAAAAAAAAATTCCTGGACTTATTTCTTTTTGCTAGATAGCACTTTTCTGACAGAAGAGGGAACAGTGAGATTGAACCCAAGCATGGGTCTTGATGATACGTAGTTTAGGTGCTCAAGTTCAAAACATATTTATTACACAGTCTGTTTCCACTGTTCAAGACATTGTAAAAAGAGAATTATTTGAAAATTTAATTTTAGACCAACAGGGTTATGACTCAGGTGAAAACATCACAATAAGATTTCAGCAATATATTTCAGATTCAAAAGTTAGGCTAGAATATGATATTGGTGGTTATAGTATATATTTTTATTACTGACTGATATGATGATGAAAATGGGAAACATTGTTCCTCATAACAACAACTTGAAACATTATTACAACAACAACTTGAAAAATTATTACAACAGCAACTTGAAAAAGTTATGCGATAGATTTAAACTAGGACTGAACACTGCTATACATACCAGTCGTGGTAAAAAATATGATTCCAGCAGGTGAGAAGCAGTCTTTAAGAATTAATCAAAAGATTGACAACAGTATTAAATAAGTGAACGATAGGAAGAAATACGTAGACAAGAAGGAAAAAAGGGTCACACTCTTGCAATCGCAACTGAACATGATTCAAATGAGAAAGACATGAAAGAAATAAACATACATTATAATCATGATAATATTTTACGATAATTTTATTTACTTTTTTAAAAATATGTTAATAATTTTTAAAATCCTTGTTGATGCTGTATTTACAACTCGGATCAAAAATACAACCAATAAGCCAACTATTGCTAGAATAAGGACAACGGCATGATCGGCCAAGAAAGAAAACAACGTGTCCAACTGTTTTCTAAAGCTAG
Organism: Margaritifera margaritifera; assembly: GCA_029931535.1. Classification (NCBI taxonomy): domain Eukaryota; kingdom Metazoa; phylum Mollusca; class Bivalvia; order Unionida; family Margaritiferidae; genus Margaritifera; species Margaritifera margaritifera. The sequence continues at coordinate 3,912,323 of JAQPZY010001695.1, forward strand.
CTTATTACACTGCCAGTTATACCAGGCAATGACGTAATTGATTTATGGACAGCTCGATCAATTAGTTAGCAATATTTTTCATTCTTTGTTTGACTTTGTCCACGGCAGACTTTGTGCTACATTTTCCGCTAGAACTACTACTAGCACTTGTTCCTCCGCCACCTCCACTTTTACCAAATTTACTATAGACAGAGTAAGAGATGCTACAATTGGTAGTATATCTGTAAGAATTGTAGCACTTGTCGCACATTTGTCTTCAAACAGCTGGTTTAGCTTTTCACCTAATGGTAAATTTCCTGTAACTTTAAATTGTTATTAGTGTTGTTTTTTAGTTACGCTCGAACTCTATTAAGATCTGCAAATACCTTTGTTCTTTCACTTTCAACATTTTCTAAGGTTCTTTCAATTTCATCTCTTTTTCGTTCCATCTATTTCTTTACTGATATCTTTCTTTATGTTCTCTACCTGTTCGTCATACATACATTTTAACATCTGATTTCACATGATCTATCACTAATTTAGGAACTGCTACAGCATCTACATAACCTGTTATCTCTTTTTATTTTATGCTAGGCAGTGAAATACTGGATTTTCCGAGTGATATAATTGTGATATTTCACTGCAGTGAAAAAATATCATGATATTTTTTCACTATCAGTCAATAGCTCGCGTGGTGTAGTGGTATAGATGGCCACTTCGCATCCCGGCGAACCGGGTTCAAATCCAGCAACAAACATATATATTTTTTTGGTTTCATTTTCTTTTTATCTGATATTTTACCTTGAATTGGGAAGAAGCATTATGTAACTACTGATATTTTATGTGCAAATATACACAAAACAGAGCAAAACATAAACGGCAAACCGCTGACATTATCGCGCGGGATGCAGTAAGAAATCAGCAATTTCAGTGTGTTATACAAATTGCTAGACAATACGCTTGAGCATAAAATAAAAAGAATATTTGCTTTCTCCGAGTGAATAACGGATATATTTCATCTCGTGGGTGAAAAACTTAAGTATTTTCACCCACTCGATGAAATATATCCGTTATTCGCTCGTTTCAAGCAAATATCCTCTCTCTCCTTGCGGATTAAATTATCCTCTTTCTGTAGGTGGAAGTTCTCAACATTGAATTCTTTTGTGCTAATAATTTAGTATAGTCTCTGTTTCTCTTACTTGCTGGTCAAACGGTTTATTTTGTGTTGATTGTCTGCATCTCTATTTCCTCAGGAGCTCTTAATGGATGTTGTTGTACAACAGTGGGTTTTAAAGGCTGTTGTCAATATCTGCCTAGAGGTGTAAGTGCTAAACATTCTATTTGGATTACACTTAAGATAAATTTGAATTTGTATTTATTTATTTATTATATTTTTTTTATATTTTTTTTTTAGAAGGGGGACGTTTTTTGGCAATACAATGTTTTTCCCTCAGTCGGTAAGTGATGCCTAATTAGTTGATATTGTGTATCATCTATACTAACATCTTGTTTAAAACAAATTCTTTGTATTTATCCATTACAATTGCAGATTCAGGAGTTAGTTGAGGAGTTTACAAATTTTATTTTAGATAAATTATGATTTAAATCATCTTCAATTATTGCATCTGTAATTTGTTCCTCGTAACTACCCTCATCGTAAACAGGGTTATCAGATGTATGATCAAATTTTTCTACACCACATTCTGCAATTTTCACGCTATTTAAATGGATCATAAACAACCGGAGAAAGAATTGGGTTTCACAGAAATGAAATATAGCAGGATCTTTATATCCTGTGAAACTGAAGAATAGAAACTAGTGTTGAAAATAAGTATAGCAAATGGGACATGCAAAGAGATTACTTGTGAAACAAAAAGTTAGACTAATGGACGAAAAACAAATAAAGAAAAAATATAAGATCTTTGTCAATACAAGATGAAATAAAATATCCAAGTGATTGTCAGATTTTATCATCCTAGTAGTAACATCTCTGATGAGTACATTGTTACCCATTAATGATTTGAATGACTTTGAGGCAGAGTTAAATGAAGATTACATGATATCAAATGGAATTAGATCATTTACTGAGTTTTTATCATTTAAATTTATATTATAGATCGTTCAGCTTAGCATCATGAATGCAATCCGCGTGTGTAGCTCAGTGAATTTTCATGTGCGCGTCTCGAAATGTAGATACAATGACCTTATTGGTTTCACGCATCAGTGATTTCAACACCATTAGTATCAGCAAAAAAGAGCAACAACACTAATTCGATGGATTCTGAAAAAGGATGGGTTCTGTACATATAATCCGCCACGTTAGTCCTATAGTTATGGAAAAGTCCATTTTTTATACAGAACTGAGCGGTTATGGGAGCCATCTCGTGCCACTATTAAACAAACATTGTCTGCAGCATCAAGTTTTCATGAAACTATTATAAATTTGCACTTAATGTCTGTTTATGATATGATTTGTCTAATGAGTAGACGATGTTGTTTTTTTTTTTTAACCCGTGACACGCGACGGCTTCCATAACCGCTTAGTCCTCTATCACAAATGGAATAACTCCAGGACCAACATGGCGGATTACAAGTACACAGACCGTTCTTTTTCAGCATGTATCGAATGAGTAGTATTGTTCTGGTATGTCGAAACAAATAATATTTAAACCATTCGTGCGCGAAACGAATTCGCTAATATTAGCTACACTTCGAGATGCTCACGTGAAAATTTCACTGAGCTACGGACGCAGATATCATTCGCGATGCTAAGCTGAACGAACTGTAACACTCTATGTGCATTTAGTGCTCGCTTAATAACACATCATATACGTAAATTTTAAAAAGTCAAGAGGAAAAACAAAACCGAAAATAATGCCAACTGAATGTGTACTGGATGCGTTGTAATTGATGCATTTTTTCCTAGGCCACTGTTGTTATTACTGGAGTGTCTATCTCTTTTCTAGTTTAAGTCATTTAAGAAGAGGCAAAACAGATTAAAAAATGTTATACAAAATCTCTTTATTGAAGAAATTGGCAGTTTTGGAAGCTTACACTTTTGTGCTTTCACTAGCTATCATATTTCGTGTGTTTGACTAGTGTTAACATTTAATCTGTTGTTCTCTTCTGGTCAGTAAATCAAAATAAGCACAAGGAATAAGATGACAACTAAAGAAATCTTATAACTACCAGTATGTTGCAAATCCTAGTTTAGCAAAAGCTAGTGTTAAATCTAAACTGTTTCAAATATATATGGTAGCGAAAATACAAACTGCACAACCTATGCATCCTACATTGCAGACAGACAATGATATTTGTTGTGTTACAAATGATCAAGGAAATTAAGACTGATGAATTATTTGATTAAAAAGATCACTTAAGTAATTTAAACATTACGGAGGTGTAAGAAAGAAATACAAAGTGCGGTATACAATTTTGAAATGGGGAGACGCTTGCATAGCGTCCGTTTCCAATTGGGTTCGCCTAGCACCCACCGGTTTGAGAATCACAGGAATAGCAACAGTATTTATAATCCCTTTGGCTTTTTGTCGGATTAGTGAAATTTTACTGAGGCTTGTTGCAAAAGTTTTCAAGCAAAAGTTGATATACTGCTACATTTTAAAACATTATGAGATAGTAACCTCGGGCTTTAGTAATTATCTGCTTCAATTATTTGAACCCAAACAGTGCATATCAAGAAAAAATCAGACATAATAAGAGCAAAGAAGGATTCCAGACAAAAAGAGCAGAATTCAAAGAGAACAGAGCAAAGACACTCGATTACCTGAATGAAGGATTGAGACAACAAGGTTTGGTTGAATAATTAGATGATGCTTTTGCTTTATACACATCTACTCATACTGGTACTACTTTAGAGAAACCTAGACAACCTAAATGTTTTGATTGGTATCAGCTCCTTGATGAGTAGGAAACATTTGAGTATGTATTCACTTGTAATGGGTGTTATTGTTTATGTTTGTTACAAGTTTCTTGAAAGCTTCACTAGTTTTGTAGCTGTTAAATAGCAAGAATAGCAACGTATGGTTATACATAACACCACGCAGAAAAGAGCAAGAACCACACTGTATTAAAGATCTTAATCTGACACATAAACACATTCCAAGTGGTATTAATCCTGAAGAAAATTTATAAGTAACAATATCTAAGTTGGAACCCAATGTCATGGTTGTACCTGAGTCCATTTTCATATCGCTTAATGTAAAGGTTAAAGGAGATGCTAACAATTCTTTGGTAAACAATTTAGAGAGAATGTTTGTTAAAGACATAATGTTTTCTTATGGAAGCGATGGTCATTGTAGGTTGAAAGACAATAACATGTTCATGCCATTAAAATATGTGTTGTTACCAGCGTCTGTGAGAACAAGCAAAGTAGAACAAGGTATCTTTGATGATAAATTGAGAAAGTTAAGAACGGAAACAAGAAATACAGGAAACATTGGTAAAGAAGATGTTCAGTGTTTAGTATACGGAAATAAATTTAAAATATCACTTGATATCCAGATATTACTATATATCACTTGATATCCAGGTATTACTATATATCACCTGATATCCATATACTACTATATATCACTTGATATCCAGATACTACTATATATCACTTGATATCCAGATACTACTACATATCACTTGATATCCAGATACCAAGATATAAATATCAATTGATATCCAGATACTACTAGATCATAGCCCATTGTATTCTTTTGTGTTTTCTCATGAACTGTGGTTTGTCATTATATTGGCGAAAGCATCTGAAGTGATAGGAGGGGGTAACCAAGATTACGAGCTGGAAAATATTTGTCTCCGGCACGATACGATTACTTCAGATTGAATAGCTCAATCCATTAACTACAAAAATATAGAAAATAAATTCATCTAATACAACTTTAACAAGTGCCATACTTGATCCACCACGACTGAGTTTAAATGGAGTATGGATACTGTGTATAAAATGACGGAGAATCTGATCCAGAATCTTTCTGCAATTCAGTGATAGAAAAATAATGATTACTGTGCAAGGATTCCCAGCATGTTTTATTCTCAGGGGTTTAAATATCATGTCAGATAAAAATTATATGTCATGGTACAATTTTGTGGAATGACCAGTATTACACTAGACTTGATTGAAACAGATTACATGCACTTTTTTGATTATGCTGTCGTCATGTGTCCTGCATTTCTGAAGAAGAAGACTTGCAGCAGAAAATGACTTTTAGAGACGACAATGTAATTGTGATGGATCCTGATGACAAATAATACCTATTATTAGAGTCACTCATCAGTGTTTACTAGGGCACTGATACTTTGTCTCTGATAGATGATTGTGTCAACTTAGATGATGCAAAGAAGAAGGCAACTAACCTAACCAAGTTATCATTCAGTAGTAGATATTATGGAATATCCGTGTGGGTGATAGCACAGAAATATAATTCATACAGGACCTGCGTGAAGATGTTAGGTTTTTGGTGGTCTTTTTCTCGAAAGATAAGAAGTCGATGGAATATTTGTTCGAGGAAATCAGTGTACTGCCAGTAATTATGAGAGAACTAATATGTGAAAAGTTGGAAGGAAACAAAAGAAATAAACTTTACTTAAGTTGGAATATCCCTTTGATTACAAGGTGGTAGAGTAACCATATGGAAATGTGTTTATGTTATCTACTAAATAACGTTTATCATCGCATGCAGAAAAAGGAACATTATTTACCGTAATATTGTACGACTCATGATGATACGACCTAATTATTTTCATCTCTTGGTAATTGACACTTTGGTTAAAAAGACAATCCCTGTAATTCATCTTTGTAAAGTTTTGGAACTTTCTTATTTATGTGAGGAACACCGAATATGTTATCTTTCTTGTAATAATTTGTACCGTAAAACTGGAAGTCATCATGTATGTGATCGTAATATTATTTGTCTTTACGTAAATAAATAACGAACATGTATATGTCATTAAAACCTCATGTTATTACTATCTACCGATTTTAGCTTATTGTAGTGAAAGTCGTACATCAAACACTAAGATTTAGCACAGTGTAACGATCAGCATTCTGCCAGTCCTTTGTCAGTACGTATGGTACTTTGATTTTCTTTTTGAGTGTACATGTATCGACAAGACGGTTAACTATAGAGCTGAACAGTTGTCAGGTTTTTACGCACGTGGTGAACGTGTCAGCTATCTGTCGGGCCCGGCAGGGTTTGGTGTAAAATATGTAAAAATAGAACTATTTTAACTCAAGATTTTCCGTGCAAGAGGTCATCAAAAGTTTATAATGGTAGTCTGTAGAATTCCTGGGAGGAAACTATTCACAGTGAAGTTTTGAACTGTTTGCTGTGCTATAAAAGACCCTACATGTGCTTTACATAGATGACGGATACTCTACGGATGGACAGACAAACGTACAAACGTTGAACCAATCTCTCTGGTGAGTAAGTTGTATATAGTTGTTTGGGAATATTTATTATACTTTTCATGTAGGTTTAGAGTTTAAAGTTTGTGTTACTGCACACATGAGAATATTGACGTCGTTGTGAATATTTTAATTGTTTCATTTAAACTTACCCTGAAATAATAAGTTTAATCTTGCGACGGTAATTATCGTGTGAAATTATATAACTGGTTATTTCATAAACAAGTCATACGTATTTGCAAGAGTGTAGACCCCTTTCTTCCAATCTTATAAGCCTGATGGATTCTTCTTCTTCGTATTCTTGTTGTTTTTGTCAAATATTCTACGTCATGGTTAAACCCGGACACCCACTATTTTCCGTGGGAACTATTGGTGGTGTTTCAGACTGACACAATACGATTGGATATAGAATCTGTATGTTATTCTTGGACAGTTACGGAGGATGTAAAGTGAGGTTTTCTTTATATGGACCAATCAAAGGACTGGAATTCCTAAGTATTATTTATATCTGTTCTTCTTTTTTCTTTTTCTCTTCTGTCTTTTTTCTTGTGTATAGATTGTACTTAAGATTAAGTTTTTCAATACATTTTTCTTTTGAAACAAAATGTCTTTCTTGTTTTCCCTGGCAACACTAGCACACGCAGCTAGTAACAACATGTCTTTCTTGTTTTCCCTGGCAACACTAGCACAAGCAGCTAGTAACAACATGTCTTTCTTGTTTTCCCTGGCAACACTAGCACACGCAGCTAGTAACAACATGTCTTTCTTGTTTTCCCTGGCAACACTAGCACACGCAGCTAGTAACGACATGTCTTTCTTGTTTTCCCTGGCAACACTAGCACATGCAGCTATAGTAACAAGTATTATTTTCAGGACACTTCATTAAACAGCGAAGCCACCTTGAATGATTTTGGTTAATTTGATTTTCTTGTTCTTTATCTATGATTGTTCTCCTTGCAAATGACAAATCTTTCCAGTATTTGCTAAATTAATTTTCATCGGCGTATATTTTAACTTACAATTTCTTGCGTAATTCTTAATTTTTTCCCAAACTCAGAATTATTAATGAGCTTGAAAAAAAACATTTTTCAAAGTCATTGGTTGTTTTTTGTCTCAGAGTGGTATTCAATTCACTGTAAGGTTTTAACAATAGTTTATGGTCGAATAACACGACCCTATGTATCATCGTTAGTTTCAAACTTAACTCAACATACAACTTCAAATAACGATAGTGGATACAGTATCTCTCATTGTTTTACAACGTGCACAATAACTTAGGTACTAACAGTTTTGTATCATTTCTATACTCTCAGTTTCTTTTGTAATGATGATAAATCACATTCTCGTAGAATTAGTTTTTCAGGCGCTAATGAGTAGTCTTTGAAATAGTCATGTAGCCGTGTTGGTAACTCTAAACCTGATTCTCTAATGCCACACAAACATTGATCATTATTCTAAGACATTAGACCGTCTTGTAAGACTTTGATTTGTTGTTGGGTTGCCCATCTTGAACTCTTGACAGGCATTACTTGGCTCACTCTTCGTCCATAATGGTTGTTGCCATCTAGATCCATAATGAATGACCTTGACCGTGACCTATCGTATTCACCATTGTCTCGTTTTATCTTCATCATCGACGTAGTGCTCGTGATTTGCGTCAGCGCATGTATGTGATATCATGTTAATTAATCCTCTAATTTCCAAATCAATCATCAGGAACATATCTTTGTAAATAATTCTAATTCTACTTTACTTATTTTAAACTCGCATTATAAGCTATTCTCGGTGCGTTGTAATAATGTGCTGGATTTAGTTTGGAATTATTCATACAGACATTCATGGATTTAGTTTGGAATTATTCATACAGACATTCATGGATTTAGTTTGGAATTATTGATACAGACTAAACTCTTGAAAAATTTCACACAACATTAAAGTATCTTTCTTCATGTAATTCTCATGAAAGTAACGAAGAGATTTCAATTTGAAATGTTTCATAACATCTTTTACATTCTGGTAATCCTCCCGTGTTATCCCCAATCCTGCGAGACTGAAATATAATTTTTCTGTTGATGTTAATTTAGTTTCCTTAAACCTCTCAGAGATTAGAATAGAATTTCTCTGTTGGTGTTAATTTAGTTTTCTTAAACCGTTTAAAATCATCCATGTAATCGTACGGGTAAGTGTCGTGTTTGGTATATTTGCGCTCTATATTTTTAAAACGTTTCATGGTTTCAGTGAAGTTGTTCTAACGACTGTTCCATGAACCGAAAACTATCAAGGAACCTGATTGTCATCTTTTTACAAGAACCTCTTTGCCATCCATTCCATCGACTATGAAATGATTACAAAACGAAATGTATTTTATTATTATTATTATTTGGTATCATTGTCTCTTCATGGTTTGGGTCGTTGATAAACTGATGAAAATTACAGACTGTCAAATTATGGATAAAGAGTGGTATATACCTTGGATGTCTGTAATTCAAATTACACTCATTATGTGCAGGAACTCAGTATTTCCCAGTTTAATGACCGCGATCTCTTACTTTGTTTTTTTGCGGGGGGCGGGGTTTAGTTCCTTTTTCACTAATATGAAACATGTTTTTGGAGTTAAAATACTATTTTCTTTGGTGAATATCGTGTTTTGGACTAAACTCGTCTTAAATTGACTCAAATAGTTTCGACAAATGCTCGTAGAACATTTTAATGCAGACTGTTCCTCTGTATACCATAAGTTTATAATCTTTTTTTTTTTTAAAATATAGATCACGTGAAGACAAAATCCTGACTGTATACGTTCGGTTCTTTTCCATTGTCTATGATTTACTATAGTCTTGTTTGTATTGTCTATGATGTATTATAGTCTTGTTTGTATTGTCTATGATTTAGTATAGTCTTGTTTGTATTGTCTCTGATTTAGTATAGTCTTGTTTGTATTGTCTATGATTTAGTATAGTCTTGTTTGTATTGTCTATGATTTAGTATAGTCTTGTTTGTATTGTCTATGATTTAGTATAGTCTTGTTTGTATTGTCTATGATTTAGTATAGTCTTGTTTGTATTGTCTATGATTTAGTATAGTCTTGTTTGTATTGTCTATGATTTATAGAACTGTTTACGTTCGATTTACACGGCGTCGTTATCAATAATTCAAATCCTTCTTCATTTCGGATAAAAAAAATTTATTGTTGTTGATACCAGTAGTTGACAGTGATGTTTCGCTTTTTCATTTTTGCGCCTAGGCGCATTTCCCCAGAGATCGCCGTATTAAAACTTAATGCAGACGACGTGAAACTAAAAGACGGTCTGCGATCTCCACGTCATAACTTGAGGGTTGTTTATTCTGTTTTTGAACGCAGTCGGAAATAATGTTGAGCTTCTATTGCTATATGAATTTATTAGCTGTGCATTATTATTTGTAATGACACTTATTTCACTCCTATAACTAATATTTAATCCTTTCGAGTCGAATTTATATGACGTCATAAAGTAGTTCCAATTCTTCAGACTGAGACGATACGGAATCAGAAGTGTCAGTGGGTGATACACAGGTCTATATCAGATTGCCGGAAAATGATACATTGGTGCCGTATACCCATTATAGGTATACAATTAAAGGAATTTTGGCCGGAGAAAGCAAGAATCACAATACTAGACACACGCATGTATATGCGTCTGTTCTTTTATTTTCTTTTATATTCCTCATAAAATCCAAACTTGTACAAAATACAGTCGTAAGAAAGGAGGGAGATGAGGCTACGGGGTTTAATTACGAAAGTCTCCAAAACTATGCCCAAATTTCTGCTCATAGATTTTGAACGAACTCTGTTTCTCTGATGTTCCCTCCACTGGTTTTGTGGTTGTCGTGCCAGATTCACAACCAGAAGGATACGGGTTGGAATCTTATCCAGACAAAGACGGGTCAGCCGTCATGGTGCGTGTATTTGGGTAAAGAATTTACTCCAAGGAATTGGTACGATATAACCTTTCATGTATTAACTGTCATTAAAATCAACCAATCAACTAATCAATCAACAGTACAGTAAGTGTTCGGAAGTAAGATCCCACAACCAAAATTTTAATATCAGTAATATGTGTATTTGTCACTATTGCGTAGCTTATCCTTATCGCAATGGGGGGGGGGGGGGGGGAAAAATACCCCAAAACAAACAACAACAACAACAACAACAACAACAGCAACAACAAAAAACTCGTCCGTGCCTTCAAAGCACCGTCATCAAATTAAACTGACCCATAATGATATATACTTTATCCTTCAGTTGATTTCTGATGATAATATGAAGATATACATAATCATAGGAATGATGAAACCTTGACTACATGTCTTAAGTTTTAAAAATTCTCTTACAATGATAGTTAAAATTTAGTTCAAAATATTATGGTCCACATAGTAATTAACCTCCCCTCAATAACCTATTTTATTGCACATATATATTTATGTGTTTAATTATTGTTTCAATTCCCAATAAAATAAGAAACAATAGTTGAATTTTACTTATAGATCTCAAAGAAGAAATATTTTAAATATTGTCCTTAACTATCGCGGTCTAGAGAGTTTTCAAAGGGTCTTTACTTACGGCTACCAATTATAGATGAAATATGTTTTGATACGCAATAAACCATACATCTGAATGGGTGCAAAGTTCAGTTTATGAGGATGTTTCCGGCCAATTATACCTGATACACGTTTCCAGAAACTCATAGCTGTAATAGTCAGTTGAACACGAGTTGTCAACATGACGCGTTTTCCCACTTTTCTAACTCTTCTGTTGATATTTCTCTTTATTCAAATGGCCGTTGGCAGCATTACCGAATGGAGAAGATTGAACATGATGTTTTCAGTATTGAGCTCAAAACTAGACGCGACGCAGTTGGAAGTGAAATTTCTCCACCAGGAGGTCCAGCAACTTAGAGATGAATTACATCAAGCAAGACAACACTCGGATGGTTTGATGGTTAATGAAAGCTGGAGGAAAATGAATGATTCGGGCGAAAATAAATGCTCATGTGAGACAATAGGTAATCTGAGCAATGAATTGCAGGATATACGACACAATGGAATAAATAATTCTGAAAGAATTTCAAAACTGGAGTCATTTTCAGAATCGACTGATGAACTGCAGGATCTTGTACAGATTTCATCCACATCTAAAGAATTAGCGAACGCCTTTCGACAAGAGAAACAATTAAGAAAAGACTTTGAAATAAAGATTGTGACTCGCTTTTTAACGATTAGTGACATGCTCCTTAACATGAACCAAACGTGTCAATCTTGTACCTTCAGAACGGACAAGGATGTGTCGATTGAGAAGGAGATGAACTCAACATTACATAGGGTACTAGTTGACGTGGAGGAAATTAAATCTTCAATCAGAAATATTGAAAACGACACACACGTGTTATCTTCCATAACTCATTCACAGAGTGCAATATTAGCAAATTCTACGATTACAACAAAGAAGAACGATGCTGAAATTCGTCAAATATATTCGGAACTTCAAAGCTTGAAAGATTTAATCGCATACTTGTCTAGAGGTAAGACACCCATATTGGAAACAACCACAGCATCCTCTAAACCAGCTACTGGCAGTACATCCAAGACTTCTGATTTATGCGCACGCACGGTAACAGACGAGATCCTGATTCAGAGTTCTATCAAGGTGGGATCTCGTGTAGTCCGAGGAAGGGATTGGGCCTGGGGGACTCAGGATGGTGACCCACCCACTGCGGGGACGGTGGAAAAGGTTGATTCGTTGCCAGGATGGGTTTGGGTGCGTTGGGACAGCGGGATGTATGTTAACTACAGAATTGGAAATGACAAAAAGTTTGACCTGTACATTTGTGAATGATTGTAAGATCAATATTACGCATGTCAACAATCGAAATGTCAAATGATGTAGCACATACTTATGATTTGCATGGATGAAAGTATATAGAGTTTGTTTAAGTCTGTCGATAAAAACGTGCAGTAGTTTTCATTATAGCATCCAAAAATAAAATTTTCTTCACGTGAAATAACTGTTTTGCATACATTTTTATCTTACCAAAGGGAAATACCGACGAATCAGAGATTTTATTTTCCATTTCAAATAAGTACTTGTTTGCAATGAAGACTTGTACCTGTTGAAATTTTTCTAGAATGCTTTTAATCTCCCAAAAATATAATGCCGGATATTAATAGATTGCATGAAATGATTCTATAATGGAACCTTTTCTTCAGTAAAAGTTTTTCCAAAAGTAGACAAGACGGTTACTAAAAATAAGATGCCGAAAATGACGTCATGACGTAATGTATGACGTCGTGTTTTGTTATTACACTTGTCCAATATATATCATTATTATATACTCATTTTTTTCTCCATTAACTCTGCATTGTCAGAATCGTGCAGTATTTCTCCATACTGCACGGCTTCATACTGCACGACACGTGTGTCTAAAAATAGTATCTCGTGTTAGGAACTACTTTTTATTGTAAACAAACAATGTACGCAAATGTAGCAGACACCGGAGCTTTGCTTTATTAGATTTGTCTGTGGATGAACTAAACAAGCTGTTTGAGAGTAGAGATGATAAAGCTGACGATGTGGATGAATTCATCGAGTCACAAAAGAATCTTTCAACCAAGCAAATGACTGAACGTGATATTCACAATGTACAGCGGTGGCTTTATGACAACAAACGTGAGGCATGCAGTATTGAAAATATCATTCTGATCATATAAACACTTATTTAGCCAAAATTCAGACCATGAACCGTGCTCTCTAGAGTCTATACAAAAAAATAACATAAAAAGGCATCTTATGACCAAATGATATTCCGTTTCTCTCAGAGACCGTCAATTTTACAAGTCAGTCCAAGCACTAAATTCGAAAAAAATACAACTAAAGAAGGCGGGTTTTGGTATAAAAGCAAGTGCCTCGGAGCCAAGATAACGAAGAAGCCTTATTTTCCGCTGACGAAATGGACTCTCACACCCCAGCCGCTTTGCAATTTTGCCGTTTTTTTTTTTTTTTTTTTTTTTTGTTGGTTTTTTTTTGGAGAAATTTTTTGGATTTATTATGACAGTACATATAAATATGTCATCTATAGCTGGTAATAAGAATGACAATAAATGAACTTACTTTTCTGCATCTTGAATTTCTTCAAAATGTACTTTCTGATCCACGGCGCGAAATTGCACTGCAATCTAGACTACATTTCCATCAGAAATCACATTCCAAAGGAGAATTTACTGCACTCCAAAACGAAATGAATTTGATATTCCCTAACAAAAATATTTAATCCTGCATCTTCTTGAGAATTTCACTTAAAAGAATTTCATATTTTGTCCACCTTATGATTCCAAACTATCAATGACAGGACAGTAACACATGTGTAAGCTAGCTTGCTGTCGAGGCCAGTCCCTTTAGCTACATGTATATCGCACGTAATAGAACCAGCTGAAAACTAAAAGAGCAGAATTTAGCTGAATCGACAGAAAAACAAAATCCCTCCATTCCAGATCAACTGGGAAAGTTGTTTCAAGGCGCAGTCATTTACAATATGACTCAAAATTTCAATTTTAAGTAGACCAAAATGAGATTTCTTTTTGAAACGAATGACTCAGCGGGCGGTATTCTACCAAGTTCAAAGGTCACTGGGCGGTGCCATGTGCGCATGAATACTGTTACTGTGTATTGGTTTAACTTCTGTTGTGTATTTACTTTAGAATATAGCAGAAATTCAGTTACTTTGTTTCTTGTAGTGTGTTCTTTTTTTTATTCAGCCTTAGGTAGAAAAGCAAAATGAGTATATAATAAAAAGGTTACTGCATTTGTATGGGAAAATATGAACTCGTTTTTTCTGAGCTATACTGCACTCCTGACGTGGTGCAGTATAACTCAGAAAACTCGTTCATATTTTCCCATACAAATGCAGTAACCTATAAATATTGTACTGTAAAGTTTTCACTAATCATTTTGTGTTCTAGTGTTATGGGTCCTGTGTTATTTGTTCCGAGAGAGAGAGAGAGAGAGAGAGAGAGAGAGACTCCTAAAAGTGTTCTTTAACTCAAATCCAGAAAACTTAAGAAAATAATATCTCTCTCTCTCTCTCTATATATATATATATATATCATCAGCCCATGCGTAATAGCACGTTCTCATTTTTTTTTCTCGGACGACATCGTAAGTCACACGTGGAAAAAATACTCGCTTGAAGAAAAAATAAGACAGTGATGGTTATGCTATATCAGGACTTGACATTCATGCTTATTTTTAGCCCATACAAAACTTAATATCTGTGTATGTGTGTGTATATATATATATATATATATATATATATATATATAGTTACACATTTAATACCAACGAGGGTCACGACTATGGAAAAGTCCTTAGATTATGACATCCGAACATCCGAGCCACATGCCCATGTTCATCTGATGTAAATAATGTCTGCCAAGTTTATGGGCAATTCATTAAAAATTTAGACTAGTTGCACACACAAGAATTATCATATATATCATTTACATTTAAAACCTAAAAGGGGCATAACTCTGGCAAAATGGATTGAAAAAACATGATGACAGAACAATATATGCATGTTAACCTCATGTCAATAATGTTGGCCAAGTTTTAAAGTAACTCATCAAAAGCTGTTGGACTAGCTGTACACGCATATATTATGATATACTGTATGTATGGCACCCGGACAAAAGCGCGCCGACATAATCGCTCAAAGACGAAAGCCTACAACAATTACCATTTTGTGTCTCTAGTAAAGAAACTAACAAATACATCATTAAAGATCATTAATCATCGTTTATTAATTAATATCTCAATATGGCGTTAAAGATCAAATACCATCATCTATTCATTAATATCTGAATATGCAGAAATATGGCGTTAAAGATCAAATAACATCATCTATTCATATCAACCACAGCCTTCGTCACTTCATTAAGTTCTGGAGAGGGATCATGAATATGCTCCGAAACAACAATTACTGCATCTGTTGCATCAAATTTCAGCCGACCTTTGCAGTCTTTTTTCACGCATCTCCATGACGTACTACCATCCGAATGAATACGATCTTTACGAAGCCGATAGCCATCACGTAAAATGTGTTCTTTCTGCTTCTGCGATTCGGTTCTTTCCATAACTGCAAATGTTTGGGCCTAAATATATTCGTGTGCTATTTATACAGTTTCAGATACGCAAGTAGCTTTGAAGAATGACTCTTCAAATAATATTTGGAACTTAGAAATTATGTTACTTTTCATGTCTACTTCTACTCTTCAGGTTTGGTCGGTGCGCTTTTGTCGGGGGTTTTAAGCTGCGCGCTTTTGACGGCGTGCTTTGATCGGCGCGCTTTTGTCTTGCGCGTTTTTGTCGGGACACCTGTACGTATATTTAATGACAAAAAGGGGCATAACTCTGGAAAATGCATCAAAGCATGCACATGTTCATCTCATATGAATATTGTCTGCCATGTTTCTAGGCAATTCATCAACAGCTGTGGAACTAGTTGCACAAACAAAAATTATTATACATAATTATACATTGAACACCAAAAAGGGGCATACCGGTAACTCTGGAAATGTGCATCATGATGTCAGAATGAAATGCACATGTTGAACTAATGGCAATAACATCTGACAAGTTTCAACAAAATCCATTGAAAGATGAATGTATAGTTGCATACACAAGAATTTTGGGATGTACGAAGGGGACGGATGGACAAGCCTAATGTTATGTACCCCTGTTACCTAACTGTTAACCAACTGCTTACAAAGAGTCGAGTGAAACAATTCGAGTTTTTAGTACTTGAAAGAAAGCAATCTGCTTACTCTACGTGCTAGTTGAAAGTAAATACTTAACAATATTTCATATGAACAGAAAGTCGAGAGTAAAGACTCGTCACCTGACATTGTTCTATATTATGACTGGTTCAAACTTTTGGTGTAATATTACAGCAACTTTTTGTGTCTGCCATTTTTAGTGTGCTTGTATATGGACACAAGGCATCTTGATCAGAATTTTTCCAACAATTTAATTTAAAGTATAACACTAAGTTTGGGTATGGGTTATGGATGTTTGAAACCATTACAGTTAACAGTTAGGTGAGTGCTAGCTAACTGTTAGTTGAGTGATAGTTGACTATCAGTCGAGTGCTACTTCAGCACCGACTAGTGGAAAAGTCAGAAAGCTGGTCTATTTATTGACCTAGACGGAAGTTGGGATGTAGTGAACAGTTAGTCGAGTGTTACTTTTCCATATTTGTGAGTTCAGTGCAATCTAATTTTCATGTGAATTTTTTACCTAGTGGATGGTTAACGACTAGTTAGCCACTACAGTTAGCAGCATGTATACATTTTTTGTATGGGAGCTGCCATCATATCTTGTGCACACTGTAGATGATGCCCAAATCTTTTATCAAAGGCTCGAAAAGCAGAACCAGAGGATAATGATAATAATAATTCTGTATTTAATGTTATTTTCAGCAATAAACACTAACAATTATCAGCTATTTATACCACAAACACCAGGCATAACAAGCTAAGCTGAGGCAAGGTACCTTGCTTAACGTTACTCATAATAGCCTGTATCCTGAGATTCAAACTTGTGACCCGATTCAAACTTGTGACCCACTGGCTACAAGTTGGAGACTAACCAGTGAGTTATTCAGTTGCTCTGAATGTTATATTGGCAAATTGTTCATTACAAATAAACAAAAATGGTGCCATAATTCATTGAATACATTCAGTGTATGAAGCACCAAAATAATCAGTTACAGGTTTGTCTATGGAGAAACAGCCATACTCGGCACAAACTATCATCCTTGACATTAATCTCTGCTACTACATCCAGCCCCTTGGACTTACAAACAGTCCGTGGAAGGGAGAACCTGGGGAAATCAGGATGGTAACCCATCCATACTAGATACAGCAGGGCTGAGCACATTTTTTTTCATCCACTAGTCCCGGACTAGCGACTTGGAAAATTTTACTTGCCCGACTTCAAAAATGAATAGTCCGGGACGTCGGGCAATGGGATTTGCTCAGCCCTGAAGATGATTAAGAAGAACCTGCAAGTCTTCCCTCCCATATTTCAACAGAGCTGCCCTCTCATGAGGAAAGTGCCTATAGTCAAATGCTCTAAAGCATCTCAAAGGTTCTGCTTATGTCTCTTTGGAGAAATAGCTACCGCACATTCAGTAGCAGTCTTACGTTTTATCCCTCCACTTTCACAAAAATTTTCCTTCTCCGAATCTCCCTTATTACCTTCTTTGCGAAAATAATTTAGCAAACTCATTTTATGCACAAAGTAACTATCAGATTGCTTGACAACTACTTCTAAAGTGATAATAACATACATTTTCTCTTTTAAATACGAACAGAGACAGCTCAATAATTAGCCTAATTGTTTCGCTTCAAACGCAATATCGCACGTGGAAGTTAATCATCTGTATAATCAATTAAAAATTAAAGAATCATTACTGTCATTTAATCTGTTCATAAAGGAAACCAACACTGATGTAGGTAAAGTACATTTCATTAATTTAATTACACTGACTCGCTGGATTAAAATCATAGTGAGCCGCTCGTGAGGATCTGGCTCGAGTAAACACAATGCAACAAAGTCGCTTAAAACACTGCTAATTGATCATACTGGCTTTCTTTTGTTTGGCGTGTTTTGATTTGCCGATAATTTGGTCGCTTAGCTCAATATGCAGTCAAAAAAAAAAAAACAGAAATAAAACAAGGCTGAACTACGATTATATTTAGTAATTTGTACACACTGATAACAAATAATGAAAAGATGTTTCAAAATTTTTATTGGATTTTTACGAGTCTGCCACATGACAGAACATATTATGCCACCGACATCCATGTCTCTGTCTGTCCAACTTTGAATAATTTGGTTTCCGTACAAAATATAAACATCACATGCCCACACTATATCACACAGGTGGGCTGCCCTTTAGGGTACAAACCTTGCCACAGGTGGGCTGCCCTTTAGGGTACAAACCTTGCCACAGGTGGGCTGCCCTTTAGGGTACAAACTTTGCCACAGGTGGGCTGCCCTTTAGGGTACAAACCTTGCCGAATTCAGGATTAATGTTTAAGATCAAGGTCATTGTGACCTGAAGAAGTGAAAATGTTTCAGGTCATATTACAAGAGTTCTACTTGACATAACATTATCAAGCTTTCCATCATTCAGTCTTGAAGATACAAATACTTAAATTGATTTCAGGGTCAAGATCACTTTTTCCAATTTTTGGGAACTGGTTCTGCACAGCAACTTAAGTCCAACTTCACATACAATCATAAAATTAAGAGACGAGTTGCCATTGTGAATATGAAAAAAGCCTATTACTTTCAGTGTCTAAAGCTCAAAGGTTGTAATGTATAAAGTGAATGAAATTGGAAAAAATTTTCTCACAATAACTTGAATTTTGGAGTGCAATCATTAACCTTCACATGTTGATTAACCTTGGGAATAAAAAGAAGCTTAATTACTTTGGGGTCAGAAGGTCAGATCCATGTGTGATGATGAATAAAACTCTTTTTCCCTATTGATTTTTTTTTTTATAAAAAGAAAACAAAAAAAAGTTTAAATCTTTTTTACTATGGCAACTCAACATTCCATTTGGACTCCAATAATGCAACATTGGTAGAACAAGTCACAAAGGACATTCCTACACAATTTGATCCAAAAAAAAAGAAGCAAATACAAAGGCATCTTATCCACAAAGTTTACTTGAGCTATAAGATGCGGAACTAATGTCATTGTGTGGAAACCATTTTTCTTCTTTTCATCACTGTGACCTTGACCTTTCATCTTTTCAAGCCAAAATCAGCTGGGTTCTTCCTTATCCCCAAGTACAAGCCATCCACAAAGTTTGATAACTGTAAATGGTGGAAAAATCCAAGTTATTGTGCAGAAATTAAATTAGTTATAGACAGAAGGACATACGTATGGACGAATGGCTGGACAACATCATAACATAATTTGCTCTGCCTTATAGCGGGCATATACAAAGTTACAGATGGAAACATGAAAACTATGTTCCATACTTTTTTTAAAAATAGAAAACTGTGGAGTTAAAGTAGACATTTAGGGGTTCAATTCTGGAAAAGATGAAAGGGTGGAAAAGAGTTTCTGACCTATAAACTGATCTGGAAACAAAGTTATGCAACTGAAGTAAAAATGCAGAAATTTTTTGAAGAACGTCATAAGTATGCATCACAAGTAAAACTCTATTTATGCAATTAATGTCTTCAATTCCTCAAATACAAGACTGCTATTCCCAAATTGTAAATCTATGCTTGAGTGAAAGAAAAGAAGAGACTGAGATTTGTATCCACTTTATTCATAATAATACTTTGGTCTTAAATAGGTACAGAAAAATATATGTCAATAAATATATGTTATTACACATTATTTACACATTTGATTGTCTTTACATATTTGTATCACATTTAAAAAATGTAGAAAATAGTTTGTACTCCGCAAATGTACATCATGAAAGATATTTTTTATACAGTAAAATATCCGATTTAAAATTTGTCCATTAAGATCCCTTGTCTGTGTAAGGGAATGTTTTACACCCCCCACTTTAACTCATTAACCCCTGGAGATTCTTTTCATTTTCGCCTGAAATGGGGGTAGGAAACGCATTTTTGGGGTTACTTCTGAATGCAGCAAAACACATCTGCTTAAGAAAGTTTTTCGTTTAGCCGGATGCTTAGGTGTATCAGAAACATTGTTTTTGATTGCCTATTACGCTCGTGCATGTGCAGAAGGTTTTTTTTTTTTTTTTTGTATTGGATCCCCGATTTTTGTGTCCTGACCCCTTTTTACTCCAAATCTCAAACTTATCCTACTTTTTGCAAAGGTTCATCTGTCTGTGCGCAGTTCGGACCGGTCTGCTTTAGATCGAAGGCCAAAAAGTCTAAAATCCGGACACAAACTCCGGTTCCGGAACTGGCAATTTTTGACCTAAAAAAAATCGGGGTCTCAAAAACTGCATTTTTTTCACTGTATTTTTTAATGCAAGTAGAAAGTCAACATTATTTGGTATCATTGTAGAGCTACATCTGTCTACTTTCCTGAAATACCATCCACTTTAGTGTATCCTAAATGATGTTCACGTTACAGAGCTCGGAAGTAGGGTACAACCTCATGACGCATAAACGGGGCGCCAGGGGTTAATGAGTTAAAAAAAGGATAATTATAAACAAAAGTCATATAGAATCCTTTTAAAAAATGTCGTTTAGTTTAAACTTTATTTATTTTAAATCAATTGCACAGCAAGTTATTCCAACCTATACAAATTCACTCTTGATAGCTGAGATATTGGAGTAGTGTGGTCCATGATGATGGAGGAAACCACTGACCTTGGATGGATGATCATACTCTTGCACATGCTGGAGCCCAGTATCAAACCCTGAACTGCTTAGGTTTAAAGAGAGTGCTTTACCACCATGTATTCCTGGCCACAAATGTCAACTGGTGTGCAAAAAGGCACTAAACTAAAATCAAGCGAGTACACAGTAACACCAGTGTTAGAAATCTGAGTACACAGTAACACCAGTGTTAGAAATCTATCAAAATAAACCTTCCTTATAGGACAATATGAATGGGCAGTCTATATCTCTTAATATTTCCTTTTATATTGGTAACTATTGCTTTTATTGCATTAAATGATTTTTAACATAAGAAGACAACACAGTGAAATCTTTAACTTGATATATCTGGCACACATCACAAGATCTGATTACCCATTTTATACTGAAACTGATTCGTACAGACAGCTGTGTAGAACTAGACATTTTTTTAGTCAGTGGTGGTGCATCAACATGAGAGAATGCAGTAACGTTGGTCAATCTGGCTTTACAGGACAAGTTTTTCACATAATTTTTCAAATTGACTAACCATTTTAAAAGGTACAAAGCCATACATTTTTCAATTCAAAATTTCCAGATCTAAAAACTTCAGTGCAAGGTAAAGTTAAGTAAACTAGCAAACATACTTTTTAAAAAAAAATTGCTTTCAATGCAATTTTTCTATTTTTGAAATATTATTTTACCTCCAATATGTAAGTGTATGAAATGGGGGAGGGGGGGGGGATTTTATGGTTAAAAAATAAAAAATAATCAAAATCCATCAAGAATGTCAAAAGGTTTTTATAATTTTATTAAATTTACTCGCATTAGAATAACAGGGCAAGTAGCAGACACAGATCCTTACTGGAAAGTTGACAGATAATTCTGTTCATTCTGTTTCAGTATTTTCATTCTATAAAAATTCTATACTAAAAATACCAGTTTTGCTATTTTTTTTGGTCCATTTTAAGGAATGCAGTAGAATTCATAATACTATGCGCATATATCTATATTTTTAACAAATTTCATTGTTTGAAAAATATGAGTTACTTCATAGGATTTATAGAATTCAAAAATGATGTAAAAGGTACGGAGTTCCATATTTGATTGAAAAGATCATGGGACATGATGCTGTTGAAATGATCATGGGACATGATGCTACTGAAACCTGAAACTTCTCTTGACTTCTCTGGAACATTCTTTTCTTTTGTCTCCAATATTCATTGATGGATGGAAGACGTAAAACACCCATGCAAAAACCGATCCGATTAAAATAATGACATGGCAAAGCTTCATCCGGCTGTTGTATCACTGTCCCTCCAACCCTGGTATACTGTCAAACATTATGAGCAGTTTTTAAATAAAATTTTCACCATAGTTTTTTTAAAAAAAATTTAAATCATGTGGTCACTCCATGACATAGCAATTGTATACCTTTTATCTTTATTTCCTTCTTTTAAAAAAATTACACCTAAAATAATGATGTATTACAGCTGAAATAATGATGTATTACACAGTTAAATGCACACTTCCACAAAATGGTAGTGAATGAAGTGAACATATCACCATAATTTAATCACAAATGAAAAGTTAAAGTACGACCAGAATTGAATCCTGAATGAAATGGGTTAACAGAGCAAGTAATGTACTTTTTAGCATTTATGACATTTAAGACCAATTAAGCCTTGTCATTTAGGATTCAATTCTGGTCATATGTTCACTACATTCAGTCTACCATGTAATGGAAGTGTGCATTTAACTGTGTAATACACAATTACCTTAGGTTTACTCTTTTGAAAAGAAGGAAATAAAGGTATAAGGTATACAAATCCTATGTTGTGGAGTGACATTACAAGTTAAAAAATAAAAAAAATTGGTGAAAATTTGATTTAAATTCTGAGTTTCAACATGTGCAGATCTAAATGGCAGATTAAGCAGCAAGTGATGTGGATGCCTATTTTGATGAAAATACAGACAATTTTGCAGGGGAAATTGACATTTTAGGCAGTGGGGATTATGATCTTGACTTCATCTAAATGAACTCAGCTGAAGATAACTGGTTAGTTGAAAATTTTATTTGAAAACTGAGTTTTAACATGCGGAGATCACACTGGCAGACAGTACTGATGAGGCAGTGATGTGGATGCCAATTTTGATGAAAATATAGGCAATATTTTTTTTTGGGGGGGGGGGGGGGGGGGGGAGGAATCAACATTCAACATTTTAGATGATAGGAATCATGATCCTGACTATTGAAAAATGAACTGAGCAGTTTGGACTTTTTACTCGGATATTGATGATGATGAAGGCTTTAATGGTTTTCAAGCTAACTGGACAGCCGAGAACTTCACTGCTCATAAAGTTGGCCTGTATACCAGGGTTAGAGGAACAGTGATTTAAGACCCAAACAAAGATAGACCATGTCATTATTTTAATATGATATGTGATTAAGATCTTTGGCAACATTTAGTTACAGAAACAAACCTTTACACAGAACAGGAGCACAGGATAAACCCACCCTCTGTCCCCAAATGGATGCCAGCTGATATTTCAATTATGAAGGCATTTATAGGTTTATGTATTTGCATGGGTGTTTTACATCTCACATCCATGAATAAACATTGGAGACGCATTTAAATACATGTGTGTGCATAATATTATGACATTTTTTTGCATTCCTGGAAATGGACAAAAAATGCTAATAAAACACTGGTCTTTTTACTACAGAATTTAGTATGGTATGAAAATATTGAAATAAAATGAACTGCTTTGTCTGTTGAATTGCCAGTAAAAAATCTGTCTCTGCTGCCTTCTTTACAATTCTCACGTGTGTAAATTTAATAACATTTTAATAACCTTCGACATTCTTCATGGATTTGTATTACTTTTTCACCATCTTAAACATCATGAAGTTCTTAACATTTCATACACTTACATATAGGAGGTTAAATAAATTTTTCAAATATAAAAAAAGTATATTTGCTAGTTTATTTAACCTTACCTTGCACTGAATATGTGACATCTGAAAATTCTGAATTGAAGAATATATCGCTTTGTAGAGAATTTTATCCTTTTTAAAATGGTATATAACTTTGAAAATTTATTTGAAAAAATTTGTCCTGTAAGCCAGATTGACCAATATCACTGCATTCTCTAGTGCAGATACACCAGTGACTGAAAAAAAATTCCAGTTCTACACAACTGCCTGTCTGGTTGGGCTTCAGTATAAAATGGGTTAAGGTGAAGTCTGATTGGGCTTCAGTATAAAATGGGTTAAGGTGAAGTCTGGTTGGGCTACAGTATAAAATGGGTTAAGGTGAAGTTTTACATTTGTGATATGCAATAATCCTTAACGTTCTGGATCAACAACGAAAAAAAAAGGCATGATCTTATTCTCTTATATGATATGTTGAAAATTCTATGTTAGAAACAGGAAGGAAGAAAAGTTGAGTATTGATTTGTATCCTGTTAGTTACATGATAGCAGATATTTATGACAAGTTCTTTGTATAAAATTATTCAAGTTAATGATCTCTCAGTTATACTGCCATACTGTATTTTTTTAAAACTGCTTTCTCATTTTTACTGTTTTTTTAGCAATGGATCCCTACATTTTTTCAATCAAACTTTTATCTCTTACAGTATTTGAAATTCTTGACATAAGGCAGCTACCACAAGCGTTATGTTTGGGTCTTGCTTTTTCATCCAGGAGAATCACAAATTAGGTTTAGGAGGATATTGGAGTAAACAGCATTTATGTCCCCCGTCACATGATAGCCTTGATCCTCAGATCTAACATCGTCTCTGCTAACCTTTGTTACCTGAGAAGATAAAGTGGATATTCTTTATATTAAACAAACGACAGAACGGTAAATTGTACACGAATATTTGAAAAATGTATTGACAACAATCTGAAAATTGTCACAAGCTTTCAATCACAACCTGAAATGTGTATTTATAGAAGTAATTTGTATTTCAATCACAACCTGAAATGTGTATTTATAGAAGTAATGTGTATTTCAATCACAGCCTGAAATGTGTATTTATAGAAGTAATGTGTATTTCAATCACAACCTGAAATGTGTATTTATAGAAGCAATGTGTATTTATAGAAGTAATGTGTATTTCAATCACAACCTGAAATGTGTATTTACATAAGTAAAACCAAATTTTTTATGAAAGTTAATAGCATTAAACAAATTCATTTAGGAAAGGAACAGTTACTATGGCACAGAAGTCAACATTCCCGAAAAACACACTTCATACATAATTATCTATATATTGTTGTCTAGAAGTATTACCAAGTGTCTTCACTTGTGCTGCATGGTATAGTGAGGTTTTTGCCAATACAGAAATTTACCTGTGACTTTCTAGTAAACAAAGTAAAAAAATCGGGTTCAACAGAGCCTGTGAATGTTGTTTTTACAATGCAGATCTCTACTAAAACATGTAAAACTGGGGGAATTCAGAGGACAAAGTTTATGTGCATGGCATTTTAACAATGCAGCTCTCTGCTTACACAGACAAAACTGTGGGCACCCTTGCATTCCAGAGGACAAGGTTTATCCCTATTGTAGTATTACACCAAATTTTCAGCTGAAAACTTCAATGATGATGTTGCCCTTGCAGGCCAGACAACTTGTTTGTTGGTTTTAACAGCACTTTTAACATATTATTGGCTATATCATGCCAAAGAAATGGGATTCAAGTGCCTTTCTCAGGGACGTACTGAGGCAGCTGGCCTGGGCAGGTATCAAACCTTAGGAGTGAGATGTTCTACCAACTGAACTACCGTGGCTGTCCCAGGCCGAAAATCCAAGCATATCAGGATATAAATTTTAGGCATATGGTAATGTTGTTCCAAAGTTTCAATTGAATATAGTAACTAATGTCACAGGTAAAGTTAAACCGATGTCTCACCATTTACTGACAAGATAAATATATTACCTAACAAATTTGGCTGCATATCAGCATGTGACCTAATCATTCCCAGTCTCACTTCTGCCATGCCCCTTTGATCTTTTAAAGACTGCCCCCTAATCACTCCCAGTCTCACTTCAGCCCTGACCCCTTGATCTTGTAAAGCATGTGCCCTAATCACTCCCAGTCTCACTTGAGCCTTGCCCCCATTGACCTTGTAAAGCATGTGACCTAATCACTCCCAGTGTCACTTCAGCAATGCCCCACTGATCTTGTAAAGCATGTGACCTAATCACTCCCAGTCTCACTTGAGCCCTGTCCCATTGATCTTGTAAAGCATGTGCCCTAATCACTCCCAGTCTCACTTCAGCCCTGACCGTTGATCTTGTAACGCATGTGCTCTAATCACTCCCAGTCTCACTTCAGCCATGCCCCACTGATCTTGTAAAGCATGTGCCCTAATCACTCCCAGTCTCACTTCAGCCTTGACCCCTTGATCTTGTAAAGCATGTGACCTAATCACTCCCAGTGTCACTTCAGCCATGCCCCACTGATCTTGTAAAGCATGTGCCCTAATCACTCCCAGTCTCACTTCAGCCATGCCCCACTGATCTTGTAAAGCATGTGACCTAATCACTCCCAGTCTCACTTGAGCCCTGTCCCATTGATTTTGTAAAGCATGTGCCCTAATCACTCCCAGTCTCACTTCAGCCCTGACCCCTTGATCATGTAAAGCATGTGACCTAATCACTCCCAGTGTCACTTCAGCCATGCCCCACTGATTTTGTAAAGCATGTGCCCTAATCACTCCCAGTCTCACTTCAGCCATGCCCCACTGATCTTGTAAAGCATGTGACCTAATCACTCCCAGTGTCACTTGAGTCTTGTCCCATTGATCTTGTAAAGCATGTGCCCTAATCACTCCCAGTCTCACTTCAGCCTTGACCTCTTGATCTTGTAAAGCATGTGCTCTAATCACTCCCAGTCTCGCTTCAGCCATGCCCCACTGATCTTATAAAACATGTGCCCTAATCACTCCTAGTCTCACTTCAGCCATACCCCACTGATCTTGTAAAGCATGTGACCTAATCACTCCCAGTCTCGCTTCAGCCATGCCCCACAGATCTTGTAAAGCATGTGACCTAATCACTCCCAGTCTCGCTTCAGCCATGCCCCACTGATCTTGTAAAGCATGTGACCTAATCACTCCCAGTCTCACTTAAGCCATGCCCCATTGATCTTGTAAAGCATGTGACCTAATCACTCTCAGTCTCACTTTAGCCCTGACCCCTTGATCTTGTAAAGCATGTGACCTAATCACTCACAGTCTCACTTGAACCCTGCCCCATTGATCTTGTAAAGCATGTGCCCTAATCACTCCCAGTCTCACTTGAGCCCTGCCCCCATTGATCTTGTAAAGCATGTGACCTAATCACTCCATCTCACTTGAGACCTGTCCCACTGTCCTTGTAAAGCATGTGCCCTAATCACTCCCAGTCTCACTTGAGCCCTGTCCCACTGATCTTGTAAAGCATGTGCCCTAATCACTCCCAGTCTCACTTCAGCCCTGACCCTTGATCTTCTAAAGCATGTGCTCTAATCACTCCCAGTCTCGCTTCAGCCATACCCCATTGATCTTGTAAAGAATGTGACCTAATCACTCCCAGTCTCACTTCAGTCATGCCCCATTGACCTTGTAAAGCATGTGCCCTTATCACTCCCAGTCTTATTTTAGCCCTGCCCCATTGACCTTGTAAAGCATGTGCCCTAATCACCATCAGTCTCACTTAAGCCGTGCCCCCTTGATCTTGTAAAGCATGTGCCCTAATCACTCCCAGTCTCACTTCAGCCCTGACCCCTTGATCTTGTAAAGCATGTGCTCTAATCACTCCCAGTCTCGCTTCAGCCATGCCCCACTGATCTTGTAAAGAATGTGACCTAATCACTCCCAGTCTCGCTTCAGCCATGCCCCATTGATCTTGTAAAGAATGTGCCCTAATCACTCCCAGTCTCACTTCAGCCATGCCCCATTGACCTTGTAAATCATGTGCCCTAATCATCCTCAGTCTCACTTGAGCCATGCCCCATCTTGTAAAGAATGTGACCTAATCACTCCCAGTCTCACTTCAGCCCCATTGATCTTGTAAACTACAGTAATGATTATTTGGGATGTACATTTCTTGTAAACTACAGTATGATTATTTGGGTGTACATCTCATGTAAACTACAGTAATGATTATTTGGGATGTACATTTCATCTAATACTACAGTAATGATTATTTGAGATGTACATTCCATCTAATACTACTGTAATGATTATTTAGGATGTACATTTCATCTAATACTACAGTAATGATTATTTGGAATGTACATTTCATGTAAACTACAGTAGTGATTATTTGGGATGTACATTTCATTTAATACTACAGTAATGATTATTTGGGATGTACATTTTATCTAATACTACAGTAATGATTATTTGGGATGCACAGTTCATCTAATACTACAGTACATCTAATACTACAGTAATGATTATTTGGGATGTACATTTCATTTAATACTACCGTAATGATTATTCGGGATGCACATTTCATCTAATACTACAGTAATGATTATTTGGGATGCACAGTTCATCTAGTACTACAGTAATGATTATTTGGGATGCACATTTCATCTAATACTACAGTAATGATTATTTGAGATGCACAGTTCATCTAATACTACAGTAATGATTATTTGGGATGTACATTACATCTAATACTACCGTAATGATTACTTGGGATGTACATTTTATTTAATACTACAGTAATGATTATTTGGAATGTACATTTCATCTAATACTACAGTAATGATTATTTGAGATGCACAGTTCATCTAAAACTACACTAATGATTATTTGGAATGTACAGTTCATCTAATACTACTGTAGTGATTATTTGGGATGTACAGTTCATCTAATACTACAGTAATGATTATTTGGGATGCACAGTTCATCTAATACTACAGTAATGATTATTTGGGATGCACATTTCATTTAATACTACCGTAATGATTATTTGAGATGCACAGTTCATCTAATACTACAGTAATGATTATTTGGGATGCACATTTCATCTAATACTACAGTAATGATTATTTGGGATGCACAGTTCATCTAATACTACAGTAATGATTATTTGGGATGCACATTTCATCTAATACTACAGTAATGATTATTTGGGATGTACATTTCATCTAATACTACAGTAATGATTATTTGGGATGTACATTACATCTAATACTACCGTAATGATTATTTGGGATGCACAGTTCATCTAATACTACAGTAATGATTATTTGAGATGCACAGTTGATCTAATACTACAGTAATGATTATTTGGGATGTACATTTCATCTAATACTCTCAGCCTGTATCTTCATACAGATTTTTCAGATATCAGTCTGGGAAAAAAAATAGCAAAAACTGCACCCCCTTATGAATTGTTTACATCAAGCAAATACATTTTGTTCTCATTTTATGAGTAGGTGCTGACATCATTAAGATTATGACATCATAATATACATGACATCAAAAATGATATTAGGCTAATATACAACTCTATGATCTTGCAACAATATCTTCAACTCATGTACATTTTACTTCTGTTTAATTTAAAGATATGATTTGGCTTAGTCTTTGCAAAAGTTTAGTACTACTTTTAGTCCTGGTCATTATAATCTAATGTTCCGGATTTTTTCTAGTCTCCGCTACAGTCCATGACAGTTTTGGAAGTTTAGTACTACTTTTAGTCATGTCCCTTTTAGTGTTATTATGAATTTGTTCTCTTAATAAAAGCTATTCATAACATCAGTACAATATATGAAAATGTACTGTCACCAACAACATGATCTGAGGAATAAGTAATGCTTTATATATAAATCTTGGCTATATACATATAGCCACTAGACAGCAGGTTACTACACATGGCGTGTTGATGGCATAGTGTGTGGCGTTGGATAGTAGATGAAGGTTTATTGGTCACTGCACATGGTGTTTTGGATAGTAAATGACTGGGTAATGGTCATTACACATGGTGTTTTGATGGTATAGTGTGGGGTGTTGGATAGCAGAGAATAGGGTATTGGTCACTACACTTGGTGTGTTGGATTGTAGATAAAAATTTGAACATTACCATTCCTGTTTGTCCCCATAAACTTTTGACCCTTTGTCCCCATAAACCTTCAACCCAAAACTGTTGACCCTATAAAACATCTGACCCCATAATACCATCCCCATGTTAAACCTAAGGACAATTTTAACTTGGTATTTTCCATATGACTCCCAAGTGGCACACCCATGTAAACCTATGGGCTAATGTTAATCCATGTATGACCCCCATGAGGCCCATACAACTACTCATAACTAATGCACTGGATTTCAACAGAAAGTAGTATTAAAGCCTAAACAGAAAATGAAATGTTTATTGATTTCAGCCTCTTGACTTTTGTGTAGGATGACAAAGAAAACAGGTGTGATTCATCTGGTTATGGAAAGGTCACTTGCGCTAAAAATTCCAGTCATTTCCTTCAAATACAATTATTTCCAGAAAATGCAACATAACCTATGCTGATTATTTAACATGTTGTGTCAAACTTAATGCCCAACACAACCAAGATAGTTGTGATGCATCTGAACATATAACTAATGCACTGCATTTCATAAAAATGTAGAAGAATGAAGGAAATATCAAAAGGACTCGTTTAGTGAACCAATGCATAATAAAAAAAATCAAGAGTACTTTAAATTGTACATGGTCTGACCATCTTGTGACCTTTTCCATATTAATAACCTTGACCTTTGGATTTGACTACTGTATAATAAGATGTGGATCTAGGTCAAGTTTCATCAAAGTATCTGATGGGGTTAAAAAACGACAACATGAATAAGAAAATAAGCCAATGATTTGCATTATCCATTGTTGTGACTTTGGCCTCGAGACTGTGGATATGACAGTGAATATACAAAGCACTGTCAAGTCTAAATATATAAAAGGCTAAAAAGTTTCGTTACAATATCTTCTTGGTTTAAATGGAATTTTTCACATGCAAATAAAAAAAAAAAAAAAAAACAATTGACAAAAAAATATACTTTTTAATAGGATGTGTTCATTATTATTACCAACTGGGTTTTACATTCAGCCCACCATTATCTGTAATCTTGGGGAGAACCTCATCAGTTGGTGCATCTCAACACAAACAAGATCTTAAAATAGCATAATGTAAAGAAAGAACCCTGTAGTGTCCTATATTAAATCATGCATTTTACAATATAGGTAAGTTTTCTTTCTTTGTCCACCTGTTATTTGTTGTAGAAGAAGCACCTTTAGTGGTCATTTTAAAGATGTATAGATCAAGTGAAATTTGGTAATATATGTGAAAGAGAGCCTTTAAAAGTTATACCTGTACATGGATAGAGGTCACTGCTTTATATTTTCCTTTGCAATGACCTTGAGGCAGGAGGCATGGCTTTGGTATGCCACACTGCCTTGTCATGATATGTAACTGGTCAAAACTTCAGCAAAGTAACTTCAGTGGTTCAAAAGTTATACTCACAACAAGGATACAAGTCAAGAGTTACATTTTCCCTTGCTGTGACCTTCATCTTAAGGCTTGAGGTGTGGCTATGATATGTGACACCATCTATACCAAAAATATAATTGGCTAACGTTTCATTAAAATATCTTCAGTGGTTCAAAAGTTATACTCCGGACAAGGCTGCAAGTCACATAATTACATTTTCTCTTGCAATGACCTTGATTCTGTTTGTGCTCCAATTCTCATGCAAGTAAATTTAATGAAATTTTAATAACCTTTGACATTCTTGATGGATTTTTATTATGTTTTCACCTTGTTCTTAAATGGTGTAAAATTCCCCATGTTTCATACACTTTATATATAAAGGTAAAATGAATATTGCAGATAGGAAATTGCATTGAAAGCAAGTTAAAATAAAATGTCAAGCAGGTTTTCTTGCTTACATAACTTTACTGTCAACTGATTTTTTACATGTGAAAAAATATGACTTTAAAGAATTTTTTTTTTGATTTTCAAAATGATATATAACTTTGAAAAATTATTTGAAAAACTTGTCCTGTAAAGCAAGATTGACCAATGTCACTGCACTCTCCCATGCCGATATAGCAATGAGTGAAAAAAAATTCCAGTTCTACACAACTGCCTGTCTTACTGGGCTTCAGTATGAAAAGGGTTAACCAATTTATGGGGGTCCATTGCCACACTCCCATTAAAAGAAGGGCAACACTATACTGAGATTTTTAGCGAGACCACTGTGTTGTCTACAATGTGACAATAGTGATATTACAATTTAGACCAGAGTTTGTGTGCCATGGGATACACATCCAATGCTGTCTCTAGTCATGATTTGAAATAAACCAATGGGAAACACTGTTACATCTCTGAGCTGTGAAAATATACTGTATATTATAAATAGTTACCTGGTGGAAATGACAGGCACATTTGCCAGGATGGAAGTCTTTATATCTAGATGCAGTCATATTGTAGGTGGCTACCCCATGGAAACCATTTTGCTTAGCATATTCCAAAATTTCCTGCTCCATTCTCAATAGAACTGGTTCACCCTCCTGTAAATAAATAAGTAAAACCTTTCAAGACTGAAATCCCTTGGAATCAAATAAAATTTTCCATTTTCAGAGGTTTTCGGTTTAATAAAGTTCGCTATTTTTACCCAAGACCGAGTTGTGATCAGGCGCCTTCTCACATACAATTAAATGTGTATATATTTTGACAAAATGTCAAAAGCCAGTCAATTTTTGAAATAGATATGTGACAATTAGGATTTCATTGCATCTTTATGTGCTTCTGGTTTGGATTTCATTTCACTTTGTATTATGTTAGGCTGTTTTAAAAACCATTGGTTGGCCACATGCTCTGGTAAGGTATAGATTGTGTGCGGTTCATTCTAGCGTATAATTGACTTTTGGGAGTGAAAATTTCATTAAATTTTTCAGAGCAGAGAAGTTTCAGTTCAATGAGTTACAGTTATGTTGGTTGGATGGTGAGCAGCAGTTTTAACACATTATCGACTACAGGGTATTTGCAATATCTGTAAAACCACCATTTGTATTTTAATCTTAAATCCTCAATTGCAGGATCGTTATTCTGATATTAACATATGTAGAAACTTGTGACAAAAATCCATTTTGTTTAGCTATACATCACAGAAGAGTTATAAGGCTTCAACATTTCTGACAGTATAATGTCAATTTTAGTGCTTCAAATCTGTATGTTTAACCTGACAAATTGTGTTGCATTTGTGTATGTGTTATAGTATTTCATTTGTGTATGTGTTACAGTGTTGCATTTGTGTATGTGTTAGTGTTGCATTTGTGTATGTGTTACAGTATTGCATTTGTGTGTGTGTGTGTGTGTGTGTTGCATTTGTGTATGTGTTACAGTGTTGCATTTATGTATGTGTTATAATGTTGGAAATTACTTGCTGTTCTGCCAAACATTAGGTATTATCTGTTAAGTTAGGAGCTGCAGTAGCTGAATGGTTTGCGTGCCGGACTCATGATTGAAACGGTGCGGGTTCAAATCCTAGCATTGGATCAGCCCAGGTCAGTACTGTGGTATGTCCTTGGGCAAGGCACTTTACCACTTTACTCCATTTGCCTTGGCACTAAATGACCTACTTGTGTTGCAGTGACATACCCCCCCACACACAGAGAAATTATCTGTTAACATCAATGAAATATGTACAGTGTATACAATTTTCACAATTTTTTACATGGAATTTTAACATTGTTTATGGCACCCAGCTGCTGTCTTGGGAAAAAAGATATGTCTGTCTGATTCTCTGATCATGCAGACACAACAATACATGAATTTTGGATTCATGATGATGATGGATCTTTTTGTCTGGTCATTACCTTTGAAACATATCTGACATTCTTCACAAGTTGATGAAAACCAGCTCCAACACCTTTAAGAACCTTTGTTATATTGGACAGACCTTCCCTGAAACAGAAACAACCATGTTTTACAAAATACATCCACATACAAAATGACAAGAGTTATCAAATCAGTGAAAAAAGACATAAATCACTTACAGATTGGTATGTTGACTTCTTTTTTTAAAATAAAATATGGTTCAATATTATGATTCATTAATAATTTTCTGAGCAGTCTAAAATACAGAGTCGAGTTATCCATTATTTCTTCCTTTCATATGTTGGATTTAACATGTGTATTCATTGAAGTGGACTTTCTTTTCCAGCCTGAATTGTTTATTATTCTTTATTGCTAGATTATATAGGTTGCACTGTACTACAATCCTACTTTCATCACAGCTACTAAATTTTGTGGTTTCTAGATGTGAAACAATTTTTCAGCAATTTATTTTTTGTCTATTTTCCTTTTGAGCTGCAGTAACCCAGTGCTTAAAATGCCAGACTCATGACTGGAAGGGTGTGCAGGATTCAATAAATCATGCACTTGGAGCCCAGACTCCTGGGTATGGGCTACCACATCTTTATGTCAAGTAGCCTAGAGACTACATTTGATATAATGAATTGCTCTATATTTTTGGCAAAACACACGTACATAGTCTTAGAGCTAACAGTCTTATATTCAAGAGCTTTCGCTGCCTTCTTTGGGTTACTGAATTTAAGCTGGACAAACCAATTTCTTTTCCGGGTAGCCTACTAGGCTAGCATATGATTTTGAAATCTGGGCTCTTAGTTTCTTTTCTAGTAGCCAAATGGGATAGCATATGATTTGGAAATATTGCCTAATAATTTTTTTTCCTGGTAGCCCATTGGGCTAGCATATGATTTTGAAATCCGGACTCTTAATTTCTTTTCCTGGTAACCTGCCAGGCTAGTATATGATTTAGAAATCTGGACTATCAGTTTCTTTTCCTGGTAGCCTGCTAGGCTAGCATCTGATTTTGAAATCTGGGCTATCACTTTATTTTCTTGGTAGCCTGCCCGTCTATCAGTTTATTTTCCTAGTAGCCTGCTGGACTACCAGTATCAGTTTCTTTTCCTGGTAGCTCACTTCACTAGCATCTTATTTTTAAATCTGTCTGACCCTGGTGCAGGTCTGCATCATAGCTGCCCAGACCAGACCGGGTCGGCTACCATGATGTCTCTAGATATGTCACTTTATTCTGATTGATTTGGCATGATATGATGTTCATGGATTGATGTTCTGTTAAACACTGATCAATCAATCAATCTGTATAATTTCTTATAAATGTGTGTTCACATCAAAATAATTGAGCAGAAGCAATCCTCCTACAAACTCTGCAATAAGCACATGAAAAAAGTAAGTTTACATTAATTCAAGGTAAATACTTTGAATTGAGTATCTGACATGTAAACAATCAACTATGTTTTGGAACACTGACAGAGACTTGTTCCAGTGAAAAGCTCTCATTGTAAAGAGCTTTGAATGAAAAGATAACAATTATGTTCAAGGAAATTTTCTGAATACCTTTTCAATGCAGCCATGATAATATCAAGGTGTTGTTTGGCCAACCATTGAACCCCTCCCACTACCAGCACTGTGTTGTGGTTGTTTTCAAGGGGATGAGAGCTGTTAAAGACATTTAAGAGTTCAGGTACACAGATTATGTAAACATCAACATCTATCTGGTACTAGAAACATTTCACCTCAATGTTGTTGAATTTCTAATACTGAAACAAGAACAATATGTTTTTATAGCATAGTAAATAATAAGTGAAAAGAAGAAAAATAATTATACAACTACAAAGATCAGATTTTATTCTTAAACCTATCTATAGATAACAAATATGTACAAAAAAAGTTAAAATGGCTAAAATTTATGTTGAACTTAACATATACTACACTGCTATAAATTGTACAGGCAGGCCTATTTGCATAGAGTCATTTAGGTAACAGGTGTTCTATTTACAGCACACTGCACCATGTAGCTTGGGCACATGTACATCAACAGCCTACAAAGATAAAGGGTTAATTCTCTTTAACAAAATCAACATGAATTAGATCCAGTAACCTTGCATAATACATTGAACTCCTGTGCCTGAATGTGTCATTCATATTTTTAATGATACAGTACAGCTCACGTGATTTTTCGGAACCTAAAGCATCGCAGTGGGGGACTTTATCCCCTCCACTCTAGCTCCACGATAACACTCCGTGGTGGAGGCATTAATTGGCATACCTACCTACAAATCACCACCGCGTTTCGGCAGGCACGCCGATGTAAACTCCACTGTGGAGGGGCTAGTCGACATTACTGATTGACATCTGAACAGCCAATGAATGAAGGCCACCTATGGAAAGACTGAGATGTCAAGAGTGATTTACAACCGGATACCATTTGAAGAATCAGTCGTCTTTATTTCGATCATATTTGGACAATAAAAAAATAATTTCAAAAGGCTTGTATATTCAGTACACATTACTGTGTATAAAAGGTTGATCGACTTCTTTTGCAATAAGTTTATGATTTTAATTTATTTCAAAGAAATATGAACAAACTTAGGCACTGACTTGACGAGAAGCACACATTGCTGAGCTTCTCAAGCAGAATAAATTTATCATTTTGTTCCAAAGGAAAGTAATTCTCTGAGATATGGACAATTAAAATCCAAATTGACATCTGCTTCTCCCCCTCCCCAACAACAACAAACCTAAAACACTGAATTTACACTGAAATGCAAACCATGTGCCTAGTCTTTAAGCAGTAATAGCAGAGTCACGAGGCTGAATATTATGACTGCATGTGTACTGTAAGGGACTGACCATATAATATATGGGGTTTATATGTTGTTTTGTTTTTTTCGACAATATTTATTTAAGTGAAATATAGAACGGATTAACGTCTACTACAAAAATCAGAGAAAGACAATTGTTTTCATGCATTCCCCTCCCCCCCCCCTTGGAAAATTAAATTGTCTCTCCCTAATAAAGACTTGACTTCAGCTGATGTTCTACAGAAATCAAGGCAGTGACCATTGTGAACATTGTTGTAAAATATTAACAAGGGTTGGATGATGTAAGTTTCAGCTTGGGAACAGTGTGGTTTTATCACACGAAGCCATCTGACTTGGCGCGTTGTACTTTACAGCCGCAATTATGGTACCGCCATTAACAACGGAAGTTTGATGTATGTTAGTAATTAATCTGAACTCGGTTTATTACTGAAATGAAAAATAATATGGAAAATTCTAAAATCTGACATGTTCAGAGATTTTAATTTCCAATAAGTTTAGAGCATTTTGCATGGATGTATTGTCTCCACGTGTATCCTATTATTTGCTCATTTTTCTACGGCGAAAATATAAAAATAAAATATACTCTTTTAATTATTTTTACGCAGATATTAAAGAATGCAGTTTCCTGCTTGTGACTGTTAGAGCCTTTGGTTATTGAGCGTGTTTCTGTATGTGGTATATTGCTTTAAAGCTAGAGAGCTCGAGTTACTGTGGCCCAGTGGATAAAATGTTCAACTATCACACACACATTTATTGCCTGCGGGGGTGGGGTGGCATGTTGCCTCGTCCCTGCCTTCGGCTCCCCCCCCCCCCGAAAATACCTGCAGATGCCCATGAACACACACACGACTTTAGACCATGTGCTCAGGAGTTCCTGTGCAGTGGTGGCAAAATTTCTTTCTTTTTTGCTCCATAACGCTATAATTTCTAGCATGTTATTACTTTTTTTACCACTACTGAACGTTTCCAGATTTCAGTTTGTGTACGTTGAGATTTATAATCAGTCAGATTTTAATATTTTAATTCTGATAAATGTTGACATGTCAAGCAGCGAAAAAGAAAAATTTTGGTTAACATTAATAAGCATTTTAGCGTTATTTTTGAAACTCGCATTAGTGAAAAACATAAGCAGAATCACGAAAAACTTTAATCACAGGAACATCTTTTTGGCTTAGTGTGAATGAGGTGGCCGCTAATTGAAGAAAGCTAGCCAATCATGGAATACTTAAACTCTTACTCAAGCATGTACAAAAAAAAAGAAAGAAGGTTTTTAATAGTAATAGATTGCAATGACTTGCGCAGTAGTGCTTTGGATTCCATATTTTATGAGAGAGAGAGAGGTGGGAGGGGTCTTTTATTGATCATTTTTCTGTATTTTGCATAGTATGAGAGAGAGGGGGGGAGGGGAAGTTTACTAAGAAGAGTTAATGATCCGAAATAATTCATCTTATTTTTCTGTATTATGCATATTATGCAATAGGAAAACGAACAGAAAAGAAAAAGTTAAACGTTAATTTCATCTGATGCGCAAGTTTGTCAAATCAATGGCAAAGAAAACAAACCCGCAGAAGTGCTGCTGTTGTACTTTTAGGTTAACAGTTAGCACATGAAATTAACACGTCAATATCAGCAGTGTTGATGGCTTCTCTTGTGCTAGGTTACTTGCATGTGTCAACTATATGTATCTAGGATGACCTTTTGTGACCATTTGTGATTTTAAAAAAACCCGCTACTTTGGTAATTAATGCAAATTAGTACAGTTTAAAATAAAATAACGATGTGAAATCTTAATAATGCTTTATTTAAGCGATTGGATGTCAGAAAAAATCGTACAATATGTGAATGAGTACTCATGCATGGAGTAACCATCGGAACTTGTGTGATTTTGTTTCACTTCAGTCAGGTATGACTGCAGCTTTGTTATTAATTTGCTCGATGTTTATCGTTCTTTTCATTGCAGGTAGTACAATATCACTGACTTTCATATGATCATTAAAATTTTGTATTGCGTTTACTGAAATAGAAATAAGGATATGAATGCATATTTAGATTCCGATAACATAGTATTGAAGAAAAAAAAAATTAGATTCATTGCGCAAAATGTAGTATTAATACAGTTTGCGAGGCATTGTCATTACGTTATCATCATCTAAAATATGATTTGGCACATTGTATCATACATTATCTTCGTTAGAACAAGGAACTATTTATAATGAACTGAATTACGTTTTTTTCAGCATAAAAAAGTTAGGAAATTGCTCCCCAGAGGGATAACGATGTAGATAAATCAGTGCCCCCCCCCCCCTCCCGTCTCTCTCTCAACCTCTGCTTGCATGGGTGATAAACAGTAAACCACACCCATATTATCGTGACCATGTCCACTCGGTGGTGATCGGATGCGACTCCGCGAGAAAGCGTGGTGTGCCGGGCTATTCTCTGTGACAACTCCGTCAGGACGCGTGGAGTGATGGTGGAGGGATTTTTCTTAATCCTCTCCACCCCCACCGCGATGTGTGGGGTTCCGAAAAATCATGTGGCTGTACTGTACAAAAATTGGTAAGATTCAATTTATTTTTCTTCAAGATATTGTAATTAATGTACAAAAAAAAAAAAAAGTTTGGAAAATTGGCTAGCACACAAGTTTGACAAGAATCAGTTACAAAAAGTAAGTATGAAATACAGTATTTTTCGGACTAATAGTCAATGTACAATTTGAAAGGGCTAATTTTTCACATTTTTTCATTCCTTCATTCATAGATAAGTAAAAGTGGACTATAAGACAAAGTTCTGACCTTCAATGAAGATCATCTTTTCAATCACCCGCCCTGAAACCTCGCATATTCGATAAAGTATAATTAACTGTTTCATGTACTTGCTATACATTTATGATGTAAATAAAGCTCAGTTAATAATTTTGTTAATTTTATTTCAATAAAGCCTATAGGTATTTCCTTAGTTGGCTTTTGTGTGCGAGGATGCCATTTGAAATGATTATGTGATCAATCAAATGTTCACCAAAAAAAAAATCACACAGAAAAGTTTTTTTTATGATTCGATTGATAATGGATAAATATCAAGAATGAATTTACCAGCAGTTGATTGATTTTGGTGTGAAACTGAATAAAACTCAACACTAGTAATAGTTGGTTGTTATCTGGTGTTGACAAATTGTTTTAATTCATAAAACCCCTTATAAACGAAGTACAAATAAAGTGATTTGAATAAAAGTTCAGATTTATTCACAACATTTCTACATACCAGTGCTAACTGAAAGTCCTTGGATGTACATGACATGCAAGTGAATATATCAGCGTCACAGCTCATTTTCTTTAGAAGAATAACAGATTGACCAAATCTGAAAGAATTTACTCCTCTCTCAATTACAACAACATATTACTTGGATCAAGACAAAACCGATATATGCTGACACTATCAAAAACATACAGCCATGAGAGGAGAACCCTTCGATCCAAATGACTTGTTTGCAAGCTTGGGACAAACTAGTTACATTAGTGATTTTTATAGCATCTGGCTATACATGTCTGGTTACATCAGGCAGGATGCACCAGACCATTTTTCAGATTACAAGCAGTAATTAATGTGCTTACGACATGATAAGAACTTTATCATTTGCAAGCAGTGCTTGTATACAAGCTTGTTACACTAATCATTACAGACCCAACATTAAAAAATTAATGCCTTAGACTAATAATCACATAAGTTAAAATTAA
Source organism: Margaritifera margaritifera (assembly GCA_029931535.1). NCBI lineage: Eukaryota > Metazoa > Mollusca > Bivalvia > Unionida > Margaritiferidae > Margaritifera > Margaritifera margaritifera. Next base: position 3,952,564 of record JAQPZY010001695.1, read on the forward strand.
CGCATTATTGGACATGGTAAGAATGCATTATTGGACATGATAAGAATTGATGCATTTTTGGACACGATAAAAACTGCAATTATTTGAGGATTAATTACATCAGTGCAAACAGGGTAACAACCGCATATACTCCAATTATATTCACGCAAATTTTTTTTCTCACTCATGATTCTGTCATTGGAAATAAATTGTTTAAATTCTTACAGTACAGATCTAACTTTATTATTAATATTATTAATAGCAGGTATTGTTAGTAGTTATCAAAATTCTCTTCAATTTAACACCTAAACATTTTCTGTTACTGTTCATGAAGCTGTCGATTTAGTAATCAGGTGCTTTGAAAATGGCAGCACTTGAATGAGAAATTGACAAGATGGTTAATTTTGACTGAATTAATTGGTGTCTTCCAACCCCCTTCACTGAAAATAATGTGGATGTTTCTTATCCCCAGTATCATATTATCTGCCACTATCACAAATACTGCATTGTGTAGGTTTTACACTGTAATGTTCTCAGTGGATAATTTTTTATGTTATGCGCAGTACAAGCTGAAGTGAAGTGCAAGTCAAAAGTAATATTTTAGAGGAAACAAAGTATCGACTAATGCACTGAAAAATACAGTAAACATGACTATAAATTTATAGCCAAAATTAATAATGTTAGAATTAAATGAAAGTAAGCACTGGAATTGTTATTGGATTTGACAAGAATTCATTACCAAAATAAAGGATGAAATATAAGTAGGCAACCATATACATCTAAATAAAGAATTAATCATGTTAGAATTAAACCAAAGTAGGTGCCTACATCATTGCTGTTTGGTTATTTTCTCTTACATACCTACTGTATGATTCACATTACACCACAGTATCCACTGATAAAACTTCAAATATTTGGACAGTACACCTACCTTGGAGTAGTACACCTACCTTCTCATAAGCTGGTACAGCACTTTTTCAAAAGTTGGTCTATGGTTTGTTGGTAGCCAGAAATGAGGATAGTAGGCAAACACAAACAGAGTCTGATTGCTGTTTAAATTTCTATATATCCTTGTGGTGTGTGTTTTGTCCCATTCCATCAGGGTTCCATTCAAAACCTCTATGATATAATGTAACATCCCACGGTTTGTAGAATCTCCAACAAATAATAGTTTCCTCCCCTTTAGACAATGTCCAATATCTTGTTGCTTAAGTTCTTTGTATTGGCATCCAGATGGTTGCCATTTGGCATGTTTCCAATGGCAAGTGTATTCCTCAGATAAACTCTGGCATGGGACATACCATTTTCCTACAAGAGAAAACAAAATAAAACTTATTCAACAAGAGGTATTACAAAGTAGGTAGGTAGATGGATGGATTGTTATGCTGGTACAGTTCATCTGGATTATTTGTAGTTCACCGTGTCAGTTTTAGCATGTTTACAGCATGGCATTTCTCATTCACTGCACCACTGTAACATGCATTTTTGTCCATCAAGTGTGCTATTTCAGACAATTATAAATGACTGCATTTGTTATACACATTTTTAAGCTTAAATGTCCCAATGTTGATTCATAGATAAGTCAACTTGTTTTGGCAGACATGATTTGAATGTTCATTCATCATGGAGCACATGTTGTATATTGCCGCTACGATGTGTTGTCCATGGATGCTGTAAGAGATGTATTATTGACGACTGCACATTTTTATCATATGGCTTGTCTACTTACATCTTAAGTGTATGATGTCTTGTGTATTTTGCATTTTATTCTTTGTCATTCGTGTGGAAATCTGTAGGTCTAATCCTATAGCATATCTCATGTTTCGGGTCCTTGTGTTTACTCGCTGACATCAGTCTCTGCATAGAATGTTTAGTGCTCAAGTTTGATTGGTCCGAATTCCCTATTGCCTGGTGATCGCTTGTGCTAAATTCTGATTGGTTAACAATAAAAGTATAAAATCAATGACCTTAGTTACTCTCCAGTCTTTGTCAAATGTGCATAGTTTGATTTTACTCTTTTGTTTGTTCTGAAATGGCTCACACAACTTTAAAGTCAGATGTGGCATGGTAAATTTGCTAAAACAGTCTAATTAATTTCCCTACACACAATAACACTAGCAGAGTTGTTATTTTGTGATTTTTGTAAAGAAACTTGTTTTGGACTCCTTTCTTTTGGGAATTTCAATAGAATCTGAATAGCCTACATCTTCATCTAATAACTCTATTTATAGCCTACATCTTCATGTAATAACTCTATTTATAACCTACATCTTCATGTAATAACTCTATTCATAACCTACATCTTCATGTAATAACTCTATTTATAGCCTACATCTTCATGTAATAACTCTATTTATAGCCTACATCTTCAGGTAATAACTCAAATTATATTCAATGCACCTATAAATTATCATTCTAATACTGTATTATCAGAAATATTGTGTGGGGGACCAATTTTCATGGATTTTGTTGTTGCTCCAAACAACACATTTAAATACCCAATACAAAATTTGCTACTTATGATGATCAGTGCCCCCCGCCCCTGCTCATTTTCTTACTGTGTGTCATTCCTAGAGATTAAGGAACCTACTAGTATTTGATAAATCAACGTCAGTACTGTAATTTGGTAATAAAATATTAGCTTTTACACTTGTTTGTTTTATTTTAGCTCTTTGATAAAAGAATTATAAAGCATTTTATATTGTTTCAATGCACACATATCCAATAGCTGTAATTTCCACTCACTGCCTTAAATCGATATGTGAGATAAATAAGGATAGAGAGAAACTAGAAAAAGCATAGGGTAATCAAACATTAGTATTGCTGAAAATGAAAGAAAGAATAATAAAAAATACTAGTATATGAAAATTACATTTAATACTTATTCAAATTGATCCTTCACTCGAGTATAACTGTTGTTGAAAAATTTAAATCCTCCTGAAAGCACATTTCATTTTATCCATACATTTTTAATCCAAAAGAACAACAAGCCTGTAAAATACTAAAACTATTGCTTGAAGCACTATGTATATGCACTAATTACAGCAGAGTATTAAAGTTCACACTTCACTGATTTTCGGACAAAGCCACTGTATCAACATCGTGTCAATCCAGTCTCGAGGTACACACAAATGCTTGTCAGGTAAATAATCCCAAATTGCAGAATTAAACAAGTCAATCTTTCTCAAAACCAGTGATAATTATGTCCCATCTTTCACTCATTGTCGCGCGAGTTGCAATTATCCATTCAGCCTGAATTGGCTTGATTAATGAGGTTGCAATCTGTGATCGTCACCAGTAACATCTTCCTTTTACGTGATTGCCTCCATGACCTGTTTAGCATACCAGTTGTGGAAGTGTGATTTTAATTTTTCTTTGTACTCTTTATTTATTGTCAAGTCTAGTGGTTGAAGTTGGTATGTACATGAGGCAGGTACAAACAAACGCGTGATCCCACTGTCTTTAAATTTAGTTAGCATGATACATTGATGGGCTCAATACACATAAAATATTGCCACTGCCGCCTGATTGCATTGAGCAAGGAGCAGCTAGTCACATGTTTTGTTCACTTTATGGACAGTGGTCTAAGTAAGAGATCATACAGGTGTACTTTAATAACCGATTGACTTAGTCTTGTTGGCTGCATCTGCTTCCTTTGATGTTAAGCACACATATGAAAACACGGTGTATGTGATTGATCTTGATATGTGTCTTATTTGTGATCATGGGGGCAGTAGTATTGTTTAGTGTTATTGGCTGCATCGGCTTCCGATGATGTGCAAGTATTGAACTTGTCAGGTCTTTGATTTGTGCTCATACATTGTTTTAAACATTCAAGTGACCGCCGTTTGCGTTGGCATAGTTTTATTCTTTTTTATGCTTTATTTTGGGTATATGTAGAGGTTAAACCACAAAATTAAACATTTACTAATATGCAAACTTCGACAGGCAAAATGATACTACAGTAATTCAATTTATATTCAATGCACCTATAATTTATCATTCTAAATTCACTAAAAATATACTTATACTTAATTCTTTTTATATAATTCACACTTTTTGTGTGAAATTCATATAACAGAACTTTGTATTCTGCTTATTAGCAAACCATTGCACCAAGTTGAGTAAATCATACAACCAGTGTCGGACATTCTTGGTGCACCCTTGCACCCAAACCAGAAACTTTGTGAGCCAGAACCTTTAGCACCAATGGCTATGGCGCACCAATAAACCATGCTAGGTTCCTTTCTATACCCCCCCCCCATTTCGTATAGATGATAAATGAATAAACAATAAATACGTGCATTGAACACCCATAGCTTGCATGACTCAATACTAAACATATTAACCCTGCATATAAGAAATTATAAGATACACACGAGTAGTTTAACCTTTATTCCTAGTTATTTGCTTCATACACACTGCATCCTCATGCACTTTCATGCTTCAGCTCAGTACATTTGTATTAAATATTTAGTAAAGCTTTTTAGTTAGAACAGCATATGTAATTCTTTGCTGCTTACCATTACTCACAGCTTTTTGTTCCCAACCTTAGTGACCAAAACCTTGTGCTACTAACTGATGCAGCTTGTACTGACAATGCTTTTGCTCATAATGTATTTCATATCATAATGTAGCTCATACATTAGCATGCAACCATTTTAAAAGCCTGTATGTAAGTGACTTGATTTGTATGGTTCACCTGTTTTGTTATTAAATACTGTTACCTTTATTTGACACCTCTGCTCATTTATTGCACTCTCAGAATAAGATAGTACATTCTCAAGTAAACCAAAAGCTGGTGACAAGATGGACCCTAACTGAATCTGTTGCCTGTGGGGCGATGTGACAGGATGGACAGACAGATAGACTGATAGATAGATTTGCATTTTCAGATCTCCGTCATTTGGTTTGATTTCTATTTGATCTTCTGTTCTTGCAATATGCCTTGCACTGGATGTACTTGGGGTTTAATTTCTTCAACTCCAATATGTCACTCAATTTTATGTGTCAATCAATTCAAGTGATCATAATGACTTATTTTTATGAACAACAAATCTTGAAACAAATTTGGAAAATGTGGCAGAATAAATGCAATGGTCTTTAATGGCTATTGACAAGTAAATTAGTGAAAATTATGGAAGTCATCCCAAATATTGATTAAAATTCAACTGGTATTAGCATCTCATCTTACCTGGATGATCACCTGACTGACACCTAGGGAATACTTTGGACTGGTTCAGATAATCTACCCAAGAGCTGTAATTTTTCACAATATGCAAACCACAGGTTTCTGAGGGAGAGAAGGGCAGTGAACAGTCCTAAAAAGGAAGTCATTTTATTTGTGAAATTCAAAAGTGTTAAAAAAAAGAAAGAAAAAGTACAGTGATTGTTAATGGCTTTAACAAGAAATTTAATAACATGTTTTGAACTGTGACATGTTACATGGAAAAAACAGTAATTTTGTGACTATTCAAAACCTAGCAGATGATTGTGATTTCTCCAAATTGGCAAATTACTCCAGATATTACCCCTGACATAGCACAGCTTTAATAATAAAGTGTAAGTACACAGACACATATGACAGCTTTAATAATAAAGTGTAAGTACATAGACACATATGACAGCTCAATCAAGTCAAATAAAATCTGGAACGTTACAAAATCTATCAAGAGATTTCACTTTAAATCAGGAGTATTTTCATTGAACCAGTTTATGTACGCAAAAAGGACAATGCCGGTAATTTAAATAATGAAATAAATTTTAACATATTCATTTTAAATAATAAAAGTCTGTATTTATCCAAACCAGGATATAATTCAAGTGCATAATAACGTAATCACACTGTCTGTGCACAGTAAACCAGCTAACAGTATCATTTTCTATTTAAGACTTGGAGAAAAAGGGTAGTCACGGTCATAGTTTCTATTTAAACATGCCAACATCAAAACTTAATCACATCTACAATATACTCTGTAAAAATTGTGTGTGTGTGTGTATATATATATATATACACATACACACACCTCTCCCTTGATAACTCACGCACAACGGGGTGTAAACAAAGACTGCACTATAAGTGAGGGCACGAGTTACCGAGGGACCTAAAAAAAAAAATTAAGAAGGGGATGCCATCCCCACTGGACATCGAGAAAACCAGTGGGGGGAGGTAACGGGCCTGTTTAATGCTGAATATTCATTTTATAATTGCATTCTGAATAATTGTCAATAAAGAGTTTTTTCTAATGTAGTTGTTTGCTTTATTGTATAAATTACCTTTATTTTCAAGATACCCAACCGCTGAAAGATCGTTAACAACATGAGTCCAAGTGGTTTCAACATCACGTGTACATGAATACATTGTGTGTTACATCACTGCTTTTTGTTGTTGTTGATTCACAACAAAGCAAGATTCCTTTTTTACAAAAACTAGGAACATATATTTCGCAAAACAATCGTTAACGTTAAAACTCAATTTATTTATTGTTCTATTAATCAAATATGGATGCTGTGATTTCATTGCAAGTAATAGTGAAACTTCTTCTCATCCCTGAGGAAATCTCTAAGCAGGCAATTTAGAAATTTTAAGTTCACTACAAACTCCGGAACTCGTTTCTCCCTAATGAACCATATCTATGAAACAAAGCTTTTTATTCACCAAGTACTCATTTCGCTTGGTTGCCTTACTATCTTTGATCACATTTGTGAATGAGTAGGCTAATTTAAGGTACTTTAATTATATTGCTTACAAAATAATATTTATAACAGTGTTCGATTGATCAACTGAAATGAGTTGACCTGTCACATGGCCGTGACCGCTATGTCTTACACAGGTAGGATTTGCACACCTTTTAACTTTTCTTTTATGCCATCCCCTTTACTTGATTTGATACAAAAGAGGTAATTAACATGATAATACAAAGCAGGCCTGCTTTTAATTGAGTGTAACAACAACAAATACTTCCGTAAGTCAGAGATTAAAAAAACGGTCGGCACTTAATAAGGTTTTCGCGGACATAGCTGTGACGGTTGAATGATATGTTTCACTTTTGAATACAAGAGGGCAGATTGCATTTATGATGATTACACTGAAACTGAATTAAAAGATAAAACTAAAACACAAATTTCATTGACAAAACTTATTTAATTGGTATTTAATTTTTAAAGTGTTGCCACCAGTAGGCATTAGTGACATTTTCATTGATTTAAATTTTGTCGATTATTGTTATTTACAGTGTACTGAGAATGTTGTCTGGAAAGAAAATTGAACAAAATATATGACTTTTTATTAAAAGTTGAGAATTTCATGATGTTGATTCAAATTTCCAGGTACTAACCACTGTTTTCGACAATAAAACGAGCGATATACCAAGGTTGCATTTACCAATTTTGATTGCAATTTTTTTCACATTGAACAAATAGGGGTCAATGTTTTGGGGATTTTCTAGTATAAAAAAAATGGGATCCAAGCTTGACTCCGTGTTATAAGCAGGTTTGTGAGTTATCCGGGCGCGAGTTATCGAGGGAGTGGTGTATATATATATATATATATATATATATATATATATATATATATATATATATATATATATATATATATATATATATATATATATATATATATATATCACTTCTTTGATACTGACATGACATTTAAAAGGCATTTTTTTGTGTTCATTCATTGTCAGACAAGCATTTATGGTGAAATGTGTTGTAGTTTCGATCCCCTTTCTAACCTCCTAAGATGAATGTGTAGTTTCATACCCCTTTCCGACCTCCTAAGGTGAAATGTGTTGTATAGTTTCATACTCCTTTCCAACCTCCTAAGGTGAAATGTGTTGTAGTTTAATACCCCTTTCCAACCTCCTAAGTTGAAATGTGTTGTGGTTTCATACCCCTTTCCAAACTCCTATATTTGATTTGTGACTGGGTCAGTAAATACATCTACCAATACTTTTTTTTTTATTTTAGAAAATAAGGTTTTATGATGAGTAATAACTTTTAAGCCAAGAACTGAAGATATTGAAGCTGCAACTGGCTTAGTGTTTAAGGGGAATAAAAGTATTTTAAACTACCTCAATAACATAAAAAAAATCTGATAAACTGATAATTTTGTTTTACCCTGCACTGGAAGCTAACATAGATTGAAATATAGTTGGATTTCAAACAAGATTAAAGACAATTGCATATAATAGTAAAGACTGATAGAAGTAATCAGTTTTATTTACCACATCGTGTTTTGAAAACCAAGATGCACAAAGTTCATGCAAGACACTTCATTAATCATCACAGTGTTGATAAAATATGTTTTAATGTAGTTCACTAAATTATTGAGCATCTTACCCAGTTCAAAACTTCTCATCACTCATGCCATAGTTTTTCTGTCTTCTAGATTTAGTAAGTTCTGATGTTTAATGAGGATTTTTGTCAACCAAGTATTTTCCACCCATCATTTTTAGGAATTACCAGATCTCTAAGGTTCTTTGAATGGATTTCTTCCCGATGCTATATAGCGGGCATGCTTGCTCCAGGTTCATCATATTATACTTATAACCAAACAGAATTACAGATAGACACAGATAGTGCATGCTGTTGGACCCAGAAATTTTATATCATAAACTTAAAAAAAACAAAACAAACAAACTAGAAATGTGTTTATCGAAAAGAGATACACAACCATGGTACCTAAATGCAGAACTTAACCAAGGTATGACAGACAGATGGACATATGCAGGGCTCGAAATTAGCAGTAGTCCACTAGCTTGAGGCTAATAAATTTCCTTTTGGACTAGTAGTTTCATAATTTCAATAGTCCAATGATTAGTCAAGTTTCAATTGTTGCCAGTCAGTGTTTGCTTAAGCTACTGTAGGTAATTTTCAAATATCTGAATGAATGATTCTCGCAGAGCAAACTGCAAAAATCCCCGAGAATCAGTTTCCCCCCAAAAAGGGTCAGAACAATTTGGATTTGACATCTCATATTTCAGAACAAGGCTCTATTTCCTACTTTTTAAGTTCTCAGATTCAAATTTTCACAAAGCTAATTCTGTAATTCCCCAAGATATTTAAGAAATAAAGTCTTATTAATCTTGATGTCTGACATTGTTTTGTGGGAAGGACTAGTGAAAATTCAGCAGGACTAGTAAATTTCTCAATCTACTAGTCTTTCTGGCTACATAGAAATTTATGTTAAATTCTAGGCCTGCATATGTACAGACAAGGATAACACTATATGCCCCTAACACTGTTGTGATGGAGCATAACAAGAGTCTGTTAAAGGGACTGATGCTCTAGTGGGCAAAAAGAATTTCCAAGAATTCAAGACAAGACCATTTTTTCCTTTAAACTGTCGAGTGTTGAAACTATCTCTGATACTTTTCAGTGATAACAATATTTTCAAATTAGCTGTTGCAGTGCACATGTTGGATGTCAGTTTAGCACCATTTCATTTGGGATGAAGCAGATATCATTAGAAGTCTTTTGGTGAAAACCCATGTCATAATGATCATCCATTCAGGGGGAGTAAAGACAACAAGATTTTTAAGACAGTCGTCGTGGCAACCAAATTTGATGTATGACTGGCACCATTTTCATTTAGGATGGGTCTATTGGTGAAAATCTCATGCTGATATGACCATCCATGCAGGAGGAGTAGCAATAACAAGATTTTCAAGATGGCTGATGTGGCTGCCATATTGGATGTCAAATTGGTACCATTTTAATTTAGGACCAACTAGACATCATAAAAAGTCTTTCAGTGAAAACCCCATGCTGATATGACCATTCATGCAGGAGGAGTAGCAATAACAAGATTTTTAAGCTGGCCACTGTGGTGGCCATTTTGGACATCAGATCGGTACCATTTTTTATTTAGGGTCAGCTAGACATCATAAGAAGTCCTTTAGTGAAAACCTCCATGTTGATACGACCATCCATGCAGGAGGAGTAGCAATAACAAGATTTTCAAGATAACCACTGTGGCGGCCATATTGGATGTTAGATCATTACCATTTTTTTAGGACCAGCTGGACATCGGAAATCTTTTAGTGAAAACCCCATGTGGATATAAGCATCCATGTAGGAGGAGTAGTGATAAGATTTTCAAGATGGCTGCTGTGACAGCCATTTTGGATGTCAGATCAGCACGATTTTCATTTAGGACCAATTTGACTTCATAAAAAGTTTCTTAAGTGAAAACCCCATGTTGATATGCCCATACATTCATGATGAGTAGTGATAAGATTTTCAAGATGGCCACTGTGGTGGCCATATTGAATGTCCAAGCAGCACCATTTTCATTAGGATCAACTAGACCAAGAGATGAATTTGAGTGTAAAGTTTCATGGCAATCCTCTGAGTAGTTTAGGAGGAGTAGCGATAAAAAATCTGTGCTAATAATGGACGGACAGACAATGGTTGGACGACAGACGAAAGACCATCTCATAAGCTCTTCTGGTCTATGACCAGTAGAGCTAAAAAAAAACAGATGGGAATTTTCAAACATTGAAGAGAGTAGTAGGAGGCATTGCTGATTTGGTAGAATTGTCCTCCCACTTAGGATGCATAGAGATGATGGTTATTCTAAGTACAAGTCAAAATGGGTCATAAACATATCTCAAAAGCTACTAGTATTGCTAATACTTGCATCAGATTTCTTACTTCTTGCTACTAGTATTGCTAATACTTGCATCAGATTCTTAGTTCTTGCTACTATTTTCTATAAATCATTCCTCCAAATGTTTACAGCACTGATTTCCAATGACCAAGTTTTTGGTAAATTTCTAGAATTTCTTTTACTAGAAAGATAATATTAATCTCTTGTCCATCATTGGTGTAAATCCTGTAAAAGTCCTACAGTATTAATACCATATATACTTGCTTGTAAGTCAGATCAACTGCAAACTGCATTGACTCTGATCTGCTGTCACATAATGTGTCGGCAGATTCGGGTCTATGCAGTTTGTTAGGAGTAATCAGTAGAACAAACAACACAGGTTTATGTCGTTTGAAGTTGGACCCGAATTATTAGCAAGTATAGACGTTACTTTATCATAAATCCACCATGGGGGTGGGTTCAAGCCATGGATAAAATCAAAGGAGGTGAAAGGTAGAACTTCTAAGAAAATCATGGTAATTTAGTTTCATAACTGTCAAGTCAAAGCTACTTTACTAAATAAATAATATAAAAGACTATATTCAGTGTTTATACCTGTTTGAGTGAGGAGACTTGCAGGTTTTCAGGGCTGAACTTTTTTGGAGGCTGACTAATTTGGGGTTGTCTCTCTATAAGCATGATATAGGTGTTGACCACAACAGGAGGTGCTGACAATAAGTCCACAATGTATATAGAGATCCTATTCTCTCCAAGGCCTAGTGTGAGATTTACTGCTCTGAAATGGACACAAATGGAGCTTTAATCTTTGCTGATTCCAGCTGCAGCGTTAGCTGCAGTGGCAAAGTGGTTAAAGTCTTGGACTCCTGAAAAGAAGGATGCAGATTCGATTCCCAGCATAGGATTTGCCTGGATCAGCTATTATGGTGTGACTTTGGGCATGGCACATGACTTTCCTTGGCACAGTATAACCTTCAAATTGTTCATGTGCCATAACACCCCTCACACACACACACAAGCTACAGTATATTACAGCATTGCAAGTATATTCAAACCTGCTTAAAATGTGCTTTAACAGCTGCCTTAAACAGATCTTACACCAAATTTGTTTTGCACAAAATAAACCTCTATTTAGAAATTGCTTGTTTTAAGAGACCATTTTTTATTGCTTTCTAGAGGTTGTTCCTTAATACTGGTTTAACTATAATTCAAAATTAACATGTTACAAATGCCTACATCATGTATCTGAAGTCCTTAATACTGTGTGATGTTGGACTTTATGACTAAGCTAGCTTGCCAACATTGGCTCATGAGAAATGCATAATGCTTGAATGAACTTCCACTACTGTGAAACTTGAAGAACAATGTTGTCCAGCATAATGAATACAATTATTGTCCACTCAAGGCATGTCATGCTACCAGAGAGCATGGTCCATGTATAGTTTTATTTACCGGTAAAATGTCATGCTACCAGAGAGCATGGTCCATGTATAGTTTTATTTACCGGTAAAATGTCATGCTACCAGAGAGCATGGTCCATGTATAGTTTTATTTACCGGTAAAATGTCATGCTACTAGAGAGCATGGTTCATGTACAGTTTGATTTACTGGTAAGATGTCATGCTACCAGAAAGCATGGTTCATATACAGTTTTATTTACCGGTAAGATGTCATGCTACCAGAAAGCATGGTTTATGTACAGTTTTATTTACTGGTAAGATGTCATATAAGCTCTCAAAAAGATGAAACCAAAGAACTAAGAGAAAACTACCCACATTGTACATGGATGAAGTAGGGATCGAGCCCAAGAACCCAGACATGTGAAGAGAGCACATTATCCATGCTGCAACTCGGAGACTGTTGGTTTATTTTCTTTTTTTTCATGGGTAAGGTTTGTAAGATTTGCAAAACTCTACCTACCCATCTGATCCATCTCTATCCTCAATGCGTGCCTCAGTGTGACAATGTTTGCCCGTAACCCAAATCTTTATCAGGATTGTGTTGTATGGTACAGAGGCCATGTATATGTTCCTCCGTGACTCAGATTTAGTGAAATTTAACTTGGGTTCACTAAATATGTCTGACAGGTATGGCACATCAGCATCATCTGCAAAATAGATTTAACTATAAATCTTTTGAAATGAAAGCATCTATTATTTTAGGAATATTTTTTCTTCTGTTTGTCTCTATAAGCTTGTTGGCATTCTATGCAAAAAACTGCATGACCATGGCAATAAAATTCAAAAGGCATGTTTCTATCTATGTAATTATTTAGATGACCTGAGTGCTGTTCAATTTTAATCTACATGGTACCCAGAGAAGACAGTTTTAGAAAGATATCTTCAAGTATACTATAATCCGAGTTCCAAAGAAAATCATGTCAACTTTCTTAATTGCATCTATGGGAAATTATTAAACTTGAAAAACTGTAGTTTGAGGGGGAGGGGGTAAAACTATTTTTATTGATGTAATACTTACCTGTTGCTATTGCGTAGCTACTCTTTTCCGGATGGAAAATACCCTTGACCATATGATGATAATTCACCCTCCCATAGGGTGATTAGAAAGTTCTGGATTGCACTTATAGAGGGATGGATTGACACATTTCCTACTGTACCAATCGTAAAAGATTCTCCACTTGGCTGAAAGTGTCCACTGCCCAGGCCCTCTGGTCGGGGACTGGGGAAACATAAAAAGGGAGCTTGTTGTTTAGCCTTGTTGCAAACAAGTCCACCAAGGGTGTCCTCCAAAGTCAGAACAGGGAATCTGCTAAAGATTTGTGTAGAGACCATTACATAAGGATTATCTTTCCCTTCCTTGACAGACTGTCTGCCAAAATATTCTTTTTGACAGGAATGTGGTGAACTCGGAGGGTAATCCAGAGATGCTGCCAGGATTTTATCTAAAGTGGGGAGTTCCCCCCCCCCCTTGTCACCAAAATAAGGGGGGAGTAGAAAAAAAATGAGGGAGGAGGAAATGGTCATAGTTCAATATTTACCTAACACATAATTATCCGTCTCTTTCTTTTTTCCTGCTCTATTGAAATCAAAATCCTCAAAAGATGTCTCCTCTAGTTTTATACACATTAATCTGTTGATCAATTCTGAGCTTAATTTGTTCCTTATCTGTGCATGAATATTGTTCTGTGCTGAGAACCCCCTTTCACATATGCATAGCTAGCTAAGCCAGCTTGAACAAGTTGGAAAAATGTACTTTATGGTTGTTATGTACAATTTTCAGCAGCTCATAGGTACTGTCTCTTGGACATCTCTGCTCCAAAATAATTTTTTTCACTAACAAGAGCTCTGCCAAAGTTTCACTTTCTTGAATAAGTGCTTTGCTGACTACTACATGCTAGTCTGAGTTTCCTCTGACCCTTCCCAACCCATTTTATATATTTTGATACACCCAAACATAAATGTCAAAATATCTAAAATGGGGTGGGAAGGGTCAAAGGAAACTCGGACTAACTACATGTGTGCCATATTTCTGATCTGTTCCACAATTTTGTATTAAGGTTTTATGTCCATCAATGCCACAGTCAGCTTGTTCAGAGTTATTCTGATTAAAAATAAATATCCTAAATTTTTAATTTCTTTTTAGATTTTTATTTATAAAATTTATCTTAACCCTTAGAGTGCTATATAGTTTTGTAGCACAAGATACCTCAAGGCAGAATTGTTTGAGAAAAGAAATGAAAAATTGCACTCTACTTTTAAATTGCACTTTTAAATTGCCTGCACTTTAATTAGGCTTAGTATTCTGCCTTTTTGACATTTAATTTAGAAGGAATGCTTAATAGGGGGTTGACCGGCATGCCGTCTGTTTTTGTCCATCTAACATGTACACCGGACTCGTATTCAACATAATTTTCAGGTTCAAAATTACTCACTGGTATTTCCAGTAACACTTTCCGGGCTCTAATAATCTCATATATTTCAAAATTTTAAAAATCATTGTCATCATCGCTATCATCGGCCATTATTTGTCGAACTAAATTGTCGTCTGAAGATGAACCATGTTGCGAGTCAGCCATTTTGGATTTTCTAGGGGCCCTTACTTTAAACAAGCATTTGTAAAACTTCCTTCATGAATGCAAGGATAAAACTCGACTATGCTTGTTCCAGGGCCCAATATGCCATCAAATTTAGTTTAACAACTGTTCATAAAAGCCAAACGATTTGTAAACAGTTACCTACCGGAAAAAAGACCGATAACGAGACAAGCGCTACGAGACTTCTACAGGCGGCGTGACTTCTGCCCTGACAAACACTTTAAGGGTTAACAGTTAAATAAAAACAATTATACTGCGCAGAGCACATTTTTATATGCATGACTTTAAACTAATTTGTGGGAGTTCTTGCGCATCACTGCTTTCCAAGTGGGCGAATTCGTAAAAAAATGTGTGCGATTCGCGCAGTTGTGCGCCCAGGCAGCATCTCTGGTAATCCCTTCCGAGGCTGCCCAGCGAGAGAGGTTCCTAACCTCCAACGCAAAGAGAAGAGGCATGTATGCCTCTTTGTCTCGGTAGGTATGCTAACACCGACGTGTTGTCAGATGAGACCATCAAACAGCAACCTTGCCTACATTTCCACTGTTGATGTGGGGGATAGGTTCTTCCCGGGACCAAGAACCTTGAAGAATCAGTCCTTCTGGCTCCAGATGAGCACCCCATCCTGAATCTGACACATCTATGAACAGATAGAAATGGGATTTGGAGGCGTGCATGGGGACTCCAGCCAGAAACTGGTCTCGATTTGTCCACCAAATCAGATGATGGTGGAAATCTCGACCAAGAGAAATCCGTGCATTCTGAGGGCGGATTCCCATTTGCCAGAAGGAGAAACTGGAGGAATCAGGTGTGGTCTGCCTAGGGGAACCAGGTCCACTGTGGAGTTCAAAGTCCCCAGCAGGAAAGAAAAAGACAAGCCGACAATGTGGTCTTGGTTCTCAGTGCCTCCAATAGGGTCAGGATCATGTCTACTTTGTCTTGAGGGACACGGACTAATCCTCTGTTCATGAGGAAATTCATCCCCACGTTGACAAAATCTTGAGATGGAGTAAGCTCCGATTTCTCTAGGTTGGGTAAAAGACCCAGCCTGGTCACTACGGACCAACAACAAGACAGATCTTGTCTGAGGGACTATATCGATTCTATCTGGCCATTGTGGATCAACCAATCATCAAAATATTGGGGGATAGGGATACCCAGTGACCTTAAGTGGTCAGAAATTACTCCCATAACCCTGGTAAATGCTCTGGGTGTGGAGGCTAGGTTGAACGACAGAGCGCAAATTTGGAAGACCTCCCTGTCCAAGCAAAACCAGAGGTACTTCTCGTGAGGAGGGGTGTGCATCCTGAAGATCGATGGAGACTGCCCAGTCATCAGGTCTTATGGCATTCCTGACTGAGGCTGTGGTCTCCAGCTTGAAAGATTCCTTCTGCAGAAATATGTTTAGGGAGAAAAGGTAAATAATTAGATGAAACTTTCCCCCTTTCTTTGGTACCAAGAAAATCCAGGAGTAAAAGGCCAGAGTTTGGTTGCTACTGGAGAATGGATTGTACCTCTTCCTTTAATCACACCAGATTCAACTGGTGGAAGAACATAGGGGGCTTTACTAGAGGAGGATGATCCTGAAACTGAAGCCGGTATCCACCTTTTATGATAGAAAGGACCCCGCCATTATCTGTGATGCCAGACCAAGCCTCTGAAAAAAGGTTTAACCTGGCACCTATGGGAACCAACGGAAGAGGGACACTCTGCAGAACATGGAGCAAGTCCCTAGGGCTGTCCACCCTTTTTCCTTCAGAATGGGGGAAGGGCCCACAAGCTTACTCCCGGGACCTTTGCGGCACCCACAATGATGGGGAGATCAGAATTGGAGTTGTTGCTTTGACTGGGCCTGCGTGACTTTAAAGACCCTCTGGCCATTCAGGATGATTTCACTTCTTGGCTGATTTTGATGGGCCAGCAGCAGATGTGAGGGACTAGTGTTACTGGTCTCTCAAATCCTGAGAAGCCACAGAAGGAATTGGATCTCTGAAGCGAGACTCTGCCTCTAGGGGTTAGCCCTCAGAAGGTTCTAAGACCTTGGATGTATCCAGAGCAAAAGAGGTCGGCATGTGAGACTATGATTACAAGTGACCTAGCCTTTTGTTCCAAAGTTTCAAGTGTTTTAACTGGAAGGCCAGCCCAGATTTCCATGGAAATGCCCACATGTTCCGCTTTGGCGTCCAAAGTGGGAGGTTTAAGGGGCCAGGAAGGGGTGCGAACCCTAGAGCTAGCTGCAAAGACCAAGGGTCTCAATGTGGTGTTGGGGGGGAGGGAAGCTCCTTAATTGTAGCCAAGTGAGGAAGCAACAAGATTTGGTTGAGAGTTAGCCCCAGAAACTTTTTCCAAGCTGAAAAGAATTTTAGTGTTATCGGAGCCTGAAGGTTTGGGACACAGATCACTGGGCAAAAGATGGTAAAACCTTGTTAACCGCTTCCTCAAAAGACCAGATCTCTTCCTCCTGTACCAACAGATGGGAGGAGGCAGGGGACCCAAAAGTAAAGGGTGCCACCTTGGCCTGTTCTGTATCAAACTCGTGTAAATCGATGAGGACAGAAAGGACGTTTTTGTTCCGCTCTTGCTCCTGGAAGGCAGGACTATGCGACTATGTCTCTGTTGTGGGGGAGACTTGGGGGTAAGAAGGACCTCGACCCATAACTCCTCATGTGGAGCAAATGGATTGTCCCTAGTAGCATACTCAGCAGGAGAGTGAGAGTAACTCTCTACCCTTCTGGGACATTTGGGTAAAGAAGCTGTCCCCTTCCCTCCTTTTTGACCCCACAATGTAAAAGAAGATGTAGGTCCACATACTGCAGTATTGACCTCTCTACCATGTGGCCAAGGCCCTGAAATCCATGGCTGCATGCAGGGAAAGGCGCAATCACTTCCCTGCGGTGGAGGGCCCCACATCCCATAGGGATTTAAAGGGATTATAGGATAGGGGGGATGCCAATCCGATCCCCCTTCCCTAGTCTTGCATCTGTACACTGATTCCCAATCACAAGTGGGATGAAATGGCAGTCTGGAGGAGGGGGGGGTCTTGACCTGATCCCTATCCCCATACCATAGGGGCTCCAATGACTGGTCAGGTGACTCCGATCTGTAGAAAGACCCTTCCCCAGATCTGACAGACTTGTATCGTAGCTCACCCCTTACCGGGTGGCTTGATCCTGTCACTGACAATGTGCCCCAGGGACTGAAAGGGTTATGTTTCCCCCTTGGGGGCAGGGGCGACTCACTCTCAGCCAGCACCAAGCTGTGGTCAAGTAGAGGGTGCTGCTCCTATCTCACAGGGGTGGGGTGGGTGTGTGACTCACTCTCTGCCCTATGGGATGGAAGAGGGTGCTGCTCCTCCCTCACAGAAGGGTGTGACTCACTCTCCATCCACTTATTACCTCCCTTGGGAGGGGGACAACTAACCCTGAAGAGACTTTGGTAATCCTTCTCTGTGACCCAAGGGACTCGGAGAAGGAAAACCCTGAAAATTTGGAGGAAGATGATAAAGGAACTTTTTTCCTTCCTTTTTAAGAACATCTGTGTTTTGGCATGGTCCCAGACCTCATTTGACAACAGGCTTCCAAAGGAACAACCATCTGTCCTCTTGCAGCATGTACAAGATAGGCAAGTAGGGTGATTGTCTCAGGGGTCTTTCCTGTGGCCACACCTTGCTTAGACATTGCTGCAAGAAAATGCTGAAAACAAAAAATTTATATGTAAGTATTATGTAAAAATGTGATGTATTTGTGTGGACTTTGTCTACACTAATTAAAAACAGCAAGAACTTGCTTTTTCAAGGTTTCGTCTTAAAGAATTAAAACAACCACTGATATTTAATGCAAAAAAGACACCAATGCTAAGCTGAGTACTAAAGATTAAGAATTAAAAGAACCAATAATATAAAGATTAATCAAAGATGACGTCAACCAAGATTATTTGAGAACTGGAGACGAATAATTAGCAAAAACCCAGCCAGGTAAGACTGCTAATAAAAAGGAATACTATCCTATACTAACTTCTAAGAATGAACTGGTGTTCGATCACTAAACACACAACATAAAAGGAAAAACTGGCATGCTACTTGCCTTTTAGAGATAAAAATCACACAAGTCACATTAAAAGGAATATAAATTCCAATGATTAATTACTGTAGTAAAACAATAAAACAGTATCAAGATGAGTCTGTAAACCAATTTTGGCAAGGATAGGGATAACTAAATACCTACCCGAGCTAGAAAAGGGAATAAAAGAATTCTCAAACACAATAAAAGTTAGGCTAACACCCTTGGGGTAATAACCTAAATGCAAGGTTATACAAAACGTAACCAGAAAAAATGCATATAATGAGAGATAGAGAGAGAGAGAGATAATTTCGAAATGAAAAAATGCTCATTTCAAAATGAAAAAATGCTTGATCTAAGGGTAATTCCACACAATCAGTACAATGCACATGAAGGAAATGCTCAGATCGCAACATAAGACTCGAAGCGAAGGCAATTTTCTCATCAACATAATTTAAGCAGCAGTAATGTCTGCAACTGGAAAAAGAAAGAAGGATAGGTAAGGTAGCTACAGGTTGGACTCAGGAACATTCTGGAATCCAGAACTTTCTAATCACCCTATGGAGGATGAATTCTCATCATACGGTCGAGGGTATTTTTCATCTGGAAAAGAGTAGCTACACAATAGCAACAGGTTACGTATTACTGATATTAAAAACATAACCTCTGGGTTCAATGTAAGCTTTAGTGGAACAGACTGATTAGATTTTCACACTATTTGAATGATTTTTAGATTTTTTTTTTAATTGCTAAAGTAATTTAAGCTAAAAGATATGGTTAAAATCTTATTTAGCTTGGGAGGGCTGGATTTGCGAGGTAGTGGATTTCATCAAACATATTATGATCAGGTAAGGTATCTGAAGAAGATGCATTGTTTGGCATAACTGCACATCTGTTAGCAATGGGTGCATTGCAATTGGCCCCTCTAACTGCAAAATTTGCATGGTCCTAAAAAGATGAATGGGCAATCTGGGGACCAAATCTTCCAACTGATAACATTTGAAATGAAACTCATTCAAGGTATCATCAATCATAACATGCCCGCCAAATTTGGTTGAAATCCAACAAACCACGGTAAAAGTATGCTGTGGAAACCAAAGTCTAGAGGACAGGCAGTAACGTGCATTTACTCCTGTAAATGATGACATAGAATGCTGTGGAAACCAAAGTCACGAGGACAGGCAGTCACAGGGGAATAACTCCTGTAAATGGTGACATAGAATGCTGTGGAAACCAAAGTCACAAGGACAGGCAGTCACAGGGGAATAACTCCTGTAAATGGTGACATAGAATGCTGTGGAAACCAAAGTCACGAGGACAGGCAGTCACAGGAAAATAACTCCTGTAAATGGTGACATAGAATGCTGTGGAAACCAAAGTCACGAGGACAGGCAGTCACAGGGGAATAACTCCTGTAAATGGTGACATAGAATGCTGTGGAAACCAAAGTCACGAGGACAGGCAGTCACAGGGGAATAACTCCTGTAAATGGTGACATAGAATGCTGTGGAAACCAAAGTCACGAGGACAGGCAGTCACAGGGGAATAACTCCTGTAAATGGTGACATAGAATGCTGTGGAAACCAAAGTCATGAGGACAGGCAGTCACAGGGGAATAACTCCTGTAAATGGTGACATAGAATGCTGTGGAAACCAAAGTCACGAGGACAGGCAGTCACAGGGGAATAACTCCTGTAAATGATGACAGAATGATGTGGAAACCAAAGTCAAGAGGACAGGCAGTCACAGGGGAATAACTCCTGTAAATAATGATGTGGAATGCTGAAAATTGAACTTATTCAAGGTCTCATCAATATAAAGGCACATAACAAATTTAAGTTTGGGTGATAGCCCATCTGAGGCCATAACTCCTTTAAATGATGACAGAGAAGGCTGGATATCAAACTCTTTCTAGGTCTCATCAAAATAAAGCTCCTTTCCAAAATCTGGTTAAAATCCAACAATTCCCAGTAAAGTCATCTTGCAGAAACCAAATTGTTGATGGATAGATAGTTGGACAGGGTGATGGCTGGAACTACATAATTACTATAAGCTTGCCAACTTTGTTAAGAAAAAAAGCAAGAAAGATAAAGAGAGGTAGAGAAAGTCTTGTGCCTCCCATTTTTAATTATTTAACTCAGGAGGAACAAAGCCATAAGAACAAGCTACTTGAATTTTTGATAACGTGACCAGAAAATTATGTGTGTCTGACCAGCTGGCAGGTGCTAATTTTGAATGCTGCCCAAAATTATATCCAAAGTCAAAGTGGCAGTCCTGTTTATCACATGGAATTATTGTGAATTTACTTATTTTTGTGAGGTACCAATTTTCATGAATTTCATGGTTAATACAAACCACGATTTTAAAGACCCAATGAATAATAAACCTATCTCTGTAAACAATATGATCCCTTACCATGATCACAACTTTTAGTACTAGTGAAAACGGAACATATATACTCGCTTTTAAAGCAAGGCCAACTGTAAACTGCACAGACACTGATCTGCCATCACATAATGTGTTGCTATATCTGGGTCTATGCAGTTTATTAGGAATAATCAGTAGAAGAAATAAAAAAAACAAAAACCCTGATCTGCTGGTGCATTATGTGATCGCAGATCAGAGTTTATATTGTTTGCAGTTGGACTAGACTTATAAATGAGAATACATACCATAATTTTTGCTAAACCACAAAAATGTCTACCCCCCAAAAATGGGGATAAACAATTAGGGGTCGTAACTCCTCTAAACGATGACAGAGAAGTCTGGAAATTGAACTCTTTCTAGGCCTCATTAATATAAAGTCTGGAAATCGAACTCTTTCTAGGCCTCATTAATATAAAGTCTGGAAATCGAACTCTTTCTAGGCCTCATTAATATAAAGTCTGGAAATCAAACTCTTTCTAGGCCTCATTAATATAAAGTCTGGAAATCAAACTCTTTCTAGGCCTCATTAATATAAAGTCTGGAAATCAAACTCTTTCTAGGCCTCATTAATATAAAGTCTGGAAATCAAACTCTTTCTAGGCCTCATTAATATAAAGTCTGGAAATCAAACTCTTTCTAGGCCTCATTAATATAAAGTCTGGAAATCAAACTCTTTCTAGGCCTCATTAATATAAAGTCTGGAAATCAAACTCTTTCTAGGCCTCATTAATATAAAGTCTGGAAATCAAACTCTTTCTAGGCCTCATTAATATAAAGTCTGGAAATCGAACTCTTTCTAGGCCTCATTAATATAAAGTCTGGAAATCAAACTCTTTCTAGGCCTCATTAATATAAAGTCTGGAAATCAAACTCTTTCCTGCCTCATTAATATAAAGTCTGGAAATCAAACTCTTTCTAGGCCTCATTAATATAAAGTCTGGAAATCAAACTCTTTCTAGGCCTCATTAATATAAAGTCTGGAAATCAAACTCTTTCTAGGCCTCATTAATATAAAGTCTGGAAATCAAACTCTTTCTAGGCCTCATTAATATAAAGTCTGGAAATCAAACTCTTTCTAGGCCTCATTAATATAAAGTCTGGAAATCAAACTCTTTCTAGGCCTCATTAATATAAAGTCTGGAAATCAAACTCTTTCTAGGCCTCATTAATATAAAGTCTGGAAATCAAACTCTTTCTAGGCCTCATTAATATAAAGTCTGGAAATCAAACTCTTTCTAGGCCTCATTAATATAAAGTCTGGAAATCAAACTCTTTCTCATTAATATAAAGCTGCTTATCAAAGTTTTTGTTAAAATCAACAATTTCCAGTAAAGTTATCTTGTGGAAACCAAATTGTTCATGGATGGATGGATGGGCAGAGAGACAGGCAGATGAATGAAACAATGTGATTACTATAAGGTTCACCAACATTGTTGAGTTAATTATATTTTGCAAGCTCTGAAAAGTTTCCCGACTTTCTGGACTTTTTTGTCTGCAGCAGGGACATGCTTGTTTTGCAAGTATAAATCTAGTTTTTGTCTTGACCTACTTTGGACATTTACTGCAAGTATGAGAGAGAGAAAGAGGTAGAGAGTTGTGTTCATCCCATTTTTAATTATTCAACTCAGTAGAAACAGGGCCATAAGAACAAGCTACTTGAATTTTTTTTTTATAACCCAGCCAGAAAATGATCAGTGTCAGACCAGCAGGCAGGTGCTAATTTTGAACCTTTGCTCAAAATTATATCCAAAGTCAAGGAGGCCGTCCAGTTCATCATGTGGAGGTACTGTTAATTTACTTCTTTTTGTGAGGTGCCAATTTGTAGGAATTTTGTGGTTAATACAAACCATGAATATAAAGACCCAATTAATAATTACCCATCTGTGGAATCAAAAGGATCTTTTATCCAGCTCACAACTTTTGGTACCAGAGAAAATGTAATTTTTTGCAAAACCACAAAAATTAATATCCACCAAATTAAATGAATTCACAGTACATTTGTCTCTTAAATTAAAAACTTAAAAATCCAAATGGTTCAGGTGCCAGGCTTCTACAAGGTTTAACATTTTCACTCACCAATGCTGCAAGAATGTCTTTTCTCAGCATCTGAAAAACACCAACAATAACACCATATATATGTGCATAATGCACCAGCAAATCAACGTCTATGTTGTTTACTCATAACAAACTGCATACACCCAGATCTGACTGCATGTTATTCAATGGCAGATCTGGGTCTGTACAGTTTGCAGTTAGACTCAACGTATGAGCATATACGGTATGTAATTATGTAGCCGTAACAAAATAAGCAATGCCATAATACTGCTAAAATGTAGAAGAAAGGGACACAAAAGAAGTTAAATACACAAATGTTATATTGCAGAAGTACAACAAAGCATATCTACTGTAATGATTTTCTTGCAATTAATTTTTCTTGTTGTGGTCTTGTCACTAATTAATAATGCAAACTAACTAACGATGATTTAAGTCTGACATTGCACCATCTTACTAAAGTTCTAGCAATCAAATCCAAAATTTAAGCAAAAAGGAAAGAATTGTTGCTACAAACACTGAAGTGAGAAGTGTAAATACTAAAGTAAGCATCTTAATTGGTGTTTATATTCCTGTATGCTATAATTTAGGTATTGATACAAAGTAGAAGTTAACAGTGCATACATAAGGATGATCACAAGTGATATGTCAGAGTAATTAACTTTTCACAATATAAATATTTTT
Source organism: Margaritifera margaritifera (assembly GCA_029931535.1). Lineage (NCBI taxonomy): Eukaryota > Metazoa > Mollusca > Bivalvia > Unionida > Margaritiferidae > Margaritifera > Margaritifera margaritifera. The sequence continues at coordinate 3,976,427 of JAQPZY010001695.1, forward strand.
GCATTATCAAGAGTCAAAACAAACTGAAAAAAGAGGCCTAATGGTGGCCTGATATCTTTCACCTGACATACATAACCTAACAGTTGAACATTTAACTAAGCAGGCTTATGCAGTATGTACAAACATAACTACCTCCCAACCTTTCATATAATGTTGATTTTACCTATTTTACTACAGTCTGATAAAAATTACTTCCAAAAGATAAAGACATGCCGTATATACTCGCATATAAGCCAATATCAACTGCACAGACCCAGATCTGCCATCACATAATGCACCGGCAGATCTGCGCCTATGCAGTTTGTAAGGACTAATCAGTAGAACAAACAACATAGACCCTGATCTGCCACTGCATTATGCGATGGCAGATCAGGGTCTATGTTGTTTGCATTTGGACACAGATTATACACGAGTATATATGGTAATTAATATGCATAGACCTCATTCATGACTGAAATTATTCAACCTACTGATGAAGTTTTGTTGAAATCAGATGAGAAATCAATGCCCACTCTAATTCCAGACCTGGCTCCTCTCATATTCTGAATGAGTTGCCTGTCTGGCTTGTAAAAATAAGAAACCATTTTAAACTTGTTGAAAGATCAGTAAATTATTCATATTCATTCCCATGCAGGCACCTTACCCATACGAAGATCATCTACTTCCCAAATTTGTATCGAAAGCTGTAAACTTTGTGTACAAAGCATGTGAATGGGGAACATATTTCCTGAGTTACCTATAATTAGTGTTTACTTGGCTTTAATGAGTAATAATTTAACTGTCCCTTGCTCACACTTACACTAGTTAAACATACTGAGTGGCACCGTTGAGATTGTATGATTATTAAGCTAAGCTATGGCATTAGTGACTTCTAAAAGCATCCAAGACAATGTTATTCACCTTAAAGGATCAGAGATAATTACATTGTATTTCAATACATTTACCAGTAGTTCAAAGAGTTGGTTGCCGCAGATTCTATTGATATACAAATTGTGTTTTCTGTCAATGTGATGCATCCACTGTACTATGCCATGAACTAATTATGAACCTTAAAGATATAGTTTTTACTGATTAATGAACTAATTATGAACCTTGAAGATAGTTTTTACTGATTGATGAACTAATTATGAACCTTAAAGATAGTTTTTTACAGATATAAAAAAAAGGACCCATGGCTCTCCAGCTTTACTTCTTTTTTTAACTCAGTTGAGCAATGCATCGAGATTTTTTACAATGTGCAGAAAACTAAATTACTCCAAGTCATTAAAATACAGAGAAAAGTGGATAATGCTTTGTAAATTCTGTGTTGGCGAAGAACAAGAAATGCGATGCTGAGGCAAGAAAAAAGAACATCTCGGCCATTATGAATGGCTGAGATGAAAGCTGTTTTGTACATACTGTGAGATGTATCCCATACTAGCAGAGAAAAATGTGTTATCCATGGGTATTGACCAGTTTAGGTTGGACCCAGTCAAGTCACATCATCTCAATGCGACACACAAGGCTTGTATGACCCTTGAACAGGGTAATCAATGCTCAACACCGAAGAAATCTATACAAAACGTGAAGTTGGCAGACACCCAAAGTGGAAAGATGTTCAAGAAACTTTCAAAGGCAGACCAGAATAAAATGCAAGTATTGTTCAATACTGCATATTACCTATCCAGTAACTCTAGACCTTTTTTCTGATTTTGCAGGAGTTAAATGGCATAAATGGAAAACATGTATAAAAATGATATTGTCTAAAGAATTTACTTGCAGCATGGATGCAATAATTCAAAATGACCAGAAGAAGAAAAGGTAATGAACAACAGATTCATAACTGGCAGGACAGATGTGTCTGTGAGAGAACAGGAGCTAGTGTACATCAGATATGACAGTACAGACCGATTTGGTTGATACAGTTGATTTAAGGGCTTCAGATGCTTGGGGTATGAAAGAGGACCTGGATACTACCATGAATAGGCAATATATACTGATTTAAGCAACACTAAAATTGAGAAACCAACAATCGTGTGTCTTTACTTTGACGGGGCAAATGTGATCCAAGGATTGAAAAATGGAACAATGAGGTTTATCTTGGATGAGGCTCCATGAACAATCCCAATACATTACATGTCCCATAAAATGGAATTGGCAGCACCTGATGCTGTGAAAAAGCGCTCATACCTACAATGATTCCAGGAGACCATGAAAGGTATATATATATATTCTACCACTACAGTGCCAAATGCAGGAGGGAAGAGAAATTGCCAAAATTTGGGATTCTAACTTAGTTCATATCAGCGATATTAAACAGATAAGATCTTTTATATTTTATTACCAATTCATACATTTAAGGTGTACATGTAAATTGCTTTGGAATAGTAAGAGGTGCTATATGACCTGTATTTCGTAAATTCTTAAACTTAATTGAGTGACAAAAAAACAACTTTGGCCATATTTGCATCATTTGAATATACTTCAGGTTCATTGGCTATCAAGCAAGTTCAAAGGACTTCAGGCCTTACATAGAAACATTACATCCATTTGCACACATCTTGAGTATGTTAACAGAAAGGAAGTCCTCTGATGAGGAAGCCAGGGCCAAGAGGTACCTGCATGAGATTTATGCCATAAAGTTCATGATGATGCTCCATGTAATGTGCGCTGTAACCAAGATTATGCAATACCCTAGCCTAAAGTTTCAACAAGAGTTGCTGCTAATACATGATGTATACCCTGCCACAAAGGACCAAATAATACAGCTAGAATCACTCAAACTCTGCAGTGGAAGATACATTAAATACATACTGCTTTAATTATTTAAACTATCATGTAGCAAACTGTTTTAGGAAGCTCATGACTTGATGAAAAAAGTTGTTTCACTTACATTTATTTTCTGTAATTTATCATTTGTTCGTTTATTAATTTATTATTTATATTTCAAAGATGCAGGAAAATGTCATAAAATAATTGGTATGCATTTTATTTGGAATTTTAGGAGTCCAAATCTGATTCAATGGAATTAAAGGGAGATCTTCCAGACGACCAACTTCTACCCATTTTAGTCAATGATCTTATCATCTACATTAATAGAAGGTAAGCTTGTACTTTTATCACAATTAATGTCTCAAAAACGTCAATAAAAGTAACTTGTCACTTCCTTATCTCTTGATCAAAGCTGTAATAGTAGCAGTATTACATGGTAAATCATGTGTTTGAAAAATGTTATATAATACTGGTCAACTTGATCGTTGGATCACAAACTATGAGCATATAATATTAGTAAAAATTTTGACATGGAAAATGCATTTTTCAATCATAGAATATAAAGATTTGAGTGGAATATATGACGGTCAGAATTTTTTGAAAATGTGATTGGACTTTGTCATTTCCAGGTACAGTATTTATTTTTTTATTTATTAATTTAGAATCTGTTACAGGTTCGAGAGCTTCAACTAGAGTCCCCTGAACTCTTTTCAGGCTTTTAACTACACTGAGTTTCCAGAGGAGAGGTGTAAACTGTCTAGACATGGGAGAGATGAAGTTCAGCATCCGTTGGGTCACTTTGCCCCACATATAGTGATGCCATACACAAACAGTTAGAGATCACAAAATCAGAGGTGTATGCCACAAACATTTGGAATTTTTACACCTGAAAATGTCAAAATTGTCAAGATGTTGGAAATATTAGTTGTGAGCCCGTTTACTGCATAATGTCATGAATAACATCAAAAGTTTAAAGAAAAACTGTATAAAGCAAGACAAGCTTCCGATGCTAATGAACATCAATGCTGCAGATCCAATGAGTAAGGCAAACATTATTAGAGCAATTGGACAATGGTTGACATCGGGACCTGGAGGAAAACATTGCTTTATGTGAAATATTTTGAGAGGCTAATAAACCCACAAGTCAATTTAATATAAATTTGTTTATTTCTTTTCATATTTAAAGTACTGCAATTTCAATGTTGTGTCAAAATAATAGTAAACAAGAGGTCCTTGAAGGGACTGGCAATCTACTAAAAAAGAATTTCCAGGAATTCAAGATAACACCATTTCTTCCTTTTAACTGTCTAGTGCTGAAACCATCTCTGATAACCCCATGTTGATATGACTAGACCATGAGATGAAGTTGTATGTAAAGTTTCAGGGTAATCCTCTAAGTAGTTTAGGAGTAGCAATAACAAAACTGGTGCCAGTAGATGGACAATCCCATAAGCTCTTCTGGTCTATGACCAGTAGAGCTAAAAACAAGGGCCCTTTTTGGCACATGGAATTGGAGCCAGGGCTAGTGATTTTTTTAAAGTCACTTGCCCTTGGCCTGTGTCTGAAAAAAAATTATTTGAGCACTGGAAATATAGTTTCTGTAGAGATAACAAGCTCAGCCAATCCAATGCAAATCACCTCATCAATACGACTTGTGCAGATCTCACTTATCACTACATGAGCATGATGATATAAGCTAACTTACTAAGCTGGACCAAAATCCAATCACAATTCAGTCTCCAGAGTGGTAACAAGTTTGGCAAATCAGATACAAGATTACCTCATAAATATAAACAGATCATGCTCAGAATCAAATTAATCAAACATCTTGATGATACAAGTCTATTTACCAAGTCTGAGTGAAACTGACTCGGAAATACTGTCTCTAAGGTGGTAACAAGCTCAACCAATCAGATGCCAGATAACCTTATTAATATGCATGGTTCTCACTAATTATCAAACTTTTGCAATATCTTGCAGATATAAGCCTCTATCCCAAGCTTTATCAAAATCAGGTCCAAAATGTGGCTTCAAGAATGGTAACTAATTCTGCTATCAAATGCACGATCTCCTCATTATGTATGGATCTCGATCATCCAATACCTTGATAATAAAATGATATCCTGTTTCCATACAGCTTTAAAATTTCATAAAATACAAACCAAGAGGACCTAGTGGGTGTGAGGTTGCTCACCTGCTTGACACCTGCCTAATACCAAAATGCAAGAGCAATTAGCCAAGAAATCTGGGTCAGTAGGATGCTTTGGGCGGAAATGTATTCCACTGCTGTCGATTACATATTTTATCAATAAAAACAACTGTTTTAAGATTTCTCAATTTTTTCAATTTTCTCATATCCATATTTGATGGCACATATCATCATTTGTCAGATTTGGTCAAATTCTCTTAAGCATATAATTTTAATACATTTCTTAAAGGTTTTTCTATTTTTAGCAATGGTGGCCATATTTGATGGCAGATAAGCATCATTTGTACACAAATTGACAGCCCTTTATGCCAGGATGCTGTCAATTTTGCTTAAATTCTGTTAAGAGGTGTTTGAGAAGTCATCTAAGGATTTATTTTTTTTTGTTGTAATGGTAGCCATATTTGATGGCAAATCTGCATCATCTGTACAATGTGAAAGCCCATCATGCCTGGATGAATTATGTCAAATTTTGAGAAGCAGTTTTGGAAAAGGTTTAAAGTTTGTTATTTTTAGTAAATGTCGCCATATTTGATGGTGAATCAGAATCATCTGTAAATATTTGAAAACCCTCTCTGTCAAGATGCTCCATATCCCTTGGTTAAATTCGGTCAAATGTTTTTTGAGAAGTCATTCAAAGGTTTTTCCATTTTTAGCAATTGTGGCCATACTTGATGGAAGATTGGCATAATTTGTACAAACATAAGAGCCCTTTATACCAGGATGCCCTCTGCCATATTTGGTTGAAATTCGTCAAGTAGTTTTTAAGAAGTTTTAAAAAAATAGAAAAATGTATGCTGATGGATGAGAACGACAGATGATGGACATGGCAAAACATACAAAGGACCAAAGCATATTCTTTTTTGGCCTTAGAGCCTGGTGAGCTAAACATTCTCACTGATTGAAGGTTTATTTTATATATATATTACTATCTCTTTATACATCAAGAAAAGTGAAGGGTGCCAATATAACTTTTCCGCTCAGTAACTTTTTTTTAAGATTTTGAATGTAACGTGAAGCTGGAACACAGTGGCGATGATTTATGGTCAGTCATAAATATATGATAATTTTATGAAGTTTCATATTTTCTTTGAGATCCCTTATTTGTCTTTTTTTTTTAAATAATGCTATTTCTATAGGATGTTGATATTTAGGTATTTCCATTTTTATTATTAACACCACAATGATGTAATTTTACTGATAATGTAAATGTCTCCGATGGTTTCTAGCAGAAATACTACATAGCAACAAATTATTTACATCATTTCAAGTTGTGCTGTAAACTTGAATTTGTCACCAAGAAATATCACTAATGCCATTTGTCTAAAACAAATTTACATAAAAAAATAGCTCACACAATTGATGCAGCCATTTCACTTCACTGATTCCACTCTTACATTCAAAGGGTGGAAATAGATTCTTTTAGTCAAATTTTATGAATTTCTTACTTTGCAGATTGGGGCAGAAATACTGTAAATTCACACCATGCATTGAAAGATCCATCTAAAAACAAGACTGATCCACACATAATAACAAAACTGGACACAGCCCTCATCCCCCAAAAGGAATGTCAACAGATTTAAGTACTACAAAACCAAAAAAAGGGAAAACCCTGAAAATAAATTAATTCACAGAAACAGACATACCTGTTGTACTTTCTAAATTTTGTGTTATCTTTTTCTTCTGATTGATGTCGATTTTTACAATGTCTTCACTTTGTCCTTTTCCACTGTGAAAGAAATAAAGACAGTAGGCATGCAGGCATAAAATTGTATTTTAAAAAAAACCCAAGAAAATTGTCATCGGCGGTATGACCAGAATGCAAACCGTGAATGCTACAAATTTTATTCATGGGGTACTAATCTTTGTGAATTTCTTTGTTCTTATGAATCAGGGACCCTAACTAGAGAAATTACCGTATATACCCGTTCATAGGCCCGGTCCAAATGCAAACAACATAGATCCTGATCTGCTGTCTATAATGTGCTGGCAGATCATGGTCTATGGTCTTTGTTCTACTGATTAGTCCCTACAAACTGCATAGACCCAGATCTGCCGGCACATTATGCGATGGCAGATTTGGGTCTATGCAGTTTGTTGTTGGTATCGGCTTATACGCAAGTATACGAGGTAAGCTCAATACAAAGGTAAGCACAAATCAACGAACCATGATGCAGAAGTACTCTTCATAACACAATTACATACATTATGTGACTCCATTGACAACAGTGCCTTCAAAAATAATCTAAATGCAAAGGTTATGCAAACTCACTGGATTGTATAACTTGGGCACGATGACCTAATTTGCACAGAAAGGTATAGTAACCCACATGATATATCTAAACAACTTACAGTATGTATAGTAACCCACATGATACATCTAAACAACTTACAGTATGTATAGTAATCCACATGATATATCTAAACAACTTACAGTATGTATAGTAACCCACATGATATATCTAAACAAATTACAGTATGTATAGTAACCCACATGATATATCTAAACAACTTACAGTATGTATAGTAATCCACATGATATATCTAAACAACTTACAGTATGTATAGTAACCCACATGATATATCTAAACAAATTACATAGTAACCCACATGATATATCTAAACAACTTACAGTATGTATAGTAACCCACATGATACATCTAAACAACTTACAGTATGATTAGTAACCCACATGATACATCTAAACTTACAGTATGTATGTTAACCCAAATGATACATCTAAACAACTTACAGTATGTATAGTAACCCACATGATACATCTAAACAACTTACATAGTAACCCACATGATATATCTAAACAACTTACAGTATGTATAGTAATCCACATGATATATCTAAACAACTTACATAGTAACCCACATGATATATCTAAACAACTTACATAGTAAACACATGATACATCTAAATGACTTACATAGTAACCCACATGATACATCTAAACAACTTACAGTATGTATAGTAACCCACATGATACATCTAAACAACTTACAGTACGTATAGGAACCCACATGATATATCTAAACAACTTACAGTATGTATAGTAACCCACATGATATATCTAAACAACTTACAGTATGTATAGTAACCCACATGATATATCTAAACAACTTACAGTATGTATAGTAATCCTCATGATATATCTAAACAACGTACACTATGTATAGTAACCCACATGATATATCTAAACAACTTACAGTATGTACAGTAATCCACATGATATATCTAAACAACTTACATAGTAACCCACATGATATATCTAAACAACTTACATAGTAACCCACATGATATATCTAAACAACTTACAGTATGTATAGTAATCCACATGATACATCTAAACAACTTACAGGATGTATAGTAATCCACATGATATATCTAAACAACTTACAGTATGTATAGTAACCCACATGATACATCTAAACAACTTACAGTATGTATAGTAACCCACATGATACATCTAAACAACTTACAGTATGTGATTTTACAGCAATACTATCTGAGAAAATGACCCACACACAAACCCTCACTAAGAGAAACTGAGCTCAATGCAAAGGTTAGTGCAAATCACTGGAACATGAAATATAGGTTATAGTCACCTAGTTTTCACTGATGACTGTAGTTCTCCTGATTATGCAATTATATTCCAAATATTCCAAATTATGATACATCACAGGCAATAGTGCCTGAGAAAATAAGCCAAATGCAAAGGTTAATCATAATCACTGGATAATGAAATATAGGTCACAATTACCATTTTTCCACTGAAAGGTGTAGGGTACACATAATACATCTGAATAAAACTTATGTGACTCTACGAGTAATAATTTCTGACAAAATGACAACAATGTAAACCGTAACCTAGAGAAACTAGGCTCAATGAAAAGGTAAGTACAAACAAATGACATATAAGTTACAGTGACTTGGTTTTCAATAATGGCTGTAGAACTCATCATGATACAATTACATGATAAGTTATGTGACTCCATTGGTAATAGTGCTTGAGAAAATGAGCTAAATGCCAAGATTAACCAAAATCAATGGACTATTAATTATAGGTCATAGTGACAAAATTTTCACTGAAAGGTGTAATACTTTAAATACCAACTTTTGTGGCTCTTTGAGCAACAGTGTCAGAGAAATCGATCTAAATGCAAACTTTAACCAGAGTGTTGATGCCAGATGCATGGAAGTACAGAAATCATCAATCCATAAGCCAGAATTGCTTTCCAATCTGGTCAAAAACAAATAACAGTAAAATTTATTTAAATTTCATATGTCAACTTATTAAAGGTCTGACCTTTCATTAATATCTTGTTATTTCATACAGTTTTCATAAAAATTGGTAGGAAACTGCAGGCTGGTCATCATTCAAGATGTCCTTAGCGGAGTTTATATGAAGATCAATTTGGAAATACAAAACAATCATAACTTAAATAAAGCCTTTGAATGAGTAAAATCAATGCATATATGCTTCCACACTTTAACTTAAATATGGCTTTTGAATTAGTAAAACCAATGCCTATATGCTTCCACACTTTAACTTAAATATGGCTTATGAATTAGTAAAACCAATGCCTACACGCTTCCACACTTTAACTTAAACTTAAATATGGCTTTTGAATTAGTGAATCCAATGCCTAGATGCTTCCACACTTTAACTTAAACTTAAATATGACTTTTGAATGACTAAAACCATTGCCTACATCAGGGGTGTCAAACTCATCTGCTATGGTGTGCCAGATTTGATATAAATAATAATAATAAATAATGAGTTTGGTGGGCCATATCTGGCCTGCATGTTTGAAACCCCTGGCCTAGATACTTCCACAATTTAACTTAATTTTAAATATGGCCTTTGAATGAGTAAAACCATTGCATAGATGCTTCCACACTTTAACGTAAACTTAAATATGTCTTTTGAATTAGTAAAACTACTGATCATATGCAGTTAACACTTTATACCTTTATACTAATAACCTTGCATCCTTATTATTACTGAATTTATTATAATTTTTACATTAGTCTTTATAACAAACTAGACCGTTTACAATAGTCTTTATAACAAACTATTCAATACCTGTATCTTGTTATCACTATGACTATTCTATACCAGTATCCTGATATCACTACAACTACTCTATATCTGTATCTTGATATCATCATGACTATTCAATACCTGTATCTTGATATCACTGACTATTCAATACCTGTATCTTTATATCATGACTATTCTATACCTGTATTTTGATATCACTATGACTATTCTATACCTATATCTTGATATCACCATGACTATTCTATACCTGTATGTTGATACCACTATGGCTATTCTATCCTGTATCTTGATATCATCATGACTATTCTATACCTGTATCTTGATATCATCATGACTATTCTATACCTGTATATTGATACCACTATGGCTATTCTATCCTGTATCTTGATATCATCATGACTATTCTAGACCTGTATCCTGAAATCACTATGACTATTCTATATACCTGTATCTTGACATCATCATGACTATTCTATACCTGTATCCTGATATCACTATGACTATTCAATACCTGTATCTTGATGTCACTATGACTATTCTATACCTGTATCTTGATATCACTGACTATTCTATACCTGTATCTTGATATCACTATGACAATTAAATACCTGTATCTTGATATCATTATGACTATTCAATACCTGTATCTTGATATCACCATGACTATTTTATCCTGTATCTTGATATCACTATGACTATTCAATACATGTATCTTGATATCACTATGACTATTCAATACCTGTATCTTGACATCATTATGGCTATTCATTACCTGTACCTTGAGATCATAATGACTATTCAATACCTGTATCTTGATATCACTATGACTATTCTATACCTGTATCTTGATATCACTATGACTATTCAATACCTGTATCTTGATATTACTATGACTATTCTATACCTGTATCTTGATATCACCATGACTATTCTATACCTGTATCTTGATATCACCATGACTATTCTATACCTGTATCTTGATATCATGACTATTCTATACCTGTATCTTGATAACATTATTACTATTTTATACCTGTATCTTGATATCATCATGACTAATTATACCTTTATCTTGACATCACCATGACTATTCAATGCTGGTATCTTGATATCATCATGACTATTCTATACCTCTATCGTGGATTTCACTATGACTATTCTATACCTGTATCTTGATATCATTATGACTATTCAATATCTGTATCTTGATATCACCATGACTCTTCAATACCTGTATCATGATATCACTATGACTATTCAATACCTGTATCATGATACTGCTATAACTATTCTATATACCTGTATCTTGATATCATGACTTTTATATACCTGTATCTTGATATCACTATGACTATTCTATACCCGTATCTTGATATCATTACGACTATTTTATACCTGTATCTTGATATCACCATGACTATTCAATACCTGTATCTTGATATCACTATGAACATTCTAACCTGTCTCTTGATATCACTATGACTATTCTATACCTGTATCTTGATATCATTATGACTATTCTATACCTGTATCTTGATATCACTATGACTATTCAATACCTGTATCTTGATATCACTATGACTATTCAATACCTGTATCTTGATATCACTATGACTATTTTATACCTGTATCTTGATATCACTATGACTATTCTATACCTGTATCTTGATATCACTATGACTATTTAATACCTGTATCTTGATATCACAATGACTATTCTATACCTGTATCTTGATATCACTATGACTATTTTATACCTGTATCTTGATATCACCATGACTATTCTATACCTGTATCTTGATATCACTATGACTATTCTATCCTGTATCTTGATATCACTATGACTATTCAATACCTGTATCTTGATATCAATATGACTATTCTATACCTGTATCTTGATATCATCATGACTATTCTATACCTGTATCTTGATATCACTACGACTATTCTATACCTGTATCTTGATATCACTATTACTATTCTATACCTGTATCTTGAGTCCTTTTTCTTGTCATTTTCATTTGAATCCAAATGTTTATAGAACTTTTCCATTTTTGTCAAAAGTGAATGGAGTCTAACTGTGGCAAGTTGCCTGTTGTCTGATGGATGTGTGGTTTTGTTTTGTCGAGAGGACTGGATGGAAGAAGAGCCATGTGCTGTGTGTGATGTGACAAAATCCATGATCGGTTCCTTCTGTAGCTTGTCAAAAACAAAGGAATACTTGGATTGGCCAGGCTCTGGATACACCTGTAACAAAACACAGTTATAAAGATCTGAGTGAACTGTTTCAAATTTATTAGAAGCAAACACAAACAGAATGGCACATATTAGTGAAAACGGATCAGTATGTGTACATGAACAGAAGCATTGCTTTCTTTCTGGAAAAGTAAACGTAATTTTTTGGAATGAAAAACAGTGAGTTTTCTATTAAATTTCTTGTCTATGTGCTTTATTGGTGAGGAAGATAATTTTGCAGCAGTTCATGGAATATGCTATGCTGTAAGATAAATACTGTAAAGCTGAAAAATGAAGTTGGAATGAAATGCATTCGGCAATAATTCCCCTTTCTATTTCTATATTTATGGTAGTACCATAATATCAGGTGAATAAGATGGCAGAATATTCCAAGTCATAAAGTGAATAGTCTGAGAGAAAAGTCCAAGTCATAAAGGGAAGGACACACACACATGCATGCACATCTGGAAATAAATTCTGAATCATGTTGAAAAACTGAACCTGAGCAAGATACACCATCATAATCTTCACTAGATTTTCAAACACACCTAGTTTTTGTTACTGTGTGGAGAATAGGTAACAATTATCCCAGTCAAACAGGAAAATAGGTCACATAAAACTGAAAAACATTATTTCAAACTCCACCTGATATTACTGATTGGAAAAATAAATATCAAGGTATTTAACTTTGATGAAGTTAATAAGTGGAGAGATACAAAATAGGATGTACACATTATGGATTTACTTGTGGATTACGTATTTAACTTTGATGAAGTTAATAAGTGGAGAGATACAAAATAGGATGTACACATTATGGATTTATCTATAGATTACAAGATTAACACTATATGCTCTATATTAAATAGGATGTACATACACATTATGGATTTACCTATAGATTACAAGACAAGATAGGATGTACACATTATGGATTTACCTATGGATTACAAGATTAACACTATATACCCAATATTAAATATGGTGAAGTGTAAAAAGACTTCAAAATTATTGATTTTGTGTGAATTGTATGATCAATTTAAGAAAATGAGACTGGAGTCACCCATAGTCCTAATCTATAAAAAACAATAATTTTCTGTTTCCCCATATCTCACAAATGTATATTCTATAGATATCAATGGGATTCTTATGTTTTTAAATATTCTTACCATTATGAAAATACTGTCTGTCAATCTTTCTCTCCTGTGATCTAACAAATACACCATATCTTCCACTGTTAGACACACAGCTTCCTTGCTGTCAACTTCACAGCCCTGAAACAAGCCATGTATTTTTAATCTTGACTATAAACAATGAAAATCTCTCAGTGTCATTCTATGCTTTTTCCCATGCATATCCAGGGATTCTTCGTTACAGAACCTCAGGAACCAATAATAAGCCCTGTCCCAATAAAAATATTTAAAAATAATGCAGAATTCCAATTTTAGCAAATTTCCTCCTGATTATTTTGTTCAAAATTGGTCTAATAAGGATATGAGGCAGGTACATCAAACAGAGTCAAACTGGCATGTTACTTAAAGTGCAGCAATTTGCCCCAACACTTCAACAACCAAATGAAACATCAGTGACAATATAATTTTTCTTAATTCAGTCAGTGACCTTGAACTTTGACCTTTTGACCCCAAAATCAATAGTCTTCTTCCCTACCCCAAGTGCAAGGCATCCACAAAGTTGGCTGAGGTATGTCATGTAGAACTGATGTTATGGTGCAGAAGCCATATTTTTATTCATTTACTCACAGTGACCTTGACATTTGACCTTCTGACTCCAAAATCAAAAGGGTTCTTCCTTACATCAAGTGCAAGCCCTTCACAAAGTTTGGTAATCATAGATTATGGAGAACTAGTTATTGTGCAAAGAACATTTTTCTTCTTTCAGTCACAGTAACCTTGACCTTTTAGCCCCAAATCTATTGGGTTCTTGCTTACCCCAAGTGCAAGCTATCCAAAAAGTTTGGTAACTGTAGATGGTGGAGAACTCGAGTTATGGTGCAGAAACCATTGTTATACCTTCATTAAAAGTGACCTTGACCTTTTGACCTTCAGTAACAGTGACTTGACATTTGGATGCTAAAATCGATAGGGTTCTTCCTTACCCCATGTGCAAGCTATGCACAAAGTTTGGTAACTGTAGATGGTGGAGAACTTAAGTTTTTTTGCAGAAACTGTTTTCCATCTTTCAGTCATAGTGACCTTGACTGTTGAGCTTTTGAACCTGAAATTGATTGGGTTCTTCCACACCCAAAGTTCTTCCATACCCAAAGTACAAGCCATTCACAAAGTTTAGAACTGAACATGGCAGATGACTATAGTTATTGTGCAGAAACCAAACTGGTAACAGATGGCAGGCATATACAAATGCTACAGTGAGGGCCATAACTCTGTAAAATGTCATCTGAGACCTTATTAAGAAAAAGTTACACATCCAATTCAGTTCAAATCAAATAGAAAATGTGAATGCTCGAGTGTTCACATCCAAATGGAATACCTATTATAAGTCTCTGGAGGACAATAGGTAAATTAAGGTTAAAATTTAGTCATCTTCAAGCTCTTTCAAAATCTTGTTGAGCTAAAGCTTCACTGCAAATCTGAATCAAAACAAAGACAAAATGTGAATGCTAGTGTTCATAAGCCATAGGAGTGCTAGTGTTCATAAGCCATAGGAATGCTAGTGTTCATGAGCCATATGAATGCTAGTGTTCATAAGCCATAGGAATGCTTATTCTAAGTTGATCAAGGCTCATAACTCTGTAAGAAATAGCAAACTTCTACTCATCATTGAACTTGTTTGTAAACTTGTTGAGGTGAAGCTTAGGAGCCAATTTGATTGACCATGACTCCATTGTTGGTGGCAATTCATTATTTTTTGGTTCATTTTTATTCATTTCTAGTGAGTCTTCATTTCACTGTTTGCTCATTTCCTTTTGTTTTCAGTGATTGGGTATGTTCTACTTCAGCCATACCCTTTTGGACTCCCTCACTATGACCTAATTATCTTGGTGAGGAAATCAAAAGTAGACAAGGTGTCAATCTGCTGAGAGGGGAGTAAATATAGCATTCATTTCATAATCCTTTTTACATGTTATAAATTATCATTACCATTATTAAATATATAATCTAATAACTAAGTTTATTTTCCTTGATGTTCACTGTTGGTTGCAACTCGTTTAATTTCAATTTCTTCATTTTTGCTCATTATTTTCAGTAGTTAGCCATATCTTGCGAAGCTCCCCAGTATGACCTGTTTATCTTTGGTTGAAATTGAAAAAACATCTAGAGCAAAAGACTTGCATGTAGGTGACCTAATTATTTGGTCAAACATAATTACTGTTCTGCCTTATTTTAAGATATCACAAAAATATTTTAAAAAAGCATTCAAACTGTTCTGGCGTAACAGATTCACCATAAATCATAGGTGATTTCAAAAACAATTTCGGTAATTAGGCATGTCCTACTTCAGCCACATCCTGGAGGAGCCATCCAGTATATATTTATCTCTGGGGAAAACTGATTTAACATCAGGAACAAAAGACTTAAAGACCGAGAATCTATTTTTTGTTCAAGTATAGATATTGGTCAGCATTCATGTAAGGTTTCTGATAAAATGTAAAAAAAGGCATTAAAACTGCACCACAGCAACTATGCAAACACCTTCGCAGTAAATCATAGGCGATTTCAAGAACACTAATAATAGAGTGGGGGCCCATAGGGGGGAACTGCAATGAATAACTACCCTGTACAGGTGAAAATCACCTATGAAGGGAACGTGCTATGCGGATTCATAATGCATGTTAACTTCATACAAAAATGATCTCCCTTAGAACAGGGAAGGAGACTTGGACATCTGTGTACTAAATTGTATAGCTGCTAATTTTAGTGAATTTCAGAGACAGGCACAAATAATGTTTAGTGTTGTCAATAATGATCTCTAAAAATCACCAAAAGCAATTAAATTCTCAGGTGGCATTTTCATTAATAATTACAAATTTAGTGCAGAAAATTTCGAGTATTCTCCTCTTATCAGAAGATTCTAGTTATTCTGCTGTATTAAATCAATGCCAGCTGAAGTGTAATGTATTTTTGATATTGTAACTCTGATATAAGTGACTCAATTTCTGAAAAATGCAACTTCAGCAAATGCACAACTTAGCCTAATATCAAACAATAATATCATGCAGTTTTAAACAAAAGTAGCAAAATGGGGTGGGGTGAATTATTAAAGAAAAGAGTAAATGAAGGGTGTAAATACAAGATAAATGAGCGCAAGATTTGGAACTGAAGATTTCTTGTCTAGTACAATCAATAATTAACTATATCTGACAAAATTATTATTACATTGTCTCTTGCCCTTATTATTTTACAAGGTGATATTTTTTTTTATCCAATTGGTTTCTTTTATGGATTTTCTATTAAACATATCTGATTTAATATTGTCTCTCTTTGACTCTCCACTTTCCCTCTCTGACCCTCTTAAAAGTATACTGGGGGTCACAATGACCCTGTGGAAAAATATTCTAGACAAAGCCCTGAATCCTTAGTTAAGTTATGCTGCTAAAATAAAAGGTGGACAGGCAATCAGGGAATCATAACTCCTTTAAATGATTTTGTGGAATGCTGTAACATCAAACTTATTCAAGGTCAAATCGGTATAAAGCTGTATGCCAAATTTGATAGAAATCCTGCAATCCTTGGTAAAGTTATGCTGCAGAAACCAAAGTAAGGAGGACAGGTAATCAAGGGCTGTAACTCCTGTAAAAATGATGTTGTGGATTGCTGAAAATCAATCTCATTTAAGGTCTAATTAATACAAGAGAGCATGCTAAACTTGGTTGAAATCCAACAACTCTCAGTAAAGTTATGCTGAGGAAACTAAAGTTTAGGATGATGGAAAATCAGGGTCCATTACTCCTGTAAATAATGTCATGAAACACTAGAAATCAAACTCATTCAAGGTCTCATCAAGATAAAGCTTTTGTTGAAATCCAACAAATCTTGGTAAAATGATACTAAAGTAAAAAGAATGGACAATCAGGGGCCATAACTTCTCTAAATGATGTTGCTGAATGCTCAAAATGAAAAAATTCATGGTCTCACAACTATAAGGGTGCTAAACAAAATTGGTTGAAATCCAACAAACCTTGGAAAAGTTATTCTGCACAAACCAAAGTTAGGAGGACAGGCAATCAGGGGGCACAACTCCTGTAAATAATGTCCTAGAACCCTGGAAATTAAATTTACTTAATGTCTTATTAGTAAAAAGCTACATACCAAGTTAGATTGAAATCCGACAATCCTTGTTAAAATTAAGCTGTGGCAATGAAATTTAGGAGGATAGGCTGTCAGGGGCTGAAACACCTCTAAATGATAACATAGAAGATTAAAAATAAAACTCTCAAAAGGTCTCATCAGTATAAAGCTGCATACCAAATTTGGTTATAATTCAACTATTCCCAGTAAATTTATCTTGTTCAAACCATCTTATTGACGGATGGAGTGCCACATAGTGTGATTGATAAATAGACAAGATTACTATGAGGATTTCATTGAACTGGACCCTAATAATACATACCCCATCATTGAGCTGGACCATAATAATACATACCCCATCATCAAGCTGGACCATAATAATACATACCCCATCATCAAGCTGGACCCTAATAATACATACCCCATTACTGAGCTGGACCCTAATAATACATACCCCATCATTGAGCTGGACCCTAATAATACACAGCCCATCATCAAGCTGGACCGTAATAATACATACCCCATCATTTTCAAGTTGAACCTCCATTTTCTTCAAACCCTCTGCAACATCCACTGCAACTTTCCTCTCAGAAACAATCATGGATGCCACAAAATCCATCAGTTTGTCCAAGTGGTGACTCTGGGATAATTCTGTACTACTCAGTGTGACTGGCTTGACCTAACCAAAGCACAAATATTGATGAGTTTAAAGCTTTGGACAAACATTTTGACGATTAAGAAATAATTTTATTGTAAAGTATACAACAGGGTTAGAAGTGAAAATAACTTTTAAAATTTGAGGTTTTTTTATAGATTTTTTCAAGGTTTTTTTTATTTTTTTTGAGGTTCAAGACACAAAGCAGTTACAAGATTATCTCCATGATGAGCATAACATGTATTAAAAATTTGTATATCCCCATAAAGAGAAAAGTGACTCTGTTATGGAGCAGTGAAGAGACCATTCCGTAATGACTGTTTTGCCCGACTTGGACAGACTGTCCGCCAATACATTCTTCACCAGAATGTGGCGGATCATGAGGAAAGTGGCTGGCTCTGAGGGTTATCCCTTCCGAGGCATCCAGCAAAGGATGTTCCACCTCCATGCAAAGAGAAGGGGCATGTAAGCCTTCTTGACATCAGAGATACGCTATGATGGACGTGTTGCCGGAGGAGACCATGACACAACGGTCCCTTACTCTGTCGATGCACCTTAAAACACTTCAGGTAAAAGAATCTTAATCCAAACAAAGACCGAAGGAAACGGATTTCAAACTGTGCAAAGATTGAAGTGAACGCAATGCTAACACTGCTGATGGGTCTATCAAATAAATGATAGAATAAAAAGACTGGATGCCTTTAATTTGCATAATTCGCATGCTTTCTCGACTGCTAGACTAGCTTAATGAAAAACTGTGCAAAAAAAAACAAAAAAAAAAATTGTTGTGGGGTCGGGGTACATCATTTTTTAAAATTTTTTTTTTTTTTTTAAATTTAGGTTTCCTTCAGTGCTTTTTTGGCTTTTTTTTAGTTTTTTTATGGTCAATATGAAATTTTAGAATATTCCAGGTTTTTGAGGTCCGCTGCGGACCCCCAATACAAAAAGTCTTTCATGTAGCATGAAAACCTGTCTTGATGGCACTTCACATACAGAGCAATCGCTTAAATAGGAAGACATTTACGAACCTCTTTTGCTAATTTTGTCTATGTATATAAGGTGGCACTCTACAGTTTCATACTTTTGTCTATATATATAAGGTGGCACTCTACAGTTTCATACTTTTGTCTATATATATAAGGTGGCACTCTACAGTTTCATACTTTTGACTATATATATAAGGTGGCACTCTACAGTTTCATACTTTTGTCTATATATATATAAGGTGGCACTCTACAGTTTCATACTTTTGTCTATATATATAAGGTGGCACTCTACAGTTTCATAATTTTGTCTATGTATATAAGGTGGCACTCTACAGTTTCATACTTTTGTCTATGTATATAAGGTGGCACTCTAGTTTCATAATTTTGTCTATGTATATAAGGTGGCACTCTACAGTTTCATAATTTTGTCTATGTATATAAGGTGGCACTCTACAGTTTCATAATTTTGTCTATGTATATAAGGTGGCACTCTACAGTTTCATACTTTTGTCTATGTATATAAGGTGGCACTCTACAGTTTCATAATTTTGTCTATGTATATAAGGTGGCACTCTACAGTTTCATAATTTTGTCTATGTATATAAGGTGGCACTCTACAGTTTCATAATTTTGTCTATGTATATAAGGTGGCACTCTACAGTTTCATAATTTTGTCTATGTATATAAGGTGGCACTCTACAGTTTCATACTTTTGTCTATGTATATAAGGTGGCACTCTACAGTTTCATACTTTTGTCTATGTATATAAGGTGGCACTCTACAGTTTCATAATTTTGTCTATGTATATAAGGTGGCACTCTACAGTTTCATACTTTGCATAGGTTTAATTTTAAAAAAAAAAAAGAATTTCCCAGATTTTTCTCACCGAGTATCCTGGCTATTTAAAAAAGATCTTGTATATCTTAGGTATTGTTAAAAGAACTTTTAATTCCCTTTATTTTGGGTCTATGATTGATGGGTGTAATTTGGGTTACAGAACATACAGCTTGGTCTTACTTCAGACGTGCAGGTATAAAAAAAACTGCTAGCTCTGCTTGGTCGTTTTCACTTCCTGGACTTCAAAGGTAAATTGCAAAAAAACAAGCTGATTATTTTTTTTTACATTTGATATATTTTGTAATTCATTCATTGTACTTTCAGAAGCTGGTATTGTCTACTCTGGCAAAATTTGTCTTCCCTATTTTAATAACTGCTAAAGTTAGTATACTTTGAGCTAGTTCTGGTTGATTTTTCAGCTGTGTCCTTAGATCATGTACAATTTCCACAAGTACTACATGAAAGTAGCATAGAGGTATGCTAACATGCTCTCCACTGTGCATGTTGCAAATGCAAACAACTTCACCTTACACCTGTCACTCTGTCAGAAGAACATAATATATGTAGAGCAACACCTAAGGCATCTCTTGCACACAGGACAACTTTTGTGGTCCCTTGGCTATCCTTTTAGACAGTCTGCAATGTATCTAAAATTTCCTGATTGCCTAGAAATCCGTCATTGATGTCTAAAGTCACATTATCACAAAGAAAAAAAAGGAGATTAATAATACTTATGTTCCTAATGCAATGCTGTCTTCTCTGCTATTTAAATGTGTAAATTTCAGAAAAGAATCAAGGTTGAACAAGTGCTATAACTCCATCTGAACAAGTGCTATAACTCCTGATGAACTGAGGAAAGAGTGTATAATATCAAGTTGGATATTTAAGTCCAGTTTTACAGCATCAATATAAACCATATTGCATATGATGTACTGCTAATTCTGACCAATTTGATGCCTATTTTCAGTGCCAACACAATAACAAGAGGCCCAAGTGTGCCTGTGATCACTCATCTGTAACATCTACCTAAAAGAAGAAAGCAAAGGGGACTTGGGCAAGAAATTTGGGTTAGTATGATGCTTGCTGACATTGAAAGGTTTTTCTATTTTTAGTACGAACAGCCATATTTTTATGACAGATTAGCATCAAATTGAATACAATTGTTTTAGGAAAAGCCATTTAAAGGTTTTATATTTTTATTAATGGCAGAAATATTTGATGAGGGATCAACATCACTGTACAACATTGAAAGGTCTTCATGCCAGAATGCCTTCTGTAAAATTTGGTCAGATTCTGTTAAGCTGTTTATAATTAGAAGCCATTTGAAAGTTTTTCTATTTTAAAAATGCTGGCCGTATTTGATGGTTGATCATCATCAACTTGAAAGTTCTTTATGCCAGTATGTTCTCTGCCAAGTTTGCTTGAAATTCATCCAGTGGCTTTTAAGAAGTTTAAAATTGTAATTGTTGATGGAAATACACACTGAATGCAGGGCCAAAGCATAAACTCACTTGGCCTTTACAGCCTTGTGAGCTAACAACACCCATTTTAATATCCAATCATCTTCCAATCCCAAGTTGGCTAGGTGCTTGCACTGTGTATTGACCGTTAAGTAAGCCTGCATAGTACAATGATCGCTACTGCATGAAATTTGCAAGCATGTTTTAATCACATGTTTTACAAGATGGACATTATTTGCTGACATTTCTAGTTTTTATCACTGTTTATGAGCCTGCATAGTGTGTGTTGCTTTTCTGTTGATTTTAGTGCTATATACAACTCAAGATGTTGAAACTCAAATGCCTACATTTTATTTACCCTACTTCAAAATTTCCATGTGCCAAAATTACGCAATATATAATATATACATGATCAAGTCCATACATAAATTAATTTACTATTCATCGCACCTGAATAAGATCACACCTGGACACAGTTTGACAAATCATCTCCATTTCCAACACTTGAAAACATCCTCTACACCTGAAAGATAAAGTATTCCAATAGTCATTTTTTTGTTATAATGCTATTTAATTAAAGAATATATTCAGCCTGTTATAATGCTATTCAATTAAAGATGGTATTTAGCTTGTTATAATGCTATTCAATTAAAGACAGCATTCAGGCTGTTACAATGCCACTTTTATCCAATACACTTCATATTTTTTCTTTTTTGAAGTCAGGTACAAAATATGACACAGTAAGCCAATTTTTGATTTTACTTTCTAGCTTTTACAGTTTTGTCGCAGACCAGACCCATTCAGTCATCAAACTTTGCTTGACTCCAAATCTTGCTAAAAATATTATGACCCTTAATAAAAATGTGGCATTTGTACATTAAAAGCAAGATTTCCAAGTCTGGAGTAACATTTTTTACTCAAAATATTGCACTTTAGGAGTAAGATTTCCAAGTCTGGAGTAACATTTTTTTACTCAAAATACTGAGTCAAGTTTTATAATGTAGGGACATGATTGTCTCATAAACAGAAAATCAGAACTTCAAACAGGCCCAATAATAATAATAATAATAAGGAACAACAGCTGTTAGTGAATCCAGTGAAATCTAGTACCTCAGTTATCTCCGCTTGTCAAAGACATGAGAAATGATTTTGGATGAATAGAATCTATGATAGATATTGATGTGGAATAGGGAAATTCCACCTGAGGGATCGATTTATTGTCAGGAACAAGGTTCTGCCTGCAAATGATGAGACTGAGAGTGGGATTTTCCCATCTCCCACCAATACACAAGGCAGGAACAACTCTACCTGCAAATTATGAGACTGAGAGTGGGATTTTCCCATCTCCAACCAATACACACAAGGCAGGAACAACTCTACCTGCAAATTATGAGACTGAGAGTGGGATTTTCCCATCTCCCACCAATACACAAGGCAGGAACAACTCTACCTGCAAATTATGAGACTGAGAGTGGGATTTTCCAATCTCCCACCAATACACAAGGCAGGAACAACTCTACTGCAAATTATGAGACTGAGAGTGGGATTTTCCCATCTCCAACAAATACACACAAGGCAGGAACAACTCTACCCGCAAATTATGAGACTGAGAGTGGGATTTTCCCATCTCCCACCAATACACAAGGCAGGAACAACTCTACCTGCAAATTATGAGACTGAGAATGGGATTTTCCCATCTCCCACCAATACACAAGGCAGGAACAACTCTACCTGCAAATTATGAGACTGAGAGTGGGATTTTCCCATCTCCAACCAATACACACAAGGCAGGAACAACTCTACCTGCAAATTATGAGACTGAGAGTGGGATTTTCCAATCTCCCACCAATACACAAGGCAGGAACAACTCTACCTGCAAATTATGAGACTGAGAGTGGGATTTTCCTATTCCACACCAATATACATGGTTGATTATTTTTTTGTAACATTTCCAAGTAAGAAAAGTAAAGGTTTTAAACAAAATGTGGCCCAGTTGGTACAGTCAAGCATTAAAAAGACAAAGTATCCATCAAAAAATGTTGGATCTTGAGAGAAAGCATTCAGGATATAGTTTACACTGAAACATTCATAAATGCATTTAAAACACAAATAAATAACTTAAGTTCTTAAATTAAACCAATAGAAAAAATAGCAGATGAAGTGATATCACGTATGTGATGATGTCATAAAAACATGTCAGAGTAGCAATGTACTAATCAAAACACTATTGTGATACTAGGTGAGGTAGGATAACAGCGATGTGTGAGGTAGGACAACAGTGACATGTAAGGTAGGATAACAGTGATGTGAGAGGTAGGACAACAGTGATGTGAGGAAGGATAACAGTAACACATGAGGAAGGATAACAGTGATGTGTGAGAAAACATAACAGTGATGTAAGGTAAGATAACAGTGATAACAGTGACATGAGAATTAGGATAACAGTGATGTGTGAGGAAGGATTACAGTGACATGCAAGGAAGGATAATAGTGATGTGTGAGGTAGGATAACAGTGACGTGAGGTAGGATAACAGTGACGTGAGGTAGAATAACAGTGATGTGCAAGGAAGGATAACAGCGACGTGTGAGGCAGGATTAGGAATTTCTACACAGGCACTCTGTCTGTAAAATCTCTATACTAGGGGGGGGGGGGAGAAAATTAGATGTTTGGATATAATAAATCTCTGGCAGACTACTGTTGGTTCAGATGAACTGAAAATTAATAAGTTAAGTTTTTGAAGTCAGTACTGTATCATTACAGGTCCATAAAAGAATAAATACTAATGTACATTTCCATTAATGATTGAGTTTGCCTCATATCATCTTAGTAAATATTACTGTTAATGAGGAGAGAACTCTATATAAACTTCAATTTGTTGCTAAATCCTCTATTATCTCTTGATGTGATATTTTATGTACTTTCAAGGATGATGTTTGAACAATAAATACTTCTTAAACCAAACACCGATTTACATGTCCATTGTTGATTGAGTTTATCCGATATAGAATCTATATGAAAAATGTACTCTTTACCAATCCATCCAGACTGACCAAAATACTTAAAGAACTGACTTAACTCCTAAGTTTAATCTGAAAATCCATACAGAGTGCCTTGCTCACAAAGAATATTTTGACATGCATAACTAATGTACTGTATTTTGGCCAAAACTATCATATGTGGCAAAACTTACTGCAAAGTTTTATGGTCAGATGAATTCCTTATGGACAGCAAAGCCACCTCTGTGGCTAGAAGATACTGGACAATGGTCATTTTAACAGTGTCCAGCAGCACTTGACCACTATCCATTCCATCTGACACTGCTTGTAGTAAGTCTTTAATGTGAAACTGAAACAAAATGAATAAATAAATCAATCATGAACCTCTGTTAATCTGGACACATGTACTTTTGCCGTTACTTCCTTTAATTTTAATTGAGAAGGAATCCAATCCAATTTATGGCCAAGTTTAACCAGATGCACAAGTGGGCCTGATATCACTCTATGTAATTTAACAGTTGACTATTTCAATAAGCAGGCTTATGCAGTATTTTAAAACACAAGCCTATGTGAACTATGCAGCATACTATCTCCCAAACTTGATATCAAGTTGATTTTACCTATTTTACTATATCCTGATAAAAATTATTTCTAAAGATAAAGGCATAATTAATATGCATAGTCTCTTGGTCATAATCGAAGTCATCCAAAACCTTGATGATATAAACCCATCTACCAAGTTATAGAAATAGTCTCTAGACCTAGAGAGGTAACAGCTAATCAGATGCAAGGCATCTCGTTAATATGAGCAGAACCGGTCTATGACAATAATAATATAACCTTATTTACCAAGGCAGAACAAATTCCTACTGTAATTCAGTCTCCAGAGTGCTAACATGCTTAGCCAATCGGATGCAAGATTACCTCATAATTATGTGCAGATCTTGCTCATAATCACTCATCCAACATCTTGATAATACAAGACTATTTAAGAAATTTTATCAGAATATGATCAGAAATAAGTTGCTAGTGCTAACAGTCAATTTGATGCAAGATCACATAAATAATATGCATCTTAATCATACTTAACAAGATCTTGATGACATAGGCATTTTTACCAAGTTTGATCAGAATCAGAAATAGTATCTAGGGTGGCAACATGCTCAGCAAACCAGTTGCAAGATCACCTCATTAATTTGCATCAGTCCTGGGCATTATTGAACTCGTGGGAGATCTTGATCATTAATAGGTGTGAATTATTAAACTTATCCACGATCTTAATAATACGAATATATATTCCAAGTTTGATCAAAACTGGATTAGAACTAGGGCCTTCAGTGTGGTAACAAGCTCAGCCAATCAGATGCAAGATCACCTCATTAGTATGCATGGATCTCGCTCATTATCTAACTCATCTGAGATCTTGATGGTATAAGAATGTATTCCATGTTTGATCAAAATCCCAGAGTGGTAACAAAGTCAGCTAATCAGATGCAAGATTACCTCATTAATATGTGTGGATCTCGTTCATTATCAAGCTTCTCAGTGATCTTGATTATATGAGTCCATATTTCAAGTTTGATCACAATCAGGTCATAAATATGACTTCCAGAGAGGTAATAAGCTCAGCCAATCAGATGCAAGATCACCTCATTAATATGCTTGTATCTTGCACCTTATTTAACTTGTTCAAGATCTTGATGATACAAGCATACATTTCAAGTTTGATCAAATTCAGATCAGAAATTTGGCAAGATCAAAGATCATTAGCTTCATTAACTTTATATCTTACCATTTTCTGCTGTCCTGTGTCCAATGTTTGTGTCAAAGTAGAGGTTCTCACTATGGGATACAAATGAACCCTAAGGGGTAGGAAAGATGTCAGCAGGGTGTACACTTTCAGTGAGGGTCTTCCTTCAAATGTCAACAGATTACCAGGAAGTCTCCAAAGCACTCCTCTGAATTGGCTGCATTACAAATGAAAATGCTATAGAACATGTATTAACAATCTTGAAATGTGTAAATTTCTATTCTAATGAATGCCAAATCATTGTTGATCATATGTTAAGATATGGAAATTTTTGACACTGTTCTAAATAATGTAGTTTTAATGTCAGTTTGTTGCTGCCTTTAAATTATTATGAATACCAAGAATGCAAAAATAAAAACACCTGTATTGCTTTAATTCAGTTCAGTTCACTGTCCACATATTATAAACTTTATTTTCAATTCTTTGTTATTTTTTTTTATAAAATGTATTTGTTTCAGCTTAAACTAGACTTTGCAATTAAATCACCTGGCTCCAATTTCACCAACACAAGTCTTAAGATTAAGTCTACACTTTGGACATTTAATTAGTCAATTTTTTAAAGTCAGACTTAAATTTTGACCAATCAAATTTCTGGATTCTAGACTTAAGCCGAAGTCCAGATTTTAGTTCTGTTGGTGAATCCAGGCCCGGTCACATATTCCCAAAAGTTTATCAGCAAAAGCCTTTAAGTTATGTTTACAATCCTATATTGAAATATATCTACATCATAAAAATTTTGCATGCAAGAAGAAAATCAAAAATAAAATGAGAGACACCCTCTTTGTCTAGCCCTCCTCTTATTTTTAGCTAAAAAGTTAAAAAATGTGTTAACACTGAGCTTGATGTACAAAACTTTAACACTGACCTTAATCAATGGTGTGAATGGATGGATGGATGGACAGACAAACAGACATACAGTGATTACTATGTTGAGCTTCCATGAAGGCATGCACAACAAAAAAAGTATTCTGCAGAATGTAACGTCATTATGATGATGTGCTTATCTGCTAACACAGGTGAGACAGGAATCCATGTAGGATACAAGGGCTCAAACTTTACATGTGTACTAATACTGTACCAAAGTTTCAGTTAAATACGGATACTAATGTGAAATATATATATATATATATATATATATATATATATATATATATATATATATATATATATATATATATATATATATATATGCACACATAGAGACTGTGAAATGGGTAATGTTACCATTAAAACAGAAACAAAATGCAGAATAAATGCAAGCAAAATGCAGAATGAATCCAAATGAAATGATGAATGCAATATGAAAGAAACAGAACACACAAATGAAATGATGAATGCAGCATGAAGGAAAGAGAGAACACACATGAAATGATGAATGCAGTACAATGGAAAGAGAGAACACAAACAAAATGATGAATGCAGTATGAAGGAAAGAGAGAACGCAAATGAAATGATGACTGCATATAAAGGAACACAAATGAAATGATGAATGTAGTATGGAGGAAAGAGAGAACACAAATGCGAAACAAAGAATGATGAATGATAACAAAAACAAAATTAAACATGAATGCATTTCATGAATGAATTTGAAAATCCTTTTACCTGTATTTCAGGATGCCATTAAATTTCCAGTCAAAAGCCATTTTGTATGTTAATCCAGGGTCAGATTCTTTATTCTTTACACTGACAATTTTTCACTACTTACAAGCTGTGAAATTGTTCTAACAACTGCCATATTGAACATCACCAGTATTTATATCTGTACAATTTTTATCGGAGCAAAACCAAATAAGAAATATAATTTGATGACATTTAATAACTATATTTTTACATTTATTGCAGTTACAGTTATATTTTTCTTTTATCATAAATTCAATGCTGCCTTTCAAATTGTATGCATATTTTATTTTATTAAAGTATACTTTTAATAACTGAAGATACAAAAGCATTTAGTTCTTTCCATCTACACTATCAAAAACAGAAATCCTAACTTTGGTAAATGCATTCCAAATGAATGAAAATTAAAGGAAATGTGAAACAGAATGCATTTCTGAGACTGTAAACAAAAAACGATGCAACAGTAGCTGAAATGCAAATGTGAATGGAACGTAAACGAAATGCAAAATTTGATAACATTACCCACTTCAGGCTCTGAATAACTCGTACAAATTTGGAAAAAAGGACCTTAACATTGTTGATGATGACGATACTGTTAATGTCAGTAAAGCGATGTCTTGAGATGATACTGTCAATGTCAGTAAAGTGATATTTTGAGATGATACTGTCAATGTCGGTAAAGTGATATCTAGAGATGATACTGTCAATGTCAGTAAAGCGATATCTAGAGATGATACTGTCAATGTCAGTAAAGTGATATCTTGAGATGATACTGTCAATGTCAGTAAAGTGATATTTTGAGATGATACTGTCAATGTCGGTAAAGTGATATCTTGAGATGATACTGTCAATGTTAGTAAAGTGATATCTTGAGATGATACAGTCAATGTCAATAAAGTGATATCTTGAAACTATACTGTCAAAATCAGGAACGTGATGTCTTGAGACAATACTGTCAATGTCAGTAATGTGATATCTCGAGAGACTGAGAAAAAAAAAGATTCTACTGAGCCTGCAAACAGCTATGATTTCTGTTTGTAATATCTATTTCTTGATCTGCTGATAAAGGTGAAGCAGAACATTAGCATGAACAATTTTGACTTATCTAATTTTCAAATTAGAGTCTGTCAAAATTGTTTGTACTTGCGCCGAGTCTTGTTTTTGTGGTATTAATTGAAGTCAAAGTTTACAACTGCAATGATGAATATGTTAAAATTCTTGAAATTGGCTATCACTGCTGTTTTCATGGAGAGAGGAAAATCTAACTTCTTTCCATTCAGTCTTCTGGCTGAGATATTTTTGAATGCAAAAAGCTCAAAGGTTGAGGTCACAGGTTTCACTTGTTCATTTTCTGTCAATTTTACTTACTTTAAAAAGTCTGCAAATGTAGGTGAATTGGAATGGTCCCAAAGCAATTTATCCCTGGATATTGATATTGATAAATAAAGTTCTGTGGAAAAATTTTCAGCTTGGTAATTCTTTTCCTCTTGTAGAATAAAACACTGCTGATTCTCATCCCCATCTGAAATATATTATGTATTCGATTAGTCAATAATGATACATTTTTCATGTCTATGCATAAGTCTGCATATGATGTGTATATATTATACATTTTCATGTCTGTGTGTAAGTCTACATATGATATGTGTATATATTGTACATTTTTCATGTCAATGCACAGGTCTGCATGTGATGTGTGTATATTATACATTTTTCATGTCTATGCATAAGTCTGCATGTGATATGTGTATACTGTACATTTTTCATGTCTATGCATAAGTCTGCATATATGTGTGTATATTGTACATTTTTCATGTCTATGTATAAGTCTGCATGTGATGTGTATATTGTACATTTTTCATGTCTATGTGTAAGTCTGCATATGTGTATATATTGTCCATTTTTCATGTCTATGCATAAGTCTGCATGTGATAAGTGTATATAGTGTACATTTTTCATGTCTATGCATAAGTCTGCATGTGATATGTGTATATATTGTACATTTTTCACGTCTATGCATAAGTCTGCATATGATATGTGCATATATTGTCATGCAACACATCCTTAACTGAATATGAGAGAAACTCCAGTAATATTGACATATAATTGGAGGTATTTCGTAGATATAAAAAACTGGTTAAAAATTCAGGGTAGAGTTTTGGGTATTTTAGTGTGGCGAAATAAGGATAGGGTAATGAGTACTGGAAAAAAGTGAAGTTTTAAGGTCTGATAAATTTATAAATCCAACTGAAAAAAGTTTCAACAAGCCAATGCTGAAATTATGTGTTCCCTAATGTAGAAAATTGGTAGCATAATGCATTTCATTAGTCTCTTTATTACCAACATAAAGTATTTCTCCCATTTTATGAGTGGGCTTACTATCAGTTTAAACTTGTGGGCTTACTATCAGTGTAAACTTGTGGGCTTACTATCAGTGTAAACTTGTGGGCTTACTATCAGTGTAAACTTGTGGGTTTACTTCAAGTTTAAACTTGTGGGCTTACTATCAGTGTAAACTTGTGGGCTTACTATCAGTGTAAACTTGTGGGCTTACTATCAGTGTAAACTTGTGGGCTTACTATCAGTTTAAACTTGTGGGTTTACTTCAAGTTTAAACTTGTGGGCTTACTATCAGTGTAAACTTGTGGGCTTACTATCAGTTTAAACTTGTGGGCTTACTATCAGTGTAAACTTGTGGGCTTACTATCAGTGTAAACTTGTGGGCTTACTATCAGTGTAAACTTGTGGGCTTACTATCAGTTCAAACTTGTTTACATATACTTGCCCAAATTTTGCAAAATTGGGTGATGGGGTTACCATGGGAGGATTATGGTATTAAAAATTGGGTGATGGGGTTACTGAGGGAGGATTATGGTATTAAAAATTGGGTGATGGGTTACCATGGGAGGATTAAGGTATTGCCCATATCAGCTTCATGGCTCGTACAACCCTGGGGAGATTGTGTTCAAGGACTTCCAAAATTTTCAACAAGTATTTTTCTTACAGAAATTGAATTTTCTTCATATGGTACTTTGTTTATCACTCAATAAATAGATACAAAAGTTGACGAAAAAACACACAACACCACTGCCTCAATAAATCGCGCCTGGATAACTCATGAACCTGCTTATAATGTGGAGTCAGGCATGGATCCCATCTTTTTGAACTAGAAAATACCCAAAAAATTGGCCCCTATTTGTATAAAACGAGTATTCAGTTATTTAACAGCCCCATTATCCCCCCCACCCTGGTTTTCTCGATGTGCAGTGGGGATGGCATCCTCTTCTTAATTATTTTGAGGTCCCACAGTAACTCGCACCCTCACTTATACGGTGGTCTATGTTTTTGGATCCCACTGTGCACGAGTTATCAAGGGAGAGATGTAATTAGTGCACCATTAAATCAAAATATATGACCCATCTGGTAAGCTACCGATGTTGTGTGCCATCTGATCGACCCAATTTTATCCCGTTATATTTATTTGTTCATTAGTTTTGGAAAGAACATAAATAACAAATATTCCGATTATAAAAAGTGATATTTTTATTCAGTTTTAACATTTTGTATTCAAGGAGTATGGGACAAAATTCAAGGAGTTTTTTTTAACGAACTCAAAGATTTTTCAAGGCAGCTACTCCAAAAAAAAGGATTTTTCATGGTTGAATGAACCATGAGCTTCCATTTATATTGTTCTCCCGAGGGTCATTCACTATTGCGGTCCTGAAACGCTATCATTTCAGCCTGCAAGGAATTTGAACCCACTGATATATTCTGTTTCAAACTGTTCTTTAAAAATTATTCTGTTAAATAAAAAGTCTCTCACCTAATTCCAAGCCCTATCACTTGAGTGGACACCTTTTCTTACCACTTCTTGGGTATATAATTAAGATGATCCAGGATATTTACCCACTCACTTAATCATTATATTTTTTACCTGGCTTGACCGGACTGCCTGTGCACAACCTTTGATGCTGTTTCAGTCTTTTTGCAATCTACAGATTGGTTATATTTCAGTCATTCCCACTACCAGCTCAGTGGGTGTGGAACATATTACTTTTCAAGTTAGTAAAATCCTTAGTACTAATTCAGTAAAATGGACACACCACCATAAAACAAGTCCCTCAAAGGGACTAACGCTCTACTGAGCAAAAAGAATTTCCAGCAATTCAAGATAAGACCATTTCTTCCTTTTAAGTGCTGATTGCCTGAACCATTTCTGATATTCTTCAGTGATAACAAGATTTTCAAAAATGAGCTGCTATGGTGCATATACTGGATATCAGCTTGGCACCATTTTCATTTAGGACAAAATAGACATCATTAGAAGTCTTTTGGTCAAAGCCCCATGTCATAATGATCATCCATTCAGGGGGATTACTGGCAACAAGAATTTTAAGACATCATGGCAACCATATTTGATGTACTACTAGCACCATTTTCATTTTGGACCAACTAGGTATCATAAAAAGTCTGTTGATGAAAACCCCATGTTGATACAGCCATCCATTTGGGAGAAGTAGAGATAACAATATTTTAAAGATACCGGTAGCCACCATGGTGGCCATTATGAGGGTTAGTCATTTTCATTAAGGACCAACTAGACACCATAAGAACTCTTCTGATAAAACCCCCATGTCAAAATGACTTTCCATTTATTAGGAGCAGCGAAAACAAGATTTTGAAAATGGCCACATATTGGATGTCAGATCAGCACCATTTTAATTTAGGATCAACAAAACATTATACGAAGTCTTTTTGTGAAAATCCCATGCTGATATGAGCATTCATTCAGGAGAAGTAGTGATGACAAAATGTTCAAGCTGGCCACTCTGGCAGCCATATTAGACATCAGATTGGCACCATTTTTATTTAGGACTAACTAGACAGCATAAGAAGTCTCCTGGTGAAAACACCATGTCAATATGACTTTCCATTCAGGAGGAGTAGTGATAACAAGATTTTCAAGATAGCCACTGTGGCAGCCATATTGGACCTCACATTGGCACCATTTTCATTTAGGACCAACTAGACATCATAAGAAGTCTTTTCATGAAAACACCATGTCAATATGACTTTCCGTTCAGGAAGAGCAGTGATAAGATTTCCAAGATGACTCTGTGGCAGCCATACTGGATATCAGATCAGCACCATTTTCATCTAGGACCAACTAGACATCATAAGACGTTTTTTTTAGTGAAAACCTCATGTTGATACGACCATCCATTCAGGAGGAGTAGCAATAACAAGATTTTCAAGTTGGCCACTGTGTGGCAGCCATACATGATGTCAGATCGGCACCATTTTCATTTAAGACTAACTGGAAATCATAAGAAGTCTTGTTGAACACCCTACATCAATATGACTTTCTGTTCAGAAGGAGTTGTGATAACAAGATTTTCAACATGGCTGCTGTGGTAGCCATATTAGATGTCAGATCTGCACAATTTTTATTTAGGACCAGCTAGACATCATAGGAAGTCTTTTAGTGAAAACCCTATGTTGATATGACCATCCATGTAGAAGGAGTAGTGACAAGATTTTAAAGATAGCCACTGCGGTGGCCATATTGGATGTCAGATTAATATCATTTTCATTTAGGACAAACTAGACATCATAAGAAGTCTTTCAGTGTAAACCCCATGTTGATATGACCATCCGTTCAGGATGAGTTGCAATAACAAGATTTTTCAAGATGGCTGCTGTGGTGGTCATATTGGATGGCAGATTGGCATCATTTTCATTTAGGATCAACTATACATCATAAGAAATCTTTTAGTGAAAACCCCATGTTAATTTGACCATCCATATAGGAGGAGGAGTGATAACAAGATATTCAAGATGGCAGCTGTGGTGGCCATATTGGGTATCAGCTCAGTACCATTTTCATTTAGGACCAATTAGACATCATAAAACCTTATGCTGATATGACCATCTATTCAGGAGGAGTAGCGATAGCAAGATTTTCAAGATGGCCACTGTGGCCACCACACTGGATGTCCAAGCAGCACCATTTTCATTTAGGATCAACTAGACCATACAATGAAATGTGTATGTAAAGTTTCATGGCAATCCTGCAAGTAGTTTAGGAGGAGTTGCAATAACAAACATTTGCCAACAGACGGATGGGCGATGAATGAAGATCATCCCATAAGCTCTTCTGGTCTATGTCCAGTAGAGCTAAAAATAAAACCAACATAAAATTAGCTAGTGCCTGGGGTGATGGTGTTAAATTCCCATGACACTATTACAATCAATTATTTTGGTTTTTATTGTTGCAGTAGTGGTAGCAGTAGTTCTTATTGTTGTTGCGAGTGTTGTCATTGTTATTTTCAGGAATATACATGTGACAAGTAAAATGATATGAATGAAAAGCGCATGAATTGCTCTTATATTTACATAGTATACAGTAGCTAAAAAAAACACACAAAAAAAACACAACAACAATTTGGTCAATAACAAAAATAAAATTTTAAATTCAGTCAGTGCTGCCCAAGGAATTTCTCTTTGTCTATCCAAGTAAGAAAAGTGGCAATTTATCTTCAAATTTTATGTTTTGAAAACATGTAAAGAAAAAGTTTTGGATTATGCCTTAATTTATATTTGAAATATTTCCACTTAGGAATCCGGTAGTTTTGTATCTATTCTTACATCCATTAATAAACTTTTTGTACAATTTTTTTCAGAATGTGAAAGGTCCTATTAAACCATGAAGAGGATCAAGTGTTGAAAACAAGCTTTTGTAGAGGGTGCTCAATTACCGTGTAACAATCAGCACAGCAGTACATTACCTTAAAGATTTTGACTTTAATGTGGCATTAAAGAAATATGGTCAAGTGATGAAAAGAAATAAATCTATTATCTAAACTGAAAGACTGTAATAAGTTTTGGCACGAAAACATTATACAAATTTGGGATTTATGAAAATATTTTGCGATGCTACCACATGCTTTCCCCGATACTATCAAACATTCCTGGGAAGATTACTGTTCTAATAATAGCAGTAACTTCAAATAATTTCAAGATTTTTTTTTTAACAGAAATTTGTTTAACATCACACTTACTAATAACAACTTACACACTCTGAACCAGGTAATTTTACCCAATCTGTATTTTTTTTTTGCATTTCATATGCATTTCATTCACATTCCACCTAATATCTAATTTTTAATGTATGGTCCCAGAAATGCACTCAGATTTTGTGTATGGTCCCAGAAATGGACTCAGATATTGTGTTTATTGCTTCCATCTTTCATTTCCTTTCATTTTCACTTGCCTGGAATGCAATCGAAATGCATTTATCTAAGTCCAGTTTTCTGTTTTTGTGAATGTTAAATGGAGAGAACGATAGTTTTGTATCTTTTCTTATTTAAAAGTGTACTTTAATGAAATAGCAAATGCATAAAATTCAAAAGGCAGCATAGAATTTATAATAAATTCAAATGTAACAAGTGCAATAGTTGTAATTATCAGTAAATTTTATTTCTTATTTCATTTTGTTTAAATAAAGATTGTACAAATAGAGCCACAGGTGATAATCACATCAATGGCGGTTGTTATGTCTGCCTCAACAAAAACAATATCACACCTTGTAAGGAAAAAAAAGTTTTCTGACTGCATAATGAATCTAATTCTGAATTATCATACAGAAGGGCTTTTGACTGGAAATTGTGTGGCAGATTGAAAATAATCCATTCATGAAATACATTCATGTTTCATTCTGTTTTATTCGTTTGCTCTGCATTCTGTATTTGTACTGTACATTTTCTTCAAAATACATTTAGCATTTTGTTTGTGTTCATTCTGCATTCTGTTTACACACATTATGCATTCTGTTTACACTCGTTTAAACTCATTCTGCATTCTGATTACTCTCATTCTGCATTCTGTTTACACTCATTCTACATTCTGTTTAGACTCATTATGCATTCCATTTTTGTTTCACTGGTAAAATTACCCATTTCAGGGTCTGTAAAATACATCACAACTTTAACATATGATTATCATCATACAAATTTTTAAGTTACCAAAATTTGACTAATTTGTAATAAATTTGTGTCCAGCTTAAAATTAACCATTGTTACAATAATGATATATATATATACTACCCATCTTTCCATGTTACAATAATGATATATATATATATACTACCCATCTTTCCATGTTACAATAATGATATATATATACTACCCCTCTTTCCATGTTACAATAATGATATATATACTACCAGTACCCCTCTTTCCATGTTACAATGATATATATATTGCCCATCTTTTCATGCTACAATAATGATATATATATTGCCCATCTTTTCCTGTTACAATAATGATATATATATTGCCCATCTTTTCATGTTACAATAATGATATATATACAGTACAGCTCACGTGATTTTTCGGAACCCCACGCATCGCGGTGGGGATGGAGAGTGAGTGGAGAGGATTAAGAAAAACCCCTCCACCATTACTCCACGCTCCCTCGTGGAGTTGTCGCGGAGAATAGCCCTGCACACCACGCTCCCTCGTGGAGTCGCATCCGATCACCACCGCGGAGTGGACGTGGTTTCAATAATATGGGCGTGGTTTACTGTTTATCACCCATGCAAGCAGAGGTTGAGACGGGGGGGGGGGGGGCACCGATTTATCTACATCGTTATCCCTCTTGGGAGCAATTTGCTAACTTTTTGATACTGAAAAAAACGCAGTAATTCAGTTAATTATAAATATTTCCTTGTTCTAACGAAGATAATGTATGATACATAGTGCCAAATCATATTTTAGATGATGATAATGTAATGGCAATGCCTCGCAAACTGTATTAATACTACATTTTGCGCAAAATTTAATTTTTTTTTTCTTCAATACTATGTTATCGGAATCTAAACATGCATTCATATCCTTATTTCTTTTTCAGTAAACGCAATACAAAATTGTAATGATCATATGAAAGTCAGTGATATTGTACTACCTGCAATGAAAAGAACGATAAACATCAAACAAATTAATAACAAAGCTGCAGTCATACCTGACTGAAGTGAAACAAAATCACACAAGTTCCGATGGTTATTCCATGCATGAGTACTCATTCACATATTGTACGATTTTTTCCTGACATCCAATCGCTTAAATAAAGCATTATTAAGATTTCACATCGTTATTTTATTTTAAACTGTACTAATTTGCATTAATTACCAAAGTAGCGGGTTTTTTTAAAATCACAAATGGCCGCAAAAGGTCATCCTAGATACATGTAGTTGACACGTGCAAGTAACCTAGCACAAGAGAAGCCATCAGCACTGCTGATATTGACGTGTTAATTTCATGTGCTAACTGTAAACCTAAAAGTACAACAGCAGCGCTTCTGCGGGTTTGTTTTCTTTGCCATAGATCTGACAAACTTGCGCATCCGATGAAATTAATGTTTAACTTTTTCTTTTCTGTAAGTTTTCCTATTGCATAATACAGAAAAATAAGATGAATAATTTTAGATCATTAACTCTTCTTAGTAAAGTTCCCCTCCTTCCCTCTCTCTTTCTCTCTCTCTCTCATAAAATATGGAATCCAAATCACTACTGCACAAGTTATCGTAAACTGAAATGTGGAAAAGTTTGCAAGTGGTAAGAAAAGTAATACTGTACTAGACATTATAGCGTAATAGAGGGGGAAAAAAAGAAACAAATTTTCCCGTCGGTGGTTGCAAACTCACAACCTCGTGCTCCAATATCAAATATGTGTGTGTAACACACACTCTTAT
This sequence comes from Margaritifera margaritifera, assembly GCA_029931535.1. Taxonomy (NCBI): domain Eukaryota; kingdom Metazoa; phylum Mollusca; class Bivalvia; order Unionida; family Margaritiferidae; genus Margaritifera; species Margaritifera margaritifera. Next base: position 4,014,070 of record JAQPZY010001695.1, read on the forward strand.
CCATTTGGCCAAAGTAACTGTAGCTTTAAAGCAATATACCATATACAGAAACGTGCCAAACACTATTCAAAGAAATTAGTTTATTATGATAAAAAAACACGCCTTTCCCAAACTGAAACCGGCATTTCTGTTGCATTCGCATAATATACTTGTCTAATAATGCAGGTTTGTTTTCTTTGCCATTATGTTGACAATAAACAATGTACTCGGGGTTATGTCAACTGTGGGTTTTGTTGTTTTTTTATTGATTAAGCATTCTGTTGAAATATACGGAATAACCCACAGGCTATTCCATTGTTTGAATCTCGTAAAAGATTAATCAGTGATGTAAAGAAGAACTTGTGAACTAATCACAACTGTTAGTATCCACTTTTTTCGTTTATTGTCCTCTTTTCCATGCGTCAGTCATATCACTAAGTAAAGATTATTTGTTAATGAGAGAGAGGGGGTGGGTGGGTAAGATTAGTTGTTTAAACTGGACAATGGTCTTGCTCTAGTTTTTAATAAACTTCCTGTTTTCAACTGAATCCCCGGATATTGCATTGTTTTAAATTATACGTGAAGATGTTTAATTCTATAAATAGTATAAACAAACAAAAAAGTGTATTCCTTTGCTGAATATTTTATCTACTTTCTGTGACGATGTTTGTACTAAATACTGTTGAAAGCAAACCATACAACTGTATACACGGAAAGTATTACAGATTTAAAATATTCCACCCCCACCCCTCAAAGAAAGAGATAAAAGTAAAAATAATTCTGTTCCTTGTGTTTCTTTTTAAGATTTTTCTTTTCAATCATCTGAAATAAATGCACGACAAATTTCATGAAGAGAATTGTTATATTGTATAATGTTATTTAGCCATTCAAACTTGTCCTGCAAGGTGACAAATCTGGGCCAGCTGTTTTATAACTTTGTTTTCTTGGCAATTGTCATGACCCGACATCTGCCCGATTGTTTTGACAGCGATAAAACAAGTTGCACTCTGACGTAAATAAAAGAGGAATAGTGGTAGGAGAATTGTCAGTGTTCTTCTTGTATTCAGCGTATTCAGCGTGTATTATTCTACTGTGTTTCATTCTATAAGTTTATCATGGCAGCCCGTGAACTAACCTGCCATTCAAGTTTTTAGTGATTCTGCTTATGTTTTGAAGAGTTTTTCACTAATGCGAGTTTCAAAAATAACGCTAAAATGCTTATTAATGTTAACCAAAGTTTTTCTTTTTCGCTGCTTGACATGTCAACATTTCCATAAGATTTACTATTTTTCTATGATGATAAAAAAATCTTTTTTAAACTTTCCTCTTACAAAAATGAGCAAATATTAGGAAACATGCTGAGCATCAGATGAAATTAATCTTTAACTTTTTCTTTTCTGTTCGTTTTCCTATTGCATAATACAGAAAAATAAGATGAATAACTTTAGATCATTAACTCTTCTTAGTAAAGTCCCCCCCCTCTCTCTCGCTCTCTCTCATAAAATATGGAATCCAAATCACTACTGCACAAGTTATCGTAAACTGAAGTCTGGAAAAGTTTGCAAGTTGTAAGAAACAGAAACACACTCAATAACCTAAGGCTCTAACAGTCACAAACAGGAAACTGCATTCTTTAATATCTGCGTAAAAATAATTAAAAAAGTATATTTTATTTTTATATTTTCGCCGTAGGAAAATGAGCAAATAATAGGATACACGTGGAAATTAAAATATCTGAACATCTCAGATTTTAGAATTTTCCATATTATTTTTCATTTCGGTAATAAGCCGAGTTCAGATTAATTACTAACAATTATCAAACTTCCGTTCTTAATGGCGGGACCATAAATGCGGCTATAAAGTACAACGCGCTAAGTCAGATGGCTTCGTGTAATAAAAAAACACGGTTCCCAAGCTGAAACTTACATCATTCTTTGATGCAAACCCTTGTTAATATTTTACAACAGTGTTCACAATGGTCACTGCCTTGATTTCTGTAGAACATCCGCTGAAGTCAAGTCTTTATTAGGGAGAGACAATTGAATTTTCCAACCGTGTGTGTGTGTGTGTGTGTGTGGGGGGGAATGCATGAAAACAATTGTCTTTCTCTGATTTTTGTAACAGACGTTAATCCATTCCATATTTCACTTAAAATAAATAAATACTGTGATGAAAGAACAAAAAATATCCCGGTCGAAAAAAAACAACATATAAACCCCGTATATTAAATGGTCAGTCCCTTACAGCACACATGCAGTCATAATATTCAGCCTCGTGACTCTACTATTACTGCTTAAAGACTAAGCACGCGGTTTGCATTTCAGTGTAAATTCAGTGTTTTAGGTTTGTTGTTGTGGGGGGGGGGGGGGGGGGGGGGGGGGGGGTAAGCAGAAGCGGATGTCAATTTGGATTTTAATTGTTCATATCTCAGAGAATTACTTTCCTTTGGAACAAAATGATAAATTTATTCTGTTTGAGAGGCTCAGCTATGTGTACTTCTCATCAAGTCAGTGCATAAGTTTGTTCATATTTCTTTGAAATAAATTAAAATCATAAACTTATTGCAAGAGAAGTCGATCAACCTTTTATACACAGTAATGTGTATTGAATATACAAGACTTTTGAAATTATTTTTTTATTGTCCAAATATATGATCAAAATAAAAACGACTGATTCTTCAGATGGTATCCAGTTGTAAATCACTCTTGACGTCTCAGTCTTTCCATAGGTGGTCTTCATTCATTGGCTGTTCAGATGTCAATCAGTAATGTCGACTAGCCCCTCCACAGTGGAGTTTATATCGGCATGCCTGCCGAAACGCGGTGGTGATTTGTAGGTATTTATGCCAATTAATGCCTCCACCACGGAGTGCTATCGCGGAGCTAGAGTGGAGGGATTAAGTACCCCACCGCGATGCGTGGGGTTCCGAAAAATCACGTGAGCTGTACTGTACTACCCCTCTTTCCATGTTACAATATTAATATATATATTGCCCATCTTTTCATGTTACAATAACAATATATATACTACCCATCTTTTCATGTTACAATAATGATATATATACTACCCATCTTTCCATGTTACAATAATGATATATATATTGCCCATCTTTCCATGAAATATTCAGCTTACAAATATAATAAATTCAGAATCTTTTGAATGTACTAGATTTCATCTTAACTCACCTTTTTGCTTTTTGTGAATGATTCTTGAAAGCTTGCAAATATTGTTGGTATTAAGAAGAAACTGTGTTACAGCTGGTGATTTGTTCACCTGAATAGAAAAAAAGAAAACAAACACTAAAGAAATGTTCTGGATGAAAAAACAAAATTTCAAAAATAAAAAACAAATGGTGAATTATCTTCTATTTGATTTTCATTAAAATGCTAAAGTTTTTCTGACAAATTAAAAGGCCTCTTCTATATATACATGTGAGACTAGAGTTACTTCCAATGTTATGGTTCACAGTGACTTTTTATTACTTACCCCCACCCCCATTCCAGATAGTGACCCATTGGTTGTAACTCAAATTCTGTTATAAATTTTCCTTCCAGACAATGACCCAGTGGTTGTAACTCACTCTGTTACACATATTCCTTTCAGACAGTGACCCAGTGGTTGTAAGTTGTAACTCATACTCTGTTACATACATTCCTTCAAGACAGTGACCCAGTAGTTCAAACTCTGTTACATATATTCTTTGTTCTCCTGCTATGACTGCATGTATAGGGTTTGGTAAAAAAAAAAATATCTTTGACCTTTGACCCTTTCCCAAGGACCCCAGGGGGGACAGGCAAAAATGAAACCGCTTTTGCAGATGGTTACCACATGGGCAACCTATGTACAGAGTTTGATGAATTTCCACCCAGCAGTTTAGAAGGAGATAGAGTTATGGATAGATGGACTGACAGACAGACAGATATATAAATGAAGGATATCACAATATCCCTCACTAAGGTGTAAAGATAATGACAGGATTATATGCAACTTGAGTCAAAAGTCCTATCTGTATTACCTTTCAGTTCCTAATTAAATAAGATGGGCAGCCCAAGCCAAACATTATGTGATACAATGGGCAGCCAGACATAATGTGACAAGATGGGCAGCCAGACATTGTGACAAAATGGACAGCCGGACATTATGTGACAAGATGGACAGACATATTATGTGACAAGATGGGCAGCCAGACATTATGTGATAAGATGGATGGACAGACATCATGTGACAAGATGGGCTGACAGACATTATGTAACAAGATGGGCAGACATAATGTGACAAGATGGGCTGACAGACATCATGTGACAAGATGGGCAGACATACATTATGTGACAAGATGGGCAGACAGACATTATGTGACAAGATGGGCAGACATACATTATGTGACAAAATGGACAGACATATTATGTGACAAGATGGGCAGACATACATTATGTGATAAGATGGGCAGACAGATATTATGTGAAAAGATGGGCAGAAAGACATTATGTGACAGGATGGGCAGACAGACATTATGTACCAAGATGGACCAACAGACATCATGTGACAAGATGGACTGACAAACATTATGTAACAAGATGGGCAGACATACATTATGTGACAAGATGGGCAGACAGATATTGTGACAAGATGGGCTGACAGACATTATGTGACAAGATGGGCAGACATACATTATGTGACAAGATGGGCAGACAGATATTGTGACAAGATGGGCTGACAGACATTATGTGACAAGATGGGCAGACAGACATTATGTGACAAGATGGGCAGACAGACATTATGTGACAAGATGGGCGGACTAGATATTATGTGATAATTATAGGTTAAATGCATCTTAGCAAATAAATACTCTTCGATTTGGGAGAAAAAGTCTTTTCAGGTACCAGAACGTCCATCTTATCAAGCAAAAGTGCAATGCACAATTAACATTTAGCTTTAATGATAAAAACTAACTTTGTTCTGAGGAGTTTAACAACTTTAAACACCATACTTAATATTGTAAACAATTTCTTCACAGAAGGACCTTGAGGATGAATTTTAAAAAAAGACTAAACATTGCACTGAAAATGTTAGGTCTATCATTTAATTATGAACATGACCACGAAGGATATTTAAACATAAACAGTAATGGCAATCATTCCAAGCACAAACTTCCTTTACTATTGAACAGCACTCCCTCATTATAATGCTGTCAATGGGAGTCAGAGTATACTGCCTTATAGTGAGACCACCTTATAATGAAATACATAATACAGTATTCCCTCATTATATTGCTGTCCATGGGAGCCACAGACTCAAGCACCTTATAATGAGACTGCCTTATAATGAAGTACATGATACAGTACTCCCTCATTATAACACTGTCCATGGGTGCCATAGAGTGTACTGCCTTCTAGTGAGACAACCTTATAATGAAGTCCTTGATACATATAATTTTAAAACTGCTTAACAGGGCTCGATATTAGCAATAGTCTGCTAGTCCGAGGCTATTGAAATCCCTGCTATACTAGTAGTTTTCATAATTTCAATAGTCAGATGGCTAAAAAATCTCAATACTGTATGCGTCTGACATTGTTCTTTGCGAAGGACTAGTAAAGCTTCAGCAGGACTAGTAAAATTCTCAATCTACCGTACTAGTCCTTCTGGCTACAAAGAAATTTATGTTAAATTCTAGGCCTGACTTAATGAAATGGAATCCATGACCACACTCACCTAATAACAGGAAATGTGCTATAATTAAGGGCCTTATAACAGGAAATGTGTTATAATTAAGGGCCTTATAACAGGAAATGTGCTATAATTAAGGGGCTTATAACAGGAAATGTGTTATAATTAAGGGCCTTATAACAGGAAATGTGTTATAATTAAGGGCCTTATAACAGGAAATGTGTTATAATTAAGGGCCTTATAGTGAAGAACTGCTATATCTCCAAATTACAAAATTTTCATTAAATAAAATCACAATCGGCATTAAAATCAGTTCTATAGGCACATATCATAATAAACCATCACCACTAGATCTACCTTATGTGCATTCCACCTAGTTATCAGGTTAAGGGTGACAACTTTTTATTGCTAATAATGGTAATGAAGTGTACTGTGTATGTACCCTCTAATATGTCGGGCAGTAGAGTTGTTTTGACCATTGGCCAGCTTGTCATCCAAGCCAAAACAACCCCCCTGAGATATCTGATATTATACATATACAAGAACCTACTATGTACTATAATTTATAAAAAAAACTTATTCACTTGATCACTTAACAATAATATAAGTACAAAATAACAAATATACTAATAAATATGGTCTTTTATTTACTCAACTTTATTCATAATTTCATATGTGACATTCATGAATATATCAGAATAGTTGGTTGAAGTCATAATGTAAAAAGCTGAATGACACCACAATGTCATAATGTGTATCCTTAATGACTACATACGCTGCCTGAAGACAATGTACATGGGAATATATTGGTCATATACATTCAATGTTAAGTTTATGAGACAAAATAAGAGTACAGTCTGCTCAATTTTATTTGACATCTATTTAACCAATGATATGACATTTATTTGACCTCTATTTAACCAATGATGTGACATTTATATGATGAAATTTCACAAAAGTTCTTTTTTTTACCTAAAACCATTTCTTTTAACTGACAGTCTCATGTTCTGACTCTGATTTTGGTTCTTGTTATGGGTTTAATGCCATTTTTCAGCACATGATAGGCTATACATGGCGTCCAGTATATTTGGTGGAGGAAGAACCCGAGAAAACCCCAGGCAGAACCACCGACCCACAGGAAGCTACTGGCAAGCTTCCTAACATACCCATGTTGGCCGAGCTAAGACTCGAACCCACACAGACAGAGGTGAGATGTCAGTGATCTGTAAAGGCAAGCGCCTTAGACCAGTTGGCCACCCGGGGCCCCTTCTGAGTCTGATATCTTTATTTGGATACAAAATACTTTAAATACATATATTATCAATTCATTTATCTACTGTTAATTATCCCCCCCCCCCCCCCTAAATGTTTCAACATTCTGAGGTCAGGTGAATTGCTTTGATATGCCTCGAGGTCACAATAATGAACAGCTGACACATGTACCCAACACCTAGGTCATTGAATGTTACGGTTACATGTACCTCTCACCTAATTAAACCTGATTAGCAACAGGTAAACAAAGCCAAAGCAGAAGTTTCAAACAATGAACTCTGTTTTTAAGTAAAATCTATTTATCCAACAGTTGCATTTACCCATAGACTTTTAATGCAATGGACTTTGTTGGATAAACAGGAGTAGATAATAATTCACACACTGATGTCCTGTATTTTTCATGACTTGTGGATGGTTGTACTATGTCCCTGTAACAAATTTTTCGATTATGACTATCTGTTTCTGTTGTTGAAAATAAATCAGTTGAAATCAAAAGTTACTCTGAAGAAAAAAAAAAAAAAACCAAGCTTACTTTGATATTTTGTTTTGATAGATTGGTCAGTTCTTTGGTTGTAAATCCTACTGACCCCAGCATGTCATCTGGGCAGAGCACAACTGACAAGTTCCCCTGGAGGAGAGTTGATTCATCCACCCAGGTCAGCCGATCTGAAAGCAGATAATACACTGAGAATAAATATTCAGGATAGCAGTTACAGACTGAGTTTCGAAACCAACAGATGGGGCTAGTAAAGGCATAGCTAGCATTAGGTGAGCTGTGATTGGTCAAGAAGTCTAAATATAGTTATGTACCCAAATCAAACAAGGTGTGAAAAATCTAACATCATAGCAGTTGATCTCATGTACATTGAGTTTTTGGCTCATTGATCTCCCTCTACAGCTAACTGACAATGACAGTGACCAATCAGAGCTGTAGGCTAATTGATCTCCCTCTACAGCTAACTGACACTGATAGCTTCCAATCAGAACTGTAGCCTAACTGATCTCCCTCTACATCTAATTGACACTGACAGTGACCAATCAGAGCTGTAGGCTAACTAATCTCCCTCTACAGCTAATTGACACTGATGGTGACCAATCAGACCTGCAGGCTAACTGATCTCCCTCTACAGCTAATTGACATTGAGTTGTAGGCTAGCTGACCTCTCTCTACAGCTAACTGACACTGATGGTGACCAATCAGGTGTAGGCTAACTAATCCCCCTCTACAGCTAATTGACACTGACAGTGACCACATCAGCTGTAGGCTAACTAATCCCCCTCTACAGCTAATTGACACTGACAGTGACCACATCAGGTGTAGGCTAATTGATCTCACTCTACAGCTAATTGACATTGATAGTCACCAATCAGGTGTAGGCTAGCTGATCTTCATCTACAGCTAACTGACATTGATGGTGACCAATCAGACCTGCAGGCTAACTGATCTCCCTCTACAGCTAATTGGCATTGATGGTGACCAATCAGACCTGCAGGCTAACTGATCTCCCTCTACAGCTAATTGGCATTGAATTGTAGGCTAGCTGATCTCTCTCTACAGCTAATTGACACTGATGGTGACCAATCAGAGCTGTCGGCTAATTGATCTCCCTCTACAGCTAACTGACATTGATGGTGACCAATCAGAGCTGTAGGCTAATTGATCTCCCTCTACAGCTAACTGACACTGATGGTGACCAATCAGCTGTAGGCTAATTGATCTCCCTCTACAGCTAACTGACATTGATGGTGACCAATCAGGTGTAGGCTAATTGATCTCCCTCTACAGCTAACTAACACTGATGGTGACCAATCAGAGCTGTAGGCTAATTGATCTCCCTCTACAGCTAACTGACACTGATGGTGACCAATCAGAGCTGTAGGCTAACTGATCTCCCTCTACAGCTAATTGACATCGAGTTGTAGATTAGTTGATCTCCCTCTACAGCTAACTGACACTGATTTTGACCAAACAAGTGTCGATCTTCACAAAAACCATTTATCAGCAAAATAAACTTAGAAGTGGAACATTCGTGTTTAAACTTAGTGCACGTGGAGTTAAATATTTTCTATACACAGTGTGTCCTAAGTTTGTTACAAGTGTGTCCTGTATAAACCCTGGCCCATAATTTCGAGTGGATTGATCCATTTTAAGTTCCTACATGTATACAAATAGAAACATCTGCTTACCATAAGTTTCCCGCATGTACTAAAATAGAAATGTCTGCTTACTGTGAGTTTCCTACATGTACACAAATAGAAATGTCTGCTTTGTGTCTCCTTACTCTAAATTCAATTATTGTTGTCGGTACAATTTTTCATGGCTTTGTAAAAATAACTAGTCCAAGAGCTACTTCTGTAGCTCACCATGGCAAATCCCCCTCTTTGTATTACATATACCCACCCCACCTCAGACTCTAACCCACCCACAAAACAGTGACTCGATTATATATAACCCATACCACCACCTCACCACCTAAACTCTCACCCAAGCACCAAATAGTGACCCTTATCAATTATATAAATTATATGTCCTTGTAATATGTTTAAATCTGGTAAAACATGTTACAAAATGCCAAAATTAATGCAAGTTTTGTATCTCTGACATCTGATCCCCTTCCAGGGGCCTCTGGGGACGGGCTCCAAAACAATACCCCTCACAGATGGTTACAATATGGACAACCTATGTAGGAAGTTAAGTGAATTTCAACTCAGCAGTTTAGGAGGAGATAGAGTTATGGACAGAAGGACACACAGATGGTGGGTATCACAATATGCCATGCTAAAGCATGGGGACAGAAATTTGTAGATAGGTCTCTTATGGAGGTGGGGGGTCTTATTTCTTCACAATGGATCATATAATGTTTCCCATAGTTCATTAAACTAGCGGAAAGTGTTAACAGTGAAATCAACAAAAATGAGTTCTGCAGTATACCTGGAAAAAGTTTGATGTGGTGATGCAGCTTGTGCAGGGCTAAGGCTAGCCCAGACATCTTGTGGGCATCTTCTTGCTTGCCCAAAACTGCCACTCTGCGTTCTTTGGTGATCCTTAACAATTTGTCCTCTAACTGGAAAAGATCAGCGAAGCATACATTTGACAAATTCTTCTGAAATTTTGATGAAAATCTGCATTTCAATCAATACTGTGCCAATTATGATATTTAAAAACATCTACACAGGCACAAGTCGGAATGACCTGCACATGATTTAACATAATGACCTTTCCCACTATATCTGGAAATCTGTGCTTGGTTTCATTTTTGCAATTTGTTTTACCTGGTTAAAAATGGTGAACATTTAACCTTGCAGAAATAATATAAACTAATTGGAAGATTGAAAAATTGTAACAAGAAGACCAGGGCCTGCATGTAGAGCCCATAATTGAAGCATTGTTGTAAAAAATGTGACCTTGACTCTAGTGTCAAAGGTTGAGCAAGTGTGTTGCACAATTAATAGTCCAGCTTTGTAATGATTCAAACCAAACCAAATCTATCAAGGAGTTTAGAAAATACAATTTAGGAAAAACAAGCATATGAACAACTTTAACCAAAACCTAATGCAAATTCTCTATTACTGTGACCATTACCGCAAAGTCAAAGTGGCAAGCGAGTGTGTCATAAAATAAATTGTTTTTTGCTTTTTTTGCTTTGTAATAATTCATCCCAAGTATAAAGGGAATTCATCAAAGGATTACGGAAAGATAAGCAAATGAAAAACATTAACCAAAATCTTGATGCTAATCTTCTACGACTGTGACCTTGAACCAAGATCAAAGATTGTCAGAATGGATTGTCTCAAGTTCATAATAAAGCATGCCAAGTATGATGAGAATCCATCAAGAGGTTTAGAAATATATGAAAATGAAATACTTTAAGCAAAACCTAAAGAAACTGTTGCTGCTGCCATTGCTGGAAAAGTGACTTCTATGTCTTGATTTCCCACGAAATGAAAATCAAGAAGCCAATTTCTTCAAAATTTTTAATTTGCAATAATTTCAAAAAGCATACATTTCCCATATCCTGTATAGGAGAATGGGACATGATAAACTGCATGCATATACAAAATATTTAAGAAAAGGTTTAATTTCATGCATCCACACAAATTTCGCTTGATATATCTTCCATGCTAACTAACTGTGGGTAACTTTCACTTCTTATTAACTTTTTTTAATTATGCAAACATTTTCCTACATTTATGGAGAAAATCACTCAAAAATTTGAGTTTTATGAGTCAGGTGACAATGTTTCATAACTTTGCTGTAAATTACGCAAAGGTACCATAACTGAATGCATTTTTTCCGATGGTCACACTAAACATTACTGGCATTACATACACCGTATTTGATATGACAGATGAACTAGGTTTTATTATACACATTATTTGACATGACAGATGAACTAGGTTTTAATATGCACAATATTTGACATGACAGATGAACTAGGTTTTAATATGCACAGTATTTGATATGACAGATGAACTAGGTTTTAATATACACAATATTTGATATGACAGATGAACTAGGTTTTAATATACACAGTATTTGACATGACAGATGAACTAGGTTTGAATATGCACAGTATTTGATATGACAGATGAACTAGGCTGTAACATAAATAGTATCTGATCTGATAGATGAACTAGGTTTTAACATGTATAGTATTTGATATGACAGATGAACTAGGTTTTAACATATACAGTATTTGATATGACAGATGAACTAGGTTTGAACATACACAGTATTTGACACGACAAATGAACCAGGTTTTAAAAATGCACAGTTTAAAAAAGCCTGCATTAAATTGGAAGTCTTTACAAAGAAAAAAAATTAATTTTTGTTTTAAAATTAAATGTTATATTTTACTGCATGAATGGCCATAGCGAAGTGAAGGCCATTCATGTAGAGCAGGCATGTGCAATCTATGGCCCCGTGCCCTGGTTTTATCCACTTATTGACATCAAAGGGTGTGTCTAAAAAATTGCTTATTCGACCCGCACTCTGGAGAAAGTTGCACATGCCCGATGTAGAGCGTGTAATCAATTTTCAAGCTTCACAGCTTCATGTTTCCTGTAAAATACAAAGCTCATTTCTTATAATTACAAATATTTATATAAATAATAACGATTCTCAAGAAATAAATACATGAAACTGAACTATATTTTAACCATTGTTTACAAATATTGTCGAAGCACACAAGAAGGGTGTATGAATACATAAATAGTTCATTTCTGGTGTTATTAACTAACAGCCTATAGTTTTCTGCATCATATGATGCAATTTTAACCAATTCAAATGCTTGTTAAAAAGGCTTGGTAAAAATTTCTAATTATATTTGTGTATCAATTGTATAACAAGTTCTAACAGTTCATACAAAGTATTTTTCATGACTCTGGTTGTAACAAGGGGTGATCTTTTGGGTGGAGGAAAACAGAATATCAGCAGAGAACCCTCAGCCTTGGATGGGCAACCAATAAACCTTGCATTATGTTTGCACTAAGGATCCCATTTCTTTTTGCTAAGGGAAACCACTGACTATAAAGGTTCAAAATAATTATTTTAACCAGAGCTATGTTGAGGCCTGGACAAAAATATTGAGAGTCGGGGAAAATTTGGATGAGGAATGAAAAGCCCACAAAAACAACAGAGGATCAGAAACCAACAAAAAATAAATGAAATGCTTCAGAATCTCATTTCCAATTGATGTCATGATATGGGCATATATGGTGTATGTTTCTATCATCTGTTGCCAACAGTGTGATGATAGCGGCTAAATTGAAGGGCCAATTAGCTTATTACCATATCTATCCATAAGGTATCACCTTGTTTCAAGTGTGAAGTCTACTATCGCCTTCATCTTAAAACGAAAAATTAATCACTCATAGAAAGAGGCACTTTTATTTTGCAGTTAAGGAAATAAATTACAAGATGCAGAAAGCAAAAAAAAATAGTTATCAAATGTACAACAGCTGAGTTTGATGGTGTCATAATTAATCAGACAAAATCTCTCCCCCCTCCTTTCCCAAATTGATGAAGAAAGTGCCACTCATACCCTTGTCAGTAAACTAGTCAAAGAATCTTAATTATCTACCACTTGCAGACTGATGAAAGGAATTCTACTATTGATAGGAAATGCATTCCCTTGGATTTGAGAAATAAAGTGATTTTCCAAAACAACCCAAAGTAAAAATAAATTGTTTCCATCACTGGCTAAATGCCAATTGTCCATTTTGGGTTTTTAGGGTAAACACAAATTTTTTTCCCAGCAACACAAGCAAATAAAATGTAAAAAGTCCCCCCCCCCACACACACACACACAAATCAAGGAACCGAGAGTCCCAAGCCCAAAAATTAATAAAATGTATGAAAATTTGAAAAACTGCTATAATGGCATGAAAATCTAATTAGGTCATCTACACAGGCATACAAACAAGCATACAAAATTTCACTAATAAGGTTTTCATCTAAAAAGTCCAGATACATGTAGTTAAAAACTTTTTTAAAAAATGAAAACATTTTTAAATGGCCTGCAAGTCGAATAAAGTCATCAATATATAAATAGGGGTCTATCAAATCATTTATCTAAAAAAAGTGGATTTTTCCTTAATTGCACTTAAAAGGTTTTTGTCCAACTAGATCTGTCAATAAGCGAGTACTAATGGAATACTCTGTGCTCTATTATAGAACTCAGACCACTGTTTCATTTTCCACAGACGTCACTGTTAATGTTTGAAAAAATAAAACTATTTTGTGCACTAGCTGGCCCAGTACACAACACATGTACTTCTTGATTAAAGTAAGTGCAAACTTTTTGAATAATCAAAATTATGTTTTTAATGGCAATTTATAATTGTCCATAAAGCAAGATACACTGTATCAATAAAATCTACCTTAATTATCAGTTTCACACCTTGTAGGCATAAAATAATTTTGGCCTACCATAAAATATCAAAATGTACACAGACAGAATCTATGTAGAACAGTGATTCCCAACCTTTTCCTGCTGCTAATATAAATTGGCCACCAGCAGGACCTCCTGACCCTCAGGCTTATGATATGATTTAAAAAATTCTTCTGATGACCCTTCACAACCCTACAGAGGATCCCCTGCGACCCTGATTTGGATGGCGACCTGAGGTTGGGAACCAGTGATGTAGAAGTTGAAATCACTGATAAAAGCAGGTTCATACAGCTGTTGATAAAAAAGATTCCAGACCTTTGTACACTTTTTCCAGACTGGTTTGCAATTTTTTCCAGACACCTCTGGCACATGGATTCAAAGACTGTCACTATAAAGGAGCATATTGTTGGTATCTGCATGATCTAAAACAGTATCCACCAATCATGAGTGGGTGATAGGTCATGTATGTCTCACCAACTGCACTGAACCAGTATGCAGCAGCCAACACTCCATCCAACCCCATGAAGATAAACATCATCGCAACACATCAACATGATCAAGCAACAACAAAAATTTAAACACAGCAACCCAAAATTCCATATTTTTTCCCATACTTTTTCCAGGTCTGGAAGAAAAATAACTCTTTTTTTTCCATAATTTTTCCAGACATTCCAAACTTTGTATGAACCCTGTAAAAGTTTCATAATATTAAAAAAGAAAAATGAAAATGTCACGTTGATACTATATCCAATGATCTGATCTCCAAGTATGAAGTACAGCATCCAATGTTCCCCCACTTCAAGAAAATTTATAATTAGTAGTCCAATTCCTATATCGGACATAAACTCTTGTTGTGATACAAATGTATACCAAGTTTCATGAAGATATCTCAAATAGTTTGGGAGATATTAACCGGAGAAGTGTGATGGGCAGAAGGACAGATAAACTTATGGACATATTTTGTAATAAAAGTGGGGTTAACTCTTAAAATGCTGATGAGATTTCAGGAGTTATTAAGTAAACAAAAATGTGACCGATGGACATATGCACATGTTGACCTTATTTCTATAATGTCTGCTAAGGTTCAGGACGATTCATCAAAAGTTTTAGGATAAATAGTACATGTATATACATTTAATAACTTAAAGAGGCATAACTCTGGAAAAATGCATTAAAGAATGACATCAAAATGATGTACACATGTTGACCTCAAGTCAATAATGTCTGCAACGTTTCAAACAATTCTTCAAAAACTGTGGGATTAGTTGTACTCACAAGAATTATCATATATAATATCCACTTTTAGAATCAAAAAGGGGTACAAGTCTAAAAACAAGAATCCCTCACGGGGACTGATATTCTACTGGCCCCCAAAAATGTGTAGGAATTCCCATGAAGTCTGTTTCTTCCCTCATTCACCATTTTAAACTGCCGAGTACTGAAATTATCACAGATATTCTTGAGAAACTCCAACATACAAAATTTGGTAACAACAATATGTTCTTATATGCTCGAGTAAATAAACAAAAATCTTTGTCATGGCCTATTACCTTGGAACTCTCATGGAACTTCTCACAGATACTGACAGGAAATATCCATATGCTAAGTTTGGTTAGTCCATAATTAATATTGTTTTTTAAAAAAGAAATCCACATTATTGAACTGGCATCATTTAAGTTATTCATCAGGTATATCCACCAGCTGCTTGATAAAATCCATTTATACATGTCTGTGTTATCATGCTATCAAGCCATCACAAATACAAACTCATGTCAAGGCCTCTGACCTTGAAATCAATGTCAGAGTGCTATCAAACTATTTACTGAAGTGCAATTAAATACAAAATCTAGTATAAAGTCATTTGTATATATACAAGCCATTGTGTTCATAGGCTTAATAGAGTACAAAAATGCCAGCAGTGAAATGTGATTTGTCCCCAATGTCAATTAGGTTTGGTTTTCAAATTTGTTCAGAACATGGCAGACATGTTGGTGGTCAGATCTGCACCATTTTCATTCAGGTCCAATTACGTATTCCAATAGGTGTTATAGTGAAAACCCCATGTTAATGACACTATTCATTCAAGAGAAGCAGTGATAACAAGATTTTTTAGATGAGCACTGTCTTCATGGTCAGAACATTTATTGAGGAGAAGTAGCCATAAGCAGATTTTAAAGATGGACAAAATGGCAGCCATTTTTGGAGGTTAGATCAGCATTATTTTAATATAGGACTAACTTAAAGAGTGTTTTAGTGAAAACCACATGTTGATACGGCCATCTGTTCAGTTGTAGTCATAACAAGATTTTCATGACAACTGCTGTGGCAGCAATATTGGAAGGTCATTCATGTACCACTGTCATTCAGGACCACCTACATATCATAAGAAATCTTTTAGTCAAAACCTCATGTTGATATGATCATCCATTCAGAAAAAGTAGTAATAATATGATTTTCAAGATGGCCACCATGTTGCATGTCAGATTGGCACCATTTTCATTTAGGACCATCTACATATCATATGAATTCTTTCAGAGTAAACCTCATGTCAATATGACAATCCCATCAGCAGAAGTAGCGATAGCAAGATTTTCATGATGGCCACCATGGTGGCTTTGTTGGATGTCAGATTGGCATCATTTTAATTAAGGACCATCTATGTGACATAAAAAGTCTTTTAGTGATCATAATAAGATTGTCAACAAGATTGACATGGTGGCCATGTTGGCTGTCAGATCGGCGTTATTTTCATTTAGAATCAGCTACATGTAAAAAAAAAAAGTAAAAATCTCATGACCATCTGTTCTGGAGGAATATTGATAAGAGTTTCAAGATGACCAGCTTGGCAGCAATACTGGAGGTTCATGGGGGCACCATTTTCATTGTGGACAAACCAGTCTTCAGAATGAAACTGTGTGCTAAGTCTCACAACTTTCCATGTACATATAATTTAGCAGGTCAGTAGCAATAATGCTAATGGATGACAGATGCCAGCCAATCGCATAAGATCTTCAACCAGCAGAACTAAAAACCAAATAGTGTGGTTTCATTTATTTTTATGGGTCTCAATTTTCATTATTTTGTAAAAAAAAAATAAAAAAATAAAAAAAAAAAACATTTTTGTGGGTACTTCAATTTGTGGATTTGCCTGTCAAAGTTTGCATATTTGTAGGTATTTAATTTCATGGATTAACCTCTAAAAAGACCCAAAAAAAGAATACAAAAGAACAAAACTATGCCAACAACAAACGGTAATTGCTTCAATGGTTAAAACAATACTACCACTTGTAAATGCACAAACCAAAGACCTGTCAAGATCAATCACTTGCGCTCAACATCAAAGGGAGTCGATGCAGTCAACATCACTAGGCTAATTGGTTATTAAAGTATGTGTATGATCTCTTCCTTAAAACATGTCCATAGAGTTGCACCATCAGTACTTTCTGATGACGACGGCATTCACACAGTGGCTTAAGAATGGTCAAATTCAACTTAGAACCATGTTGGTTTGGATAATGTCATAATTCCGCATGTGAAAGGCAGTGTCAATATTTGCCGTGTTCAGAGCCCATCAAATTGCTAACTAAACTGAAAGACAATGGAATCACTCCTTTGTTTGAGTCTGTTTCATGTATGAACCCACATCAACCAATAGACTTTACAATAAAGACTACAACGAAGAAATAAAATCACACTTCCACAACTGGTATGCTAAACAGGTCAGGGAAAATGAAGACTTCACTGGTAAAGATCAGTGTGCAGTATTACTGGACCATAAAACCTTATCAATTACACCAATTCATGCTGAATGGATAATTGTGACTCACAAAAATGTGCTAAAGATTGGATCTAATTATCCACAGCTTTGAGGCAAAGCTGGACTTCTTTAATTCAACAATTTCAGGATTATTTACCTGACAAACATTTGCGTGTACCAGCAGATTTGATTGGCATGATGTTGATTCAGTGGCTTTGTTAAAAAATCAGTGAAGTGTGAGCTTCAATACCCTGCTGTAATTACTGTATATACACAGTGTTTAATTAATAATATATGCTTCAAGCAATACAGCTCTCCCTTGTTTTAAAACGGTAGTTGGGGTCCATAACAGCTAGCTGTGTTATGTACCAAATTGTGTTATAGCGAGAACAGCGTTATATACCAAACAGTGATATATCAAGAATAGCGTTATATACCAAACTGCGGTATAGCAGGAATGATCAACATTTGTTAAATAATAGCATTTTCAAAACGAAATAAAGATATAACACTAAGCTTTACATTGTTTTCTTTCAATTCATTGTTAAAACTTGGTATGATTTTGGTCATGGAGTCCATTGTTGTATTATGTTATATACAGAATCGCCTTATAACGAAGCATGTTATAATGAGAAAGAGCTGTAGTTCTAGTATTTTTGTTTTGTTGTTCATTTGGATTAAACATGCTTGGATAAAATGAGATGAGCTTTCAGGTGCATTAAAAAATTTTCAACAGTTTCACTTGAATAAAGAATTTGGATAAGTATTAAATTTTATTTTCCTATACTAGTATCAATTATTATTCTGTTTAATTTTCAGTAATAGTATTTGAATACCTTATGCTTTTTATCATTTCTCTCTATCCTTACTTATCTCACAACATGCTGGCAAAAGACAGTGAGTGGAAATTACAGCTACCAGATACCGTATACATATGTGTGCATTGAAACAATATAAAATGCGTTATAATTCTGTTTTTTTTAAAAAAAAGGTAAAATAAAACAAACACACGTAAAAGCTAATATTTTATTACCAGATTAAAGTAATGAAGTTGATTTATCAAATAGCTTTGTTGATCTCTACGAATGTTTCAACAGGAAAATGGGTTGGGGTTTGCTTCATCACATGTGGCTAATTTTTCATTGGGTCTTTAAATTTGTGGTTCTGGGCAACAACAAAATCCACAAAAATTGGTACCCCATGATAATCAGTGAAACCACAGTACGACCTTAATGACAGAATGATATGTACATGTTCACCTGATCTAAATAATGTCTGCCAAGTTTCAGGACAATTCATCAAAAGATATCAGACTTGTTGCATACACTATAATTATCACATCACATTAATACAGTACAGCGTACACATTTTTTCATTTCTCCATGCGTCGTGGTGGTGGAGTTAATCCCCTCCATGCTAGCTCCATGATGAACTTGTCGCGGCGGTGGAATAAATACCTACAAATAACCCACCGCAATTCAGCAGGCACATCTTGTGCTTCTCCACTGCGGAGGGGGCTGGTTGATGTTACTGACTGACATTTGAACAGCCAAGGCATGAACACCACTCATGGAAAGACCGACATCAGAGTGATTTACAATTGGATACCATTTGAAGAATCAATTGTCTATATGTCGATCATATATTTGACAATACAAAAAGTCATTTCATGTGTGTTTAGAAAAGGTTGATCGGCTTCTATAATTGGATACCATTTGAAGAATCAATTGTCTATATGTCGATCATATATTTGAGAATACAAAAAGTCATTTCATGTGTGTTTAGAAAAGGTTGATCGGCTTCTATGCAATAGACTTCTGTTTACAGTTATTGCTGATGTCAAAAATGTATGTGCATTCGCAATTCAGTTTAAACATTGTAGCCCAAGAAGTCTGCATCATGATCTGTGGAAAGTAGATCATGGACACTTCTAGGAATTTTATGTTTTTACTTTATTCAAAGAAATCTGAAAAAACGTACACAGTCTTGACGAGGCACACCTTTCGGCTTCCAATGAACAGCATAAATTTATCCTACTGTTACAAAGGACAAGAAAACCCCTCAGATATGGACAGTTAAATTTTAAATAACAACTGCTATTTAAAATAAAGAAAAGAACAGAAAACACTGAATTTGCACTGAAATGCAAACTACGTGCTTAGTCCTTAAGCAATAATGACAGTACACACTGTCAACAACAGCATGTGTTCATGAGGTTGAATATACACAACTTTGAGCCAGCTAGACGTGTATGGAAAGGGTCTGACCATTTAACTGGAGTGGGGTGTGGTGAGGAGGGTGGAGAGTAGGATTTTTTTCTGATTGTGATATATTTTTTTTCTTTCATTACTAATCCTAATCCTAATCCCTTCCCTCACCCACCCTTAGAAAACTGAATGGCCTGTTCCTCCTAACCCACCCTTAGAAAAATTGAATGGTCTGTCCCTAAGAGAAACTTTACTTCAGCAGATGGTTGACAGAAATCAAAGCAGTAGCCATTATCAACACTGTCATAAAATACTGACAAGAATTAGCATCAAACGAACATGTCAGTTTCAGCTTGGGAATTAGGTGTTATTTATATTACACAAAGCCATCTGACTTGGGGCTTCATATTTAACAGCTCCAATTATAACCCAGCAATTAACCGTGGATGTTTGTTAATTGTCCACAATTAAACTGAATTAGGTTTATTGCTAAAATGAATAATGATGTATGAAAATTATCATGATTCCAAGATTAATCTTCTTTGTGATAGTTAATCTGCAATCAAATATTTTTCGATTGTATTTTCCAACGAAGAAGAAACACCTCACACTATCAATTATAGTTTGTTCACTTGCATTTTCTTGTTTTGGCATAACTTCTATGATGTTCATGACTATCAGATCTCAGCATCCAAAATCTCTCTCTCTCACTGTCTATGTCAATAAATCTGGTTTTATTTAGTTTACTTATTTATAGGAAAGATCTGTAGCTATATAAGCTTCTGTACTGTGGAACAATGTTGATAGTAAAATTTGAATTTGTTCATGTTTCTTATGCAAAGAAATACGTGAAGTGTCTGTGCAAGGACACACCATAGTAGGCAAGCCATCTCAATGTGCCTTTGCACCTAAAAGTCTCCGCGATTTAGAGGGGTGGGAGTGAGGGACGAGACCACCAGTCCTACCCTGCTTGAATTCATGTGTTGCTGTGCCATACAACCCCAATCCAAAACCAAATGTATGTCAAAGCATGTATACTTTAAGATTCTGCAAACAAAAAACAAGAACAAATTCCAGTCTAATATCCCAAATTGGTTTATGTACCCATTATCCAGCTTGATAGAAAAAAAGTGCAGTCATGTAGTCGTTTATCTTTGACAATTCTGCATACAGCTCTCTGTCTCTGTCTCTCTCTCTCAGAAACTGAGGATTCAGTAATTGGTATTTTCAGTTGACTTTTAGCTGATAATGAAATCGACTTTTCGATATTCTAATTTCATGATGTGGAGACAATACGCATCCAATCCTTTTGCCACCAACTTTAATCCTTTCATTTGCTATTTGTTCTCTCCTTACCTGTTATTTTTGCAGTTTAATTTTACAACTTTTCCCAATCACGGTTAATTTATAATAATGACATTCACTTTTTAGATATAAATTGGTGTCCTGAAGAACATTTTTGAGGATAAATGTAGGTAAGAACAGCTTCACAAACAATGGGACCAATTTGATTGTACTATTTTTTTTTAAATAGCGACTGCATATAATTATAGACATCCTCATCAAATATATGGCACTGTTTATATAATAAAAAAAAATTGGGGGGGGGGGGGGAAAACATGTATCATAAAAATATGAGTATGGATTTACATGTCTTCAGCAGTCGTGAGCACATCGCCTCTCTCTCTCTCTCTCTCTCTTGCAAAAGAATTGATTTGATACATACTATATTTTCGTTTGACATTTAGCTGATAACAGTGATGATATGTGAAATTTGATTTGGGAATGAAAAAAAATAAACAAGAGTCCCTCGAAGGGACTGATGCTCTACTGAGTGAAAAGAATTTCCAAGAATTCAAGATAAGACCATTTCTTCCTTTTAACTGTCAAGTGTTGAAACCATCTCTGATATTCTTCAGTGATAAAAAAAATTTCAAATTCGCTGCTGTGGTGCACATATTGGATGTCAGCTTGGCACCATTTTCATTTTGGACAAAGCAGACATCATTAGAAGTGTTTTGGTGAAAACCCCATGTCATAATGATCATCCATTCAGGAGGAGAAGTGACAAGATTTTTAAGACAGTTGTCATGGCAGCCATATTGGATGCACGACTGGCCATTTTCATTATGGACCAACTTTTTTGGTGAAAACCCCATTTTGATATAGCCATCCATTTGGGAGGAGTATAGATAACAATATTTTCAAGATATGACTTTCCATTCAGGAGTAGCAATAACAAGATTTTCAAGATAGCTCCTATGGTGGCCAAATTGGATGTCAGATCAGCACCATATGAAGTCTTTTAGTGAAAAACTCATGCTGATACAACCATCCATTCAGAAGGAGTGGCCATAATAACATTTTTAAGATGACCCCTGTGTGGTGGCCATATTGGATGTTAGATCAGCACAATTTTCATTTAAGACCAACTGGACATCATAAGAAGTCTTCCGGTGAAAACCCCATGTCAATATGACTTTCTGTTCAGGTAGAGTTGTGATAACAAGATTTTAAGTCGGCTGCCATAGTGGCCATATTGTATGTTAGATCTGCACAATTTTTATTTAGGACCAGCTAGACATCATAAGAAATCTTGTTGTGAAAACCCCATGTTGATATGACCATCCATTCAGGAGTAGTAGCAATAACAAGATTTTTTAAAGATGGCTGCCATGGTGGCCATATTGGACATCAGATTGGCACCATTTTTATTTAGGACCAGCTAGACATCATAAGAAGTCTTTTAGTGAAAACCCCATATTGATATGACCATATATTCAGGAGAAGTAGCGATAACAAGATTTTCAAGATGGCAGCCATATTGGATGTCTGAGCAGCACCATTTTCATTTGGAACCAACTAGACAATAGGTTGAATGTGTATGTAAAGTTTCATTGCAATCCTCCAAATAGTTTATTAGGAGTGGCAATAACAAACTTGTGCTAATGGACAGATGATGGACAACAGACCATCCCATAAGTTCTTCAGGTCTATGACCAGTAGAGCTAAAAACATGTCTGTTCATTTACAATGGCAATGATGTAGATAAATCAGTGCCCCACTATGCTTCCTCTCTCTCTCTCAATGAAACTCTTTAGTGCATGCTTGCTGTGGTCATAAAAAGTAAATCACACCAACTTCATCAACACCACGTCCACTCTGCAGTGGTCTGGTGCAACTGCGAGAAAGCATGGTGTGTATCGATATTCTCCACCAGAAGCTGCAGCAACTCCGTCAGGATGTGTAGGGAGATGGCGGAGGGACTTTTTCTTAATCCTCTCTGTGCTCTTACCACCTCTACCGCAATGCATGGAGAAACGAAAAGTTGTGTGAGCTGTACTATACATGTATGCACATTAACACCCAAAAGGGGCATAACTCTTGAAATATACAACAGACCATGATGACAGAATATGTATATGTTTGCCTCATGGCAATAATATCTGCCAAGTTTCAACACAGTTCATGGAAAGGAGTGGAAATAGTTGCACATACAAGAATTTTGATATGGATGGATGGACGTAGGTAATGTGCATATGTACGAGCCCGACCAACTATGAAGCTTAACATTGTATGCCCCTGCTATATTTATGGTGGCAACATAAAAAAAATTAAAATTATTGACAAATGCTGAGAATTTAATTTGACCTAGGTCCTCATACCAAATTCGGTTTAAATCTATGAAATCCTTCAAACTTTGCTGAGCAGAAAACAAATGACAAAGTCCCAAGTCAAACAGGAGCTATAACTCTGCACAATTTTGCTGAAAAACTGTGAAAATGAAACTTGACCTAGGTCTTTCTTAATGTGAAGCCTCATACCAATGACGACTTCAATTCATGAACTCCATCAAAAGTTACAGTGGAAATGAAATTTGCAATGAATGTGATGTGAATTTGTGTGATAAGATGTGACAGATGAACATATGCAACACTATATATCCCCTCCATGGATATGGCTGACATGTAACACTATATGTCTCCTCCATGGATATGGCAGACATGTAACACTATATGTCCCCTCCATGGATATGGCAGACATGTAACACTATATGTCTCCTCCATGGATATGGCAGACATGTAACACAATATGTCCCCTCCATGGATATGGCAGACATGTAACACTATATGTCCCCTCCATGAATATGGCAGACATGTAACACTATATGTCTCCTCCATGGATATGGCAGACATGTAACACTATATGTCCCCTCCATGTATATGGCAGACATGTAACACTATATATCCCCTCCATGGATATGGCAGACATGTAACACTATATGTCTCCTCCATGGATATGGCAGACATGTAACACTATATGTCCCCTCCATGGATATGGCAGACATATAACACTATATGTCCCCTCCATGGATATGGCAGACATGTAACACTATATGTCCCCTCCATGGATATAGCAGACATGTAAAAATACCCTCAGCATTGTTCTATTGATCCTTATCATATATATTCATTTATAGGTCAGATCCCACTGCAAATTGCAAAGACCCAGATCTGCCATTGCATAATATACTGGCAGATCTGGGTCGATGCAGTTTGTTAGGAGTAATCAGCAGAAGAAGCAACACAGGTCCTGATCTGATGACGATTTATGCAATGGCAGGTCAGGGTCTACCTGAACTTATAAGTGCGAATATGCGGCAATCTTAAAGATGTGCCTGAAATATTTAGGGTTTAGTAAAAAAAATAAACAACTTTGAAGAAAATTGAGTTCTTTGCTAAAATACCTCCAGTATTTTGTCATTATTCACAAGTTCAAAATCAATCATATTTATCGTCTATACTCACTTATAAGTTGATTCCAACTGCAAATTGCAAAGACCCAGATATGCCGTTGCATAATGTGCTGGCAGATCTGGGTCTATCAGTTCATTTGGAGTAACCAGTAGAACAAACAAAATAGACCCTGATCTGCCAGCACATAATGTGCTGGCAGATCAGGGTCAATGTTATTATCAGTTAGACTCGACTTATAAGAGAGTACATGTGGTATATAATGCAATATGAAAAGAGCCAATACTATAAAGGTAAATCTAAAAAATGTGTGGGTTACAAGTCTATTTCATGCAAATTAATTCAAAATATAGAGTATTTCTCTTTTTTTGATTGAGTTTACATTTCAGGCTATGTCAAATCAAGGTCTTTTACAACTGGTGTATGTTACAAGATTCTGCATATTAGGGATGCATGCAAATATGTAATCACTGTTAAAAACATTTGTAACAGATGCTGAATAAACAACACTAAGCTATCAGTAAAAGATAATTTTCTTAATTAACTTGACATATTTTGAATGAACCATTACAAACTTAATGTGCCACGAAAATGTGAACACACCCAAATTCTTTTCATCTAAAATCTCTGATCACACTAAATTTAAACTTTAGATTAATTTAGTGTGCAAATCCTGAGAACTGTGTATTGAATTTCAACTATGATGGCATACAGAAAGTACATCAACTTTGATGGTAAAGGAGGTTTTAATTTGAATTTTAATTCCTGTGATGATAGAAAATGCACATAACAATTTTTCTTATCTAAAAAGCACATGCTGTAGGTGTCCATTTCAAAGTTTCAGAGTTTTTCCCAGAGTTCTCTTGGGAACACAAGGATTAGGTTCATCTGTCATAGCCACCAACAGATGGAACAAGTAAGAAAACATGTGTACTTTAATCAAAGAGTTTTCTCCAGTCACAAAATGTGCAAATATTCCACTGTGAATGCCAATGTCATTTCTGTGGTAGCATTGGATTACTTACGCCAGTATTTAAAGAAAAAGAATTTAAAAATGATCCTAAATTATAAAATTGGCAGACATTTCTCACACATGAAAATAATGTGAAATCTGAATACCAACCCAGGATCACAAGGCTGACATCTGCCTAATAGGCCAATGAAAGAGCAATAGGATGCTTTATGTTGAAATTTTTTCTGATGTTGTTGACTGCATATGTTATGAAAACAACTGGTTCAAGGTTTCTTTAGTTTTTTTTCTATCTTCATTCATATCTGATGGCACATCAGCATCATTTGTCAAATACTGAAAGGCCCCTATGCCAGATGCTTTGTGTACAGTTGGTCCAATTCTGTTCAGCAGGGTTTTTTTAAAGTTGCATAGATGTTTTAGTGGTGGATTGGCATCATTTGCACAAATTTTAAAGCCCTCAATGCCAGGTTGCTTATTCTATCAAATTTGTTCAAATTCAGTTGAGTGGTTTTTGCGAAGTCATTTAAATGTTTTTCTATTTTTAGTATTGGTGGCCATAATTGATGGTGAATTGGCATCATTTCTAAAATTCTGAAAGGATCTTCATGCCAGCATGCTTTCTATTGTGATTGGTCAAATTCTATGCAGTGATTTGGAAGAAGTCATTTAAAGATTCTTCTAATTTTAGTAACATCAGCTATAGTTGATGGTGGATCAGCATCATTTGTATCAACTTGAAAGCTCTTCATGCCAGAATGCTTTCTGTCAAGTTTGGTTAAATTCTATTCTGCAGTTTTGGAGAAGAGGTCCTTTAATGGTTTTTCTATCTATAGCAATAGTGTATTCTATTTTTAGCAACAGCTGCCATATTTAAAAGCAGATTGGCATCATTTGTACAAATGTTAAAGGTCTTCCTACCAAGATGCTTTCTGTCAAATTTTATTAAATTCTGTTGAGTGGTTTTTACTATTTGTTTTAGTAATGGTGACCATATTTGATAGTAGATTGGCATCATTTGAATAAATTTGAAAGCCTTCATGCCAGGATGCTTGATGCCAAATTTTGTGAAAATTGGTCTAGTGCATTTTGAGATGTTTCAAATAGCAATTGCTTACAGATGCAAGATACACAACTAACACAGGACCATACCATAAGTTCACTTGGCTTTATGGCCTAGTGACCTAAAACTCACACCTAAAAAATCATCCAAATGTGCAAAAATTACACATCATATTTGTAAGCCCTGCATTTATTTCCTTGTTAAATCACCTCTGTATTTAGGAAATGTCCCCCTTTTTTTCAAATGGGTCGGGTGGGGTTGGGAATTAACATAAATATTTAACACAAGATCCAAGTGGGCCAAACATCACTCAAATGGCTGACATCTACCTAACAATGAATGCAAAAGCAAGAACTATGAGTCATTGAGATGCTTTTGTATAAATTTCTTCTAATGCTGTTACAGCCAGGTGAGCTAAAAATGTGGTCTCAGTCTGACATCATTTTCAATAAGGCATATATTTTTGCTTATTAACATCCCTTCCTCCCCACTTTAAACATTTTCTGGTAACAATTAATGACCCACAAAGCTCTCTTAGACATTACATGTTATGAAAGCAAGGAGAAATCAATTATACAAGGAAAATTATTCTTTTATAATACTTTCTTAATGATATTATGTTAGGGGAACATCCATCCACTACTTCACAATCTAGCCCTTCCAATTTAAAAAACATGCCAATCACATCTGTTCGGTTTTGGTTTGTTTTTAGCAACAAATGTTTTAAAACATCTGCTTGCCAAGATGGAAGACAGTCACGAGAAGTGCATGCTCTTCCAGGCATGCAACTGCAGGGAGTACTTTCCCTGTAATAAGATCAGGTAAGTATTATCAAAAAAATATATTTTACTCCAGAATTGACATTTTCTTCAAATACATTGCACGATCATCATACATTAGGAAAATAGGTAAGAAGTGGAGGGAGTTGTATCCCCTTTCCATACAGCTGGACCTGGTTCTGGTCTCCTAACATACGTGCAGCAGCTTCAGGTCATGCTTGAGATAGGTTTGGGTTAGCACTGATCAATGAATGGACGTGGTTTTGAGAAAAAAACTTTCTCTCCTGCAAATCCAATATAAGTAGAATAACCCATGTTATGAATCTGCAAAGTAACCTGGGAAGGTAGCCTGTTGCAAATCTGATATAGATCCCATCTGGTCAAACTGAACCCTTTGGGATGAAAAGTCTTTCCGATAGAAGCTTGAGAATGTTGTATCAGACCTCCATCCAACAGCTTAAGCATTTTAACTCAAATGGCAACTGCCTTAACCTTGTGAGGTGATATGCAGAAGAAATTTCATATGGTCTTGGGTTAATTCCTTGTAGGCTGGATGGATAACTCAACAGATCCAGAATGAAAAAGCCCGAGTGGAAATGACATCTCTGTCTTCTCTGAATGGGAAGAAGCAACATCTCCCTCTTCTGAGAGGCTCAGTACATTTCAGGTACCACTTAAATGCCCGAATGGGATCCTGAAGACACCCTAGGGAAGAAGTGTCCAATGAAGTCTGCAGTTTTAAAAACCAAAAACTGATTCCCATAAGTGGGATCCTGTTCTTAGCAATTAAAGAATGCCAACATGGAAGAAACCAAACCATCATGATGGAAATGCAAGTAATTCAGGTTGACTGATAATGCAAGAATTTCATTGATTCTTCCTGCTAATGCTAGGGTGAATAAAAAGCAGGTCTTATATGAAAGATAAGTCAGTCAGGCTTTTGACAGTGGGTCTAAGGATGCCTAGCTCAACCATATCAAAAACCACACTAGGTTCTATTTCAGACAATAGGATAAGGCCTTTGGTCAAGTCAACATGAAATCGCTTATTAGGTCATAGAGACCCTTGTTTGGCTTATGTCCTCCATTCCTTGATAATGAAACATGTCAGAGATCATGGAATGGTAACACTTGATAGTGATCAGGGTTAACTTCTCCTCAAAAATCGATATGAGGAAGTTAGCTATTTGTGGTACCAAGGCTTCTGAAAGGAGAGATGTTTCTCTGCTCTCACCACTGGAAGAAGACACTTCATTTCCCCATATGATTTTTCAAAGTGGTGGGTCCTCTGGCCCAAGCAATTCTGACCACCAACTGTTGTGTATACCACATGGCTGGGGCTGTGGTGTGACTTGGTGCCGGATGATGTATGTATCGTTGGTCCAGGACTGGATATGACAGGAAGACAGATCACCTTAACACTGGACAATAAAACAAGACAGTCCTGGAGCTGGAGTGGACAAGATGTGAGTCAGCCTGATGTCTGGTCCTGAGGTATGATACTGACTACTTATACACAATAGCCTATACCAGGGTGTTTATGCAGTGATTATTTATCAAGGACTGGTCCATGTGTGCCACAATACCATGTCTGTACTTTCCTGGTGGTGTGTTCAGTACTGGCATGATCAGTAGGGAGTGGTGGCAAACAGGACAACAGTGTTGCTGCAGTTGTGTGGGTGGCCCAGTGTGGCAAAGAATGCCAGGCTTTTATTTTGATCTGTGCCTTCTCTGCCTCAAGCGACTGTGACAAGAAGAAGTTCGTAACTAAGTTAGCATTGGTGGCAAAGCTAGTAGCATCCACATTCTATGAAGAACACTTTCTGGCTAATAGCATCCACATTCTATGAAGAACACTTTCTGGCTAATAGCATCCACATTCTATGAAGAACACTTTCTGGCTAATAGCATCCACATTCTATGAAGAACACTTTCTGGCTAATAGCATCCACATTCTACGAAGAACAATTTCTTTCTAATAGCATTCACATTCTATGAAGAACACTTTCTGGCTAATAGCATCCACATTCTACAAAGAACACTTTCTGGCTAATAGCATCCACATTCTATGAAGAACACTTTCTGGCTAATAGCATCCACATTCGACGAAGAACACTTTCTGACTCTCTCACATGCCCAGGATAGCTGTTTGACAAACTGTTGCCCGTCTGTTTATTGTCCATTGAGTGCAGATTTCACATGTATGCTCAGTCTGACACCATGTATAGGTAATGCTGGTGATATTATTATCTGCAGATAGCTTAAACATTTTACATTCCCTGCATTTAATGCTGCCCATTATTACCATTAATTAAAAAGAACAAAATAATGGTATATACAGACAGAATCAGTCTTAGCTGTAATGTGGATACAAATAAATGGAATGAATGACAGAGAAACTTACAGAAATAATCTAATAACTGAGAATAAATGATCCATTACATGGAATACAAGTTTTGTTGTTGGTTTTAATAGCACTTTTAACACATAAGCACATTGTTGGCTATATCATGCCATCGAAATGGAAAACCAAGTCTCTTTCTTAAGGACACACTGAGGCAGATGACCCAGGCTGGCTTGGGCAGGTATCAAACCAGTGATCCTTGAATTATGAATCAAGTGCTCTACCAAATGAGCCATTGCAGCTCCCTACACAATGCAATAAGGGTCGAGTACTGAGATGTATTTTGGAGTGCTAATGACAACTAGTACAGACAATAAAGATGGCACTGGTTTATTGCATGACAAGGTCGACAAATGAAGTGCAATTTTCAGTAATAGGATTATACTTCACTGTGAGAAAAAAAACCTCCTAAGGATCGCTCAGACTCCTGAAAAGGCACATAATGGAAGGTATTTGCGACTATTTGTAACTAATGAATGAAAACATTTGGTGCCAATCCCTCTATCCAAGGGGAAAACACTCCCATCTGACTTTAGCTTCAACAAGCAGATGATGCATTTTCGTTGCTGCTAAAACAAGCCAAAAGATGTGATTAACATCTTCCTTTCACTTCAGAGGGTTGGATTTGCAAGATAGTGAATGTTCTCCAAACATATTATGAATTATGACCAGGTAATGTATCTGAAGAATAACCAGAGCAACTTAATGGCTTGCCATTGCAAATGCCCATGCTTTTTACTGCATGTTCCAACCAAGCATATACTCCCCCCCCCCCCCCCCTGCGTCTTTCTGCTATGGACAGATATATAATGTTTAGTCAGAAAATATCACTGTAATTTATATTTTTGAATATCTAACCTTCGAACCCTATCCAGGGGCCCCAGGAAAGGAAACCAAGAATAACACCCTCTTTCAGATGGTTACCTCAATGGCAAAATAACTACCCTGTTTTGTGAATTTTCACCCAGTAGTTTAGGAGATATAGTAACAGACAGATAGATGGAGAGACAGACGGTATCACAAAATCCCCCACTAAAGCACTGGGATAAATATAGAATTTCTCCATTTAACATAAAAGGATAAATATGAACTTATATAGTGATGCTGTACTTGTAGTGGTGGTGCATAGCAATAAATGAAAAGGGTTGGAACATGTAACTTTGTGATCTTGGTGATGATGTTTGTATACTACATAGAATCTGTGATGATGATATTAAATAACTATGCATTTAACACAATATCCACAACAATTTTAATGTACTGTGAATTCATTTATTTTAGTACAAATTTCAGGGTTTGGGAAAAAATAACATTTTTGTTTTACTTACATTCATGGATCGGGAAACATTTTCTAATGTTCATTGGGTTTTTAAATTCATGGTTCATAGCAACCACAAAATCCAATAAAATTAGTACCTCATATAAAATAGTGAATTTAAGAAGGATACAGTGATGTGATTGCATTGGTAGTAATATGCTGCTGCTGCTAATAATGATGGTGGTGGTGCTGGTGGTGATGATGGTTCTAGTGATGGAGCTCAAAGTGGTGGTATTGATGATGATTATCATAATGGTGGTGGTGATGATGGTTCTAGTGATAGAGCTCAAAATGGTGGCAATGATGATGATTATCATAATGGTAGTGGTGATGATGGTTCTAGTGATGGAGCTGAAGGTGGTGGTAATTATTATTATCATGATGATGGTGGCAATTACATTTCTAGTGATCGAACTGAAGATGGTGGTAATGATGATGATGATGGGAGTATTATTTATAGCAAGAGTAATGAAGGTCATAGAAGAGATGGTGATAGCAGTTAGTTACAATGGTGGTGGTGATGTGATGCATGTGGTTGTAATGATTTTTACTCAGGTGGTTATGATGGTGGAAGTGGTAATAATAACATTTCTAATGGTGGAGGTGGTGCTTAAAATAACTGGCAGAACTGCATAGGGTGGTGGTATGTTTGCAGTGGTATCTGGTAATAGTGGTTGTCATGATCATAATAATGATGATGGTGGTGGTGGGGTGGCAATGGATGTAACAGTGGTGGGTTTGGTGATGATCAGATGTTGTGGCAATGGTGCTAGAGATGGGAGGTAATCAAAGTAGTGGAAATGATGATGGTATTGATAATATTAGAACTAAGAAGTAGTTTTAATGATGGAGTGAAGCAGTGATAGTGAATGTGGTGATAGTGAATGGAGTGAGTGGTGATTGTGAATGGAGTGTAGTTGTGATCATGAAATGGGTGTAGTGGTGATAGTGAATGGAGTGTAGTGGTGATTGTATATGGAGTGTAGTGGTGATTGTGAATGGTGTAGTTGTGATAGTGAATGGAATGTAGTAGTGATAGTGAATGGAATGTAGTAGTGATAGTGAATGGAATGTAGTGGTGATGTGAATGCAGTGTAGTGGTGATAGTGAATGGAATGTAGTAGTGATAGTGAATGGAATGTACTTGTGATATTGAATGGAATGTAGTAGTGATAGTGAATGGAATGTAGTAGTTATAGTGAATGTAGTTTAGTGGTGATTGTGAATGGAGTGTAGTGGTGATTGTGAATGGAGTGTAGTTGTGATAGTAAATGGAATATAGTGGTGATAGTGAATGGAATGTAGTGGTGATAGTTATATATCATTAAGGTGGTTGTAGTTCAAGTTTTGGTGATGATATATAAAATGTCATCATTCTAAAATAAGAGAACCATGAATGGCACATTATATGTCTCCCCCATGTTTAACATTCCTCTATGTAGGAACTAGTAGGGCATGGATGACTCTGAAGAACATTCATCAATAACCTTTGGTCATGGTATTCAGTCTTGAACTAAAGTTACTGTCCAGAAACCATTATTTTCCTATTAGAATTACAATGACCATCACCTTAGACCTCCAGACCCCAAAATGTATTGGTTGCTTTATGACCCTAAGCACAAGTCATCCTCAAAGTTTGGTCCAGGCATTTAAGAATAAAATTTATTTTATGCTTGCCCGTGAATTAGTGGATTTTCCAATAGAAATAATTTTGATAATTCACTGGAGTGAATTATGAAAAAATATTTTTTTCACAGCACTCAATAGACATTGATAACATTATGATCATGAAATTGTATCAGCCATTTTGTCACTTGCTTGGTCTTGTGGTAACCATGGCCACCTGTCATGCTGGAATACCCAGTTCAATCGCACAACATGCTTAGGTATTTATTTTCTTCAATTATTTTTTTATAAGCTTTTTTCCCTTGAATTAGGAAAAAGAACTATGTTGCCAATGATATTTTCCATGCGAATATACACAAAACACAGGAGAACATAAACAGTAAACAGCTGACATTATCATGCAGGATACCATAAGAAATCTGATAGTTCAATCTGTTATACATGTTTTTTGAGCATAAAATAAAAAGAAAATTTGCTTGTTCCAAATGAATAATGGATATATTTCACCCACTCAATGAAATATCCTCTATTTATTCTGTAAAACCTATTTTTCTTTAAGCAACAATGACCTTGACCTTTGACCTACAAATCAACATAACTCTTCCATACCTTATGTGCAAGCCCTTCACAAACTCTGGTCCATG
The DNA here is from genome assembly GCA_029931535.1 of Margaritifera margaritifera. Lineage (NCBI taxonomy): Eukaryota > Metazoa > Mollusca > Bivalvia > Unionida > Margaritiferidae > Margaritifera > Margaritifera margaritifera. Next base: position 4,047,399 of record JAQPZY010001695.1, read on the forward strand.
TTTGTGGTCTAGAACTAAAGTTGTTATGTTTTATACAAAAGCCATTTTCCTTCTGTCAGTCAGTGACCTTGACCTTTGATCCCAAAATAAACAGACTTCTTCCTTTCTGCAAGTGCAAACCATCCAAAATGTTTAGTCCAGGTCTATGATGCAGAACTAACATTACTGTGCAAAAACATTTTACCTCTTTCAGTCACAATGACCTTTACCTTTGAACTCTTGACCCCAAATTAAATAAACTTCTTTCTATCCGAAGTGTAAGTCATCCACAGTGTTTGGTAATTGTAGATCAAGCAGAACTCAAGTGACTGTGCAGAAACCACATTTCTTCTTTCAGTCGGTGACCATGACGTTTTACCTTTCAACCCAGAAATCAATAGGGTTCTTTCTTAACCAATTAGTGTAAACCATTCACAAAATTTTGTAACAGTTACTGTTGGTGGAAAACTTGAGTTATTGTGGGGAAACAATCTGACCTTTTAACCCCAAAATTGTTAGGCTTCTTCCTTACACCAAGTCAGTGTGAAAATTGCTACTAGCCTGCCGATCCAATGCCAGCTAATTTCATGGTGGACTGGCGTGAAAAATTTGGAGCCAGTCCATCTGCCCAATTCGATTTTTAGGTATATAAAATAAATTTAATGTACAAATTGTATATTTTATCATAGTAAAAGAAATAATAGAAGCCATGTCAGTGAAAAATAAACAATGGCGAATTGTTTCTGAGGACCAATTGCAAACCTAGAGCATACCAATCCGATCTGCTGGGTGCGGTGATAAGGGAAATAACTCATGTATGGCCTGCATACCATAGATCCTTGCAACACCTTTTAATACTCATTTGTATCTATGGGATGTCTGATGATACATGCTACTTCCGATTCACAATGTCCACATGTGGAGCTATTCAAAAGTAATATGACACTAACAAAGGAAAACAGTCCACTGCTGAAACTCATCTCTCTGCAGACTTAATTTCATGGGCAGCTGTGCTTTGGATACCATAGCATCATATCTGGAGGCTTGGCCTAATTCTGATGCTGTCATTGATAACAATTCAATAGATAAGGATCCTGATTTCTCATTATGTGATTCAAACTGGTCATCAATGGTGGCATCAGATTCTGATGCCCAGCCTCTAGATCAGGGATGTATGGATATGTATCAACTGTCCTGGTCAATAAACAGTAGCCATCTTAGGCTGAATTTAATAAAATTGAATAAATTTGATAATATATATATATATATATATATATATATATATATATATATATATATATATATTATTTTGTTTTTTTCTTCTTTCCATTTTTCATTACATAGAATAACCTTACAAGGGTTAATATTCATGCCTACCAGCATTTAACATTGAGTCACTGACTACATTTTGTCTTCTTGTACTATGAAAATGTTGGACCTGTTGGTTATGGACAGAACCAGTAGCATTTTCAGGTTACTGGTCATGTGGGCTTGCAGGAATTTTTATGGAGCTTCACACACTGCCCCAAGTGCAAGCTATCCACAAAGGTTGGTGGAGGTATGTGCTATTATGTGGAATAGGAAATGTACAGATGGACATACGGGGCCCCGGCTGGCCGACTGGTCTAAGGCGCTTGCCTTTACAGATCACTGACATCTCACCTCTGTCTGTGTGGGTTTGATTCTTGGGCTCGGCCAACGTGGGTATGTGAGAAAGCTTGCCAGTAGCTTCCCATTGGTCGGTGGTTCTTCCCGGGGTTTTCTCGGGTTCTTCCTCCACCAAATATACTGGCCGCCATGTATAGCCTAACATGTGCTGATAAATGGCATTAAACTCATAACAACCAACCAACAGATGGACATACAGACAGAGGGGGTCATAGCATCATAAGTTCTGCTAAAATGGCAGACATATAAATAGCATTAATGGATTAAATGATAATAAGAACTATGAAATACATTACCTCAACTAATTTATTCAAGATATTTGAATCACTTGAACCCATCAGTTGATGCATATGTAGAGACCTTCGCCACACTGATCCAGCATTATTTGACTGGTCTTCAAGATTTTCTTTTAAACTTGCTTCCCCATTTTTGAACTTCAGGGAACCAGTCTTGCTCATTTCCTCCATTGCCACCTGAAGGGTTTGGGTCCCAATATGGTAGGTCAGCATCAATGAAACCATGGCAACCATCAGGATAAAAAGGTAACAATTTTTTAAGTAGCATGACACACATGTCTGAACTGAGGAGAGAGCCATGATATTTATCTGAAAAGGAAAAATAAAAATAAAAAGATAGAAAGTATTTCAAAATACTGTAGATCATATTGCTCAGGTATATTATTTTAAACAACATTGAAAACTATATAAAGAGGACAACTGTCCTTTATGGGCCAGTACCTTTATACAGAGTTAAAATGATAAAAAGGAAGTTACAAATTCTTATAAGCAACTGTCCTTAATATAAAGGTGACTCCTAGGACACATTTCAGAATACTTTGCTATGAACATTAGGCTATGAACATTAAATAGAGTTAAAAAAATTCTTTAAATGATTCAATTACCAATTCCTAACTGTGACCCACTTTTGGTGTGGAGTTACACTTCATAAGATGACTCCATATACCAATTCTGATGATTGTAGGTGACACAGGTCAGATAGAGGTGGGGTGGGGTACAAACCTCTGAAAATACAAAAGTAACTTAAGCATGAAGAAAGGTCACAGTGACCTACCTGTCAAATAGCCGAGTTACTCAACGTAAGTCGACTCTACATACCAATTCTGATGATTGTAGTTGACACAGGGTCAGATATGGGGATGGGGAGTACAAACCTCTGGAAATACAAAAGTAACTTAACCATTAAGAAAGGTCACAATGACCTACTTGTCATATAGCCAAGTTACTCTTCCTGTGATGTACCAACATACCATTTTGATGATCGTAGGTGAAATAGGGTTCAAGATATGGAGGGTGTTCCAAACATGTAATGAATGAATGAACAAAAACACCAACAAATTAATGAAAACAACCCAAGTAAAAAATGAATCCAAGGGCAAAATGTTACATCCCCTTGCAACTCTGTTGGCTAGGGGATAATCAGATCAAACAAATAAAGAAAGAAGTAAGGGAAACAGAAAGATATTTAGAATATGATATAAATTACATCACTTCAATGTTTTCTTAGAAAAATATATTTTATTGCTGCATCAGTTACTCTTAATTGTCTGGCAAAAAAGCTAGGCAATCAGTCTTGGCATAAGTTGGATCTGGTTTCCATTAAGGCAGTTTAGCTGGTCTGTGTTTTGTATTAAAATCTTTGTTGTTTGACAGGCTTTGTTTAAAAAAAAAAGAGGTTTATTTGCTAATGAGATTTCCAAACCACCTGAGGGTTTACATAATAACATACATTTTTTTAAAATTGTTTTTTCAACTAAATGTAAATATGTGTGTGGTGTTCAAGAAATCTGTGATACAAAAGAATTTAATCAAGAAACATAACATGATTATAATACATTGAATGTTTTGATATATTTATTGTAAACAATAATCACTTTATTTATAACAAATAAATTCATATCAGCGTACCTTTTGAAAATGTGTGTAAAAGATATATATTACTGACATTTTTTTTATAAGATTTGCCAGATCCCTCTCTCCTTCCAATTATATGTTTGTATATTTTTAAGTTTTAAATGTCCTTTATTACCTTCCATCATGCATTACTGAACTACATGGTAAATGAAAAAAGCACCTTACTCCCATACATCTAGATACAGTAATAGTTACATGTACTATGCTGCATTTTCATTCAAAATAATGATACTGGTTTCACTGAAATAACTGTGAATGTAAAATGACAGTCAAACCTGCCTTAGCAGACACTTTCATATGAAGGGCATCTGTTTAATTATGAACCCCTTTTCTTCATTTTCTTCACATACTGACCATATATATTTTGGATACTCGTCCATAAGGGCACTGGTGGAAAAAACATGCTGTACGGCACCCTAGGAAAAGTTAAACATTTTGCTGGGCAATTAAAATGTTCTGTCACTTGCCCAGATTTGTATATAGAATAAAAAGGAAAAATCTTTGCTAAAGTTGATAAAAATCTTGATTTCCGGGCAAGTAGAAAACATGTAGGGTTTTTCCAGGCATTGTAAAAGGGGACAAAATGGTAAGATCCCTTGAGTGCCCTTTAAAGACAGGTAAAAATTCTCACCTTGTGTGTGATGATCTTGTTAATCCAAGGAATTTTACTGGATGTAATTTTTGCCCATATCTTGATTCTGAAAGTCACTGTAATAGAAAGGAAGAATCAACACCATAGAAAACTGACAACCCCACATGAGGTCAAAGAGCATACATCCTCTTCATTCAAACATTTCTTACACAGCAGCTATAAGCCAGTGAATCACATCCGCACAAAAACTTAACACTGAAAAATTGCAGAGCTTAAATTAATGCAAACAGGTAGAGCCTATCATCTTAAATCAACACTCTAAAATAGGCAGTAGCACCTGATGCTTCCACAGTGTGTATCTGTACTGTTTTGTTACTGTGATACTACTGTAAATAATATGTAACTGAATTACTTTAATAATGCAAAAAGAACTAGTATTTTATCATTCACTTATGTTTTTCATCAACTTTTCGCTACATTGAAGAACTATTAAAATTTTCTCTTTCAAGCTTTAGTAAATTCCAAAGTTTTGAAACCATTTGAAGCTGAGTTAAATCAGAGGTGTCCAACCTTTTCATGTGAGGGGCCACATTGCAATTTTGTTCTCACTCACAGGGCCGGTGAACAAATTTCAGAAAAATAAGGCATTTGAAGGCACAAGTTATGAAAGGTTGACAGGCCAGATAGAAACATTTGGTGGGCTGGATTCTGCCCCACGGGCTGTATGTCAGACAACCATGAGTTAAATCATGTGTCTTGCAAAAACTTTCAGTGTTATTTATTTTGGCATCAAGTCATTCATACTTTCTGTCCATGACCTGTGTCAATCTGGCACCAAGTCATTCATACTTACTGTCCATGACCTGTGTCAATCTGGCATCAAGTCATTCATACTTATTCTCCATGACCTGTGACAATTTGGCACCAAGTCATTCATACTTACTCTCCATGACCTGTGACAATCTGGCAACAAGTCATTCATACTTTCTGTCCATGACCTGTGTCAATCTGGCACCAAGTCATTCATACTTAATGTCCATGACCTGTGACAATCTGGGCCTGGATAATGCTATGGTTATTGAAAAACCATTGATAAACTGTAGCTATACAGCGTGATCCTTGCGATCCAAGGTGCAAATATATATGTGTATATATTATAATACTGCAAGTCACAAAATATTGGTAAACATAACATTTTTGCAAATTTAGCAAGGAAGCTCATTTTCATTCAACCTTTATTAGGGCTCTACTCAAGATGTGGAAGCCCTATAGTCACCACCTTACAATCCATCTGATATCTTTCTATCCATCTGTCTGTCATCTTACTATCCATCTGTCTGTCACCTTACTATCCCTCTGTCTGTCACCTTTCCATCCATCTGTCTGTCACCTTTCTATCCATCTGTCAGTCACCTTTCTATCCATGTCTGTCACCTTTCTATCCATCTGTCTATCACCTTTCTATCCAACTGTCTGTCACCTTTCTATCCATCTGTCACCTTATTATCCATCTATCATCTTTATATCTATCTGCCTGTCATCTTCTCTATCCATCTGTCTGTCACCTTGCTATCAATATCACCTTTCTATCCATCTGTCTGTCATCTTTCTATCCAATTGTCTGTCACTTTCTATCCATCTGTCTGTCAGTTTACTATCCATCTGTCTGTCACCTTTCTATCCATCTGTCTGTCACTTTCTATCCATCTGCCTGTCATCTTTCTATTTGTCTCACCTTTCTATCCATCTGTATGTCACCTTACTAACCATCTGTCTATCACCTTACTATCGATATGTCTGTCACCTTGCTGTCCATCTGTTAGCTTTCTATCCATCTGTCCATCACCTTTCTATCCATCTGTCTGTCACCTTACTATCCATCTGTCTGTCACCTTTCTATCCATCTGTCTGTCCATCTGTACACGCTTCTTGTAGCCGACATAGATCTGCAACTTTTACACATAATTGGATGCCATTTGGTACGTGAATTGCCTATTACATGTAGATGTGCCTTTTAAATTTTTCATCTTTTCGGCTACAATTTTGATGGAGTTATTGCTCTTTATTGATCAATTTAAAATCTCCACAGATTTGCATATCCTTATAACCATCACAGCTCAGGAACCATTGAACATAATATGATGCCATTTGGTGTGTATGCTGTCTCTCAGACATAGATGTGCCTGTAAGGATTTATCTTGTCAATTCCATTTTGAATAGAGTTATGGTCCTTGACAATTGACTTCATATCTTTACATGGGATATTGCTTGTAGATGGCAAAGCTCAGGAACTATTCAACACAAGGCTGCAATTGAACTTTTATTACTTCTTGCATTTTGTGTTGAGTGGAGAAAATATCAATAACCAAAAAAAAAAAAAAAAAAAAAAAAAATGGGTCACAAATATCCTTAGCGGCTTCTTGATTTTCAAGAAATTCAAACACATCATTATCACAGGTGCTCATGTCATGGTTTTATTAATTTCTTCAATAAATATTCACTTTTCTAGCATTCTATGCTTTGACTCAGTTGGTGTACACTTAGACTACAGCATGGTTTTTTACAATTTCCTTGACAGCTAAATTAACCGTGTCCAATGTTCAGGACAGTTATTTTAGTGGATAAAAAATTGTTGCAAACTGTACTATAATCTGACTAAAGAACAACAGAGTAAAAGTATATAATGCTGGAAAAGTGAATATTTATTGTGAAACTTAATAAATCCATGACCCAAGTGCCTGTGATTATTAGCCTTTCCTGTCATAAGCCTTCTGTACTGGGATTTGAATTCCTTGTACTCAAGTAAAATTCCCCCTAGAATTTATTTTGGACATTTGAGTGTACCCTTCTTAATTAGTGATAGATAACCATTCTTCCTCCATGTACGGCTACTTTGGAAATCAATCCAGCTGTGTTTCTGCTGATGATTCTTTACATTTTCTTTCAATGATCATGGACCACGTGCTCTTGATTGGTGCCCAAGCTATCAAAATCAGTAAGACATTCCTGTCTGCCAATGAAACTGACCATCTGATGCTTCTTTTGCAATAAGCAAACTCTATTCATTAAGCTTGGGATGTGCTTCATTCAGTCTAAAATAAACCATAACAATCTTTTATCTTTTATTTTCATGGAAATTTCTTCCATGGAGGGAACTTTATTCCGCCAAAGATACCAGTTGCATGAAAGGTTAGTAACAAATTTAGTATTTTCTCAAGAACCAGCAAAGCTTGTTATTTTTTTAAGCTACAACTATTAATCACAAGTGCTGAATCTTTGTGAAACCAAATTGATGCATTTTAAAGAACAGTCACATTTTTTCTGAAACATTTTTAAAAAAATTCTGCATGGTGCATTAATGTCATTATGATTTAGCATAAAAATAATCAAGATCACACACATTCAAGTTTTGATCTTTGTACCATGAGAAGTTCATAAACAATCAGCCTCACCAGACTGAAGAAGAATATATTACTAATTAGTGATAGATAACCATTAAATTTTTTGGGGCTAGTCAGGATAATATGTGACATGAAATATCTGCGATCGGTTGGCCTACAAAGACTAGCAGAGCAAGTCATCAGAGGAGACTTAGTAACAGATTTTACCTAAATTAAGATAACTTTGGAGAAATATTTCCATATTTGTGAATAAAATTGTTGGGTGCAAAAGAGATATCCTGCTTCCCCTTGAAAATAGTACAGTTGTGCCCAGGTCCACTGTGTATTATCAGTACGTACACGTATGGCCTGTGTTGGTCTAAATGCTCCACAGTTTATCTCACAGTTAAGGAATCAATACTGAAGCAAGCCTCATTTTACATTTCGGAATTATGCACATGTATTTTGCTGACTTTGCGTACTTTAACAAGTTTTACTATGATCTGTTCTATATCACAGGGAAAATTTAGCACTCACAAAAAGATGCAGGAGCTTTAAATCTCAATTTGTATTTTCCACAATTAACTTGCATTTTGCCAGTATGCGAGCAAAATATTCAAGCCTTGCAACATATTCTGATGCAATTTGGTATGAACACTGTCTTAAAGACTCATATATACCTTTTATGAGTTCAATCTTGTTATAAGAGTTATGGCCCCTGATTGCTAATCCTCCTGACTTTGGTTTCTGCAAAGTAACTTGACCAAAATAAGTTGCATGTCAACCATATTTGGCATGTGGGTTCAGATTGATGAGACCTTGAATGAAATCAATTTCCAGCTATTCATGCCATCATTCACTGGAGTTTATGGACCCTAATCGACTGCTGTCCTGTCTTTGATTTCCACATAAAAACTGTAACAAGTTTTTTGGGATTTTAACTAAATCTGACATTCTGCTTTATAGTGAGAAGTCCTTGAATGAGTTCCACAACATCATTTACAGTAGTTATGGCAAATGACTGCATGTTTTTCTTACTTTGGTTTCCACAGCATAACTTTTTGTTGACAGAGTTTGATTTCCAGCATTCCACATCATCGTTTAGAAGAGTCATGTCCCCTAAATGCCCATTTTCTCCAAACTGTAGTTTTCTAAATATATAAGTTAATTTTTTTATTTAAGGTCCTACTAAGCAAACTGTAGTCAGCGGGACACTCTGTGATGCATCCACCACTATTAGCTCTAGTTCAGTCAGCAGGACTCTCTGTAATGCACCAACAACTAACAGCTCTAGTTCAATCAGCAGGACTCTCTGTGATACACCCACCACTAATAGCTCTAGTTCAATCAGCAGGATCCTCTGTGATACACCAACAACTAACAGCTCTAGTTCAATCAGCAGGACTCTCTGTGATACACCCACCACTAACAGCTCTAGTTCAATCAGCAGGATCCTCTGTGATACACCCACCACTAATAGCTCTAGTTCAATCAGCAGGATCCTCTGTGATACACCAACAACTAACAGCTCTAGTTCAATCAGCAGGATCCTCTGTGATACACCAACAACTAACAGCTCTAGTTCAATCAGCAGGATCCTCTGTGATACACCCACCACTAATAGCTCCAGTTCATGTTAAAACTGTGTGCTGAAAAGTTCCTAATATGTACAACTACCCAGATGGACAGTTCCAGAAGTTTGAAGCTCGGTCTAGATCTCAGTAGTCACATTTTCATGAATGATGCCACGATTGACTTGTTTAGAATGAAATGCTGCCAACTTGTTTAGAATGAAATGCTGCTGACTTGTTTAGAATGAAATGCCGACTGATGCTTTTTTTGGTAAATTTATATAAAATGGTTTTTTTTGTAAATTTATATAAACATATCTAACTGTTGACAATAATATCTTTTTTCTCTGCAGTTTGACATTCTCCTTGCGTACAAATAAAATGACCTGCACCTTTCACTATATATATGTTTACAAAAGCCATTACGACATCAAATTTATATTTTGCCCATCGAGTATTCAGTAAACTTTTATGTTGCTCATATGAAGAAAAGAATTTCCCTAAAATCTACAATTTAATGACATATTGTGAATTACTGCTGCTTAAAGGTGCCCAGTCCATGGTTGGAGGCTTTCTCTGAGGTCTGTGTTTCTTAAATGTAAAAGACCACCCCTTATGTTACAAAGCTTACTATAACTTGTACTTTTCACAGATATCAGTAGTCAGTTGCTTGCAGACCTTGTTATACTATCGTTGTAAAATTAAAGTCAAATAAATAATAAATAATTTAGATGATACTGTGTAATATGCATAAGCTATCAATACATTATATAACCGGTACTCGCTTATAAATGAAGTCCAACTGCAAACAATGTAGTCCCTGATCTGCCATTACATAATGCACTGGAAGATCAGGGTTTATGTTGTTTGTTCTACTGCTTACTCCTAACAAACTGCACAGACCCAGATCTGCTGGTGCATTATGCAACAGCAGATCTGGGTCTGTGCAGTTTGCAGTTGGACCGACTTCTAAGCGAGTATATACGGTGCATTATTACAATGAACACCTTTGTTTTTGCAAATGACTGCCATGGTTCTCATTTTATTGTAAGGTGTTATTGTATGATATTGGCATATTGATATTATGTAGATATGGAAAACTACATAATATTTATAGTAGTATGGTAAAGAAATGTGAGACAACAATAGACATTTACCAGATCTAATGGTTTGGAAATTCTAGAGCATTAGTGCTAACAGAGACTGTGAGATAAGGCCTTTACAAGCAGAACTGAAAAGTGCAGACAAGACTGTTGTGTTTATAAAAAAAAAAGAAAAAAAAAAAAAAATCACTAAGTGGACTTTTACCACAGTTTGTTTTCCTCTAAAGGGAGAAAAGCAGATTGTGGTAAAGTCTTACTTTATCTTTGAATGACTTGACATACAAAGCATATGTAATTTTACAATGACCTTTTCTCTGGAAGTAGTAGAGGTAATAGCAATTGAGGAGAACTTGAAACTAATCTTGTGATTCTAATACATCTCCATCTAATTATATACTCTACTTTTGTTTTATCACTTTTTGGAAATTTCCTTTTGTGACTTCATAGCAAATTTAACTAAAACATCTTTTATCTAGTGTGTTTTTTGTCCATTTACCTCATTATATCTCTTTCCCCTGTCCCTCTATACCTCAATGTACCTCTTTCCTCAGTCCCTCTATTTTTTCCTTGTTAGATGCTTTTGTTTGCAAACAAGGCCAACTAGCAAGGGAAAATGTGTGAGAGCTGCAGAAGGTCAGTCAATTAGGTCAAGATAGGAAAGACATCAACTTCACTCGTGCTTTAAGTAGTTTAACCATGCTTTATGAAAATTACTTAATAGTTTGATGAGAAAAGACTCCTAAGAAAAACATCTTTTATAAAAATAAATAAATAAAAAATCTTAAATCTGATTTAATGGGAGCTTTAAGCTGTGTGATAAATGAACAAGAGTCCATTGAAGGGACTGATGCTCTACTGGCTGAAAAGAATTGCAAATAAAAATACAACATAACACTGTTTCTTTTAACCTTTTATTCTTTTTAACTGCTGAGTATTGAAAGCATCTCTGATATTCTTGAGAAACTCCAACATATCAAATTTGGTAACAGAAATATTTTCTTTCATGTCTAAGTTGACATGTTCAAAAGATACCTGTAAGTGCAGTACAAAATTCTTTGTCATGGCCTTTGACCTTGAACCTGATATCACTGTTGGAAAACCATTGAACTTAGCTCAGACATTGTCAAGATATTCCCACATACTATGTTTGGTCAGATCTATAATTAATATTTGTTGGGATGAAAAAGAAAACAAAGTTATTTAAGTAGCATCATTCAAGGTATTTATCAGATATATCCACAAACTGGATTGAATAAAACTCCATTCATACTTGTTTGTTTTGTCATGCTCACAAGCCAGTACAGCTAAAAAAAAACGAGTTCCTCAAAAGGGACTGATGCTCTACTGGCTGAAAAGAATTTCCAGGAATTCAAAATAAGACCATTTCATCCTTTTAGCTGCAGAGTGTTGAAACCATCTTTGATATTCTTCAGCGATAATAAGATTTTCAAATTAGCTGCTGTGGTGGACATATTGGATGTCAACTTGACACCATTTTCATTTAGGACCAACAAGACATCATAAGAAGTCTTTCAGTGGAAACCCCATGTGGATATGATTTTCCATTTTGGAGGAGCAACAATAACAAGATTTCCAAGATGGATGCCATGATGGCCAAATTCAATATCTGATTGGTACCATTTCTATTTAGTAGCAACTAGATACCATATGAATTTTTCTGGTGAAAGCACAATGTTGACAATGGATGACAGTCACAATGATATTGGTCACAAGATCTGCCCCAATTGCATTTAGGATCAACTAGACATCGTAAAAATCTTGTAGTGAAAACCCCATGTTGATATGACCATCCATTCAGGAAGAGTAGCGATAACAAGACTTACAAAATGGCGGCTGTGGCAGCCGTACTGGACATCAGATTGGCACCATTTTCATTTAGGACCAAGTAGACATCATAAGTCTTTTCATGAAAACCCCATGTTAATATGACCATCTATTCAAGAGGAGTAGCAAAAACAATATTTTCAAGATGGATGCTGTGGTGGCCATATTGGTCATCAGATTGGCCCCATTTTCATTTACGACCAACTAGACATCAAAAGAAGTCTTCCGGTGAAAACCCTATGTCAATATGACTCTCTGCTAAGGAGGATTAGTGATAACAAGATTATCAAGATAGCTACTGTGGCAGCCATAATGGAGAACAGATTGCACCATTTTCATTTAGGACCAACTAGACATCATAAGAAGTCTTTTCATGAAAACCCCATGTTGATATAACCATCTATTCAAGAGGAGTAGCAATAACAAGATTTTCAAGATGGATGCTGTGGTGGCCATATTGGTCATCAGATTGGCCCCATTTTCATTTAGGACCAACTAGACATCAAAAGAAGTCTTCCGGTGAAAACCCTATGTCAATATGACTCTCTGCTAAGGAGGATTAGCGATAACAAGATTATCAAGATGGCTACTGTGGCAGCCATAATGGACATCAGATTGCACCATTTTCATTTAGGACCAACCATACATCATAAGAAGTCTTTTAGTGAAAACCCCATGTTGATATGACCATCCATTCAGGAGTACTAGCAAAATAACACGATTTTCAAGATGGCCACAGTGGCAGCCATATTGGATGTCCGAGCCACACCATTTTCATTTAGAACCAAATAGACCTAGGGATGAATGTGTGTGTGTAAAGTTTCATTGCAATCCTCCAAGTAGTTTAGGAGGAGTAGCAATAACAAACTTGTGCTAATGGATGGATGGACAATGGATGACAGTTGATGGACAACGGATAACAGACCATCCCATAAGCTTTTCTGGTCTATGACCAGTAGAGCTAAAAACTTTAGTTAAGACCTTTAATCTTAAAATCAATGTAAAAGCGTTGACTTTCAATTTGTTCATCAGAATGCAACTAAACACAAAGTTGGTCAGAATTCGCTTGTATATGTACAAGTCATTGTGTTCATAATCTCACTGAAGTAAAAATATGCAAGCAATGATTGATTTGTCCCTAATGTCAATTAGGTCGGTTATATGTTGCTGGTCAGATCTGTACTATTTTCATTCAGAACCAATTAAATATTGTAAAAAGTGTTTCAGTGAAAACCCCATGTCATTGCCACCATTCAAGCAAGAGTAGTAGTGATAGCAAGATTTTCGTCATGGCAATTATGGTCAGATGAGCACTATTTTCATTCAGAAGCAGCTACATATTGCTATAATAGTCTTTCAGTGAAAACCCCATGTCTAAATGATCCAACTTTCAGGGGAAGAAGCTATATAAAGATTTTCAGAATGGCGGTCAAGGCAGCCATTTTGGAGGTTTAATCAGCATTCTTTTAATATAGGAATAACTATATATTGCATGCAAAAAGAGGTGCTTTTTGTCTTCTTAAATGTCAGTATGGCCATAAGTTAGAGGGAGGTAGCTGTTATGAGATTTGTTAAATGTTGGGCAGTAACATTGGCATCCTATTCATTTAGGACTAAATACATACACTGAATAGTGTTTTATTAAAAACTGCATATCGATATGACCATCCCTTCAAGAGAAGCAGTGATAACAAGATTTAAAAGATGACCACCATGCACATTAAATTGGAAGTCTGATTAGCACGATTTTAATTTAGGGCCAGCTTACTGAATATCTCAGGGGCAACATTTTCATTTCGGACAAAATAGACACCATATGCACTCTTTTAGTGAAGACCTCATTTCGATATGATCATTCAATCAGGAGTAGTGTTAACAAGGTTTTCAAGATGGCCATATTCTTTCTCACCTAAGAAATAGTTTTGTTTTCTAATTCTTTCCACTGAAAAATTGTGGATGTTAGATTGGCACCATTTTCATTTGGATCTAACTAGACATCATAGAAAGTCTTTTAATGAAAACCCTATGTCAATATGACTATCTGCTCACAAGGAGTAACAATAAGAAGATTTTTAGGATGACCACCATGGCAGTCATATAGGATGTCAAATTGGTACCATTTTCATTTATGACTAATGAGATAGAGGTCTTACTGATGCCAGAGGGGCAACAAATAGACACCATAAGAAGTCTTACTGATGCCAGAGGGGCAACAAATAAACACAATAAGAAGTCTTGCAGTAAAAACCTTATGCTGATATGATCACAGATTTAGGAGAAAATAATTTTCAAGATTGCCAACATGGTGGCTATATTGGATGTCAGACCCATTTTTATTTAAGACTATTCTTTTAGTGAAAACCCCATGCTGATATGACCATCCATTTAGGACAAGGAGCAATAAGATTTTCAAGATGGTCATTGTGGTGGCCATATTAGATGTCAGATTGGCACCATTTTCATATAGGACAAACTACACATCATAAGCAGTGTTTTAATGAAAATATCATGTCAATATAACCATCTGTTCATCAGAAAGTAGTGATAAACAGATTTTCAAGATGGCCACCATGGCAGCCATATTGGATGTCTGTGTGCACCATTTTTATTTAGGACTGATTAAACATTGGGATGAATGTGTGTGTAAAGTAACATGGCAATCCTCCAAGTAGTTTAGGAGTAGTGATAACAATCTTGTGTTAACAGACAGAAGATGGACAGACGGGTGACAGACAATGGACAACAGTCAACAGAATAAGCTCTTCTGGTCTACAACCACTAAAGCTAAAAAAATCACTATGTGGATCCAACACACTGGATGAGGCATTAATCTGGTGAATACTGGTTTCCCCCATTACCTTTCTTAACTCGATCAAAATACAACACAAATCTTGTCAATGCGTCAAGATAACATGCAATATAATTATTTTCAAGCAGAACAAGAAAAGAACATCAATGCCTAGCCATCCCCTCTTTTGCATTTATATATGAATTCCTTGATCTAAATGCAAAAGTTAATCAAGGCATGACAGACCAATGGATGGATGGAAGGATGGGAGGATAAAGGTAACACTATATGCCCCTTTTGCATTCATGGTGGGGCATAAAAATACTCAAGTCTTATATGCATAGGGAACTAGTGTCTTTTAATGTGGGGATATAGGATAGTTGATATGAGGTAATTCATGATCACAAATACAAAATACAGATGCACAGTTATCTAGATGTATGACACCTTCTGATAGTAAAACAGACAGCTAGTTTGGCTGATGTTCAAAATCATCCTTCTTGATAAGAGAGACCAGTTCACTCTTTTGACCCCTCCACTCCACCCTCCAAACACTTCCCCCCAAAAAACAACAAACTAGCTTCAGAATAAATGGAGTTTATAGAAGTAACTTGGTTCAGTCTTAAGATCTACTAGCATATGGAATCTAACTTCCTTCCCTGCAAGGTTGCCTGAAATCAGTGTACAGTGCAACATGTCTATGGAAGACACTCATTAGGGACCACAACAATTTGTCTTTTGTAGACTGGTGTTCTTTATATTAGGTTGAAAATGATAATGAAATCAAGATCCTTATAAATGATATCCTTTAAATGTGTGTCCTTTGTATGAAAGTGTCCATATGGGTAGATTTCCATGTATAAGGTTTTTACCATGTCCACTGCTAAGTGATCAAGCCTTTTAGTGTCATGCTGCCCATGGATAGTGTAATTCATTTATTTTCGTGGGTATCAATGGTCATTATTTTGCAAAAAATGTCATTGTTGTAGGTACTTAAATTCATATAATAGGGAAGGGGTCCTATTGTTTCCACATATTTTTATTTTTTTTATTTAGAGTTTTCAATTCTTTTTATTTTTATTTTAACAGCACTTTAAACACATTTCTGGCTATATCATGCCAAGGAAATGGGAGCTAAGTGCCTTTCCCAAGGACACAGAGGCAGTCAATCTGGGCTTGCCTAGGTGGGTATCAAACCCATGACTCTTGGACTAGGAGTCCAATACTCTAGTTGGCAGCAATCATGAAATCCAAGAAAATTGTACCCCATCAAAAATACTGAATTCACAGTACATATGTGCAGACATTCAATGTACCATATATACTCACTGATAAGTCGAGTCCAACTGCAAACACCATAGACCCTGATCTGCCATCACATAATGCACAGGCAGATCAGGGTCTATGTTTTTTGTTCTACTGATTACTCCTAACAAACTGCATAGACCCTGATCTGCCAGCAGATCTGGATCCATTCAGTTTGCAGTTGGACTTGACTTATAAGCGAGTATCGACAGTAAAATTAGTCATTTTTTGCATCTTCAGGCTTCAGCTCAATGTTTTAATCCTTTACACATAAAATGTGACCAACTGTCATCATTATGCATCTGACTGTAAAAGTGGCATATTACATTTTTAATTAGGGCTAAGGTATATTGTGTATTCAATTGACAGAGTTCACTTTATTTATTACATTGTTCTGTAAAATTTGAACACAATTGATCCAATAGTTGTGTGTGTATGAGAGAGAGAGAGAGAGAGAGAGAGAGAGAGAGAGAGAGAGAGAGAGAGAGAGAGAGAGAGAGAGAGAGAGCAGGTGTGTATGCTGGTATTGCAAGTGCAAGTAAGTGAATTTGCTGCATTTTCAGTCACAAATTATCTTCTAAATGGTTTTATACAATAAAAACATGATGTAATGAATGAGCAACTGTTGTCCACAAATTTCATCTAATTCCTGATTCCTCTGATCATTAGAAAATAAAGTTTAGCGTATGCTGTGAAGGAGAAATGACAAGACAAGTTAACCATTACAACTAAATGGCTATCCTTGACCAATCTGTTAATGAGTTTGTGAAATGCAATTCAACATCTTAAATCGTAGACCTGCTCACACTAAAAACAAATCATAGAAACATGGTATTAACAGTATATGTGTATTTTTTTAATATATAAATGAACTTATCTTTTTCTAAATTTCTTTTTGTTTTTAATTAGTTGCCGGCATTTAGAAGATTTCAATTAAGAAATATGGATCTTTTATAGATTTTGTATTAATTATGTGTGAAAATTAATTGATTTTACCACTTTTAAAATGTAGAACTTTTAAAATGTAGAATTTGTATGCATACATATTTGTTTTCATTGATTACCATCTTAAGAGTCAACATGAAAATATTGTTTCATTGATGAGCAATATTACTGTGATAAGTCATCTATCGTATTATCTGCATACAACATTCCGTCTTGGGGAAACTCTTATCTCTGAAATGGTGTACAATCGAAATCAATTGGGTTTGATATGTTTGTGTATAGTTTACTTCCTGTAGATTTAATTCATCTCAATGTTATTTATTTAATCACTTGTTTCAACTTGTAAATATAATGTAAAATATGTGACAACTTGTAAATATAATGTAAAATATTTGACACATTGTAAAAATAATGTAAAATATGTGACAATTTTAACTTCTCATACATAACTGTACAAAGTAATAGCTGACTATGGCGCTAAAGATAATTAAATTTGCTCTGAATGTGTCAGAAGCCCTAAATTACTGAGAAAAAAAACATAATTATTTTTTTCTTTAAAAATAAATATTGTGGACAAATGTTTAGTACACAAATATATAAGCAATCTGAGGAGTGTAGACTCAAAAAAGGCCCATGTGGGCTTGATATTGCTCACCTGGGTAATTGACATATATTAACTTGTGAATGCAAATTCACATACATTGAAACTGTTGTGGGAATGATTTCTATTAATGATGGTGTCATTTATCTTCTTTCCAAGACCATATATTATAGGATCACTTTCTTGTTTAAACTGAGACTCAAACCCACGCGGATGGATGTGAGATGTGAGTGATCTGTAAAAGCGAGTGCCTTAGATCACTCGGCCACCCTGGACCCCCTGAAGCATAGAAATTTTGGACACACAAAGTTTGTATAAAATAGTCATATTTTTAAATTTTAAACAATTGATTGGCTGTTTGGTTCATTGGTGTTAAATGGCACATCAATACGTTAATAAAGGATATCTACATATTTTTTTAGTAAATAAAAGGAAATATTTCACAAGTAAGAGAAAACATTGAATTGTCACGAGTGGCTAAGCCACAAGTGACAATACAAAATGTTTCCACTTCACGAGTGAAATATTTCCTTATATTTACTAAAAAACTATAATTTTTTAAGGCAAAAACTGTTGATTTGCATGGATTTTTTTTCCATTCTGTACCAATGCAATTAATGGCTGCATTACTAAATCAATAAAATGAAGTTCCAAAAGTTTACAATAGTATTAGGACAGTGACTTTTTACAAATTTAGCTCAATACATATAATGCTTCAAACTGTGTATTTTGTCAAATTAATGACTGTTTTCACATGAAAATAATGATTTTTATTTTTGTTAACACATTTCTTGTGCAGATTGATACAGAGAACATTGCTGGGGTGAGGGTTATGTATAAATATCAGAGTGTCGTATCTGATATACTTCAGAGCGCAATACATTTAAACAAAAGATTTTAATAATTTTGAGGTAACCTATCAGGAATTTTTAAAATTATTTTGCTCATTTCTGCATTCAAACGTGGATTGTGTGACCTTGGCAAGCTTGCAGTCTTGTTCTGTAACAGACGATGCACCCAAATTTCGATTGTCACTTCATTTCTGTTTGCAATCAACACACATCTATCCCTAATTTCTCCATCATTTTCAAACATGATCATGATTGTGATGAGTGTTAAAATATTGCTACTTAAACAATTTTATTACGATATTTAATCAAGAGTTCTTCCCTAAAAACTTATACTGTTTGTCGTTGAGTTTAATAGATATATAATATGGGTAACACAGAATACTGAATAGAAATGTGTCATGGAAATTCAGTCACTGATAATTTGCATGATTCATGTAGAAAACTATTTTTTTAAAAGTTAACACCTGAAGCCTACTTTTTGTTGTTAGGAGTTCTTTTTTAGTCATTTTTTTATGGCACCTTGTCATTGATTACATAAAGGCATATTAGAGGGTCTACAGTCTTTACATATTTTAAGATCTGTTCATCCTGATGGAGAGAGAGGAGAGGGAGATATAGAAGGAGCAGAAGAAAAATGAAATATGCCTAAATATGGAAATACAAGTTTGAATAACATACATAAGGGCAGATATATTTCCTAAATGGGAAAAGAAAGTAGTTCCAAAAGTATTGCCACTGTGGTGATAAAAGTGGTATCACCACTGTGCCAATATCAATTTTCTCCCACTGATACTTTTCAATATCTTATTATGAAATGTACAGTAAAATGGCAATTTGGGTAAAGTGTCTTGCCCAGTCAGACACACTATGGCGGCAGATCCAGCCTGATTTCAGTAAGACTTTAATGGCGGCAGATCCAGCCTGATCTCAGTAAGATTTTAATGGTGGAAGATCCAGCCTGATCTCAGTAAGATTTTAATGGCGGCAGATACAGCCTGATCTCAGTAAGATGTAAATTCACTCTCTTCTGATAGTGAGTCTGGCATTCTTTCTACTGCATGGTTCATACAAAAATCTCAGGACCAAATTTAAGGACTTTTGATGGGCTTGTTATAATTTTATGTGGCATTCTTTCTACTGCATGGTTCATACAAAAATCTCAGGACCAAATTTAAGGACTTTTGATGGGCTTGTTATAATTTTATGTGGCATTCTTTCTACTGCATGGTTCATACAAAAATCTCAGGACCAAATTTAAGAACTTTTGATGGACTTGCTATAATTTTTTGAAGGGGTTGCTTAAATTAACTTATCCACTTTTAAAGTCAAAATCTGAAACCTCTTTTACTGTATTTGTGTTGAGTCCATCTTCCAAATTGGAAAATAAAGTGTGAAAGGTTTAAGTCTTGAAATATAAACATCAACATATATAGAATGATGGCACTATCAACAAAAGTTACTGTCATTACTACTTGTTTAGTCGCATGCGTACTTTGCCAAATCATTGTATTTTATCTTTCAAACTATGTCCAATCTCTACATCTGACTACTATGTCCAATCTCTACATCTGAATACTATGTCCAATCTCTGTATCTGACTACAACATGTATGTCCAATCTCTACAACTGACTACTATGTCCAATCTCTACATCTGACTATTACATGTCCAATCTCTACAACTGACTACTATGTCCAATCTCTACATCTGACTACTATGTCCAATCTCTACATCTGACTATTACATGTCCAATCTCTACAACTGACTACTACATGTCCAATCTCTACATCTGACTACTACATGTCCAATCTCTACAACTGACTACTACTGTATGTTCAATCTCTACAACTATGTCTAATCTCTACATCTAATTACTATATCAAATCTCTACATCTGACTACTATGTCCAATCTTTACATCTAATTACTATATCCAATCACTACATCTGACTAAATGTACATGTATGTCCAATCTCTACAACTGACTACTATGTCAAATCTCTACATCTGACTACTATATCCAATTGCTACAACTGACTACTATGTTCAATCTCTACATCTGACTACTATGTCCAATTGCTACAACTGACTACTATGTTCAATCTCTACATCTGACTACTATATCCAATTGCTACAACTGACTACTATGTTCAATCTCTACATCTGACTACTATGTCCAATTGCTACAACTGACTACTATGTTCAATCTCTACATCTGACTACTATGTCCAATCTCTACATCTAACTACTATGTCCAGTTCAAGGTGTTTTACAGGCTGTCAATGCAAATTTGAGGACTTTTCAAGGGCTTTTTTCACCTTTTTTTTTTAATTTTCAAGGGTTTTTCAAGATTTGTGCGAATCATGCACTGAGCAACCATGGCTCCACAAATTTAAAAAAAACCCACATTTATAATATAAAGTGACTGCATGGTAATTAATAGTACTAAAAATTGCCGTGTAACTATTTATGGTACAACTCTAGATAAGTTCATGATTCTTAAATTACACCATATCTTACCCTGGACTATAATAACCCTTTTCTTGACACTTGCTTTTCTTCCATCAGGTCAACCCATTCCTTTTTCAGCATTTGTTCAGAAGTCCTGTCAGTTCCTGTAACAAAGTCAAACAAGACAATTTTCCTGAAAAATTTTATACTTTCAATGAAGTGTTCTTGTATCAAAGAGACTTAGCTGCAAGTCAAGAAGTTCATTTAGTTGGAATTATGGTGGCATTAAGATGTGCAGATGTTAGTAAATTCAGTTTTGAAGTTGAGGGACATGGGTTTAGTTCAAATCAAAGGGCAACAGTTTGGATATTCAGGGTTGGTATATACATATTTTTCAGTCTCAAGAGAAAATGGAAATTTGATCAATCTATTACTGAACATGGATGCACTGTGATTAGTAAAGAAGCCAGTTAAAACTGTTCTTAAAACAACAACAACAAAATAGTGCTACTGCAGTGGCTTGCCATCACAAATCTCCACACTTTTTGCTTGTTTCCCCCTCCCCACCACCACCACCACCTCCATACTGACCCCTCCCTCAGTATATATGATATGTTTATTCCATCTGTGACTGCATATATAAAGTTTGATTGGAAAATATTGTAAAATGTAATTGTAATTGACATTTTTGTACATCTGACTTTTGAACCCTTCCCAGGAACCTCTAGAGTGTGAGCAAAATGTATACACCAAGGGCAACACAGCTATAAAGTGTTGTGAATTATTAACCAATGATTTTGGAAATGTGGTAATGTACAGACAGATGTACAGACAGATGGAGGGCATCACAATATCCCTCCATGAAGTATGGAAATAAACATATTTATCTGGTCACAGCAAACTAATTATTTTATTGGCTATGGAACCAGCCTATGTGTGTGGTGGTATATTAAATACTGTATTTCAGAGAATGAAAGTTGCAGACTGAATGAAAATAATTACCGGAAAAAATTAGGGTAATTTTTCAGAAGAAGCCTATGCATGGGTAAATTGTATGCAATAGTATGTTTGAACCCTGAACCATTTTAATTGTATTGTCACACATGTACTACTGGGTTTAAATGGGGAGATCTCAAAGGGCCAGAATTTTAGAGTGGGCACCAACAAGGGCATTTTCTTAAAAAAACAAGGCACACAGCATATCATTTCCATTGTTTTAAATGTTTCCTCTTGGATAGATTGTTCATAGGATGTGAGCGTTTTTTGCCAATCTTACCACAGAAGTATAGTAATTTGGCCAAACATCAACATTACAGTCTTTGGGAAATGAATTAGTTGTCTGTGCCCATCTTTAACAGAATTAGAAATTATGTCCTCCTGAGTGTGATCATGCAAGCAAGAAGGATGAGCATTAAGCTTCAACCAGTAAAGTCCTAATCCATTTTAGTCACTCATGTTCAATACCAGACTTCCAGTAATAACAGAGTTTATGTAAAAGCATGAAATCTGCAAAGATATTTTTTCCGATGAATAAAACATTCCACATCAAGTCTGTGTTACAGCATTTTCTTCATAGATGTGTTATGACTGGACATACCTAATTAATTGGGTTTGTTTACCTGCATTAGTCCTTGTTAATGGGTTAATGAAATTCAGGACCTTTGTTAGAGGCCAGTGCTTTCTTTACAGATCTGTTCCAATTGTTTATTACACCAATGTTTTATAGATCTTCCATAGTTTACCTTTATTATTTGTCTAATCAAGGCTTTCAACAAACTTAATAAATTCTGGACTTGCAATTTAGACTTCAGAGCTCCCACTTGCACAAAATATTGTGTAAATTATGCAGATTTGACAAAGTTGATGCATGATATTAATGTGCGTATAATTTATGCAGAACAAACCAGAGTAAATATGTAAACAACAAGAAATTCAAGTCTTTTCCAGCTTTGCTGATTGTCATGTAGATTTCCATTTTAACTCCCATGTTCCTTTTTTTAACTACCATACTTGACTGTGTGACAGCCAGTCAATTGCAATATCCATCTGGAAAGATACTGGATAAAATCAGCATTTTAATACCATATCTCCTGGGTATTGTAAGGGTGCAAATTTCTGTCGATGTATTTTCGTAGAGCGCATTATTGCTGTGGTCAGTGTGGCATGTAACAATTAATCAGATTTATGAGGAAAGGTACCATATTAAATCGCTAGACTGTGATGGTTTTAATGTCCCTGTTTGGGGCGCAATTGATTCTTAATTAAGCATTCATTGTATAATGGTCGGACAGATGTAAAAGGCTAGGTTAATTGGGGTCTAGGTATCGAAAATGTCAAAGTTAAGAGGTTGCAGAGACTATTTGTGACACCATTTGAAGTATTGTCATCTTTTGAAATTTTCCAGAATCTATTATTTAAATTGCGTGCAAATTCTAGAGGGTTATGCTAACCATGATGGGCGTGTATTTATAAAAAGTGGTAGATATGTTTAATCCTGATTGACTACGCTAAATAAGGGGGGTGTTTCCCAGACGAAATTTCAAGTTTTAAATATTCCACATTGCAAAATTTAGTCAGTCCAAGTTTCCTGCAAAAGGCCGGAAGATTCTTGACTCCGAGCAGAACAAGGCAAAATTCTCTCATATAAACAACTGTTCAAGGGACAGGTGTCTGGAAGTTGAGGGACACAATTCTGGCGGTAGTAGCGAGCGAGTCTCGAAAGCACAAGGTATTCGCATCAATCTCATGCTATTCATTGATATCAATATAATTATTTGTTTGAATTTATTTGTTTAAATTCGTACATCAATTTTCTTGATATGAGTATAACTATTTGTTTGAATTTATTTGTTTAAATTAGTACAACAATTTTCTTTACATGTATATGAGTTTGACGAATTGTTTGAATTTGTCATCTTGATTGTTATAGGAAACATGTATTCTAAGAATTTCATGCATTACTTTATTTGATACAAGTTGAGAGAATATGTCTGAATTTACCTATCGTAAATGAGATGAATCATGTGTGCTAAAGAGTTGAGTTAGTATTCACTGCCACTAATATAGTTAAGCCATGAAGGGAATTTCATTGATTCATTTGTATAATTAAGACATGAACTGTTATGTCTCATTGATGTTAGAGTGAGTTAGAGATGAAATAGCTGTTAGAAAAGTACATTAATCTTCTGAAACTAGGTTTGTTTATCATCTGTCAGGTTTGGCCTGACCAGATACATGTAGCCTTTGGTATCTGTTTGAATTCCAATAGGACGATATCTGACGTAACAAGAGTGGGGTAAGATTCTACTCCCCAGAAGGAAATCTGACAGAATACTTAGGTTGCTTCTTGTTTATTTTAAAAGGGAAAATAGCTCCACCTACCTACCTACCCATCCATCGATACACATATATGTATCCACTTAGAGGGTAGAGAGAGGAGACATCCCATACTAAGTTTGATGACTGAAAAGAGGCTGGATAACGGAGAGAGGGAGAGAAGCAAAAGGGGAAAACATCAACCCTGACCTGTCAGCAATGTTGAATTGGGAGTGACCAGCAATAACAAGGTTATGCAGGCATGCTGGGCAATTGATTCGATTGTTCACTCGATTCCATGATGAACTGAGTCTTATCGATAAAATTCGGTAATTGATTTCTAAAAGAAGCGTATCTTTCAAATGTTATGTACTATTTAATTTTGTTTTATATAATTTATTAAATTGTTATATTTCACATATGGGGGCTCACATTATTCTATTCTATATCTCTGATCAGATCTCTATTTATCCCATCTATAAATTTCATATTTATTTTATTATTTACTTGATCCGGGCAATAACACCAAGGTCGATCATCCTCTAGATAACGATAACCAAATCGTACACCTGTTACAAGAGGTGCGTAACAGGTATATTCAGCTCACACTACTATAAGTGGCATAAGTGGCATACACACTGGTGCATAATGCACTTCCAGATCAGAGGATCTGTTGTTTTTTTATTCTTTTGATTTGAAGTAAACCGCATAGACCAATGGCAGCGCATAGACCATTGAACCGCATAGACCAGTGGCAGCACATTATGTGCCGACATATTGAGTCTATATTCATATGTGTTTTATTACCCTAGCAAATAAGGAACTGTACTACACTGACACATTTAATATCAACTATCAGCGCCGACTCCTAAAAATCTGAATGTGACTCCTGGATTTGACAACTTAGGGGTCAATTGACTCCTAATATGGAACTGCTAGTGGGAGCTCTGGACTTCCGGTACTTAAGGGCATCTGACTAGTCAGCTTTTAAATTTGACTTCTATTAATCAATTATGGACACAATTGCAGACCAACATTTTTTTTGGGTAAAATCCAAGCCATAACTTGAACAGAATGGATCTCCCTGGAATGGGGTGGCGTCAATTTGTAAGAAAGTATCATAGATACAGTTAAAATAAATTCATTTTTGTAATAGGTCTCCTATATGACCAATTAAAATGTAGCATTTGTTTTGCTCCAAGAACAATATTGTGATTTACTCAGCCCATCAAATTTTCTTAATTTTGCATTGCTTTATATAAGAAAGGGGGACATTTGACAAACTTTCTTACTTATGTTTGACTCATTTTGAGTAAAACAAATTACTTTTTTTAGTGTATTACTAGTAAACAAAACATTTTGAGTGCATTACAAGGGCCCACTGGTCTTCTCAGCTAGGGAGATCTTGATACCGTAACTCCTCTCTTAAGCTGCCACCTCTGGGGAGAGGCAAATCTGGCCTCCAAAAACAGGTGGTTGCTTAAAAGAGATTGAACATTCATTACCACTGTAATTTACTGGTACTTCACAGGACTTTAGCAGATGTTTCAAATCCAGGACACATGTTTAGCAGATGCTCAATATCAAGGAAATCTGTCTAAGCAGACTATCCATATCAAGGATACTTGTTTAGCAGAAACTTCATATCAAGATCACCTGTTTAGCACACACTCCATATTAAGGACACCTGATTTAGTACAGTCCATATTAAGGACTCCTGATTTAGTACAGTCCATATTAAGGACTCCTGATTTAGTACAGTCCATATCAAGGACTCCTGATTTAGTACAGTCCATATCAAGGACTCCTGATTTAGAACAGTCCATATTAAGGATTCCTGATTTAGCACAGTCCATATCAAGGACTCCTGATTTAGTACAGTCCATATCAAGGACTCCTGATTTAGTACAGTCCATATCAAGGACTCCTGATTTAGCACAGTCCATATCAAGGACTCCTGATTTAGTACAGTCCATATCAAGGACACCTGATTTAGTACAGTCCATATCAAGGACTCCTGATTTAGTACAGTCCATATCAAGGACTCCTACCTGAGCAGAAACTTCATATCAAGATCACCTGTTTAGCACACACTCCATATTAAGGTCACCTGATTTAGTACAGTCCATATCAAAAACTCCTATCTGAGCAGATACTCAATATCAAGGCTACCTGTCCTAACAGAAACTCCATATATATGACAGCTGTTAAGCAGGCAGACCATATCAAGGATACCTATCTTAACAAACGCTCCATATTAGGGACACATGTCTTAGCAGAAACTCCAAATCAAGAACACCTGTTTAGCATACACCCCATATTAAGGACACCTGATTTAGTACAGTCCATATTAAGGACTCCTGTCTGAGCAGACACTTCATATAACAGCTACCTGTCCCAACAGAAACTCCATATCTATGACAGCTGAGAAGCAGGCAGTCCATATCAAGGATACCTGTCTTAGCAAACACTCCATATTAGAGACACCTGTTTAGCAGATACTCTATATCAAGGCCACTTGTTTAGCAGATACTCCAACAATCAAGGACACCTGTTTGGCAGATGATACTTGAACAATCAAGGTGACCTGTGAAGCAGACATGCCATTTCAAGGACTGCTGATTTAGCTAACCCTAATACTGTACACGGGTTTTTTAATATGCTGTTTCCAAATTGGTGCCTAACACAACAAGCATGATAGTATTGGTGCATCTGAACTTGTAACCAATGTACTGGATTTCATCAAAAATGTAGAAAAAGGAAGGAATGTATATGGGACTCAATTGGTGTTGTGATGACTTATAAGCAGATTTCAATGTACAGCTATATGTCTGTGAGGTTTCATGTAGCTATATGCGTGTGGTCTTTATCAATTTAAGGAAGGATTCTACTTGGGCATGCTGCAGTCTTTAAAGCTGAACAAGTGATAAATGTTATGCATTATATGGTGTGCTGTTAAATATCTATTTGACTCTGGGTGTTGACATATGATATATGGAAGGAAGTTTCAGAGCACCCTCTGAGCAAAGTGTTAATTTCTTACTGACATTTTATAGCTGTGGGACCTAAATGGGAATCAGATTTACAAGGATGTTGTGTTTTCTTGGAAAAGGACTGAAAAGGGATGTTACAAAAGGTGAAGGCAAAAATGTCTTTGTTCTTTACAAAAAATCTGAACTGTACTATTTATTTACAATGTTACAAAAGGTGAATTAGCAAACATTTCTTTGTTCTTTAAAAAAAAGCTGAAAGGCATTTATTTATTTACAGAATAATTTTGAAAAATATATTTTATTGGTTTTCATTGAGAAGTTAGAGGTAATCATTACTAAACAATTGAACCTGCCATAGTGACCTGCATATAACAACCACCTGTGTTTAATTTAGGTTAAATATAAAAGGCGTAATCTATACATGTTGCACCATATGCAGTGATCCCTCACTAATGTGTCTCGGTATAGTGCTGTCCCTCATATAACACATGTATGGTTATGGATCTATATATGTTGTACCATATACAGTGATTCCTCACAATAATGTGTTCGGTATATTGCTGTCCCTCATATAACACATCTATGGTTATGGATCTATACATGTTGTACCATATAGTGATTCCTCACTATAATGTCTCTCAGTATAGTGCTGTCCCTCATATAACACATATATGGTTATGGATCTATACATGTTGTACCATATACAGTGATTCCTCACTATAATGTGTCTCAGTATAGTGCTGTCCCTCATATAACACATGTATGGTTATGGATCTATACATGTTGTACCATATACTGTGAGTTATCCCTCACTATAATGTGTCTCAGTACTAGTGCTGTCCCTCAAATAACAGGTATATGGTCATGGTTCCCATTTTCAGAATGAATGTAGTTTTGATATATTTAATGTAGCTCACTTGCCTAAACAGTGTTATATTGAGGGACCTGTGAATACAGACCACTTGTTTATAACAACTACTTTTGAACTACTATATCATACACATACACAGATAAATAAATTTGATAGTTTACTCTTATTTACTGAACAAAGTCAGTTGCATTAATTTTTTTTTACATAAACACAAACTGTCAGATAAAACAAATAAAACCCAAACATCTTGCAATGCAGATATATGTACAAATACATGCAAATGTATGAGCATGGTGCATTTATATATATATATATATATATATATATATATATATATATATATATATATATATATATATATATATATATATATATATATATATATACACACATATATATATATATATATATATATATATATATATATATATATATATATATATATATATATATATATATATATACACATATATATATACAGTGTATCAGCAGAATCTAAAAACAACTGCATGGTATACATGTCTGGCTATAAATTTTTGTGATCATAATTCATACAATGTCACGTTGATTCGACAGTTTGGCAGAGGAAAATCACACCAGATTAAAAATACTGATTAAAAAAAAAGAGTACAGTGTATGGTCATTTATTGAATTTTTCGGACATTAAAAACTAATTACTTTTCTTGCTGTCTAGATAATTTGTTTGCAATAAAAAATTATCATTTTTCCCAAATAGCTTCTTTGGAAATTAATATTTTTACTCTGTACTGATGCACCTGGTACATTCCATGCTGGTCAAAAGAGCACGGGAGATGTAAACCAGGTTGCATTATATCCTTGCTTGAAAATAAAGAACACTTTCATCATTATAAATGTTTTGGTGTTTTCTTTTACAAAGATAGAATACTGTCTGTAGTTCTGGTGTATCTTCTTTTTGTTCATGCAGATATACTACCATTGGAGATATGTGTGCACAAAGGCTTAGCTGTGTCCGACGCATGTTTCCAACTGAGTCATGTTTTTCAGTACAAGTAACAGTCCCCTATTTTTGCACCAAATGAGTCGAAAAAATGGCAAAGGTAAACAGAACCAATGTGCCTCAGTCCTGAAAATTTTATGGCCTCTACACTGTACATAGAAAAAATAAGTATAGTTCAATTCCTAATATAATATGTATTGAAAGTAAAATTATTTTGGCACTGCCTGTGTACTAGTTCATGACTATAAATTGTTTAGATAAGACAACAGGGTGATGAGAATTCCTTTAATCGCGCTAAGAAATAAAAATCTTCAGATCTGCATAGGCAAGATTTGCTTACTTGTCTCTGGCCCTCTCAGCCTGTAGAAAAATAAAAACAAGAGTCCCTCAAAGGGACTGATGCTCTACTGGTGAAAAGAATTTCCAGGAATTCAAGACAAGACTATTTCATCCTTTGGCCGTCGGGTGTTGAAACCATCTCTGACATTCTTCAGTGATAATGAGCTTTTCAAATTACCTGCTGTGGTACACATATTGGATGTCAGCTTGGCACCATTTTAATTTAGGAACAAAGTAGACATCAGTAGAAGTTTTTTGGTAAAAACCCCAGGTCATAATGATCATCCATTCAGTAGTGACAACAGCATTTTTAAGACAGTCATCATGGCAGCCATATTGGATAAATGACTGGCACCATTTAATTGAGGACTTGGTGAAAACCCCATGTAATAATGATCATCCATTCAGGAGGAGCAGGAGTCAATAACATTTTTAAAACAGGCATGGCAGCCATACTGGATGTATGACTGGCACCATTTTCATTTAGGACCAACTAGGTATCATAAGAAGTCTATTGGTGAAAACCCCATGCTGATATAGCCATCCATTAGAAGAGGAGTAGAGATAACAATATTTTCAAGATATTGCTTTCCATTCAGGAGGAGTAGCAATAAAAAAAAATCAAGATGGCTGCTGTTATGGCCATATTGGATTGACACCATTTTCATTTAAGACTAAAGGGACATAATAAGAAGTCTTCTGGTGACAACCCTACATCAATATCACTTTCTGTTCAGGTAGAGTTGTGATAAAAAATTTAAGATGGCTGCCATGGTGGCCATATTGGATGTCAGATCAGCACTATTTTTATTTAGGACCAGCTAGACATCATAAAAAGTCATTCAGTGAAAACCCCATGTTGATATGACCATCTATTCAGGAGAAATAGCAATAAGAAGATTTTCAAGATGTGCTGCAACAGTAGTCATACTGCATGTCAGATTGGCACTATTTTCATTTAGGACCAACTAGACATCATAAGAAGTCTTTTAGTGAAAACCTCATGTTGATATGACCATCCATTCAGGAGGAGTAGTGATAACAAGATTTTCAAGATGGCCACAGTGGCAGCCATATTGGATGTCCAAGCAGCACCATTTTCAATTAGGACCAACTAGACCATGGGATGAATGTGTATATAAAGTTTCAAGGCAATCCTCCAAGTAGTTTTGGAGGAGTAGCAGTAACAAATTTGTGCTAGCAGACTGACAGATGATGGATGGACGACAGACAACGGACAACAGACCATCCCATAAGCTCTTCTGGTCTATGACCATTAGAAAAAGAGCCGGGAGGGTAAGAGGAATTTGGGCTATAATTAGGGTAATCAAAGTGGTTTCATGGTTTCCATGTCATCTATTCACCTGTTTTTGAGTATGGGTAAAACATTCCTGAGTTTATGTTCCAACTTGCAATAAAAAAATTCTGTTACCTTTAAAAACTTAAATCTCTGGATTTTTTATGTACTATTGAAAATTATTAAAAAATTTTAAAATATGGCATCTGGAAAATTTGAGGGTCCATACATTTAGGATAATGGTATCAACACAGAAAAAAAAATCAACAAGTATTAAATGAATATTAAATATTAACATTGATCATCACTTGAATGTACATTATTAAAAAATACAAAATAATATAAAACACTGCATAGCCGATTTGGACTTGGTTCAACAAGAAGAAGCCATGGCTGTATTTATTTTCAGGCACAAAAGAGCTCATGGTATGTTTAATTCGCCATTCTGGGTAAGAGTAGCTCAAAGAACAGCCTTTCTGAGCAACAAAACTCAAATCTCACGCAGCCAGAAAGAAACTGTTTTCTATAAAAATGATGCAAATCCAAGGCATTCAAGAATGGGAAGCAAAAATTTTAATTGTTGTGGACTAATGAATTAACATGAATGTTTATAGCTTTCTGTCTAAAAACGAATATGCAGGAGTCGGATCATGAGACTGTTAGTTAGTTTTAAGTACGAAAAGAACCATTTCATGATATTTGGTTGTATAAATTATGTGCTATTCCATTAAAATGAGGTTGAATAAGTCAAGTAGACTGTGTATGTGTGTATATATATATATATATATATATATATATATATATATATATATATATATATATATATATATATATATATATATATATACACACACAGTCAAAACTGTTTAACAAAGTTACATGTGGGAAATAATACAAAAATTGGCCTATTAAGACAGGTTGCTGCTTAAAAACAGTTTATTTCTACAATATTTTGGTGCAGTGGCCTTGAAAAACAAAGCTCAATTCAAATGTGACTAGGTCCAGTTTACACATTGTTTCTTTGTCAGACATTCAATAGAGGTGTTGCCCACTAAGTTCAGTCATTAAGTTTTCCAAATTGTTTAAACACTCAACAGCCACAAAGCATAAGACAAAAAAGGTGTGAAAGCTTATCTTCTGGACTTGTCAAAAATGCTATAACTAAACCATTGCCACAGTGTCTGTACAACAGACTTCACATCAGTCCCTCTCAACTTGTTTTTTTACTATATTGTGTCAGTCTGTCAGCATATCATGCCTTTAGAACAAAATATGTGAGGCCAAGGCCCAAAATTAAGAAAGAAAAATACCAGCAAAAATAAATAACTTAATTTATTATCATCCTCTAAGACTTGTAAGAGGACCTGATCAAATAAAACTTCACCACCTCACTTTATCGAAAATGTTCATCAATTAGGTGTTATGTATTTTCTAGGTATCAAGTCTGTCTGTTGCCATTAATAATGATTTTTTAAAAACAGTTGAGTGGAATAAAATACTATTGCTGGGTGAAATTCTATAGTATTGTTTTTTGAAAGAAAATATGATTTTTATAAATAATTAGTTTGTGAGGAAACCAGTGAATTGTGGAAGGACAATACTAATACTAAAGTAGCAGCAAATCTGGAACCAAAAATGATACATTATCCATTACATTTAATAATTAGATATATCAATGTTTTGTTTTTTGTCACAACTTGTTAAATCTCCTTTGAATATTTTTATAGTAAATTTCACAAATATATAGCTGCCACATTATTTGGGGGTAAAATGTCTGAAAAGAGCCATTCGAATTTCAGGATCCTTATATATATTTTTTCACTGGAAAAAGAGCTTCCTAATGAAAATCACAGTTAATGAGTTTTCGGAGAGGTTCTCAGTTCAACTATTGTAGAAGCGGAACTGTTTACATGAAAGAGTTTATACTTGTAAAACATGTTACCACATGGAATGTCTCATAATTAAAGACAGTGTAATATGAACCGTACATCACATAGATGAAATTTGTATGAAATATGCACAATCATGACTGAAAAGATATGTAATATATTCCAAATACAGGTCGATTAAAATATGCATCTTATCATGAAAATGCATGATCCTTTGGTTAAAATATTAGCCTAATAAATCTCTTATTCTTTGAGAAAATGATCTCAAGGAGACAGTGTGAGATATGGTCCAAGATTTTGTGAGATTTTTCCTTACTATATGAGATATCATGGGTATATATGCCACAGATAAATAAAATGTGTAATAACTAAACAACAAGTCTAAAAAACAGTTATCAATATAATATTGATGATTCTGCTTTATTAATTGGGACTGCCTGGTAGCCCCAATTTCTGTAGGTGAGCCCAGGATTTTTATTTTGAAATATACCTAACGAACGTTACTAAATCTTGCTTTCCATATCATTTCCCTCATTCCATTCAAATATGTAAGATGTATTACCCAGATCGGAATCAAAATTTTACCTTTTTCCTTACCAGAAATCATCATAATCATACAAAAGCTTGGCATTGCTTTTAAGTGCATTTAATCATAATAAATCAGTGTCCAAGCTGGACCCTAATATTTGAGTGAAATTACAGTACCCCTCTCCAGCCAGAATAGGGCAAAGTTGGCAAAAATAGGGAGAAATGGGTGCAGAAAGTTCAAAATAGCCACTTTAAACTATTGTTTTTGCATATTTTCATGTCAGATGATTTAAATGCTGATGAAATACTATTCAAAGTTCATAAATATATTAATCTTTATCTTATTTTGCTTCAATTGTTGTATAATCTAAAAGAACAACCTCGAAAATAGGTTACAGTCATAATCAGCAACAGTTTCCATAGCAGAAGTTTCCTTTCTGTTCATCTATATGATGAAGCAGTGGATAAAATGCATAGGACATGGATATGTATACTGAATCATAATTTGCTTTTGACTGGGCTACAATAATTCAGCTTTTCACTTTTTTTCATGGATCATGTCTGAATTTTTGGCGAGAATTCTGTAGCTGGAATGTAATTTCTGGTATTTATGATCATCAAATCAGCTCCAAAATTGACTGTAGGAGATAAAACTTCTTTCTCTATTTTTCCATCTTCCTCTTTAAAGGGAAAACTGACACAAAAATGTTGGCGTATACTTTGATTATTAATGCATTGTATTCAAACAAAAGGGGGCGGATGAATGTCATGAAATCAAGGCTAGGCGAAGTGAACTTCATTTTTCTGACCTGTTTAGACGAAATGACAGACTCTAAGGTGACTATTTTACCAAATCACCTCCCAGTGTGGACCTGTAAGCATTTCAGATTCTCCAAAATATGCACTTTGTCGAATTAAGCTGACATGCGAGCAATGGCAGCTATTCCATTTACATAGCGACACATACGTATTCCTTCCTTAATTAGTAAAAAATGTTTTTGCTAGCTCTATGGCTGTTTAACAATACATATTGGTAATGATCAATACACACATATTGTGCTTTGAATTGTTTAAATTCAACATATGTCTCTGATTCGTTTGCCAATGTCTGCTTAGAGCCATGTGGTATAGTATGAAACATGAAATGACTTTTCTACCACTTGACTTCCAATGAACCAAAATCATGCTTGTTAGGGCATTCAATTTCGTGGTTTTGTTATTGAAAAAAGAATACAGTGTTGAATAGTGTAGAGTATATTCTACTTGTGTCTGCTTGGTAAATATGCCACAAAGATCCCTATCCTTTAAAACAGAACAGAAATTTAATTCAATGTGTACCAAATTTGTTTCATATTAAGGACTTGTGATAAAAAAGCTGTTTTTTTATACCAAGAACAGCAACTCATGTTACCGCAACTATTTGAAAAGGCAAATTCTGTACAAAAGACAAAATAAAATGACTAATTTTGGTTTACATTAACACAAACCCTTATAATATTAATTTAGTAATCTACTATAAAGGGACATATGAAAATAAATTGCAGCAAAAATTATGTGTGATGAGGAATAGAAAGTTAGAAACCATAAGCCTATGTGTTAAAACTTCCCCCAAATTTTATTGTTGGAATCATATAAGAGCAGTAGAAACCATAAGCCTATATGTTAAAAATTCCCCGAAATTTTATTGTTGGAATCATCCTAGCACAAACTGGGTTACATTCCTAGTAGCATAATGCAACTAAACAATGAGATGTTATTTGTTTGGGGAAAATATAAACATCCTCTGGGCTACAAACAATCTACTTTCACCAGCTAATTGTTGAGATCCAGCCGTTTTTATTTACCATGGAGTGGAGTGTAGCTTTCATCAACAAATATTTTGTTCAATTAAAAACAGCAAAGTAAAGAACATAAAGTTGAAAATTAATAGCAAACTTAATATTTCTGATTAAGGTTAAACAATAAAATCTATTTAAACAAAGCTTTGTAGCCAGCTCTAAACCTGTGACTGTAATATAAATTACTAACAGGGCTAAAACTAGCGGGTAAAAATGAGGCTAGAATCTTTTTTGGGGGCCTAGAAGTCACCATTCTAATGCATATGTGCGATTTCCACTTTGACCACTGATTTTGGACTTGACCAACATGGCTTTTAAGTCGTATGTTTTTAAAGTCTTACCCAGTTAAAATACTGTTCTAAAAATCAGCCCCCCCCCCCTTTCCAGTCATGTACAGTTAACAATTCAATACAGACAACTTAGATGTACTATTTAAAAATCAGACCACCCTCATTGTGCCAGATCACATTTGACTTTTGTTCAAACTGACCGGAAAGTTTTTATGTATTTAATAATTTCCAATAACATGCACTTTTATACAGCACTCCCTCACTATAAAACCCTTCATTATAACACAGTTTCTGTTATAAAGCAAATAAGGTCATAGATCCATTTCATTTAGTGGTAGTAAAGTTATACATATCATGTACTTCATTGGAAGGCAACCTCACTATAAGGCAGTATACTCTGGTTTCTATGGACAGCATTATAATGAGGGAGTACTGTGTCATGTATTTCATTTTAAAACAATCTCACTATAAAGTGGTATACTCTATGGCTGCCATGGACAGTGTTACAATGAGGGAGTACTGTAATTCTATTTCCTACATATTATTTTGTGAGATCATTTTTTAAACTTTGTATCACAAAATAGCCATCTTCTGATCAATATAACATGTTTCTTTTTATTGAAATCTGTATATATTGTTCTTGTCTTAATAAACTGTAAACACAAATGTCAGTGTGCACTGTATATAACAGAAAAACATACATCACATATTCTGAAACTTAGAAGACTTTATTTTTTATTTTTCATGACAATATAACAAACCTTGAAAACTTTGATAACTGACAATAACACAAAGATATTTTATAAATGAGTAATTTCCACAGGTCGAAAGTCATGATTCCTGATAATATTTAGTGGTTAGGTAAAAGTACCGATTCTTCAGGGTGGCTTTAATAAACCAGTTTAATATAAGTGTAACAGATAGCTGATAATTGAGATTCTTTCATCCCATACCATCACCAACCCCAAACCCTGGCAGCACTGTTTTTTATATAAGGAAAAAAACAAATTCAGATGGTAGCTTAAGCAGGTCTTAAGGACACCAAGTTCATAGTGGACCTTGCCGTTTTTTGTGTAAATAAATGTACTAATATCTGAAGGGAGAACAACATCAAAATCATATGTACAGTCACAATAATTTCAATGTTACCAACCAATGTATATAAAGTATTTGCTGTGATATGGTGGTTAAAATTTGCAAGCAGTAAAAGAAATCAATTTTTTGATCAAGGGCCATAACTCGATAAAATTTGATTGCAAAAAGACATAATCGTTAAGTGGCATGTTTATGGCTACATCACAGTTTACGGGGAACTTAACAACAGCATATTCCAATTTCCCTTGCACAAGTGGATGTATACAAATCTGTAGTTACAAAAAAAGAAAACAAACTTCCTAGTATACTTTACTTAGCTATATTTGACATTAATGATACACCATATGTAAAGTATAAAGATATAAAAAAAACACTCAAAAGTCAGCTGTAACTTTTCTGTCAATAATAAAGGGAGGCCCTTCCAAAATTGAGTTTTTACATCTGTTGTATGCATTATATTGGGTACCATCTGTTAAATTTCTGAGCTCTTTAATATAACTATATTGGTCCAAATTCCTTACTATGCAATCTGCTGCATTTTTTCATTTATTGATGTCCAGTTTTTTTCTCTTATTTTATGAATTCTTACAAGCTGACAAACTACATTTTGCTCAGCAGGCCTTAAACAGAGAAATTTTGTGGAAACAAATGTGTGTATTCAAAAATAATTAGCCATAGCTCTACAAACTTATGATTTTAATTGCTGGCAATCAAACTCATGCAAGAATTCACCAATTTAAAGTTGTGCATGAAATTTGCTTAAAATCTAATGATTCCTGTAATTGCTAGGGTGCAGAAACCAAAGTTTGAAAAAGTTGACCACAACTTCACTCATTTATGACATTGGATCCTTACAAATGATCTTATGGGAAGCAGAAGTCTGAAAATTAA
Source organism: Margaritifera margaritifera (assembly GCA_029931535.1). Classification (NCBI taxonomy): domain Eukaryota; kingdom Metazoa; phylum Mollusca; class Bivalvia; order Unionida; family Margaritiferidae; genus Margaritifera; species Margaritifera margaritifera. The sequence continues at coordinate 4,084,732 of JAQPZY010001695.1, forward strand.
ATTCATAAGAGATCTCAATTTAAAGCTGACAAACACATTTGTTTGAAATCCAACAATACCAGGTAAAGTAATACACTGTAGAAACCAAAGTGTAGAAGGATAGAAAATCGGGGGATATAACACCTTTAAATCATAATGTAGAAACCAAAGTGTAGAAGGATGGAAAATCAGGGGCCATAACACATTTAAATCATAATGTAGAAACCAAAGTGTAGCAGGATGGAATATCAAGGGCCATAACACCATTAAATCATAATGTAAAAACCAAAGTGTAGAAGGATGGAAAATCAGGGGCCATAACACATTTAAATCATAATGTAGAAACCAAAGTGTAGAAGGATGGAAAATCAGGGGCCATAACACCATTAAATCATAATGTAAAAACCAAAGTGTAGAAGGATGGAAAATCAGGGGCCATAACACATTTAAATCATAATGTAGAAACCAAAGTGTAGAAGGATGGAAAATCAGGGGCCATAACACTATTAAATCATAATGTAAAAACCAAAGTGTAGAAGGATGGAAAATCAGGGGTCATAACACATTTAAATCATAATGTAGAAACCAAAGTGTAGAAGGATGGAAAATCAGGGGCCATAACACCTTTAAATCATAATGTAAAAACCAAAGGTCTCATCAGTATACAGTAGAAAACATACCAAATTTGGTTGAAATCCAAGAATCTTTAGTAAAGGTATGCTGCAGTAATGAAACTTACATGTATGAGGATAGGCAATCAGGGGCCACAACTCCTCTACATGATGACATAGAATTCTGGAAATTGAACTCTCTGGAGGTCTCATCAGTAGAAAGCTACATGCCGAATTTGGTTAAAATCCAACAATTCCCAGTAAAGTTATTTTGTGGAAACTAAATTGTTGATGAACAGTCAGCTAGCCTGACATGATTACTATTGGGCTGTGTTGATTTTAAAATTAAATGTATTCATGTTACCGTAATCACAGTAAGTCTTGGGACACGAAAAAATAAAAAAAAATTTTCGTGTCCCAAGACTTATATGCCTTTAAAATATATAACATTTTCGGTGTCCCAAAACTTGTAGACACAAAAAAAAATGTAAAGACAAAATTGGGAAGATCGCCATACGTCACACAGCAGTGACCAGCTCGTTCAATTACCACGTCTTTCGTCAATAAACTGTTATACACTACTATGATTGTTTATGTTATTATTTTGCATGTGCATATTTTCCGATTTCTCCAACATGATTTAAAATAAAGGTAAATAAAGACTTCATAATTCACGGGCCGCTTACATTTACGGGAAGACCTGTACTATAGTGTACAGTACTTACACAGTGCAAATCGTACATGGCGTCACTTATATCCTTGTTTATTCCCAAAAATATTAGATGCAGATTTTGCTTTATTCATCATTTTTACCAAATCGCATTCTTCCAGATTACATTTCAGCTACACGTTCATTGCTGTTTAATTTATTTGTATTCAAGCGCTCAACAGTTACTGTTTTTCAGTGGTATAAGCGATCCTACAAAGTGATGTTATCTATATGAAAAGGCACACGTGTTTAATTTTATAAAGCACATAACCAGCATAAATTCAAATAACTTGTCATATATAATATATGTTAAAATTCTGAATAGAGATCGATTAAGAGCATCATTGATCCATCTTAGTTTAGTGTTTCGGCTTCACAAAATGATAGTTTTCCACGCATTATTCATTCAACTTTTGATTTTGGCAAGCTGGTTGTTTTGGCGTCTCCTTTGTTTATAATTGGCGGATTTGTCTTTTGTTTCCCGACAGCCATCCAGGCCAGCTAATTGTTAAAACCCTGAAATTGGCTTGGGTAAAGAGGAATTTTGTCCGGTGGCAATGCCGGTACTTTGATGTGTGATTGGCTTCTACTGCGTAATATTAGCACGATTACCATAACTGAGTAAACATGACTTATTTAAGGTCGCTTACATCAAAGCAAACTACCACGGATTAGTTCTTAAACTTCTTTATCGTATTTTAAAGATATTATTTAACTTTAGTGCAGTGGTGCCTATGATTCGAATCAAATGTATGTACTTCATTCATCACAAGTAAAATCTTCAATGTGCACGTGGTGACGCCATGATGTAAACATGCGTACAATAAATGCTAGAGTTGAAATAAACACCATTTTCATTGTTATCATCCTGGTATCACATTGTAATGATTTAGGTATTTCCATTTTCAGGGAAAAAAACTCCCCAATAATTACAGGTGACTTTCGACAATTTTAATGCAATAATGCATAAACTGACAATAGTAAACTAGGGCACAATAGGGAGAAGTTATTGTTGAATGGGTGTAACATACCGCACATGCTCAGTTCTTGTCATCGTCTGATTAAATTATACATATTTTAATTTATTAGAAATAATAAGAAAGCAGAGAAAATTCAATATATTTATTGACTCTTCAAACAAATTGTAATAATTTATAATATATCCATGTCATAATTCATAATGAGAGTCCATTAACAACCACGAAGTCCTGTTTATTTTACAAGAGGTTACGATCGATAAAATATGCCGATCGATCAGTAGAAGAAAAAAAGTGTTTTAGGTGTCCCAAGACTTATAGGACATGAAAAAATTGCTTTAACTTCGTGTCCCAACTTTTATAGGTCATAAAAAAATTACTTTTGAAAATAATTAAGGGTGTCCCAAGACTTACCGTGATTACGGTATATACAGTAAATTGTTTAGGTGTCCAACCATTAGAATGCATACATTCTCTTAGTCAGACAAGCTTAGCACAGCAGGCAGCATTTGATAGGTAACTCTGGTCAAGACTGGCTAGCAGTCCACTGGAATTATGAATTAGAGACTGACCATTTAATTTTCGGGGGGGGGGGGGGGGGGGGGTAAGGGGTAAGGGCCTGTGATATTTTTCAAGCTGGATTTTTCTTTTAACCTGAAAATAATTACAAATATTTCAACTATAATGAATATAATAGTTTTTTTCCCAATAAATCAGAGCAAGAGTATTTTTTAAAGCTATCTGAGGCAGACATTACCCTCCCCCACAACCTGAAAATGAAATGGTTGGTCCTTATGCAACAACTGACTGCCAGCTGGCGGTCAGGTAGATGGAGTTTAATAGCATAAAGTTGATAATACACATACCAGGTACCACTAGGAGGATCTAATTTCAGGTGTATACAAAAAGGTCAAGGTTTGTTTTTCTATGGTAAGTGTGAATGATTACCATAGATAATTTATACCTACTTCTCTGTTTACAACAGATGTGAGTTGCACCTGGTCTATCTGTGATCAATTTGTCATTATTTATCTTCTAAAAGCAAGGAAAGAGAAATAAATTGTGCATATCCAAAAGTATGTGATCCCTGACAAACAAGAAACAGAGAAAATGTGTGATAACACTGACAACTAAGTCAGCTGACGAGTTAATTAGAGCTAGCTTAATTGTTTTATGTCCTTACCTTAGGAAAAAAACAGCCATTCTGGTGAACAAAACCATGCAAATCACTTTGGTTCCATACGGTTAATCTGAAATAGATTAAGGTACAGAGCATTTTTTCCAAATATTTCAATTCATTATTATTATTATTATTACTGTATTAATATTGATATTATTTTCTTAAGGGTGTTCACTCTAATAAAATCAAAGCTAACTGTGCAGCGGAATATGACATGATCGTTAAATTCTATCATTGATATGACTTCACTTCTTACCTTGGTGTATTGTAGTGCTATGAACTCGGTGATAAATTGGATGTAAAATGAGGTGGTTGTGACTTCTACTCTCTTAAGAAATCATGAAAAGAAAAATGCTAATACAATTTAAATAATTGCAATAACAATCCTTTAAAAGAAAATGACAAAATCAATGAAAAGTACTGGACACCTTGGGTAATAATTAGCAATTTACAACTTGTTGTAAATCGCCCGCATGTGTCATGGATCAGGGAATAATTGGGACTGCTAATGGGTTATACTTTGAAATATATTGTTTTCAATGACATCAATTTTCATGGTTCAAAAAAAAAAAAAAATTTTTTATTGGTACTTAAATTCAGGGATTGGGGAGAGATGGGCTACAAATTGTTTACACAAAAGAATCACTGCTCATTGGATCTTCAAGTTCATGGTTTGTATATACATGTAGCAACAACAAAATTCATGAAAATCTGTATCCACAGGTATCAGTTAATTTGCTTTATGTATAATGTCAGGCAGGTATACAAATTAAACAGTTCACATAAAAGAGGAATGTTTTTAGATAGAAGTATGGTAACCCTTTATAAGGTATGTACAAGCAGTTAGTAAATAAAAGCTGATCTTGGTAACTTTTGAACTGTCAAGTTATTCAAAGGTCTCTTATTAACTTGCAAACAGGGACCCTCTAAAGAATAGGATGAGATTAATATAACAGGAAGTTAATGAGACAAGTATGGTATAGAAGGACAGTTGTGCGAGAGAATACAAGAAAACATGAGTTGACCTGGTGAACTTACGACTGTTAAACTCTCCAGAAACCTCTCATTATCTTGTAATAGAACCATCAGAAGAATGGATGTATGGTTTAAATTATATAAAACAGGGACTTATTTAAGGATAAATACAGTAAATAATTTTAGGTTGTGTCAGTTGCAGTAAGGAAATATGGGTGAATTATTAACCTTAGCACCATAAAGTCCACAGAGGCCTCTAATTACATTACAATGATGCAAGTTTAATTTGTGTATTGGGTTTACAGCACTCAAGCTTTCACATTGGGGTCCGTGAAAGGGGGCATCTAAAAAGCCACAAAGGAGCATCTAGGAAGCCACAAAGGAGCATCTAGGAAGCCACAAAGGAGCATCTAAAAAGCCACAAAGGAGCATCTAGGAAGCCACAAAGGAGCATTTAAAAAGCCACAAAGGAGCATCTAGGAAGCCACAAAGAAGTATAAAAGAACACACAAAGGGTTTTTGGTTATGAAAAAAGACATCCTTTTTGTAATGTATTTTAGGATATTTTCCTTTTGTTGTAAAACAATTTTTACAAAAATGAAATAAAGCATATGAAATAACAAAAAAAAAAAAAAGAAAAAGAAATCGTTGACAGCAATAGAAATAAATGAAGTACAGAACTTTTATTTTATCTAGATCAAGAGGCAAAGGGAATGCAGATGGGATGGTAACTTGGTTTAAAAAAGTGTGTGTGTGTGTGATTGTGTGCGAGTGTGTGCGTGGGTCATGGGCAAACTCTGACCTGGAAACGGGTATCCCTCTATTTCTATCTTGCTGGGAACTTATATAAAGATGGTAATTTATCTGAAGCAGTAGCATAACTGATAACATGTCAGAAATTCATGGACATCGGTTTGCCCAAAATTTGCAAATATGAAATTTGAACACTTGCAATAATGGTGGCAGTAAGAAATATGAGCTAATCTTAGCAGTGTAATATAATTCTCCAGAGAACTTTAAAATATCCAGCAAAATAAAAATAGCCTGTCATGCTACACTCTGAATTAAAGATGGAAAAACAATTGGAAATGTCTAAATTGATAATCAAATTATGTAATGGATCATATTCATTTTTGGTGCAAAATATATTGGAAAAATAAAAAAATCGGACTTTTTATAAAAGACAATTATTCTACTTTTTTCATAAATTATTGGATAATTATGTGATAACATCAGAGGAACCATATACGGTAAAATTACAATACCTTAAAATTAGTCATTACAGGGTGTCCAGTAGGGCAAATACATTAACAGATGTAAATAACATCTTTTTGTGGTTGTCACATAAATGTTTGCAAAATCATATATTACATTTAAACAAATAAAACATGACCGATGACTTGAAAGAAGTTTGAAATCCTGGTCATATCAAAATGACTAACAAAAACAAGCGATCTGAAGTTTCGAAATATTTAACAGAAATAGAAATTGTGGAAAAAAAGGTGAACTGCAACCTGTGTGCAACAGACTTGGCTCACTCAGGTAATTGTACCGGCACAATCTCAAATCATTTAAAGCACAAGCATAAATCCCTTTAGACAGAGTGAATGGCCGCCGAAACTGGTTGAAAAAAAGATACTTGTTTTTTTTTTGTTTTTTTATGTTTGTTATTTTTATGGTACTTTTTAACACATCATTGGCTAGATCATGCCAAGGTGATGGGAGCTAAGTGCCTTTCGCAAGGACACACCTAGGCAGCTGACCCAAGCTGACCCTAGTTGACCCAAGCTGACCATGGTGGGTATCAAAACCACTACCCTTGGATTACAAGTCCAATGCTCTACCAGATGAACTACCACAGCTTCCCCCTCTCCCAAAGAGAGTCACCTCATTTTTTTAAAAGTCTGACTTAAAATTTACCAATTAATAGTATTAAATCTAGACTTAACTTTAAGACTTGTGCTCGCGAAATTTGGTCCAGATAACTAATAATTTTATGTAGAGAACACTTGGTTGGTCCATATGATCCGGAGAACACTTGGTTGGTCCATATGATCGCTAAGTCAGAAGAAGTGAGTTCTTATATAGACATTTTACTTAGCAATTTTTTCCCTTAAGAGAGGTTACTACTCTTACAACAGCAACAAGCCGCAATGGCTCAGTGGTTAACATGCTGAACTTACAAGTGAAAGGGTGTGGATTTGAATTCTACCATAGGATTAAACTTACAACTGAAAGGGTGTGGATTTGAATTCTACCATAGGATTAAACTTGCAGTGGTTAAGGGGAAAAATTGCTAAGTAAACTGAAAGGGTGTGGATTTGAATCCTACAATAGGATTAAACTTGCAGCTAAAAGGGTGTGGATTTGAATTCTACCATAGGATTAAACTTACAACTGAAAGGGTGTGGATTGAATTCTACCATAGGATTAAACTTGCAGCTGATAGGGTGTGGATTTGAATTCTACAATAGGATTAAACTTGCAGCTGATAGGGTGTGGATTTGAATTCTACCATAGGATTAAACTTGCAGCTGATAGGGTGTGGATTTGAATTCTGCCATAGGATTAAACTGGAGCAACTACCATGGTGTGTCCTTGGTGTTTGCTCCAATTGCCTTGGCACTAAATATAGTGAAACCCCGCAATAACGCGATATTTGGGGTCCATAAAATTCGATCGCGGAAAAAGCGGGGTTGCGTTATAGCGGGGTTTTACTATATTTTACTTTATTCAGAGAACAACGTATACACGTCTAACGTATAGCATGAATAGGTTATCAACACCGTTTACTATCTGATATCGATTCTGCTTTGCTTTCCCACATGACAATCCTTTGTGTAGTGTCTGTCAAATTTGTTTACTAGCACGTATATTGCTTCCATTTTTATGCAAGTCCGAACGATCTGTATTTGTATTATATTTTTGTTTTGCTGTATAAACAGTGCTTGATGCAATAAAAGTTATGATTTAATTTGTATTTTCCTTTTCCATAAGTCAGATTTAATTCCTACGTGATATTTCCTGAGTTATCTGCCAGTGCATGTGGGCTTAAAAGCCCTTGGCTTGTAAAGGCAGTACTTGCTCTGTTTTCAAGTTGACAATCCTTTTGATCGTGCCGCAAATTTAATACTTGTTCAGTGCCAAGCGGAGTTCTACAACTTCCTGTGCATTTTTGACTTTAATCCCTTCTTTGTTTTCCCACGTGACAACTCTTTGATTGAGCCGCGAGTTTGATACTTGTTCAGTGCCAAGCAACAGAGAGTGGTTATTTGAACTCCCTGTGATCTTGCCACCCAAGCTCAGTCTCTACATAAGCACCCACATATGACAATCTTTGATAAACCACCGCACTGTCTGGTGCTTGGTTGTGTATGCAGTTAAAGAAGAAACACATGTCGGCTATTGTTTGAGCAATGATTGTATATATCATGAATTGAAGACAAACACAAAGAAGACTTACTGGCTTTAATCATGGATCAATAATAAGTAACATTTCAGAATATGTTTATTTTGGCATAACACTTCAAGAAATTGGTGAAATTGTTAAATTTCAGAAGCCACGCCACGATCGAATTCATATGTGATCTCTTCCCCAAAATGATAATAAACTTTTTATACACTATTTCTCGTACTTAAAAAAAAAAATTTTTTCCGTGTACGAGAAAAATACTTGTATATAAAATTTCAGTAACCACATCACAAACGTATTATACTCGAATTCATACGTGATCTCTTCTCCAAAATAATACTGTAATAAACACTATTTCTCGTACTTTGAAGAAAAAAAAATCCATGTGCGAATGAATATATGAAATTTTGGGAGCCACGCCACGATCGCGTTATATCCAAATTCGCGTTATAGAGGGGGTTTCACTGTACATGTAACCTACTTGTGTTGCTGTACCATAAAACACCAAACCAAATCATCATACAATGACACATTTTTAGTTGCTGTGACATAAAACACCAAACCAAATCGTCATACAATGACACATTTTTAGTTGCTGTGCCATAAAACACCAAACCAAATCATCATACAATGACACATTTTTAGGACTGACATGGTCGTTATTAATGCAGATTTTATCTTGTCTGACATGAAAAATAACTTGATTTAAAAATAAATACAAAAATGAATGGGGAAGCAGTTACAAATTATATATACATGTATCTTCCACAGGATGGAGTTCATGAGAGGGTTTATCTACTGATCAACGTTGCTTTAAGAGATTATCCAATGTGAAAATTGTGGAAAATGTTGACATCTCCATTGCTCTTTATCATTTTGAGAAATTATCATTTCCTTTTTATCTTTCACTACAACTTTATTTACTACCTAGGAAAATAAATAAAAAAATTACGTATCTTTATCACCAGTTTATACTTTATACTTCATAAAACAGTCTCGTGTTTGCTAAATTGGAAGAAAGTTACAAGCTTGCTTTGATAAGAATATATGGGATGTATTTCTTTCACATATATATCTCATAATTAACATATGAAACAATAATCATTGAATCCATGATATGCCTGAGTGATTTCACTAATAAACATGAGTCTCTAGAAAGGACTGATGCTCTACTGGCCAAAAAGAATTTCCATGAATCCCAGATAAGTGTTTCTTGCTTTTAACCGCTGAGTATTGAAACCATCTCTGATAGTCATGAGAAACTCCAACATACCAAATTTATTAACAAAACTATTAATTTTCTTATGTTTGAGTAAACATGTTCATAAGATACCTGTCTGATAGGCACCATTTTCATTTAAGACCAACTAGATATCATAATAAGTCTTTTAGTAAAAACCCCATGTCATTACTACTATCCTTTCAGAAGTACAGTGAAACTCCGCTATAACGCGATATTTGGGGTCCATAAAATTCGATCGCGGAAAAAGGGGGGTCGCGTTATTGCGGGGTTTTACTATATTTTAATTTTTTCAGAGAACAACGTATACACGTCTAATGTATAGCATGAATAGGGTATCAACACCGTTTACTATCTGATATCGACCCGTCTTTGTTTTCCCACATGACAACCCTTTGATTGAGCCACGAGTTTGATACAGCTGTACTTGTTTAGTGCTAAGTAACAGAGAGTGGTTATTTGAACTCCCTGTGATCTTGCCGCCCAAGCTCAGTCTCTACATAAGCACCCACATATGACAATCTTTGATCATGCCGCCCAAGCTCAGTCTCTACATAAGCACCCACATATGACAATCTTTGATCAACCACCGCATTGTCTGGTGCTTGGTTGTTTATGCAGTTAAAGAAGAAACATAAGTCGGCTATTGTTTGCGCAATGATTGTATACAGGATGAATTGAAGTCCAGCGCACGTGTTGGCGGCTTACGTTGCTCGGTTGTGCTCGGTTGTGTATGCAGTTAAAGAAGAAAAACATGTCGGCTATTGTTTGAGCAATGATTGTATACATAATGAATTGAAGACAAACACAGAGAAGACTTACTGGCTTTACTCATGGATCAGTAATAAGTAACATTTCCGAAAATGTTTATTTTGGCATAACACTTCAAGAAATTGGTGAAATTGTTAAATTTCAGAAGCCACGCCACGATCGAATTCATACGTGATCTCTTCCCCAACATGATAATAAACTTTTTATACACTATTTCTCGTACTTAAAAAATAATAATTTTTTTTCCGTGTACGAGAAAAATACAAGTACATGTATATAAAATTTCAGGAACCACGCCACAAACGTATTATACTCGAATTCATATGCGATCTCTTCCCCAAAATGATACTGTAATATACACATTTTATACACTATTTCTCGTACTTTGCAAAAAAAAAAAAAAAAAAATGTTCATGTGCGAATGAATATATGAAATTTTGGGAGCCACACCACGATCGCGTTATATCCGAATTTGCGTTATAGCGGGGCGCGTTATAGCGGGATTTCACTGTAGCTGTAACAAGATTTTCAAGATGGCCACCATAGTTGGCATATTGGATGTCAGATTGTCACCATTTCCTTTCAGAACCACGAGTACACATCATAAAATCTTTTAGTGAAAACCCAATGTTGATAATTCAGGAGTTGTAGTGATAACAAAGATGTTCAAGATGGCTGCTGTGGTGGCCATACTGGATGTCAGAGTGGCACCATTGTCATTTAGGACCAACTGGACCTTGGGATGAATGTATTTGTAAAGTATCATGGCAATACTCTGAGTAGTTTAGATAAGTTGCGATAACAAACTTGTGCTAATGGATGCCAGATATCAGAAGAAAGGCCATCATATATGCCCTTCTGGTCTATGACTATCAGAGCTAAAAATGTATTCCAAGAGTAAAAAATTGTACAATTCTCTAATGCCCAGTCATCATTAATTTGTTTAAATTTTTCTGTCCTACAATAATATTTAAAAATGTGTGTCAATCTCATCCCTGAATCAAAAAGAAAGAATACATACATGTACATAAGTAAACAAATTTCCACAAAAATTTAAGATTAGTTTCGACAATAGTTAAGTAGTATATATCTCAATTCTTTTACTAAATCTGTGTTAGTTTGCAGGTATTATGTACAAAAAGGAGTATTCTGTGTTAGTTTACAAGTATTATGTACAAAAAGGAGTATTCTGTGTTAGTTTGCAGGTATTATGTACAAAAAGGAGTATTCTGTGTTAGTTTACAGGTATTATGTACAAAAAGGAGTATTCTGTGTTAGTTTGCAGGTATTATGTACAAAAAGGAGTATTCTGTGTTAGTTTACAGGTATTATGTACAAAAAGGAGTATTCTGTGTTAGTTTGCAGGTATTATGTACAAAAAGGAGTATTCTGTAAAAGCGATCTAATGTCATTGACTAGAAACTTGAATTATCACAAATGTTATTGTTAATATCAGCATCAATGAAACCCTCAGTTCACACATTTTTAATGAGACCACCAGTTCCCATATTCTTAATAAGACAACCAGTTCTCATATTCTAAATGAGACAACCAGTTCCCATATTCTAAATGAGACAACCAATTCCCAGATTCTTAATGAGACAACCAGTTCCCATATTCTTAATGAGACAACCAATTCCCACATTCCTAGTGAGACAACCAGTTCACACATTCTTAGTGAGACAACCAGTTCCTATATTCTTAATGAGACAACCAGTTCCCATATTCTGAATGTGACAACCAGTTCTCATATTCTTAATGAGACAACTAGTTCCCACATTCTTAATGAGACAACTAGTTCACATATTCTTAATGAGAATACCAGTTCACATATTCTTAATGAGAATACCAGTTCACATATTCTTTAAGAGACAACCAGTTCCCATATTCTTAATGTGAAAACCAGTTCCCTTATTCTTAATGAGACAACCAGTTCCCATATTCTTAATGAGAATACCAGTTCACATATTCTTAATGAGACAAGCAGTTCCCATATTCTTTAAGAGACAACCAGTTCACATTCTTAACGAGACAACTAGTTTCCATATTCTTAATGAGACAACCAGTTCACATATTCTTAATGAGACAACTAGTTCACATATTCTTGCAATTTTGTTAGGTACAATTCACATAAGCTTATGATCAAATTTAGCACTGAATAAGAATAAAGAACAATCAAAGGAATTTGAAGACTTTCACTAACTTTGAACTCTCTATTTCAATGATGTAATGTATTTAACCATCCTCAACATTTACCAAACTGAGAAACCATAAACCTAGGCTATTGCATCATGCTTTAAATTCCAAGTAGAATAAACAGTATACACCCTGCCCCCATATTTTTGAAACATTTTGAGCAAGAAACTCAAATTTAAGCTTAAAAAAATATTAAAAAATTAGATTTTATACTTTTTTGTATACTTTCATAACTAAAATATATACTAGGTTTATATTTACATGCTCATAACTGAAATTTGGCATGCTAGTTAAGAAAGCAAAGATAAGAAGATTGTTAAATTCTAACTTCATTCTAATCAAAGATACAGGGCATCAAAGTTTTTGGACGGAGATTCAACTGGAGTTTTGCATTAAGAAAGTGTAAAGAATAATGGACCTTATCTTCATGGCACATTAATTAATGCAGACCTGGGTATATACACACTGTTAACAGTTTAGTGAGCAATACATACAAGCAAATGTAGTCTACATATTGTACATATCATGTCTGAAGGGGGGGGGGGGGAGGTGTCTTTGATCCTGACCTCAAACCTCTTGCCCATGATGTTGTGACAATACTGGGCCTGATGTTGGTGACTTCGTAATACAGGTGGCCATTATGACAGATTTAACTAGTGCAAATCAGAATATTACAGTATTTCACCCATGACAAGACCTGGGGGCTTATTATCAGAAAACTAGGTGGTAGGCTTATTATCAGAAAAAAATATTTGAAGTAAATATTTGTTAAAATTGTACAACTGTTGGGGTATATTGATCAATAAGCATGGGCTGATCATCCAACATGGGCTTATCATCCAGCTTGGGCTTATCATCAAACTGGGGCTTATCACAGGGCATAAGCTTATAATCAAGTATGGGCTTATAATCAGATAAATATGGTATGTGGTTTAAAAAATATACAGCCCTGATTATGGTATTCTTAATTATAAGACACAGAAATTAAATTTTTATTTCAGAGCTTATACTTAGCAAATCATGAATTCATTTTTATTTGTGGGCTACCAAATTGTATAGATTTCATGGTACTCCACACCAAGAATTTAAAAATCCAATCGCCTTGATCCTTTTTCATCCAAGAATTTAGAAACCAACAAAAGTGTCAATTTTTGAAAAATACACTAAATTGATACCCACAAAAATAAATAAATTAAGAGTACATTTATTAGATCTCACCCCATTCAAACTGAGTTAATATCAACTGTTCAGAATGGCATGCAATATAATAACAACCAAACACATGTATAACGACCAACCAGGAGTCCAGTTTAAAAAACAAGCAGCTAGTCATGGCATGTATTTTGAGCCTAAACTCGAGTTTAAATAATGACGGCAATTAGTGCATAATAAAGCTATATTCCAAATCTGAGGAGGAAAAAAATGATACTGAAATAAAATGAAAAAAAAATAACAAACATAACATTGAGGTTAATCTAGTGTTTGGATGGATGCAAAGACAGACATATGGACATGCACACTGATGCCAATTAAGTAATCACTATGTTGAGCTTCTGTCAAGGCAGGTTTGACAAAAATTGTCATCTTTTGAGACGGGTAAATAGCAACAAAAAAATGCAATAACTGTCAAATTATTGCAGAATTTTCAACTTAATGAAACATGTCTGATGGACCTGTTACTGAGATTGCATTATCGAAACTGAAATATTTGTTGTCTAATACATGTATGAGAAGGAAAAATTATTAAGTCCCAAGTGATAGCCTTTACAACTTATTGATCTGGGTTGAAGATATTGTAATATCCTCAATCTGTCACCTGTAAGTCCAATCTATTTGCCCATCCATATGTCTGTCTGTCTGTAACTACATTACCTACTAAACCATTGGGTATAAATTCACCTTATATGGTACACATGTTCCCAATTGGAAACCATTTTTAAGTGGGGTATGGTTTTTCATCCCTTCAACTGGGTTCCAAGGAGGGGGTTCAAAGGTCAAATACACAAAACTTGCAATTACACTGGCATTTTTGAATATTTTTACTAAACTTAGTACATGCATTCATAGAATGACACATAATATATTTGTGATGGATCTTGGGTTACAAATCCTGCATCACAGTTGTATGTGTGTGTGCTTGGGTCAGTATGGGTGGAGAGCAGGGGGCTGGATGGGTTGGAGATGAGTCACATTAAAAAGTGTTGGGATTTGTCATGAAAGTAGCTTTAGTTTCAAACTGATATGGTTTGGTTTGGTTTTGTGCCATTTTTCAGCACATGATAGGCTATACATGGCGGACAGTATATTTGGTGGAGGAAGAAAATGGGGAAAACCTTGGGAAGAACCACCAACCCACAGGAAGCTAGTGGCAAGTTTTCTCACATACCTACATTTGCTGAGTTCAGACTCGAACCCATGTGGATAGAGGTGAGATTGTCAGTGATCTGCAAAGGCAAGTTCAAACTGATATACAAGGTACCAAGCTGTCTATAAAGGTCACCTGTGAAAGAAAAAAAAATGTCCATTGTGGGCCGGTGATTTTTTAGAGTTGAACATAATATAGAAATGAACAAAATAGTCTCAAAGACAATGTCCTTTATGAGCAGGTGTCCTGAATATGAAAATTTCCACTATGACAGCTTTCACTGTATACAACTGAATATGAAAGTGTCTGCTATGACAGGTTTTATTGTATATTACTGAAATATGAATGTAAAAATTCTCACCTTTCTCAACAATTTCTGCAAGTAATATTTTCAACCTCAAATTGAAACTGCAAGAACTTAGCTCCCGTGATTTAATTGCTCTTGTGGTAACACAGTGTCTGGATCTCTGACACTTTCAGACTGACTGCTTGCTGATATGTGGTTTTGCCTTTCACTAGTTTGTATACCATAGTCACCCTCATACCAAGACTACATGATTGCAAAATAAAAAGACCCAGCAATGGCAGATATGTAATTGCATTATTCAATCATACATTAAAGTCTCAATCTTTACAAGTAAATAAATGTATATACAACATCATCTCTATTGTTGACTTCCAAGCTGATTCAAGAGAGCCTTTAATTGAGTGAGCAATATATTTGACAGGTGCCCCAACATTTATTAGTATGATAACTAGCTGCTCCGAGGATAATGTTACCACTTCACTTTACTGATTAATGCCTTCTATAAACCAAACAACTTAGTGACTTTGCAAATGGCAGTCATTTAGGTACAGTGACTGATTATTATAATTTTGTAAATGTAGATTAAGTTACTTTATTTTGCTGTAGAAAACTTATGAAACCTGAGAACTTTATCATTCATGAGAAATTTGTAATTTTCTCCACACTTTACCAGTATTCATTATCTGCCTGTCTTTATACATATTTTATTGTGCATGCATGCAGTTCACTGAAGGCCCAATTTTAAAAACTGAGAGTCCAGTAGGTAAAAAACTGTTGACCAAATTTTGAAAACTGAGACTCTAGTATCACTGTTTGTACGAAACTGTAGACCAAAATTTGAAAACTGACAGTCAAGTATGTACGAAACTGTAGGCCAAATTTTGAAAACTGAGAGTCCAGTATGTATGAAACTGCAGGCCAAATTTTGAAAACTGAGAGTCCATTATGTATGACACTGTAGCCCAAATTTTGAAAACTGAGAGTTCAGTATGTATGAAACAGTATGCCAAATTTTGAAAACTGAGAGTCCAGTATGTATGAAACAGTATGCCAAATTTTGAAAACTGAGAGTAAAGGACAATAAACTAAAGGTACTGGAAGCAAGGACTTTTATTAAAGAGAGCTCTGTAAACAATGTAAAGCAAGGACTTTTATTAAAGAGAGCTCTGTAAACAATGTAAAGCAAGGACTTTTATTAAAGAGAGCTCTGTAAACAATGTAAAGCAAGGACTTTTATTATAGAGAGCTCTGTAAACAATGTAAAGCAAGGACTTTTATTAAAGAGAGCTCTGTAAACAATGTAAAGCAAGGACTTTTATTAAAGAGAGCTCTGTAAACAATGTAAAGCATATACTTCAAATCTGAGGAATGATACTGCACATGGTACATACGAGTAAGATTTGGATATAATATTTTGGAGGAAGATAGCAAAATTAACAAATGTGGACAATTCTACTTTGCAGATTTCAGGTGTTGATTATGACAGAATACAACCAAATACTCCTATATAGAACTGAAACATGTAAAAAGCAGTTGAATTAAATGAAGCTGCAGAAGAAAACAAAATGTATTTCTTACCTTTGTGCAATACAAGTAAATTCAGTTAATTTTAATCCCCCCCCCCCACACACACACACACACTTGCAGTAGCTACTGTAGTGAGGTCACCAAAAGTATAAAATATTAAAATCTGACTGTGGCACTTGTGAGAGAGTTGTGGTCTCAGTTAATAGGCAGATATGGAAAGCAAGTTTCATGTCTGTATCTCAAAGAGCATTAAAGTAAAAGTGTAGAAAAGGGGAAGAAATTGATCTGTGGCCTTGATCTTGAAGACAAAAACACTTGACTGTGATACATGAGATGCCATCAAATTTGAAAAACAAAGTATTTGGTTCATCCCTTAACATCAAACAACTTTTAATGATGGATGGATGGAAGGAAGTATACTATGTTCTCCACCATTTGGTGTGGGACAATAATGCTGATTTGCTTTACTGTTTATTGCAAATTAATAAACTTGTATGTACAAAATTGAAATATAACCAATCATGAATGTAATGTTATTGTGAAAAACATTAATACACATTATACAAACAATTACTGGATATACTCGCCTATAAATTGGGTCTAACTGCAGACAACTTAGATCCTGATCTGGCATTGCATAAAGCACCAGGAGATCATGGTTTATGTTGTTCGATCTACTTATAAATCCTAACAAACGGCAGAGACACAGATCTGCCAGCAGTTGGATCTGACATTTATGACTATGTACAGTATTAAACTTCAGCCATATTTGAAAATGTAAACTTATTATTGTTTTAAACTAAGTTTAATTTAATACTGACAAAGAATTTTTTTTTACGTGAAACTGCTGGACCCGAAATTATGGCATCATAATGTGTTTGATGAGTAAAATAAAGAAATGTAGTATTAAATGATGAACATTACCTAGACAAAAAGTGTGACCTGATAGTGAATAAAAGTGTGCCCACAGGTAAATGTCAACTTTGATTTAGGATATACTTACCTACATATACAGTATCTATTTCAGCAAAAGTTAGAGACACACTCTAACAGCCAAAATGGTAATCAAAGCATTTTGAATTTAGCGATTGCCAAAATAAACTGTAATAACCATACGTTATATGTAGCATACACAAGATAGCATTTTCTTTAAAATTAAAGTTTATCTTTTGAAAATATTTTGTAAAAATGAATAAATTTGTAATTGTTATTTAAAAAGTTCCTAAAATTTGACAAAATAAAGAAATTTAAAGAAACTGAATTTGTACATGTTACATAGTGTTGAAGGTATCTGACCATGCTTCCGCAAGATTAGAGAAATTAAGTCATCCAGACGTAAATAAATAAATGATTGAGACAAAGCATATAATGATACTGGTCTGGGGTCTGTAGGTATTTTTGTACACACTGACACAGCTAGTTCCAGGCAGGTGGAGCTATTTGTAGGCAGTTCACCAAAGTTCACCGACATCAATGCTGACCAATAAAAACCTTCCTAATAATTACATATCTGCATTGCATCGATAGAAATAACAGAAATTTTCATTAGCTTCTTCTTTTTAAAAGTTTCTGACATTTTCATTTCATATCAGGACATGACATCCACTTGCTTGACACCCACAAAAAGCTGAAGTTTTTGGCTCGAGCAAGCTCCAGTTTGCAAGGGACTTGCCTGCATGCCAGTCCAAAAAATAGAGAGGGAGAGAGGTCATGTTCAGTTCATAATGCTTTATCTTCTTCAAAAATATTCTGCAATCTCAACATAGTAAATAAATCAGCACCTTTTTTTATTAGCATTTATGTTATTACATAAATGCCGCAAGTTTTATTCATCTATCGATCCTTTATATCACATTATACACTGACAAGGTCTGTTACTTCATCTTGTAGTAAATGACGAAATGTCTTGCATTTTCTCACGCAGACATGATAATGTGAATATTTATTATCTGAAGCAAGTTTTCACAAAAAGGGAATAAATAATTTATTTTTTACCTTATCAGTGACATATTAATACTGTAAGTATATGGCATTAACCAACTTTCAAGTTCTAACCTATCAACTGGGCAGTTTGTGAGTAATTAGCTCCGAAATGTGCAGAGCTTGCCAACTCTGAAGTTAAAGACTGTTTTTATGCACATCACCAATTTCAAGGTGACTAGGTGAGAACTGTTAATCATATAACTTGTAAGATTTCTTTGACGGCTGACTTTTATAAAATTAGTCCAGTCCTGCAAATGCTATCCAAGGGGTGAATAGTCCTACAAGGTACCCTCTGAATATATGAAATACACCATGATGATACATTATCACAATATGACTCTTGATATTTTTGCTATTTCTGCAGATGTAATGCTTTTTGAATAACTGATTGTGCATCTCTGTCAAGTTTCATTGTTCATGTAAAATATCCAATACCACATTGTAAATATCATGCCAAAAATATTATTATTCGCATCAATTTGCTTCCCTTGTTGTCTGTCAATAACAACTATTTACATCCCTTGATCGTGCCACCTAGCAACCACTAAAAATGCTACTTGGTTTGTCACTAATTGAACCCTGCTAGTTTTTTATGGGTCCTTGGAAAAATTTCATCAACCTTTTAATTCAAAGCAAATATGATACATAATTCTGCACAGTATTATACATTTATCAAAGAACCTGCAGACACTCATGCATAATGCACACTTAACTACAAACAGTATTGAATTAGATCTGTTGGGTCTACATTGTTTCCTTTAAGTCATTAGTAGAACAAATACAGTGTAGAATAGATCTGCCATTGCATAATACACTGATGGATCTGCAGGGTCTACACTGTTTACCTGAAGTCATGAGTAGAACAAATACACAGACCCAGATCTGCCATCACACAATGCACTGACAGATCTGCTGGGTCTATGCTGTTTACTTGAAGCCATGAACAGAACAAATAGTATAGATCTGCTATCGCATAATGCACTGACAGATCTCCAGGGTCTACACTGTTTATTTGAAGTCATGAGTAGAATGGTGTATACATGTACGTTGATCAACCAGCACATTTTGCAATGGCATATTTGTGTCTACGCTGTTAAAAGTTGGACACATGTTATAAACAATCAAATACGATACTTGGAATAACCTCCCCCACCCCACCCCACCTAGCATGCTACCAGCTTAAAACAGATTCAAGATTGGATTTTTAAGGTCCACCTGACAGATAAATAGAGAACTTTTCTTCCTATCTTTTCATAAGTTCCACCATTAATATATAAGCTCTGGCAACTGATATGCTACAGAAAATTGTAATAAAAAGGTTTTTGTTGCTGAGGAAGATATTTATGGTGGTGAGGTCTTTTTAATGGCTGTTTTGAATCTTACAATAATCTTGATACAGACAAATCAAAATTTTCATACCGTCTTTTACTAGCCATATGGTATATCATTTTGTGGCTCATCAGTGATATATTTTGCAAAATCTTCTCATTGTACTTCATTAACCATTAAGTATTTCATTTTCTATAAACATTTGATTATAGTAGAATAAATAACTGCAACGATTGCTATAATTAAATTATAACCTTTAACTGCACAATGTTGAGATTATCTGTTTCTCTTCATAGTAAATTGATAATACTATATATACTCGTCTACAATTATGATCCAACTTTCAACTGCAAACAACATAAACCCTGAACTACCATCAAATAAAGTGCCTGCAGATCTGAGTCTTAG
Organism: Margaritifera margaritifera; assembly: GCA_029931535.1. NCBI lineage: Eukaryota > Metazoa > Mollusca > Bivalvia > Unionida > Margaritiferidae > Margaritifera > Margaritifera margaritifera. The sequence continues at coordinate 4,104,701 of JAQPZY010001695.1, forward strand.
TTGCTTGTTCAACTGATTAGTCCTAATAAATGGCACAGACCAAGCTCTGCTGGTGCATTATGCAACAGCAGATCTGGGTCTATGCTGTTTGCAGTTGGAAATGGAGGTATATATGGTAAATCACCACATGGATCATTGTGAAATCAGTTTTTTTGCAAGTACACAGAAACTCACCTAAGCAGACAATCAATATAAACACCACCTGCTCATAAAGGACAACATTATTAATATGATCATGTTTATATTCTATATAAAGGACACCCCTCATAAAGGACAACATTATTAATATGATCATGTTTATATTCTATATAAAGGACAACATTATTAATATGATTATGTTTATATTCCATATAAAGGACAACATTATTAATATGATCATGTTTATATTCTATATAAAGGACACCCCTCATAAAGGACAACATTATTAATATGATTATGTTTATATTCTATATAAAGGACAACATTATTAATATGATCATGTTTATATTCTATATAAAGGACACCCCTCCATTAAGAACAAAATTGTTTGGGCTCTCAAGGATCCTTTAGAGACAGGTTTCACTGTAGATCCGTCAAAGCATATTACAATGGATACTGTAACTATACCATGGCTACAGCAACTGGTGCAGGAAAGAAAAAATAAATCCCTCCTCCCAAAATTGATTAAAGTCTCAACTTTACACAAGTCTAAACCACACAATATACAATTTTACATGGAATCTGCAGTAAAACTATGTTCCAATGCTTTCTTCAGATATTCAGCAATACTTTAATCATCCACCTCTAATTAATTATTCCTCTAATCTACATCAGAACCAATCTCCCCCACCCCAACCTTAGGGAACAGATGGTAAGAACCTTAAAATGTGATTTACATAAAAAAAATTCCTCTGATTTTATCTTGAGGTTTGGTGGTTTTATATTATAACACATTTGAGAACTACAGCACCCTTACACATATGCAATAAATATACACATGCACATACAGATAAGGTAGCGGAGACATTTTGCAGGAAACTGGAGGGACACAAACATGTTGCCAGGGAAGGTGTGGCAGGTGATATTATCCCTCCCCACACACACATACACCTTTTATCCAAATTTTGTTGGTAAAGAAGGCTGTAACCTTCCAACATGTACACTGGGGTATTGTGATATAGGCAAGGTCACCTTATTCTGGGGTGCTGTGATATAGGCAAGGTTGCCCTATACTGGGGCACATTATACAGTGATCCCTTGCTATAACACTGTTCAAGGAAGCCTTAAAAGTGAACTGTGGTATAGGCAAGGTCACCTTATACTGGGATACTTTGATATAGGCAAGGTCACTTTATACTGGGGTACCGCGATATAGGCAAGGTCACTTTATACTGGGGTACTGTGATATAGGCAAGGTCACCTAATACTGGGGTACCATGATATAGGCAAGGTCACTTTATACTGGGGTACCGTGATATAGGCAAGGTCACCTAATACTGGGGTACTGTGATATAGGCAAGGTCACCTAATACTGGGGTACTGTGATATAAACAAGGTCACCTTACACTTAGGTACATTATACGTAATACTGTGGTCCCTCACTATAACACTGTTCAGGGGATCCATCAAACTGTCATGATATAGGCAGTCACTTTATAACAGGGTACAATATACAGAGAACTCTCAGCATAACACTGTTTAGGGAATTAGCCATCAAAGTGAAGTGATATAGGTAAGGTCACCTTATACTGGGATACATTATAAAGTGGCCCCTCACTATGATGCTCTCCAGGGGAGCCATAAAAGTGTACTGTGATATAAACAAGGTCATCTTATAATGGGGTACTGCGATATAAACAAGGTCACCTTATAATGGGGTAATTATACACTGATCCCTCACTATAACACTGTCCAGGGGAGTCATAAATGTATACATGAATATAGACAATGTTGCCTTATACTGGGGTACATTATACATAGTACAGTGATCCCTCACTGTATCACTGTTCAGGGGAGCCATTCAAGTGTAGTGATATAGACAAGAACACTTTATACTGGGGTACATTACATGGAAAAGAATAATTCAACCAGTGCAATGGGATCCACGACATTACCTGTGTTATATCAGAGACCATGTTATACTGAGATTCTTTATAGTGAAAGACCACTAACACTTAATCTGTGCAATGAAAATATGGTCTTTCATGACTGGTGGTCTTAAGAGAGTTGTTGCTGTATGTACTGATAATAATTTTGACTGTGTCCCCAATTTTTATTTTCCTTCGGCAACACCCTATGTAATACATGTAACATTTTGCTGCAGTTGCAATCGTGTCCTCATATCATCAGGGAAAAAAAAAATCTGGGTGTAATGACAAGGAATTATCTACATCCCATCCATTAAACATTACAGAAGATTTTATATGTGCATAAATGCAATATAATTTATAATTTTTCTAAACAACTTATCCATGATTTTATTAAGTTCATGAAAATATATATCTAATACCTTTTACACCTGTCTTTGTGTATGTAATAAGAAATTTATGTAATAAAAATTACAACACAAAAAAGCAAACTGTGAAAGTTTTTTTGTTGTTGTTGTCCTGACATACTTTTGTAACTCATCTTAACTCTCCTCTTAAGTTTTACCAGAAAAACAGAGAAGTTTTTTAAAATTTTAAATCTCACCTCATTGTTTCCATTCCTTCTCCAGTGTGCTATATTATTTTCTGATTTGTTTAGCTTTAAAGCTAATATGCCATTTAGTTTGGTCAAATTGGATCTTGTAAATTAAATAAAATAAATACAGCCTCAACATTCCTGAATGAATTGCCATTAAAGTTGATGAATCTCACCTGCAACATTAAATCATACAAGCTCTTTTTGCACCGAGACCCTGTAATTAATATGCTGGAATTGAGCCTTTTATTTCTTTTGATTTTCAGGGTCAAAGAATTCTTTTACTGAGGTCACATAAAGACCAAAATCACTTTTGCTAAACTGATGACAAACTACAAAGTAATTAACCATTCTGCAGGATTTGAACCTGGAGGCATTAAAAGCACAATGAATTATGGGAAGGCAAAGTGGGTGTATCCAGGAAGGGTCTATTCTATAACTAATTATTTAGGGGGAAAATTCCCTCCTACATTTGAAAAAAAAGGGGAGAATTTTCTTCTGACAGGAGAGATTTAATGAAGAAATAAAGAAAGGGCTTGAAAATATAATCATGATTTTTATGCATTCAGTTGATTTTTTGCCACAACTTTGTATCCCCTAATCATGCCTCCTAAAATAGGCTCTGTACAGGATGGTCTGATAATAGAGAATTTCAAAAGGAAAGTAAATTACATTGAAAAATTGGCACAAAGCTGGTGAAAGTGAGTGTCCTAGAACAGGCCCTATACAGGATGGTCTGATAATAGAGAATTTCAAAAGCAAAGTAAATTAACACTGAAAAATTACCTCTAAGCTGGTGAAAGAGATCTCTCTTTTACATGAGTGTTATCTCCCTTTTTCTGCCATGAAATTTAATACAGTAATACAAGATTCGAAACAAAATCTGCTATAACAATTAAATTGATTATTTTCTCATTATCAATATGTTACACGTGTTAATGATATTGAAATTTTCTGTCATTAAGAACTTATCTGATATGAAACTATAATGAAACCATTGGAAATATAAATATGCCTTGGCTCCAGCAATGTATAGGGAAAACACTTCTACCAAAATTATGAGCACAGATTACAATTTATACAAAAAGTACCTTTGTGAAAGTGTCTGGAACGTAAATTCCAGTGTAATTTGAAAGATTGAACTTGAAACCTATTTGTGGTAACAGGGTGAAGTTTGTATGATCTATCAGACTACTGGTATCCCAGAATGCATCAATGTTGCCATTTCATTTAATTGAAGACTTTGGTTGGTCTTTCACATAAAATTTTTCAAAGTTTCTCAATTACGTGACTCTTAAGATTTCTGCTTCTCCAGATTGTGAAAGTATTTTCGTGAAACACTTCTAATTTACTTTTCTATAAAATTATCAGACACAAAATTATGAATTCCTAAGACAAATTTTGGAGTACTTTTTCTTGCAAAACTTGTAAGCTTGTAAAAGGATATGTCTATAAAAATGTACAAGCTCCAGGACATACCATATGTAGATTATAAAGTTTTGAAAGAATAAAATAAAGAAAAGAAAACAGTAAAATGTCTTTTCTTTTGAATCTTTAAATTCGTGCATTATTTACTATACCTATCCAACAAAATCCAATCAACAACAAAAAAACAAAGGAAGAAATTAACCTCAAAATATGAACCCTTGAAAACCTAAATATTTGCAAAGGAATAAGTACAACGAAACACAGAGATTTTAAAAATCATAAACTTGCAGAATTTTTCAAGAGGCAACAATTTTCTTTCATATAGTCAAAGATCTCTTTGCAGAAAAGATAAAGAAAGTAGTGTATTGTTGGATAAATATCTACATCACTTAAATTGTTTTCAAGTTGTCCTGTAACTAAACCATAATATATTGGGTAATAAGTACCATTGACTTTGAAAGGTATATCACATTAACCAGTGCCCTTGGATCACATACAGATAGAGTACAGCTCTCATAAGTACCATTGACTTTGAAAGGTATATCACATTAACCAGTGGCCCTTGGATCACATAAAGATAGAGTACAGCTGTCATAAGTACCATTGACTTTGAAAGGTACATCACATTAACCAGTGGCCCTTGGATCACATAAAGATAGAGTATAGCTGTCACTATTACACTCCATTTGTCCACCTACCAATTAACTGACAAGATAATATAGACTCCTGCTTAACACCCCCAACATATATCACCTGTCCCCTCAAACCATATATATATTCCAGCATAAAACCACCTTATTCACCATATTATGCCCCAGACCTACCGTACACACTCGCTTATAACACAGGCCCAACTGCAAACTACAAAGACCCAGATCTGCCACCTCATAATGGGGCACTCTATGGAGTTGAGTAGAACAAACATGGACCCTGATCTGCTGTAAATACTGGGCAGACAGATCTGGGTCTATGCAGTTTGTTAGGAGTAATCAGTAGAACAAACAACTGCAATAAGTGTGAAAATATATTTGTCATTCAAATAAAGATTGTACAGATACAAACAACAGTAACAATGTCATCACATCAATGGTGGTTGTTTTTTTTAAATGTCTGATGTGACAAGAACAATGTCACAGCTTGTAAGAGGTGAAAAGTTGTCTGTCAGTGTAAAGAATCTGATCCTGGATTATCAGGCAAAAGGGCTTCCAACAGTGGCAAAGCAGGAAATTCTGCCACCCTCCCCCTCTCCAGACCTGGCACCCCTCCACCCCAAACAGGGGTTGCTAAGGGTGGTTGCCACGTCACTGGCTTCCATGGAAATTTTGCAGCAGCTTGAAAATAATCAATTTTTAAATCCATTCATGAATTGCAATCAAATTTCATTCCATATTTATTTATAATTCATTGTTCTGTGTTTTGCATGTGTGCACTCCATTTTTTTCAAAATGCATTCATCATTTCATTTGCATTCATTCTGCTGTCTGTTTGTGTTCATTCTGCATTCCATTTTTTTCACTGGTAAAATTACCCATTTCAGGGTCTGTAGTTTATATTGATCGAATGTGGCACCATGAAGCATGGACTGTGCTTACAGCAGGAGCAATATGCTAAAAACTGTGCACCAAGTGCTTAAAACCAAATTAATCTGTATAATTTAACATATTTTAAAATTTCTTGCATTATATTGCTTATCTACAGATCTATTACGGTGTCTAAATGTATTGGTTTGGTTTGGTGTTTTATGGCACAGCAACAAAAGTAGGTTATTTAGTGCCGAACCAACTGAAGTAAAGTGCTTTGCCCTAGGACACACCACTGTGGCTGACTCCGGCTGGTCTGATGGTAGAATTCCAACCCGCACCCTTTTGGGCCCAAGTCTATCATGCTAATCACTGAGCCACTGTAGTTCCCGAATCTAAATGTATGCACCACGGAATATGTGAAGAAATTCTGCTGTAGACTGGGAAATCATCTGAATCCCATATACCATCTATACTTGTGTATAATCCTATACCAACTGCAAACTGTATAGACCCAGATCTGCCATCACATAATGCGCTGGCAGATCTGGGTCTATGCAGTTTGTAAGGACTAATCAGTAGAACAAACAACATAGACCCTGATCTACTGGTGCATTATGCAATGGCAGATCAGGGTCTATGTTGTTTGCATTTGGACCCAACTTATATGCGAGTATATATGGTATAAAATACTGTATATACTCTAGTACAAAACAGATCAAACTGTCAGCAGCATAGACCCAGATCTGGTGTCGCATAATGTGCTGGCAGATATATGTTTGTTGGAACAAACAACATAGATCTTGCTTAACAAACTGCATAGACCCAGATCTGCCATTGCATTATGTGACAGCAGATCATGGGGTCTATGTTATTTGCAGTTGGATCTGACTTATATGCGAGTAGCTATGGTATAAATTGTTACATTAGTGTACCTTCTCATTTTTTCATACACTTTTGATTCATACAAATCATGTATTTTATGCTCTTGATTTTTCATATGGATCAATTTTTCTCATTAAAAATTTAAAATCTGAAGGTACAAAAGAAAAATATGATTCATATTATTATCTATGATTATTGGTACAAATGAAAAAATAATGATAAAAAACTGTACAAAACATTAAAGACAATACAGTCAGCATATAATGCATTTAGTAAATAAAAAAGCTATATACACTCAAACCTGGTCTAATGACCACCCCCATATAGCAACCACCTGCAAATAGTGACCACAGTTTATCAGTCCCCTCTAATTTTCTGTTATATATTTTGCCTGTATATAGCATACATGTGACAGAACCAGGATATCAAATTGGTAGATTTCAAAATTTTGATCTATAGATTGGCTTCTAAACCAGTAGCATTTATTGGACATAAATTGCATGTGTTTAAGAGGGGACTGAAAACAAAACAAGTGCATTTTTTGCCATAATATGTATTCTCAATCATGACACTGTACTTCTGACTTCTATACATGTTTTTAACTTTTTTGTCCCAGTGTGTGTGTTTGGGGATAGGGGCGGGGGCTAGGACCTGAGTGACAATGTGTGTTGGCTTTGTATGCTGGCATGAAAATTTCTGTGCAATCTCAGTCTGGAAACATAACATTAACCAGTTTAGTAAAATGATCTGCTATAAGGAATGGTAACTTGTGCCGTCACAAAATTTGCAAACAAAGTCTCTGCAAGTGGCACTTTATCAACTTTTGATCCAGCCTAAAACATGACATTCCTTCAAAGTGGGCGGGTTTGTTACAGAAAAATCATTGTTCTTATGTGATGGTATCTGAGTATATGCCTGGTGATATCATTTCTTCCTTCATATACTATCTTAAAATCCACTTTGCATGAAACACACAATGCAAACTCAGGACCTTTGCTACTGTGACCCGCACATACTTAAACTCCGATTCCAAGCATTGCTGAACTTGTAATATATCTTAGCCTGCGCTTTTTTTAGCATTGGGAGAAAGCGCACATTTCGGCATTTTGAAATTAACTGCTCACAAAAATATCAGAGCTGCCCATAAATATTCCTCCTACAAAAATAGAAATACTTACTCAAGTGTTTCTGCCAAAATCATTTTTTGGTTGGTCTCTCCTTTTTGTCTCACCTCTGACAAAGGTCGTTCAATTTTTAATCAGAGACTCAATAGCCATTATGGACCACCTTTGATCCCTTTATTACTTATAACACCTCAAAAAACCTCCCGCCTTTGGCTTTAAACTTGCCAAATTACAACAATAGGGTAATTACTTTACAGCTTGTTGTGTACACATGTTATCCACCGTTTAACCATTCTTAATCCGACTATGAAAAACAGTCATCTATAGACAATAGTAAAATATATGTAATTTGTATATTACAAACAGTCATCTATAGACAATAGTAAAATATATGGAATTTGTATATTACAAAGTCATCTATAGACAATAGTAAAATATATGGAATTTGTATATTACAAACAGTCATCTATAGACAATAGTAAAATATATGGAATTTGTATATTTACAAAGCAGCAGTGGTGAAAATCAACAATGAGAAAGGTCATGGTATCTAAATGTTTTCCATGAATGAGGTAACATATAAATGAGTTTACATGGCACTATATTGTTATTGTATTATAAGTGAGTTTATATGGCACTATATTGTTACTGTATTATAGGTAAGCTTATATAGCACTATATTGTTATTGTATTAAAAGTGAGTTTATATGGCTCTATATTGTTATTGTATTATAAATGAGTTTATATGGCACTATATTGTTATTGTATTATAAATGAGTTTATACAGCACTATATTGTTATTGTATTATAAATGAGTTTATACAGCACTATATTGTTATTGTATTATAAATGAGTCTATATGGCACTATATTGTTACTGTATTATGAGTTTATGTAGCACTATATTGTTATTGTATTATGAGTTTATACAGCACTATATTGTTATTATATTATCAATGAGTCTATATAGCACTATATTGTTATTGTATTATAAGTGAGTTTATATAGCACTATATTGTTATTGTATTATAAGTGAGTTTATGTAGCACTATATTGTTATTGTATTATAAGTGAGTTTATATAGCACTATATTGTTATTGTATTATAAACAAGTTTATATGGCACTATATTGTTATTGTATTATAAATGAGTTTATATGGCACTATATTGTTAGTGTATTATAAATGAATTTATATGGCACTATATTGTTATTGTATTATAAACGAGTTTATATGGCACTATATCATTATGGTATTTTAAACGAGTTTCTATGACATTATACTGTTACTGTATTATAAATGAGTTTATACGATATTATATTGTTATTGTAATTTCTTACACAACATACTATGTAATCATATCCTCGTAGTTAACTGCGTAATTTTGAAATATTATACTATTCTAAGATCACATCAAGGGGATTTTTCTAAATAGTAAAGTGGCCGATTTCTGCTCCAGAATCATGTACTATTCAATCTTATTTAAATGAACCAAACAAAGCTTTTGTAAATTATCCACAAATCTACATGTTCTAACAACTCAACCCAAAATTCCAATCCACTTCTTTTGATCATTTGTGAGCAAATCTTTTGATCCTCTTTAAACATGTCCCATCCCTGTATAAGTAACTTTGATCCTCTTTAAACATGTCCCATCCCTGTATAAGTAACTTTGATCCTCTTTAAACATGTTCCATCCCTGTATAAGCAACTTTGATCCTCTTTAAACATGTCCCATCCCTGTATAAGCAACTTTGATCCTCTTTAAACATGTCCCATCCATGTATAAGTAACTTTGATCCTCTTTAAACATGTTCCATCCCTGTATAAGCAATTGTGATCCTCTTTAAACATGTTCCATCCCTGTAGAAGCAATTTTGATCCTCTTTAAACATGTTCCATCCCTGTATAAGCAACTTTGATCCTCTTTAAACATGTCCCATCCCTGTATAAGCAACTTTGATCCTCTTTAAACATGTTCCATCCCTGTATAAGCAACTTTGATCCTCTTTAAACATGTCCCATCCCTGTATAAGTAACTTTGATCCTCTTTAAACATGTCCCATCCCTGTATAAGCAACTTTGATCCTCTTTAAACATGTCCCATCCCTGTATAAGCAACTTTGATCCTCTTTAAACATGTCCCATCCCTGTATAAGCAACTTTGATCCTCTTTAAACATGTTCCATCCCTGTATAAGCAACTTTGATCCTCTTTAAACATGTCCCATCCCTGTATAAGCAACTTTGATCCTCTTTAAACATGTCCCATCCCTGTATAAGCAACTTTGATCCTCTTTAAACATGTCCCATCCCTGTATAAGCAACTTTGATCCTCTTTAAACATGTCCCATCCCTGTATAAGCAACTTTGATCCTCTTTAAACATGTCCCATCCCTGTATAAGTAACTTTGATCCTCTTTAAACATGTTCCATCCCTGTATAAGCAACTTTGATCCTCTTTAAACATGTCCCATCCCTGTATAAGCAACTTTGATCCTCTTTAAACATGTCCCATTCCTGTAGAAGCAATTTTGATCGGAACATGATAATTAAAAACCATATATACTCACTTACAAGTTGGATCCAACTGCAAACTACACAGACCCAAATCTGCCACCACATAATGTGCTGGCAGTTCTGGGTCTGTGTAGTTTTTTTTTAACGAATAAATCAGTAGAACAAACAACATAGACCTTAATCTGCCAGCGCATTATATGATGGCAGAACTGGGTATAATAATAATAATAATAAACACTTTATTTTATGAGGGTATCTCAGTACAGTGAAACCCCGCTATAACGCGATATTTGGGGTCCATAAGATTTGATCGCGGAAAAAGCGGGGTCGCGTTATTGTGGGGTTTTACTATATTTACTTTAATCAGAGAACAACGTATACACGTCTAATGTATAGCATGAACAGGGTATCAACACCGTTTACTATCTGATATCGATCCGTCTTTGTTTTCCCACATGACAACCCTTTGATTGAGCCATGAGTTTGATTCTTGTTCAGTGCCAAGTAACAGAGAGTGGTTATTTGAACTCCCTGTGATCTTGCCGCCCAAGTTCAGTCTCTACATAAGCACCCACATATGACAATCTTTGATCTTGCCGCCCAAGCTCAGTCTCTACATAAGCACCCACATATGACAATCTTTGATCAACCACCGCATTGTCTGGTGCTTGGTTGTGTATGCAGTTAAAGAAGAAACATAAGTCGGCTATTCTTTGCGCAATGATTGTATACAGGATGAATTGAAGTCCAGCGCACATGTTGGCAGCTTACATTTTTTGATGTTTATTAAATCGTGAGAATCTTTAATCAACCACCACATTGTCTGATGCTCGGTTGTGTATGCAGTTAAAGAAGAAAAACATGTCGGCTATTGTTTGAGCAATGATTGTATACAGAATGAATTGAAGACAAACACAAAGAAGACTTACTGGCTTTACTCATGGATCAGTAATAAGTAACATTTCCGATAATGTTTATTTTGGCATAACACTTCAAGAAATTGGTGAAATTGTTAAATTTCAGAAGCCACGCCACGATCGAATTCATATGTGATCTCTTCCCCAAAATGATAATAAACTTTTTATACACCATTTCTCATCCTTTAAAAAAAAATTTTTTTCTGTGTATGAGAAAAATACATGTACATGCATATAAAATTTCAGGAACCACGCCACAAACATATTATACTCGAATTCATACGCGATCTCTTCCCCAAAATGATACTGTAATATACACATTTTATACACTATTTCTCGTACTTTCAAAAAAAATAATTCATGTGCGAATGAATATATGAAATTTTGGGAGCCACGCCACGATTGCGTTATATCCGAATTCGCGTTATAGCGGGGTTTCACTGTATAATATTCTATTCTCCCCTGAGGCCTTCAGGATACATTAAGTATAAAAGCACAAAGTGTATATGGTATGCATTAGCAGAGCAAACTGGAGAGCATGTATTTCAATATTTAAAATGACAACTGCCCTTTCCCAAATTGTGCAGCAGTAGTCCAAAAGTGGAAGAATGAATGCATTGTAGAATAATTTCTGATAGTTGAGTGGTAGATAACTTTTTTTCTCTGTAAAAGATAAATTCTTCAGCTCACAAGAGAGAAAACATGTTTCACTTGCTTGCACCAGTAAAGAACTCCCGAAAGTTTTTCTGTGTCAACATTTTCATTTAGATTCTCTTCACTATACAGCTCATGATTTGGATTTCTGTTCACTGATAATCTTTGCCTAGTTGCAAGCAAACATTGCCTTGATTTATAGGGGATTGATAAACATGTTATTCAGTGAGCACCAATATTCAACTTCACCCAATTGTTTGTTTAATGTTTTAACATTAGAATCAGACTTGTGCAATGTAGTATCATCATTATATAGATCAGTTTTTGAATGCCATATAGCGGCAAGTCATCTATAAACAATGTGAATAATACAGGCCCTAAAATAGATCCCTGTGGAACTCCTTTGTTGATGGACATCAGCTCTGATTTAATGTTACCAATAACAATTTGTTGGCTTCTGTCAGATAGGTATGATTTAAACCATGAGAGTGATAAGTGAGAACATTTGTACTTGTTGTTGGTGGTTGGACCTGACTTATGCATGAGTATATACGGTAAAGTTCCTTAATTTTTTCTTAGGACCTAAACTGCCTTCTATTGGACCTGACTTATGCATGAGTATATACGGTAAAGTTCCTTAATTTTTTCTTAGGACCTAAACTGCCTTCTATTGGACCTGACTTATGCATGAGTATATACGGTATAGGTCCTCAGTTTTTTCTTAGGACCTAAACTGCCTTCTAAGGTCTTCTTATATTACCAGTAGTATCTATCAAAGTATTTTAACAACAGTTTTATCTAGAAAGAGAAACTCCAACTACTTGAGACAAATGAATATTTAGAACAACTGATTCTAATTGCGTATCATAAATATCTTTGACAATAATCATTTTGGAAGTCAAGTTTTCTTGGCAAATTTGGATAAAATAACATTTCATATTTCATAAACTAATTTTAAAGAAAATCTTGTCTATCTCCACTCTTTTAAATACTTACCTAACAAATCGAGCATTTTACGATGGCAAATCGGGGTCTATGTTGTTTGCAATTGGACTTGACATATGAGTACATACGGCAATGAAAAATTTCAATCTATTGCAAATTTTCCAGCAGCTATTTATGAAACCAGCCTGAAAAATGAAATTATACTGAAATCTGTAAAAATGTTATCCATTCTTACAAGAATGAACCTCTTAGATAAAAAAAAAGCCCTGCACATGTATAGCTAAAACAGAGGAATGGTGAATGATGTACTTGTGTACATGTAAATATACCCTCGCCTCTCCCACATCCCATGATGGAGATGGGTCTATAGTATAAAATAATGACATAGCAGTAACTCTTTTTAAAATAATGGGCGCATAATAATGATGACCATATATGTACAAAGTTTCACAGTAATCCACAAAAAACTGCAAGAGTAGCTGTATTCACATAATTCTATCATACACTGCATCTAGTTTTAAGTCAAAAAGGGCAAATAACTCATTAAAAAAAATAACAGGAACACAAAGATGTCAATGTGCACATCTTTCGATCATGACCATAATATGTACCAAGTTTTACAGCAATCCATTAAAAATAAAATGCAAGGCAAGCAGCATTCAAAAATTTATGTCTTACGCTGCATTCAACTGCAGGACAAAAGGGGCAATAACTCTTGTATAAAGTGCAAGAGCAAAGTGATTTGTTGGTATGCTAATCACAGGTGATGCCCATATTTTAAAAATTTCATAGAAATCAGTCAAAAACTGCAAGATAACTTGCGTTAATGAGATTGTGTCATATGCACTGCATTAAGGTGAAAGACAAAATGGGCAATAACTGTAGCAAAAGCTACAGGAGCAAAATGATTTGTTTATATGCACAAATTTGGTTGATGAACATAATATTTACCAAGTTTCATGGCAATCTTTCAAAAACTGTGTGATTAGTTGCGTTAAAGAAATTGGGCCAAACACTGCATTAAGCTACATGTACAAGACAAAAATGGCAATAACTCTAACAAAAACTGCTGGAGAAAAGTGATTTGTCAATATGTAAATCTCCGGCTGACGATCATATTATTTATAAGTTTCATTACAATCTATCAAAAATTGTGGGACTAGATGCATTAATGAGGTTGTGTCACATATTGCATTAAGATACAAGACAAAAAGGGCAATAACTCAAACAACTGTGTCAGCAGAGTGATTTGTTGATATGTGCATCTTCAGGTGATGACCTTAATATTTACCAAGTTTCATGGCAATCCATAAAAAATGGCTGGACTAGTTGAGCTAACAAGACTGTATGCCTAAAGGACAGACAGACATTAGAATTATTGATATATCCACACCTGGGTATATAAATTTAGCACAAGCTGTGCCTTTTCCTTTTCTTAACATTTAGAAATATTTAATATGAAAATCTGTTTTATTTTAAATTTCTAAAACTTCCCATTTCATGAAAAGTGTTATTTAACTCCTTCAGGTAATCAATTCCAAAATTTCTGATATTTTTAACTGACAGCGCTTATGAATCATGGGGTGGGGGAGGAGATTTGCCCGGGGAATTTTCCTAATTAACAAAATTATTGCCCTCTCAAATAGCTTGAAAAAAATGATTGCTCTGATTTTTAAAAGAATTTTTTTTAATTTAAATCTATTAAATTACTTGAAAAAATATATTATGTTGAGATAAATGAAAAAAAAATTGTCTGGTTCCAAACAAAGTCCCAGCCCCCCCACCCCCCCCAACCTTACAAAAATGAAATGGTCAGTCCCTTATATAACACACTTACAATGTACTATGGCTCTATGTACATTTATATATGACACATTATTATTCATTATTTACTGTATTATCTGGAAATTTTCATACTGTCTAATTTTTAATACATCATCAATATAAAAAAAATTATAATTATTTTCTGTCTTCTCATTTCTGGTACAATGAACACTTTTAAGAAAAATTAGCAAAATTTTGGCATCTAAGAAGTGATAATCATGTTTTTTTACCTATAATTATTTGTACACATGAAAAGACTATTAATTCAAGTCTACACAAAATTACAGACACACTACAGTTCTTTATCTGATGGCACATATGATAACACACTAACAAATTTTTATCTGTCATACCTGGTTCAGTGCATCCAGAGGCCATTCATTCAACTGCATACACTTTGTAAAATCTAACAACAGGCAAGAAAAAAAGCAGTTATAAAATAATCTACTTTAATTTAACAATTAACTGTTGATCACACATTTTTGGAATCCTTTCCTATAACTTATTTCCTCTAAAGACAGAAAATATATGCAAGTGTTCATAACACAGATGTCCACTTCAATCATCCAATACAACCTGACCAGGTAACTCTGTGTTGTTCATAGGTAGAATAGTGTACTGTAACTGAAAATTTCAAGTCTAATTACAATAGATATGGTCTTGTAAACAACACAATGGGATGAAGGGAGGAAGAGAAGCCCAGTGTCATTTGGGACAACTCTATGGATTACCCCATTTATAAATGTCAGTCTAATTTTAGTATTTATGCATCAACACTGGAAATTGACACATAAATTTCTTGGCATCAGAGTCTATACTAAAATGTATAGGAATGCTACAGCTGAGTGAAGTGCAACTGTATAAGCCAATACTGGTCAGTCTAGGTCAATATTATACATAAAAATGAAGATAGATATGGTGTCCAGTAGAGGAATATATATGGTACAGTGGTAGTGGACATCATGAAGCTATGTGACACTTTAATTTGTATATGCTCCAGGGGCATGTGAGGTAGTAATAGAAAGGTATACAGGCAAATAAATACATTGTCTACAATGTCCTACAATCTTTGTTCAATAAAACTGATGCACATAAAAGTAAAACTCCTTGCACACGCAAACAATAGAAAAAGGTACAAATGTATTACCAATCATTAATACTTATGAGATTTTTTTGTTTCTCTTTGCAATTTCTCTTCAAAAGACATAAATGGATTCATGTCTTAAAACATTATGTATATATCACATAGGTATGTTACTTTGCATGTATCTGTATATGTATATATACATGGACTTGTAATCCAAGGGTCGCCGTTTTGATGCCTGCCAAGGCCAGCCCAATTCAGTTGCATTGGTGTGTCTTTGGGAAAGGCACTTATCTCCCATTTCCTCATCATGATATAGCATATAATGTGTTAAAAGTGCCATTAAAACCAACAGCAAGAAAGTATATTTGTAAATCACAAAATTCCATGCAAATAAGCATCAAATGTTTCACAAATTTTGTAAGGACAATGATTTCCCAACAATATTATTTGAAGTAAAGATGATCAGACATAGTATATGTAATCCTTCCTATAGCTGAACCAGATAAATGCATAGCACATGCAAGTGCTATATGTAGTTCTTCATAAAACTGAACCAGATAAATGCATAGCACATGCAAGTGCTATATGTAGTTCTTCATATAACTGAACCAGATAAATGACAAACACATACAAGTGCTATATGTAGCTCTTCATATAACTGAACCATATAAATGCACAGCACATACAAGTGCTATACATAGTCCTTCATATCACTGAACCAAATAATGCATAACACATACAAGTGCTATATGTAGTATTTCATATCGCTGAACCAAATAAATGCATAGCACATACAACAAATAAATGCACAGCACATACAAGTACTATATGTAGTCCTTCTTATAGCCGAACCAGATATATGCATAGCACAAACAAGTACTATATGGAGTCCTTGATACAGCTGAGAAAGTTAAATGCATAGCACATACAAGTGCTATATGTATGTCTCTTTGTTAAAAGACTTTGCAAAACATTTAAATGATCCTAACATTTATTTGCAGTCTCTATATATGTATCGATTAGTTTGGTTTCCAGTGTTTTAGAGCACATCAACACATGCAGGTTATTTAGTGCCAAGGCAATTGGAGTAAAGTGCCTTGTCCAAAGATGCACGATGGTAGCAGACCTGGGCTGATCTGATGGTAGGATCTGAACCTACACCCTTTAAGTCAGGAGTCCGGCATGCCAACTGTTGGTCCTGCCTCCATTAGTTGCCTCCTAGAACACGTAGGAGGCACATCAGACCTATTTCATATCCCCGAGCCAACAGGGGGTTATACAGATTCTTATTATATTCAATAATCAATACAAAATAATATAGTAAAAAGAATTTAAATGTAATTTACCAGAACTGTATACAGTACTCCCTCACTATAAGGTGCCAGAGTATAAGGCCATCCTTTAATTAGGTGAGTATGATCATGGATCCCACTTCATTATTTAATAGTAATCATATATATTAAATACCTCAATATAAGACAACCTCACTATTAAAGCTATCCACTTTCTGGATCCCTTGAACAGCATTACAATGAGGGAGTACTGTAGCACTTACCCAATTACACTGGTCTACAATTTTTTTAGAAGTCGTCTGCTTCAGAAATAAATTGTGCTATTTATTAGGGATTTTGATGTGCTGAATTCAAATATGACAATTAAAACAACTGATTGGATACTGTTTCCAAGATATTTAAGTTTTTACATTTTACGTCTATGTATATTGTGTACATAGTAGACTTTTAATCATAAATTGTAAACCTAGGTCTTTTCATGTGTTTATGGTTGCTTTACATGATAATATTTCACCTGTCCTGTTTATGTAACACTTTAAAAAACAGCAAAAGGGTTATATAAATAAAAAATATATTCAAACAAAAGTCAAAAAACTATTATGTATATATAAGTACATGTACATAGTTTAGTCCTTATTCAGTGTCTACTCGGCACTTCTTGGCTTGTCTCTTGTATTCATTAAATGGAGCATCTCTTGTCACTGTCCAACAATAGTCTGCAAGCATTGATGGGCTCTATTTGCCCTGATAGTGTTTCTCCATTGTTGCAATGTCTTGGTGAAATTGCTTGCCATGTTCATCGCTCACTGCTCCACAGTTCAGTGGAAAAAAATCTAGATGAGAAAGCAAAAAATGTATCTTTAGTGACATGTTGCAACCAAGGCTTTTGTATGCCTTGAGGAGGTTTTCCACCAACTCCCTGTAGCTGTCTGCCTGTTGTTTCCGAGAAAATGTATTGCCACTAACTGGAAGGCTTTCCATGCCATTTTTTCCTTGCCATACAGTGCACGGTGAAATACATCATCTTGAAGAAGTTCATGAATCTGAGGACCAACATAGACACCTTCCTTTATCTTAGCTTCACTTAACTTTGGAAATTTTCCACGGAGGTACTTGAAAGCTGCTTGTGTTTTGTCCATGGCCTTGACAAAGTTCTTCATCAGACCCAGCTTGATGTGCAAGGGTGGTAACAAAATCTTCCTTGATTCAACAAGTGGTGGATGCTGAACACTTTTTATCCCAGGCTGCAATGACTGTCGGAGTGGCCAATCTCTCTTGATGTAGTGGGAATCTCTCGCACGACTATCCCATTCGCAGAGAAAACAGCAGTACTTTGTGTATCCAGTCTGCAGACCAAGCAAGAGAGCAAGAACCTTGAAATCACCACAAAGCTGCCACTGATGGTCATAGTTTATGCACCTCAAAAATCCCTGACAAGGTCATTCAGTTCACCTTGTGTTATGAGGTGTGGTTCAGAGGAGGAGGATGGGAGAAAATATGGGTCATGTGACATTGATGGTTCAGGAGTAGAAGTTTCATCCTCTTCCTCTTCCTTGTCTGACTCAAGTGAGAATGATTCTGGTGCATCAGGAACCGGCAGTCCTTCTCCGTGGGGTACTGGGCGTATAGCTGATGGAATGTTTAGATAATGCATAGTCTACTTTTTCTTCTTTGACACACCTTTCCCAACTGGAGGCACCATGCAGAAGTAACAATTGCTGATATGATCTGTTTGCTCTCTCCAAATTATTGGCACTGCAAAAGGCATAGATTTCCTTTTCCTGTTCAACCACTGGCAAAGATTTGTTACAGACTTGTTGCAGCATATGTGTGGGGCTCACCTCTTGTCCTGATCTCCAATTTTGCAGCCAAAATAAAGGTGATAGGCTTTCTTAACCATAGTGGTTATACTGAGCTTTTGTGATGCAAAAGTCACTTCACCACAAACATAGCAGAAGTTATCTGCATTGTTCACACAAGTACAAGGCATCTCGGCTCACTTTGGCTAAACAGAAATGTGTCCCTTTGCAAAATCAAACACTGACAAATAAGAGAGCACGACACTGTATGATTTGTAGAGCTGATATAGGGCAATTTCTTCAGCAGAGTGATGTAACCTTAGTTATGATTGCATTATCCATGACTTATAGGAATTACATGATGCAATTCATATCATGTATGATGCAATACCAGCGTCATATTGCATCATTCATTGTTTTGCCTAAAAAGCAAGTACTGTCCAAACCCAGTCATAGATTTATTCATAGATCCAGTCAAAGATGTATTTTAGTCATTTCTGGTTTAAATTGAGATCCCTTCCCTTTATAACTCACTTATCATCCACCATTCCCAAGTCAAGGGTCGTATATACTGACCCAGTATAATATCTTTAAAACTAGAGCCAATCAACAATTTTAAGCATCATTTGCGTTCTCAGTGACCCAGAATTAGTAAAGTTTGACAACATTTATTGCAGACGCATTTTTAGGTTTGTAGACCAGTGTTATATGAGAAATAGAACATTCATGATTATCTAGCTTAAAATTACTATGCACTAATAAAACCTTGAATTTATATGCTGGCATGGCAAGACATTTAGTTACATAAATATCATGTCATAGTCATCTGATACATAGTACTCCATATGGCACACACTGACCATTTAATTAGTCAGATGAACAATATGGTGGCCCATGTCACAAATGACCTTAAATTCCTCCTTGTCAAAAACATCCATACAAGGTCAGCATTTTGTTTGAAAACATCCATATGAGGTCAGTATTTTGTTTGATATATGGGTTTTATTAAGGGGACCAAGCAGTAAAGCTATCAAGGACAATATAGGTTTTCGGTACACAAAATTCCATAAAATTTACTTTTAAAGCAATCATGCAGAGAGCAATGCAGGCATCAAAATTTAAACTACCGTATATACTCCAGATCCAAATGCAAACAACATAGACCCTGATCTGCCATTGCATAATGCACCAGATCAGGGTCTGTGTTGTTTGTTGTAGTTATTAGTCCTTACAAACTGCATAGACCCAGATCTGCTGGTGCATTATGCAACAGCAGATCTGGGTCTATGCAGTTTGCAGTTGGTATCAGATTATATGCGAGTATATATGGTAAAGATATGGCATTTTATTAGCAACATCATTCACGTAAGATTCATACATTTTTACCTGAAACAATATGGACAGTGGTCTCCCCTCTTGAAGGGCCCATATCAATAGAGGCCACTCCTTGATCAGAGGCTGCCGTATCCAAGAAGAAAAGAGTATATTTTTACCATTTTGTACCCATCAAGGAAGTCAATCCCTTTTATTAGACCAACTTTTCAATGCAGAAGGGGTGACCTTATAAGAGGGCAACCACTGTAGATTTAAGAATTTGTTTTAAAATTTGTCACTACAATTTTCTATTTGATTACAAAAAAAAAAAGAGTCCCTCGACGGGACTTATGCTCTACTGGGCAAAATGAATTTCCAGGAATTCAAGATAAGACCATTTCTTCCTTTTAACTGCTGAGTGTTGAAACCATCTCGGATATTTTTCAGCAATAACAAGATTTTCAAATTAGCTGCTGTGGTAGGCATATTGAACATCAGATTGGCACCATTTTCATTTAGGAGAAAGTAGACATCATTAGAAATCTTTTGGTCAAAACCCCATGTCATAATGATCATCCATTCAGGGGGAGTAGTGACAGCAAGATTTTTAATACAGCTGTCATGGCACCCATAATGGATGTACAAATGGCACATTTTCATTTAGGACCAACTAGGTAATCATAAGAAGTCTACTGGTGAATACCATATGTTGATATAGCCATCCATTTGGGAGTAAAGATAACAATATTTTCCAGATAGCCACCATGGTGGTCATATTGAGGGTTAGTCATGTTCATTTAGGATCAAGTAGACACCATAAGAATTCTTCTGATGAAAATCCCATCATGTCAAAATGACTTTCCCTTTAAGAGGAGCAAAAACAAGATTTTCAGGATGGCCACATATTGGACATCAGCTTAGCACTATTTTAAGATCAACAAAACATTATAAGAAGTCTTTTAGTGAAAACCACATGATGTTATTACCATTCATTCAGGAGGAGTAGTGATAACAAGATTTTCAAGCTGGCCTCTGTGGCAGTCATATTAGACCCCAGATCAGCACCATTTTCATTCAGGATTATAAGAAGTCTTTTGGTGAAAACCCCATGTCAATATGACTTTCCATTCAGGAGTAGCAATAAAAAGATTTTCTAGATGGCTGCCATATTGGACATCAGATTAGCACCGTTTTCATTTAGGACCAAGTAGACATCTTAAGAAGTCTTTTAGTGAAATCTTCATGTTGATACAACCATCCATTCAGGAGGAGTAGCGACAACAAGATTTTCAAGATGACCACAGTGTCAGCCATATTGGACGTCAGATCAGCACCATGTTCATTTAAGACAAACTGGACATCATAAGAAGTCTTTTGGTGAAAACGCACATCAGTATAACTTTCCGTTATGGAGGAGTAGCAATAACAAGATTTTCAAGATGGCTGCCATAGCGGTCATATTGGATGCCAGATCAGCACCATTTTCATTTACGATCAACTAATCATTATAAGAAGTATTTTAGTGTAAACCCCATGTTAATGCGACCAGCCATTCTGGAGGAGTAGCAGTAAAAAGATTTTCAAGATGACTGCCATATTAAATTTCAGATTGGCACCATTTTCATTTAGGATCAACTAAATATTATAAGAAGTCTTTTAGTAAAAACCCCATGTTGATATGACCATCCATTCAGGAGTAGCTATAACAAGATTTTCAAGATGGCCACTGTGGCTGTCATATTGGATGTGCGAGCAGCACCATTTTCATCTAGAACCAACTGAACCATGGGATGAATGTGTGTGTAAAGTTTCATGGCAATCCTCCAAGTAGTTTATTAGGAGAAGCGATAACAAACTTGTACTAATGGATGGATGGCAGTCGACAGACAACGGACAACAGACCACCCCATAAGCTCTTCTGGTCTATGTCCAGTAGACTTAATAATAAAAAAGCCGTCACAAAGAAATGTGCACAAACGTATTTGGAGAGTGTTTAATTTCATTAAGGTGTAAAATACAAATGTTATCCTAGAGATGGGCTCTATGAATGTAAACTTCAAAGTAAACAACCTCCCAATACCTGTATAATTGACTCTGGACAGAGGATTGTCTTGAACTCTATGTACCCCATATCAACTATAAAGCTGTCCATACAAGTTTAAGAGGTCACTTCAAATATGACAGAATGTTTCAGACCTAGTCAATTGTTGTTGAAGTTTTAGAAACTAATACAAAATAGATTGTTTGTTCTAGTGGCAGTTGATAAAATATTTTTATCTATTTCTAATTGCAATAATGCATGCTAGGTATTACTAGCAGTCAGAATTAATTATATAATGTATAGTTTCTATCATACTCATTTTGATGTCATATCATCAAAATACACTATAATAATCAAAGTGGGAGCATAAACCATAAATGTTTATTTAAAAAGTTAAAATTCAACAACCTTCACTTGTGGAAGCTCTCCATTATTATTTTGTTTTTAAATAAGAAGTTTATTTTTACAGTAGGTTCTAGAAGAACTTCAGCACAAACACTAATATGACAATTTGAAACATATTTACATTCAAATCATGCCTAAAATTAAAAATTCATACTATAATATTAAAAGTTTTTATTACTAACTATTCACAAGCTCTCTTAGACACCAGTGAAAGTCTCCTGTTACTTTTGTTACTAAGTAACAGTCTTTTTCAAAATCTCCTATATAACTTGCATCAATCAAAAGTGACTTAGCACCACACAATATTAAATATGAGCACTCACTTAACTACTTCATATCCTACTGGACTATTTCTCGCATGATAAGACCAGGTGGCCATTTTACATGTATGACCCCCATGATAAGACAAGGGGGCCATTTTACATGTAGGATATCATACAAGTGTATGATTCCTATCATAAGACAAGGGAGCCATTTTACATGTAGGATATCATACAAGTGTATGACTCCCATGATAAGACAAGGGAGCCATTTTATATGTTGGATATCATACAAGTGTATGACTCCCATCATAAGACAAGGGAGCCATTTTACATGTTGGATATCATACAAGTGTATGACTCCCATGATAAGACAAGGGAGCCATTTTACATGTAGGATATCATACAAGTGTACTACTCCCAGGATAAGACCAGGGAGCCAACCCAATAAATTTGTCAAAGAGTAGAGGATGGGCTTATTAAGAGACAAAGATATTTTTAGTACATACATGTTTTTGCTAATATTTTGTAAACATGGTGGTGGTGGTTCATAGTTTGTTTGCTTGGTTGGTTTTAATGTTATTTTTAACACGTTATTGGCTTTATCACACTACGGAAATGGAAGCTAAGTGCCTTTCCCAAGGATACATGAAGTCAACTGACCCAGGCTGACCTTGGAGGGTATCAAACCCACAACCCTTGGAGAACAAATTTGATGCTCCACCAAGTGGGCTACCATGGCTCCCTGGTGGTGGTGGATGTAGTGTCATCATGTGTGTATTCTCCATTTGTATTGATCATTATCATGTGTGTATTGTCCATTTGCATTGGTTATCATCATGTGTGTATTGTCCATTTGTATTGCTCATCATCATGTGTGTATTGTCCATTTGTATTGATGGATGTGGGGTCATCATCATGTGTGTATTGTCCATTTGTATTGGTCATAATGTGTGTATTGTCCATTTGTATTGTGGATGTGGGGTCATCATCATGTGTGTATTGTCCATTTGTATTGATCATCATCATGTGTGCATTGTCCATTTGTATTGATGGATGTGCGGTCGTCATCATCATATGTGAATTGTCCATTTGTATTGATGGATGTGGAGTCGTCACCTTGTGTGTATTATCTATTGGTATTGATGGATTTGGGATCATCATTATGTGTGTATTGTCCATTTGTATTGATGGATATGGGGTCATCATCATATGTGAATTGTCCATTTGTATTGATGGATCTGGGGTCATCATCATGTATGTATTGTCCATTTGTATTGATGGATGTGAGGTCATCATCATGTGTGTATTGTCCATTTGTATTGATGTGGGGTCATCATGATGTGTGTAATATAACCATTGGACTACTCAATATTTATTGACACATATCAACAGACATTTGACACATATCAACATGGACATTTGACACATATCAACATGAACATTTGACACATATCAACATGGACATTTGACAAATATCAACATGGACATTTGACACATCAACATGAACATTTGACACATATCAACATGAACATTTGACACATATCTACAGGGACATTTGACAAATATCAACATGGACATTTGACACATATCAACATGAACATTTGACACATATCAACATGAACATTTGACACATATCAACATGGACATTTGACACATATCAACACGGATGGACATTTGAGACATATCAACACGGATGGACATTTGAGACATATCAACATGGACATTTGACACATATCAACATGGACATTTGACACATATCAACACGAATATTTAATTAAATTCCATTTTCTCTAGTGATATTAAATTTTGATGAATGATTGGGAACTGACCACAAGATTTACATGATAATCAGTTTAAAATCAAAGTTTAATTCGATTCAAATTTCAATATTAAAGATTTAAAACATATTATATCTAATTTGTATTTAAAGCGAAGCTATTCATTAAAATCTATCCATTAAAAATTCTGAAAACGAGTTCAGAAACTGCTTAATATCAAAAAGAAAAATAAGATTCTAAAAAAGTGTTGTCTGCTACTATATCTGTAGAAATTCTTAAATTCATTGCATCAAACAAACAGTGAAACCTGCCTTAGCAGACTACTCCATACAAAGAAAACCTGCTTATAAAAGGACAGTGCTTAGGGATCCCTTATCTAATTACTCCTAAAAAAGTGCATAGATTCAGATCTGCTGGCACATTATGTGATGGCAGATCTGGGTCTATACAATCTGCAGTTGGATCTGACTTGTATGCAAGTATATACGGTACATATAAAGGGTAATTGTCTATAAAGGACAGATTGATGTAGTCCTTTCTGTGTTTTTTATGGGCCGATTTCCCTGTAGATCCACAATCAGAAGAGGGTTACATGGATTATGTATGCATCATTGGTTGTCCAGATAACCAATAATGTCATTCATAATCAGCTACATTTCCAGGGTCACGCCTTCAGTCCTGATCATCGATACATCAACATAACTGGCATCCATATATTGATTGTACAACTATAAATGTTTTTCTAAAAAGGCAAAAATACTGCTGTGAAGATATCAGCTATGTCTGGCCATGTCAACAAATTTAAAATGGAAAAACAATCATACCCTATTATTTATGTAAAATTAAACACGTGCACAAACTAAAATTTGTACATAGAGTGTTTGGTCCCTTTTCTTAGATTTGCAGGTAGTGGGGGAAACAAATATACAGTTTCAACCATTTCTGCATGTTATTTAAAAAAGTCTTCATAGATTGGAATAAAATTATCAATATTATTGTTTCAAGCTTCTTTGATTATATATAAGACCATACAAATGGCAATTTTACCAGTGAAAGGAAAAAGGAAATTTGAAACAGTATGCAGAATGGATGCAAATGAAATGATGAATGTAATGGAGAACACAAATGCAGAATGCAGAATGATGAATGATAAATGACAACAAAATGAAACACAAATGTATTTCAAAATGGATTTGAGAATCTATTTACCTGCATTTTGGCTGCTGCTAAATTTCCCATAGCCAAAAGCCCTTTTGCATCATAATCAGGGATCAGGTTCTTTATTTTTTACTGTGACAATTTTTTTCACTACTTTTAAGCTGTGAAATAACCACCACCATTGATGTGATTACATCACCAGTTGTTGTGTCTGTAGTTTTTATTTGAATCAAATGAAAAAAGAAATAAAATTTGCTGACAAATATTCTACAATTATACTTTTTCCAATTATTGCAGTTGCTATTATATTTTTTAAATTTATTTTAAAGTCAGCTGATCCTACTAAACTCACCTTAAATAGGTTACTTTTAACAAGTCATACTGACAGAAAGTCTGTTTTCTATGCTTTCTATTGATGTATTGTCAAAGATATTTTCTCGAAATTCAAATTTATTAGTGGCCCTCTACTAAGGATGGCACTAATATCTGAAAACAGCCTATATATAACGCACCTAGTGGCCATCTACTAAGGCTGACTCTGATATCATTTGAAAACAGTCAATATATGAGCACCTAGTGGCCCTCTACTAAGGTTGACACTAATATCGGAAAACAACCTTTATATGAGTACATAGTGGCCCTCTACTGAGGCTGACACTGATATCATCGGAAAACAACCTTCATATGAGCACATACTCACTGCCAACTGTAGCCCTCTACTGAGGTTGACACTGATATCATCGGAAAATAGCCTATAAACGAGCACATAGTGGCCCTCTACTAGGTTGACAGTGATATTGGAAAACAGCCTATATCGGAGCACATAGTGACCCTCTACTAAGGCTGACAATGATATCATCTGAAGAGTCTCAGTATATGAGCAAATAGTGGCCCTCTACTAAGGCTGACACTGATATCATTGGAAAACAGCCTATATACGAGCTCATATTGTCCCTCTACTAAGGATGACACTGATATCATTTGAAAACAGCCTACATAGGAGCACATTGTGAGTGGTCCTCTACTGAGGTTGACACTGATATCATCGGAAAACAACCTTTATATGAGTACATAGTGGCCCTCTACTGAGGTTGACACTGATATCATCGGAAAACAACCTTTATATGAGTACATAGTGGCCCTCTACAAAGGTTGACACTGATATCATCGGAAAACAACCTTTATATGAGTACATAGTGGCCCTCTACTGAGGTTGACACTGATATCATCGGAAAACAGCATATATACGAGCACATTGTGGCCCTCTACTAGGTTGACAGTGATATTATTGGATAACAGCCTATATCTGAGCACATAGTGATCCTCTACTAAGGCTGACAATGATGTCATCTGAAAACAGTCAAAATATGAGCAAATAGTGGCCCTCTACTAAGGTTGACACTGATATCATCGGAAAACAACCTATATTTGTACGAGCACATATTGTCCCTCTACTAAGGATGACACTGATATCATCGGAAAACAGCCTTTATATGAGCACATAGTGACCCTCTACTGAGGTTGACACTGATATCATCGGAAAACAGCCTATATACGAGCACATAGTGGCCCTCTACTAAGGCTGACAATGATGTCATCTGAAAACAGTCAAAATATGAGCAAATAGTGGCCCTCTACTAAGGTTGACACTGATATCATCGGAAAACAGCATATATACGAGCACATATTGTCCCTCTACTAAGAATGACACTGATATCATCGGAAAACAGCCTATATACGAGCACATAGTGGCCCTTTACTAGGTTGACAGTGATATTATTGGATAACAGCCTATATCTGAGCACATAGTGACCCTCTACTAATGCTGACAATGATGTCATCTGAAAAGTCAAAATATGAGCAAATAGTGGCCCTCTACTAAGGTTGACACTGATATCATCGGAAAACAACCTATATTTGTACGAGCACATATTGTCCCTCTACTAAGGATGACACTGATATCATTGGAAAACAACCTTCATATTAGCACATAGTGGCCCTCTACTGAGGTTGACACTGATATCATCGGAAAACAGCCTTTATATGAGCACATAGTGACCCTCTACTGAGGTTGACACTGATATCATCGGAAAACAGCCTATATACGAGCACATAGTGGCCCTCTACTAAGGCTGACAATGATGTCATCTGAAAACAGTCAAAATATGAGCAAATAGTGGCCCTCTACTAAGGTTGACACTGATATCATCGGAAAACAGCATATATACGAGCACATATTGTCCCTCTACTAAGGATGACACTGATATCATCGGAAAACAGCATATATACGAGCACATAGTGGCCCTCTACTAGGTTGACAGTGATATTATTGGATAACAGCCTATATCTGAGCACATAGTGACCCTCTACTAAGGCTGACAATAATGTCATCTGAAAACAGTCAAAATATGAGCAAATAGTGGCCCTCTACTAAGGTTGACACTGATATCATCGGAAAACAGCATATATACGAGCACATATTGTCCCTCTACTAAGGATGACACTGATATCATCGGAAAACAGCCTATATACGAGCACATAGTGGCTCTCTACTAGGTTGACAGTGATATTATTGGATAACAGCCTATATCTGAGCACATAGTGACCCTCTACTAAGGCTGACAATAATGTCATCTGAAAACAGTCAAAATATGAGCAAATAGTGGCCCTCTACTAAGGTTGACACTGATATCATCGGAAAACAGCATATATACGAGCACATATTGTCCCTCTACTAAGGATGACACTGATATCATCGAAAACAACCTTTATATGAGCACATAGTGGCCCTCTACTAAGGTTGACACTGATATCATTGAAAAATAGCTTATATACGAGCACATAGTGGCCCTCTACTAGGTTGACAGTGATATTGGAAAACAGCCTATATCTGAGCACATAGTGACCCTCTACTAAGGCTGACAATGATGTCATCGAAAACAACCTTTATATGAGCACATAGTGGCCCTCTACTAAGGTTGACACTGATATCATTGAAAAATAGCTTATATACGAGCACATAGTGACCCTCTACTAGGTTGACAGTGATATTGGAAAACAGCCTATATCTGAGCACATAGTAACCCTCTACTAAGGCTGACAATGATGTCATCGAAAACAACCTTTATATGAGCACATAGTGGCCCTCTACTAAGGTTGACACTGATATCATTGAAAAATAGCTTATATACGGGCACATAGTGGCCCTCTACTAGGTTGACAGTGATATTGGAAAACAGCCTATATCTGAGCACATAGTGACCCTCTACTAAGGCTGACAATGATGTCATCTGAAAACAGTCAAAATATGAGCAAATAGTGGCCCTCTACTAAGGTTGACACTGATATCATCGGAAAACAACCTATATACATGTATGAGCACATATTGTCCCTCTACTAAGGATGACACTGATATCATCGGAAAACAGCCTTTATATGAGCACATAGTGGCCCTCTACTAGGTTGACAGTGATATTGGAAAACAGCCTATATCTGAGCACATAGTGACCCTCTACTAAGGCTGACAATGATGTCATCTGAAAACAGTTAAAATATGAGTAAATAGTAGCCCTCTACTAAGGTCGACACTGATATCATCGGAAAACAGCATATATACGAGCACAAAGTGACCCTCTACTAAGGCTGACAATGATGTCATCTGAAAACAGTTAAAATATGAGTAAATAGTAGCCCTCTACTAAGGTCGACACTGATATCATCGGAAAACAGCATATATACGAGAAGATATTGTCCATCTACTAAGAATGACACTGATATCATCGAAAACAACCTTTATATGAGCACATAGTGGCCCTCTACTAAGGTTGACACTGATATAATTGAAAAATAGTCCATAAAGGAGCACATAGTGACCCTCTACTAAGGCTAACACTGATAAGGCCACAATAAAAGTATGTTTCCTATTGCACTGTTTTGAAAATTAGGGTAGGCAAGTAGGTTTTTTTTTTTTTTATAAACATTATATATAAATCAAATAGTATTTCAAGCACTTCAAAGTACTGGGTAAAACAGGCTCAATTAGATGCACATATCAATTTCGGCAATGTGATTTTTTTCACTGAAAAAATTTGGGGGGGTGGGGGGGAAGTGCTAGGGTTGGCAATGAAAAACAGGGACAGTTGGCCAAATGGAAACTTTTTTTTTTTGGCCTGACATCTGAAACCAGCCTATATATGAGCACCAACTTTGGACTCCAAAAGATATATGAACAAGGATATTCAAAAAAAAACTGGACACAACTTTACAGCCAATAACTATTTGGACCACAAATCATTAAATTTGTTGAGAAACTATGCACTACAAAATAATACCAAACCGTGCCTGTCTTATACAGAACATGGTAGCATACATGGGTGTGTACAGCACAAGCTGATGAAGTTTGCATCTAGGGTTATTAATATTAATGTGGAATCTGTCAGGTGGTGACAGGTAAAAATGACCACTGACAGTGTGAGCTTAACCTTCATAATTTATTTGCCATTGCGTCCAACAAATTTCTAAATGTGGTGAGGAACCAACCATTTAATTGGGGGGGGGGGGGCTGGACTTTTCGTTCAAGCCAGGATATTTGTAAAACTTTAATATAATGAATACAAATAGATTTATTTTTTTAAATCAAGGCAAGAATATTTTTTCAAGCTATTTGGGGGCCAGAAAGTTAAATGGTCAGTCCCTGATAGCCAAGTGGGCTACTAGGCAAAGAATAGGGTAGCCCAGCTTGAATTCGGTAGGTTTGAGAAGGCAACACTTAATATGAACTGTCAGCTTAAAAACTTTTCATTTTGCTTGTTATGAATTATTAGATATTATTCATCTATTTTAAATATTTTAGTTTTGATTTTAAAAAATGAAGAAAACATTATGCATACCTGCACTGTGTGGGAAAACAAAATCTCAAGAATTTTTCACTGTCTTGCAGTTGTTGTTTTTTTTAATTTCTTGTAAAGAGATGTGAAAAACAGAGATTTTTTTATTGTGATATCTCTACCCAATAGACCATAGTGTTCAACAAGTGCTTTCATAATAAGATACATGTTTGGGTAATTTAAAACAATCATGATTGTGTGTGCGTGTATGTGTGTGTGTGTGTGTATATATATATATATATATATATATATATTCATATTCCACACAATCTGCAACTTGCTAAGATAGGGTAAAAGTAACCCAAAGGCCAATTTATTTACATTTGGCATCAGTGAAAACAGATTACTTAAGAATAAAAACACGATATCAGAGAATGTACTAAAATCTCAGAATATTTTTTTCAAATCTCAGTCTGGTACTCGGAAAGTATCACAGGTATGATATGGTATAGCAGCCCACTAGACTACCTGACTTCAACATATGGAAACCCAGATCCAGCATTTTAGTAGCCCACTGGACCACCTGACTTCAACATACACTGTATGGTAACCCAGATCTAGCATTTTTGTAGCCGACAGGACTACCTGACTTCAACATATGGTAGCCCAGACCAGCATTTTAGTATCCCACTGGACTATCTGACTTTAAAATACAGTAGCCCAGACCAGCATTTTAGCAGCCCCTGGACTATTTGACTTCAACATATGGTAACCCAGACCAGCATTTTAGTAGCCCCTGGACAACCTGACTTCAACATATGGTAGCCCAGATCTAGCATGTTAGTAGCCCCTTGACCACCTGACTTCAACATATGGTAGCCCAGACCAGCATTTTAGTATCCCACTGGACTACCTGACTTCAACATATGGTAGCCCAGATCTAGCATGTTAGTGGCCCCTGGACTACCTGACTTTTTGGCAGCCCAGATCTAGGATTCTGGTAGCCCCAGGCACAAGATTTGTCTTACTCTAACCATAATGATGAGATAATACTTCCTCAAATGTATTTGCCAAATGGCTCTTTGAATGCATGTATTTTTTTTTTTATTTCTGACATCTTTGAGCACAAAGATTAATCCACATCATGAACTTTATCTGAGCACATATAATACATTATATACTCGCTATAATTCAAGTCCAACTGCAAACTGCATAGATCCAGATCTACCATCACATAAAGCACTGGCAGATCTGGGTCTATGCACCAGTTTGTTTGAAGCAATCAATAGAACAAATAACAAAGACCCTGATCTGCTGACACATTATGCGATGGCAGATGAGGATCTATGTTGTTTGCAGTTGGGCTCAACTTATAAGCCAGTGTATATGGTAGGTATGTAGTTGCAAAAGTCGTCTGATCAGATCCAAAAATAAAACTATCATCGTCAAATAGGGAATTTCATACTTGAATAAGCCTTCACACCAGAAGTCATGAAAACTGGCTTTAACTAAGAAACCAACCATTTAATTTTCAATGGTGGGGGGTATCTGGGATTTTCTTTCTCATTGGATATTTTTTCTTCTTTCATCTCAAGATATTTTTTTCAAGTAATACTATGGACAATATTAGTTTTTTTTTCTTCCTACAAATTAGAGCAAGAGTATTTGTTAAAGCTAGCTGAGGGTGTCGGAAATGTTTTTTTTCTTCACACAATTCCCAAGCCCCCCCCCCCCATGAAAATTAAATGGTCAGTCCCTAATGAGCAACGGACTTTGACTTGTACCGATACTTACAAAGATAATACAAGTTACCCTTGTATTTTCTATACTTTAAAAAAATAATTTTAATATACTGAAGTCCAAAAGAAATGCTGTACATGAATTAAAAACTGGTTATATGTACAAGCTACACATAAATACTGGTTATATGTAAAAAGCTCCACAGTTTTCTGAACTGCTTACCTGCATGAAGATATCCTTCCTTTAAATTCTGTAGTCTTGTTCTTCTGTGCCATCAAAGAACAGTAATGGTAATGAAGAGCTGGAGTGTGTTGTGACATACTGGTTTGAAGATGTCAGCACCATGTGGACCCTTCCATCCCCTTTCTGTACAAACCCATGGGTTGAATTTACTCTGTAACTGAATCCCACTGTAAGGACCCAACAAGCTACAAGAGGACACTGAAAGAGTTAAAGAGGAAGATAAAAGAGTCAGTTTGGCCAAAGTGACACAATGGTACTTTGTAATAAAACAACGAGTGGTTTCTAAATACTTGCGCTTTAATACTGAGGTAAAAATGTACAAAAGAAATCAGCAGAGCATTTAATACCACAACTGAAAATTATGACAATGGGAAATGTAGCTTTACTGACAATATTCTGTTACCACACTCACAGATAAACATGAACTTTATCACAATTCCATCAGATCCAGATAGCAAGTTTAGTATTGCTGTAGTTCTTAAATTATGACTTCAAGTTTAGCAATGTCACATCACTGAAACAAACAGCTTGTCAATAGTTTCAAGAAAAAGATACACCTTATAGCATAAAAGACTAGCTTGATAGCACATGCTGTGGACTAACACATGAATTACAGAGTAGCTTGATAGCACTTGCTGTGGACTGACACATGAATTACAGAATAGCTTGATAGCACATGATGTGGACTAACACATGAATTACAGCGTAGCTTGATAGCATATGCTGACACATGATTTACAGAATAGCTTGATAGCACATGCTGTGGACTAACACATGAATTAGAGTAGCTTGATAGCACATGCTGTGGACTGACACATGATTTACAGAATAGCTTGATAGCACATGCTGTGGACTAACATATGAATTACAGACTAGCTTGATAGCACATGCTGTGGACTGACACATGATTTACAGAATATCTTGATAGCACATGCTGTGAACTAACACATGAATAACAGAATAGCTTGATAGCACATGCTGTGGACTGACACATGAATTACAGAGTAGCTTGATAGCACATGCTGTGGATTGATACATGATTTACAGAGAAGACTGATAGCACATGATGTGGTCCAACACATGAATTACAGAGTAGCTTGATAGCACATGCTTTGAACTGACACATGATTTACAGAGAACTTTGATAGCACATGCTTTGGACTGACATATGAATTACAGAGAAGACTGTTAGCACATGTTGTGGACTGACACATGGATTACAGTGTAGCTTGA
Organism: Margaritifera margaritifera; assembly: GCA_029931535.1. Classification (NCBI taxonomy): domain Eukaryota; kingdom Metazoa; phylum Mollusca; class Bivalvia; order Unionida; family Margaritiferidae; genus Margaritifera; species Margaritifera margaritifera. The sequence goes on from JAQPZY010001695.1 coordinate 4,138,355, forward strand.
TAGCACATGCTATTGATTCACATGAATTACAGAGTAGCTTGATATCACATGTGGTGGACTGACACATGAATCACAGAGCAATTTGATAGCACATGCTGTGGACTGACACATGAATTATGGAATACCAGTAGCTTCATATCATATGCTATGGACTGACTCCTGAATAACAGAGTAGCTTGATAGCAGATGCCGAAGACTGACACATGAATTACAGGGTCAGGGGTCAAACTAGACTTGAAATTTAGGGAGAAGTGACTTCTCCTTTTGGACAGAATAAGGAGAAGTGAGAGCAAAACAGGGAGAAGTCCCAGCGATACAAAAAACAATATATATATATATATATATATATATATATATATATATATATATACGTATGTGTGTGTGTGTTATGGTTCTCTTATTTGAATTGTGTCCTGTATTTCTCATTATGCATATTTGCATTTAAGATTAGTTTTAAGCAATATTTCATCTTCAAATAGAAAAGTATCTATGTTGTATGTATATTATAAACACATTTTGTAAGTGTATGAATGTATTATACTCATATGCAGTATATTCATACTTAAAAGTGTGTATGTTTAGATGGAGAGAAAATGCAATGTATTTTGGCCATATGACTTCAAAAAAGCATAGCAAAAACTATACATTGTGATTAATTTTAACTGACAGGAGCACCTAGATTAGAGTATTGTAATTACAAATAGGTAAAAATAATTAAGCAACTGCCAGCTAAAGAACAAATTAAATTTTTTATTAGTTTCTTCACTTGAAAATGTCAGCTGAAAACATTTCAAAATTAGTTTGAAACAACCCCTATATTAGGTTATAACACGCACATGAGAGCACATGTAAATGTGTCTTCAAGATTATAGTGTTCATCCATACAAACCACAGTGATCACTGATGAGTAATCTCATCTTTACAGCGGCATTTTGAGGGAGTTGATTCTGAATTAAATGTGAATCTTTTGACTGTCATTTTTTGGTATTGTTTTTAAAAGTAGTTGCATCTATTTTTAGAAACAGGGATTTTCTTCATATGACCACTCACATTCTAGCTTCATTGCAACAATCCCAATATAGGATTGACAATTTATGGTTTTAATATTTGTATATGTGCTCGTAATAATGTCATGTATTGGTTGGATATTTTTTTTCTTAGCTACTCTTTCTCGTATTTGCACAAATATGTGTGATGTAAGCTAACAACCTTGACCTTAAGTTACAGTGCTTATCAATTCGACAACATAGAATTGTCCCATACGTTTCTGACCAACAAATGTTTATTTTTAGGCTAAATCTTTTATCACATAATAGTTACACTTTGCCTTCTACGAATTGTATAATTTCCTTAATGTATGTGCCCAATGAATTACAAAAAGTGACGTCTAATGAAGACATACTTCCAAGACAGCGATGTCCACCATTATTACCCCATAGCAGGTTCACTTATGGTTTCAAACTGATTGTATAAAGAAAATAATGCAAGTACGGCTGTTATAATCTTCAATAGATATATTTAGAAAGTGCTTTCACCTATTCTATTCTTAAAACACAAATTGTTATTTACATATAGATGATTTAGTTTCAAAACAAAAGTTATAAAGTTTTCATCAACAAATGCTAACTTGCGGAAATCGGGCAGCGATATCTTGCGGGGGGAAAGAGTTAATTGGTCAATCAGCTATTAAAACATGCCTGTGAATGTGCAAGAGTTTGTTTTGTCTGCGCAATTGATATGAACACATGCTAAAGCAACATGCCTTCCATTTCGCCTGGGGCTTAACACTACTTGGCTTGGTTGAGGGAGCATCTCAAAAGCATTAAACTACAGGCACTCGGTGTAGATCTAAAAAAATAAATAAATATACAGGGCGAAGTCGTTTTCGCTTTCCTAATATAAGAAGGCGAAGTTTACATTTTTTCAGTGACTTAGTCGCCCACATCGTCTGGTAGCGTGACCCCTGCAGAGTAGCTTGATAGCACATGCTGTGGACTGACATATGAATTAAAGAGAAGCTTGACAGCAGATGCTGTGGACTGGCACATGAATTACAATGAAGCTTGATATCACATGTTATGGAGTGACACATGAATTACAAAGAAGCTTGATAGTACATAATATGGAGTGACACATGAATTACAATGAAGCTTGATAGCACATGTTATGGACTGACACATGAATTACAAAGAAGCTTGATAGTACATGATATGGACTGACACATGAATTACAATGAAGCTTGATATCACATGTTATGGAGTGACACATGAATTACAAAGAAGCTTGATAGTACATAATATGGACTGACACATGAATTACAATGATGCTTGATAGCACATGTTATGGACTGACACATGAATTACAAAGAAGCTTTACAGTACATGTTATGGACTGACATGAATTACAAAGAAGCTTGACAGTACATGATATCGACTGACACATGAATTACAATGAAGCTTGATAGCACATGGTATGGACTGACACATGAATTACAATGAAGCTTGATGGCAGATGCTGTGGACTGGCACATGAATTACAATGAAGCTTGATGGCAGATGCTGTGGACTGGCACATAAAATTACAATGAAGCTTGATAGTACATGATATGGACTGACACATGAATTACAATGAAGCTTGATAGTACATGATATGGACTGACACATGAATTACAATGAAGCCTGATAGCACATGTTATGGACTGACACATGAATTACAAAGAAGCTTGATAGTACATGATATGGACTGACACATGAATTACAATGAAGCTTGATAGTACATGTTATGGACTGACACATGAATTACAAAGAAGCTTTATAGTACATGTTATGGACTGACATGAATTACAATGAAGCTCGATAGTACATGATATGGACTGACACATGAATTACAATGAAGCTTGATAGCACATGGTATGGACTGACACATGAATTACAATGAAGCTTGATAGCACATGATGTGGACTGGCACATGAATTACAATGAAGCTTGACAGCAGATGCTGTGGACGGGCACATGAATTACAATGAAGCTTGACGGCAGATGCTGTAGACTGGCACATGAATTACAATGAAGCTTGATAGCACATGTTATGGACTGACACATGAATTACAAAGAAGCTTGATAGTACATGATATGGACTGACACATGAATTACAGAGAAGCTTGATAGCAGATGCTGTGGACTGACACATGAATTACCCGGTACAAAGAGGCTTGATAGCACATGCTGTGGACTGACACATGAATTACAAAGAAGCTTGATAGCACATGCTGTGGACTGACACATGAATTACAAAGAAGCTTGATAGCACATGCTGTGGACTGACACATGAATTACAAAGAAGCTTGATAGTACATGATATGGACTGACACATGAATTACAGAGAAGCTTGATAGCAGATGCTGTGGACTGACACATGAATTACCCGGTACAAAGAGGCTTGATAGCACATGCTGTGGACTGACACATGAATTACAAAGAAGCTTGATAGCACATGCTGTGGACTGACACATGAATTACAAAGAAGCTTGATAGCACATGCTGTGGACTGATACATGAATTACAGAGTAGCTTGATAGCAGGTACTGTGGACTGACACAAAAATTATGGAGTAGATTGATAATACATGCTGTGGACTGACACATGAATTATGGAGTAGATTGATAATACATGCTGTGGACTGACACATGAATTATGGAGTAGATTGATAATACATGCTGTGGACTGACACATGAATTATGGAGTAGATTGATAATACATGCTGTGGACTGACACATGAATTATGGAGTAGATTGATAATACATGCTGTGGACTGACACATGAATTATGGAGTAGATTGATAATACAAGCTGTCGACTGACACATTAATTATGGAGTAAACTGATAGGAATTACTGAGTAGCTTGATAGCGCATGCTGTGGATTGGCACATAAATTACAATCATGCTTGTTAAAAATCTGAAGCAAATCTACACGTGATCAAAAGTTATAAAGGACAGTGAAAATCAGAAAATCAATTTTTTCATCTTCAAAATACTTTTAACTGTTTTTGGTTGTCCTATTTTTATCCATGCAATTTTTTCAAAAGAAAAACACAGACTATATTACACAGGCCATCAGGACATGTCTCAATATTCTTTTGTTGCAAACCTCTTCCTTAAGCTTCCACTCTCTCTTTCCCTTGTATGTGTTGTTACATTATTCTGATTTTTTTCCACATCAATTCAGTTTGGTACTTTACAAAATGTTGTTGACAGTCTTGTGTTCAGAATCAACTTCTCATAAATTCTGGGCTGTCCTGCAGTCAGTCTTTCAGTAAGTGTAAGTTTTCTTAATGAACATGGCAAACCTTTTTAGCAAAAATTCATTTTTGACTTAAGTGAAGAATTTCACTTTAGTCGAAGAGATTATATAGCTTATTATGTCTCTACTTCAGTCAAAAAGAATTTTACTTAAGTAAAAATGTATTAAAACAGTTTGCCAAAAATGCACTGTGTAAGGCACCATTTTAGGCTTATTTGCCATATTTATTAAGGGGGGGGGTCAGAGTTTATTTATCATTTAATATAGAATAATACGATATGTGGACAGACAGGAGTACAAGTAATTTTTATATCCTCTTTTAGATTCTCAAACTTTATTTGCCAATACACAATGTACTTGACAACCCAGTGTATCGTTATTTCCTCTTCTTACTTCCAAGTTGAGTGCTGAAGAAATCACAATTGTTGCCTATGCAAGCTGGAATTACCAGTAGCATGGTCATTTTGTTTGCTACAATGTTCACTTTTACAGTGAGAAAATTAGGTCAAAAGCAAGAACTCGCTGAATTTTATTTTGACCAAAATAAAATACGCTCAAAACTATCTTTACAATAATATCAATAATCTTTCTCTAAAAGCTTTAACTAAGCAATATTTGCTGTCGATGATTTATATTATGATTTAGTATATGATTTAAATTACTTCTATAGTACCACTAAGTATTTTGTTTGATAGTAAACTGATAGAAAAATGTATAGAAGCTTATGCATGTCTGAGTACACAATATGTATAGTGTACGTGTAGAATGGAGTGGCACTATATTTCTACTACATATGATTATTTCATTGGTAAGATTATTGTTATGCAGTAAGAAGACATGCCTTTGTTGATAGTAAGGTAAATACAGGGCACCATAGAAAATATACGCAGGCAAAATATTACTAAACACCAGATACTCAAATGAACGCTTTAGTTATTAGCACAAATAGTGGGTGTTCAAACTGATATCTATTCATTGTTGCAAAACACATCCTGGATTTCATCATAGTTTAAAAGAACAAAAGAAAGTCAAATAGGTCATGGACTACCGTAATGTTTTTCTACAACTGTCACATTTTGAGGTTTTGGCGCTTTTAGTAATACCACTGGATACTGGTGAACCAAGCTTTCTTTTTATAATATACTTACACTTAGTCCTACATTATGAGATGTAGACCCAGACTGGTATTATGGAGGGGAGGGGGGGGGGTTGTAGGACTAAGATACTGACCAATGGAATGAGATTTTCGTCCAAACCACGGCATTCATTTTCCTTCTACCTCAAGATAATTTATTTTTTTCAAACTAATATAATGGGTTATTTTTGTTCTATAAATCTGAGCACAAATATTTTTTCAAGCTGTTTGAGTGCCGCAAGTTCTGTTTTTAAAAATATCACAGGTCACCCTGCCCCCCCCCCCCCCCTCCACCAAATGAAATGGTCGGACACTTGGGTCTTCAACTAACATTATACGGTGAATGTGCAATGTATGTTACCGACTGTCCCCTTTGTGTTCTACAATGTAAGACGTCGACCCATAGCGTTATCATGGTCGGTCGACTTTCATAACTCGGAGATGGGGGGGGGGGGGGGGGGGGGCCGTCGTCACTAAATTGGTCGTCGTTTTGCACTGGAGCACTACAAACCTACATGCGCCTTCTGGGGGTCACTGTCTTTATTTATATTTGAAGAAAAACACATTTTTCATACTGAAATCTCCACAATTACGATATATGTTTGATGCTATCTATTTGGTGAGTTCAATTTTCGTGTTTCGTTGCGTATAGATTTACCTATTTCCTCAGCCTTACCTCTTTCTTGAGAGCGTTGGTTGCCCGCGAATATTGGCTTCCCGGAAAGTCAGTAAATTGACGAAAGCGCCACCTACATCGAATAGTCAAACTTTCATTATAAATCATATTCAGCATTTTTAATTCCAAAATTAGCTAATGTATGGTTACACTCTTCGACATAAGAATATCGAAATAATGAGAATATGAAACTATAGTCAGTCCAAAAGTTGTCGATTTATAACAACTTGTAATAAAAGGTTACGCCCATGCAGTACCTCCGTAACCAGTGCTGGATTACCCAATAGGCAGACTAAGCACGTGCTTATGGCACCAGCAAAGCAGGGGCACACACACACACACAAATTAGAAATTAGTAAGGTTTTTTTTTTTTTTTTTTTTCTTAATTACATGGGGGGGGGGGGCACCATAATCTTTTCAGTGCTTAGGGCCTCTAAATGTCTTAATCCGGCCATGTCCTTAACTGACTCGAGATATCAGAGACTTATAATTGGTATATCAGATACTTATAATTGGTATATCAGAGACTTATAATTGGTGTATCAGAGACTTATAATAGGTATATCAACAATTTATAATGGGTATTATATGTATCTGGTGATATAAGAGAGAGAGAGAGAGAGAGAGAGAGAGAGAGAGAGAGAGAGAGAGAGAGAGAGAGAGAGAGAGAGAGAGAGAGAGAGAGAGAGAGCAGTTCAACCGATGATTCACTGTTATAGTTAAGATAACCATACATTATTGTCTTTTTTTTTAAAAACTACTGCAATAACAAGCTGATTGGTTCAGATCAAGCCATCTCAGGTTCTAAATTCAATTAGAAATGTAATTAAAAATAGAAATGCATAAGATAAATTTCGAGCTGCAAAAGATTGGCATACATTGTAAACTGTAAAATCTGCATATATTCAATGCTCACGCTGGATGTAATTTACTTATTTATCCAATACATCGGTCAAACAAATGATTCGGTTAGCTTCTATAAATGATCTCCTAACTCCTCCCCTTGTTATAATTGTGTTTGTGGTTGTAAGTATTCAAGTCTATATCATACCGAAATAATGTAGTTTTATTAATAAAGGCAATAACTAAATAACCTTGTCCTTTCATATAGGAAGACATTATTTTCCATTGTATACAGTGACAACTGCCTTTTAGGACACCTCCATAAAAGGCCACCTGCTTATACAGGACGTCATTTATAACCCCTTTTTCAGACTTCTTGCATATTTCACCTGTATATCGAGGGAACTTGTCCATTATGTGATCTCTTGAATGTTCCTTAAGGGCTTGTTTCATTGTAATGTGCACGAAAATTACAAAATTAGTCTCAAAGCATAATATTATTTATAAGCGTGATCACGGATATGCATATTTGAAAGACAACCACGAAAAAAGTGAGAAAAGAAACGAAAAGAAAAGAACAAAACTATAATCATTTGCAAAAAAAAAAAAAAAAAAAAAAACCCTATAGCATTATTATTTTATAATAGTTTCATAGTTCATGATAATGTAGCGATAGAGGTAAAATGAATGGGGGTGGGGGTGGGCACTGCATAAACATGCAAAAAATGGTGTCTGCAAAATGACGTAAGTTTATGTATATTTAGAAAATATAAATTATTTTTGAAATTGATGTCCTTTTATAGTTTTATGTTAGTTACAATATTTTGTCTTTTCATTTCAAACCCCCGAGCTTCCTTAACAGCCATTAATTATATCAAGGAACGTAACTGCTATCAGTATGGACTACTCTTCTCCAGCAGTTGTAGTTCTTGAAGAAAAAGAGTGTTATATATTTGCTATTTTCACAATGATAGGATTCTAACGTCATCATTTATTTAAGTCTATACTGCTTTGAAAGGGAAAAAAATTACTTTAAAAAAACAACAAACAAACATTATAACCAGTAAGACAAAAATGACGACCTAATGATATTTCAAATTTTGAGGTGGAAAATTAGAGAATCAAAAGAAAGAAAGAAAGAGAGAGAGAGAAAGAAGTAAGGAAAGAAAGAAAGAAGAGGGAAGAAAAGAAAGAATAAATGGTCTGAATAGAGATATGTGTCAATTAACAAGTATATGTCCTTACAGTAACAAGTACCTATCCTTACGGTAAGAGCAAGAAGTATCAAAGAGATCTCTAAATTTTAACAGGGCACTCTGAACAACAAAATATGGGTTTTATCTTCAACGTAGAGAAATGGGATTTTTTTTGTCGAGGATATTTGAATTCTTATATTTTTTAAATCAAGAACTATTAATTGTATTTGCCTTATATGTATGTAGTTGATTTCCAAATGTAAGTTCATCAATACCTTACGATTGCTATTTTAATTTGTATCATTCCGGATTGAGATGAAAGTGAGACCGTAAGGTGTACAGTAATTATAGTAATCCATGGGAGCTAACTTTTGATAGACTCTTTTCTTGGCTCATTTGAGTTGGTGACTGGACATCTCGGCCCATAACACACTTGGCTCATTGCGGAATCTATCCATAGCAAAATCGGCCCATTACAGACTCGGTCCATACACATTTAATTAAGAAATCATTAATGTTACTTCTCTTTCTTTTTTTGACTATGTATGACAATTGACACATGACCAAGGATGAAGATTAAGAAGAAGGTAAAATAAAACAAAAAAAACTTGAAAAATACCATTATACTGTAAATTGTGGTCAACGTGGTCATGTAGGCGCATTTAATAATATTAAATAAAAAATATTAATTGTTGTTCTAAAATTTAAAAATAACATGGTCTATTCATTCCTGATTGCTGAGTAATGTGCACCTTAGCTGTCATCACAAAACCGCCAGATGAAAATGCATCGACTGCTATGAACTTTTACCGCAAGGCACTTAACTGAATGAAAAAAAGCGGACGTCGGGTCTAACCATTACTACAATTTTTTTTTTCTTTTTCACAATACGCGACGTTATCATTGTGACATCATAGCGGGACATTCAACACGATTTACACTAAAACCACACCCCTTGGTTGGCCTCATTTAAAAATGTCTACGTACTTTAATAGTATTTCCTGGGGCGGAAATATAATGATCTTGCAAAGAATATTGATCGATGAGCGCGAAATAAACTGAATAATCGCCATTTAAGGGTATGTGTAATCGTATTCTCAAAAATGACACATATAGCTGAAATAGTCGGTTCCTGACGCCTACACGACCTGTACCAGACGCCTACACGACCTGTACCTGACGCCTACACGACCTGTACCTGACGCCTACACGACCTGTACCTCACGCCTACACGACCTGTATGACTCGTATCTGGGCTATGGATAAAATCTATATTTTTTAGTGGAGTTCTCCTATAGATTCCTATCGCCTACTCTTAATGAATGACCAAAGCTATTTGGATTATCTTTGTGAGTATTCGTAGTAACTAATCACAACATGAACCTTATACTTCCTATCTACACTCATGAGTTCACGCTGTGAACGGGATTTTAAGTTATATATAGAGAACGGGTTACAATCATTATCCAGTTTAACCCCTGTTCTCTATATGGCTTCTGTTATGGGTCAGTTAAACTTTCAAGTTCCATCCGTTCACTTTTGATTCTATCAACAAATGTCATAATGCGATCCACTATACCGATCAACTGACCTTTTGGCGCGAAATATGCGCTATTTCTCTAATACTTCGTCAGTCTCTCACACCGTTATTGACACAATTCCCGAGAAGACGTATTCATCTTACATACATTTAAATGTCGAAAATTCACTTGTTTCAACAAACAACCAGTAACTTGAATGGAGATTTCGACACGAAATTTTACGATTATATTGGTCATGGTAGGATATAAATTGTTACTAATGCACGGAACAGCGCAACAGAAAAATGTCGTTATAGACAAAAGTTGAGTGAAGAACGAACAGAAGGAAGAAATAAAATCGGGTACATTGCCGAAACAGACACGCAAGCAGTATATGCTCTTGGAATCTATGGATTCGTTTTCTATATAATGGTGTTTGTTTTAATAATTGTGCTGGTGATAACTGAAGTTAATTTTGTGCGATATTTTGATTTGTGTTTGAATATTTACGGACAGAAGCTTTCGTGGCAATTTAGCTTTTGTAGCTGAAAATGATATAAAACAATTTCTAAGCGGATGATTTGATTTAAATGCAATGTCACGTATTCCTTTAATACGACTATACCGCGTGTCACAATTCTTTTTCTTCGCTCTTATCGAATTCGCAGATTGTGATTTTGAATGGACGCTAAAAGTTTAAAAGACAAAATTATTATTTGAAAATATACCAAATTTGGCGTATTTTCTCGTCATTGTCTTGTAATATCTCTCTCTCTCTCTCTCTCTCTCTCTCTCTCTCTCTCTCTCTCTCTCTCTCTCTCTCTCTCTCCAAATATATTCGTTTTAATCAGTTATTACAAGGGTAATGTTAGGATTAAGGTACTTTGCTTTTCATTAATGAAATTTGTTTATGGTGTATCTTCTGGGTGAAATACTACACTCTTTCATCCCTGCCCTCTGTATTCAGTGTCGCTGACCTTGCCGAGGTGAAAGTACACTTTGAATTGTATTGGATAACTAGCGAAAAGGGTGGAGCTTTGTTGTATTCAAAAACCTGGAAGTTAGAGTAAAGTTTTAGAACTCTACCTCCTGTTTTATTCCGAATTAAGCCATTAAAGCGGCCTCGTCATCAAAGGAAATTTCAGCGGCCCATAATACAACTTGTATATTTAGCTTTGAACAAAGTGATCAAAGGTTCTTTTAGGACGTGCCCACACATTAATCTTCCAAATGACGTATATGTACTATCATCCTTTTTGGTTCCCGCTACATACATTGTTCTAATGAGTAAAAGATCCCAAAACATCACCAGTCTAGAAATTCCACAGTACACCCTGCGGGGGGAGCAACGCAGACATCGAAATTTAAACTAAAGATATTTCAGCTGAAATAATATATACTGTACCCCCTTTAAAGGCCTCTTATTAAGAGCAACCACCCCTGATTTTAAGCCACCTTACCAGACACAAAAATAGTATACTTTTTTTTTTTTAAACCTTTTTGTCTCCCTCAAAGAAGGTCACACTTTTTATCAGGCCAGTTTTCAATGCAGAAAGGGTGGCGTTATAAGAGGGGGACTACTGTAGATTGTAAGAATTAGTTTTAATATTTTTCACTACAATTTTTTATTTGATTTTTTAAAAAAAAGGCTAAAGCAAAGAAATGTGCACAAAAGTATTCGAAAAGAATTTAATTTCCTTAAGGTGTCAAATTAAAATGTTATTCTAGTCATGGGCTCTATGAATGTAAAATGAAAAGTAAACAACTTCACAATACCTGCATAACTGACTTTGGACACAGGACAGTCTTAAATTCCATGTACTCCATATCAACTATCAAGCTATCCACAAATGCACTAGTACCATTATCCACATTATTTTGAAAGGGGAAAAAGGTGTGTGTGTGTGTGTGTGTGTGTGTGTGTGTGTGTGTGTGTGTGTGTGTGTGTGTGTGTGTGTGTGTGTGTGTGTGATGCAATCATGGGTGAATCGGGGAGGGGGATAAGCCGGCGCACCTCCCACCCCCCACCCAAAAAAAGGAATGAGCGCAAAACATCTGGAACGTTTCCTAGAGTAAGTTTTCTTTACATTTAGATCGTTAAAATTATGCTCTGGAAACGATTAAAATGCGGGAGCTTCAATGTATTGGACAATATACTTAATATATCAGACAGTATACTTTGATTTTATAATAGATACATCCTTTTTTAAACAAGCCTGTGGGATATTGTAGAACACCCTGTATGTCTGTTCATTCATTTTTGTATCAATTAACATATCTCCTCCTAAACTGCTGATTGGAAATTCACAGTACCTTATGGTTATCTTGGTAACCATGCAGAAGAGGGTATCATCTTTGGCTCCCTCTTCAGTGATCACTGAGAGGGGGGGGGGGCGGGGGAGGCAGGGGCTAAAGATCAAATTTACACAACAATTTCAATTAGAGTAAAAAAAATGTCTCCAAACTTGTTGTATGCAGTCACAGTATGAAGACAAATATTATGTAGAACGGATTTTGGGTTCTGTATCTGACCCCTGGTCACAGTCTGGGGAGGAGTGTGTGGTAGGATTATGTACAACGGATTTGGGGTTCTGATCCCTGGGTCACAGTCTGGGGGTATGGTAGGATTATGTACAACGGATGTAGGGTTCTGACCCCTGGGTAACAGTCTTGGGGTGTGGGGGTGGTAGGATCAGGGATGGCACAAGGTACAAGCATAGGGATTTGCCATGTCAAGCCATGTAAGTACAGGTAACTCTTGTTATGGTAATAAGTAACATGAAATACATTAATAAACTGCCATTAGAACAACCAATTATTTTTTTTATTTTTTTTTTTTTTAAGTTTCTAAAATTTTACTAACAATTGACAAAGTTCAAAACATTTAAAAGCTTTTTTGAAACAACCTCTACAAAATGTACGGGAGAGCACGTGCACAAATGTCTTCACACGACAGTGCTCATGTATTCAAACAATAGTGTTCTCTTATATTAGGGTGAGTAACCTCAACTTTACAAGTACATGTTTAAGGGTCACTTTAAATAAGAATATGAATATTTCAGACTTGGTAAATTTTTGGTCAAGTTTTAGAAGCTAAGTAAACATAGATTGTTTGTTCAAGTGGCAGTCAATAAAATATATTTACCTATTTATAATTACAATATTGCAATTCGGTATTACAAGCAGTCAGAATTAATTACAATGTATAGTTTCTGCTGTAATCATTTCAAGTCATATAGCTAAATTACATCGTGTAATGGTCAAAGTAGGAACATAAACCTTAAAGGTTCTTAAGGGGTTTAAAAAAGAAATGAAGTAGCGTAAGCGGGAGGGTGGTGGGTAATATCCTTTCTCTGGTGGTCTGGAGGCAATGCCCCTGTGGGGGGGGGGGGATATGTATCAACTCAAGTTGGACTGTCTATCCTTAATGGGAACAAAATGTGAACTTTTTTCTAAAAGATTTTGTTTGTATTATAGAATTTCGTATAAACTTCATATTGATAATTCATATTCATAATCCAGTCTAACTTGAGCTGATACATATAAACCCCTACAGGGGCATTGCCCCTAGACCATCATAGGGATGTTTTGCCTCTCACCCCCGCCTCCCGCCCTCCTGCTACATTTCCAACTTCCCCTGTTGCTTTATTTCTTATTGAAACTGGTTGCTAAATATTTATAGAATAAGGAAATTGAACTTAACGACTGTTATGATATTCCACTGCAAAAGATTGTGTTAGATTTATTTGGTTTGGTGTTTCTGGGACAGCAACACAAACAGGTTATTTAGCGCGAAGGCAACTGAAGTAAAGTGCCTTGACCAAGGACGCATCATGATAGCCGACCCAGGCTGACCTAGTGGCAGGATTCAAACCAACACCCTTTCGATTGCGTATCCAGCACGCTAGCCACTGAGCCACCACGATTCCTGCCTCCATCTCCCGCCTCTTGGGGACCGACCATTTAATTTTCTATGAATAGGCGGAGGAGAGGAGGGGGGATTTAAGGTCCTGGGATTTGTTTGGAAAAAAATCTCACCCCAATCGCATGAAACAAATATTCTTCTTCTGATTTGTAGAAAAATGAACAAATTATATATATATTACATTAGTTGAACACAAATATGTTGACGTAAAAGAAAAAAAAAAAAACTGGTTCAAAAAAAGGTTAACCCCCCAAGCCCATTAAATGGTTGGTCCATTGCGACATGCAGGAAAATACATCAAGCCCTTTATACATCCCCGCCCAGCTAACACACAACGTTTCTGCAACGTTGCTGTAAGGTTGTGACTTGCTTGCATAGAGAAATAACAAAGCAATACACATACTTTTAATTGTCCTCCAAGCTCAAAGGTATACAAAATTTATGAACAACACGTGTATCAATTGAGTATACCAGTTTATTTAGCAAATTGTGTCATTTATACTTGGATAATATGTTAGGTTTAAAATTTTAAACATCGTTGTACCAATGTTGAGGTAAACATATAAATCTTATTTCAGTGTTATTTTCAAAAGAAATAACTGATTGATGCTTGCAACTTGTGACAGAAATTTTGTTTTATTTGTTAACTTACATGTTTACAAACATGAGGCATGATCTTTGACTTATAAAATTGTACGAAGCTACTAACCGAAGTTTGTAGCCTTTCAGGTGCCGACAGGTCCACACCGTGGCTGAAATATGTGCCGTTTTCAACTGTTTTGAACCGTCAAGGTATGATCAATTTATTTATAATTCGCATCTAGGCTTATAGAAAATACCGTTTTCATTGTGATATAACGGTTATAACGGTTATTTTGTGGTTAATTGCGCTACGGAAGCTGTCGTACACATGTAAACACCTTGCGAGTTGGCGTAATTTTCAAACAAAGAATGGTATCTGCCAAAGTGCTCTTAAGTTCTGAACATATAATGATACAAATTGTTGGTGCATTTATGTGGCCTATATCTGACTCGTATAGATGTATATATATATATATATATATATATATATATATATATATATATATATATATATATATATATATATATGAGTAACCTGAAAGGAGCATTTTTGCAAATAAAATTGGGGAGGGGGTGCCGTGGGATAATGCCATGTTAAAAGAGTTGTGAAATGCGCATGCGTTTAAATTAGTATTATCTTTAAGTGTGTTTCTTTTGCTTTGCATTATATATATCAGCATGTATACATGTATCTAAAACATACATGCTGTTATTTTGCTTTCTATTTTTCTTTATTTTATTTCATTGAACAATAATTATGATATGTTTAAATCAATCATTTTGGGTACAGATAATCAGAAATGAAAGAAAATAAATTATAAGCTTATAGTTTGTCAATATGAGTCGAATAAAAGTAATAGATTATTTTATGCGTGGTCTATTTTTTTTTTTTTTTAAAGCTGAGGCTACCAAGTGATAATAGTGGAAGCGATAACCTTAAAGCGACACATTAAAAAAGCTTATCAAGTAAGAATTTAACGAGAAACAAAATAATTATGTACTGGAACTTTCAATGGATACATATCAATTAGCTGATGCTACAGTATTTACAACTTCGCATATCTACTTCCATCATTACTTAATTTACATTTGTCAGATTTCCCGGCATTATGCTAACAAATCTGGAGTTTGAAATTTATTTTATTTTTATGTATTTCTTTCATTTTTCAAAATCTTCTTTGAGATAATAGAAAAGTGCATGTTACATGTATTATTGTAAGTACAACATTATTTCTGATGGTCAATAAATGACTTCAGTATTTAGGATTAGGGATTACCACATCACAAAACGTTATTATGCATGATTATATAACAATTCAATATGTATCTTGCTACAGATCGTGAAGATAATATGCATGGGACTACATGTATCCAAATTCAGATTTTTTTATGATATGTTTGATAATAAGAATGGGACTACATGTATCCAAATTCTGATTTTTGTATGACATGTTTGATAATAAGAATGAGACTACATGTATCCAAATTCAGATTTTTGTATGACATGTTTGATAATAATAATGGGACTACACGTATCCAAATTCAGATTTTTGTATGACATGTTTGATAATAATAATGGGACTACACGTATCCAAATTCAGATTTTTGTATGACATGTTTGTTAATATGCATGGGACTACATGTATCCAAATTAAGATTTTTGTATGACATGTTTGATGATAAGCTTTAGAGATAATGACTGCGATAGTCATTTTTTCATCGTTAATCCAATGTCAACTGTTATTAGTTATTTTCAAAAACTGACACTTATGGTATCCTAAATCTTGCACAGCTTTTCAGCTCAGTGTACTTATGAAACTGGATAACGTTATAGATAATCAACAGAAGCAGTTAGTCCTTTTAAGGAAAATCTTAGGAAGAGGATATGGAAGAAATACTTCCAAGGCACAGCGACATAGTACAAAAATTACAGTACAAGAATTAGAGGATCTTTGCCGGAGGCTGGAGGAGACTAGAACTCTGCAAGGAGATAGCAATTTAAAGTCTTTTTTTCAGATATAGAATAGTTCAACTGTTTGGAAACCTTATTTACAATTTTGAACCATAATATGCAGTATGCATGTGTCTTACAAAATATTCCATACTACATGTATTATACCACTCCAACTCGATATTGAAATGTATGCCATTTGTAAGGTTCAGTGATTAACTGTGGTTTTGTTTATTTTATAAATTGTGGCCGCTGTATTTTGTAACATAGTCCTTTGCATGTATGCAGAGTCTATTCTAAAACGCGCGATTGCAGCAATCGCGCTTGTTTCTATACAAGAGTCCCTCAAAGGGATTGATGCTCTTCTGTCTGAAACGAATTTCTAGGAATTATAGATCAGTCCATTTCTTCCTTTTAAGTGCTGAGTGATAAGATTTTCATATTAGCCGCTGTGGCGGCCATATTGGACGTAAGATTGGCACTATTTTTATTTAGGACAAAGTAGACATCATTAGAAGGCTTTTGGTGAAAAGCCCATGTCAATATGACCATCCATCCAGGAAGAGAAGCAACAACAAGATTTTCAAGATGGCCGTCTTGGCAGTCATATTTGAGGTAAGATTGACTCCATCTGCATTTAGGACCAACTGGATATAATAAGAAGTCTTTTGGTGAAAACCCTATGTCGATATGACCATCAATTCTGGACGAGTAGCGATAACAATATTTTCCAGATGGCCCCATGGTGGCCATGTCGGATGTTAGATGGGCATCGTTTTTATTCAAGACCAACTAGACACCTTAAGAAATCTTCTGGTGAAAACCCTATATCGATACGACTTTCCAGTTTGGAAGAGTAGGCGGTAACTAGATTTTCAAGATGGCTGCCATGGCGGACATATTGGAGTCAGATTGGCACCATTTTCATTCAGAACTAACAAGACATCATAAGAAGTCTTTTGGCGGAAACCCCATGTTGATACGACCATCCATTCAGGAGAAGTAGCGATAACAAGATTTTCAACAGTGCTGTAGCGGACATATTTTGCTTGTCCGAACGGCACCATTTTAATTTAAATACAACTAGATATCATAAGAAGTCTTCTATTGAAAACGCCATGGCGATATAACTTTCTGTTCAGGAGGAGTAGCAATAACAAGATTAACAAGATTTTCAAGATGGCCGCTGTGGTGGCCATATTGAATGTTCTAGCAGCACTATTTTTATTTTGGACGAACTAGACCTTGGGATGAATGTGTGTGCAAAGTTTCATGGAAATGCTCCAAATAGTTAGGGAGGAGTAGCGATAACAAACGGACGGACGACGAACGACAGATGACGGATAACTGGCCATACTTCATGCTGTGCATGACTCTACCAAGCCAAAAAGGTCTGAATATCATTCAAATTTGCTCCATAACCATGCAAATTCAACCTGATCAATAATCTAAATATGACGACCAAATACAATGTTACTTGTACACGTATATTGATTATTATGTCGTAATGTACCTACATCTACATTGACAGCGTGGTTGATAATTTACTTCATAATTAAAGAACGTCTAACCTTTAGGTTGTTTACATGTTACCCAATACACACACAATTTCACTTGTGCCAGACCGATAGATAAGGGAGTAAGTCTATACTGGTAAGATAGAAAGCAGGCATGCATATATATATATATATATATATATATATATATATATATATATATATATATATATATATATATAGATATATATATATATATATATATATATATATATATATATATATATAATACAATAATTTGGCGAATAACAGTCCTTTCAAGTGCACTGGAACCAGGAATGGATTGCATGTATCAGGGATTGTCAAAGGCAATTACAAAACAGAGATAAGACAAATAATAATCACAAAAGAAAGTGTTGAAATTACAAAGGTTTATATGGCTATGTCTAATGGAAGTATTGTTTGAAAATGTTCTTTTGTGTTTATTGTTTGTCTCATCTCTGCTTTGTAATTGCCTTTGATAAAGACTAAGTGAGAATTGAAAGCGCTTAGGCTAGTTACAAATTAGTTTTTGCACTGTTCGTTATCAGTCTGTTGCACACACACACACACACACACACACACACACACACACACACACACATATATATATACATATAGTACGTAGACTGTATCTTTGATATACCACGAGATGTATAATACACTTTTCATTAAAAGGAAACGAGGCTTGCCGAGTTTCCTTTTAATGAAAACTGTATCAACGAGAGGTATATCAAAGATACAGCGTATATAATATACATATATTTTATTTATATCGCATACAAAATACTGTGCATTGATGGAGGGAGCGAACTCTTCACATCATTACCCACTGTGTCCGCTACAAAATTAAGTGCTGCAGTTATTGAAGCAGTAGACATATAATGGGATATGGACCAGCCCGTTGAACCAATATAACGCCATTGGCTCTCTGAGCTCCGCGCAACATACAGGGAAAAAGATGGTAAGATAGCATACATCAAGTGGAAAAACATAGGTCGTTAGGCCAACCGTATCCCCCCATCAGGCCGGTTCAATTTTTGTTAAAAAAAAAATGTTTATTTAAGGAAATGTTTCGTCACTGGTATACAGTATACTTAATCAACCTGAAAGACCCGCTTGGACTTGGCGACATTTTACTAGATTATGGTATCATCAATAAAAGGCCGTATTGGAGTGTCGGAATGACATACAAACGCTAAAATATCTCTTTTTACCCGCCCAGTTAATGAATCGTATAGAATTCACGAACATTTTCTGGTATTGAAAATGGAGAATCTGGACACTGCATATGAGGTGGTGGACAAGTTTTGTCCAGTGAGCACCAAGAAGGGGTTCCTTGCCGGCATTGACGCTCTTTGCTACAACAATGTCTACCCGCTGAAAGCCCACATGGCCGACCCACCCCTCACCAGCCTGGGAACGAAAACGCACTACCACAATGTCTACCCGCTGAGCTTGTTGGTTGTCCAGAAATCCGTGCTGAAAAGACGGGAGATTGCATATGGCCAGCCCACCCTCTCACCGGTCCGAAAGCAAAAACGCAAAAAAAAAACCCGATTTGTGTGTTTACACAACACAACACAACACAACTTTTGTTTCTCGTTCCGACATTTTTTTTTATTGCTAGAGGGATTCGAAGTTAAGGCAGCGTTAGCGGCACGGTCTTGTTATTGAAAAACATCATCGTATGCTAGAGGTGCGCTGGGAATAGGCCTTGAGTTATCAAGCTAAGCAGTTTCAACTATTGCTCGTTTTTCTAGCCGATTTACTGTGACCAGAGCTAGTCTTTTTCAAACATAAATATTTTTTTTCTGTTGGTGAGACGAGTGATAGATGGTCCTGCTTACCGTGACGGAAAGGTTATCGGCGAGAACGTTTTGCCAACTACCATGTTGTCGTTGTGGTAGAAGTCGTGCCCGAGACTGCCCAAGGCAGTACTTTTGGCTGTTGTTCCGACAGCGAAAGCTCAATTAATCCTAGCTGCTCGCGGGTTGGCTTATGGTGCTCGTGGTAGCCCCAGTACTCGATGTCCATCTGCTGTGCATCCTCGTTCCACCCCAATCTGAACCGGTACGTGTCAACCCCAAGGAGGCGCAGATACTCTCGCACCAGTGGTTTGTATTCTTTGTCAATGTCATGCATTTTTTTGTGAAAGCTGCACCAATAATCCGTCCTTTTCGTTGATCTCAGGATTGGCAAGCAGCAGGAATGATCTGCGTTCCTTTACTTTATCTGGTTGCTCCCGCTTTAAACTAAATATAATCCAGGTTCTAATTATGGAAGCCGTAGTTTGTCAGAGTGACCGAAAATCCCGACACTTCTGCGTTGATGTTGAGGCCCTCGCACCAGATGGTGTCTCCAGCTGCAAACGTAGACGCGAAGCTAGTTATAAACCTTTGGTGTGAGACGTTATTGAGTGACTAATTACTGCTGTTATTATGGATGATAACAAGTTCTCAAAGTACCACAAAGACATCTAATTGACAGGAGACCAATTATAGATGAAGACTTATTATTGGTCAGTATGAAAAAATACTAAAGAATCCTATCTATGTGGGCTTCTGCACAGTTTATAAAAGGTTAAGCAGTATGGCAAAGTGCTGGTAGTCGTGGAGGTGAAGTAAATTCCACAGATCCATTCATTATAAATTAAATAAAAAAAGGTTATAAAAATATTCCCAACTATTTGTTTGAGTTAGCTAAAAATGGACCAGCAGCATTGCCTGGTATCCCTACTAGTGCAATAAGCTGGTTTTTATATTAGCTGGAAAAGATGTTTCTTTAGTAGCGGATGAGACGATTTTGTTAATTCATACGTTAATTAGCTTGTTCTTTGAAATTTACCTAAAAGTTTTACTTTAATTAACAAAAATAATAAAAAGTGCCCCGAGAAAAATAAAGTCATTGATTAACTATTCACTTAATCTAGTTCAAAAAGTAAATTGCTCTAGCTCCGTCAACCAAAAAAATATTAATAAATGCTTGTTTATTTTCTTCATTATCTATATCTTTTAAATTGTGAGGTATCTTAGTTAAAGTTGTAGATAGTGTTGCAACTGCAGGCCTAGCTGTAGGTACTGTTGTAAATGTACATACAATCGTTGCAATTTTGTCCACATAATTATTACTAATGTTTTCTTATTTTACCCTGGTTACTTCGTAATCTATCTTTTAAGGAATTGCTGCGGACTGTTTATCAGCTGTTGGTATCATATTCTTGACAGGGTCAGTATTTATAGATGTATTTATTCCTAGATTAAATATATTTGACGATTTTTGTAAATTGTTATAATAACACACTATACTACTTATTATCATCACCATATCACTTGGTAACAAAAATATACCATCACCATATCACTTGGTAACACAAATTATACCATCACAACCAACACCACATTTTCGGCTAACTTTTGAATCTGAAATATATTGTTGAAATCGTATTGTAATATTTTCATCTGAGTCATAATCTTGTTCGCCTAAACTATTTTTTCCAACAACTTTCTTTTACCGTCTTTTGAACAACAGTAAACAGACTGTGTAATAGTTGTTCTATTTTGTACTTGACCACCTAAAATAGATATTACATATGACTTAATATATTAATTTAATCTAGATATTCCTTCCGTCTGTTATTCCTTTGCTATTTTGTAGAAACAAAATAAGTCCATGCTATTTTTCACCTGGCATTAATACTGAATTTATTTCTTCAGCTGACATTTATTTCCAGTATTTAACTTTTCAGCCCCGTAATTAAATTATATTTACGTTTGTAAGCACGTAACACATTAACTGGTGTAGGTACTGTAAATTCTTGATGTACAGTGTTATGCTCTTCAGGGTCATTATCTATACAATATATATATATATATATATATATATATATATATATATATATATATATATATATATATATATATATATATATATATATATATATATCCAATCATGAGTATGGGGACAATTAAAGTTATTACAAATTATGTTAAACAATCTTAGATTTGTGATGTTGTTTGTTGGATTAAAAGATTGATCATCAGGTGATGGTATTAAACATTCTTGACAACAGTTTTCTTATATGAAATCTATATACTGATTTTCGTAACTCAGGCATACTTTTAGGTGATAACTGCCAATAAGATGTTACACATAATAATGTTGCCATCCATATTGCCCAGTTTAAGTGACTTTGCCAACATTTCATCTTACACTGTATTCTGCCTCTATTCATTGAATCGTCAATATAAAATTTGAAAGTGTATTTATCA
Organism: Margaritifera margaritifera; assembly: GCA_029931535.1. Lineage (NCBI taxonomy): Eukaryota > Metazoa > Mollusca > Bivalvia > Unionida > Margaritiferidae > Margaritifera > Margaritifera margaritifera. The sequence goes on from JAQPZY010001695.1 coordinate 4,160,289, forward strand.
AAAATGTTTAATTGGCTTTTATGTAAAATAGTCATTTTCTTTGCAATTATTTTTTCTCGTTAAATTCATTTGTTATTTCTTTATCAATTGAATCATTAATCTGCGCTGCAGGACACGTATAAGGTGCAGTGCCTGTTAGCTTTTAAAAATCTTAAGTCTATTATTTATTTACATAAACTTTGGTTATCTATGCCTGAAGCTAAATATCTAAGTCTACCTTGCAGATGTTTCTATAACAGTCTTGCAAATGTTGTGTTGTGCAATTACTGGCTTTATTTGGTCTAAATTACTTGAGGGCATGGTGGCGCGCGGGAAAAAAGAAAGCATTAGCAAATCAACGCTTGCATCGCGGTCTCTTGAATTCGCTACATAATAAATTATAATTATAAATATTTTTGATCGGATTGTAAAATATCTCTGCCAGCTTGTTGATCTCCTATAGTTTTCTTAACATTTTGTGTTGATGGTTTAGTGTTTTTCTTAAAATTTTGAGTGTTTGTAGCTTAGTGTTTTTCTTAAAATTTGGAGTCTTTGTGGCCTTGGGGATTTTTTTAACTTATGGCGGATAGGAGGGTACGTTGCGTACAGATTTTTGTGAGAAAAAAGTATATTTTAATAATGTGACGAGTAGAGTATTGGTGTTTGAAAAACATTAAGAAAAGATAGGTCGCCTAGGATTTTGTTTTAATTGAGGATACGCGAGTTGGTGGCTTAGGGTTTAAAAATTAAAAAAAGGATAATGGTCTAGGATTTTTTTAAAATTGAGGATAGGAGGGTGGGTGGTCACCTGTGCTTCTGTAATAATGTGGAAACTCCCCAACAACAACAACACGAAGATTTTTTTTCAACCCACAGTCAATATCTTATTTTCCTAGGGACAAGAGCTGTAAAACGGGTCTAATAATTACAAAATATCCTACTTTTAGATAACGGGACCTTCTGTGCCTTGGCAATTGGCCAACATGTAAAGGTTCTATGAAGCATTCATATGTCACTTGGGAACTGAACATAAATACTGTTATTGTGAATACTACTTGGAATGAATCCAATGTTTCAATTCAGAAACAATCTACTGAAACTCAATAGTCATAAATTCTGCCAATAAATTCTTATACAAAATGTTTATGCTACCTACTACGTCCTTCATAACCACTAAAAGCGTCGCAGAGGTTCTTCTTAGGCAACGTTTTCCCCACAAATCTGATTGTGGACGGAAGTCACACTGATTGGATTGATTGCAAAGTTTATCGTTTTAAAAATGAGTGAAGCTGCACGGGTAGACATGTTTGAGGACAGCCTCGGGGAGATTGAGGACACAATGGCAGGTACGGTAAATGGTAATTCAAATTTAAAGACGTCATATATATTGTATATCTCTTACTGTATTTCTTATATATATATATATATATATATATATATATATATATATATATATATATATATATATATATATATATATATATATATATGATAGATAGATAGATAAAATACCGCCACAACATGGATACCAAATAATCATAATGTTTATCAGCAAAGTAATTTTTTCTCAAACCCTGGGTGATAAAGGTAAAATGACCGTAGTGTTGCTTAGTCAGGACCCAAGAGGACATGCTGAGTGTCTACTGAATCAGTATCATGGTCCGCCAGTGTCAAACCGGTGATCGAAGCTGACAGGCAAGCCCCTTCTGGCATAAAATTACCCCACAGAGGGAGAGGGCAAGACCTAAGATTCTCAATCTCAGATGCTCCAACTGACCAGCTCCCGCGGGTTCCATAACCGGAATACTCAAGAGTGGATCCATCCATTTACCTATACATTCCCCCTGCAGCAAAGTAGGAAGGACCTAATGCTTAAGCCAGTTGGACACTGTATCTGTTCTGGTCCCCAAGGGTCCCTCCACAGGAGCGGTATATAATCGCTCCTCTCACTCACAAATGACATTCATGAAGCATGGGTGCAAGTAACTAGCATTATCGATACAATAAATAGTAAGATTAATGCTGAGAATCAAACATGTGAAGTGCCTATTTAATATATGTAAGATATATATAAATACAATCATGTAAAATGCGCTAGTTTCCTTACCATACAATGACTACAATTAAAAAATTGTCTATCATCTAAACCCGTCTACCATTAAGTGGTATCTTGTGGCACATTTAACCTCTTTAGTAGTAACGTACATTTTCTTGCGATTCCTGTCACTATTCTGATATATACTATGTACAGTGAGTCTCTAAAAACTTAATCTCTCCAGTCTCCAATTATTGAATTTGACCAGATTGAATCCTGATACCGACATTCTTCACTCAGTGATACTACCTACATGTATTTATTCTCAGTCAGCCTCTACGTTTCAAATAAAGATAAGACCTGTAGTGTGGCTGTGGCCCCCATACTGTAATACATGTGACAATTATCATGTCAAGCACTAAAATGATTTTAATTTAGTTGTCTGAATACCAATGCCAAAATGTCCCTGTACGAGGAATCAAGTTGCTTCTGGATAATTGTACGTAAGTTGAACCAGTCAAAGTAAAGTCGTACCTTTGAAGATCTGAGTGCAATACCCCTTAGACCAAATACTTGCCATAACAATCACTCTAAAACAATATAACGAATTCCTTTGCATTTGTTTACCTTTCATTAAATGCATTTATTAATTAGCGGCAAACGTATATATATTGACACAAAAATTGATAACGGCGCAAACTGAAAATGGTTTTCCCAACGTTTCGAGCTAAACAAGCTCTTTGTCAGGGGAATAAACAGCTTACAAAACAAACACTAAACGCACAATCTAAGATAAATTCTGGACTCTTACATGTTAAAATCACTAGGGGGAATTTACAACACGAAATATAATAAAAAGCAGTGCCACAATAATAATAATAATAATAAACGAACGGGTTATTGTGTCATTCACAAAGAGAATCATCATGTTTTGACCTAATTCCATGTTGTGAACAAAGGACGGAAACACAGCATGACGAAAAATAAGCGCCATCTACAGGATTTGCGAAAGAAATTATATCCCGGTAGAGTTATGCAGGGAGGTTCTAAAGGAAAGATGTCAAGAGAATTGTGTAGCAGGCAAATGAACAACAACAACAAAAATAATAAGAGAATAATAATAATAATAATAATAATAATAATAATAATAATAATAACAACAACAACAACAACAACAATAATTTCAATAAACTAATAAAAAAGTAATACATGTTATTATTTAGGTAAATATTATTGCAAAAAATTGCGTACGGTTGAAAAACTGATGACTGGCTGTAATTTTGATCAGACTACAACGAGAAGATTAGATTTTTTAATTTAGTCCGAAATCCCCATGAGTTTTCAATTGTAATATCCAGTATCGTTCCTTACATGTGCGTTCTGTGTCGGTCGACCCCAAGTTTGATTCAATGGGTAGCATTTCAAGGGGCTCAACTGAATATCCAGTCGAGTTGTAGTGGTTGGCGACTTTCGCGTTGATTTTGTTGCAAATGTGGCTTTAAGATTATTCATTCGCTTTCTGAAATCAACGGTTTCGCCAACATATTGAGTGGCACAGATCTTGCATGTCAGAAGATGGATTGCATTCTTGGCTCGACATCCTAACTTCTGATTGATTGTGTAGCTAACTTCTGTTGTCGAACTTCTGAAAGATTCGGTCTCGGGCATATGTTTGCAAATTATGCAAAGTTGATACGACCATCCATTCAGGAGAAGTAGCGATAACAAGATTTTCAGGAGGGCCGTAGCGGCCATGTTTTGCTTGTCCGAACAGCACCATTTTAATTTAGGACCAACTAGATATAATAAGAAGTCTTCTAGTGAAAACGCCATGGCGATATGACTTTCTGTCCAGGAGGAGTAGCAATAACAAGATTTTCAAAATGGTCGCTGTGGTGGCCATATTGAATGTTCTAGCAGCACCATTTTTATTTTGGACGAACTAAACATTGGGATGAATGTGTGTGCAAAGTTTCATGGAAATGCTCCAAATAGTTTAGGAGAAGTAGAGATAACAAACGGACGGACGACGGACGACAGAAGACTGATAACTGGCCATACTTCATGCCCTGCACAACTCTACCAAGTCAAAAAGGTCTGAACATCATTCAAATTTGCTCCATAACCATGCAAATTCAACCTGATCAATAATCTAAATATGACGATCAACTTTGTCTACAATGTTACTTTTACGCTTATATTTATTGTTATGTCGTAATGTACCTACATCTATACTGACAGCGTGGTTGATAATTTACTTCATAATAAAAGAACGTCTAACCTTTAGGTTATTTACATGTTACCCAATACACACACACAATTTCACTTGTAGCAGATCGATAAGTAAGTGAGTAAGTACGTATTGGTAAGATAGAAAGCAGGCATGCATATATATATATATATATATATATATATATATATATATATATATATATATATATATATATATATATATATAATACAAATCAATTGGAGAATAACAGTCCTTTCAATTGCACTGGATCTAGGAAAGGAATCGCATGTGTTAGGGATTGTCAAAGGTAATTACAAAACAGAGACAAGACAAATAATAATCACAAAAGAAAGTGTTGAAATTACAAACGTTTATATGACCATGGTCTAATAGAAGTATTGTTTGAAAATGTTCGATGTCGCGCCTAATTAGTTTTTTTTAATTCCTATGATATAATGCCCTTATAATTTAGACGCATTCTTTTCTGTTTATTGTCTGTCTTATCTCTGTTTTGTAACTGCCTTTGACAAAGACCAAATGAGAAAGCGCTTAGGCTAGTTAAAAAATAGTTTTCGCACTGTTCGTTCTCCGTTCTCAGGCTTTTGCACATGCAAATATATATATATATATATATATATATATATATATATATATATATATATATATATATATATATATATATATATATATATATATTGTTACGACTCTAGGGGTAATGTAACAGAATAAAAGACACAAACAAGCTTTCAAGATTAAAATGCAAATCTTTAATTTCCTAAAATATTAAAAGAATTAAAATAGTTCAACAAACAATCAAAGGGAAAGAATTAAAATAACTTACAGTATAGAATATCCTAAAAAGTCCTAAAATGTTTTAAAGTTCACTTCCTGATGTTAATCCGAGTAATCCGGATGAAGTATTCCGAATGAAAATAACCTGCAATGTGCTGAAGTTGATAAGTTCTGATTAAATCCAAAATAATCCTTGCAAGTCTGGAATCTCACAAGTTTTAGAATAATGTCCGATAATTCCACGGAGCTGTATAGTAATTCAGATGAATTACTAATTAAATAAATATATTCCACACTGAACTGAAATAAATCTCAATACGACCTCTCTTCTTTCAAGCAACTGTAAAGAATGATTTATCACTGGGCGAGTTGCTATATATACATTACAGGTGCGCAGATATTGAATTGTAAAACCCTTTCTCCGTCTTTAATAATATGGTATTACAAAATAACACAACCCTCTAAGAACCAATCAGGAACTAGGTTACGCGTCATTTACCCAAAGGTCTAGCGTACTAAAAATCTTAAAGAGTAAACATAATGTTATTGTAGTATGGAATGTGACCTATCAATGTTGATTTCTAAAAGTACAAAGCTAGGTCGACTTCATTTTCCCGCGCAATTGATCATGTGACCACTTATTGATCGAGCAGTAGTTGTATGTATACTGATATGACAACCCCAGTTCAGACTAAAAAACAGAGATCATTAATTAGTAAATTAAATCATTATAAAAAAAAGTAAAGGAGGCATGATTCCGTAACAATATATATATATATATATATATATATATATATATATATATATATATATATATATATATAGTACGTACGCTGTATCTTTGACACACCACGAGATGTATACATTTTTCATTAAAAGGAAACGAGGCATGCCGAGTTTCCTTTTAATGAAAAATGTATCAACGAGTGGTATATCAAAGATACAGCGTATATAATATACATATATATTTTTTTTATATAGCATACAAAATACACATATTTGTGTTTCCAACGGAGTTCAGATTTAAAACTGGAAACTGTGCATTGATGGAGGGAGCAAACTCTTCACATCACAACCCAGTGTGTCCGCTACAAAATGTAGTGCTGCAGCTATTGAAGCAGTAAACATACAATGGAATATGGACCAGCCCGTTGAACCAATATACCGGCGTTGGCGAAACTTGGAAACTTGCGAAAAAGTATTGAAAAAGAAAGACTTCGGCAAGATAGTGATTGAGATAGTGATGGACTTAAAAACTTGGAATAAAAGGAAGGTCAGGTATAGCGTCAAGCCAATCATAAACGATACCCCGATATTTTTTGCTATCAGGTTCATAGACATTTAAAAAAGTTGTGATATAAAAAACAGATAATTTGGCGTAAGTATTGATTGGAGAAGCCGTAACTGACATTTTTGCCATCCAGCTATACAGAGTACAGAATCCAAATCAAACTTTTTTTTTTTAAAAATAATAAAATTCTTGGATTTATTGTAGGAAATGCCGTATTAAGATGACGGTACACAGGCGACAATATGACGATTCTATTATAAATTATATGACTAAAGATACATATTTTTCCTAAAACTTACGTAGTAAAGTAATGTCAAATGCAAGCTTTTCTAATTTCTAATCGAAATATATTTTGAGAAAACCCAGACGCTCAAAGTTTTTTGACTCATTTATTTGTGTGCAAATTACATCACTCGTTTTCCCCTTGAATCTGTAACAAGCACCATAATAAATAGCGGCTTGAGCAAATAATTCCTTAACATGTTATAAAAGTGAAAAAAGTCATGATTTTTTGTTTTAAATTTTTGAAAGCGATAAATCATGGTTTCAGCTTATCTATCATAACTAGGGCAAGTTTGAGAGTTTCAGGAGCGATGTTTGCACAGATAACTTTTACACCAAAATAAAAACATTCGAGTGTGACTAAACTTTAGGATAGGAAAATTTAATTCGAGGCTCAGAAACATGTGTCAGACAAGAGGGCTTTGCCTAGTGTCTAACGCAAAATTCAAAGCCTCGTGTCTGACGCAAACTTCTGAGCCCGAAGGTGGATTTTTCCAATCCTTCACCGATGCTCATCAGTTTTGTGGAATGATATGGAAATCATTTTTATGACCTACTAGAAAAATGATTCTACATTGGATGGATAAAAGATCGACGAATAATAATTTTTAAAAAAACAACCCAAAAATCTACTGCAGAACTGAGTGGAGATTTCATTAAACGTTCACGTAATTGACGGTGGCATATGTAAACTGCTCTTTTCAATATAAACTTTGTTTTAGTAAGATCATTAAGGAGAAAATCATTGTTTATTCATCGCAATATATCGAATTCACTTTCAGGAATGAAAATGTTGTAAGCAGCTACCTTTTTCCACTCCTTTTGTTAATTGTTTGACAACATCATCCCCCCTTTTGACCTTGTGTCCTTGTGTAAGTTGCGTTAATGAAGTTATTTGGTATTCAAACGTAATCTTTAGTCCTATTTTAGCAAACTTATGTATGTGACGTGCCAAGCGCCAAGCGCGAGTGTGCTATTTTTTTACAGTGTACATTTTATATAAAATGTACTGAAAAGAGTACAATTGTCGGCAAATAAAAGTACTAGAAAAGAGTGCTATTATCAGCAAATAAAAGTACTACTGGGGATTCAATTACGATACAGCTGTTAACAACGGAGGTATTCCCTTGATACTTCCAGAGATTTATAATATACAGCGTTCAGTGAACATTGGTTGGCACCCTCTACGAAATGATAATACACGGCGTCTGAACTGTATACTGAAGATAGTTTGCGCAATGATACAAAAGGTAATTTTTTTAACAGTATTTATTTAAGAAAACATTTTCATGTATGATTTATAACAAAATAATATATAGGGGAATTCAACAGAAAGCTGGAAGCTTGTTGAAAATTGTCTCCACTATTACAGAGAAATTTTAACAATCAATAATAATCTACTGACTTAAAGTAGATAAATCATTTACAAATATAAATGTATACATGATCAGTTTTAGTATATATGATTATTTCAGAGATCATATGATAGTAAAAAAATAATAATGATAGTAAAAAATTTTTTAAAAAAAATGGAATACACTTGTGTGGTTGTGACCTGTGCAATAATTTGAAAAACGTTTTGATAATTTTATGAAGGTTTGCACTGCCATAGATATTTGCATATTCCATCAGTATACATCTGATTGCCGGATAATAATGTCTTAATTGTAAGTCGAATCGGTAATGTGAAGAGAACACAATGTCTCAGAGTTGTATAGTTTTGACATTCTGACAGAAAGTGTTCAACTATTTCTACTTCTCCGCGTGTGCAGTACCTATTGTTAGAAACATGATTTAGGAATAAATCGTTATTTCAACTACTGCATTTGGTCTATAATCGCGTATGCTAAACTTAATCCATCCGAACACCAGCAAAAATAATACGAAGGAATTTTATGTTTATCCCGAATCAAGTAAGCTTTAAAATTTTGAATGGATGAGTTACTTATTATTTCAATCGGTAACGTGTTCCACAGTTGAATTGTGGAAGGCAGAAATGATTTTTGATACTATGCCGTTCTGCACAAAGTAGGTCGAATAGTATTCGATAATCGAGTGGTGTAGGTAGGTATCATTGTTAACAACAAGAGATTGAATTATATCTTGTAAATACTTTGGAGCAAATCCATGGTAAATTTAAAACAACTGAATTAATTTATGCTTATTGCGTCGTAGATTCAGGCTATCCCAACCGGTTTCCTCATATAATAGTGCCCGAGCCGCACTCGTGGTAGCACCTGTTACTATTTTCATAGCCTCCAAATTTATTTTTTCCAGTGATTCTTTTTCTTGTATAGCACAATTATCCCAGATAAAATCAGCATAGTCAAACAAGAGAAGTATATAAGATTTATACATTCTTTCCAAGGACAAGGGATCCGATCCATATTTCAAATTCTTCAAAGTAATAACTCTTTCCCAAGCCTTTTCAGGCAAATACTTGACATATGCGTGCCAGGTGGCATCACCAGACAATGTAATACCTAAATGCTTAAGTTGGAATACTTCTTGAATATCTTTGCTAGACATCTGCAGTATAGGATGGATATTTGAATTTTGTTTTGGTGTTATGAGCACTGACTGTTTTGACTGGGTTAAAGGTTACTAGCCAAAGACAGGACCAGTCTTGTAATTTTTGAATGTCAGAATTTATAATTCGACCAGCCTCACTGGTTTATGCAAGAAACAATTTAACTCGTGTAACTGAATTAGGCGGGTGTGATTATATCTCTGTTTAGAGAACATGAAGTAGCGATCTCTCTGGAGAATTATTAAGTTGATCAGAAACAACAGACCAAGACACTGATATTTTCCAGTGTAAAAATACATGAGCAGTGCTAGTACTACACCAGAACAGTCCTGTACGCGAGCATGTAAATCCCCGTGCAAATGAAAAACAAACATTTTGCTGAAGTGTACATTAACATGACCTCTCTTTATAGCACAAGGAAGCTCGTTAGTGACTAAGCAGCTAACGTTAGTAACAACCCACAAGGACAAGTACAAATACAAGAGAATATGTTTTAAAAATAAGAAAAAATAATCTGGCATTCTTTGCTTCCTGCCTAATTGGACTTTAACTTTATATATTTCCGATCTGATTGTGACAGCATGGGTCATTGAGAGAGAGAGAGACCCTGCTAGTTACTGGCTTCCAATATGCTCATAAGTATGTGTTTAAAGTATCATTAATATACATGTAGGCTGTTAGGAGTATGCATGTAATCTGTCAAGAAAACAAACTAACTAGGATAACAGTAGGATTAGAATCACGTGGAGGAATAATCAACTTCGTCGTCATTATCATCAGAGTCAATACGGGTAGGATATTGGTTGGACTCTTGGTTTTCGTGTTGCTGTGTTGGTTGTATGATCTCAACAGACAGGGTAGTGTGCCTGATTAGAACTTTCAAACTGAGTTCCTTCCTAATAAAAATAGCTCTGTCTCATGTTCACGTACCTTATATCTTTCCTTCTTTCTTCAATTCTCTTGTCTTCCTGTAAATTCTCGCCCTAGTACTTGTCAGATCTTCATTCATGTAGATTTTGTGTGGATACTTAAGGGATTTCAGTTTAGGCCTGGACTTCATCATCTCATAATATTTGTGATAGCTCAAAAATGTAACCGAAATCACCCTGTTTTCCTGTTGCAAGGATCCAACCCTATGGCTTCTATTAATATCATTGACAGTGAGATCCACGCCAAGGTCACCGGCGAGTTTTAATACGAATTCATCGGTGTTTTCTCATTCGTTATCTTTCTTCCTTCTCCCTTCAGACCCTTGCCTTGTTTTTTTTTTTAAAGTCTATTCTTACCCCTAAGATTAAAAGAGACAGACGAAATAATAATGTTACATCAAAGTATATGTTTCAAGCAGTTATTGTTTTGTTTTGTTTGGAAGTACATGAGATGAATATTATTTACACATTGCTTTTATTACATACTCATTTCATCTTATATGTTTGACCTGGAGTTCGAAACGAGTGTTCAGCCAGTAATTCCGTATCGCACAACGAGACTAGAACTATTTAGGTGTTTTCAATGACGTCCGCGCATAAATGTTCTTAAATCAAAACTTTGTAAATCCTAATTTGTTTCAGTTCAATTCACACTGTATAGCTAAAATTATTTGGAAAGCGTAAAAGAGGGGGAGGGGGGGGGACGTAATAAAAAAAACCTCATTTGTATTTTGTTGCGAAATGGGAAAACAGCCCGTTTGATATGACGTAAGAGTCCCTACACCATATCAAACTCGCTCTTTCCGCACACTCTGAACAAAGCACGAATGTTAGTTTTTGAATATATGGTACCAACATTGTTATGTTTTGCTTTCTCTGCCTAACACTGTGTTCAACTACTTTACGATCTCATATAATTAAGAAGTGTACAAACGTTTAGGAGCTTAACAAAACTGCTAATTTACAGATGGGTAACAAGCAATTAGTTTATATGTGTATTGTAGAACCTGTAAAACCACTGCTTCTGGTGGGTTTTGTATGAGAATTTCCTTTTTTTTTTTTTTTTTTTTGTTCAGAGGATTACTGGACTTAAAATGTACTAACTCCTAGTTTATTGCAGTAGGAACAAAAACTCCAATCCTATGAATTAATTGACCTATCGCCAGAGCAGAGATAACCATCCCAATTCATTTGCATAACACAACATATAAAATCATAGTATTTATGCTTACCATTGTTGGTGTTGTTGTTTTATGTTTTTTGTTCAGAGGATTGCTGGACTTAAAATGTACTAACACCAAGTTTATTGCAATAGCAACACAAACTCCAATCCTATCAATTAATTCAGCTATCACAAATTTCAAAACTATTACAGGAAAAAGCGTTCATTTGTTCAAATATAAGCCATCATTTATTGATCAAAATACGTTATTTATTTATTTTTTAATTTGAGATGTTTTGACACGAAGAAAAAGAAAAGTTGAAAATCTGCTTTTTATTTAAATGCTTTAAAGTTGTCTAAAGTGGGTTATGTTGTTCTCTAAACTTTTGTTTCTGTATTCAACTAGTATCATTTAATCATACCTCTCTCCAACTTACAAATACTTACAAATGTGTGAACAGAAAAGTCACTATTTCATTTCCAGATGAGTCTCTTTCCAATGCATGCCTGGTTATTACCTAAATACGCAACCTGCTCTTCTTTTGTAGCAGCTCTAATGGACATACATACCAACTCTCTTAACAGGACGGCGACGGTTGTTACGTACCCAAGGGTCAATTAGTTTAAGGGTTTTTAAATGAACACCTGTTCAGCCATCCCCTTTTGTCCAGGGTTCTATTGGTAGCACAAATGTCAGGACGTGTGGGTGTTATGGGTCGTCTGTTATCTCTGGCGGTATTAGTGTGACAGTGCAAAGACTCCTAATACCGTTGACAATTATTATTCTTGGCGGAAAAACCAAGCCTAGGAACTTGAAGATAATAAAACAGTTCCCATAACTGGCCCAGTGTTTTTGTTTTTGCAACCATCAGCTTTCTTAAAATGTTCATTTAGATTCGCAAAGTTTTTTTCTGACAAAATGATGGAGAATCCCATCTTCCAGATATTTCATTTATGAGCTTCCAACGAATACAATTTGTCGAAATTTTCAACAGTCAAGTGTACTTTTGCTATTATCAGTTGCTTTGGATCACCCAGTGGGATTGGGGACTACCGTTCTTATCATTGTCTCAGTTTATTACTAGTCTGTATGTTTTTTTTTTTTTTTTTTACAGTAAATATTATCAGTTTGAATGCCCAAGAGCATGGAAGAAAAGTACCAAAATAAAAAGGAAAAGATGACAAATAGATAACACCGATACTGTCATACCTGTAGAAGTTGAAATACAATGTTCCTGAATGAATGATATTATATGAAAAAAAGATATAAAGTATATCAGTTTGTCATTATCCAGAGAATGGGAAATCGATTGTTTTATAATGTCATGTATGTGATGATATAAGCTATTGATGAAAAGGATTCCTAAATTTCGAATCTTTATACAAGTAGAGTAGGTCCTGGGATGCAAGGATTAAGAAATCGGTTATGGCTGTCGGAGTGTTTTATCTCATGCTGATTTTTTGTTTTCTTTCAATTTTAAACTACATAAAGCACAAATAAAATAAAACTTTTACAATTTCGAGCAGAGAAAGAGAGAGCGTCATTATTGTACATTTTCCGATCATGCCTCTTTCAGATGTATCAACGCCTTCAGCAAGACTTACAACAAACGGTGAAATTATGGATGAAAGACAAACATCTGAAACAGAGTCGAAAATGCTATGTGAAGAACAGGGAGAGTTACAGAGAATCGTGCCTGAAAGTGAAGAGGCAAAGATAAAAGAAGCCGAAGAGGAAGAATAATCATCATATACAGAAGTACTAATTAGTTTCGTTGTATCTGAGTAACTTGCGTTGAACTTGCAATTCATAATTGTCGCATCATTTCAACAATGTATTATATTGGTTCGGAAAATTAAATGGACATATACTTTAGATACAATGTAATTAATTCTAATCGGTAGAAGCACATATATTACGTTGTGGTCATTGCTAAATGGTAAAAATATCAAATAAACTGCCACTTGAACAACCAATTTATTTTGTGTTAGTATCTAAAACGTCGCTAAAAAATGACCAAGTCCAAAACATTTAAAAGCCACTTTGAAACAGCCTCTATAAATTTACAGGAGAGTACATGCACAGATGTCTTCACGCCATTGAGGTTATATAAACATATAGTGCTTGTTCTAGTGGTAGTTTATGAAATATTTGTACCAATTTGTAATTACAATAATGCAATCTAGGTACTCCTATAAGTTAAAATTAAGTACAATGCATAGTATCTGCTGTGCTCATTGGAAGTCACATGACCAAAATGCATGGTGTAATGTACAAAATGGGTACATAAACCTTTATTTGGTCCCCAACAACGGAGAGAAAGATTCAGAACGCCAGGAATATGACAGACATATGTTTATTAATGTCTCTCAATATGCACAGTATAATTTGAAAATACATAAACTTTAAAAATAATCTAATTATGTGCATATGCATCTTTATACGAAAGAGAGAGAGAGAAGCGTGTCTGAAAGTAAACAGCCAAAGATAGAAAATGTCGAAATCGTAATTCATAATTGTCGCATCAGATCAACATTGTGTTATATTGGATGGGAAAATGAAATGGACAGATACTGTAGATACACAGCAGAAACTATACATTTTAATTCATCCTAGACTGCGTTATGGTGATTGCTAATGCGCAAATTGTTTATAGTTTCCTTCAATCTGAGTTACCTGCGTTGAAATTACAATTCATAGTTGTGTTATCAGATTAACAATGCGTTATATTGGTTGAGAAAATGAAATGGACATATACTTTAGATGTAAAGCAAAAACTGTACATTGTAATTAATTCTAACCGATAGGAGCAACCAGATTACGTTGAGGTCATTGCTAATAGGCAAAAATATATCTTAAACTGCCAATCGAACAACCAATTTATATATTGTTAGTTTCTGAAACTTCACTAAAAAAGGAACCAGTCCAAAACATTTCAAAGCCACGTTGAAACAACGTCTATAAATGTACAGGAGAGCACATGCACAGATGTCTTCACGCCATTGAGGTCATGTATTTTAACCACAGTGCTCGCTGTTGTTACGGGTGAATAACCTCAACTTTTCTACTACATCTTTAAGGAGTCAGTTGTGAATACTGTGAACTTAGTCGGTTTTTGAAGTTTACGTCACTAATAAAAATATAGTGTTTGTTCTAGTGGCAGTTTATAAAATAATTTTACTACTTTGTAATTATAATAATGCAATCTAGGTACTCCTTTTAGTTAGTAGAATTAATTACAATCTGCTGTGCTTATTTGAAGTTACATGACCAAAATGCGTGGTGTAATGACCGAAATGGGTCCATAAACCTTAATTTGGTCTCCGACAATGGAGATTCAGAACGCCAGGAGTATGACAGACATATGTTTGTTAACGTCTTCTAATATGTACAATACAATTAAAAACATTATAAACTTTAAAAATAATCTAATTATGTGCAACTGGGTAAAGCTCCGACTCATGCACGTAGAATTAATTACAATCTGCTGTACTTATTTGAAGTCACATGACCAAAATGCGTGGTGTAATGACCAAAATACGTGGTGTAATGACCAAAATGCGTGGTGTAATACCAAAATGCGTGGTGTAATGAAAGAAATGGGTACATAAACCTTAATTTGGTCTCCGACAATGGAGATTCAGAACGCCAGGAGTATGATAGACATATGTTTATTAAAGTCTTCTAATATGTACAATACAATTTCAAAAATTATAAACTTTAAAAATAATCTAATTATGTGCAACTGGGTAAAACTCCGACTCATGCACGTACAAATAGTAAAATCAAATCTTACTTCGATTAAGCATAAACATGTTTATATTGTTGTAAGCATGTGTGGTTTTAGCTATTCTTTTTTTTCTCAGAGCTGTGTTCATTTTTGCAACTTTTACAGTATTTATTTGTTCCAATTTGGATTAGCAATTAAATAGTGAGATTATTTATATTTATTATTATTATTAAATTTTGTGAACAACTGAATGCTATTAACGCGATCTCCTGCCTCCCCCGCCCATCTCGAATGTTATCGCGAACGCTCATCATGTCTTATACCCCTAGGACATTTCTCCCCTACCTGTTTGCTCTCAACGAAATATGCATCATATTTAAGCATTGTTGTCAAGGTTTGTTCCCTGTCGTCCCACTTTTTGAAAATAATAATCCCAATCTGTCCACTTGGTACAACTTATTTTTTTAATAGGAATTATAGTCTATAATGTAAAAGTATTTAAAAAATTACACTGGTCTACAATTTTTTAGAAGTCGTCTGCTTCAGAGATAAAATGTGCTATTTTATTAGGGATTTTGATGTGCTGTACATTTTACGTCTATGTATATTGTGTACATAGTAGACTTTTAATCATAAATTGTAAACCTAGGTTTTTTCATGTGTTTATGGTTGCTTTACATGATAATATTTCACCTGTCCTGTTTATGTAACACTTTAAAAAACAGCAAAAGGGTTATATAAATAAAAAAAAATATATTGAAACAAAAGTAAAAAAAACTATTATGTATATATAAGTACATAGTTTAGTCCTTATTCAGTGTCTTCTCGGCGCTTTTTGGCTTTTCTATAGTATTCATTAAATGGAGCATGTTGTCACTGTCCAGCAATAGTCTGCAAGCATTGATGGGCTCCATTTGCCCTGATAGCATTTCTCCATTGTTGCAATGTCCTGGTGAAATCGCTCGCCGTGCTCGTCGCTCACTGCTCCGCAGTTCGGTGGAAAACAATCTAGATGAGAGTGCAAAAAATATATATTTAGTGACATGTTGCAACCAAGGCTTTTGTATGCCTTGAGGAGGTTTTCCACCAACTCCCTGTAGTTGTCTGCCTTGTTGTTTCCGAGAAACTTTGTTGTCACTAACTGGAAGGCTTTCCGTGCCGTCTTTTCCTTGCCACGCAGTGCACGGTGAAATGCATCATCTCGAAGAAGTTCACGAATCTGAGGACCAACAAAGACATCTTCCTTTATCTTAGCTTCACTTAACCTTGGAAATTTTCCACGGAGGTACTTGAAAGCTGCTTGTGTTTTGTCCATGGCCTTGACAAAGTTCTTCATCAGACCCAGCTTGATGTGCAAGGGTGGTAACAAAATCTTCCTTGATTCAACAAGTGGTGGATGCTGAACACTTTTCATCCCAGGCTCCAATGACTGTCGGAGTGGCCAATCTCTCTTGATGTAGTGGGAATCTCTCGCACGACTATCCCATTCGCAGAGAAAACAGCAGTACTTTGTGTATCCAGTCTGCAGACCAATCAAGAGAGCAAGAACCTTGAAATCGCCACAAAGCTGCCACTGATGTTGGTCATAGTTTATGCACCTCAAAAGTTGTTTCATGTTTTCATAGGTTTCCTTCATATGGACTGCATAACCAACTGGAACTGATGGCAAAACACTGCCATTATGCAGCAAAACAACTTTAAGACTCGTCAACGATGAATCAATGAACAGTCTCCACTCATCTGGATCATGAACGATGTTGAGGGCTGCCATCACACCATCGATGTTGTTGCAGGCTACAAGATCACCTTCCATGAAGAAGAATGGGATAAGATCCTTTTGACGGTCACGGAACAAGGAAACACCTGCCAGGAGATTCTACTGCTGTAGTCTGGATCCCAACAGCTCTGCCTTACTCTTGGGTAGTTCCAAATCCCTGACAAGGTCATTCAGTTCACCTTGTGTTATGAGGTGTGGTTCAGATGAGGAGGATGGGAGAAAATATGGGTCATGTAACATTGATGGTTCAGGAGTAGAAGTTTCATTCTCTTCCTCTTCCTCTTCTGACTCAAGTGAGAATGATTCTGGTGCATCAGGAACCGGCAGTCCTTCTCCGTGGGGTACTGGGCGTATAGCTGATGGAATGTTTGGATAATGCACAGTCCACTTTTTCTTCTTTGACACACCTTTCCCAACTGGAGGCACCATACAGAAGTAACAATTGCTGATATGATCTGTTGGCTCTCTCCAAATCATTGGCACTGCAAAAGGCATATATTTCCTTTTCCTGTTCAACCACTGGCGAAGATTTGTTGTACAAGTGTTGCAGCATATGTGTGGGGCCCACCTCTTGTCCTGATCTCCAATTTTGCAGCCAAAATAAAGGTGATAGGCTTTCTTAGCCATAGTGGTTATACTGCGCTTTTGTGATGCAAAAGTCACTTCACCACAAACAGCAGAAGTTTGGCTAAACAGAAATGTGTCCCTTTGCTAAATCAAACACTGACAAATAAGAGAGCACGACACTGTCTGATTTGTAGAGCTGATATAGGGCAATTTCTTCAGCAGAGTGATCTAAGCTTAGTTATAATTGCATCATCCATGACTTATAGGAATAACATGATGCAATTCATATCATGTATGACGCAATACCAGCTTCAGATTGCATCATTCATTGTTTTGCCTAAAAACCAAGTACTGTCCAAACCCAGTCATAGATTTATTCATAGATCCAGTCAAAGATGTATTTTAGTCATTTCTGGTTTAAATTGAGATCCCTTCCCTTTATAACTCACTTATCGTCCTTTACCGATCACTGCCATCTCACCTCTGTCCGCGTGGGTTCGAGTCCTGGGCTCCGACAATGTGGTTATGTGAGAAAGCTTGCCAGTAGCTTCCCGTGGGTCGGTGGTTCTTCCCGGGATTTTCCCGGGTTCTTCCTCCACCAGAATATACATGCCGCCATGTATAGCCTATCATGTCCTGAAAAATGGCGTTAAACCCTTAAAAACCAAACCAAACCACTTATCGTCCGCCATTCCCAAGTCAAGGGTCGTATATACTGACCCAGTATCATATCTTTAAAACTAGAGCCAATCAACAATTTTAAGCATCATTTTCGTTCTCAGTGACCCAGAATTAGTAAAGTTCGACAACATTTATTGCGGAAGCATTTTGGCTGTAGACCAGTGTTACACTGTCGGCGACGTCTTTAACTATAACGATGCGGAGAAAGCGTAGATCCACAAACTATGGCACAGCCCGGACGTGTTTGTGTGGGATGGTGTTTCATTCCGGACCAAATAGCCGGCAAGTACGTGCTACCTATTGTCGAGTGGAAGAATATTGTGGACAATTGGCACTCTAGAACGGCAGACGGCGAGATGAAGTTTTGGCAAAATTCACTAAACGTTGCCGAATAGTGCGCGACCACCGGTTGTGGCGTCAGTGACCACATGTTGTCTGGGGAAGCCGGGCTGCCGGAGATAGTGCACAGCTTTTACCAGTTATATGTTTGCTATAATGCGTTAAAGATTCTCATTCAGATGCGCTGTCCTCTTTTCGGGCCAAATATGGAATTATGTTGATGGTCTCCTGAATCCGTGAAATTTGGTTGCGAAGGGCTCCTCTGTTAGCGCTTGCGGCAATTCACGTTCCTCCTATTGCTGTCGAATGCAATCTCCTATCTCCTTGCGTGACTTTTCCTCTTCTGCTTCGGTCAGCATTCTTTTTCCTACGATGATGTGGTTATCGAGCTTTGTAAGCTTCTAGAGGTTATTTACAAGCTCGCCATGAGTTCTTTGAAGTGCCGCGTTGAGGCCCAGGATTTCTCATATAGAGAGGCTTTCAGGTGCCTTTGCCGCCGTTTCTTTGATTGCCGTGTCCTCCGATCCTAATACAACGAACTCTCTATCTCTCAGTCCGCTTGTATCGGACGCGATCTCTTTTTAATCCGTGGTGAGCCGCCTACGCGCTGTGACCGTTTAGCTGCTCCTCTTTGAGCCCTAACGCTTCGAGGAACAAAACGTTATTAATGCGCCCTCGAAGTGTTTAGAGCAAAGAGTCCGCTTCATTTGTTTAACGCGCTAACAGGGTCCAGTCTTTCCCTAGTTTTACTGCCAGGGCGCCAGACCACTTTGCCCTAAACTCGAGCGGCATGAAGCATTCTTTAAATAAGCCCCGTGTTGTACGGTACGCTTCAAACACAGCTTGTGGTTAACTCTTCTTGCTTCCACCAATATGACATCTCGTCGACTCTGGCCGAAGAATGTGTTTCCATCTATACCTCTTCTGCCTCATTGTCTTCTGTGCTGAGTCTGGGTACATCTTTCTTGAGCAGAGCATTGTCTTCACGACCACCAAAGTTGGTCAATTCAATTTCTTCAGCCATGATTTGACTGCTCAAGTCTTAATACATATTAAAGGAAGGACAAGTGAACTAAAAAGCATGCCTCATTACGGAAATAAGCTGGACCCTTATCGCGCCCTCCGCCATGCGCTTGGGGTGATGAGAATCCGAAGCACCGACGTTGTGACTAATAACCAGAGCACCATAGACCAAAATCAGCTATTTGTCGTTAGATTTCCAAAGCTCGGCAGCAACGATGTCATTGTGCCCGGCACTGCTAGGCTGGTACTCACAATTTCTATGAACGGCGGCGCAGCAGCGCCGGACGCCAATCGTACAATCGTGAAAAACCTCGGTTTTGTCAAAAAGATCAGCGTAAAGCTTGAGGCGATCGAAGTGGCCTGTTCTGACGATGCCGATGTATGGGGCGTCTACAAGGTTCTCTGACTGACGGACAAAGATCAGATTAACAGAATCTATCAGGGTATACAAAGCACCAACAATGCCGCCCATCAGGATATACAAAACACCAACACTGCCGCAATACGTGTCGACGCTGGCAATGCCGCCGCTGAAACCTAGCCCATTTTGTTTATCGCTGCTGCATTCGGAAACCGTTTGAACGTGCAGCTCGACTTCCAGCTGCTGCACGATCACATGACATACTGCCAGTCTGGTCTTTCAAACTGCCGGTCCTTTGAGCAGAAAAGTTCAATGACTACAACGGGGCAATCCCAAGCACGAATGTTGGGCGAGGTACACCATCAGCGGTATCTCCATGGAGCTCGAAGTTGTGACTAACTCGGAACTCGCACACATGATCAGGCAGCAGTACACGATTGCTGCGCCATCGCAAGATGGTGCTGAACAAAAGCGACCTGTGTTGAACATCAACATAAACACTGCAACAAAAAGCATGAAGGCGATTGTTTTACTCGTCGAGGATGCACCGAAGAATGCTACGTTTGCGCATGATACGGAGAATTTCTACAACCCCCTTATCATCAAGGTGTCGGTGACGATCGATGGCGTCCCAAACCAGATCTATACCGAGTTGCAGCTGCGATACCAGCAGTGGGAAGAGACCCTAAAGATAATGGCGATGGAGTCTCTCAAGGACACAAAGCTGCGGTCACTTGAAGTTTGCCCTTGTCCTCGACATGAGGGGTTGATGAAAGACAACACGTTCCACGGGTCGGAAAGACGCATAGAAAACGCGAGGGTAGGTGTAACGCTGCAGATCGAGAAAAAAAAACAAAAAAGAAAAACGTCCAGGCGGCATGCGTGTTGAACGTGTACATATATGTCGACATGGACGCGCAGCTCAACATACATAATGGCCAATTCGTGTCGCCATCTACTAATCTACTAGCCATCACAAGTGGGACGCAGAACGCAAGTGCAACGTGATCTTTGATAACGTACAGCCACACTGCGCCATGATCGTCGGCCGCCGATTTAAAACACATGACCAACTGCTCGCTTGAGAGTTGGCGCGACCGGACCAAAGGGCCCGTACAGCTGTTGCCCTTTGCAAAAACAAACAAACAAACATAAAAAAAAGTGCAGTGCGTGAATTTGGAGACCTTAGATTTCCCCTGATCGCCTCGGCATTGGAGCAGGTGTATACTAGAGTAGCGCACCATAATTGACTTGGTATGTGCTGTTGGAGCGCAAGCTGCTCGCTTGTAGCTCAAGAGTGGCTAGCACGGCAAACTGTTGGAACTACAAAACACTAAAACGCAACGGATACTAAGCAAGCGGCGATATACTACAGCCTGCGAGGTTACTGGAAGGCCGTGGCAGCAGTCAAAAAACTGTCAGAAGCTGCCAAAGTCTCACAAGATGTTGCCAAGGCGTAGCTTGAGAAGCAGGCTATGTGGCAGATTTACCTGTCAGCACCACGCAAAATTACCAGACCATAGTTTAATGTTCCAACCCCTAACGAGATGCACCCGGTCAAGTTCTTGTTTCTGCCGCACTACAAGGTTGGTCGACGCACGTACAAGTATGCGCTGACCGTGGTTGACGTTGTCAGCCGTTTCAAAGACACCGAGTCCTTGACCATAATGGAGGCTTTCAAAGTTGATGACACTCTGGCACGTATCAACAAGCGGGGGCCGCTAAAGTGGCAGAATCTGCTACAGGTTGACCTCGGCCGGGAAGTTATGAGCTTGATGTTGCAACTCTTGGCCAAGCACGGCGTGCTTGTGAGCCGGGGCGAGGCAGGCAACCATCGTGCTCAGGGTATTGTGGAACGGGTCAATCGTACTCTAGCCGAGCGGCCCCTTTCGCACCAGTAACCACAGGAGATGTTGCTTTCCGACAGCGAGACTCTAGTGGGTTCGGCGGCTGTCAGCTGTTGTGGTGATCTTAAACGACGATGTTTCGCGGCTCACAGGTAAGAGACCTATTAATGACATTCGTTCTACGTTTGTGCGGTCAGCGACAAGCCCAAAATGGACGTTTACAGTGTCTATGACGCGACCGGTTGGTCTGTTGTCTATATGTGCCGGATGAGCCTTAAGGTGGGCAATGATGCGCCACCGACCCTGTGTGGTCGCTAAAGATGGTCACACAGGGCAACCGTCAATATTCAATCTTTTGGGTAGTGGTTCTCCGCGTAGAGGCTTCATTCGCGAGGAACTACAGATTGTGCCTAAAGGCACTCAGCTACCTCTACCATGGCATGTTGCTCTTGTTGGGTGCAGTGGTGGCCTTATGCCCACGTCGTGATGCCATCCGGAGCAATCCACTTAAGTCTTGTTTTGTTTGTGCGGTACACCCTCATTTTTTAATGGTCGCTGCGTATGGCGGTCACTGAGGGTCGAAACTGTTTCTTTCTTTTGGAGTCACTCGAGATAGAAGTGATGCCTAAGGTCGGCTCTTACGATTGTTGTCGAGATGCCCTTGACGTTACGTATCTCTATGCTGTCGCCCGTCGTTTCGACTAGTATGAAGTACATCTTGCGGCTGAGGCCGACTAACTCGGCGATGGGCTTTCCTGAGCATTCATCCTTAAACTTGACTACGGCTTTTTTATTCATCGTGCTGTAGAGTTGATGCTTTTCAGGGTAGGTGCTCATATCTCTCATGTCAGAGAGGTGAGCATCTTCAGTCATATCGCGCTAGACATCGGCCGTCTCGATGCTCAGCAGCAGACTGTGTATAACAGGCACGTCTTGTCTAAATAACGCTTTAATCTGATAATAGTAGAAGTCGTACAAGGTTATCGTGACTGAAACGCCGTGTCGGCAATCAGGCGTCTGAGCTTGCCTTCCTCGCCCTCAGGCCGCACAAAGTCCACTCGAATCTGCTTCATTAGCTTCTCCATTGTCTTCCCGAAGACAGAGATTTGCATCAGCTTGAAGAAGTCTTTCTTCATCTCCGACTGCGCCTTGGTTTGCAGGTCTGCGTACAGCTGTAAGGTGCCATCCATGCGCTTTGGTCGAACTCCATCACACGGTGAAACTTGGTGACGCGCAGCCCTAGCCTGATGTAGAGCTGAAGGTTTCAGTAATGGACCACATAGCGCAAGTTTTATGCTTTCAGCAAACGTATCCCCCAGTTTGTTCACTAAAGTATGCTGATAGTCGCTGAGCAATTCCTCTGGAACACTCATTGTCTCTTGAATCAGTGAATAGTCGCTGTGCGCCTCATAAATCTCCTCCGGATACTTGATGTCTACTTCGATGATGTAACCACATAGCGCTCCTTTTTTGTTAGGCTAGAAACTAGCTTTGTGCTTTCAGTAAACCTTTCGAGTGCGGGACGGTCGACCCACTTAAAGCCGCAAGTTGGTAAGCCCTGGATCATAGCACAGCCTTAAAGATTGTTGAAATAAAGGTGCAATAGCCAGCTTGTTGGCTTTCCACTGTCATAGGCTGTGCACATTGGGTTGTTCGCTTTTGCGTGCTGTCTGCTCACCATCAAGATGCCGCCACGGATGCCTTTCTCCATGAATAGGTGCATGACGATGTCTGTCAGCAGCTCGAGCTTGGTACCTGTTAATTGTAACAGGGCGTCCCAGCTCATTCCGGGTGCGCTGTAGTAATGGGTTGGATCTAGTCCTTATTACTTTAGCGTTGTGTCGCGGAATCTCTCGATCACGTCCGCCGGCAGAAGCACACAGGTCTTGAGGTAAAGGTCGTGGTAGCGGCACATATTCTGATAGTCAAATGCCTTCTACACACTCTGCGCGTGCTCACTGTCTTTTTCTGTTATACCGGCGCGGCTGAGTTAGCTGTAAAAGGCAGCTATCGGTGGAAGCTATGTTTCTTTAAAGCACTCCCAGCTGTCGATGTGTTCATACAGATGACGCTTTTGCGTAACAAAAGGTCGATGTCAGTGCCAAGCGCCTCCTTTGGCAGATTACTTACTAGCTTTTCAAGACTGCTGGTTATAAACTGGAGGCTGTCGATAAACTTGAACTGCTCCAGCGAGAACGGTATGTATTTTTCCACGTTGTTTGGGATTGCTCTTAAATTTCCAGACGAGGCTGTTCCGATCGCGTGGTAAGATGGCCGTCGTAACAGCGCAGGTTATGTAGCAAAACTGGTACATTATTGTTTTCTCGGGGTAGTATCGATTGAGTTTACATACTTTGCGCGCTGCGCCGCGGTAATATGGCAGTGGTCTCCCACCTTATCACTGCCTAGTGCCTTGTCATAGATGCATCAGTCAGCGTCTTTCTGGAAAGCCTTGCGGTCGGCTCCATCCATTAAAATCTCAGCTGGATTTCGATGCACCTCTCGGATCTCCTCCTGCTCACTGTCGAGTCTCTTGATTAATGTGGAGACGGCCTCCTTGCCACGATATAACACTGGCTCCTTGGAGACTCCGTCGCAGCGAAAGTCTAATTAACAGAAGCTACACGGACCTGCTGGGCAATTTTATGTGTTGCTTTTCTTCGGATTGCTGGCGGGGCCTTTCACTGGCACATTTAGCGCCTCGAAATCCACATAAATAGCGAAAGGAACGCGTATCTGACGGTGGTGATTTTGGACGGTTAACATGCATTTGCGTGGCTCCGGTAAGGACACACGCGTTGGCTTTCAATAGGTCCGCTCTGCTAAAGACGTGGAGACACTGGTGTCAGACGTACTTCTTCTCATTGTGATTGCTGTGATGTCGTACCGGGCGGGAAAGTTCCTCTATTCAGACACAGTGGTTCTTTTCTGCACTTATGCTGCCTGTTAGCAGCAAGAAGTCTATCGAATGTTGCCTCGCGTTTTACAACTCGCTGGTATGGTTGGGTTGCTGATCTCAAACTTGCTAAGATCACTCACCTTCATAGAAATGTCTATGCCAACAAAGTCCAGCTTTCCCCGGTGCTGGCCGTACTTGCACGGCCGATCAACGTGATCACGGGCCGGATGTAAAGCAGACAGGATGGCCCACTCGAATAAGTGGTTGTTGCTGATGTTCTCCATATTTACAATCGATGGTATATGGCAGAAACTTTGGGCTTGGAATGTAGCTTTGGCCACGGAACGGACGACACAGTTACACTCTGAATAAAGTTCTTCACACCTAACCAATAAACATCCTGACCCATCGCGCATGTATTTTTATAAGCGACTCAGGATGGTGAATTTGCTTCGGCAATTGATTTCTTTGTCTCATCAATGCGCAGTATAGCGGCGGTATCACTCCGGAAGTAGGCCGCCACTTGTATAATATCTTACTCAGCATTTTCGTCGTAGACGTTTTGCTGGCCTGTTTTTTTTTTTTTTTTTCAAGTTTTGACGCCAACACGAGGTTGTACTTCAGTTCATCCAGTATCCTCAGTTCCTTGACTAGGACATCTTGTACCCTTGTACCCTTCCGGGCACTTCGGTGGTCTATGCCGTTTGAATCAGTTAAGACTCCTGGCGCCGGTTCTCGGCCGCTTTTCCCCTTTTATTCCTTGGTGGTCACGTGGGACCAGGCGTGGTGGTGGCGGGGTGGACTGGTCAATGGGGCTGGTCCGGGGGTGGGGGGTGGGGTGGGGGATTGTCTACGGGGCTGATTCAAAATACTTATTTTACAACTACTGCTACTACAAATATAGTGTCCATAATTTCATTACAATTTCATTAAAGCGGTGTGAGAGGAGAAGCCACGACAAGCTTTGTTATGGGCAGAGGGGTAGAAGGACAGACAGGAGTAATATTGGTTTGGTACAGGGAAATGGGAAACTAACATTACGCCGCCATCTTGGATTGGGCTTGTATGCGGAAAATGGGAATTTAATGTTAAAAGTGGGAATTGAACATTAAGAGAGGGTATGGCGGTGTGAGAATTTAATATTGTGGGTCACTCTGTGTACAAGCACCCACATCTACTGACCAATGCCAACATCTACAGACCAACCACAGTCGTACTGACCAGAACTCACACACACTGACTAAATGGGGGTTAACTGAGGGTGACTAATACAATCTTACTTACCAGCACCCACACCTACTGACCAATGCGGTCTTACTGACCAGCACCCAAATCTAATGACCAGCACCCATTCCTACTGACCAACACCCACACCTTCTGACAATCACCCAGGCCTAGTGACCATCACCCACGCCTACTGAGCAACACCCACACCTACTGACAAACACTCATCTTGACTGAACAACGCCCACACTTGCTAACCTTCACACAGTGTTACTGACCATCACCCACACCCACTGACTTACACACCACCTACAGGGATCGGGAATATTTTTAAGGGCAGAATTTTCATAAGAGCTTTGCAAAAATATATATAAAATTTTTTTTATTTCGTCACTTGAAAGTTTGTCAGGAAATAATTTCGTATGTGCATAAATACGGAACCTGTGTACAGTACATTGTTAGAACCTACCAGCTGATTCTACATTGGATAGATTGAAAAAATGGACGGATAGAGAAAAAAACTCGACGCTCTAATGAGTAGAAATTTCATTTAACTTACAAGTTAGTGACGGCGGCATATCTTATGCTTTTCGCGGATTTAGGCGAATGTGACAAGTTTGTTTCACTTTATAAAAAAACAAAGGTTATGGCTTTCAAAATTTCGCGTATGGCTTCGTGCACTTTTATATCAAAACAGTCAGTTACATTATTTGTATGTGTTTTGTTTAACACTGCAAAGTCAAAGTACGTTGTTCGTGTTTATCGCACATTGAGTGTCTGTACTTATCAAGAAAAGAAATAATTTTATCCGTAGCTGAGAAAAAAGGCAAAGTTAATATTGCCCACGCAATCGCTGTTCTATATAAGAGTGAATGGATAAAAGAACAAATCAATGATTTAGTGAGCAAAATAAAATTAATGTGTCCTTAAAACAAATCCAAGTAGTACGAGAGAGTGAAGATCACCTTTAGTAGGACCTTATAATTATTTTCATATTTAACCTGAGAGTAAGTTAAATTCGAGAAAATTTCGAACGACGATATACCCTTTACACTTGCTTCCACTGTCATATTCAAGGATTTTAGGTCTGAAGGTCCCGCAGAGGAATTGGTTGCGATAATAATTGACTTGTTTGAGCCTATGTTTGTTCGAGTTGAAAGGACAGTGTTGGACCAAAGCCAGGTTTCTTGTCTGTTTTATCGACAAAATGTTTAAATAGCAAATATACTACTAAAACGATCCCCAACAGATAATTCATTAGGAACTATGCCTGCAAATGATTTATAGTAGTAATAATATTTTTGTAAAATAATTTTCCTGGCATTTCCTTTTTTTTAGAAAATGCGGAATGAATCTAGTCAGATGAAAAAATTATATGTAAGACCTTTTAATTTATTTTTCGTCAATTGTTATGTTTACGACATAACACCCATCTAAACTGACCCATACCAATTTTTTCTGACCAACACTCACACCTACTGACCTACACACAGCCTTATTGACCATCACCCATACTATGTTTGTTCGAGTTGATCAGGAGGTGTGGGTTCCGGTCAGTAAGACTGTATGTATCGCAATGTGTGGCGCTGGTCAGTAGGTGTTCGTGTTGGTCAGTAGGTGTGGGTGCTGGTCAGTAGATGTGGGTGCTGGTCAGTACTGTGTGTGGGTCAGTAGGTGTGGGTGTTGGTTAGTCAAGATGGATATTGGTCAGTAGGTGTGGGTGCTGGTCAGTAAGACTGTATTTGTCTGTAGGTGTGGGTGCTAGTCGGAAGGTGTGGGTGTTGGTCAGTAGGTGTGTGTACTGGTCAGTATAACTGTGTCAGTGACTCTCAAATATCCCCCATTTTGTCAGTGTGTGTGGGTTTTGGTCAGTAAGACTATGTGTTGGTCAGTATGTGTCGGTATTGGTCACTGAGTGTGGCTGTTTGTTAACAGGTATGTTTACTGGTCAGTAAGACTGTGTATTGGTCAATAGGTCTGGGTGCTGGTTAGTAGGTGTGGGTGTTGGTCAGTAGGTGTGGGTACTTGTACACAGAGTAACCCACAATATTAAATCCCATAACTGCCATACCATCCCGTAATGTTCAATTTCCATTGTCCCCATTGTGTCGTACTTAATGTTAAATTCTCCTTGTCTGCACACCGGCCCAGTGTTAAACCTATACACGTTTTTAACATTAAATTCCTCTTTTCCCCATACCAGCCTAGTCCAAGATAGCGGCGTAATGTTAGAATCCCTTATTCCTGTACAAGAACATTTCGCCCCATATTAGCTCCTTATACTTTTAACAACAATATCCCTGCACTTGGCAGAAGTATGGGGATACAAAATCAGTGTTAATGAAAGTTGTCGATGCAAATAAATAGGATGTGAAAGCACCAGGTATGCATATTAGCCATATAATATTTTGACAAATAGAAAGAAAGGGGTATGTGCATGTATATATTGTGCATATAAAATAAGCGGCATGGAATTAAGTTTTATTCATATACAGAGAGAGAGAGAGAGAGAGAGAGAGAGAGAGAGAGAGAAATATAGTGGGTATATTTTTTATTCCTTTTTTCTTTTTGCGGGCGTAACATTGAGCGATTTCGTCTAAAGGAGCTTTATCAATTTTGGCGAGTTATATTTAGCGATTGCAGATCCAGGAATTTTATAATATATTGGGTGTTACATTTTGACTGAATTTATTTTCGCGATCTCATTCCGAGACCACTAATCGTAAAAAATGTATCCACCTTTAATAATACCTGCTTTATGTTAGTCATCAAATGCTTAAAGAGGCACAACCCGCATATTTTGGCCTAACGAAAAGAAACTTTTGACGATTTGCAGTATTGATTTCTCTCTGTAAAAGTTACGAACTTGACCGTTTTATATCAATAAGAATTATTGGTAAATGGCTCAGTGAGAGAGAAATTCGTATGCACAGTTCTTGTGACGACTGGGAGGAACACTGCTAAGTAGTTCCTTACTTATATGATATACCTGCAGATCATCTCTATGTAATCTGTATCTAAATTCACTTTACTATAGCTCTTACAAAAATCGCAATGCCTGCATAACTTGTACATATAAAATATTTATAAGCATGTTTAAAATAATAGTTACAAAAACAGCGATGCTTTGTAATGTTTAAATGCACACAGAAGATTATTCAACTCTTTTCATATATGTTATTGAATGGAAACTGAGTAGGTGTCTTCCATCTCGATTTTGCACAATCTTACACAGTTCAAAACTACCATTTCAGCCTGAAGTAGCTTGTGCATTTCAGTTGCAGTTTGGTATCCTGTTGGTAAAGTCTATTTCAATAAACGTCCTGCTGGTAAAGTCTATTTGAAAAAACATCCTGTTGGTAAAGTCTATTTCGATAAACATCCTGCTGGTAAAGTCTATTTCAATAAAAAATCATGCATAACAGCACATTGAGCAACCGTGGTACACATAGATATATCTCTGTCTTGATTTCCTACACATTTACATGCATCTTAACTATATTTCCAACACATTTACATGCATCCTAACTATATTTCCTACACATTTACAAGCATCCTAACTTGATTTCCTACACATTTACATGCATCCTAACTTGATTTCCTACACATTTACATGCATCCTAATTTGAGGTACCTTTTAAGTTTAAAAATGTAACTGGGGCCAATATAGGAAATTATGGTGCACTACCTCACTCATTCCAAATTACATTAGATGTACCGTTATTGAAGACAAATAACTCTAGCAAACGTTCAGGTCTGGTAAAGCCTATTTCAATAAACATCCTGCTGGCGGAGTCTATTTCAATAAACGTTCTGTTGGTAAAGTCTATTTCAATAAACATCCTGCTGGTAAAGTCTATTTCAATAAACATCATGCTGGTAAAGTCTATTTCAATAAAAATCCTGCAAAACTCATATGCTATCTTGTACAGTAAGAAATTTCTTAATAATTCTATCAATTCATGAAATTACCATCTGATATATCAGTTCTTCCAATCATATTGAAAATCACTCGACAAAAATAAAAATAAAAATATTTTTTAAATGATGTAAAAAAATTTAATATTCCAAAGTTTTATAAAGACCTTAACCAAAACCTTTACACTTAATTAACTCTCTTTCAACTTTTTGGAATAATTAAAAGCGAGCCGTTAAGAAGTAAATGGCATTCAATTTGTTATTATTATTTCACTCGACCCTAACCAATCAAAACAAAGGAACTCGTTTTCAGTGCAGCTTGTCACGACTACATACGATGTTGAGCGATAAAAGTTCCGCTTTGTAACCTATTTCTCTGTCGGTGATCTCTTGAAATCTAAACTTAAGAGAGAGAGAGAGAGACAGAGACAGAGACAAAGAGAGAGAGAGAGAGACAGAGAGAGACAGAAAGTTGGAAAAATACCTGGGTAGATAGTTCGGCAGGTGGAATGTTCTCATTCAGAAATTTAGGTCGAATTTTCAAGTCAAAAGGTGAAAGATTCGGTTGGTCCTGTGAGTTTTTACATTTTCTTGCACGAACACGTGTTTTTGCCGATACGCAAAAATTGCAAATGCAGGTACAAGAAAAAAACAGCTCGAAGAAATCAAAAAGAATATAGACAGGCTTGAAAGCGAGATAAAGATAGTGTCGGAATCTCAATAATTTTTCAAGATATCGGGTGCTAACGCATGTAGTCACTATAGGGGTGTGATCAAAATTCCAAAGGCGTTAGCACAATTTACACACATAATGCAAAC
Organism: Margaritifera margaritifera; assembly: GCA_029931535.1. Lineage (NCBI taxonomy): Eukaryota > Metazoa > Mollusca > Bivalvia > Unionida > Margaritiferidae > Margaritifera > Margaritifera margaritifera. Next base: position 4,190,708 of record JAQPZY010001695.1, read on the forward strand.
ATGAACCTCAGTTTCAATAGGACGACGGTCGGTATCACAATATCTCAACACATTGGAAGAAGCTCGGGAAAAATTATGGATTATATAAAAAAAAAGACCTTCTAAGTTGAAACAATGTTCAAATGATCCGGAAAACGTAAATTTACCATTTGATTTATAGACATTTGCCAGTGAAATATTATTTTGATAACATCTAATCTTAAGCGTTCCTGACAACTGTTATACTTTTCTTCAGGACACAAGGACATTGTACGAAGAGTCTGAAAACCGTAATGTGAAGACGAAACAGATGGAATACCAACAGATTCAGCACGTTTCAGAATTATTAGAAAAGAAAACAAAGAAACTTGATGAAATGAAAACGTCGAAAATACAACAATTGCAATCTGAACTTGAAAGAGAAAGAAAGAAACTTGACCAAGAGAAAGATTCACAAAGTAAATTACAGACAGAAAGGGATGAATATAAGAACAGTGTCATGACACTACAATCGCAAATTCAAGTACAAGAAAAACAGGTCGAAGAAATGAAAAAAGATCGAGACAGGCTTGAAAGCGAGAAAAAGAAATTGTCGGACGAGTTTGATACAAAATATGAGAGCTTGCAGACGGACAGGAATGGTCTTGCAGATAAGTTGAAGGACCTAGAAATAAAACTCAACGTCAAAGAAACAGAACTTAAATTCATGGCGGAAAACCTTAAGGATGAGAAAGAACAAAAAGAGGCAGCAAAAACTGAACTTAAGAAAGGTCAGGAAAATTTAGAAAGGCAGAACACCGAATTACTTGACTCTTTTAAAAGACAGAATACTGATCTTCAAGCTAAGATCAAAGAAGAACAATCGAAAAGTAAAGTTTGTTCAATAATGTGACCGCTATTATTTAATTTGAATATTTCTGAGGCCTGCCAAAGATATAGTATATAATAATTTACTATTCATTTAAGAATCTTGGCAATGAAATTGTGTGCGTTTCTAAAGTACATTACTTACGAAATTCAAAGAGAAACAATTAGTAGAGTATGTTTATCAATATGTCATACTTCAGTTTATATTGGATACGATGATATAGTAAATGTTTTCAAAAAGGACCTTTACATTGTTGATAATGCTATTAAAAGGATATATAGATAGATAGATAAAACTTCAAGCATGTTTGGAGACCATTTGTTACATTTATTAAAGGCTACGGGTCTTAGAATAGGAAATGGTATATGGGGTAGGGATATAAAAACTGGTAAATATACTTACATCGGATCTTAGGGTAAAAGTGTTATTCAGTGAGAGAGAGAGAGAGAGAGAGAGAGAGAGAGAGAGAGAGAGAGAGAGAGAGAGAGTTAGTTACGGATATGAGATTTGTTATTTGCATGATATTAAAAAAATATTAAAATGTTACTCATTTAGAAACAACTCTTACATATTAAAAATCAAATAAAATTGTATATCTGTATCTATCAAGAGATACAATTTAAATGGAATCCATAGAGTACTGCATTGTGTGTCTCAAACTTAGAATGATTATTTTGGCGGCGAGTGGGTTATAGACCCACTCATGTGGTGGATGGTGAAGGGTGTAAACCCACTGGATTGGTGCGGATTCAGAGTGATTACCATGGAACTCAACTAGATAAGGAGTGATATGGAAAACCTGGTCTACTCTTGTCACCAGAGAGGCCCACTCTACCTCTGGGAATTTTCTTACCTACGAGGGTAACCAAATAGGTAGGCGGTTAAGCGGGCATGGGTAATCAGTTGCAGAACCTAATATCTGACCCTATTGGACTCTTTGGGCCTTAGCAGACTGGTCATCTTTGTTACCAAAGGGACACTGGTATGACCGACCGATTACCTTAGTGTAGGCTAATAGTTTGTCTCCCTTGATCTACAGTATTAGACTATTGAGTTTCCTCGATCTGTGACTAGATCATCCCACTATTTGCGTTTGTATTGTTATTTCAGAATTAAGACTAGTAGTAGGCTTCTGCTAGGTCTGCTGTTAATACCAGTTATCAGAATAATCGTAATTGGATTCAATGCAGCATAGACAAGATAAATAGTGTTCATTCTGGAGAATACTTATTAGATTACATGTAAATCACTTTCTATTCTAGAATGAGTGGTATAAGGGAGATAACCCAGTGTACTACGTACAATATACACCTTAGTCCGATAAATCATCCCGCAAACCTGTACTGATACTGATTGACGGTTTGGGGGATAATCTCGCCGATTCTTTCAAAAATGTGAAATTTCATGCAGACACTTTTGTTCGCAAACATCGGTGTACATTTTAGAGATTTTTACCGGTATTTCTCGCGGCTATTGAGTTACGGTCGGCTGAAGGGTCCTTTCGGCAATATGTACAGAATATTTCCGGATCAAATCCTATGTTTGACAAGTTGTAAATACACGTGGAATAACACAACCCTACATACAATGGCCATTTCGAATTTCGTGGCTATGTTGGACGACAACTTGGAATAGGCCTTGTCATATAATGCCGAGTTGTTGCGCTCTTTCTCGAGAAATTGCAAGACCATGCGAAGCGATATAAATACCGGACCGCCGGGTTAGTTCGTTAGTACGCCGACGACGGAGAAAGTAAAGAAGGAGACTTTTTTTTTTTCAACATTTTGCAGTGACAAATATATTGACAATTAAACCACAACTAAATCTGTTACTCGGAAATATTGTGTGAACAGTGTATTTAATATACTTGATGGTAAACGTGAAAAGGTTTGATTCTTATGTGCCAATTTGCAGGCGAAGCTGCAGAAATTAAAGCACATGTTAACATGATTTTTTGGGGGTCTTTTTTCATTAGTTTTACGTGAATTGAAAAAATAGGTTGTAAAATTGGATCTTGAAAAATAATTTATAAGATGTAGAATTTATATTTTTATACACGACAATTGTCATGATATTGATGTCATTATTGTTAAAAGCATATGCAATATAATACATTAATAATTTAATGTAATGAAAAATAGCACCAATAAACTGGTAAGATGAATAATGAAGATAATGTCTTCTATTCCTACTCTATATGAACATGATATGAATGTTGATATTTGCATCTCGAATCCCTATCAATGCCTTGCTAAGTAAGACAATAATGATCAAAACTTTTGAAACTTTTCTATTAGTTAAATTTTGAAATAAATTTGTTTCAAATTCATTTTATTTAGACAAATAAATACTACGAATGTTTTGCATATCATTTGGGTTACTATTAGAAGCATGAAAGTAGTTATGGGGCATGATATGGGATAGAGTGCGCGCGATGGTGATCTAAGGGAATTAACATTAAATATGACCCTATGGGAATCGTTGGGAATTTAACATTAAGTATGACCCTATGGGGATCAATTGAAATTTAACATTAATTATGACCTAATGGTAATCTATGGAAATTTTACATTAAATATGACCCTATGCCCTATGGGTTATATGGAAGATGTAACGTTAAAAGCGTCTAAAGGTAAATAAATGACATGATCGTATAGACCTTATTTGGATTTAACATGGTGGAACTCCATGAGTCAACACCTACCTTGACTGACCAAGACTTATCCTAACAAGTAAACACCTACACCGACACAAAACTACAAAAATATATGTAGGAGGGTGGGGGAGGTAAAGTAGGAGGTACAATCATGAAGAGTATCACTTATTGACCATATACACCCACCTTCACTATACAACACTTACCCTTTACAAACCAAATAGAGGAAAGAAGGTATGGATAGCTAATGCTCACTCACACATTTGTGGACTATCCAACATATCCTGTCACAACAATACCATCACACATAAGTAGTATATAACCCTATATTTACTGAGTCAATATGACATACCAAGAAACAGACTTATTTATTTTTTCACAAACCAATACCCTCCCCCTCCAGATGAAACAGGATACATTAATAACAATCATAAACCCAAGTTTACTGTCAAATCTTGTTCCCAAACCCAACACCTTACCACGTATTAACTGAACCAATACGACATATCCACAGACAGACATATTTTCATTTTAAAAAAATAACACCGTGCAGGGCTTTAAAAATCCACTTGCCCGACGCTCTGGACAAGCTCAAATTCGTCTCGGGCAAGTTCAAGTTTGCAAAGGACTTGCCCACGGGCAAGTTCAAAAATTTAAAAGAGAGGCGGAATGAGCGAGAAAGAGAGATTTCGTGTTCAGTTCGTAATGCTTTATGTTCTGCAAGTTTTATACTCAGCGATCTTGCCACAGTACATATATCAGCATCTGTATTTAGCGTTGATATGTACCCCATTCTTCTATTACACAACTTTCCACAGTTTCTTTCAACTTTCGATCCTTTATTTCACACTATATACTGTCAAAGTCTGTATTTTCCATTTTGAAGTCAATGTCAAGGTCAGTCTCGGATAATCTCGCGCAAAATGATCAAGTTAATTGTTTTAAACATATTTTATTGTCGTTTTATTAAACATTATGGGATTGGACACGAGTTGTCTAACTCTTCTACGTCATTTCCCGCAACATACAAAAATGATCCAAAGATGACACTCATTTTATAAAAATTCAAGTACATCCGAAAAATAATTTTTTAAAATTTCTTATATTAAAGGACATTAAACATTTCAAAGGAAATGAGAATAAACATATAGGCATGTAAATAATTACATAAGCAATTAATGAGAGAGAGAGAGAGAGAGAGAGAGAGAGAGAGAGAGAGAGAGAGAGAGAGAGAGAGAGAGAGAGAGAGATTGCACTGGTTAAAGTAACTTTTGTCCATTTCGTTTATTTACAAATTTGTTGCATAGAATATAATTGTAAGTATTAAAAACGTCCAGTTTCAGGATATATTTCTGAACATTTAGGAGTATGACAGAATTTGTTTATTTTCGTATTTCGACTTTCAATACTAAATCGAGAGTTACACAATGTGTGTGTTAAAATATAGAGCGAAAGATCTTTGGGTATTAAATAAGGGGCGATAGAAAAATAGTGCTTAGCGTCTTCATTGTCATAACCACATGCACACATGGGAGAGTTAACTAAATTCACTCCGTAAAGATCGGATTTGAGGGTACTACACGAGTGTTTAAGTTTACTATGTAGGATTTTAAGGTGACGTTTGCCAATATCACAGTACGGTGGTGGCCCGTAAGTTGAATTAGACAATTAGACAAGTATTTTTCAAAGATAGAAAGATTAGGACTTTTGGGACATCTTCACGGAGAGAGTCCCAAACACCAGTTGTACATTCGAGAAAGGAAAAAAAAAATTAAAAATTAAAAAAAAAACCAAATAATAATAGAAAGAAGAAAGAAAAAAAATGAAATTGAACTCTTGTAGAGATGGGTGTGGTGCTTTGAGAGTTACGTAGACGATAATGAGATGCCTCATATCTCCTTTGTGGAAGATGGTCGCTTAAATAGTTAGGTACTTGAGTATTTATTATCAAATACATTATGCATAATCGCTTCTTTTTCCTTCCTTGTGCAAGAGTTTCCCAACCAGACTCTCTAGAGCAATAAATGGGTGCAGCTTCCAAATTAATTTTTTCTCTTATCTGTCCGAATCTTCAATAGAGCAATATTCTAAAATTAGACGTATGAATAGTATATATAGTTTGGCCAAAGCTGTTCTGCGAAAAGAGTTTTTTTTTGTCGCGCACAACATAGATATTTAGATGCGTTCTGAACAACCATACTAATATGATCAGTCCATTTAGCATCAGAGGATAACGTTAGTTCTAAGTGTCTATAACTTTTAACAGGAAACAAATGCATATTATCAAAAGAGAACTTCGGATAGGAAAAGTCAGTATGCCTGTATGCGAATTATAAAATGTCTGTTTTCTAAGTGTCAAAAGTAACAAGCATTGTCGTTTGCCCATGCATTAAGTCTTTCAAGATCATTGTCTATAATCCTTGATACTTGTAAAGGGTTTGTAGAAGAAGTCGCAAGAAAATTATCATCAGCAAATAGCCTCTCAAGCGAGTTCAAGTCGTCTACTATATCGTTGACATAAAAAAAGTAATAGTAAAGGCCCTAGCACGGAACCTTGGGGAACCCCAGAAGTTACTTGATATTTTGTTGAATCTGAAATTCGATAGAAAACTCTCTGGTAGCAGTTTGATAAGTAGCTTTCTTGCCATGATAGAAATTTATCGGCAATTCCATATTTTTTAAACTTAAAAACAAACATTTAATCCATACTCTGTCAAAAGCTTTACTGACATCAAGGAAACATTAAACACGTGATTTCATTCGAATCAAAAGAAGAACATATTTTGTGATAATGTTCACGCAGTTGATGAGTTGTTGAACGGACTGGAAGAAATCCAGATTGATATTTATAAATCAAATCATTATTAAGCAAAATATTATATACGTGTCTTATAATTCTTTCAAAAACCTCGGACACACAGCTCATTAGAGAAATTGGTCTATTATTAGACGATAGCGTTTTGTCTCCTTTCTTATAAATCGGCATGACATGAACTAGCTTTCACTGTGCGGGGAACATCAGGGCTTCAACTGATTTATTGATATTTGCAAGAGCACAGAAATTTCTGCAACTATATTTTTTTAACAATTTATGAATAATTTCCATGGGTTCAGCGGCTTCGTTTAGGTCAAGACTAGTTATTACATTTATTATTTATTGTTTATGTATAATGATCTCAGAAATAAGAGTTTTAATTTCTAACTTCGAAATGCGGTAACTGTTTAGCATTATTATTTTTTGGACAATTATGTTTTGAAATACGGCTTCATTGGGCGATAGCAACAGTCTCTTTGGACCTTTAATACCTTCCTAACATTTTCTATTTTTTATTTTTTAAATACAAAAATTGCCAAAAACCACATGCATAAATCATGCAATAACTCAGAATGGGCTTCATAACTGTGATATATGGATCCACGTGTCAATAATAACAGTCCCTATACGCCTTTCATACCTTCATAACTGTGATATATGGATCCACGTGTCAATAATAACAGTCCCTATACGCCTTTCATACCTTCATAACTGTGATATATGGATCCACGTGTCAATAATAACAGTCCCTATACGCCTTTCATACCTTCATAACTGTGATATATGGATCCACGTGTCAATAATAACAGTCCCTATACGCCTTTCATACCTTCATAATATATTTGTTAGTCCCATATGATTCAAAGTAATTAATCCAGCTTCAGAAATAAAAAAAAGAAACAAAGAAACACACACACAAACTATTTCTTGAAAATATTCTTTTCAAGCCTACATTCCCAAAAGTAGCATGCTGACATCATGCAACATTTTAAAACAGGCTAAGGATGTTGACATCAAAACGCACTGAAAAACTCACCATGCAATTTCTCGAGAAAGATACCAATAATTTGGAATTCCATGTTGTTGAGCGCAATTTCTCAAGAAAAGGCTTATTCCAAATTGTCGCCCAACATAGGCACGAAATTCGAAATGGCCACAGTATGTAGGGTTGTGTTACTCTACGTGCATTTACAACTTGTCAAAAATAGGACTTGATCCGGAAATATTCTGTACATATTGCCGAAAGGACCCTTCAGCCACCGTAACTCAAGAGCCGCGAGAAATACCGGTGTCTAAAATGTACACCGATGTGTGCGGACAAAAGTGTCTGAATCAAATTTCACATTTGAAAGAATCGGCGAGACTATCCCCCAAACCGTCAATCAGTATCAGTACAGGTTTGGGGGATGATTTATCGAACTACATAAACCTATGCACTTGTGGTCCTGTTACATCTAAACATCGGGTTATTCAGACCCAGTTTCCAGTGAATAAACAGCATGTTAAAGGCGTGTAGGCATTTTTCATCCACCCTCCCCATAACAGTAGAAGTTACATTTTTTTGTCTATACTTCTGTGAAACTTTGTTTGCTGCTTGTTTCTGTTTACTACTTTCAGCCACTTATCATACAAGGCTGTGGAGAAGATTAAAGTTTTGAACTGCAGAATGAGACGGTGCATTCTGAGCTTAAGGGGAAATTTCACGTCAGATGATCCCTGTAAGCTAGTGGTGTATATACATGAACATATGTTTCCAGACATTTTGCGCGTTTGGAAAAAAAATGGTAATACGACTTGAATAAGTTGATGGTAGTGGAATACAGTTGGAAGCATTTAGATTTTAACTTAAAGGTTAATATTGAAGACAATGGGATACAGTTGGAAGCATTTAGATTTTAACTTAAAGGTTATTATTGAAGGCAATGGAATACAGTTGGAAGCATTTAGATTTTAACTTAAAGGTTAATATTGAAGGCAATGGAATACAGTTGGAAGCATTTAGATTTTAACTTAAAGGTTATTATTGAAGGCAATGGGATACAGTTGGAAGCATTTAGATTTTAACTTAAAGGTTATTATTGAAGGCAATGGAATACAGTTGGAAGTATTTAGATTTTAACTTAAAGGTTATTATTGAAGGCAATGGAATACAGTTGGAAGCATTTAGATTTTAACTTAAAGGTTATTATTGAAGGCAATGGGATACAGTTGGAAGCATTTAGATTTTAAATGTTGTTATTGCTCCATATTAATTACTCGTTGGACTTCACAGTCAAAACAGCTAGCGGCGTAAACATACATCGGTTTAATTCCAAACTTCCTGTTTTTACGCATGTTAATAAGTAATTTGTCACAGCTCGAGGGACGCGGAAGAGTTTAAAAACACCGGATTGTTGGGATCCAAGGAGATGACTATGGATCATGGAACTCTAATGCCCGCATACAACCCTACTTAGTGTACATTAAGAGGGAAGCTGTGATATGGAAAAGGGATCTGCTCTTGTCTCAGATGGTTCCTGTCTACATCTTTAACCTGAGGGGGATTTGTTTTTCTACGAGAGTAAACAATTAGACAGGTGGTTCAGCGGCCATGGCTAATCAAATTGCAGAACCTAATATATGATCCTGTCCGACCTGTGGGGACTAGGGGGGTCGCACCGTTAGTACCAAAGAGACACTGGCATGCCCGGTTATCTTAGTGCAGGCTGTCAGTTCGTCTCTCGAGATGTACCGTATTAAACTGAGGGATTCCTCGAGCTGTGGTCAGTGTATCTCACTACAGTAAAAGGTATATTATCCGACCCACTGAGGAACATATATTTCATCCGGATAATAGGTTGTCCGGATGATCGAATTTAGGTGAAAAAGTAGAACTATCGGGATTAAATGGGTCCGATAATCGGACGTTTGACTATATATGTATCAGTAACTAAGCAAATATTAACATTTTATAAACATCTAAATTGTTTAAGAGCAGAACCAATTATACAAAATACTAGTATTGAGATACTTCAATTGTACTCGGATTTATCAATGATGGAATAATAACATTGGCGGGATGAACGGTTATTGTATGTGTGGTCTTGTCAATACAAGTTTAAGTCGGATTTGATCAAGGTAAACTCGGCTGACATGGATTCTTTTCACGCATGAACCTTTAGGTGATTAACTTTTATCACCAGTTAAGCCACCACTGATCGCTGATTGACAGTTAATTACGTAGGTTTGGACTACAAAGTTTCTTTCATCGGACCGTTATGAGACTTTACTCAGGCTTGATTAGATTGGAAGTTTTGTATGACAAATTTCAATCGTCATAGTGGCATTCATGTAGCGATAATCGGGTGTACGAATAAACTTTGTCTCTTTTTTATATCTCACTTTCTTCCCCTGCTGTTTACAATTAGTTTTACTTTAGAAAGACAATCTATTTATTCATAATATAATTTTAACTGTGTTAGATTATATTCGATTGTATTTGTTTCTGATTTCTGTTACTCTGTATGTTGGCGATGTGATCGGCAAATTTAGTTCAATTTTTAGAGGCATGTACACTGGAATAAGTTAAAATTTCGCGGAACACGATAGTAGTCCGTATGAGCAAATAATCCGGACAATAGGCGTCCGGATAATCGACGTTTTGCTGTACTTGCGTTTGTGCTGTTATTTCAAAATGAATACTAGTAATACGGTTGCAGTAGGTCTGCTATTAACAATTCCATGACTGGCCGCATTGTTGTACTGAATCTCACTAATCGCCAATCTCGACAAGAATTAATATAAAATTGGCTCACTTGACAAAACACATGAAATAAACGAGGGACATTTGAAAAGTTCTGAGTATTTTATTATAACCTTTTGTTGTTTGAACCTGTAAATAAAAATTTAATGCCGATTGATGGACAAAAGAACATTCTATAAAAATGATCTGCAGCTGCACGTTCAGCACGCCGGACACCAGCAGATATATGCGTGTAACGTAACATAGGTAACTGACAGTAACGTGAAAATGTCTGAGAAGGAGAACAATTCTGTTACTGAGCAAAGAACATACTGTAAATCAGGTCGCTCTTAGGGTACTCTCTGACTGATATCAAGGCTGACTTGGATAAAGTTTACAGATGTAATTCTCTGTCATATCCAACAATTCTGAGGTGGTTTCATCGTTTTAAAGATGCTCGCGAAACCATGGAAGATGACCCACGTTCTAGAAGCCCGTTGTCTGCGATAGGTGAGCAGGATGTGGCTGCTGTGAAGGAGGCAATTGATGAAGATCCTCGATACACAGTGGAAGATGTCTCTATTATCGCGGCTGTTTTTAATATACTGAAAAATCATCTGAAGCTCAGAAAGCATTGTGTAAGATGGTTCCCGCATTTGTTGATGACTGATCAAAAACAGGCTGCTGTTGAAATCGGCAAACATCTACTCGCCAACTATGAACATAGTCATCAGAGATATTTGAATGAGATTGTCACGGAAGATGAAATCTATATTTACGTTTCTGAAGCCGTCTCAAGAGAAAATAATAAAGTTTGGATCGGAGAAAACGAGCAGAAACAACACATCGCTCGACGTAGTCGAACTGTCAAGATAGTTTTATCCGCATTTTTTTTTTCGATGCAAAAGGCCCGGTCGTCCAGGTACCTGTGTCTGATTCTGCTAGTGTCACCGGACATTTGTATGCCCCCAAAGTACTGCCAAAACTTGTGAAACACCATCGAACCGCCTGTCCGCGCACCGGTATCCGAGATATCCATCTACTCCATGACAACGCACCGGTACATAAATCCTCTGTTGTAACACACTTCCTGAAGGAGCACAGCATCCAAACTTTGCCAAATCCTCCATACAGCCCTGATTTAGCTCCAACTGATTTTTGGCTGAATTCCGTTGTCAAACATTTGCTGAGAGGCAGACAATTTTAAAGTCGCCATGCGGTTGGAAGTGCAGTTTTGCAGTGTAGGAACAACATACCAAAAAAGTAAATACAAAATAACATTTGATAATTAGATAATCAGACAAAGAAAGTGTGTAGGGGTGCATGGGGAATACTTTGAGGGAATGCTCTGATGTACTGTTCACTAATAAAGAACTTTGTTGTACAGCGCACTAATATTCAGAACTTTTTAAATACCTCTTGTATAAATGTAAATATAAATGTAATTCAAGGGAGTCTCTCCCTCTTCCAGTCACACACATACACGCATGAACACACAGAGAAAATTGACGCGATTTCATTTCCTGTAACAACACGAATAATCACAATATATAACAAATGAAATTGAAAACTCTATGAACTATGCGGATCCAAATATTCACTTCAAACTGTTTTCAGTGTGTGTGTGTGTGTGTGTGTGTGTGTGTGATTAATAATAAGGTAAAGGTTTTGTGAAACAAAAAACAAAAAAACAAAAAAAAAAACAAAAAAAATCATGTGTATATAGGAATCCTAGGTAGTGCAAATTGGGACATAGCGTGAAATGCCGTTCCTCATTCTTGCATTACTGCTTCATCATCCTAGCTCAGATAAACTTGTAATGCTAATTAATATTGACGAGCTAAGTCTATATAGACAGCATGACAGTATATTTTATTATAGCGATGACTTTAATTCCACATAACATAAACAATCTCGGAGGTGGGGGTAATTTAAATTTTTCTAAAAGGGTCTGCCGCTCAAACAGGTACCCAATCAGTACTATAGTCATTTTAAATTCCTAGTCCTACACTAGTCATTTGCAACTTGTAGATAACAGTACTAAACGAACCTGACTGACCATAAAGCGTCGATTCTTATGCAAACAAATCCACGTCAAGGCACTGAAGAAATTAGCGGTGATATGTTCAATCACGTGCACTGTAATGATGAGTATAGAAATTGGCTGTAGGTCTTGACATTATTTCCGAAAAATGAAACTCTTTTCTTAAAACGGCTGATTTAACTCGGGTGGTCAAACTGTAATCAGTTTTACAGTCAAACCGTAAAGAATGAATTATCACAGAAAGTAAGGATCGAAATATAAATCTTTCAGGCATTCCGTGTAACTATTACCAGCAGCAGTATCGTTGTTTATATAAGAATACAAGTGAGAAATCGATTACGAACCCTTTCGGAGGGCCCTGATTCCGCCAATTTTCGGTTGCTAATGCGTAGAAATATCATTGCCAGTGCGTTATGATTGACGAGTGTGACTTGTATAAACATGTCCAGGTATTTAATATTGACATAGCGTTTAACTCACATTAGGGTGACACATTCATTTATACAAACGATTGGATATGGACTAAAACAAACATATATGCGTCTATCTGTCTTTACACCCAATTGGTATGGCCAGAATTAATGTTTTATTTGAATGAGACATGTATTTATACATCTCTGCTTAAAAACTATCGATATGACGAGTACTACATAATTTAAGTCCATCGATTGGTACAGGCTTGGAGCTACATATTTAACATTCCTATGATAAGGTGACTGAAACACACTATTAAGGTTGGTGTAAAGCTTTCTTGTATAAGCTTTAAAACTACACGTCAACAGCGTCAAGTTCCTGATCAGACAACATGGCCAAGAACACTGATTTATCAAACTGGATGGGGGAACTTCCGGAGCACTTGACTAGAGTCCCTCTCAGCTGTCTGGCTATACCAGGTGGGTCAAAGTTCCCGTTTGTTGGCACAATGATAGTCCTACTAAAGCACCAGAATTATGACAATCTTACTGTTATATATATTCGTTTTCGCATTGATTTGTTTCGACTTTTTTTTAAAAAGTACAACAGCGTCGTTATTTTATGTATACGAACTTCCAGTCAAATATTAAGTAGAATATATATATATATATATACATGTATATATATATAACAGGCAGGTAGATCAATGTCTTAATTTGTCTGGAATTTATGTCGTATTTTAAAACATCGGAATTTTGAACAATTACAGTAACAACCTGAGTACAGTTTTCTTTTGATTAGCTTTGTTTTGGCTTGTAGGTCTTTGTTTTAGTACAATGTAACTTTACTTTTCCAGCATATTACTAACAATAGGAATTCCAATGGAACCTAACATGCGAGCATATTACTGACAATAGGAATTTCAAACTATGCCAGCATATTACTGGCAATAGGAATTTCAATGGAACCTAACATTATTGTATCCATACTTATTGTGAGTGTTATTATGACTTATTGGGAAATTTCGAAATGGAGTAAACTATGAAAGGAATTTAGAAGACCATGTAGTTTCCTAATTACCAGAGCGGTAAGTTTTTAATTTTTAAAGGTGGGGGGGGGGGGGGGCTTAAATTGCAAATCATTTTAGACATAAAATCGTCCGCATCCCGAGCACATCTGATTGATCACTGTTGCGTGTTCCCAGGTGTTCAACAAGGTACAAATCTGTTGCTTAATCACTTTAAACATAATCTTATACTTATCGCTTTAAACATAATCTTATACTTATCGCTTTAAACATAATCTTATACTTATCGCTCTAAACATAATCTCGTGCTTGTAAATATGACTGAAGCAGTCAAATAATAAATGTAAAAAATAAAATTATAAGCGGCACGGTTTTTGACTCCATTGTTTAAATTGCACTTGGCAATTAATTCTAAGTCATTTTTAACTAATGAAAATATTTTAAAATTAGTAATACTGAAAACTATTTTCCATACTCCACTCCTTTTAATCCATTTTCATTCCTTTTCGCTAATCTTTTTTTGGTCAATTTCGTTTATTTTTTTGTTTAAGTTTCGTTACTTTTCATTAATTCTGGTCACATATATGTTCATTTTTGGAATGTATGCTGTACAACAACTATCGTTACTAGTTATTATTATTATTAAATATTAGATGTTTAATACTGACAATGATAAACTAATGCAACGAAGCAAGGCGTTTTACATAACAAGACAATACTTGTATGTCGTTTACTGCAACACAGTAGAGGAACTAGTGGAAACGTTAAAAAGATTATGAATTAACGCCCATCTCCATGGATTGAATTTTGCAAGCTGCACTGAACTTTTCTTGGATTTTTGGATATAGCCCCTGCAATGATATTGTACCAGCATCACTTGGTTACTCTGTTTTAGACAGATTTGTGTGACTTGTATTTCTACCCATTGTCCCAATACGTACATTTATTATTTCAGGATCACACGACTCAGGAACCAGTGATCTTGATCCAACCTTAGGAATCGCAGTGGACCAATCAAAGACGCTACAGTCACTAGGTAAATGTTGCTGTGTAATTCCCGTGATTCACAGATGGTCAAAGACCCAAAATCTTTCAATAAAAGAACAACTCGAGGCAGGTATACGCTACCTGGACCTAAGAATCGCAGCTCATCCGGGGAATCTGGAATTTCGTTTTGTACATGGCCTTTATGGTGGTCTTATTTTACCAGCAATGCACGAAGTAAGGAAATTTTTGGAGAAGAACCCGCAAGAAATTGTGATTTTGGACTTTAATCATTTCTACAACATGAATCCCACATTACATGAAACATTGCTCAGAGAAATAAGAATAATCTTTAACTCGCTCATTATTCCCCCTAACCCTATTTTCGCTCCTAGGTATACCATGACCTTGACCTCTTTGTGGAAGAATCAAGGTCGGGTCATCATATGTTACCACGACGATGGAAGTAGTACCAAATACAATCTTTTCTGGTCGAAATACGAAATGAAATCGCCTTGGGCGAACACAAATTCGATAGAATCTCTGATAGCTTTCCATGAAAATATCTATGCCAATAAACGTCGGTACAAGACCGATACTTTTTACATATGGCAAGGGGTTCTAACACCAACTGGAAAAGACATTGTTACCCATCTGTGTGGCTCTCTTGAGGACAACCTTTCTGCCTATGGATCTGAGGCATTTGTCACGTGGTTGAAACAAAAGAAACCTGGTGAACAAGAGATCAATATATGTAATGTTGACTTTGTGGAGAAGCATGATTTTATAACCAATGTTATTGGTTTGAATGATAAAATTCTAAAATAAATAGTCTTGGACATTGCAGAGAGTAATGTTGCTTGGTACCGTTACGCAAATAAAGCAAAAATGAGCCGACATAACTGGTAGTTACTTGGTTGGGATAGTGTTAATGTGGATCCCTAATGATAGAGTTTTATGATAATAATAAAGTGTGCATACTTTCTGCATAATCTACAAAGCCCTGCTGTCTCTGGGATGCGTCAATCATTATCGTTTCTTTTCCTGGATGGCAGATTACGGTTACAAGACGCACTGTGAAGATGAGAAATATTGTCTTAATATACCAAAACCAATAAAATTTCCTAGTTCTGTTAAAAGATGGCATATAAATAACATTCTGAAACTTTTGTGTTTAATTTAAAAAAAATAAAAACAAAAAATCATAATCGCGGTAGCGCTGTAAGGTAATCCCTGTTAATCACGAAAGCGCTAATATTAAAAGGCGGCGGCACTTGTACCAGCTGCCGTTTGCAATTGCATTATCAACTGGAATCTGAAATAGGCGATTTGTCGTGCGCCATCTAGTGGCCCCTCATACGTAATAACGTGTAATAACGTGTGACATTTATGGCCATGCTCATTTTTGGAAACCCCGTAGAACATGAATACATATGTACTTAAAACATTTTCCCAGTATGGACCACATGGTGTGACTTATGAATGCGTCATGCATTACAACACTTAATTTGCGGACTCCCTTGTGGTTTAATTCCGCCTCTCTCACGCTCTCTCCAAAAATTATGACCTTAGTTCTTATCAACATGCCTGGTTTCATGCATACTTACATATGATTGTCAATGAAAGAACAGAAGTTTCCCAGATAATGATATTCAATTATTAATAATTTATTATATGTATATGTTCTTGATGTTCAGATATAGAAAATGCTTTTCCTATCCAATACATTTATTGTCTTATATTATCAAATACATTCTACATATTTCTCAAAACAATACCCACAGTTTGTGGGAACTGGGGTGTAAATGTTCTTGGTTCACAAATATTTTTAGATGGCGACTTTAACTGGCTATCCACCTTTTTCAGTTGCATTTCAATCGGGATTTGAAACGAGCGATTTTTGATCAAATGATGACAGTTAACGAATTTCGAAATACTAAGCTCATGCTCTCTACCTTCAAAGTTATGCACCAAAATACGAAACTATCTCAAGTCCATTCCAGGCAATCCCATTGTACATGATGGAGATTGCAGAATATTCTTTTAGATAATTTCTATACCATGAAAAAAGAATGTTTTAAAGACATTTAGATGAAAAAGACATGTTTTTCATGTTTATTTGTTTGATAAAAAAAAAAAATAATAAAAAAAAAAAAAAAAAAAAACACAAATAAAAACTTGATCACAGTGTTAAAGAATTTGTTATAAGCTTACCTACCTGTCATTGCTTCTGTCTGTTTTGTATCTTTATACAAAAAAAGTTCTGGCCAAAACCAAGTAAAAAACAGGTAAAAGTGACCTAGCTGGGGTGTAAGAGTATTGTACAAGTGCATCACAAGATAAAGTTACCAGTCCATATAAGTAGAATAGCTATGATCTTGATTTTAAAAAGCACACTTAACACATGTGCAAAAAGTCAACAACTAGCTGCCTTACAAGGGAGGAAATAAATAATGAAGGAAGCGAGTTTGTGTTTGTATAAGAAATTACCATTTTTATTACTCACACCATATCTAGTTTGAATATTCATCACAGCATTATGCTAGAAACAATTTTAGTATACATTTTCTATTAACACAAACACAGAATTTTCACAATATTGAAGATTAATTGTTTCACGCATACATCTAAATGAACAGAAAGCAAGTGAACAATGTTTAACAGCTGATGCATATTTGCTGGCAAAGTGGAGAGTTTGTAGGTGATTTGTAAAGAACCAACAGTTTATCACAATGCTATATAATACATCAATCAGAATTTCTAACTTGTTTCTCTTCATCTCTGAATATCATGCTCCACTGATACTACTTGTATTCTTCAATACAAAACTACTGTGAGATAAAATAGTGTGGCAAAAAAGAAACCATTGTGCCCTTGAACCTGCCTCTGTATAATGATGTATCCCCTTCCCCTAACATGAGCATCTGACTTGAAAAAAGTTGAACATAAAACTTTAACCATGACACCTCCACCACTGCTGTCATTGCTGAAAGAGTGATACCTATGTCTCAACATATTTACACAAGTCAAACAATAATACATTGAATCCTTACTATAACACTGTTCAAGGAAGCCACAGAAATGTACAGTGTTATAAGTTAGATCGCCTTATGTTGCGGTACATTATACGTAGTAATACTATTACAGAAGGGAATAATATCCATGATCATACCCGCCTTATGTAAGAGACCATGTTATACTGAGACAACTTATACTGGGGTACATTATACATAGTATTATTATTACACAATGTATCAATGACCATACCCACCTTATGTAAGAGACCATGTTATACTGAGACATCTTATACTGGGGTACATTATACATGTATTATTATTACACAATGTATCAATGACCATACACACCTTATGTAAGAGACCATGTTATACTGATACACCTTATACTGGGGTACACTATACGTAGTATTACTATTACACAATGTATCCATGACCATACCCACCTTATGTAAGAGACCATGTTATACTGAGACATCTTATACTGGGGTACATTATACATGTATTATTATTACACAATGTATCAATGACCATACACACCTTATGTAAGAGACCATGTTATACTGAGACAACTTATACTGGGGTACATTATACATAGTATTATTATTACACAATGTATCAATGACCATACCTACCTTATGTAAGAGACCATGTTATACCGAGACATCTTATACTGGGGTACACTATACGTAGTATTACTATTACACAATGTATCCATGACAATACCCACCTTATGTAAGAGACCATGTTATACTGAGACACCTTATACTGGGGTACATTACACATGGTATTACTATTACACAATGTATGAAAGACCATACCCACCTTATAAAAGGGACCTGGTTATAATAAGGCATCTTATGGTGAAGGATCACTGTGCATTATTGAAAAGATCTGTTTTTGGCAAACGTTCCTCATCTAATGAATACTGGTATACATCTAATGAATACTGGTATACATCTAATGAATACTGGTATACATACTTTTTCCACTGGAGGTATTGCTGATTGGTTACAGATGTGCAGTCATCCTTTTGAGGGGAATTATATTTGAACCTTTTCAATTAAATTTTTACACCAGGTCAGGGCTGAGCAAATCCCATAGCCCGACGTCCCGGACTATTCATTTTTGAAGTCGGGCAAGTATAATTTTCCAAGTCGCTAGTCCTGGACAAGTCCTTATTAAAAAAGTCGGGCAAGTCCTTATTTTCGTGCTTTAATCACTATATCTAACTTTATTTGGCCAATCATGCCCTCCGGGTGTACTGAATACTTGATTCTACCCCTCTTCATGTATACATTTACATTCTGTATAACACATAAATGTGGTCAGTGATAATTTTCGCATATGTGCACGTTCCGTTACCGCTTGACTGCACATTGAGCTAAGTGACCAAATTATCAGCAAATCAAAACACACCAAACAAAAGAAAGCCAGTATGATCAATTAGCAGTGTTTTAAGTGACTTTGTTGCATTGTCTTTACTCAAGCCAGATCCTCACGAGCGACTCACTATGATTATAATCCAGAGAGTCAGTGTAATTAAATTAATGAAAGGTACTTTACCGACATCAGTATTGGTTTCCTTTATGAACTGATTAAATGACAGTAATGATTCTTTAATTTTTAATTGATTGTACAGATAATTAACTTGCACAAGCGATATTGCGTTTGAAGCGAAACAATTACGCTAATTAATGAGCTGTCTCTGTTCGTATTTAAAAGAAAAAATGTATGTTATGATCACTTTAGAAGTAGTTGTCAAGCAATCTGATAGTTACTCTGTGCATAAAATGAGTTTGCTAAATTATTTTCGCAAGGAAGGTAATAAGGGCGATTCGGAGAAGGAAAATTTTTGTGAAAGTGGAGGGATAAAACGTAAGACTGCTACTGAATGTGCGGTAGCTATTTCTCCAAAGAGACATAAGCAGAACCTTTGAGATGCTTTAGAGCATTTGACTACAGGCACTTTCCTCATGAGAGGGCAGCTCTGTTGAAATATGGGAGGGAAGACTTGCAGGTTCTTCTTAATCATCTTCAGGGCTGAGCAAATCCCATAGCCTGACGTCCTGGACTATTCATTTTTGAAGTCAGGCAAGTAAAATTTTCCAATTCGCTAGCCTGGGACTAATGGATGAAAAATAAATTTGCTCAGCCCTGCAGGTTATAAAATGTCATGGCATAACTAAGTTTATAATTGCCATGCAGTACATAATGAAGCACACAATGCACTGTATAATCAGACTTTGTTACAAAATCAATCAATATATTTCAAACATGACACCAGTTGGAATAATATTAAGGTTATTATAATGTTTAACACAAAATTCATCTCACAGTATGAAGCCAGTATAACACTTTCAAATATGTTAACAGCAATTCTTTCTAATCTTCTTTTGTCGTACGGTGCAAACTGACAATGGATGGCCAACTATCAATGTGTCTTTACCCTGCAAAAAAGAGGACCTTCTTCTCTGAGAGTAAATGAATCTGGTAAACTGATATTGAACCGGAGGATGACAATTCCTATGCTAAAGTAGCCCAGACAACTAAAATCATGGTTGGGCTAGTAAACTTTTATTCAATTAGCCCAAACAACTAAAACTCGTGGTTGGGCTAGGAAAATATTCATTCAACTAGCAAAGACAACTAAAAATCATGATTGGGCTAGTAAACTTTCATTCAACTAGCCCAGACAACTAAAAATCATGGTTGGGCTAGTAAACTTTCATTCAACTAACCCAGAAAACTAAAAATTAAGGTTGGGCTAGTAAATTTTCATTCAACTAGCCCAGACAACTAAAAATCATGGTTGTGCTAGTAAACTTTCATTCAACTAGCCTAATTTAGGTATAAAAGAAAGAACAATGATTCTGATTTTGAGATGGCTTTCTTCCTCAGTACTGGGCTAGTAGATTAATATTGGAATCATTACCTCCTGATATTGACCAATGGTGTTTTGTCATACAAATCTCATACATCATAAACCAGATTGTTCTTGTCTCTATTTCATGATAAAATATTGTAAACCAGACGGTTCTTGTTTCTATTTCATGATAAAATATTGTAAACCAGATGGTTCTTGTCTCTATTTCATGATAAAATATTGTAAACCAGATGGTTCTTGTCTCTATTTCATTATAAAATATTGTAAACCAGATCGTTCTTCTATTTCATGATAAAATATTGTAAATCACAAAATTTTCAAGAGCCTGAAGATACAATTTTTAGGATTTTTTTGAGACAACAATGTTCTAGAAAATTTGATTCACTTTAATAGAAACAAAGTGGTACAATGCGCTATTGTTGATCAATAATGTATTCCTCAAATACTCTCAATTTATTAAATTCACAAACATTTAATCATGTCAAAATATTAAAATGTACAGAATATAAAGCACGCAAAAATCATGTTTATCACATGACCTCTGTGTTATATAGGTTAATATACTGTTTATACTCGCTTATAAGTCGAGTCCAACTGCAAACTGTACAGACCAAGGTCTGCAGTCAAATAATGCATAGGCAGATCTGGGTCTATGCAGTTTGTTAGGAGTAATCAGAAGAACAAACAACATAGATCCTGATCTGTTGGCACATTATGCAATGGCAGATCAGGGTCTTTGCTGTTCACAGTTGGACTCAACTTATAAGCAAGTAAAGATGACACACATATCATACTCTTTTAATAATATTGTAACATGTATAATAAAACAGCATGACATCACAACTGATGTCATGGTGTCATGTACGGCAAAAATGTAATATTTGTTACATGTTAGTTTACCAGGGTGTACGGAATGTTATCACCATCTTGAATCTAATACACCCTGAGCTGAAGGTGAAGGGTGTATTGGATCTAAGATGGTCATAACAATCGCTACACCCAGGTAAACTCAGGTAAACTAACAGGTAATGAATTTATTACCTCATAAACCTAACATAAAATTTTTTGTTTGCTATTCAGTCAACTGTTTACAAATAGCATGCTAATTGTAGCATTTACCTACCTTGGGCCCAAAAATATCCTGAAGAATGACTGACGAATCAGCTCAGTTTAGGTCAAATTGAGACTTCTTTTGTGGGATAATTTCAACTGATAATAAATCACATAGTAACTCATTTCTATATGTAATAAAATCATTTTATATACTATGATAATAAATTAGATATTTGCATTTTGACTTTTGACGCAGAGGATGTCCACCATTTGGTTTTAACGAGTTACATATTGCCAGTCATGTGACTTATCTGCACACCGCTTGTAAGTCACATGATGTAGCTATGACCTTGTTTGAGATCTTACACCTATCAATAATAATTTTTGACAGAAATACTGGATTTTATATCTTAATAACTGACTAATCATATTCCAGGAATTTTATTTATGACGTAGTAATAGACATCAAGACCACACTAACACCAATATAGTCAATCTGATACATTGATACATGTACAAAGAAACTGGTAAAGATTTTTTTTCTGCATGTAAGTCACATGGTCTCTTGAAATACTTACACCCCCATATATTAAGTTTTAACAGAAATACTGAATTCTATATCTTGATAACTGACCAGTCATATTCCTTGATTTTTGTTTATGAGGTAATGAAGACTGAAACATGAATGTATTGCACAGTCATTTAACTTTTCTGCACTTTCATCAAATAAAATTAGTATTTTTCATCATGTGATAAACAGTATCTTACATTCAGGCTCATTCCAACTAAAACTTATGAAAACTGTGAAGACATTTAAATATTTTGCTAGCCACAATTTGCTAAAGATACAAATAATTCTACAAGTCTACATGTTTCATCAATTTCATTGGAAATTTTAGCACTCATGCAAAATCCTCATGTATATTCTCTCTGAAAATTATGTTTGACCAAAGCAAAACCTACTGAAACAATAGGCTTATAGCTTGGTTTAACAAAATTCAATGCAAGAACAAATTAGATTGGATGAAATTTGTTTATTTATTACACAGAGCAGTTTTATAAATCCCTGATCTAAAAATGCATACCTTTTACTTTTTTGGACACAAACTAAACAGATAAGAAAGACATAGTAAACACACATATAAATAAACAATTAAACTAATGACAAATTGAAATATTATAGCAACTTCAATGGCTCATCATTGCAAATTCATCATTGCAAATTTGTCTATTGTCTAATTTAAAGTAGCACAGTTTTACTCTCTCTACTACCTACTTTCCCCTCCACAGACTATGGCACAGGAATTATGACCCAATATATATTCCTCTCTTGCACATGGTCACCTGGTGAGGGAACATAAAAAATGTATCCCTCTTGCACATGGTTACCTGGGGAGGAGACCAAAACATTGCCCCTCTTGCAC
Organism: Margaritifera margaritifera; assembly: GCA_029931535.1. Classification (NCBI taxonomy): domain Eukaryota; kingdom Metazoa; phylum Mollusca; class Bivalvia; order Unionida; family Margaritiferidae; genus Margaritifera; species Margaritifera margaritifera. The sequence continues at coordinate 4,213,594 of JAQPZY010001695.1, forward strand.
ATGGTTACCTGTGGATGGAACCAAAACATTACCACTCTTGCACATGGTTACCTGGGGAGGGAACCACTACCACTCTTGCACATGGTTACCTGGAGAGGGAACCAAAACATTACCACTCTTGCATATGATTACCTGGGGAGGGAACCAAAACATGACCACTCTTGCACATGGTTACTATATGGACAAGTATACTAACAGGTTTAGTGAAGTTCCTCCCTGCATCTGAGACAAAAAAAGTACAGACAGATGGATGGGTGGACAGATGGAAGGAAAGATCAATAAAAGGTATAACAATATCTCCAATCCTTTATAAAAATATATGGATAATTATGAAGAGCCTAATTATGCACAAAACGTCTTACCTATATATGCATAGCAGCTTTCATCCATTTGAGTCAAGTAATTTCTGTCTCTTTTCACCATCCGGTACTTCTTCTGTTTCTATGGTAACTTCCACAGCATTCTCATCCCCCTTAGCCAAATCAATCTCACCAGCTATCATCAGAGAAATAACTATATACTGTATAACTAAATACTGCATACTGTATAACTATATACTTTATACTGTATAACTATATACTTTATACTGTATAACTTTATACCGCATAACTATATACTGTATAACTATATACTGTATGCTATGTAACTATATACTGTATAAACTATATACTGTATGCTATGTAACTATATACTGTATAACCATATACTGTATAACTATATACTGTATGCCATGTAACTATATACTGTATAACCATATACTGTATAACTATATACTGTATGCCATGTAACTATATACTGTATAACCATATACTGTATAACTATATACTGTATGCCATGTAACTATATACTGTATAACCATATACTGTATAACTATATACTGTATGCTATGTAACTATATACTGTATAACCATATACTGTATAACTATATACTGTATGCTATGTAACTATATACTGTATAACCATATACTGTATGCTATGTAACTATATACTGTATAACCAAATACTGTATAACTATATACTGTATGCTATGTAACTATATACTGTATAACCATATACTGTATAACTATATACTGTATGCTATGTAAGTATATACTGTATAACTATATACTGTATGCTATGTAACTATATACTGTATATTAAAAATTATGTATATGGACTGCTCAGGTGCTCAGGGGACCATTTCAAGTGACCTAGATGAACACATGGTTTCAATATATAGTTACATATGTATGGCAGACCCATAGTTCTTGATCTTTATACACAGGTGATTGTTACATGCAGGTGGTAGCTATATTATGTCTGACTGTTTACAGTTTACAATAGCGGGAACTAAGTTTCATAGATCATCCTCATACCTCTATCTGCCTTTCATTCTTTCTTTCCATAGTCTCTTTATTTTTCTCTATTCATCTGTGAAACATTTTGTCTCTATATCCATCTATCTGTCTGTCTGTTAGTTTTGTGTGTAAATGCCTTTCTCTGTTTGCCATATCTCAATCACTATGGCAGTATTTCCTTTCATATTTTTTGTCAGTCTAAGTCTGCTTCTCTCTTTATGGTGCTCAAACATCTGGCTGCCAATCTGCCTGTCTCTTTCCTCAGTTTTCTGTCAACTTGTCTTTTTTGGGCTCTCTCAGCCAATCTATTTTTCTTGGAAAACTGTTGTTCACAAGACAAATTTCATGTTTTGTCTTTCAGTACTGTGCATCGATGGTGGAAAAGGCAAACAATCTTACACTTTTCTCTTTTTTGAGAACCACTCCCAAATTTGAAGCATAAAGAGAGAAATGAAAGAGAATACAGTATTGGCTAAAAATACTATGGATTATGGTATTGTACAATTTCCTCAGTCTTGACCATATTTGTATTCATATGACCATATTTGTACTCATATGACCATATCTGTATTCATATGACCATATTTGTATTCACATGACCATATTTGTATTCATATGACATCTATCCAACATATTTTTACTGATCTAAAAAGCAAATTTGTCCAAAGAAAATCAAGAAGAAAAAATACCTGTCTCAGACTGTTTGTTTTCTGCTTCCTTCTTTTCTTGCTTGGATTTTAGAAATGCTCGTTGCATGCACAACTTCTTCTTGCAAAGAAGCTTGAACTCCAGGTCTTTGGTTGCCTTCTCTCTATTTTCTTGGGTTGAACTCTCTCCTGTGTTGACTTCCCCTAAAAAAATAAACTGACACAATAAAATCTTAGATTCCAAGCCTACAACTCTTGCCTGGAAATTCGGTTTGAATACAGTTCAATTACCGTACAGTGGTTCCCCCCCTAGACACCATGTATAGACTATCATGTGCTGAAAAATGGCATTAACCCCCAAAAGCAAACAGTTTTCCCTCACTATAAAGCCCCTGAGTATACCACTTCCCCTTTTATAATGCTCAAATCGTTATGGATGTAGTCTATTGAACTGGAAGAATTATGTGTCATTATCACTACCTAATTAAATTAACTTAAATTTAGTTCTTGGCTTATAAGAACCAACTATGATGTGATTTGGTTGTTATGGGTTTAACGCCATTTTTCAGCACATGATAGGCTATACATGGCAGCCAGTATATTTGGTGGAGGAAGAACCTGAGAAAACACTGGGAAGAACCAAGACCCACGGGAAGCTACTGGCAAGCTTTATCACCCACCCACTTTGGCCGAGCCCGAGACTCGAACCCACGCGGACAGAGGTGAGATGTCAGTGATTGATAAAGGCGAGCGCCTTTATCCACTCTGCCTCCTGGGGCCCCAACTATGATGTGTTCATATTGTTAAATATCCTGTTTTTGTGTCTGTATGCACTATTTATGACACAATCTTAATGGAACATACCTCAATTTAAGGTGGCCTCACTTGTATAGTGGGCAACTTTTATAGCTCACATGAACAGAATTATAAAATTAGCCACTTTTATGGCTCCCCTTAACAGGATTATTAAAGTGGACCACTTTAATGGATCCCATAAATAGTGTTATGAAGTGGGACACTTTTATGACTCTCTCAAACAGCATTATAAAGTGGGCCATTTTTATGACTCCTTTGAACAGTGTATGAAGTGGGCGATTTTATGACTCTCAGGAATAGTGCTATAAAATTGGTAACTTTTATGTCTACCATGAACAGTGTTTTAAAATGGACCACTTTTATGACTTTCATGAACAGCATTAAAAAGTGGGCCATTTTTATGACTCACATGAACAGCATTAAAAAGTGGGCCATTTTTATGCCTCCCATGAACAGCATTATAGAGTGGGCCACTTTTATGACTTCCATGAACAGCATTATAAAGTGGGTCCATTTTATTCCTCCCATGAACAGTGTTACAAAGAGGGAGAACTGTACAAAGTTATATTTAGTGAAGGACCGTTTGACAGGTTTTCTTTTCACAATGGATAGAAAAATCACTTACTCATGGACCGTTTAGTCTTTGTTCACCAGATACAATGAACTCTCACAAAAATCTCATTGTATTAAGACTTGGATACAAAATTTGTAAAGTATTTTTACTTCTCTTCAAGTAAATGTTGCCTTTCCTTGTAGTAAAGATAATAAACACTAAGTAGAAGTTCTTTTATGTAGTACAAAGAGGATGGGGGAGAAAAAGTACAATAGATATATAAATTTCATTTTTATGAACTAAGTATTTGCGAACACACCTCTGTGAGGATTGTAATGTGCAATAATTGTGAAAATTATCTAATTGTTTACAAATTTATTGTTCTGGCTTCTCCATAAGTGCAGAAACTAAAGCTCAATTTTTACACTCAATAACAAACAAACTGCTTTAAATACAAGACCCTTGAAAGTTGTAATTTATCCAGCCAAAAAATGTCATTCAATATTCTATAAAAATAAAATAAGTATGATGTACTCCAAAGAAACAGAAATTGAGTTTAAGTGAACTTTTAAGTTGAGGAATTTTGTGAACAATAGGCCTGGTTACCCAGGACTGTGCATGACTGTACCTTTAGTGAGTAGATTTACAAGTAGAATGCCCTCCAAAACCTTGAACATTTTAAAGTTTCTTTAATATGAATTTTATTGTTTGATTAAAAATTCAAAAGAGAAACTATTTCAGTAAAGACACATTTTTATATGTTGTATACTGCTGAATGTCACAGACAAGTGAAAACATCTGCAGGAAAGTGATAGCTGCAAGTAACCTGTCCTGCACAAGTAATGTTTGAAACATATATGCTCAGCCCAAATGCATAGATCCAAATATCAAAATTAAACCCTATGCATGTATTTGTAATCCCTTGCTAAGGTAAGAAGTAACTCACCAGTCATAGGTTTTTCTTCAAACAACATGCTGGTGCCCAGTGTGTCCTGATACTCTCCAGCAAAAATGTAGTGGTCCAGCTGTAAAATAGGTCTCTCCGTATCAAGACCCTGTAAAACAGCCATAAAAACAACATCAGAACAGAACTGACCAATCAGGAACTGTCCACTACAGCCACTTCCATGGCAGATCCTCATGCTTTTTATTACATGTCCTCTTCCTAATGCCCAGACCCTCTCTCTCCCTCCGGACAAAGACTCAGAGGTTGTAACCCAAAATTTATTATTCTGTATACATGTATGCGTCCTCATCATACAATTGCATGTACAAAGTTTGGCAAGAAATATTTAAAATTGTCACTGTAATTAAAAAAAAATTATATGTCATCTTTCACCCTCTCCAAGAGACCACAGGGCAATGGCCCAAAAATTATATTCCTCTTGCAGATGGTCATCACATGGGCAACCTTTGTAGCAAATTTGGTAAATTTCCACCCAGCAGTTTAGGAGATGTAGTTACAGACAGATGGATGGACAGACGGAGAGGCAAAGGGTATCACAATATCCCCTTGCTACACCATGGGGACAATCAACTACAGTTTATCAGTGATCCATTTGGACAGCTGACCAATCAGGTTACCACCCACCTGATATCGAAGCATGATATCCTCTACTTTGCTCTGCATGATATCATCTACTTTCCTAGCATGATATCTTCTACTTTTCTCTACTTTCCTATCATGATATTCTCTACCTTCCAAGCATGATATCCTCTACTTTCCTCTCCATGATATCCTCTATTTTCCTCTTTGTGATATCCTCTACTTTCCTCTTTGTGATATCCTCTACTTTCCTCTTCATGATATCCTCTACTTTCCTCTTCATGATATCCTCTACTTTCCTCTGCACAATATCCTCTACTTTCCTCTGCATGATATCATCTGGTTTCATAGCATGGCATCCCCTACTTTCCTAGCATGATATCCTCTACTTTCCTCTGCATGATATCATCTGCTTTCCTAGCATGGCATCATCTACTTTCCTAGCATGATATCATCTACTTTCCTAGCATGATATCATCTACTTTCCTAGCATGATATCCTCTACTTTCCTCTGCATGATATACTCTACCTTCCTCTGCATAATATAACCTTCAAAATATTGCTGTGCTAGAAAACACCAAACCACCCCACCCCACTGCCAAGTCATTGCATCAAATTGGATTTATTTTGTTATTTATTTATTAATTTATTTAGTTACATATTCTGAGTGAGTATTTATTTAAAGTAAAGATATTCTGGTAGTATATACATCCTATATTTACTTCGTTCTTTGTGAAGTATATGATATTACTCAGGGTGGGGTGTGTGTGTGCATCCACACCTCATGTCAGCACAAAATATTGCCAACATCCGCTTTGTAATCCCCATGTTTACTTGAGGTTATTCATTTTCCTTTCACAATTTTTTTTTTCTTCAACATATCAGGTGCAAATTTTTCTAAATCATAATGATTGCATATATACAAATGGATAATATGAAAGTACGGATTTTTAATGGTCGAAATTTAATGGTACTCTCTGGTACTTGAAAATACTGCAAGCTGGTGGGATGAATTACAGAAAATACGATGAAAATGAGTGATACCTTGATTTTTTTTAAACAGATGCTTCTTTTACAGGTTTCCTTATTGGATTCCTTTTAATGATAAAAGGAAGGGGGGGGGGGGAGGGCAGGAGAGTAGGGTGGAGGAACAAATTTGATGTGATCACCCTGAAAATTATTCTTTATTTTACACTAGTTTATGTATCCCGCTTCTTTATTCCACACTAGGTTATGTATCTCACTTCTTTATTCCACACTAGTTTACATATCCCATTTCTTTATTCCACACTAGTTTATGTATCCCACTTCTTTATTCCACACTAGTTTATGTATCCCACTTCTTTATTCCACACTAGTTTATGTATCCCACATTAAAGAATTGACAGACTCTCAATTTCTCACAGCTGTCGGCACTGATTTTTCCTTAACCGTATTCCCTTGTCTTCACCACAAAATAGTCAGGTAGCTGATGAAAGTCACACTGAGGCAATGATCTAGACTGATTGCATAATTATAGACCTCTTCAGTTTCATAAAGGTCAATATAGTATTAGATACAATCATTTCAATGATGCATGTCACACTAGCTAGAGTTGTTGGCCTTGAGGAAGGGATCAAGAGAATATTATCTATTAAAATGTATTCATCCCAATGATTTTATATTATTTATTTATTCATCCCATGGCAATGATTTTATATATTATTTATTTATTCATCCCATGGCAATGATTTTATATATTATTTATTTATTCATCCCATGGCAATGATTTTATATATTATTTATTTATTCATCCCATGGCAATGATACATTATTTACTTATTCATCTCATGGCAATGATACATTATTTATTTATTCATCTCATGGCAATGATTTTATATATTATTTATTTATTCATATCATGGCAATGATTTTATATATTATTTATTTATACATCCCATGGCAATGATATATTATTTATTTATTCATCTCAAGGCAATGTTTTTATATATTATTTATGTATTCATCCCATGGCAATAATTTTATATATTATTTATTTATTCATCCCATGGCAATGATTTTATACATTATTTATTTATTCATCTCATGACAATGATACATTATTTCTTTATTCATTCCATGGCAATGATACATTATTTATTTATTCATCTCATGTCAATGATTTTATATATTATTTATTTATTCATCCCATGGCAAATATACATTATTTATTTATTCATCTCATGTCAATGATTTTATATATTATTTATTTATTCATCCCATGCCAATGATTTTATATATTATTTATTTATTCATCTCATGGCAATGATTTTATATATTATTTATTTATTCATCCCATGGCAATGATTTTATATATTATTTATTTATTCATCCCATGGCAATGATTTTATATATTATTTATTTATTCATCCCATGGCAATGATACATTGTATATTTATTCATCTCATGGCAATCATTTTATATATTATTTATTTATTCATCCCATGGCAATGATTTTATATATTATTTATTTATTCATCCCATGGCAATGATTTTATATATTATTTATTTATTCCTCTCATGGCAATGATTTTTTATTTTATTTATTTATTCATCTCATGGCAATGATTTTATATATTATTTATTTATTCATCCCATGGCAATAATTTTATATATTGTTTATTTATTCATCTCATGGCAATGATACATTACTTATTTTTTCATCCCTTGGCAATAATTTTATATATTATTTATTTATTCATCTCATGGCAATGATACATTATTTCTTTATTCATCCCATGGCAATGATTTTATATATTATTTATTTATTCATCCTGTGGCAATGATTTTATATATTATTTATTTATTCATCTCATGGCAATGATTTTATACATTATTTATTTATTCATCCCATGGCAATAATTTTATATATTATCTATTTATTCATCTCATGGCAATGATACATTATTTATTTATTCATCCCATGGTAATAATTTTATATATTATTTATTTATTCATCCCATGGCAATGATACATTATATATTTATTCATCTCATGGCAATGATTTTATATATTATTTATTTATTCATCCCATGGCAATGATTTTATATATTATTTATTTATTCATCCCATGGCAATGATTTTATATATTATTTATTTATTCCTCTCATGGCAATGATTTTTTATTTTATTTTTTTATTCATCTCATGGCAATAATTTTATATTTTATTTATTTATTCATCTCATGGCAATGATTTTATATTTTATTTATTTATTCATCTCATGGCAATAATTTTTTTATTTTTTTATTTATTCATTGTTTCAAGGTTTTTCGCTCAATTTAAAACAAATTTATTTACCACAGGGTTCCCAAAACTTTTTTAAACAAATATTTCCAGGTCTTTTCCAGGTTTTTTAGGTAAGAAGTTAATTGTTTCAAGGTTCACTTAAAACCATTATTGAACAGAATTAATAAACATTTTGGCTTAGAAAACGTGCATTCTTAAAATCAAAAGTTGTTTCTATTTTGAGACTCTCCCATAACATCTAAATTAGACATATGATCATGTACTAAACTACAGTATGTATCACTAGAAATAAGTGTAACTATTGAAATTCATATAAATTTGCATGATACTCATTTTCATTTACAGAGTAAAAATGTTAACTTTATTCTGCTTAACTGCATATGTTTGTATGAAGAAAAGTTTCTGAGAAATTGTTTTTTTAAATTTTAACAGGAAGCACTTACAAATTATATACCTTTATATGAAAAGAATGCCTGCAATTTTTTTAAAAAAATCTACTAATTCATGTCTCAGAGAATTTTTTTTGCATGCACTCCTCTGTGGGATGAGTGAGTTGCAGTAGATACTGTCATCACTTTACTCAACGCAGTACACTTATCACAACACTACTTACGCCCTTAATAAAAAATTACTGGCACCTGATGCAAGCTTGATACTAAAAGGGTTTTCAACCTGCTATCTTCACTCTGAACATAATATTTTCATGATTTGAACCCATTTTAGTTTCATTACAGTTTGCATTAGGTGCAGGTGTAAAAAGCAAAGCTGGCTTCCTTTGCGACATATTCTGGACTGACAAGTAGGCAAAAGAGGCAAAAGTAATTGATAAATGACATACGCTAGATGTTAAGCAATGTTAAGCTTCAGAGCTTGCTAAGGGTAAAAAATGCACACAAATATTTTCAAGGTGCAAATCTGCATCTACTCGGCCCAGGGACGAGTAAGTAGTAAAGTTTTCCTTGACACAGCCAATTTTTAGGCCATCAGGACCAGAAGAGGATTGGTTTTCCTGTGCTGTGCTAATGTCTGGTTGGTGCCCTAACATCTACTTTCAATGCAATCTGACTATGAACTGTATATTTAATGCAGTCATTATCAAGGACACCCAGAACATGAGGTTCTGCAATGAAAATTAACCATACATTGGTAGATTTCTACATATTTAGCAAGGTCTGATAGTAAAATTCACCGCAAAGGTGAGTTGGGGTTGTTGAAGGTTACTATTGACGATAATGCGTAACACTGTATTCCCAGTGTGAACTACCACATAATAAGCAAACATTTGTCACAGTACATTTTTTTTCAATTTACATATCAAAAGGGGAACTGGGGAAGATAAGCTTTATTATTTCTCCCTAACATTTACAGAGATCACATGTCGCAGACAATATGTCGGTACAGAGTGATGCTAAACTGGTCTACTTATTTTCCACATAAGAAAATATACAGATATGGAGTGGACTAAGGACTAACCAGTCTCCTTTATCAATCCAATCACCTGAGTGCATGGATTTACTATACAAATATGTTTAGAGCAAGTACCCAAATGATCTAAAAATTCCAGTAAGAACTCAGTACATTTAAATCATGCTCAATTCAATTACAACTCAATTACTGTAGTATCATTTATTTTCGTGGGGCTCAATTTTCGTGGTTTTGTAAAAAAAATACATTTTCGTGGGTACTTAAATTCGTGGTTTTGCCTGTCAAAGTTTGCATATTACTAAGTGTTTAATTTCGTGGTTTAACCTCTACAAATACCCAAATATAAAGAATAAAAAAGAATAAAACTCTGCCGACGCAAATGGCGGTCACTTGAATGTTTATAACAGTACTTTCACATGTATAAGCACAAATCAAAAACCTGACCAGTTCAATACTGACACTGTTTTTGTCCAAGTGAATAACATCAAAGGAAGCCGACGCAGCCAACAACATTAAAACAATACTACCACCTCTATGATCACAAATAACACACATGTCAAGGTCAATCACTTACACCGTGTTTTCGTCTGAGTACTCAACATCAAAGGAAGCCCACGCAGACTACAACACTAAGTCAATCGGTTATTAAAGTAACCTGTATGATCTCTAACTGAAACCACTATCCATAAAGGGAATAAAACACATGATCGGCTGCCCTTTGCTCAATGCAATCAACAGACAGTGGCAATATTTGATGCGTCTTGAGCCCATCAATGTGAGAAGATGCTAACTAAATTGAAAGACAGTATAATCACGCGTTTGTTTGTGCCTGCCTCATGTACAGACCAACTTCAACCACTAGACTTGACAATAAATAAAGAGTACAAAGAATAATTAAAATCACACCTCCACAACTGGTATGCTAAACAGGTCATGGATGCCGTCACGAAAAAAGGAAGATGCTACTGGTGACGATCACTGATTGCAACCTCATTAATCAAGCCAATTCGGGCTGAATGGATAATTGCAGCTCACGCGACAATGAGTGAAAGATGTGACCTACAGTACAGCTCACGTGATTTTTCAGAACCCCACGCATCGCGGTGGGGTACTTAATCCCCTCCACTCTAGCTCCGCGATAGCACTCCGTGGTGGAGGCATAAATTGGCATAAATACCTACAAATCACCACCGCGTTTCGGCAGGCATGCCGATATAAACTCCACCGTGGAGGGGCTAGTCGACATTACTGATTGACATCTGAACAGCCAATGAATGAAGACCACATATGGAAAGACTGAGACGTCAAGAGTGATTTACAACTGGATACCGTCTGAAGAATCAGTCGTTTTTATTTCGATCATATATTTGGACAATAAAAAAATCATTTCAAAAGTCTTGTATATTCAATACACATTACTGTTTATAAAAGGTTGATCGACTTCTTTTGCAATAAGTTTATGATTTTAATTTATTTCAAAGAAATATGAACAAACTTATGCACTGACTTGACGAGAAGTACACATTGCTGAGCCTCTCAAACAGAATAAATTTATCATTTTGTTCCAAAGGAAAGTAATTCTCTGAGATATGGACAATTAAAATCCAAATTGACATCCGCTTCTGCTTACCCCCCCCCCCCCCCCACACACACACAACAACAAACCTAAAACACTGAATTTACACTGAAATGCAAACCGCGTGCTTAGTCTTTAAGCAGTAATAGTAGAGTCACGAGGCTGAATATTATGACTGCATGTGTGCTGTAAGGGACTGACCATTTAATATACGGGGTTTATATGTTGTTTTTTTTCGACCGGGATATTTTTTGTTCTTTCATCACAGTATTTATTTTTTTTAAGTGAAATATGGAACGGATTAACGTCTGTTACAAAAATCAGAGAAAGACAATTGTTTTCATGCATTTCCCCCCCCCCCCCATGGTTGGAAAATTCAATTGTCTCTCCCTAATAAAGACTTGACTTCAGCGGATGTTCTACAGAAATCAAGGCAGTGACCATTGTGAACACTGTTGTAAAATATTAACAAGGGTTTGCATCAAAGGATGATGTAAGTTTCAGCTTGGGAACCGTGTTTTTTTATTACACAAAGCCATCTGACTTAGCGCGTTGTACTTTATAGCCGCATTTATGGTCCCGCCATTAAGAATGGAAGTTTGATAATTGTTAGTAATTAATCTGAACTCGGCTTATTACCGAAATGAAAAATAATATGGAAAATTCTAAAATCTGAGATGTTCAGAGATTTTAATTTCCACGTGTATCCTATTATTTGCTCATTTTCCTACGGCGAAAATATAAAAATAAAATATACTTTTTTAATTATTTTTACGCAGATATTAAAGAATGCAGTTTCCTGTTTGTGACTGTTAGAGCCTTAGGTTATTGAGCGTGTTTCTGTTTCTTACCACTTGCAAACTTTTCCAGACTTCAGTTTACGATAACTTGTGCAGTAGTGATTTGGATTCCATATTTTATGAGAGAGAGAGAGAGAGAGGGGGGGGGGACTTTACTAAGAAGAGTTAATGATCTAAACTTATTCATCTTATTTTTCTGTATTATGCAATAGGAAAACGAACAGAAAAGAAAAAGTTAAAGATTAATTTCATCTGATGCTCAGCATGTTTCCTAATATTTGCTCATTTTTGTAAGAGGAAAGTATAAAAAAGATTTTTTTTTATCATCATAGAAAAATAGTAAATCTTATGGAAATGATATGTCAGTAACCCAATTGTAATATTGATCTATTTCTTATAATTATTTGTATGCAGATATTAATGTATGCAGCTTTATCTTTGTGACTTTGGAGCGGTTGCTTATTGAGACAAGAAATAAACTAATTTCTTTGAAGAGTGTTTGGCATGTTTCTGTATATGGTATATTGCTTTACACTACAGTTACTTTGGCCAAATGGATAAGAGTGTGTGTTACACACACATATTTGATATTGGAGCACGAGGTCGTGAGTTTGCAATCACCAACGGGAAAATTTGTTTCTTTTTTTCCCCCTCTATTACGCTATAATGTCTAGTACAGTATTACTTTTCTTACCACTTGCAAACTTTTCCACATTTCAGTTTACGATAACTTGTGCAGTAGTGATTTGGATTCCATATTTTATGAGAGAGAGAGAGAGGTGGGGGGGGGGCTTTACTAAGAAGAGTTAATGATCTAAAATTATTCATCTTATTTTTCTGTATTATGCAATAGGAAAACGAAAAGAAAAGAAAAAGTTAAACATTAATTTCATCTGATGCGCAAGTTTGTCAGATCAATGTACTTTAGGTTAACAGTTAGCACATGAAATTAACACGTCAATATCAGCAGTCCTGATGGCTTCTCTTGTGCTAGGTTACTTGCACGTGTCAACTACATGTATCTAGGATGACCTTTTGCGGCCATTTGTGATTTTTTTAAAAACCGCTACTTTGGTAATTAATGCAAATTAGTACAGTTTAAAATAAAATAACGATGTGAAATCTTAATAATGCTTTATTTAAGCGATTGGATGTCAGGAAAAAACGTACAATATGTGAATGATTACTCATGCATGGAATAACCATCGGAACTTGTGTGATTTTGTTTCACTTCAGTCAGGTATGACTGCAGCTTTGTTATTAATTTGTTTGATGTTTATCGTTCTTTTCATTGCAGGTAGTACAATATCACTGACTTTCATATGATCATTACAATTTTGTATTGCGTTTACTGAAAAAGAAATAAGGATATGAATGCATGTTTAGATTCCGATAACATAGTATTGAAGAAAAAAAATAAATTAGATTCATTGCGCAAATGTAGTATTAATACAGTTTGCGAGGCATTGCCATTACATTATCATCATCTAAAATATGATTTGGCACTATGTATCATACATTATCTTCGTTAGAACAAGGAAATATTTATAATTAACTGAATTACTGCGTTTTTTTCAGTATCAAAAAGTTAGCAAATTGCTCTCCAGAGGGATAACGATGTAGATAAATCGGTGCCCCCCCTCCCGTCTCAACCTCTGCTTGCATGGGTGATAAACGGTACACCACGCCCATATTATCGAAACCACGTCCACTCCGCGGTGGTGATCAGATGCGACTCCGCGAGGGAGCGTGGTGTGCAGGGCTATTCTCCGCGACAACTCCGTCAGGACGCGTGGAGTGATGGTGGAGGGGTTTTTCTTAATCCTCTCCACTCACTCTCCACCCCCACCGCGATGCGTGGGGTTCCAAAAAATCACGTGAGCTGTACTGTAATTATCAGTGGTTTGGAGAAAGCTGGACTTTTTTAATTCAGCAATTTGGGAATTTTTTACCTGACAAGCATGTGTGTGTACATGGAGACGTGTTTGACACGATGTTGATACAGTGGCTTTGTCCAAAAATCAATGAAGTGTGAGATTTAATACTCTGCTGTAATTAGTGTATATACGTAGTGTTTCATTAATAATAGTGCTTCAAGCAATAGTTCTAGTATTTTACAGGCTTGTTGTTCTTTTGGATTAAAAATGCATGGCTAAAATGAAATGTGGTTTCAGGAGGATTTAAATTGTTCAACAACAGTTGTACTCGAGTGAAGGATCGATTTGAATAAGTATTTAATTTAATTTTCATATACTATTATTTTTTATTATTCTTTCTTTCATTTTCAACATTACTAGTGTTTGAATACCTTGTGCTTTTTCTCGTTTCTTTCTATCCTTACTTATCTCGCATATTGATTTAAGGCAGTGAGTGGAAATTACAGCTATCGGATATCTTATCGACACGTGTGCATTGAAACAATATAAAATGCTTTATAATTCTTTTTTCAAAGGTTTAAAATAAAACAAACACATATAAAAACTAATATTTTATTTCCAAATTACAGTATTGACGTTGATTTATGAAATACTAGTAGGTTCCTCAATCTCTAGGAACGACACACAGTAAGAAAATGAGCCGGGATGGGTGGGGGTGCGTCATCATCATACGTGGCTAATTTTTCGTTAGGCATTTAAATTCGTGGTTCGGGGCAACAACGAAAACCACGAAAATTGGTCCCCCACGAAAACTGATGATACTACAGTATGTATTTTTTATGTCATCAAGTGGCGGCTGAAAATTCTTAGTTTTTCCCCGACTTTCATCAATATTTTGCAAAATTTAAGGGCTTTTCCCAGTTGGGAACAAACCTATTCTTCCTCCTGACTTTTTCCCAATTTCTCCAGTAGCGTGAGAACGCTGGTACCATAACCGATCTAAATAGCATATTCCACTATTGATAGTTCATTGCTGTCTTTGGTACTGTATATTTTCGCATACAAGTCCAACTGCAAACAACAAAGACCCTGATCTGCAATTGCATAATGTGCTGGCAGATTAGGATCTATGTTGTTTTGTTCTACTGATTACTGCTAATAAACTGCATAGACCCAGTTCTCCCGGCACATTATATGATGGTAGATCTGGATCTGTGCAGTTTGCAGCTGGACCTGACTTTTAAGCAAGTATATACAGTATATTAACCTATATACTCAGACATACAATATACACCCTTAGCCTTGCTTTTCATTAGCAAGATGTGATAACGCGCTTTACCTTGATTATCGGCAATTGTGAAGTTCATCTATTCTGTATACATATTTAGTGACAAATGGAAGAAAAGTATCAAACATATATGATGCAAAACTGTAGTGGTGAATTCTGTGTATATATGCTGAAATACAACCATTGAATTCCCTATCTCTGTATAGATGCTGAAACACAACCAGTATAGTCTAGCTGATGAATTCCCTATCTCTGTGTATAGATGCTGAAACACAACCAGTATAGTCTAGCTGATGAATTCCCTATCTCTGTGTATAGATTTTGGAATACAACCAGTACTATAAATTCAAATAAATGACTGCTTTACTCACTAAGACAGATAATAAGTTGAAACTTAAATAAAAGTTAGAATTTAGTTTGTCAAGTGAATTTTAAAATCAACATTTCAGAAAATTCCTAAACCTTTTATTCCGACACATAAATCCTTGCACCTGCTTTCACATCAGTAACACAAAATGGCTGTGAACTTGTGACAATCCATATAAATCCTTCTCTTTCACATGTGTAACACCAAATGGTTGTGAACTTGTGACAATGTGAGAATAGACATCATAGATCTTACCAAAATTTTACATTCTTTGGCCTTTGACAAATAATCTGTCTCCATAATCCCAGACAACTCTACAACAATATGGGTTTCCTGAAAAAGGAAAAACAATAAAGTTTATATTCCATGTGGTATTCATGCACAAGATTTCTGCTTTAACAAATTAAAAAACCTAGCAGGACAGTTGAGAACACGTTTGATTTTTTGACAGAGGACACTTTTTCTAACCATCTAACTCTTATGCAAATTTCATATATGTTCTCGTTTGTGCTCATACGTAATGACCAGAAAAATTAGGACAAACTGTGTTTCTCAGATTTCCTGTTATATGGCTGTCGCCATATGGGCCTACTTCACAGTGACACACAAATTGCATTTTATGTTTCTTTAAACAAAGCTGATGTTCAAAAACTTCATATGGAAATTTTTTAATGTGTTCCAACTATGCAAAACAATTTAATTTTAAGCATTTAGTCTAAAGTTGTCAAAGTATTCTTCTGACATATTTTATGATACTGCATTCAATGAATATAAATGGTTACCAGAGGTTTCAGCCCGTCAAGTTCAGCCCTGAGAGGCTCCACCCATGATTTTTGCAGACCTTTTTCAAGTTCAGCCCCAGTCAATAAAAATGTGCTTCTTCCAATGAGAAAATATTTAATTTGGAATTGGAATGATGTATTGTACCTCTCTGTACTTTGCTGTAATTTTAATACAGATTTATTTTGAATGAGCTACATGTATTTATCTGAGACAGCTGTGGATTTATTTCTACTGTCACTAGAGATGTTAGATTGTGTGTCTGAGTCCCAAAAAAAAAATTGTTATTTATTTATTTATAATACAATAATTAGAACAACATTCTTCTGGCTAGATTGGACAGTGTTCATGTCCATGCAATTTTTTCTTTATTCAATTATCATCTCCAACCCTCATTTGGTATTATAATATCTGACATTTATATTGATATGTTTGTGTGTTTGAGTATTAATTCTCTCAGTACATGTATTCAAATAAGTAACAAATATATTATCTGGGTCAATGAAATTTCTGGCATAACATTTATTGACAGTCTTTTATTTGGTATCATGCATGTCCTTATATATTTTTATACTCTATTATAATTATTTTACTGTTTTTTTTTGGTTTTAAATGAAAACACCATGCTGATATGACCTTCTATTTAGGAGGAATAGTGATAACACGCATTTTTCAAGATAACAGCCATGGCAGCCATACTGGATGTCAGATCGGCACCATTTTCACTAAGGACCAACTAGATCTGATAAGAAGTCTTTTTGTGAAAACCCCATGCTTACATGGCCATCCATTCCGGAGTAGCAATAACAAGATTTTCAAGAGGTCCAGTGTTGTGGTCATATTGGATGTCTGAGTGGTACCATTTTCACTCACGGCCAACTATACATCATATGAACTCTTCTGATGAAAACCCCATGTCAATATGAGTTTATGTTCGAAGGAGTATCAAGTTGGTTGCCATGATGGCAGCCATATTGGACATCAGATCGGCACCATTTTTATTTTAGGACCAAATAGACATAATAAAAAATCTTACAGTAAAAACAATATGTTGATATGACATTCCATTCAGGAGGAGTATCAATAACAAGACTTTCAAGATGGCTGCTGTAGCGGCCATATTGACTGTCTGAGCGGCACCATTTTCATTTAGGATCAACTAGATATCATAGAAAGTCTACTGGTGAAAACCCCATTTTAATATGAGTTTGCATTAAGGAGTTATAATAAAGATTTTCAAGATGGCTGCCATGGAGGTCACACTGGACAACAGATCAACACCATTTTTATTTTAGGATCAAATGGACATCATAAGAAGTCTTTTAGTGAAAACCCCAGGTTTATATGACCATTTATTTAGGAGGTGTAGCAATAACAAGATTTTTATGACAGCCACTGTGATGGCCATATTGATGTTTGAGCGACACCATTTTCGTGAAAGGCCAACTAGACCATGGGATGATGATGTGTGTAAAGTTTCATGGAAATCCTCCAAGTAGTTTAGGAGTAATATCAATAACAAAGTTGTGTTGACGAACAAATGACAGACAACTGGCCATCCCATAAGCTCTTCTGATCTAAATTACAGGCCCCTGTTTATATGTCTACCAACAAGAAAATAATTGATGTGATTATGAAAATGCCAAATTTAAACAGAAACATAACCAAAAGACTTGGAGACTGATGGAAAGAAATTTAAATGAGTATAGATTTTATGCAGTAACAATAAAGATTTGTATGAAATTTTAATAACACTGAACCATACTTAAAAAGCAATCATCGGAAACTTGGACAATTTGGTTCTGTAAAAGTACAAACTTGACAATCAGACTTATGAAGAGACCTACCCAGGAAGGTGAGCAAGTCGAGTATATAATATGTTCCATCAAAGAAGACCTATATACATAATGAACAGAGGTCAAATGGATAAAGCCATAGAACATTTATTTGACACTTTTACACACCAAATTTGGACACAAAATATGCAGAAGTGCAAAATGGAATGACTGAAGAGATGACATTGCACATAGACAAATATCAGCCGCTCAGGAGAAATTCATATATAGATTTACCTGAATAGGTCAAGGACAGAAAAGCTTGTGTCAGTAAAGATAATAAATGTTTTATTTATGCTCTGTAATCTGTGTTAAGTGCACCAAGTGCTGTTTTAGCTCTACTGGTCATAACTAGGAGAGCTTATGGGGATGATCTATCATCCATTTTCTGTTCATTCATTAGCACAAGTTTGTCGTTGCTACTCCTCCTAAACTACTTGGAAGACTGCCATGAAACTTTACACATAGATTCCTCCTACGGTCTAGTTGGTCCTAAATGAAAATGGTGGACATCCAATGAGACTTCTCAGTATTCTTCTATCTATTTATTTTGTTTATTGAAGAAATAAGAACACCCATAGAATAGTAATCAAATCAGATATTTTATGGTGCCATGTTCACATATGCTTTGGTTTATCATGTGTATGCTTTTTCACTGGCAACATTACATGCTGGTTCACAAGCGCAAAGCAGCAGATCAGCCTGATTCTCATGAGACTGGCCAACAGAAATTAATTAATGGATCCAATTATGATTACAAAAACAGTACACCTTAGAAGCTGAGAAATTTGTGTAATGTATCATGAAAACAGACATTCCAATGGGGCACAAAACTCATTTATGTTGATTAAAGGTCAATTATGGAGAAATTCTTCATGCTTTGTCTACAACATTATATGTAGATTGAAAATCCATTTCTCCAGCAAAATTTACTCCAAACAAATTCCTCAAATTTACTGTTAAAATTAACGAGTTAGATTGTCCAGAATTACTGACTGCATTACCTCCTTTACATAAGACTTGTTTTGCAGTTATGTGTGACATCATTTTAGAACAAGCCAACCAGCCACTAATATAGAAGTGTACTGATTGCACAACCAAATCAAGTAAAACTGATGTGGTGTCAACCCAACATCATAGCTATCAGGGTGGATATCTTACATTGTGTCAAATGAAATGAGGGGTATCAGTCTGAAGGAAGTATATTTCTCAAAAGGTGTAAGTTAAGTGCGTCAGTGCGTCAAAACCAATGACTCCAGCATACATGTGATAGAACCAGGACATCAGATCAGTAGATTTCAAAATTTTGATCAGTAGATTGGCTTCTAGATCAGTAGGATTTCTTATTGACATACATTTTATGCATTTTAAGGCGATTGAAAAACAAAACAAGTGCATTTTTTTTACCATAATCAGGGATGGTGCTGACTTTAAAAAAGTTGTCGCCAAAAAAATCGCAAATCTCAATATTTTGTTGCCAATTTTCAAAAAGTGTCGCCAAGCAAGGAGTAAGTATTTTTCCATGTCTATTAATGTGGTAGGCAACGAAAATTGAAAAAGATGGAGTATTTATTACTTTATTGACAGCAAACAATACAATACCACAATATTACAGAATAAATCATTGCATGGCTGTTTTGTATGCTTATTGTTTTGCACAATTAAAATGTTGTTTCATAAAAATAATAAAATCGAATGGCACATGAGTATGCATCGTGCCCACTTGCTGAATGCAGTTTCAAAGTCGAAGTCTCTTTCACATTCGTATGTGTCGATTCTCATTAGGTTCTCTCTCTTTGATGTACTTAAGACAAATTGGGTTTTTCCACTTAGTATACTTTACCTATGCAAATTAACCTAATGGGCTCTCCCTCAGCAGTGCTCAAAGGATTTGACATGACACATCACCCTAGCTATTGTGAGTCAATTCAATAAATCTCTGAAAGGTGTCTGTTTATCGCTGACCGCCTTACATTTTAATTGTCTTTAAACAGTTGTATAAACTGACCGACTTTTTATCATATTAAATGATACACTGTATTCAGTTTATTACAGACTCAGTATTTGTAAATTTCTTGTGTCGGCTGAACAGTATGTACATGTTGTATGAGAATAAAAGGTAACCTTGGAAATATTCAATCGGGAAGGACCTAATCGTTAGAATGTAAAATTCTTGAAGATTGTCCAAAAAGTATGAAACACATATCACAGAACATGTTTTAATTTGCTATCATATCTCGGCCACTAACGCCCAAATTTCCACAAAAAAAAAAGGATTAGCGGTCGTTTGGTTGATTGTAGCTATAGTATGGGCCCATTCCATTCTGAATCGTACACCACTGTATAAAACGTGCACATGCTAAATGCCATGTAAATATGAATTACATATTTTTTTACACTCTTTTTTTTTACCAAATCAGTGATGAATACAAATAAAGATAGAAATGTAAAATCAAATAGTTAATACTTTTATTGTAAGGTGCACGGTTGTGATGTGGATCTATACTGTATTACCATACAAGATGCCTACTACTTTAATGACTATGACTATAATAAATGGATACAAAACAACATTACAAAATTCTCAAAATCATATGTCATTCTCTAACTCATAAATATGTCAGATAATTAGATTATAAATTTTTATTATTTTTATATCATATGTTAAACATTCCACAAAAATGCAGTATGAACATAAGTGTCTTCACCATCTAAATATATTTAATTCATATTTACATGGCATTTAGTATGCCAGCAGTTTGATTAACATTTAAAAAGAGCTTGTAATGTAGACATTATAATTATTATTATTATTATTGATCTTGTTCAAAATACAAATAATTCCTAAATATAAGTATAAATGTCTGATAAACATATAAATCATTATTATTAAAATTATTTATTTTACAATCTGATTCAATTTATTAATTTTAAAATTGTGATACAAAATATCAGCATTATTTATACAATATTATTTCGATTTGTATCTGTATTCATTTTTGATCTGGGAAAAAAGTATTGTCATCTGAATATTTTAATTATTATTTGAATTATTACTTATTCTGCATGCATGTGTATATGTTTTTTTGTTTTGGTCTTCTATAATAATAATAATAATAATAATAATAATAATAATAATAATAATGTATAAATTTCTTGCTATTTTAAATGAACTTAATTATGATTTTTACAAAAATATTATAATGCTATTTGTATCCAGACTTCATTATTTTGGAATGTGTGGCATATAATTAAAAAAAATGATAAAGTCTATATTCTACTTACATTACATTTTTATGATTCAGATAATTTTTTTCACTGTAGTTTCGTAGCCTTTATTTTAATTTTACTGATTATAGCGGATGATATTGTGCACGTTTTATACAGTATAAATGTACCGACTTTTAGTTTTATCTGCGCGAGGATCCGCGTCGCAACCATGCACCGTACGACGTGTTTTAGGCAGTGCTTGTTCTATAAATAGCATTTTCTTTAACATTGCACTCACCGTTAACAACTTTTTTTTTGCAAATTAAAAAAGTATGCGTAGACGGAACAAGGTTTGGTTTGAAATTTTGTAAGGTATAAAGAGATTAAATAATCCTCAGCTAGATAGTACAGGCCCAGGTAAATACTTTCAAAGACCGAAGGTGGTGTACGATTCAGAATGGAACGGGCCCATACTAAAGTCCAGTAGCATGACTATTGGAGTGTATCACCGCATACAGTACTCAGGCCAGATGTCAGCATAAGTAGTCGATATGAACAAATGATTTGTTTATGTAACAATAGAGAGATTCCAGTGCATTGTATACCCAAGTTTGCGGCTTCCTTTCGTGGTGCCTTTGAATTCCTCCACTCCAAACCCAAGATTGTATATACAAGTTTTGAGAGCCAAAAACATTGTCGCCAAAAAAATCGCCAGATGGTATATTTTGTCACCAATCAGGGAAAAAAATCACAATTTGCGACATTGGCGATGCACAGCGCGATCAATGCATAATATGTACACTCTTCATATTATGACAAAATACCAAGTTTTAAACACGAATCAGATTCTGAAGGCAATGTTACAATAATATTAATTAATTTTAGTCAGGAAATTGTCAATTAAATGAAAAAGGAAAAGTTGTATATACTTTTTTCACTGCAAAGATTTTTCACTGCCAAAGTGATTTTTTCACTGCAAAGGTTTTTTAAAATAAAATCCACAAACATTTTTAGTTTCCTTCACAAATTTACTCCCTGGTGTCCACTGATGACATGCAAGCTCTCAATAGTTTTCTGATGTAGATTTCCCCTATGTGATAGGGGCTGCATATGTCTGGTGATATTATTTCTTCGTCCATACACTATCTTAAAATCCACTTTGCATGAAACACACAATGCAAACTCAAGACCTTTGCTACTCGCCTGCAGCGACGTAAACCCTGATTTCCGAGTATTGTTGAACTTCTTGTAATATTTTTAGCGGATAGTTGTTTAGCATTGGGAGAAAACACATTTTGACATAAATTGACCAAATAAAGATAAGAGCTTCCTTAAATATTCCTCTTAAAACATCTTGAAAAACACAAGTGACCAAAAAATGAGCTTCCTCCTAAAGTATCTTTAAAAACACAACTGACAAAAAAATATAAGAGGCTTCCTTACTTACGCAAGTGTTTCTGCCGAAATCATTTTTGGGCGGTTTCTCCTTTTAATCTCAACTCTGGCCGATTTTTAATCAAAGACTCACCAGCCATGATGGACCACCTTTTATCACTTATAACACCTCAATAAATATCCCGCCTTTGACCTTAAACTCTTCAAATTACAACAATAAGATAATCAATTTACAGCTTGTTGTATACACGTCAACCGTAGTGTAACAATTCTTAATCGGATTAGTAATCACTCAGCATGCATCACTGAACCGGTCGTTGCACTGGTGGAACAGTTCTGGTCCCCAGAAGACTGGTTATGACTGGTTTCTGTAATGTTTGGGTAGAAGGCGTAAAAACACTTTTTCCTTCAAAAATTTTGTTTGAATCTTTTAATTTTCAAAAGCAGTAGATTTCAAATATAAAACAGTATGTGCGTTAGACGGCCTTTAAAACGGTATTTTTGCCCTACCGCCGGTAGAATCACATGTATGCTCCAGGATACCTTTATCAATGCACACAGTGGCCACCACGAAAACATGTGACAAACCAGTATAACTAATTTTCTTACGTATAAATAAAAATGATTTGTGAGTTTATGGTACCACTGTATTTAAATATACCTCTTCTTCATATTCTGAATCCTCTGATGCCATAATAACTGATATCTTACAGAAAATGACTCAGTGTCAAGTAGACCAATATTGATTCACGATTCCCTAGCTCCCAATCTTGTAGAGTAGCTCCCCTTGAGAGACCAAAACTAAGGCAAGTCCAAAGGAATCCAAACTGAACCGGATCAAAACTGCGAACTTCCTCCACGGTATATAATTCCATAACCTGGCTTTAAAATAACAAACAAACAACAAACAAAAACATATAAACAAACGCACAGTTGCTGTCTTTCAAGCGGATTTTTGCCCCCACAATTACCTATGCTGAAACTGAAGTTCAAACTAGAGCTACTTCCATGGTAAATTCCCCTCTTTCCAGGTCGTAACCCAATGTCCGTTACATATATTACGTGTCATTCAGCTATGACCGCTTGTATCAAGTTTGATAAAAAAAAATATTAAACTCGTCACTGTAATTGCATTTTTTTAAATTACCGCTTTCCTGGGAACCCATTGGAGAGGACACACAATTATATCCTTCTCGCAGATGGTTACCACATCGGCAAACAATGTACCATGTTTGGTGAATTTTCAGCCAGTGGTTCGGAAAGAGATAGAGTTACGGACAGACGAATGGATGGACGGTCAGACGGGGATACCAGATTATACCGTAGCTAAAGCTAATTTCGTGTAACAAACAAACAACTTGAATCTTTGATTGCTTGATGGTTTGAATGACAAATTAATTGGTATTTGCTAATTAATTAAATAATTGGTGAATTGATCGATCGATCGATTTTGATTTATGCAATAATTTATAATGTGTATGCTATTAAATTAAATATCGCTACGGAGCCCCCGGATGGTCCTGCATTTTAAGGCTTCCAGAGCATAATTTTAACCATGCCACTGGTCACAAAACCACTCTGTTTGGTTCATTTATTGAACGTGACATGGAAAAGGCTTCAAGTTTGAACTGCATTTTAATGAGCTAAATGTCACTGTTAACGAGCCAGATGTTTACTGCTGTACATATAAAGTCTGATTCGACGGCGTTGGCTAAACAGTTGCATTAATATTCTTTTATATAAAATTACATGTGACGGTATCATAAGTTAAAGATCTGTTACATACAAAAATATCATTCTTTAATGTTGTATTTAACACCAATGAGTCTGTAAATAGATTAAAAACTGCAACTATTTCTCTTAATAATTATATATCTTTTAAAATTGTAAATAATTTGAAAAAAACAACAACTCGGAAATGTATTAAAATTCACAGCTACACCATCTCCAATCATATTCCAGAGTTTAAAGTCCTGATCTTCAATGCCATCGGACGAGTTTTGTAATCCTACGCACGCACGACGGACGGCAGTATATCATAATCGTCACCTTTTTTAGAAAAGCGAAGCTATAAGTGACTTTCTCTTTTTTCAATAGGGACCCTTCCATCCGAAGTATATAAACAGCGACAGGATGATGGGGAAGAATTGTCTCTAAAATTCTACCACCAAATGCCTATGTAAGTGAAATTTTGGCAAACAACATGATATGTTTTAGATTTTATTTCTAAGTCAGAGTTCCAACATACAAGAATGATACTGTGTAAAAAAAAAAATAGAAATGTGTTAATGGAACATTAATGCCTAATAACAGTGCCCGAGAAGCTAACCAAAACACGACCGGACAGACAGACGAACAAGTGTAACACTATATACCCCATTGTGGTTGGGGCATATAAAGAAAAACATGAAACACAGTCCAACTCCACCTGTGGACCGATAGTACACGACTTCAAGGTTGCAATCCGTCTGAGATAAATAACTCCAGTCACAAGATCTGGGACGATGCACGCATGCATTATCATAATTTGTACTGCCTACCTGTTTTTTTCTGAAATGGGTATATAATCGTCAAGAATAAAGTAAGAACATGCGTGCGTACGTACGTACTTACATGCATGCACACGTACATACATACGTACACAAACAATTATGTACGTGTGTACATACAAGCATGTCGAAAGGTTTACACATTGACATTGTAGGAAAGTACACAAAGTATATGCAAATAAAGAAAATATCTGAACAAAAAGATATTAACAAAATTATGCTTTATTTGTAAAATTTGATTCATTAAATAATACCATTCTTCAGGATAAAATTTCTTTTATTAAATAACACCATTCTTCAGGATGAAATTTCATTCATTAAATAACACCATTCTTCAGGATGAAATTTCATTTATTAAATAACATGATTCTTTAGGATTAAATTTCATTTATTACTCTATTTACCATGGAACAAGGGTTAGAAGAGAAAATAACACCTTTCTTTTATATCCACGGATTTAAGGCCAAGTCGTGGTATATAGGATGCATAAAACACAGGAAGTGCTATAAGTGCGGAGAGAAGGGACACAGTCCAAACAAATGCCAAGCACCAGAAACACCCGTTAAAATGGAAACAGAACAGACAAAACCATCTCAGGAAACATTCACGACTGAAATAACAATAATTCCAAAGAATAATACCATAAAAGAGCAAGAACCAGCAAGACAAGAAGAAGACCTATTACCGAGAACAAATAAAAAGACAAAAGCACAAAAGGATGGACTAACAACCTCTCCAGGAAAGAATAATAGGAAGAAGATTCAACGAAAAGAAAAAGAAATGGAAAAGAAACAGAATACCAAACCAAAAACACAAATGCAGGAAACAGAGGTCGATTTCTACCAACTGGAATACAATACAAGCATTATTTCTACAGATGAAGAATGGCCAGAAATATCGAACAGACCAAACCAAACAAAAAGGAAAACAATCTCACCACTCCAACAATGGAAGAAATGAAAAAAAAATAAAAAAATAAAAAAATAAAAAAATAACAATAACAAAAAAAAAAAAAAATAAAATAAATAATAATAATAACAATAACAATAACGAAAAACATAAACGTCTAACAAAAAGGAAAAACTAATCAATTGCCATGTATAACCAAAAAAAAAAAACTAATGAAATAACACTAAAAATTCTAACAAGCCTAACAGCAAACCGCGTACTCACAGAATAAAAAAGAAATCTAAACCTAATGAAACCATAGAAATTTGATACATATGCCAAACAATAAAATAAAAATAAAATGTAAACGGAAACACCAACAAATAAAAATTCCAAATTTAAATAAATCTAAAAGAAAACTAAAATCTTTCGTTTAGCAAACTCAGACCCCTTGGCAAGGGTCACAACAAATTAAAAACTCATCTAGGGTGAATGGAAAGGAAACTCGCCCATCAGGTAATACCTGAGGGGAGGGGAGTACGGACCTGAAACCCTAAGAACATGAAAACTTGAAATTTAGATTTAGAAACAAAAAGATGAACCTCGCATCAAAAATTGACTGAAATCCTAAAATAAATTTTTCTTTTTCGAATAAATAAATAAAAACTAAAAAATAATAATAAGTTTTTAAGAGGGGGCATTCCCAAGTTTCTAACCAGCCATATATGCTGGGACGGACGAGGGATTTGCCCACAAAAAAAAAAAAAAAAAAAAAAAAAAAAAATTTAATTTTTTAAATAACATGATTCTTTAGGATGAAATTTTATTTATTAAATAACACCATTCTTCAGAATAAAATCTTATTTATTAAATAACACCATGACGTCACGGTTGCATGAGGGTCATATGACCTGATCTTGGGGGTAATATATTGAGGATTTAAAATGGGTAATGATTTAATATTGAATTTATGAAACGAGTTGAATAATTTACTGGAAATTATTCAATCAGTTTCATAAATTCAACATTAAATCATGACCCTTTTGAGATTATGTTTATCACATAGTTTTTATTTTGAGAAGAAAAAAAATCTAGATTGGAAGAAGAATACATGATTTGGGGCATTTCATTTAATTCTGGCTCAGACGCTGCACTTTTACTCTAGCGCGTGATAAAATAGTACCATGTGCGAGTTTAAGCTATATCGCACAATTCAATAACCAATAACATTTATAAGTTTTTTGTTGTTGTGTTTTTTTTTTGTTTTTTGGGGGGGTTTTTTTTGTTTTTTTTTTGTACAAGTTACAATTCAAAGAGCAACTGTCCTTACGATAAACTGAACATTTGACATGGACAACATCATTTTTGAACACTGGATCTCCAATGGAACTTCCTATGTGATGTTACATAGTTCACTCGGTCGGGTCAGCTGGAGTTGTTGAGCGCCATATACATGGATTTCGATGAGACTACTACGTTTCCACCGAAAAGAGTGTCGATTCCACCGTGGATTTTCACCACAGATGCAGCATTGGATATAGCAGAAGAAATATCATTACATTTGTTGGATATTTATCTAAGGGATGATTACAGGATACAGAAATAGTACTAAATCTAAAGGTGTTATGGTGGTGACGGTTGCATTCATATGGCTCTAGTGATTCCCAGAATGAATGTTTTGGGACCGGATATTTGCATTATTCAATTTGGAAAAATGTTGTGATTCGATAACCTTTTGGTCAGTTGAGAGACCAGGATTTGTCGGCATTCTCTTCATAAGAGAAGTGAGTGTATTGACTCCTATAGGTTGACATTTAAACTAATCTTGTCCTCCGGGTTTGGTGCAAGATCTATACAGTGTGGTAACAGCAATGTAAATGGAACCGTCTGCATTACAATAGACTGAATGACGTTTTTCTGCATAGACTCAGTATGTTTGTGTTGGACAGCGTAATGGATTTTCGTGCTTCTCGCACATTTTCGGTTTAATTAGGCGCATGTCCAGTGGGTTTATTTATGTTCTAGTTTTAGTTTGGAGAATTCTATGAAGGGTAAATGGGCAATATTCCGACAAACAGTAACCAGTACTGTGTGTTTTTGTGATAGTCGCCCGCTTTTTCCAAGTGTCCATTCTGCTACCGATTGGAAAGACAGCTACCATATTGTTAACAGTAATAGTAAAATAAAGTGGTTACAGAAGGCTGGACAAGGAAAATTCCCACGGTCGCAACCAGTCAATAATGAGAATATTGAGCAAAGATTTCATGGGTTTCTTTGGACCAATCAGATTCACAGAAAGGGTTATGTTAACGTGTTGACATATCAAAATAATAAACTTTATGTAAAGTGTACCAACTATGTGATAAAAGGACATATGTGGTGATTTAAATTTTTCGGTAAAAATATAACGTAATGTTAAACGTCACGTCTTAATTTCAACCAATTACCAACGAAATTATAAAGGTGTAATAATTGAAACATGGCAACCGACCGATAATGATGCAAGCTTTCTTTTTTTTTATTTGACTGACGAAGGTACGCGCAATACTATATTCGACCGAGTCGTTGGTAAGGACTCCGTCAAACGCAGTCATCGGTCGAATACCATTCTTGTATTACCCTCTCGGTCTCATGCAAAACAAGCAAACTGGTATATACCAGGTAATACTAGAATAAGCGTGTTCTTAAATGGAAGATTATTTCACCAGAAGGCAGCATTTTAAGGACAAGAAGATAAAGAAGAATAGTCTGATGCATTGTCGACCAATCAGAAGGTGGGAATCTGGAATTCAGGATAAATGTATTTCTAATGTGAATTTTAAAGTATGTGTATTCCGTTTGAGTCATCATTTCAATTCAGTTCGAGCAAAAACTGCTCACTGAACCCAGCATCAAAATCCATCACGGGAGTAAATACTAATGTTCAATTTTGGCATTCGACCGATACTGTGACAGTTATATCACATTTGAGCGAAATGGTACGTGCTGTATCGCATTCAACCGATCGACTGTAGTGGGTATTATGCTACATTCGAACGGATGGTATCGCATTAGACCGAGTATCGCATACTGCTAGGTCAAAAGCGTCTTAGCGTGTATAATCGATCCATCGAATGTGATTCAGAGCTTTCCGTCTTCAAATACTATTCAGCAAGTTCCTTCTCAGTCGAATGCGATATAACTGTTACTGTCTCAGTCGAATGCAATATAACTGTTACTGTCTCAGTCGAATGCGATATAACTGTTACTGTCTCAGTCGAATGCAATATAACTGTTACTGTCTCAGTCGAATGCAATATAACTGTTACTGTCTCAGTCGAATGCAATATAACTGTTACTGTCTCAGTTAAATGCGATATAACTGTTACTGTCTCAGTCGAATGCAATATAACTGTTACTGTCTCAGCCGAATGCGATATAACTGTTACTGTCTCAGTCGAATGCAATATAACTGTTACTGTCTCAGTTGAATACGAAAACAAAACAATTGGCACTATTTACATTTTATAGTGTTATCTGAATGAAACGCAACTTCGATTGTCACTAGGAGGTTTATCAGAATTTAACATTACGAATTCTTCATTGAGGCTTATGGGAAGTTAACATCATAAACGGCACTGTGTGGCTGATGGAAATTTAACATTAGGGCCACAATGCGGCTTATGGAAATTGAACATGCCGCTGCGCGTTAAAACCCCCCTATGGAAGTTTAACATTAGGGCCACAATGCGGCTTATGGAAATTAAACATGCCACTTCCCGTGAAAAACCCCTATGGAAGTTTAACATTAGGGTCCTTATCGTCCTCTATGGAAATTTTAATAGGAGTGGACAAAAAAGATGGAGAGACGGACAAAGACACCAAATTCCAGACAATGGCTTATTCTTACAATCCAACACGCATCTTTCTTTATAACTCAACCACGCATACATACAAATGGACGAGGGATGGCAGGATAGAGGTAATGATCATTAACACACGTTCTTAAAGAAAAATACCCACACATACAAACAAACGGATGGGGATGGAGGGGATAAGAAATGGTTACTAACACACGTTCTTAAAGACAAACATCCATACATACAAACAAACTGATGAGGAATAGAGGGGATAGTAATGAAAAGTAACATACGTCGTTAAAGACCAACACCCAAATACAATCAAACGGATGAGGGAATGATGTGATAGGTAATGGTCACTCACACACGTTCTTAGAAGCAAATACACACACATCCACACATAAAAACAAACGGATGAGGGAATGAAGGATAGGTAATGGTCACTAACACGTTATTAAAGACAAACACCCACACATGCAAACAAACGGGTGAGAGGCATATGATATACTTAATGATCACTAGCACAGTCTTACTGACCAAAACACAGTCTTACTGACCAGCGAATATCCTCACAGACCAATACTCATCCTTACTGGTAAAAACACGCACACACATACAAACGCATGTGTAAGGGGGATGTATAGTATTGGGTAGGATTATGAGGACCAAAATACTATTCTTACTACTGACTAATATTCTTAAAGACAGACACACACGCACACATACAACAAATTGGCGACGGAGGAGGATGACCGTGACACATCCTTACAATCCAACACTTATACAATTACAAACAAAGATAGGAATTAATACGGGAACAAAGAACGTGTATTCAATTTTTGTTTTGAATAAAACATAGACATAGACTTACATACAAACAAACGTACACAAACACAAAACATAGAAGTTGGCAATAATGATCAGTGTTCTGTTTTTAGAATATATGGTGGTCCTGTGAAGGACCGTTGGTTTGGCCCTGAGAAGGGCTATTTTTAATTGTTGGCATCTTCCGAGTCGGGCTCCACAATAGACACAATATATGGGGGAGGGGTTATGCTGTGAACCTTCCTTCTTTTATATATCCAGGATCAGCCCCTATTTTGTGTATTCGAATCAAAATTGTATATAATTAAAAAATATAACAAAAAAAGGAAAATTCCCAAAGTCGACTGATTGAGCATCTCTTAAATTATATGAATTTCTTTCAAAAGTCGATTTTTCTATGGTTTGGAACTGTTTGCTGGCCCCTGTAATCAAGACAGGAAACAACTAAAGAAGACAGATTGAATATCCTTTAAGGTATTTGTATTTCTTTTTTTTTTAAAAAGTCGATTTTTTCTTCTTCTGTGGTTTGGAACTGTTTTTCTTTTTTTTTCTTCTTTTTTTTTTGACACCTCTGTAATCAATACAGGAATCTCAAGCAGCGAAAGTAGACACACTGGACAGCGTTCAGTAATGTAAACACTTGTTGTAGAAATTACTGAATGGTACATTTGATTTATTATTGGGAAACTGACGTACACTATAATTCAATTATTGAGGGTCCAATTCCAAGTTGGCATAGATAGATAGATAGATAGATAGATAGATAGATAGATAGATAGATAGATAGATAGATAGATAGATAGATAGATAGATAGGTAGATAGATAGATAAAGAGTATAAATCATAACAGTTCTTCTAAGTGCACTGGATCGCGTGTGTCAGGGATTGATTAAGATAAATGCAATATACTGACAACGAACAGTACAAAACTAGTTTTTAACCTTTGTTGAAAGCCTGAGCGCTTTCGATACTCTTTGAGTATTTTTCAAAGGCAAACACAAAACAGAGACAAGACAAACAATAAACAAAAAAAAGCGTTGAAATTATAAAAGTTTACCCCAGGTTTGATTCAATCGGTAGCATCTCGAGGGACTCGACTGAATGTCCAGTCGAGTTGTAGTGATTGGCGACTTTCGCGTTGATTTTGTTGCGAATGTGGCTTTTGGGGTTATTCATTCACTTTCTGAAATCAACGATTTCGCTAACACACACACACATACACACATACACATACACACACACACACACACACATATATATATATATATATATATATATATATTATATATATATATATATATATATATATATATATATATATATATATATATATATATATATATATATATATATATATATATATAAATTATATAAATATATACGACCGAACCCACTCATTGTAACCATCTCGACCATCCACTGATCACCCAAAGAAGGATGGACCATAGCCCCAAGAAATGGCTTGAGGTGCATGAGGACTCACTCGCTAGGCAAGCGGAATTTAACATTCAGTTATATACACAAACACACTGGATTTCTTTTTAGAAATGCAAGGTATATATAAATGTATATATATATATATATATATATATATATATATATATATATATATATATATATATATATATATATATATATATGTGTGTGTGTGTGTGTGTGTGTGTGTGTGTGTGTGTGTGTGTTTGGATACGTGATTAGATGAAATATATACATATATAGTGACGCGAATGTAATCACTAATCAAACAGGTTAGGAGAGCCATAATTCGTTCCAATTCTCAATGTGATTCAAATAAAATTTAAACGGAACTGAATTAACCATGAAGTTTGTAACATAATAATAATAATAATATAAATTGGTTTGGTTTGGTTTTGTGGGTTTAACACCATTGTTCAGCATATGATACATGGCGGACAGTATACTTGGCGAAGGAAGAACCCGGGGAGACCCCGGGAAGAACTACCGACCCACGGGAAGCTATTGGCAAGCTTTCTCACATACCCACGTTGTCCGAGCCGAGACTCGAACACACGCGGACAGAGGTGAGATGACAGTGATCTGTAAAGGCCAGTGCCTTAGACTACTCGGCAACCGGTTGCCCCAATGTAATAATAATAATAATAATAATAATCATCATCATTATCATCATCATCATCATCATCATCATCATCATCATCATCATCATCATCATCATCATCATCATCATCATCATCAATTTGTAAACACGTCTGATTCTAATAAATAACATTAACGTAAGAATGTAGTTCAATTACAAATTAATAGAATAATAGAATATAGACATGCACATAATAATAGAATATGACGGTGTATAATATTTAGTACTTCTGATATAAGAACGTCCAATGATTTTTACAAGAATATGATTACCTGGATGATGAAGTAGACTGGACATACGTCTTTTTACAGGACAGCAATGGTTCGTTAGAAGGAGGAATACCACGATTAAATTAGAGTATCTTAAGTGATCTGTGTTTTACGTACTCAAGTTCAAGACAGAGCATCTATTACACTGTCTGTTTCAATTGTTGAAGAAGCTGTTTAAAAGTTGTTTGAAAAATTACTTTACGACAACAAGGATTTGACTCAGACCAAAACAGCAAGTCAAGATTTCAGCAATATATTTCAGATTAAAACATTAGACCAGACTATGCTGTTAATCCTGATGGTATATTTATATTCCTGCGTGATATGGTGAAGGTATATTTATATTCCTGCTTGATATGGTGATGGTATATTTATATTCCTGCATGATATGGTGATGGTATATTTATATTCCTGCGTGATATGGTGATGGTATATTTATATTCCTGCGTGATATGGTGATGAAAATGGGTAGCATGGTTGGCTACAAAAACAGCTTCAAAAAGTCATATTATAGCTTTAAATATGATTCCAGCAGCTGATAAACCATCTGTAAAAATTCGTCAAAAATATGCAATGGAATAGAAGAAGAGAACGTGGGAAAGAACTATGCAGAGACGAAGTTTAAAAGACAAAATCATGAAACATTAACGTTGATGCTAATGGATGCATGATCTGGCTTTATTTACTTTTTAATTATAGGTTATGATTTTTTTCTATTCTTCTTTTTGCCGTGTCTACACCCCTGATCAAAACTGCAAACAACAGCCCAGCTATGTTAGAAAAAGTAAAATGATATGATCAGCTAAAAACGTCACAACCTGTACAGCTGTTTTCAAAAACCAGCTTATTACACTGCCAATAATACCAGGCAATGCTGCTGCTCCCACTTTGGATGACAGGAATAAATAGGTGTCAATATGTTTCATGCCTTTTTTTTTTTTACTTTGTCTTCAAATGACTCTGTGCCACGTTTTCCACCACCACAAATTCCAGCTTCCCTTCCTCCACCACCTCCTGCAAAACCCTTTACCAAATTTGCTACAGACCGAGCAAGAGTTGATCTTAATCATATTTCTAACTATAAGAATCGTGGAAATTGTCCCACCTTTCTTTTGAAACAGTCTTTTTAGCCTTTCACCTAATGTTCATTTTTCTCGGAGAGGATTTAATTTATGTTTTCGATACTGTTTCTAAAAGTTGTTTCCAACTCTGTTAAATGACCAACTATCTGTGCTCTTGTAATTTCAACACTTCCAACTATTGAAAAATTAACCTTTTGGTTGGATCTGTTTTATTGACGATATTTTTCGTTATGCATTCTATGTATTTATCATACATTTTAACCTCTGATTTCATTTATTCTATTTTCGAATTGAAAACTTCTGCAGCATACACATAACGTCTTAATATTCTTTCTTCCTGCACAATAAATAATCTGCTCGTTGCTGGCTGAAGTTCTCCACTCTGAATTCTTTTGTCCCAGTCATGTCTTAAAGTTTCTGCTTCTCTTACTTGCTAGTGTTGCGACTCTGTGGCCTAACAGAAAGAAAGCGAAACCAACATATTCAAGTTAAATCAACAAGCAATTTATTTCTAGACAATTAAAGTGGAAATTCAAAAGACACTTACAATAACGTGAATTAAAGTCCAAATAATCCTAAGTATCCGAATCACAAGTGAAAAATATATAGAATGTTCCGAATGAATCCCAATAGCCTTGAATGTCCTGATGTACCACAAGTCTTCAATGTCCTGATGTACCTCAAGTCTTCAATGTCCTGATGTACCACAATGATGTAATCCGGAATGTTTTGAATGAATTTACATAAATCCCAAAAAGTACTAAAATCTATGAGCACTTTAGTATTTCCAATGAATATTTTAAATAAATAATTTCTCTCTCTGAATTATATCTGATTTCAACAACACAACTAAAATAGATTCCTTACAGACTGATCTTTTAGAACCGCAATTCTATAATAGGAATGAATTTGGTTACCAAAATCTGTATATAAATACACATGTCTACATGGCCTATGTCACATCACATTATGAGTAATTGTAGTGGAACATTACTTTGTGTACCTGACTTTTGTCACAACAAGACATGAAAATAACAATCAAGCTGCTAACAAAAACGGCCTTTAACTCAAATGCTATATAAACATGTTGTTTTCAAAATGACCATAATCTGACTTAAGCAGAACTTACAATCATGGACACATTATAAATTCAATACACATAACACTGGCCAGATGGTTTATTTGCATTGATTATGTACATCACAGTTTCCTACTGAATTTGTATTAGTTATCTTTATGTAACAATGGGGAATAACGGATACTGGCAAGTTAGATTATTCTGTGACTTGCACAGGCTTTGTCGTTGCCTTGAAGGTAGGAAATACGTCACCTTCGTATGCAGGTTTAGCAAATGTCTGTCTTTTCTGGCCTACTTATTTTAAACCTTCTTTCTTTAATTCCTTTACAAATTCAAACCGAGTAGAATGCACAATGAGCAATTCTAACTACGCCCTTGTGATCTGAATATCGTTTTCATAAGTCCTAGAAAAGTGATAACATGATATACAAGTATGACATGTAGGTATCAAATATAATATATTTTAGTTGATTCCTTTTCGTCATTATCTCACACTTATTCTAGGACAGAGCTCAATGTAGATATTGAAAAACAAACTTGATCAATGTTTATATGCAAGTAAAATGCGTTTCACGTCATAATAATTGTTAGCAATTTCTTGGATACTGCCACATGTTACACAGAGATAGATATTGCATATTTTTGTGTATACAAATAGACAGATTAATCTCTTTGACGCGATAAATACTTTAAAGAGATGTTAAGATATAAAAATTAAACACCAATTCTTAGAATAGACATCAGACACTGTTTCCGTTTTAAAAGTAAATTACAGGTAGCAAATTTTGCGTGAAGAATTCTAAAAATATTGAGGTGCAACACGCTTTTGTTTAAAACGTGCCTACATCCCAATCATGGACGTGCATACAGACAGATTTTGGTTAAGAAGGCTTCAGATACATACATACATATATACATACATACATACATACATACATACATACATACATACATACATACATACATACATACATACATACACACATACATACATACATACATACATACATACATACATACATACATACATACATTCATACATACATACATACATACATACATACATACATACATACATACATACATACATACATACATACATAAACCTTAGTCAATAAAGCTCCAATATTTTTTTTTTTTAAGTTTCTTGATTGAAAAATGGAGATTGAATGTATTTTTAAACAAATACTACGGAATTACGAGTGCAGGTTGGTACTGAAAATCATCACGCCGAGTACTAATTCTTTGAACTCCTTGAATCCTTTACTATAAAGATTGAAAAATGGATACTAAACATCGATAGATGTTTTTGAATTTTTAACCGTTGGTTACAGCTTCTTTATTAATTCTTCTTCTTAACGCATCCTGTAACGAGTGGTGTATTTTGAGTGCTAGAAGAGACATACGTTCTTGAAGATCCTAATGAACAGAGTGCGACAGATAGCGATGACTTGAACAAAAAATCCTGTCTGATACTAATATTGATAAATTGTTGAGAAGGACTACGATGTATATGGTATAATATATTTCTGTGATTTAAGCATTCGTAGAAATATTCGTCAGCTAGCGATGCAGCCTTAGCTGAAATATTTTGGACCTTAAACTTTGCCAATTATGTTTGTAATCTGCAAAGTTTAAAATATGTAATTTGTTTGGACACTATTATTACTAAAATTCCAGTTTCGCTTATCGTGATTGCAGATACCAATCTAAGCTATGTTTCTGAATCTATAACCGTAAAACAAAGATCTGCTTCCTGCAAAAACATGCATTACAGATAGTTTTATACCTTTTAACTCTAAAGGTATATTCAAGTTTAAATATCTGGATCTAAGACGTACTGATCTGAGAGATAACATACCTGTAAGGACACATGATAGCATCGGCCTAAACCTTCCAAAACTATTTTTGTATTTCCTCATAATTGTTTAAAAGTTATACCATAGCTTTGGTAGGTGATTCTTTCGATTATCTTGGAGATCTTTCCCTGACATTTGACCTCGTGTATTTTGAGCAAACAAGCTGGCAGTACTTACGAAAATGCGCAGCAAGTTTGCATCGGTCGGCGTAAGAATACACTAGCAAAATGTGTGCATAAAACAGGAAATATGGATAAAAACAAGATAAGTATAGATGTAAGAATGGTTTATAATTCAAAATTTATGGACATGTTCATGTGGAATGCTAACGAATACGTCCCATACTAATCCCAAGGTTAGAAAAGAACTACTTTAGACACTGCGGATTAAAACAGGAGTTAATTACGCGAAGAAGGTAGATCCAACTACATTGTTTTCAAGAAAGGTAATCAAGCATACCTGTCTGTAAAGCAGCATCATAGATCTGAGAGGTACGTGTGTTCAGATTGCTCTCTGTTTTCCAACATGTGCAAATTACTTATTTGCTTGATTTGCCTTTCATTGGGGGTATCCTTTGCAACTCGAAATTGTACGACGACGTGCCGAGAATGCCCAGCCGGATGGCCTAGACTCGGAAACTCGTGTTACTTTTTCTCCGTCTGGAAGATAAACTGGTTTAATTCAAAGAACGCATGCGAAAACATGGGCAGTCATCTTGCTACCTTGGAAACATTCATGGAAGACATGATTGTATCGATATATCTGAGAAACATTCAAAATCACATACCAGGCGCGAACTACATATGGATGGGAGGTTCCGATTTGGACAAAGAAGGCCAGTGGACGTGGGTTACTGGTGAACCATTCTCTTACACCAACTGGAGAAAAGGAGGAACAAACGGACAAGTTCAGGCTCCAGACAATCACATGGGATTGGAACACTGCCTAGATTGGAGCAACGGATGGAATGACAACAAATGTAACGCTGAATATCACTATTTCTGTGAAAAAGATCTTTGTGTGTAACAAATGATACGGAGTAAACTAAAAAGACAATATTATCAGTTACAAAGTAATGATACAAAATTGTGTGTAGCAAATATAAAAAAATGGACAGTGCATGTGGTAAATAATGTACAGTCAAATGCTCAACAATGAATTACCTGTATTTCCATAATAAATGTTCAGAATTGTTATGTATGAAGTAAATGGTAACGTGGATCATTTGGTACAAAAACTGTTTAAAGGTAAAGATTCAAACCCGACCAAAACAGAGGACACACCAGACTGTGCCTGCCTACAGTGCATGAATATAAACATTTGCATGACTATTATACACATAATAGCATCATTATACCAGTCGTGAGGATGAAGACTAAAAATTATCTGCATACTCAGTGATATATATATATATATATATATATATATATATATATATATATATATATATATATATATATATATATATATATATATCTCTGATCTCTACTTTATTTTCGTTTGCTTCATTCAGTGTCAAAAATAATTTAAGACATAAATGTGTGTAGCATGTATTTCTACGTTCCCTTAACCTAAATGTTAATTATTTTTGAAACGTTCCTTCGGAGTAGATATTTTATTTCCGGTAACATTGAAATGTTGGTCTTTCAAAAACATATTTTAAAAATGTAAAAAGGAAAAATAATACAGATAGTTAACACACTTATACATGAAAAAACTTACATATACCTAAATAATTGGACCACATTATGATCAGAGACTGAGATGGAAAATATGTGTATATAAATGTTCACAATCAACTTAGAACGAAAACAAGGTATTTAGACATTATAATCACCGAGACTCGTGTGCATGTGCGTGTTTTATTGAGGTAATTAATAAATAACTATCACTAATATCATAATCACCACGCTTTTAATTTTTTGGCAAAAACATTGAGAATTTTACACTGTCTTCTCTCTGGTCACTAATCCGTATTCGTTATTCTGTCTAATAAACTACCGGTTGGAAATTTACTAAATTTGTCCATATGAAAAAGGGATATTATTACTGGCTTCTTCTCTAGCCGTGTCTCTGGCAGAAGGATCAAATAATCAATATTTCAAAAATTTTAAATACAACATTTTCTTAGATTTGTGACAAAGTTTAATATCTGCAGTCATGGCAAGAAGACTTTTCCGCTCACGATCTTTAGGTGACAATCGAGGTGTAGTTGGGATCAATGGCGGTAACGGGTGTAATAATTCCAAAATGAAACCGTTTTAAATTAAGCAGTAGTATCAAAGGGCTGGAAGATTTGTAACGGGAGGCCATCGACGTTTCTCTAGTTATATTTGTTGAAGTTAATGTACAAACTGAAAAAAAGACTGTACAACTATAATTTATTTGGTTTCTCATGAAAAGCGCCACACGAACATGTCAAGCATTAATTCTGATAAAAGGACAGAAATATTGCGTTAGTATGATTCTGCAAACGGTTCAAATAACCGCTGATTTGAAAATGTTCTTTAAATGGCGACTTTCCGATTTATAGAATTTGAATTTGATTTGCTTTTATTCGGTGAATATTATAAACTGAATTTCTTTTAAAACCAATTAACAATGCCATTGTATTATATTTACCTCCCTTGTGCGATGACTTCCTCGTTAAGATAAGCCATCATAAATATGCTCTTTCTCTCTCTGTGTTTCACACACGCAGACACAGATAGACAGACACCATTGATCTTCAGTCAAAATTATTTGGATTTAAATCATAATTGTATCTGTTTCCCCTTTAAGATACCTCCCATAAAATGTGCAGTATTCAAATAGATTAAGTGAACCAAAAAGCTATGTGACTTTAGTTTTGAAACTTGCATAAGTTTACATGTGTTACAAGAACAATTTCTATCCTACGTTTGCTTTTTTCATAGAAAAGAACCGATAAATGTTAAAAATCTTTAGCGTGGCGAGAAATAATGTTACAGTACATGACCTTTCTTGCGTGATTCCAAAATTAGTTAGCTTGCTTCAATGTTGCCCCAAAACAGGAGTTTACGAAAACAATTCAGTGCTGTCCTTGCTTCAAGTAAGTAGCAATTTTGTTAGCACCACTCTTTGCTTTTAAAATTTAAAAGTGCACTGAATGTAGCGCCTAGGTAACATTTTGACGCGGCGAACGATGTAAAACCTACACTGATTATAGCACCTAGGTAACATTTTGACGCCGCGTACGATGTAAAAACTACACTGAATGTAGCGCCTAGGTAACATTTTGACGCCGCACGATGTAAAAACTGCACTGATTGTAGCACCTAGGTAACATTTTGACGCGGCGTACGATGTAAAAACTACACTGAATGTAGCGCCTAGGTAACATTTTGACGCCGCACGATGTAAAAACTGCACTGATTGTAGCGCCTAGGTAACATTTTGACGCCGTACGATGTAAAAACTACACTGATTATAGCACCTAGGTAACATTTTGACGCCGCACGATGTAAAACTACACTGATTATAGCACCTAGGTAACATTTTGACGCCGCGTACGATGTAAAAACTACACTGATTATAGCGCCTAGGTAACATTTTGACGCCGCACGATGTAAAAACTACACTGATTATAGCGCCTAGGTAACATTTTGACGCCGTACGATATAAAAACTACACTGATTATAGCACCTAGGTAACATTTTGACGCCGCACGATGTAAAAACTACACTGATTATAGCACCTAGGTAACATTTTCAAAGCCGCATACGATGCAAAAATGTACACAGCCCATGGCTGAAAGAATGTAGAGTATGCGTTGTAACATATTTAAAAAATATTACATGCCGTGATTGCTGATTTTAGACTTAAATTCAGTACATTTGAAGTCATACTATGTTCACTAGAAAATAAATATACCACCGTTTTTTCAAAAATTAATGAATGAAAAAAATGTGACAATGAATATTTCTAACATAGGAATTACCCTGTTTTGTGTCATTTCTCTGTTTTGTGTGTCATCTCTCTCTCTCTCTCCATTCTGATAAACCTATGACATATATATTATTATCACAGTAATGCGATCTTGATTGCTATATCACGTCGAGTTGTCAGCATCAGAAAATCCGATCTTCGCGTCTCGTAATGATCCGGATTTTCTGATGCTGACGACAAGATGTGATCTAGCAATCAAGATCGAATTACTATGATAATGATGATTTTGTTATATACGTATAAATTTTCAGATAAATTAATAAAATCCCAAAACGTAACTGAAAAAGAAAAAGACATTTCTTAACATTTCAACCTTTCTGATACGAACTTCATC
This sequence comes from Margaritifera margaritifera, assembly GCA_029931535.1. Lineage (NCBI taxonomy): Eukaryota > Metazoa > Mollusca > Bivalvia > Unionida > Margaritiferidae > Margaritifera > Margaritifera margaritifera. The sequence continues at coordinate 4,255,138 of JAQPZY010001695.1, forward strand.
TTAAGTCATAAGATGATATGCGCATGAATATCAGTTTAATGAATTAAGCATGTGTAACAACCGTCACTCATTTTCACTGCTATCACTGTTAATAACACGAGTTCTTCGACGCATGGGGGTAGCAGTCCCATATATGTGATTTATAGCTATTGTGCAGTTGTCAAATTTTGCATCACAGAAGATTTCACCAGCCGAATAACTTGGAAAGTTTCTATCCGAGGCCCGGCTGATATCGTTTGAACTGTTTCTGGCGAAACATTGTAAGAGGCTCCGATGGGGACCTAGCATGGGAATGACATCATTGTTTTGACAGTTATTTACAGCGGGATTGGACATATTGTTGGAACTTGATTATACAGATTTGTTAAAGAGAATGCTACTCATTTCCATTTGTATGTCAAGTGAGGCTACGGCATAGTTATTTACGCTTGTTCAGTTGTAACCTGGAAACCTCGAGGAAAAAGTAGTTCCAGCCTCGTTTGAGAGTATCGTAATACGGAATCAGAAAACGACAGTATCGTTTTCCTACATCTGGGATTGGACGGTAAAATTCTGCTTCATTCTTGGGTAGAAACTTGATAGATATATAATAAATCCTATTCCTTTCCGTTAGAAAACAGACGACCTCTCCTTTCTCTCCAAACACACGCAACACTGTTAAAAAACAGACAGACTCACCACACATGATAAACCTGTGAGATCATATAACAGTTCAGTCACTTTAGACGTACATGGTCGAATGGCCGAACACGTCTCTAATTCAACTAAACAACAAAACAAAAGACCGTCACCATTTGCTACACTGTTACAAACAATACCTCTGGTTTTCAGATACTTGTCAATGAAACATTTTGTCAATGAACGTTTCTAAATTAGGATTTACCCTTGTCTTTAGAAACTCATAAAAATAGGGTACCCTAATGTTAATTTCTCGTTGTCCTATAATACGGCAAAACTGGTGTACTACTTGTGTTTCTTATTACACTCCATGCTAATAATAATCATAATAATGATTTTTATGGTCTTAATACTACTACTACTACTAATAATAATAATAATAATAATAATAATAATAATAACAACAACAACAACAACAACACTATTTTGTATGGCCTTAATGATAATAATAATAATAACTTTATGGTATGTCGAGTAAGACCCTTGATAAGGCTGAATATTAAATAAAGAGTGTCCTGCATAGTAGATAACTGGGCTTTAACTATCTCTCTCTTTCTCTCTGTGTTTCACACACACACACACACACACACACACGCACACACACACACACACACACACACACACACACACACACACTCTCTCTCTCTCTCTTCTTTTAAGGGTTGTTAGTTTTATTTAGAAGGGTTTTAGATGGTCTGTAGACTCTTGAGTAAGGTTTATTTTATAGGGTTGTAGTGGAGATACTGAAGGGGGTAGAGTGGGTATATTATAAAGGGAGGTAGCTAAGGGGTCTTATAGAAGGGGCTAGATGTCTTTTACTTCATTTATAAGAAGGATAATTAAGCGGTATATGGGATTAGTGATGTTAGTTTTATTTCGAAGGGATAGATAACTGGGTGAGGGATAGTAGATCCTTGGTTGGTGGATAGTAGATCCCTGGTTGTTGGATAGTAGATAACTGGTTGTCGGAAGTATATCACTGGTTGTTGCATTGTATATATCTGGTTGTTGGATAGTAGATACCTGGTTCGTGGATAGTAAGCCCCTGGGTGCTGGATAGTAAACCAATGGTTGTTGAATAGTAGATAACTGAACTTTGATAGTAAATAACTGAGAGTGTATGTATATTTCAACCCGTCCTACCCCCTCTTGATAGTATGTTTGTATGTATGTAAGTATCAACACTCCTACCTTTTTCGTTAAATAGTAGGAATGTGTGTTTGGATTGTAGTCAGAAAGCAGTTGCTGGACAGTAGAAGTGTGTGCTTGGATAGTAATAAAAAAGCGATTCATGGATAGTAGGGGTGTGTCTTTGGATTGTAATACATCTGCATACAAATTTTCATGTATGTAGGCGAAATGAGGTTTAAGATATTGAGAATGTAACAAACGAACAGTTGAAAAAACACAAGTCACTCCAGCATGAAAATTGTGTTACTGTGACATAGTTTTGTTAGGTTGAGTTACTCTCCATTAGATGCATCCATATACCAAATGTCATATTTATAAGTGACATAGGGTCCAAGAATGAACACACAAATGAACGGACTAAATGTTATATCCTCTCCAAACTTTGATGACGAGGGAACAATGTCATAGCAAAGTCTACTGTATTAACTAAACCTGCTGACGAGGTGATAATATCAGAGTAAAGTTGACTGTGTTAACTACACCTGCTAACGAGGTGATAATAGAGTAAAATCTACTGTAATAACTACAGCTGTTGACGAAGGGATAATATTAGATGAAAGTCTACTGTAATAACTACACCTATTGAGGAGAGGATAATGTTAGAGTAAAGTCTTCTGTAATAACTGCACCCGTTGACGAGGTGATAATACCAGAGTAAAGTTGACTGTATTAACTACACCTGCTGACGAGGTGATAATACCAGAGTAAAGTTGACAGTATTAACTACATCTGCTGACGAGGTGATAATATCAGAGTAAAGTTGACAGTATTAACTACATCTGCTGACGAGGTGATAATACCAGAGTAAAGTTGACAGTATTAACTACATCTGCTGACGAGGTGATAATATCAGAGTAAAGTTGACAGTATTAACTACATCTGCTGACGAGGTGATAATACCAGAGTAAAGTTGACTGTATTAACTACATCTGCTGACGAGTTGATAATACCAGAGTAAAGTTGACTGTATTAACTACACCTGCTGACGAGGTGATAATACCAGAGTAAAGTTGACAGTATTAACTACATCTGCTGACGAGGTGATAATATCAGAGTAAAGTTGACAGTATTAACTACATCTGCTGACGAGGTGATAATACCAGAGTAAAGTTGACAGTATTAACTACATCTGCTGACGAGGTGATAATATCAGAGTAAAGTTGACTGTATTAACTACACCTGCTGACGAGGTGATAATATCAGAGTAAAGTTGACAGTATTAACTACATCTGCTGACGAGGTGATAATATCAGAGTAAAGTTGACAGTATTAACTACATCTGCTGACGAGGTGATAATATCAGAGTAAAGTTGACAGTATTAACTACACCTGCTGACGAGGTGATAATATCAGAGTAAAGTTGACTGTATTAACTACATCTGCTGACGAGGTGATAATATCAGAGTAAAGTTGACTGTATTAACTACACCTGCTGACGAGGTGATAATATCAGAGTAAAGTTGACTGTATTAACTACACCTGCTGACGAGGTGATAATATCAGAGTAAAGTTGACTGTATTAACTACACCTGCTGACGAGGTGATAATATCAGAGTAAAGTCTACTGTATTAACTACACCTGCTGACGAGGTGATAATATCAGAGTAAAGTTGACTGTATTAACTACACCTGCTGACGAGGTGATAATATCAGAGTAAAGTTGACTGTATTAACTACACCTGCTGACGAGGTGATAATATCAGAGTAAAGTTGACTGTATTAACTACACCTGCTGACGAGGTGATAATATCAGAGTAAAGTTGACTGTATTAACTACACCTGCTGACGAGGTGATAATATCAGAGTAAAGTTGACTGTATTAACTACACCTGCTGACGAGGTGATAATACCAGAGTAAAGTTGACTGTATTAACTACACCTGCTGACGAGGTGATAATACCAGAGTAAAGTTGACAGTATTAACTACATCTGCTGACGAGGTGATAATATCAGAGTAAAGCTGACAGTATTAACTACACCTGCTGACGAGGTGATAATATCAGAGTAAAGTTGACAGTATTAACTACACCTGCTGACGAGGTGATAATATCAGAGTAAAGTTGACTGTATTAACTACACCTGCTGACGAGGTGATAATATCAGAGTAAAGTTGACTGTATTAACTACACCTGCTGACGAGGTGATAATATCAGAGTAAAGTTGACAGTATTAACTACACCTGCTGACGAGGTGATAATACCAGAGTAAAGTTGACAGTATTAACTACACCTGCTGACGAGGTGATAATACCAGAGTAAAGTCTACTGTAATAACTACATCTGCTGACGAGGTGATAATATCAGAGTAAAGTTGACTGTATTAACTACACCTGCTGACGAGGTGATAATATCAGAGTAAAGTTGACAGTATTAACTACACCTGCTGACGAGGTGATAATACCAGAGTAAAGTCTACTGTAATAACTACATCTGCTGACGAGGTGATAATATCAGAGTAAAGTTGACTGTATTAACTACATCTGCTGACGAGGTGATAATATCAGAGTAAAGTCTACTGTAATAACTACATCTGCTGACGAGGTGATAATATCAGAGTAAAGTTGACAGTATTAACTACACCTGCTGACGAGGTGATAATATCAGAGTAAAGTTGACTGTATTAACTACACCTGCTGACGAGGTGATAATACCAGAGTAAAGTCTACTGTAATAACTACATCTGCCGACGAGGTGATAATATCAGAGTAAAGTTGACAGTATTAACTACATCTGCTGACGAGGTGATAATACCAGAGTAAAGTCTACTGTAATAACTACATCTGCTGACGAGGTGATAATATCAGAGTAAAGTTGACAGTATTAACTACACCTGCTGACGAGGTGATAATATCAGAGTAAAGTTGACAGTATTAACTACACCTGCTGACGAGGTGATAATATCAGAGTAAAGTTGACTGTATTAACTACACCTGCTGACGAGGTGATAATATCAGAGTAAAGTTGACTGTATTAACTACACCTGCTGACGAGGTGATAATATCAGAGTAAAGTTGACAGTATTAACTACACCTGCTGACGAGGTGATAATATCAGAGTAAAGTTGACAGTATTAACTACATCTGCTGACGAGGTGATAATACCAGAGTAAAGTCTACTGTAATAACTACACCTATTCACTAGGGGATAATATAAGAGCAAAGTCTACTGTATTAACAACACCTATTGACGAGAGGATAATATCAGCGCAAAGTCTACAGTCATAACTACACCTGTTGACGAAAGGATAATATCAGAGTAAAGTCTACTGTCGTAACTACACCTGTTGGCGAAAGGATACTATCAGAGTAAAGTTTACTATAATAACTGCACCCGTTGACAAGGGGATAATATCAGAGTATTAACTACACCTGCTGACGAGGTGATAAGACCAGAGTAAAGCCTAATGTTTACAACTCGTCTGAACGAGTCTAAATCTCTTTTTAACGAATTTAGAACTCGTTTTAGCTAGTTTACAACTCGTTTTGAAGGAGATTAAGAGTCCTTTGAACAAGCTTACAACTCTTTTAAACGAGTTTAAAAGTCGCTTGAACTACTCTAGGACACGTTTCAACGACTTCAAAAGTCGTTCGAAGTACTCTAGGACACGTTTCAACGACTTCAAAAGTCGTTCGAAGTACTCTAGGACACGTTTCAACGACTTCAAAAGTCGTTCGAAGTACTTTAATGTCACTTGAATTACTTTTGAAATGTGTTTGAACGACTTTTAAATTCGTTTGAACGAGTTTAAATGCCGTTTGATTGAGATTTTAACGCGTTTGAACAAGTTTAAAAACTCATTAAAACGAATTCATTAACTCGATTGAACGAGTTTCAAAGTCTTTTCAACGAAACATGCACTTTCATCAGAATACCACAGAAGTCCATTTAGGACATCAAACAAATTAAAAGTTATTTTGAAAGAGTGTACAAATCGTTTGAATGAGTTTGAAAGCCCTTTGAACGAGTTTAGAGCTCGTTTAAAAGAGTTTTGATTTTGTTTAAGCGAGTGTATAATTAGTTTGACGCTTTTATAAATTCATTTTTGAAAGAGATTATAAAGTCGTGGGACCGAGATAAAAAGTTATTTTTACGAGTTTAAAGTCATTTGAGCAACTGTATAACTCCTTTGAAAGAGTTTAAAGTCATTTAGCAACATTAATCTCATGTTAACGACTTTTAAAACACGTTTGAACGAATTTAGAAGTATTTTTTTAAAGAGATGAGAACATAACTTGTTTGAAGTAGGTTAGAAACTCATTTAAACGAGTTGATAAGTTTTGGGAGCAAAACCTATAATTTAATCAGATCTGCAATCAGAAAACAGCTCGATCAGAAGATCTAAAAAGCAGTAAGTAATTTAAAGTGCTTATACTCCTTAACTAAATACTACCTTGTTGAACACTTTGAAAATAACCATGATACTTCTACAATTTAATCTATGGTTGTGTTCGGGTGCTTGGTGTGTTTGTGTGATAAACCTTTAGTTGTAAAGTTAACGTTTAAATCACTTTGGTACAATTCAATTTATTACAGGAAAGAAAACACAGTGTACACTGTACTAAGACAAATGTTCATTCTATAATTGATACAACTACCAGCAGCATGCGACATTCAGGATTAAGGGTAAAAGTACACCGGGTTGGGAGTGGGGGAGGGGAGTGTGAAAGCAGGCACGTAAAGTAGGCATTTATTTTTACTTATTATTGACTCGTGTGCTTGTTATATTGTTTTCGGAGACACTTTTGGAAGCTACCTTTCTTAAAATTTATTTGAACAAGTTTCAATGGAGATATTGCCTGTTTTTTTTTTACATCCAAATAAACTTCATCGAAAGCTGCTACGAAAATTTTGAGAATTCTCACTGTTATAGACACTGTTGCATTTACTTTAGTTTTAAGTAGAAGAATCTACATACTAAATGATTTTGTAAATATACATTATCTAGTTTAAGAACATGCATTTATTAATGAAAAGCGAGTGTGTTTACTTTATATGGGTATAAAGTATAAGTTCAACGGGACTTACTTTTATCCATCCGTTCGTTCTTTCTTTCATGAAGTGGTACATGATGATAGGTCTTGAGTATCTGTACTCATGAAATGGTACTTAGAGATAGGTCTTGAGTATCTGTACTCATGAAGTGGTACATGATGATAGGTCGTGAATATCTGTACTCATGAAGTGGTACTTCATGACAGATCTTGAGTATCTGTACTCATGAAATGGTACTTAAAGATACGTCTTGAGTATCTGTACGCATGAAATGGTTCTTAAAGATAGGTCTTGAGTATCTGTACTCATGAAGTGGTACTTAAGGGTAAGTCTTGAGTATCTGTATCCATGAAATGGTACTTAATGATAGGTATTGAGTATCTGTACTCATAAAGTTGTACATTACGATAGGTCTTGAGTATCTGTACTCCTGAAGTGGTACATCACGCTAGGTATTGAGTATCTGTACTCATGAAATGGTACTTAAAGATAGGTCTTGAGTATATGCACTCATGAAGTGGTGCTTAACGATAGGTCTTGTGTATCCATACTTATGAAATGGCACATCACGAGAGGTATTGAGTATCTGTACTCATGAAGAGGTACTTAAAGATAGGTATTGAGTATCATTACTCATGAAGTGGTACTTCATGACAGGTCTTGAGTATCTGTACAAAATCTTTATAATTTTTCTAACACAACCAGCTCTTATGGATTTACAGGTCAATGCCTAAACCAATGCTTACATTCGATACCTGGAGGAAATATGACCGTCAAAGAGACTTGCATTCTTAGGTAATATAATTACACGAAGTGTTGCTAGTCCTGCATACTGAAAGTGATTGGAACTTATTTATAGACACTCATATTATACCTTCTATATCAAGAATGCGATTTTTTTTCCAATGACGATAAAGAGGGTATTCGATATCAATGTATCGGTATTCGAACGATTTTTTTTCAATGATGATAAAGAGGGTATTCGATATCAATGTATCGGTATTCGAAGGAAAGCGAGTGGATGCCTTTAGAGCTATTTTTCTGACTACAAAAGGATCTTTACGTCCATTCATCGGTGGGGAAGCAATTTATTTACATTGTAAATAAATACTGAAATGTGTTTATTGTTTAAGTACAGACTACTTTCAACCATCTGTGAATATTTTACATGTCAGTTTCGAACCTGGTCAGAATAGACAAGACACCAGACAGCGCATGTCAAACCTTTATGAAAACAATATATACAGAAGGGTTCCACGTAAAGAGGTGTGTGTAATTGCATGTATTGTTATCTATTCAAGTCTGTCATACAACGATCGGTGTAACAGACACTTACAGAACGTTAGCATGAAATGAAAAATATAACATGAAGTTGATTACATGTTGCTTCAAACCAGAAAAGTTTGAAAATAGGGCCCTGTTTATATTAATCTTTAGTACATTCTGATTCCTTCATTTTGAAGGACGTTTGTCTTTTCTTCGTAGGCGTATTTTTAGTAATATTATCAGTAGATTATTTTAACAAAATGGTGCCTGTGTATCAAAATTGTTTTTGTATCATACAAGAACGTGTGAAAGTTTTTTTCTTCTTCTCAAATTCATTTTTAAAAAAGTCAGTTTTAAGAAAGAATATGTGATTTCTATTCCTAATAAAATTCTAATTAATAAAAAATGTTGCAATTAGACTTTCATATTTATTTTTAGAGTTGGGCTTCTTCTTAGAAAACCTAAGTTTATCTATCCATAGTTCGAACTTAATACGTGCAAACTTTCCATAAAATATATTAGGTGGTGTTAATGTCCAGGTTGTCCTATTGTCGAGGACAAAACGTCGCAGGAATTGGATGGCATATTTTCAATGTAGGCTTATTTTCGAGGTCGGTTTCAATTCGAATTGTTTTGGTACTTATGTGGAATACTAATGACATGTCATGCATCCAAAAGGGTTCAGTAAGAATTACTTTACACTGCGAGGGGTAAACACATGTATAAGTAAGCTGACCCAAGTTTCACTAAACATCTAAAACGTTTCTTCCTCATATTGAGATTTTTTAATATCTTTCTTATTGCATGGTTGGACAGTGTGAATTGTTTTTTGCACAACATATTCGGCAAACATCAGGAATTAAGCAAACATTCAAGCAATCTTGAGTTTTACTCTGTCTTTGAGGAAATTTGTAGGATTCCTTGGATTTGAAAAATTCCCCAACTCTTTTCTTCAAGAATTAAAGGTTTCCGTGTCTTAAATTTTGAACTAAACAGTGATTCTGCATCATTTCTGTTATCTCTACCTCTGACAAACATATTGTTTTTATCTGAGTATCATAAACATGAAATGTAAAATCTCAATTTGAGAAGACATTTTGACAATTTTAGAGACACCAGGGCATAAATAAGACTGGGGGACCTCAATTGTTGAACAAAGAAAGTTTGAAAGAGTGTATTTGTGTGCAATACTAAAAAAAGAATTGCATACTTAGGTTAGGAGTTGATAAGAACTACTTTATATCCTGCTGATTAACACGCAGATTATCAGCATGAATCAGGAGAGTGTAACTTTATTTGTGATAGAGGTATCTACCGCAACTAGTTAGATCCGAAAACTTGTGTTTAAAATTCGTTCACTCTTGATATGTAAATTCTACACACAACGCTTCTTCGCCTCTTTGGGATCTCATTGGGAGTTTCCATACAGCACAAAATTGTACAAGGTGCCGAGAATGCGCATCCTGATGGCCTAGTGAAGAAAACTCGTGCTACTTCTCTATCTAAGCTGAATTGGTTTAAGATTTGGTTCTGGTCGGTTTTAACATCACGTTCAGCACAGTAGTGACTATACCATGCCGAGGAAATGGGAGCTAAGTTCCCTTCCAAAAGACACACGAAGGCAGCCGACCCGAGCCGAATGGGGTGGGTATTGAATCTGTGGCCATTGAATTACTAGTCCGACGCTCTACCAACTGAGGTACCGCGGCTTCCCAAATTGGTTTAAGAAAAAGAACACACGAGAAAACGTTGTGAGTCGTCTTGTTACCTTTGAGACATTCCTCAAAGATGGATTTGTATCGAGCTACCTGAGAAAAATACAAAATCAAAAATGGTGTAAATTATATATGGATCGGATGTTAGATTTGGACCAAGAAAGGCAACAGTTGCAGGTAAGTGGTGAGCCATTCTCATGCACCAACAGGAGATAAGCGGGAGCAAACGGACACGTTCAGACTCTGGACCATTTCATAGGTATAGAGCACTGCCTAGATTGGATTAGCGGACGAAATGACAATGACTGTAACCATATGTACCACATTCTTTGTGGAACAAGTTTTTGTCTGCACATAATGACATCAGGAAACCGTAAAATACAATTTTCATCAGTTTCAACAGTAAGATACACTCTTGACGATATATGAAGAACACTTACTTCTTACGCAATACATGTGTATTAACATAGAATTTGCATGCTAATGAAAGCTATATCTATATTTTCTACGAAAAACAAACTGCTGAAAGTATTTTGATTTTAAGGCTAGTAAGCTCTAGATTGTTGGTACTACATCTATTTAGAACCAAAGCTTCAAAATTGACCAAAACAAAAAAATATAAATCTGTGAAATGCTAGGAGATAATTTCCAATATGAATGGTATCATAAAATATGTCTGGAAAACATCTAACTTCGGTAGTCATACGAGATATCCACTTTGACTCTGAAATGTAAATCAGAGTGTGTTTGTCTGGGCTAAATAGAGATTTTCTTCTTCGACAATAACGGAACATAATCATAGAATGCACGGAGCTTATACTTGCGCAAATTAAATAACACCAGACTATTCAGATGTAGTTTTAACAATCTCAAATTAAAACAGAAAACACGAATAAAACACAAAAAACAAACAAACATAAAATAGCGCACGTTTGGAAAACATCTAGCAGAAACATTTAAACAAAGATTGTATCTTTCTGCACACTTTTTGTTTAAGTAGAATTATATGACTGACACGTTTACATTTTTATGAACTACTGAACCTATATGGGTCTGAAAATATATTTTTTTTACATTTTCATCTCATACTTAAAGAAAGGGTTTAAAAAGTCCCAGCGTTAATAAAGGGTTTAAAAAGTCCCAGCGTTACAAAATCAGAGGAGGGAATAGTCCAAATTCTACATTGCCAGTGGCGGATCTAGAAATATCGTTGAGGGGGAGCGTAAACAAGTGGGCGAGGGATCTGTAGAACGGAATCCCCGGTGTGTTCTAAGACACATATGGTGCACGTTTTTCAAACTAAAGATCAATCATAAAATAAGACTATAACAATCTGGAGAGGCCTTGAAAATAAATAATCTATGTATATCATAATTTACTACCTCCTTTGGTTTTTAACAATTTTATGAAAGGGGAGGGGGGCGCAGGCTCGCCCTCACCCCCAGTCCGTTCCTGATACTACAGTATCATTTATTTCGCTAAACGCCAGTCTCTCAAGAAAATATATGTTGCTAATGACAACTGTATGTGTAATGCAAAATAAACTTTTATGTAATGAATGGAGGAATAAAGAAAATTTGATTTCGTTGCTCGGGCATAACAAAACAATACAAATTGAGACTTTCTCTGAGGTAAATATATATGTATTTCAACACATACGGGTCACGTTTTTCAAAATGAATACCAATCATAAATTAGGACCATAACACCCTGGAGAGGCCTTGAAAATAAATAATCTTTATATATCATAATTTACTACCTCCTTAGGTTTATGATTTTGCACTGAATTGTTTAACAAGCCTCTTAAAAATTATGCAAACATTGATTGAAGGGAGGTGGACTGTGTACATTGTTAACTCACCTCAAATAAGCGAGTTGGGTTTTATATAAAACAATTCTCAAAGTCGTTTAGTGACCCAGCATTTTTATTGTGAAAAGCATCAACGAATGCTTTCTATGTTTTGGTTGGCGTTTTCGTATCGCTTCTTCTAGTTGCTATTTCATCACCATATTGCTTTTGATTCATTAAGTATATCTTACTGACGAATTCAAGTGTCATTAAACTGAACTTTCTATAAGACTTCTTCTAAAGTATTTGTCATTCGCAGTTCCCGGGTTAAAATCTTGCGTCGTGTTTTCCTGTGGTTTCAACAGTTACTGCGTACTGATGTATATTTTCAAGCAAGATTTTCCGAAACCTTTACTTATAGTTTCAGAATACTTATACAGTTCTTTGTTCATTCTCAGTGGAATCATTATTATTAGCGAAACAAGTTGTTGGGATTTAACAGAGAGAGAGAGAGAGAGAGAGAGCATATGGGTCTTGAGCATCTTGCATTAGCGGGTGTGACCTGTAGCTAAAAGCAAATTAAAGATAGAAGCTTGAATCAAACCGAAACCCAAGCCAAAAGACACAGACAGGTCATGGGCCACATTTGGGCCTATCGGGTATTGTTTAACAGAAATAAATGGTTATTAAAACAAGGTGCAATCATATGCAATACACTTCCACGAGACACACGTGTCAAATCTATACGTTAAGTTTTTTTGACAACACAGCACTCACCTGCTTTAAGTTACTCTGAGGTCGATGTGACTTTAAAATATAAAGATTGTCTATGATAACGAGAATAGTTTGAAAGACAGGAAACATGCCTGGATTAAAGAGTACTTTCAAAAATTACAACTGTAAGTATGGTATAAACTATGTCTGGGTTTGAGTTGAATAAAACATAAAATTATTTATTTATGATTGATTTTGAAAATGACAAGAAAAAATATTACAATATTTCTAAATAGCATTTATGGTCCAGCATATTACTTAGGCCGTAATTTGTGGCTAAAATTTCAATATTGACATCAAAGAAAAACTGAGACTTGACTGTGCACCTCATTGTTTAAACATTTGTATGTAAAAGACTGATGACCTGAACGAGTACTTCTTAGTCACATCTCACTAAGGGTGACGTATGCAAGTAATTGCTGTAAAATCTGATTACGTCAAGGGAAAGGCCAAGTAGTGGGATAGGCTTAAACACTTCACAAATTACAAATGAATTTCCTCATCAAAATGTATAATAATGGTATGTGTGTAATACAATAGCGATAGTAGATCCTAGTTGTTGCTTAAATGATGGATCTCCTATACTTGACATTAGACATCGAGTATTTTGATAAAGGACTTTGCTAACTAAATAAATGTGCAATAAGGAAGTGTTGAATTGCGTAGGAATACAAAGGAAGAACGTGTGAATTACAAAGAAAAGCACTTGGGAAACAGTTCATCTAAAGGTGTGGAACAAAGTTTGAAATCTGAAAATTGTGAATAACATGTTTGTATGGCACACTGAAGGAGAGTTTCTATATAAATATCAGCATTCGTTAGGCACCTTTTAGTATCTCGCACAGTGGAACTGAGATTAACTACGTGAGAAAAGGGAGTGACTCAATTTGTTAAAAAAGGAACAAAGTATATTGTCTATATCACTTCTGGATAGATCTAAAACGAACATGTTTGAAAACCGTTCCTACTTGTTATCTACAAAGTACACAGTACTTTTCTGCATCTTTTCCATCTTACTGGAAATATCCCATGCGGCTGAAAATTGTACAACGTGCCGAGAATGTCCCGCCGGATGGCCTAGAATTGGTGACTCTTGCTACTTTTTCTCCGTCTTGAAAGTAAACTGGTTCCGTGCAAAGAACGCATGCGAGAACATGGGCAGTCATCTTGCTACCTTGGAAACATTCACGGAAGATATGTTTGTATCGATCTATTTGAGAAACATTCAAAATCACCTACCAGGCGCAAACTACATATGGATGGGCGGTTCCGATTTGGACAAAGAAGGCCAGTGGAAGTGGGTTACTGGTGAGCCATTTTCTTACACCAACTGGAGAAAAGGAGGAACAAACGGACAAGTTCAGGCTCCAGACAATCACATGGGCTTGGAACACTGTCTAGATTGGAGCAATGGATGGAATGACAACAAATGTTATGCCGAGTACCACTTTATCTGCGAAAAGGATATTTGTGTATAACAAATGAAATGAAAAAGAAATGAAAATGGCTGTGATACAATTGTGATACAAATAAGTGGCCGTGACAAAATCTGAGTATAATGTAATATATCCGTGACTTGGACAAGAAGCATGTGTTAACTGTATAGTAGAATGCAGAATATAGATGTACTTGTATTTTTATTATAAATGTTAAGAATTGTTTCATTATGAAGTATATGGTGCCCTGGATCGTTTGGTACAAAAGCTATATACAGGTAAGAATTCAAACCCAACCTAAGCAGAGGACACACCAGACTGTGCCTGCCTACAGTGCATGAGTGTAAATAATTATATGAATATTCTACACATGATAACATCATTATACCAGTTGTGAGGATGAAGACTAAAAGAGTGTCTGCAAACTCAGTATTTTATCTATCTAGTCACGATTTTATTTTCGGTTGTTTTATTCAGTATCAAACATAATTTCATAGATCAAATTTTTGCCATAAAGTGTGTAACATGTATTTCTGCGTCCCCTTAACCTGAATGTGAATTACTTTTCAAACGTTCCTTGGAGTTTTATTTTTTATTTTCGGTAACATTGAAAACGAAAGTGATGGAAAGTTAAGAAACTTACACGTGAAATTTTTTGAACATGTACGTAAATATTTGGACCTCAACTTTATGATCAGACACTGAGACGGAACATTTGTACATGAAAAAATTCTGCAATCAACTTTGATATGAAAACACGGTGTTTAGAAATTATAAGGACGACGAATTGTGTGTACTTGCGTGTTTCTTTAGGGTTAATTAATAAATAACTATCACTGATATCATGATCATTTTACAAAAAGATTGAGAATTTTTATAATATCCTCCCTCTGGCCACTATTCTGTATTCGTTACTCTGTCTACTAAACCACCGGTTGGAAATTGACTAAACTTGTCCATATGCAACAGGGATATTTTAACTAGACTAAACTTGCCCATATGCAACAGGGATATTGTAACTGGATTCTTCTTTAATTGTGTCCCTGACACACGAGTCAAATTGTCAATAGTTCAAAATTTTAAATATAACATATTTTAAACTTAGTTTTGACAGAAACATTGTATTAATGTGATTCTGTAAACTGTACCAATAACCGCTGATTTGAAAAACATCTACAAATGGCGAATTTACGATGTATAGAATTTAAATTTTAATATTTCTCGTTGAATATTATAAACTGAATTTTCTTCTTTTAAAACCGATTAGCAGTGACATTGTACTATATTATACCTCCCTTGTGCGATGACTCCCTCTTTTAGACAAGATATCATAAATAAGCCCCCCTCCCCCCTCTCTCTCTCTCTTAGGGTTTGTTGCCATTTTTGCATCTCGTTGGTAGAAACGTATGAAACTAATATTCATGTGATGCGACAGCCCAAATAGTATTCTCAGGTGGTAGTATCAGCTTAATCCCTAACAAAATGTATGTTTATTCCCCTTACAATAATAATAATAATAATAATAATAAAAATAATAATAATAATAATAATTGTTTACAATTAATACAGGTCTTGGCTGTCGCTCAATCCGAGAATCCTCTCACCCAAACACTTGACCCCGTTCATTAGGAGAAATTACATTGCTTACGTGAATGTCCAATACATCCTTGTCGGTGGCTAAAAACAATACACTTCCTTTAACGTTGAATATTTGAGTAAAACTCCCATACATACATTACGGTTCCATAAAAACTACTTTATATTTTGCGCATAAATATTGGGAATGAGTAACACGAATTAAGAGGATGCGCCCCAACTAGTGATAAAGGAATCAAGTATTGTTGTCTCTACAGCTGCTAGTTAGATCCGACATAAAAACTAGTATATAAAATTCGTTCACACTTTTTACATATATATTTGGGTAGATTCTTATTTGATTCATTCGCATTTCATTTGGAGTATCCCATGCAACATCCACTGTATAACGTGCCGACAATGCCCGGCCAGATAGAAAACGAGGACTCGTGTCACTTTTTCTCCAACTGGAAATTGACTTGCTGAAAGCAAAGAACACATGCGAAAACATCTTGTTTCCGTGGAGACATTCTTTGAAGAAATATTTGCATCGTACTGTCTGAGAAAAATATAAAATCGCTTGTCAGGTGTAAATTACACATGGATGACTTGTTCCGATTTGGAGAAAAGAAGGGCAATGGGTTTTGGTGACTAGTTAGGCGTTCTCTTACACCAATAGACTGGTTCCGTGAATTTATTTTTGGCTATACAGACGCAGGTGAAATAGGCTATTACACCAATTGGAGACAAGGAGGATCAAACTGACAAGTTCAGACTCTGGACAATTTAGAGGCACGGAACACTACCTTGCTCGGAGAAAAGGGTGGAATGACAATAACTATAATAAAAAGTACCATTTTCTTTGTGAAAAGGATTTGTCTGTAACAAATGACGTGAACAATATGCTAAATAATAATTTCATTATGCAGTCATACGTGTTAAAATGTATAATTGCATGATAACACAAGCAATATCTATATTCTCCATGATGAATAAAATGTTGAAAAAATATTTCATTTTGAAGGATAATGAGCTCTGGATCACTGATCAAACAAATATTTAGAAGTAAACATTCAAACTTGACCAAAACAAAGGACATATTTAACTATGACAGCCTATGGAATCTAATGAAATGCTGTTACAAATTAGGCGATATATAAAAAGCGAGGGAATGTGTGATGACAAGGAAAATAAATTGATCTGGTTATATTTGTTTAAAATAATGAACCTACTGATGAAAATATACTGCATATATATATATATATATATATATATATATATATATATATATATATATATATATATATATATATATATATATATATATATAATTTGTTCTGAATCTTTTGAAGAGCTGTACACGAAGATGTCCTAAAATCCTAACTCTTGCAACAGGAGGTAAACCGCAAAGTGGCCCTGTAAACTACGCCAGAAATAGTTGTTTTGAAAACCATGTATACATACCAATAAAAAACCATGTATACATACCAATAAAAAAAGCTTTACTCGTGTAATACTTTCAAAATTACGTATATTTACATCGCATGTGCCATAACTTCGTCATTAATACACGCCAAAATGAATACTCTCTCTCTCTCTCTCTCTCTCTCTCTATCAGAGTAAAGTTGACTGTATTAACTACGCCTGCTGACGAGGTGATAATATCAGAGTAAAGTTGACTGTATTAACTACATCTGCTGACGAGGTAATAATATCAGAGTAAAGTTGAATGTATTAACTACATCTGCTGACGAGGTGATAATATCAGAGTAAAGTTGACTGTATTAACTACGCCTGCTGACGAGGTGATAATATCAGAGTAAAGTTGACTGTATTAACTACGCCTGCTGACGAGGTGATAATATCAGAGTAAAGTCTACTGTATTAACTACGCCTGCTGACGAGGTGATAATATCAGAGTAAAGTTGACTGTATTAACTACGCCTGCTGACGAGGTGATAATATCAGAGTAAAGTTGACTGTATTAACTACGCCTGCTGACGAGGTGATAATATCAGAGTAAAGTTGACTGTATTAACTACACCTGCTGACGAGGTGATAATACCAGAGTAAAGTCTACTGTAATAACTACACCTGCTGACGAGGTGATAATACCAGAGTAAAGTCTACTGTAATAACTACATCTGCTGACGAGGTGATAATATCAGAGTAAAGTTGACTGTATTAACTACATCTGCTGACGAGGTGATAATATCAGAGTAAAGTTGACTGTATTAACTACATCTGCTGACGAGGTGATAATACCAGAGTAAAGTCTACTGTAATAACTACATCTGCTGACGAGGTGATAATATCAGAGTAAAGTTGACTGTATTAACTACGCCTGCTGACGAGGTGATAATATCAGAGTAAAGTTGACTGTATTAACTACACCTGCTGACGAGGTGATAATACCAGAGTAAAGTCTACTGTAATAACTACATCTGCTGACGAGGTGATAATACCAGAGTAAAATCTACTGTAATAACTACATCTGCTGACGAGGTGATAATATCAGAGTAAAGTTGACTGTATTAACTACATCTGCTGACGAGGTGATAATATCAGAGTAAAGTTGACTGTATTAACTACATCTGCTGACGAGGTGATAATATCAGAGTAAAGTTGACTGTATTAACTACACCTGCTGACGAGGTGATAATATCAGAGTAAAGTTGACTGTATTAACTACGCCTGCTGACGAGGTGATAATATCAGAGTAAAGTTGACTGTATTAACTACGCCTGCTGACGAGGCGATAATATCAGAGTAAAGTTGACTGTATTAACTACGCCTGCTGACGAGGCGATAATATCAGAGTAAAGTTGACTGTATTAACTACACCTGCTGACGAGGTGATAATATCAGAGTAAAGTTGACTGTATTAACTACGCCTGCTGACGAGGTGATAATATCAGAGTAAAGTTGACTGTATTAACTACGCCTGCTGACGAGGTGATAATACCAGAGTAAAGTCTACTGTAATAACTACACCTGTTCACTAGGGGATAATATAAGAGCAAAGTCTACTGTATTAACAACACCTATCGACGAGAGGATAATATCAGCGCAAAGTCTACAGTCATAACTACACCTGTTGGCGAAAGGATAATATCAGAGTAAAGTCTACTGTCGTAACTACACCTGTTGGCGAAAGGATACTATCAGAGTAAAGTTTACTATAATAACTGCACCCGTTGACAAGGGGATAATATCAGAGTATTAACTACACCTGCTGACGAGGTGATAAGACCAGAGTAAAGCCTAATGTTTACAACTCGTCTGAACGAGTCTAAATCTCTTTTTAACGAATTTAGAACTAGTTTTAGCTAGTTTTCAACTCGTTTTGAAGGAGATTAAGAGTCCTTTGAACAAGCTTACAACTCTTTTAAACGAGTTTAAAAGTCGCTTGAACTACTCTAGGACACGTTTCAGCGACTTCAAAAGTCGTTCGAAGTACTTTAATGTCACTTGAATTACTTTTGAAATGTGTTTGAACGACTTTTAAATTCGTTTGAACGAGTTTAAATGCCGTTTGATTGAGATTTTAACGCGTTTGAACAAGTTTAAAAACTCATTAAAACGAATTCATTAACTCGATTGAACGAGTTTCAAAGTCTTTTCAACGAAACATGCACTTTCATCAGAATACCACAGAAGTCCATTTAGGACATCAAACAAATTAAAAGTTATTTTGAAAGAGTGTACAAATCGTTTGAATGAGTTTGAAAGCCCTTTGAACGAGTTTAGAGCTCGTTTAAAAGAGTTTTGATTTTGTTTAAACGAGTGTATAATTAGTTTGACGCTTTTATAAATTCATTTTTGAAAGAGATTATAAGTCGTGGGACCGAGATAAAAAGTTATTTTTACGAGTTTAAAGTCATTTGAGCAACTGTATAACTCCTTTGAAAGAGTTTAAAGTCATTTAGCGACATTAATCTCATGTTAACGACTTTTAAAACACGTTAGAACGAATTTAGAAGTATTTTTTAAAGAGATGAGAACATAACTTGTTTGAAGTAGGTTAGAAACTCATTTAAACGAGTTGATAAGTTTTTGGAGCAAAACCTATAATTTAATCAGATCTGCAATCAGAAAACAGCTCGATCAGAAGATCTAAAAAGCAGTAAGTAATTTAAAGTGCTTATACTCCTTAACTGAATACTACCTTGTTGAACACTTTGAAAATAACCATGATACTTCTACAATTTAATCTATGGTTGTGTTCGGGTGCTTGGTGTGTTTGTGTGATAAACCTTTAGTTGTAAAGTTAACGTTTAAATCACTTTGGTACAATTCAATTTATTACAGGAAAGAAAACACAGTGTACACTGTACTAAGACAAATGTTCATTCTATAATTGATACAACTACCAGCAGCATGCAACATTCAGGATTAAGGGAAAAAGTACACCGGGTTGGGAGTGGGGGAGGGGAGTGTGAAAGCAGGCACGTAAAGTAGGCATTTATTTTTACTTATTATTGACTCGTGTGCTTGTTATATTGTTTTCGGAGACAATTTTGGAAGCTACCTTTCTTAAAATTTATTTGAACAAGTTTCAATGGAGATATTGCCTGTTTTTTTTTACATCCAAATAAACTTCATCGAAAGCTGCTACGAAAATTTTGAGAATTCTCACTGTTATAGACACTGTTGCATTTACTTTAGTTTTAAGTAGAAGAATCTACATACTAAATGATTTTGTAAATATACATTATCTAGTTTAAGAACATGCATTTATTAATGAAAAGCGAGTGTGTTTACTTTATATGGGTATAAAGTATAAGTTCAACGGGACTTACTTTTATCCATCCGTTCGTTCTTTCTTTCATGAAGTGGTACATGATGATAGGTCTTGAGTATCTGTACTCATGAAATGGTACTTAGAGATAGGTCTTGAGTATCTGTACTCATGAAGTGGTACATGATGATAGGTCGTGAATATCTGTACTCATGAAGTGGTACTTCATGATAGATCTTGAGTATCTGTACTCATGAAATGGTACTTAAAGATACGTCTTGAGTATCTGTACGCATGAAATGGTTCTTAAAGATAGGTCTTGAGTATCTGTACTCATGAAGTGGTACTTAAGGGTAAGTCTTGAGTATCTGTATCCATGAAATGGTACTTAATGATAGGTATTGAGTATCTGTACTCATAAAGTTGTACATTACGATAGGTCTTGAGTATCTGTACTCCTGAAGTGGTACATCACGCTAGGTATTGAGTATCTGTACTCATGAAATGGTACTTAAAGATAGGTCTTGAGTATATGCACTCATGAAGTGGTGCTTAACGATAGGTCTTGTGTATCCATACTTATGAAATGGCACATCACGAGAGGTATTGAGTATCTGTACTCATGAAGAGGTACTTAAAGATAGGTATTGAGTATCATTACTCATGAAGTGGTACTTCATGACAGGTCTTGAGTATCTGTACAAGATCTTTATAATTTTTCTAACACAACCAGCTCTTATGGATTTACAGGTCAATGCCTAAACCAATGCTTACATTCGATACCTGGAGGAAATATGACCGTCAAAGAGACTTGCATTCTTAGGTAATATAATTACACGAAGTGTTGCTAGTCCTGCACACTGAAAATGATTGGAACTTATTTATAGACACTCATATTATACCTTCTATATCAAGAATGCGATTTTTTTTCCAATGACGATAAAGAGGGTATTCGATATCAATGTATCGGTATTCGAACGATTTTTTTTCAATGATGATAAAGAGGGTATTCGATATCAATGTATCGGTATTCGAAGGAAAGCGAGTGGATGCCTTTAGAGCTATTTTTCTGACTACAAAAGGATCTTTACGTCCATTCATCGGTGGGGAAGCAATTTATTTACATTGTAAATAAATACTGAAATGTGTTTATTGTTTAAGTACAGACTACTTTCAACCATCTGTGAATATTTTACATGTCAGTTTCGAACCTGGTCAGAATAGACAAGACACCAGACAGCGCAAGTCGAACCTTTATGAAAACAATATATACAGAAGGGTTCCACGTAAAGAGGTGTGTGTAATTGCATGTATTATTATCTATTCAAGTCTGTCATACAACGATCGGTGTAACAGACACTTAGCATGAAATGAAAAATATAACATGAAGTTGATTACATGTTGTTTGAAACCAGAAAAGTTTGAAAATAGGGCCCTGTTTATATTAATCTTTAGTACATTCTGATTCCTTCATTTTGAAGGACGTTTGTCTTTTCTTCGTAGGCGTATTTTTAGTAATATTATCAGTAGATTATTTTAACAAAATGGTGCCTGTGTATCAAAATTGTTTTTGTATCGTACAAGAACGTGTGAAAGTTTTTTTCTTCTTCTCAAATTCATTTTTAAAAAAGTCAGTTTCAAGAAAGAATATGTGATTTCTATTCCTAATAAAATTCTAATTAATAAAAAATGTTGCAATTAGACTTTCATATTTATTTTTAGAGTTGGGCTTCTTCTTAGAAAACCTAAGTTTATCTATCCATAGTTCGAACTTAATACGTGCAAACTTTCCATAAAATATATTAGGTGGTGTTAATGGCCAGGTTGTCCTATTGTCGAGGACAAAACGTCGCAGGAATTGGATGGCATATGTTCAATGTAGGCTTATTTTCGAGGTCGGTTTCAATTCGAATTGTTTTGGTACTTATGTGGAAAACTAATGACATGTCATGCATCCAAAAGGGTTCAGTAAGAATTACTTTACACTGCGAGGGGTAAACACATGTATAAGTAAGCTGACCCAAGTTTCACTAAACATCTAAAACGTTTCTTCCTCATATTGAGATTTTTTAATATCTTTCTTATTGCATGGTTGGACAGTGTGAATTGTTTTTTGCACAACATATTCGGCAAACATCAGGAATTAAACAAACATTCAAGCAATCTTGAGTTTTACTCTGTCTTTGAGGAAATTTGTAGGATTCCTTGGATTTGAAAAATTCCCCAACTCTTTTCTTCAAGAATTAAAGGTTTCCGTGTTCTCAATTTTGAACTAAACAGTGATTCTGCATCATTTCTGTTATCTCTACCTCTGACAAACATATTGTTTTTATCTGAGTATCATAAACATGAAATGTAAAATCTCAATTTGAGAAGACATTTTGACAATTTTAGAGACACCAGGGCATAAATAAGACTGGGGGACCTCAATTGTTGAACAAAGAAAGTTTGAAAGAGTGTATTTGTGTGCAATACTAAAAAAAGAATTGCATACTTAGGTTAGGAGTTGATAAGAACTACTTTATATCCTGCTGATTAACACGCAGATTATCAGCATGAATCAGGAGAGTGTAACTTTATTTGTGATAGAGGTATCTACCGCAACTAGTTAGATCCGAAAACTTGTGTTTAAAATTCGTTCACTCTTGATATGTAAATTCTACACACAACGCTTCTTCGCCTCTTTGGGATCTCATTGGGAGTTTCCATACAGCACAAAATTGTACAAGGTGCCGAGAATGCGCATCCTGATGGCCTAGTGAAGAAAACTCGTGCTACTTCTCTATCTAAGCTGAATTGGTTTAAGATTTGGTTCTGGTCGGTTTTAACATCACGTTCAGCACAGTAGTGACTATACCATGCCGAGGAAATGGGAGCTAAGTTCCCTTCCAAAAGACACACGAAGGCAGCCGACCCGAGCCGAATTGGGTGGGTATTGAATCTGTGGCCATTGAATTACTAGTCCGACGCTCTACCAACTGAGGTACCGCGGCTTCCCAAATTGGTTTAAGAAAAAGAACACACGAGAAAACGTTGTGAGTCGTCTTGTTACCTTTGAGACATTCCTCAAAGATGGATTTGTATCGAGCTACCTGAGAAAAATACAAAATCAAAAATGGTGTAAATTATATATGGATCGGATGTTAGATTTGGACCAAGAAAGGCAACAGTTGCAGGTAAGTGGTGAGCCATTCTCATGCACCAACAGGAGATAAGCGGGAGCAAACGGACACGTTCAGACTCTGGACCATTTCATAGGTATAGAGCACTGCCTAGATTGGATTAGTGGACAAAATGACAATGACTGTAACCATATGTACCACATTCTTTGTGGAACAAGTTTTTGTCTGCACATAATGACATCAGGAAACCGTAAAATACAAATTTCATCAGTTTCAACAGTAAGATACACTCTTGACGATATATGAAGAACACTTACTTCTTACGCAATACATGTGTATTAACATAGAATTTGCATGCTAATGAAAGCTATATCTATATTTTCTACGAAAAACAAATAACGGAACATAATCATAGAATGCACGGAGCTTATACTTGCGCAAATTAAATAACACCAGACTATTCAGATGTAGTTTTAACAATCTCAAATTAAAACAGAAAACACGAATAAAACACAAAAAACAAACAAACATAAAATAGCGCACGTTTGGAAAACATCTAGCAGAAACATTTAAACAAAGATTGTATCTTTCTGCACACTTTTTGTTTAAGTAGAATTATATGACTGACACGTTTACATTTTTATGAACTACTGAACCTATATGGGTCTGAAAATATATTTTTTTTACATTTTCATCTCATACTTAAAGAAAGGGTTTAAAAAGTCCCAGCGTTAATAAAGGGTTTGAAAAGTTCCAGCGTTAATAAAGGGTTTAAAAAGTCCCAGCGTTACAAAATCAGAGGAGGGAATAGTCCAAATTCTCCATTGCCAGTGGCGGATCTAGAAATATCGTTGAGGGGGAGCGTAAACAAGTGGGCGAGGGATCTGTGGAACGGAATCCCCGGTGTGTTCTAAGACACATATGGTGCACGTTTTTCAAACTAAATATCAATCATAAAATAAGACTATAACAATCTGGAGAGGCCTTGAAAAAAAAATAATCTATGTATATCATAATTTACTACCTCCTTTGGTTTTTAACAATTTTATGAAAGGGGAGGGGGGCGCAGGCTCGCCCTCACCCCCAATCCGTTCCTGATACTACAGTATCATTTATTTCGCTAAACGCCAGTCTCTCAAGAAAATATATGTGGCTAACGACAACTGTATGTGTAATGCAAAATAAACTTTTATGTAATGAATGGAGGAATAAAGAAAATTTGATTTCGTTGCTCGGGCATAACAAAACAATACAAATTGAGACTTTCTCTGAGGTAAATATATATGTATTTCAACACATACGGGTCACGTTTTTCAAACTGAATACCAATCATAAATTAGGACCATAACGCCCTGGAGAGGCCTTGAAAATAAATAATCTTTATATATCATAATTTACTACCTCCTTAGGTTTATGATTTTGCACTGAATTGTTTAACAAGCCTCTTAAAAATTATGCAAACATTGATTGAAGGGAGGTGGACTGTGTACATTGTTAACTCACCTCAAATAAGCGAGTTGGGTTTTATATAAAACAATTCTCAAAGTCGTTTAGTGACCCAGCATTTTTATTGTGAAAAGCATCAACGAATGCTTTCTATGTTTTGGTTGGCGTTTTCGTATCGCTTCTTCTAGTTGCTATTTCATCACCATATTGCTTTTGATTCATTAAGTATATCTTACTGACGAATTCAAGTGTCATTAAACTGAACTTTCTATAAGACTTCTTCTAAAGTATTTGTCATTCGCAGTTCCCGGGTTAAAATCTTGCGTCGTGTTTTCCTGTGGTTTCAACAGTTACTGCGTACTGATGTATATTTTCAAGCAAGATTTTCCGAAACCTTTACTTATAGTTTCAGAATACTTATACAGTTCTTTGTTCATTCTCAGTGGAATCATTATTATTAGCGAAACAAGTTGTTGGGATTTAACAGAGAGAGAGAGAGAGAGAGAGAGAGAGAGAGAGCATATGGGTCTTGAGCATCTTGCATTAGCGGGTGTGACCTGTAGCTAAAAGCAAATTAAAGATAGAAGCTTGAATCAAACCGAAACCCAAGCCAAAAGACACAGACAGGTCATGGGCCACATTTGGGCCTATCGGGTATTGTTTAACAGAAATAAATGGTTATTAAAACAAGGTGCAATCATATGCAATACACTTCCACGAGACACACGTGTCAAATCTATACGTTAAGTTTTTTTGACAACACAGCACTCACCTGCTTTAAGTTACTCTGAGGTCGATGTGACTTTAAAATATAAAGATTGTCTATGATAACGAGAATAGTTTGAAAGACAGGAAACATGCCTGGATTAAAGAGTACTTTCAGAAATTACAACTGTAAGTATGGTATAAACTATGTCTGGGTTTGAGTTGAATAAAACATAAAATTATTTATTTATGATTGATTTTGAAAATGACAAGAAAAAATATTACAATATTTCTAAATAGCATTTATGGTCCAGCATATTACTTAGGCCGTAATTTGTGGCTAAAATTTCAATATTGACATCAAAGAAAAACTGAGACTTGACTGTGCACCTCATTGTTTAAACATTTGTATGTAAAAGACTGATGACCTGAACGAGTACTTCTTAGTCACATCTCACTAAGGGTGACGTATGCAAGTAATTGCTGTAAAATCTGATTACGTCAAGGGAAAGGCCAAGTAGTGGGATAGGCTTAAACACTTCACAAATTACAAATGAATTTCCTCATCAAAATGTATAATAATGGTATGTGTGTAATACAATAGCGATAGTAGATCCTAGTTGTTGCTTAAATGATGGATCTCCTATACTTGACATTAGACATCGAGTATTTTGATAAAGGACTTTGCTAACTAAATAAATGTGCAATAAGGAAGTGTTGAATTGCGTAGGAATACAAAGGAAGAACGTGTGAATTACAAAGAAAAGCACTTGGGAAACAGTTCATCTAAAGGTGTGGAACAAAGTTTGAAATCTGAAAATTGTGAATAACATGTTTGTATGGCACACTGAAGGAGAGTTTCTATATAAATATCAGCATTCGTTAGGCACCTTTTAGTATCTCGCACAGTGGAACTGAGATTAACTACGTGAGAAAAGGGAGTGACTCAATTTGTTAAAAAAGGAACAAAGTATATTGTCTATATCACTTCTGGATAGATCTAAAACGAACATGTTTGAAAACCGTTCCTACTTGTTATCTACAAAGTACACAGTACTTTTCTGCATCTTTTCCATCTTACTGGAAATATCCCATGCGGCTGAAAATTGTACAACGTGCCGAGAATGTCCCGCCGGATGGCCTAGAATTGGTGACTCTTGCTACTTTTTCTCCGTCTTGAAAGTAAACTGGTTCCGTGCAAAGAACGCATGCGAGAACATGGGCAGTCATCTTGCTACCTTGGAAACATTCACGGAAGATATGTTTGTATCGATCTATTTGAGAAACATTCAAAATCACCTACCAGGTGCAAACTACATATGGATGGGCGGTTCCGATTTGGACAAAGAAGGCCAGTGGAAGTGGGTTACTGGTGAGCCATTTTCTTACACCAACTGGAGAAAAGGAGGAACAAACGGACAAGTTCAGGCTCCAGACAATCACATGGGCTTGGAACACTGTCTAGATTGGAGCAATGGATGGAATGACAACAAATGTTATGCCGAGTACCACTTTATCTGCGAAAAGGATATTTGTGTATAACAAATGAAATGAAAAAGAAATGAAAATGGCTGTGATACAATTGTGATACAAATAAGTGGCCGTGACAAAATCTGAGTATAATGTAATATATCCGTGACTTGGACAAGAAGCATGTGTTAACTGTATAGTAGAATGCAGAATATAGATGTACTTGTATTTTTATTATAAATGTTAAGAATTGTTTCATTATGAAGTATATGGTGCCCTGGATCGTTTGGTACAAAAGCTATATACAGGTAAGAATTCAAACCCAACCTAAGCAGAGGACACACCAGACTGTGCCTGCCTACAGTGCATGAGTGTAAATAATTATATGAATATTCTACACATGATAACATCATTATACCAGTTGTGAGGATGAAGACTAAAAGAGTGTCTGCAAACTCAGTATTTTATCTATCTAGTCACGATTTTATTTTCGGTTGTTTTATTCAGTATCAAACATAATTTCATAGATCAAATTTTTGCCATAAAGTGTGTAACATGTATTTCTGCGTCCCCTTAACCTAAATGTGAATTACTTTTCAAACGTTCCTTGGAGTTTTATTTTTTATTTTCGGTAACATTGAAAACGAAAGTGATGGAAAGTTAAGAAACTTACACGTGAAATTTTTTGAACATGTACGTAAATATTTGGACCTCAACTTTATGATCAGACACTGAGACGGAACATTTGTACATGAAAAAATTCTGCAATCAACTTTGATATGAAAACACGGTGTTTAGAAATTATAAGGACGACGAATTGTGTGTACTTGCGTGTTTCTTTAGGGTTAATTAATAAATAACTATCACTGATATCATGATCATTTCGCTTTGATCCTTTTACAAAAAGATTGAGAATTTTTATAATATCCTCCCTCTGGCCACTATTCTGTATTCGTTACTCTGTCTACTAAACCACCGGTTGGAAATTGACTAAACTTGTCCATATGCAACAGGGATATTTTAACTAGACTAAACTTGCCCATATGCAACAGGGATATTGTAACTGGATTCTTCTTTAATTGTGTCCCTGACACACGAGTCAAATTGTCAATAGTTCAAAATTTTAAATATAACATATTTTAAACTTAGTTTTGACAGAAACATTGTATTAATGTGATTCTGTAAACTGTACCAATAACCGCTGATTTGAAAAACATCTACAAATGGCGAATTTACGATGTATAGAATTTAAATTTTAATATTTCTCGTTGAATATTATAAACTGAATTTTCTTCTTTTAAAACCGATTAGCAGTGACATTGTACTATATTATACCTCCCTTGTGCGATGACTCCCTCTTTTAGACAAGATATCATAAATAAGCCCCCCTCCCCCCTCTCTCTCTCTCTTAGGGTTTGTTGCCATTTTTGCATCTCGTTGGTAGAAACGTATGAAACTAATATTCATGTGATGCGACAGCCCAAATAGTATTCTCAGGTGGTAGTATCAGCTTAATCCTTAACAAAATGTATGTTTATTCCCCTTACAATAATAATAATAATAATAATAATAATAATAATAATAATAATAATTGTTTACAATTAATACAGGTCTTGGCTGTCGCTCAACTCGAGAATCCTCTCACCCAAACACTTGACCCCGTTCATTAGGAGAAATTACATTGCTTACGTGAATGTCCAATACATCCTTGTCGGTGGCTAAAAACAATACACTTCCTTTAACGTTGAATATTTGAGTAAAACTCCCATACATACATTACGGTTCCATAAAAACTACTTTATATTTTGCGCATAAATATTGGGAATGAGTAACACGAATTAAGAGGATGCGCCCCAACTAGTGATAAAGGAATCAAGTATTGTTGTCTCTACAGCTGCTAGTTAGATCCGACATAAAAACTAGTATATAAAATTCGTTCACACTTTTTACATATATATTTGGGTAGATTCTTATTTGATTCATTCGCATTTCATTTGGAGTATCCCATGCAACATCCACTGTATAACGTGCCGACAATGCCCGGCCAGATAGAAAACGAGGACTCGTGTCACTTTTTCTCCAACTGGAAATTGACTTGCTGAAAGCAAAGAACACATGCGAAAACATCTTGTTTCCGTGGAGACATTCTTTGAAGAAATATTTGCATCGTACTGTCTGAGAAAAATATAAAATCGCTTGTCAGGTGTAAATTACACATGGATGACTTGTTCCGATTTGGAGAAAAGAAGGGCAATGGGTTTTGGTGACTAGTTAGGCGTTCTCTTACACCAATAGACTGGTTCCGTGAATTTATTTTTGGCTATACAGACGCAGGTGAAATAATCTATTACACCAATTGGAGACAAGGAGGATCAAACTGACAAGTTCAGACTCTGGACAATTTAGAGGCACGGAACACTACCTTGCTCGGAGAAAAGGGTGGAATGACAATAACTATAATAAAAAGTACCATTTTCTTTGTGAAAAGGATTTGTCTGTAACAAATGACGTGAACAATATGCTAAATAATAATTTCATTATGCAGTCATACGTGTTAAAATGTATAATTGCATGATAACACAAGCAATATCTATATTCTCCATGATGAATAAAATGTTGAAAAAATATTTCATTTTGAAGGATAATGAGCTCTGGATCACTGATCAAACAAATATTTAGAAGTAAACATTCAAACTTGACCAAAACAAAGGACATATTTAACTATGACAGCCTATGGAATCTAATGAAATGCTGTTACAAATTAGGCGATATATAAAAAGCGAGGGAATGTGTGATGACAAGGAAAATAAATTGATCTGGTTATATTTGTTTAAAATAATGAACCTACTGATGAAAATATACTGCATATATATATATATATATATATATATATATATATATATATATATATATATATATATAATTTGTTCTGAATCTTATGAAGAGCTGTACACGAAGATGTCCTAAAATCCTAACTCTTGCAACAGGAGGTAAACCGTAAAGTGGCCGTGTAAACTACGCCAGAAATAGTTGTTTTGAAAACCATGTATACATACCAAT
The DNA here is from genome assembly GCA_029931535.1 of Margaritifera margaritifera. NCBI lineage: Eukaryota > Metazoa > Mollusca > Bivalvia > Unionida > Margaritiferidae > Margaritifera > Margaritifera margaritifera. The sequence continues at coordinate 4,285,097 of JAQPZY010001695.1, forward strand.
AAAAAACCATGTATACATACCAATAAAAAAAGCTTTACTCGTGTAATACTTTCAAAATTACGTATATTTACATCGCATGTGCCATAACTTCGTCATTAATACACGCCAAAATGAATACTCTCTCTCTCTCTCTCTCTATCAGAGTAAAGTTGACTGTATTAACTACGCCTGCTGACGAGGTGATAATATCAGAGTAAAGTTGACTGTATTAACTACATCTGCTGACGAGGTGATAATATCAGAGTAAAGTTGAATGTATTAACTACATCTGCTGACGAGGTGATAATATCAGAGTAAAGTTGACTGTATTAACTACGCCTGCTGACGAGGTGATAATATCAGAGTAAAGTTGACTGTATTAACTACGCCTGCTGACGAGGTGATAATATCAGAGTAAAGTCTACTGTATTAACTACGCCTGCTGACGAGGTGATAATATCAGAGTAAAGTTGACTGTATTAACTACGCCTGCTGACGAGGTGATAATATCAGAGTAAAGTTGACTGTATTAACTACGCCTGCTGACGAGGTGATAATATCAGAGTAAAGTTGACTGTATTAACTACACCTGCTGACGAGGTGATAATACCAGAGTAAAGTCTACTGTAATAACTACACCTGCTGACGAGGTGATAATACCAGAGTAAAGTCTACTGTAATAACTACATCTGCTGACGAGGTGATAATATCAGAGTAAAGTTGACTGTATTAACTACATCTGCTGACGAGGTGATAATATCAGAGTAAAGTTGACTGTATTAACTACATCTGCTGACGAGGTGATAATACCAGAGTAAAGTCTACTGTAATAACTACATCTGCTGACGAGGTGATAATATCAGAGTAAAGTTGACTGTATTAACTACGCCTGCTGACGAGGTGATAATATCAGAGTAAAGTTGACTGTATTAACTACACCTGCTGACGAGGTGATAATACCAGAGTAAAGTTGACTGTAATAACTACATCTGCTGACGAGGTGATAATACCAGAGTAAAGTCTACTGTAATAACTACATCTGCTGACGAGGTGATAATATCAGAGTAAAGTTGACTGTATTAACTACGCCTGCTGACGAGGTGATAATATCAGAGTAAAGTTGACTGTATTAACTACATCTGCTGACGAGGTGATAATATCAGAGTAAAGTTGACTGTATTAACTACACCTGCTGACGAGGTGATAATATCAGAGTAAAGTTGACTGTATTAACTACGCCTGCTGACGAGGTGATAATATCAGAGTAAAGTTGACTGTATTAACTACACCTGCTGACGAGGTGATAATATCAGAGTAAAGTTGACTGTATTAACTACGCCTGCTGACGAGGTGATAATATCAGAGTAAAGTTGACTGTATTAACTACGCCTGCTGACGAGGTGATAATACCAGAGTAAAGTCTACTGTAATAACTACACCTGTTCACTAGGGGATAATATAAGAGCAAAGTCTACTGTATTAACAACACCTATCGACGAGAGGATAATATCAGCGCAAAGTCTACAGTCATAACTACACCTGTTGGCGAAAGGATAATATCAGAGTAAAGTCTACTGTCGTAACTACACCTGTTGGCGAAAGGATACTATCAGAGTAAAGTTTACTATAATAACTGCACCCGTTGACAAGGGGATAATATCAGAGTATTAACTACACCTGCTGACGAGGTGATAAGACCAGAGTAAAGCCTAATGTTTACAACTCGTCTGAACGAGTCTAAATCTCTTTTTAACGAATTTAGAACTAGTTTTAGCTAGTTTTCAACTCGTTTTGAAGGAGATTAAGAGTCCTTTGAACAAGCTTACAACTCTTTTAAACGAGTTTAAAAGTCGCTTGAACTACTCTAGGACACGTTTCAGCGACTTCAAAAGTCGTTCGAAGTACTTTAATGTCACTTGAATTACTTTTGAAATGTGTTTGAACGACTTTTAAATTCGTTTGAACGAGTTTAAATGCCGTTTGATTGAGATTTTAACGCGTTTGAACAAGTTTAAAAACTCATTAAAACGAATTCATTAACTCGATTGAACGAGTTTCAAAGTCTTTTCAACGAAACATGCACTTTCATCAGAATACCACAGAAGTCCATTTAGGACATCAAACAAATTAAAAGTTATTTTGAAAGAGTGTACAAATCGTTTGAATGAGTTTGAAAGCCCTTTGAACGAGTTTAGAGCTCGTTTAAAAGAGTTTTGATTTTGTTTAAACGAGTGTATAATTAGTTTGACGCTTTTATAAATTCATTTTTGAAAGAGATTATAAGTCGTGGGACCGAGATAAAAAGTTATTTTTACGAGTTTAAAGTCATTTGAGCAACTGTATAACTCCTTTGAAAGAGTTTAAAGTCATTTAGCGACATTAATCTCATGTTAACGACTTTTAAAACACGTTAGAACGAATTTAGAAGTATTTTTTAAAGAGATGAGAACATAACTTGTTTGAAGTAGGTTAGAAACTCATTTAAACGAGTTGATAAGTTTTTGGAGCAAAACCTATAATTTAATCAGATCTGCAATCAGAAAACAGCTCGATCAGAAGATCTAAAAAGCAGTAAGTAATTTAAAGTGCTTATACTCCTTAACTGAATACTACCTTGTTGAACACTTTGAAAATAACCATGATACTTCTACAATTTAATCTATGGTTGTGTTCGGGTGCTTGGTGTGTTTGTGTGATAAACCTTTAGTTGTAAAGTTAACGTTTAAATCACTTTGGTACAATTCAATTTATTACAGGAAAGAAAACACAGTGTACACTGTACTAAGACAAATGTTCATTCTATAATTGATACAACTACCAGCAGCATGCAACATTCAGGATTAAGGGAAAAAGTACACCGGGTTGGGAGTGGGGGAGGGGAGTGTGAAAGCAGGCACGTAAAGTAGGCATTTATTTTTACTTATTATTGACTCGTGTGCTTGTTATATTGTTTTCGGAGACAATTTTGGAAGCTACCTTTCTTAAAATTTATTTGAACAAGTTTCAATGGAGATATTGCCTGTTTTTTTTTTACATCCAAATAAACTTCATCGAAAGCTGCTACGAAAATTTTGAGAATTCTCACTGTTATAGACACTGTTGCATTTACTTTAGTTTTAAGTAGAAGAATCTACATACTAAATGATTTTGTAAATATACATTATCTAGTTTAAGAACATGCATTTATTAATGAAAAGCGAGTGTGTTTACTTTATATGGGTATAAAGTATAAGTTCAACGGGACTTACTTTTATCCATCCGTTCGTTCTTTCTTTCATGAAGTGGTACATGATGATAGGTCTTGAGTATCTGTATTCATGAAATGGTACTTAAAGATACGTCTTGAGTATCTGTACGCATGAAATGGTACTTAAAGATACGTCTTGAGTATCTGTACGCATGAAATGGTTCTTAAAGATAGGTCTTGAGTATCTGTACTCATGAAGTGGTACTTAAGGGTAAGTCTTGAGTATCTGTATCCATGAAATGGTACTTAATGATAGGTATTGAGTATCTGTACTCATAAAGTTGTACATTACGATAGGTCTTGAGTATCTGTACTCCTGAAGTGGTACATCACGCTAGGTATTGAGTATCTGTACTCATGAAATGGTACTTAAAGATAGGTCTTGAGTATATGCACTCATGAAGTGGTGCTTAACGATAGGTCTTGTGTATCCATACTTATGAAATGGCACATCACGAGAGGTATTGAGTATCTGTACTCATGAAGAGGTACTTAAAGATAGGTATTGAGTATCATTACTCATGAAGTGGTACTTCATGACAGGTCTTGAGTATCTGTACAAGATCTTTATAATTTTTCTAACACAACCAGCTCTTATGGATTTACAGGTCAATGTCTAAACCAATGCTTACATTCGATACCTGGAGGAAATATGACCGTCAAAGAGACTTGCAATCTTAGGTAATATAATTACACGAAGTGTTGCTAGTCCTGCACACTGAAAATGATTGGAACTTATTTATAGACACTCATATTATACCTTCTATATCAAGAATGCGATTTTTTTTCCAATGACGATAAAGAGGGTATTCGATATCAATGTATCGGTATTCGAACGATTTTTTTTCAATGATGATAAAGAGGGTATTCGATATCAATGTATCGGTATTCGAAGGAAAGCGAGTGGATGCCTTTAGAGCTATTTTTCTGAGTACAAAAGGATCTCTACGTCCATTCATCGGTGGGGAAGCAATTTATTTACATTGTAAATAAATACTGAAATGTGTTTATTGTTTAAGTACAGACTACTTTCAACCATCTGTGAATATTTTACATGTCAGTTTCGAACCTGGTCAGAATAGACAAGACACCAGACAGCGCATGTCAAACCTTTATGAAAACAATATATACAGAAGGGTTCCACGTAAAGAGGTGTGTGTAATTGCATGTATTATTATCCATTCAAGTCTGTCATACAACGATCGGTGTAACAGACACTTAGCATGAAATGAAAAATATAACATGAAGTTGATTACATGTTGCTTCAAACCAGAAAAGTTTGAAAATAGGGCCCTGTTTATATTAATCTTTAGTACATTCTGATTCCTTCATTTTGAAGGACGTTTGTCTTTTCTTCGTAGGCGTATTTTTAGTAATATTATCAGTAGATTATTTTAACAAAATGGTGCCTGTGTATCAAAATTGTTTTTGTATCGTACAAGAACGTGTGAAAGTTTTTTTCTTCTTCTCAAATTCATTTTTAAAAAAGTCAGTTTTAAGAAAGAATATGTGATTTCTATTCCTAATAAAATTCTAATTAATAAAAAATGTTGCAATTAGACTTTCATATTTATTTTTTAGAGTTGGGCTTCTTCTTAGAAAACCTAAGTTTATCTATCCATAGTTCGAACTTAATACGTGCAAACTTTCCATAAAATATATTAGGTGGTGTTAATGTCCAGGTTGTCCTATTGTCGAGGACAAAACGTCGCAGGAATTGGATGGCCTATGTTCAATGTAGGCTTATTTTCGAGGTCGGTTTCAATTCGAATTGTTTTGGTACTTATGTGGAATACTAATGACATGTCATGCATCCAAAAGGGTTCAGTAAGAATTACTTTACACTGCGAGGGGTAAACACATGTATAAGTAAGCTGACCCAAGTTTCACTAAACATCTAAAACTTTTCTTCCTCATATTGAGATTTTTTTAATATCTTTCTTATTGCATGGTTGGACAGTGTGAATTGTTTTTTGCACAACATATTCGGCTAACATCAGGAATTAAACAAACATTCAAGCAATCTTGAGTTTTACTCTGTCTTTGAGGAAATTTGTAGGATTCCTTGGATTTGAAAAATTCCCCAACTCTTTTCTTCAAGAATTAAAGGTTTCCGTGTCTTAAATTTTGAACTAAACAGTGATTCTGCATCATTTCTGTTATCTCTACCTCTGACAAACATATTGTTTTTATCTGAGTATCATAAACATGAAATGTAAAATCTCAATTTTAGAAGACATTTTGACAATTTTAGAGACACCAGGGTATAAATAAGACTGGGGGACCTCAATTGTTGAACAAAGAAAGTTTGAAAGAGTGTATTTGTGTGCAATACTAAAAAAAGAATTGCATACTTAGGTTAGGAGTTGATAAGAACTACTTTATATCCTGCTGATTAACACGCAGATTATCAGCATGAATCAGGAGAGTGTAACTATATTTGTGATAGAGGTATCTACCGCAACTAGTTAGATCCGAAAAACTTGTGTTTAAAATTCGTTCACTCTTGATATGTAAATTCTACACACAACGCTTCTTCGCCTCTTTGGGATCTCATTGGGAGTTTCCATACAGCACAAAATTGTACAAGGTGCCGAGAATGCGCATCCTGATGGCCTAGTGAAGAAAACTCGTGCTACTTCTCTATCTAAGCTGAATTGGTTTAAGATTTGGTTCTGGTCGGTTTTAACATCACGTTCAGCACAGTAGTGACTATACCATGCCGAGGAAATGGGAGCTAAGTTCCCTTCCAAAAGACACACGAAGGCAGCCGACCCGAGCCGAATTGGGTGGGTATTGAATCTGTGGCCATTGAATTACTAGTCCGACGCTCTACCAACTGAGGTACCGCGGCTTCCCAAATTGGTTTAAGAAAAAGAACACACGAGAAAACGTTGTGAGTCGTCTTGTTACCTTTGAGACATTCCTCAAAGATGGATTTGTATCGAGCTACCTGAGAAAAATACAAAATCAAAAATGGTGTAAATTATATATGGATCGGATGTTAGATTTGGACCAAGAAAGGCAACAGTTGCAGGTAAGTGGTGAGCCATTCTCATGCACCAACAGGAGATAAGCGGGAGCAAACGGACACGTTCAGACTCTGGACCATTTCATAGGTATAGAGCACTGCCTAGATTGGATTAGCGGACGAAATGACAATGACTGTAACCATATGTACCACATTCTTTGTGGAACAAGTTTTTGTCTGCACATAATGACATCAGGAAACCGTAAAATACAAATTTCATCAGTTTCAACAGTAAGATACACTCTTGACGATATATGAAGAACACTTACTTCTTACGCAATACATGTGTATTAACATAGAATTTGCATGCTAATGAAAGCTATATCTATATTTTCTACGAAAAACAAACTGCTGAAAGTATTTTGATTTTAAGGCTAGTAAGCTCTAGATTGTTGGTACTACATCTATTTAGAACCAAAGCTTCAAAATTGACCAAAACAAAAAAATATAAATCTGTGAAATGCTAGGAGATAATTTCCAATATGAATGGTATCATAAAATATGTCTGGAAAACATCTAACTTCGGTAGTCATACGAGATATCCACTTTGACTCTGAAATGTAAATCAGAGTGTGTTTGTTTGGGCTAAATAGAGATTTTCTTCTTCGACAATAACGGAACATAATCATAGAATGCACGGAGCTTATACTTGCGCAAATTAAATAACACCAGACTATTCAGATGTAGTTTTAACAATCTCAAATTAAAACAGAAAACACGAATAAAACACAGAAAACAAACAAACATAAAATAGCGCACGTTTGGAAAACATCTAGCAGAAACATTTAAACAAAGATTGTATCTTTCTGCACACTTTTTGTTTAAGTAGAATTATATGACTGACACGTTTACATTTTTATGAACTACTGAACCTATATGGGTCTGAAAATATATTTGTTTTACATTTTCATCTCATACTTAAAGAAAGGGTTTAAAAAGTCCCAGCGTTAATAAAGGGTTTGAAAAGTTCCAGCGTTAATAAAGGGTTTAAAAAGTCCCAGCGTTACAAAATCAGAGGAGGGAATAGTCCAAATTCTCCATTGCCAGTGGCGGATCTAGAAATATCGTTGAGGGGGAGCGTAAACAAGTGGGCGAGGGATCTGTGGAACGGAATCCCCGGTGTGTTCTAAGACACATATGGTGCACGTTTTTCAAACTAAATATCAATCATAAAATAAGACTATAACAATCTGGAGAGGCCTTGAAAAAAAATAATCTATGTATATCATAATTTACTACCTCCTTTGGTTTTTAACAATTTTATGAAAGGGGAGGGGGGCGCAGGCTCGCCCTCACCCCCAATCCGTTCCTGATACTACAGTATCATTTATTTCGCTAAACGCCAGTCTCTCAAGAAAATATATGTGGCTAACGACAACTGTATGTGTAATGCAAAATAAACTTTTATGTAATGAATGGAGGAATAAAGAAAATTTGATTTCGTTGCTCGGGCATAACAAAACAATACCAATCATAAATTAGGACCATAACACCCTGGAGAGGCCTTGAAAATAAATAATCTTTATATATCATAATTTACTACCTCCTTAGGTTTATGATTTTGCACTGAATTGTTTAACAAGCCTCTTAAAAATTATGCAAACATTGATTGAAGGGAGGTGGACTGTGTACATTGTTAACTCACCTCAAATAAGCGAGTTGGGTTTTATATAAAACAATTCTCAAAGTCGTTTAGTGACCCAGCAATTTTATTGTGAAAAGCATCAACGAATGCTTTCTATGTTTTGGTTGGCGTTTTCGTATCGCTTCTTCTAGTTGCTATTTCATCACCATATTGCTTTTGATTCATTAAGTATATCTTACTGACGAATTCAAGTGTCATTAAACTGAACTTTCTATAAGACTTCTTCTAAAGTATTTGTCATTCGCAGTTCCCGGGTTAAAATCTTGCGTCGTGTTTTCCTGTGGTTTCAACAGTTACTGCGTACTGATGTATATTTTCAAGCAAGATTTTCCGAAACCTTTACTTATAGTTTCAGAATACTTATACAGTTCTTTGTTCATTCTCAGTGGAATCATTATTATTAGCGAAACAAGTTGTTGGGATTTAACAGAGAGAGAGAGAGAGAGAGAGCATATGGGTCTTGAGCATCTTGCATTAGCGGGTGTGACCTGTAGCTAAAAGCAAATTAAAGATAGAAGCTTGAATCAAACCGAAACCCAAGCCAAAAGACACAGACAGGTCATGGGCCACATTTGGGCCTATCGGGTATTGTTTAACAGAAATAAATGGTTATTAAAACAAGGTGCAATCATATGCAATAATACACTTCCACGAGACACACGTGTCAAATCTATACGTTAAGTTTTTTTGACAACACAGCACTCACCTGCTTTAAGTTACTCTGAGGTCGATGTGACTTTAAAATATAAAGATTGTCTATGATAACGAGAATAGTTTGAAAGACAGGAAACATGCCTGGATTAAAGAGTACTTTCAGAAATTACAACTGTAAGTATGGTATAAACTATGTCTGGGTTTGAGTTGAATAAAACATAAAATTATTTATTTATGATTGATTTTGAAAATGACAAGAAAAAATATTACAATATTTCTAAATAGCATTTATGGTCCAGCATATTACTTAGGCCGTAATTTGTGGCTAAAATTTCAATATTGACATCAAAGAAAAACTGAGACTTGACTGTGCACCTCATTGTTTAAACATTTGTATGTAAAAGACTGATGACCTGAACGAGTACTTCTTAGTCACATCTCACTAAGGGTGACGTATGCAAGTAATTGCTGTAAAATCTGATTACGTCAAGGGAAAGGCCAAGTAGTGGGATAGGCTTAAACACTTCACAAATTACAAATGAATTTCCTCATCCAAATGTATAATAATGGTATATGTGTAATACAATAGCGATAGTAGATCCTAGTTGTTGCTTAAATGATGGATCTCCTATACTTGACATTAGACATCGAGTATTTTGATAAAGGACTTTGCTAACTAAATAAATGTGCAATAAGGAAGTGTTGAATTGCGTAGGAATACAAAGGAAGAACGTGTGAATTACAAAGAAAAGCACTTGGGAAACAGTTCATCTAAAGGTGTGGAACAAAGTTTGAAATCTGAAAATTGTGAATAACATGTTTGTATGGCACACTGAAGGAGAGTTTCTATATAAATATCAGCATTCGTTAGGCACCTTTTAGTATCTCTCACAGTGGAACTGAGATTAACTACGTGAGAAAAGGGAGTGACTCAATTTGTTAAAAAAGGAACAAAGTATATTGTCTATATCACTTCTGGATAGATCTAAAACGAACATGTTTGAAAACCGTTCCTACTTGTTATCTACAAAGTACACAGTACTTTTCTGCATCTTTTCCATCTTACTGGAAATATCCCATGCGGCTGAAAATTGTACAACGTGCCAAGAATGTCCCGCCGGATGGCCTGGAATTGGTGACTCTTGCTACTTTTTCTCCGTCTTGAAAGTAAACTGGTTCCGTGCAAAGAACGCATGCGAGAACATGGGCAGTCATCTTGCTACCTTGGAAACATTCACGGAAGATATGTTTGTATCGATCTATTTGAGAAACATTCAAAATCACCTACCAGGCGCAAACTACATATGGATGGGCGGTTCCGATTTGGACAAAGAAGGCCAGTGGAAGTGGGTTACTGGTGAGCCATTTTCTTACACCAACTGGAGAAAAGGAGGAACAAACGGACAAGTTCAGGCTCCAGACAATCACATGGGCTTGGAACACTGTCTAGATTGGAGCAATGGATGGAATGACAACAAATGTTATGCCGAGTACCACTTTATCTGCGAAAAGGATATTTGTGTATAACAAATGAAATGAAAAAGAAATGAAAATGGCTGTGATACAATTGTGATACAAATAAGTGGGCGTGACAAAATCTGAGTATAATGTAATATATCCGTGACTTGGACAAGAAGCATGTGTTAACTGTATAGTAGAATGCAGAATATAGATGTACTTGTATTTTTATTATAAATGTTAAGAATTGTTTCATTATGAAGTATATGGTGCCCTGGATCGTTTGGTACAAAAGCTATATACAGGTAAGAATTCAAACCCAACCTAAGCAGAGGACACACCAGACTGTGCCTGCCTACAGTGCATGAGTGTAAATAATTATATGAATATTCTACACATGATAACATCATTATACCAGTTGTGAGGATGAAGACTAAAAAAGTGTCTGCAAACTCAGTATTTTATCTATCTAGTCACGATTTTATTTTCGGTTGTTTTATTCAGTATCAAACATAATTTCAGAGATCAAATTTTTGCCATAAAGTGTGTAACATGTATTTCTGCGTCCCCTTAACCTGAATGTGAATTACTTTTCAAACGTTCATTGGAGTTTTATTTTTTATTTTCGGTAACATTGAAAACGAAAGTGATGGAAAGTTAAGAAACTTACACGTGAAATTTTTTGAACATGTACGTAAATATTTGGACCTCAACTTTATGATCAAACACTGAGACGGAACATTTGTACATGAAAAAATTCTGCAATCAACTTTGATATGAAAACACGGTGTTTAGAAATTATAAGGACGACGAATTGTGTGTACTTGCGTGTTTCTTTAGGGTTAATTAATAAATAACTATCACTGATATCATGATCATTTCGCTTTGATCTTTTTACAAAAAGATTGAGAATTTTTATAATATCCTCCCTCTGGCCACCATTCTGTATTCGTTACTCTGTCTACTAAACCACCGGTTGGAAATTGACTAAACTTGTCCATATGCAACAGGGATATTTTAACTAGACTAAACTTGTCCATATGCAACAGGGATATTTTAACTGGACTAAACTTGTCCATATGCAACAGGGATATTTTAACTAGACTAAACTTGTCTATATGCAACAGGGATATTTTAACTAGACTAAACTTGTCCATATGCAACAGGGATATTGTAACTGGATTCTTCTTTAATTGTGTCCCTGACACACGAGTCAAATTGTCAATAGTTCAAAATTTTAAATATAACATATTTTAAACTTAGTTTTGACAGAAACATTGTATTAATGTGATTCTGTAAACTGTACCAATAACCGCTGATTTGAAAAACATCTACAAATGGCGAATTTGCGATGTATAGAATTTAAAATTTTAATATTTCTCGTTGAATATTATAAACTGAATTTTCTTCTTTTAAAACCGATTAGCAGTGACATTGTACTATATTATACCTCCCTTGTGCGATAACTCCCTCTTTTAGACAAGATATCATAAATAAGCCCCCCTCCCCCCCCCCCCTCTCTCTCTCTCTTAGGGTTTGTTGCCATTTTTGCATCTCGTTGGTAGAAACGTATGAAACTAATATTCATGTGATGCGACAGCCCAAATAGTATTATCAGGTGGTGGTATCAGCTTAATCCTTAACAAAATGTATGTTTATTCCCCTTCCAATAATAATAATAATAATAATAATAATAATAATAATAATTGTTTACAATTAATACAGGTCTTGGCTGTCGCTCAGTTCGAGAATCCTCTCACCCAAACACTTGACCCCGTTCATTAGGAGAAATTACATTGCTTACGTGAATGTCCAATACATCCTTGTCGGTGGCTAAAAACAATACACTTCCTTTAACGTTGAATATTTGAGTAAAACTCCCATACATACATTACGGTTCCATAAAAACTACTTTATATTTTGCGCATAAATATTGGGAATGAGTAACACGAATTAAGAGGATGCGCCCCAACTAGTGATAGAGGAATCAAGTATTGTTGTCTCTACAGCTGCTAGTTAGATCCGACATAAAAACTAGTATACAAAATTCGTTCACACTTTTTACATATATATTTGGGTAGATTCTTATTTGATTCATTCGCATTTCATTTGGAGTATCCCATGCAACATCCACTGTATAACGTGCCGACAATGCCCGGCCAGATAGAAAACTAGGACTCGTGTCACTTTTTCTCCAACTGGAAATTGACTTGCTGAAAGCAAAGAACACATGCGAAAACATCTTGTTTCCGTGGAGACATTCTTTGAAGAAATATTTGCATCGTGCTGTCTGAGAAAAATATAAAATCGCTTGTCAGGTGTAAATTACACATGGATGACTGGTTCCGATTTGGAGAAAGGAAGGGCAATGGGTTTTGGTGACTAGTTAGGCGTTCTCTTACACCAATAGACTGGTTCCGTGAATTTATTTTTGGCTATACAGACGCAGGTGAAATAATCTATTACACCAATTGGAGACAAGGAGGATCAAACTGACAAGTTCAGACTCTGGACAATTTAGAGGCACGGAACACTACCTTGCTCGGAGAAAAGGGTGGAATGACAATAACTATAATAAAAAGTACCACTTTCTTTGTGAAAAGGATTTGTCTGTAGCAAATGACGTGAACAATATGCTAAATAATAATTTAATTATGCAGTCATACGTGTTAAAATGTATAATTGCATGATAACACAAGCAATATCTATATTCTCCATGATGAATAAAATGTTGAAAAAATATTTCATTTTGAAGGATAATGAGCTCTGGATCACTGATCAAACAAATATTTAGAAGTAAACATTCAAACTTGACCAAAACAAAGGACATATTTAACTATGACAGCCTATGGAATCTAATGAAATGCTGTTACAAATTAGGCGATATATAAAAAGCGAGGGAATGTGTGATGACAAGGAAAATAAATTGATCTGGTTATATTTGTTTAAAATAATGCACCTACTGATGAAAATATACTGCATATATATATATATATATATATATATATATATATATATATATATATATATATATATATAATTTGTTCTGAATCTTATGAAGAGCTGTACACGAAGATGTCCTAAAATCCTAACTCTTGCAAAAGGAGGTAAACCGTAAAGTGGCCCTGTAAACTACGCCAGAAATAGTTGTTTTGAAAACCATGTATACATACCAATAAAAAACCATGTATACATACCAATAAAAAAAGCTTTACTCGTGTAATACTTTCAAAATTACGTATATTTACATCGCATGTGCCATAACTTCGTCATTAATACACGCCAAAATGAATACTCTCTCTCTCTCTCTCTCTCTCTCTCTCTCTCTCTCTCTCTCTCTCTCTCTCTCTCTCATCAAACTATATTTCCGTCTGCAGGTGAATATTAACTACGACGCTTATACATTATTTGCACAACTAAGAAGATAGCTTGGATAATTTTACTAAAATGATGACAGAACAATTATTTGATAAAGATAGTCTATTGAAGTAGTTATTTATACCTAAAGTCAATAATATACAAGATAATCTATTGAAGTAGTTATAGATACCTAAAGTCAATAATATACAAGATTGTCTATTGAAGTAGTAATAGATGCCTAAAGTCAATAATATACAAGATTGTCTATGGACGTAGTTATAGATACCTAAAGTCAATAATATACAAGATAATCTATTGAAGTAGTTATAGATACCTAAAGTCAATAATATACAAGATAATCTATTGAAGTAGTTATAGATACCTAAAGTCAATAATATACAAGATTGTCTATTGAAGTTGTTATTGGTACCTAAATCAATAATATAAAAGATTGTCTATTAAAGTAATTATAGATACCTAAATCAATAATATAAAAGATTGTCTATTTAAGTAATTATAGATACCTAAAGTCAATAGTATACAAGATTCAAGTGCTATCTTAGATTTGTGATAATAATAATTTCAATTTTATAACGTTCCCTATTTCATTTTGCTAGAGGAGGAATTTCTCATGTGTCGCAAAACAAAATTCTGCCATCCTTTCTATTTATCTCAACTTTTGAAAAGCCTACATTCAGTCAATTTTAAGAAATACAATATTATTTATCATTTGAAGACAGGCTATTTAGTAACGTATTATTTCCTATTTAAAGTCTACTTCTGTATTATAAAACACAGACATGAAAGTGCAATTAAATTCCAATTTTATTTTTTATTTCACTGTTGACTCTGTTCTGACGTAATAAACTCTGCACAAAAAGAAAAATAAAGGAAAGAAAAACGGCAACAACAATAAATCAAATTACAAATCTCTTGTGAACCATAAATCACAAGCCGTAATAAAATGTAGTTTTCTTTCATTGCGCACCTCATCAATTTGTGGTTTAATATATGTGACGTCAACAAAAGACATTAAAAACACCAACGTACGTACCAAGAAAACAACAATAAGGCTGTATTTATTTTATTATCGATCTGATAAGAGGGTGTATGAAGTGACCTGTATATGGTATTGAATTATGTTTTGATAAGTAAAACCATGGCCATGGAATCTCCTTCAAGAAAATATCGCTTTTATCATAAAAATACCACTAATCGCAAAGATACCACTAATCGCAATGATATCACTAATCGCAATGAGATAGATACCACTAATGAGATAGAATATACGTGTGAAGACTGTAACTACCATCAATTATCTAAATAACAATTTGTCCAACAAAATTAAAGCTGATGAACGTGCTTTTCTTTTAGTTTGACCATAAAAAGGTATAAAGAAAGTTTATTAATCTAACTTGGCTTCCGAGTCGGAATCAGCGTTGCTTAAACGTCTCTACCTGCCTCGCTATCTGTCTACCTACCTAACCACATATATGTACCGATCTACATACATATTATGCTAAGCGCCGTTTTGCAACAGTGCGTCGCTTCGAAATAGCCCGGTGCAGTTTTGCGACCTTTGCCTGGTATAAAACAGAGAACACACCAGACTTTCATGTTGGCGTCGACCATTGGCTTTAATTTGTACCTGCCTACCTACCTACCTACATACATACATATATACCTATACGTACCTACCTAACTGCGTACATACATACTCAAAGCCGCGGTGGGTCAGTGGTTAAGACGTTGGAATCATGATCAGAAGGGTGCAGATTATATTCCAACCATCAGATCAGCCCCGATCGACTACTATGGTGTTTCCTTGGCCAGAATATTTTATTCTACTTGCCTCGACGCTGTATAACTTTCAAAGTGCTGTTGTGCCGTAAAAAAAACGAAAACCAAGACATGCATACATATATACATATATGCATGCATACATACGTACGTACATACATACATATATGCATGCTACATGTATACATGCACAGATACATACAAGTATTAAAAGGGCGAAATGTCGCAGGTCGCGAAAAGGCACACAATAAATACACTAATTAGTAGGTAGATAGTTGTGCTTAAACTGTTTGTTTTCCAATGTGTGGAACCCTTTTACAAATAGTCCATGAGATAGGTCAGTTAGTATAACTTTAAGCTACAAGACGACTCTTCAATGGAGGTTCCGCGGTTACTATATAGCCAGGATTGTGCTGACGTGCCGTTAAACCCGACCTATACATACATACATACATACATACATACATACATACATACATACATACATACATACATACCTACCTACATACATACATACATACACACATACATACACCGGATCCGTAGCCTATACAATTCTCTCCATCTCGTAGTACTAAACATGGTTAAACGTACCGTACTGATACAAGTATATTGATCAATCTCAAAATGCATTTTGCGAATAATATAGCCAGTACATGTAATTATGTTTTGAAGATAGACAAATACAATGCGGCACACATGCTACTTTTGTGAAAGATTTGTTTGCATTTTATCATTTTCATAACGACGAGAGAAAGAAAGAGCAAAACATTGCCAGTGTTCCTTCTTTACTGTACTAGTATATATTTCTAACAATACATATATTTACTATGCATTAAACTAATTAATTTCAGAACAGTCAAGCAGATTAAAAAGTTATTCAAAGCAAGTTTGAAGCTCTGCCAGTTAAATGTAAATTCCTTGACATGATTGATAGGAATAACCATAAAAAAGAAAAAGAAACGAATAACTCAACACATAAAAAAATTCTAAAAATTTACCTTGGTGATATATATCTCCCTGACATCAAGGAAAGTTGTACTAACGCTGAAAACAAATACTTCATCATATATAGTGAAATATGTTTGTTTAAGCACATTAATGTTTGTTCATACTATGTTTTTAATTGTTGCAATATATGTGCCTAATTTTATTGATACAATTGTCATATCCAGTAAGTTGAATTTTTGACAGTAAATATTTTATCTTCTATCTTTTTGGGAGAAAATGTAATATGTTGTTTGTTTAATCAGTCAATGAAGGAAACTATTTGTAAAAAAAATGTAATACAAGAACCTCATGTTATTTTGCGGAACCCCAAAATAGTTCCAAGGTGATGCTGAACCCCAAAATAGTCCCTAGGTGATGCTGAACCCCAAAATAGTTCCTAGGTGATGCTGAACCCAAAAATAGTTCCTAGGTGAAAACCAAACCAATTTTATTATACTCATTAAGACTGACTGTGATATCTTCATGTGAGAAAAAGCAAACATGCAAAGCAAGTACTCGGCATCTTTACTACTAACACTACTACCAGTAATATTAAGTTATTTTTTAAAAGTACTAAATTAATTCCATAGCACACAGTAATGCTCTAAATCATTTTCTTATCTAACTTTATGAAAATAAGTAGTAATCATGCAGTTATCAAACTTTATCGGGAGTATATCTCCAACAAATTCCAAGAGACATCAATAAATGAAGTTCTTAATTTTCTTATAGCAACTCTGTGAGAACTGCATGACAATCATTAACCATGCAATTATCTCACTTGAGTTTGCGAACTGTTGCCATATTTCCGGACAGAACAACTAATGTAAAGATGTATATAAAGTAGTTTTCTATTGAGTGCTTCATGTTAAGCGGTGACTATATATCGCAATCCGACTCGTCTTTTGAGATCACTACGATATTTTCTGTTGCAAAAGAGAACGTCATGTTGTTCCCTAAGGAAACTAGGTGAATAGTTCGTGCTCAGCAATAAATATGCAGGTAATATCAGATTTACAAAGCAATAAATATGCAGGTAATATCAGATTTACAAAGCAATAAATATGCAGGTAATATCAGATTTACAAAACAATAAATATGCAGGAAATATCACATTTACAAAACAATAAATATGCAGATAATATCAGATTTACAAAGCAATAAGAATGCAGAAAATATCAGATTTACAAAGCAATAAATATGCAGATAATATCAGATTTACAAAGCAATACGAATGCAGAAAATATCAGATTTACAAAGCAATAAATATGCAGATAATATCAGATTTACAAAGCAATAAATATGCAGGTAATATAAGATTTACAAAGCAATAAATATGCAGGTAATATCAGATTTACAAAGCAATAAATATGCAGGTAATATCAGATTTACAAAACAATAAATATGCAGATACTATCAGACTTACAAAGCAATAAATATGCAGATAATATCAGATTTACAAAGCAATAAATATGCAGGTAATATCAGATTTACAAAGCAATAAATATGCAGAAAATATCAGATTTACAAAGCAATAAATATGCAGGTAATATCAGATTTACAAAGCAATTTTATATTTGTTTTATGAATTAGTAAAATAGTATCAGAATAGTTACACACACACACACACACACACACACACACACACATATATATATATATATATATATATATATATATATATATATATATATATATATATTGTTTAGCACTCACAATAATGTTAAGATAATTAAATGCGACCTCTATATTCTTTTGCTTAAGAATATCATTTAATATTCCTCAAAATTCTTGAATAAATATACATTTCCAAATAGATGCATTCAAGTTTCTTTAATCATATTTTAAAAATCACACAATGAGGAGGATTGTATTTTAGAGAGAAAGGTACTAATTATTATTATTCTCATGATGTATATATACCGTCATTATCTCAGTTTAGTGTCTGATGTACATTTGAAAAGGAAAATGATGTATCGTTTAAGATTACAGTGTTAAAAATCTTATGCAAATATTTAATGGAATTTTTAATATGGTTTTGCTTTCTTCTTATATTATGTCTACTGTGTTCATTATTAAAAAAATAAACTGAAAAAAATACTCTGGTACACTTTCAGCCGTGATTATCTAGGATAGTAAGATAGTACTTTGTATTGTTACCAAATTTGTCTCTTATTTTAGAAATTCATAGAGAATTATCAGGTCATAATTTTTATACATGTTTTAAAACGAGCACTTGTTTTTATTTAAATAAATAAATAAATAAATATAACAGGATGCCTAGAATATCATTATGAAAAATGAAAGTCTTTTGGAAAATGTCCTGTGGTAGATATTCACCTCCCAAAGGAAGGGAGACAATTCTGTTGACTGTCTCAATAAAATGCAGAAAGTTGTATAACTTCTCACCAGACTGATAGACTCCATGAAATTAGATTATACAGTTATTAAGGAAGACATCATACAATCATAAAAACCTGATATTGTAACAAATTCATAATTCAAAATAATACATTTTAAAACATATTACAGGCGATTATGCAATATTAAAATAATATCAAACATTTATTTGATCTTGAGTCAGGTAAGGGTCTTCTTTAATTTGGGTGATACTACAGTATTATGACTTTAATTCTGCCTTCTATTTACTACAAGTAACATTCTTCACTGGTTAGCATACGCCAGAAAAAATCAGCGAAAAAAATATTAATAACTTTCTTAAGGACTAAAATAGGCATGCAATAACAGCTGACTGGCCCAGTTAATGTGGTGATAACTAAAAGAGTTGACAAAACTTAAACCTATTTGATAAATCTGTTTTTTCTTTATCTGTAGCAACACTGAAGTGCAACTGTCAAGTTCGGCATTTGCCCAAGTGTGGTTTGCTCCAGTGTTCAATTCATTTTCAAGACAACGGTATAAGTGGACGGTCATGTCATGCCACAGATTATAAATATTATGTCCAGAAAACTAAAACTCAGGTACCACACTCAGCTAGTTACGATGCAGTTTTACAAATACAAGATATGACCATTTATTCCTCAAATCTCCACCCATGTTGTTGCTTTGGAAGTAAACTGCACCCTGAACGTTTAAAATGGAAGACAGTGCATCTAAGGTGAAATGTAGGAAGTTTTTAGATCCAATGGCTATATCCGAAAATGAAAAACCGCCTATATATTAGTGACCTTAACATTGCCATACACACTATGGTATCATACATTGTATGCCATACACACTGTTGTATCATACATTGTATGCCATGCACACTATGGTATCATACATTGTATGCCATACACACTGTGGTATCATACATTGTATGCCATACACACTGTGGTGTCATACATTGTATGCCATACACACTATGGTATCATACATTGTATGCCATACACACTGTGGTATCATACATTGTATGCCATACACACTGTGGTATCATACATTGTATGCCATACACACTGTGGTATCATACATTGATTGCCATACACACTATGGTATCATACATTGTATGCCATACACACTGTGGTATCATACATTGTATGCCATACACACTGTGGTATCATACATTGTATGCCATACACACTGTGGTATCATACATTGTATGCCATACACACTCTGGTATCATACATTGTATGCCATACACACTGTGGTATCATACATTATATGCCACACACACTGTGGTATCATATATTGTATGCCATACACACTGTGGTATCATACATTGTATGCCATACACACTATGGTATCATACATTGTATGCCATACACACTGTGGTATCATACATTGTATGCCATACACACTGTGCTATCATACATTGTATGCCATACACACTATGGTATCATACATTGTATGCCATACACACTGTGGTATCATACATTGTATGCCATACACACTGTGGTATCATACATTGTATGCCATACACACTGTGGTATCATACATTGATTGCCATACACACTATGGTATCATACATTGTATGCCATACACACTGTGGTATCATACATTGTATGCCATACACACTGTGGTATCATACATTGTATGCCATACACACTGTGGTATCATACATTGTATGCCATACACACTCTGGTATCATACATTGTATGCCATACACACTGTGGTATCATACATTGTATGCCATACACACTATGGTATCATACATTGTATGCCATACACACTGTGGTATCATACATTGTATGCCATACACACTGTGCTATCATACATTGTATGCCATACACACTATGGTATCATACATTGTATGCCATACACACTGTGGTATCATACATTATATGCCATACACACTGTGGTATCATACATTGTATGCCATACACACTGTGGTATCATACATTGTATGCCATACACACTATGGTATCATACATTGTATGCCATACACACTGTGGTATCATACATTGTATCATAAACTCGTGTCCATGTTGATTTCCAATTGTCGCAATATATGTAAACTGTTGCGAATGGTGAATTATAAAATTGTATGCCTTCAGAGCCATCACAATTAAACAGACGACTATCCTCTGTGTATGCCTTAACTTAGCTCTCTGTCTCATCTCGAATGGACAGATTAAACTATTTTCCAGAGAAATGGTCAAGGAGTTTCTGAGTTCATAATTTTTTCAAGACAGTCTAAGCATTAGTGTAGTTATGGCACCAGTGAAATCAAAAGGTTACCATGGTCCCTGTTACGACTCTATGGTCTTAAAATAATGTAACAGAAAGATAGTGAAACAAACAATGTATGTAAAATCCAAAAACAATTTATTTTGGGATAATTAAAATGAAAATCAAAAGACACTTACAGTAACGTGAATTAAAATCCAAATATTCCAATAAGTGTCCTATTCACAAGTTCTAAATATAGAATGTTCTGAATGAATGAATGTTCCGAGTGAATGAATGTTCTGAATGAACGAATCATCCGAGTGAATGAAAGTTCCGAAAGAATGGGTAGTCTGAAGTGTCCTGATGTACCCCAATAATGTAATCCAGATCATCTTTGAGAATGCCCACAAGTATCCAAAAATCATATATTTAAATCCAAAGGTTGATGTAAGCACTTTAGGTAACTCCAATGAATGTTCCAATAAATAATTCCTTTTGAATTATGTATACAGCAATACAGTATTACGGCATTACAGTTCTTCAAGGTTACATCACAACTATTATTCCAAACAATCTGATGATTCCAAAAGACTGATAATAAAAAATCAAGAATGTTTTCAACACAAGATTTAAAATTGGAATGGAATCTTGTTTGCCAAATGCTGTATAAATATAAGACTAGTCACACGACAGAATGTTCGAGAATATTAATAGGTGTGTTTGACTTTTAACACATAACTCTAAGGAAATTCTGGTTTTATCTGTACCAAAAATCAACCTTGACATCAAACTGAATCAACGACTTGTTTACCAAAATTATCCTTGAACTAAAATATTAAGTAAACAACCTAATTCAAGGACAATAGTTAACCATGTGGACCTTACACCCAACATTAAGGTTTGAGCAAATATTAAAGTCAAGAAACATTTATAATTTCCTAATATTATATAAACATTATACATCACACCCCTCAAATTGGAAGAACCTAACAACACGTTTCTGTCCTATTCACAATGAAGAAATCAAGTTACATTAAAAATTAAACCTTTGTAACACATGATGCAACTATGTGAAAACTTAATGTGTGCAGTAGATGCATTTGAAATCTTGTCTAAATCTGAAGCTTCCTACAAGTTTAAAAAAAGATATCTTTCTCAACATAGCATTGTTCAAATATACACCAAATAAATGATCAATTTACTTCTTTCACTTAATTAGCTATCAACGCACCCGGTATGCCAAATTATCCACTATGGATTTTCTGTTTATGCTATTCCTGGTATTGCTACAAAACGTCACTCCCAAGTTTATCCTGAAAACTGAAACTGATAAATGTGCGCCCATCCTAAATCGCCAATACTAGTACTTTTTGTTAGAGATCGGTTAAGTTTCTTCTGACTTTAGAGATGACCACTTCGTTAATTACGAATAAAGAGATAAGCAAATACCTGGCCTAAATCTAAGGTTTCTTCCTCTGGTGCAGTTGACAATTTCAGCACCTAGATCAGCCTGGCAGATTTAGATCGTTACACTACTTAAAGAATCTAAGTTATACATCTTACTCTGGCAGGAAGAAAGGAGTTAAAATGAGGAACATCTTAGCAAATACAGCAGAGAAGTATTTCCCTCGATATATATATATATATATATATATATATATATATATATATATATATATATATATATATATATATATATATATAGATAATCATGGAAATGTCTGATGTTAATTCAATTTTGTTTTCTCGACAATTTAATTGTATATAGCCCAGTTCTGTTCACTTCATTTTACAAACATCCTTGAGGTTAGTGTATAATTTCTCTGCAATGTCAATCTAACTTTGACATAATCTTAGAAAATTAATGGTAATGTGCACTAGTTATTTACAGAAGACAGTTTTTATTTCAACTATATATTAGGTATATGTTGCTAGAAGGTAAATATGTGAATTTGATTCATAACGTAATCATTTCCTAATGAATCAAGTTTTTGAATGAGGGATATAATCTCTTTTAAAAATATCCCTCAGATTTCACATGATTGGGCAGACATGATAGGATGAGCACTGAGCCCAAAAGATGACTGATTCTTTTATTATTTGCGTAACACACTATGGCAAGATAGGCCCACATACGTGAGCAAGTTTTAAATCTTTTGTACGTTCGTTGAATAAATGGGGGGTGGGGGGGGGGCACTACTCTTTTTCTGCGTGTTTGAATTCATCCCAAAACTGGAGTATAAATTCCTTTCTGTATGCGTCATATTACGCTGAGGTACTTGATGAAAAGAAAGCTTGTATAAGGACGCATGATCACTTATTAATTGTTTTAAAAGCTGGTCTGCCTTGTTTAACTGAAAAAGTGCATTTCTTCTAATAAGACCGTATGGACAAGTGTCTCACAATGGGCTGTAAAGAAATACCTGAAAAATAAAATGATCAATGTTACTAAACCAAGAGACAATTGGTAAAGCCTTAAACAATCACGGCTATATATTTGAAGCTTGTTTTCTGTACTATTATTACTCAGCACAGACACCAAATTGTATGATGTCAGGAGATAAAAAGTATTCCACATTCAGTCTTTTGAGTCTATGATTCATTTTTCATAGTGTTTTATCATCACTTGTGGAATACTTCTGATATAACTTGGATAGATGCAGAGACAATATCCCAGACACTTTCTAATCATTGCTTCCTCTGGACAGCTTGGTTGTTATGGTAATTGTCCACGCCACTCTTCTGAACATAACTCTTGTACAAAATCACACACAGAGTTTCCCTTGTCCGTTAGTCCAACGGTCTGTCACAATATATGTTTTTGCGTTTAGGTTAGTTTTCGAGCACTACAATGGGGTATCTGTGCTCCATGAACACATATCTAGTTTTCTTCTTTTTTTTTCTATTTTTTTTTTCTTCTTCTTTTTTTCTACCTAAATCTTTATATGCAATGTAAAAATCATGCGATACATCTTTATTTTGATATTACATAATTTAAACATTTTGTACTTTATCACGTTTTACATGATTAACAAATTACTGAAATATCTGAGCTAGTTTTCAAATCTCTCAGTGAATTGGTACGGTCTATACAAAGGATTTAATGCAAGTGGATTATACTGTATGATTCTGAAATGTTGACTGTTAAACTTTAACTTAATTGATAATTCAGTCTAGTGCACATATACAGTTCTATTTAATGCAAAATATGTAACTGATAGACTTCATGACTTGCATGAAGTTTATACGCAAGGCCAAAGTAATGGAATTTTCTTACTTCTTCTATGCAATACCTTTGAAATCCCAACATTGAAAATAGTTGAAAATTTGTATACAGGTAATGTGATGGATAAGGTGGCTCCTGTTTCTTCTTTGTTTGATGCATCATCTTTCCCTGACATTTCACCTCGTAAATTTTCAGAAATGAGTTCCAGATGTTGATGTACAAATGCAATGCATCATCAGGTCGGCGGAACACATTAGTGTCAAAATGTGTAACATGCAAAAAATTGGATTTTGTAAAAAAGTGACATAAGAAAAGAAGCTCTTCAAAAATTAGTAAAAGAGATTTGATTTTACCCCACAAAATTTTGAAAACTTTGTTTAGTTGGAATATTAAACTCTTATATATATATATATATATATATATATATATATATATATATATATATATATATATATATATATATATATATATATATGTGTGTGTGTGTGTGTGTGTGTGTGTGTGTGTGTGTGTGTGTGAAAGTTATATAAAAACAACTTTATATACTGTGGATTGACGAAGAAAATAATGTGATCAGAACGATATGAACTACTTTATTTGTTGCGTATTAATACAGAGAATAGTGACGCAAAAAAGGGTGTGTGGCTCTGCTTATTAAATACGGAATCACGTATACTTACCTAACACTGCCAGATTGGTTTACGTAAACTTAGCTCTTACTTCTTAACTAACATGTACACAATTCTTCTTTGTACCTTCTGCGTCACTTTGGGAGTGTCATATGCTACTAATAATTGTACGTCGTGCTGAGAATGGATGGACTAGAAATGGTAAATCGTGTTACTTTTTCTCCATAGACAAGGAAACTTGAATCCGTGTAAAGAAAGCCTGCGAGAAAATTGGCAGCCATCTTGCTACTTTGGCAACATTCACTGAAGATGCATTTGTATCGAGCTATTTGAAAAACATTGAAAATCATCTATCAGATGGAAAATACATATGGCTTGGCGGTTTTGATTTGTTCTCTGAAGGAAAATGGAAATGGGTAACTGATGAGACATGTTTATATACCCACTTGGCAAATGGAGGAGAAAATGGACAAGTTTAGAATCCAGAGAATGCTATGGGAATGGAACACTGCCTAGATTGGAGTAATGGATGGAATGACAACATATGTCATCACAAACACCATTGTTTATGTGAAAATGATCTTTGTGCTTAGCAAATGACACGAGTAAGCATCAACATGACAATCCTGTCTATTACAAAAACATGAACACAAAATAAATATAATGAAGAATCCGTGTGTTAACTTCACCACCGCATGCTGAGCAAAGTAATATCTCCATTTTTCATTATGAATAACATGCTGAAAAAAGTATTCCATCTGAATAATGCCATTCTATTTACAATCAACAACGATATTGTAGACATAGCAAATATAAATATTAAACCTGGTATAGACAGAGAGCACACTGCTCATAGCCTGGCATCAAAGTAAATATTTAGATAAACAGATAGGCACATAAATACCCATAGTGAAGAGAACCAGTAAATTATCTCTATTCTGTACTTTTATATCTCTATCTCTGGATTTTAACATGTATAAATGAACTGATATCTGATGAAAAGAAAAAACGATAAGTGAATCAAAAATTTGTTTTAATTGTATTCATGGACTTGATCCAACAAATAATTGTAATGCATTGTCGTATAGCAGTGGCGTAACTTCAAATTTTGGGCAACCTGCAAAAATTAACAAATCCCCTCCCTGCCCCCAATGTAAAAACTTGGGATTTTGAGTCCCTTCTCGAATGGGACCACCACCACCCGAAATGCAAGGGCCCCGGGGGCGGTAGTTACGCAACTGAGCTAGAGGCTAAGAGGCTATTTATATAATAATTATATATATATATATATATATATATATATATATATATATATATATATATATATATATATATATATATATATATTGTTCTGAACAAGGTATTCAGAGAGGAAATGTTTGTATTTTTATCTTTTCTTACTTTTCTTGTTTGTTTCTCTGTTATGAAAACCACTAAGCTGAGAGAAGCATTGTAAAAACCCATTATCTAAACAAAATAGTATAAAATAATAGACATGTGAAATCTACAAAGATAACCTTAATATGAGAACCTCCGAAAATGATGAGAGCAAATTAATTTAAAACATATAATAGTTTGTTTTTCGCTCCCTTTTTTTGTCCAATATCCAATAATAAAAAACAACATTTCAAGGTAAACAACCACCCGATTGTTCCATAATTATACTCCTTGACAGAATAAGTTGAGACGAATTTGGATTTTTATTTATTTCTGAAATGCAAACTTTATATATACTGTATTTTCCTATTTGTTGACACCTATCAAAGTGCACTTGACAATCCAGTTAAAAAAAAAAAAAAAGGTTTGACATTTACGTAAAAATGTATGTGTACATGTATATATGTATGTATATGTGCTGTTATGTATTTATTTATGGATCCCAAAATGAAAATTATCCTCCGTCTGGCTATATGTGCCTTTTTGTATGTATGCGTTTACGTAAGTATGCATGTATGCATGGATTGATGGATGCATGGATGGATGGATGGATGGGTATGTATGTCGTTCAGCGTATTCAGTTTTTCATTTCATGCCTTTAATTATATAGCTGTTAAAGATTGGACGGATGAAACTTGGTAAATGAATGTGTCTCTACATGAGGATGTCAGGTAGAAGAATCTATGTCATACCTTCAAGATCAAGGTCACATACAAAACTGGCATTACTGTATTTCCTCAACATGCCAGACGGAAAATAGACAGCACAGACTTTGTAGGTTCAGAGTTTTCCACGAACACATCATCAGCAGAAAGGTCCATATTCGTGGAATAAGTGCACGCCTTATCCACGTAGTATGAGTGACCCAATGATCCACGCGCTAAGGTCCGCGTTGGAGGAGATAAATAATCCATGCGCTGCTCTGACGATCCAGTGTCGATTTTAGCGACGTCGTTCTTTTTGCAGCAAAGTAGCACTAACTTTATTTCAACACCAATTATTTTCAAGAAATATTGTAACCTGTAACTGATTTTCTTTTAAAATTGTATGAATAAATAAAACTCGTTTACACATTTCTTCCTTATGATTGAGAATTGAGTGGCATTGTTTTTTAACTTTTAATGTGCGGTATGCAGTCAGTACTAGTTACTTTTACAGTCAAAAAGATTTACTCTGTTAAAGTTGTATTTATTTACCTTGAATGGATTGATTTGTATTTCCACTTGTGGACTCCCAGTTTTCTAACCAAGACTTGCAATCTTCTCATGTGTACCTCATTTTTCTGAAGACTGAAGGTTCGTGACTTTCTATGTCAAAAGGCTACAGGGAACTCTGTACTGGGATGACACTAACAGACGGAGATTAGTCTGCTTGTCTGACAGTCTGCCCTTTCCTTTCCGGGTTGTACATCCGATATTACTATACCGATTGAAATCAGAATTGCATATTGATTGCATCCAGAGATAAAGGTGTGTCGTTCAACAAGATATGGTGTGTCGTGCACCAAGAAGTGGTGTGTCATGTACCAAGACACGGTGTGTCGTGTACCAAGAAAGGGTTGTCATGACACATCTCTCAAGATATATTGATTGCATCCTGAGATGAAGGTGTGTCGTGCACCAAGACATAGTTGTTGTGACGTGCCTCCCAAGACATGTTGATTCCATCCTGAGATGAAGGTGTGTCGTGCACCAAGACATGGTTCTTTTTTGTGACTTGCCTCCCAAGACATGTCGATTGCATTCCGAGATGAAGGTGTGTCCTGCACAAAGAGATGGTTGTTGTGATGTATCTTCGAAGACATATCGACTGCATCCTGAGACGAAGCTGTGTCGTGCACCAAGACATGGTGTTTGTGACGTACCTCCCAAGATATATTGAAGAATAAAACTTGCTAAAATAAATAAATCTTTACTCTGTGAATCACAAATCGCCAGCCATACGAAACATCTTATTTTCCATTGATTGTCTACCGACAATGTCATTATGTTGTCTATTGTGACGACGCCACAAAGATACATGTAAGATTCATCAGATGCAGTGTGTGTGTGTGTGTGTCTGTCTGTCTGTGTGTGTGTGTGTGTGCGTGTGCGTGTGTGTGTGTGTGTGTGTGTGTGTGTGTGTGTAATAAAACCTCATTGACACAAACAACCATCACTTAAACGTTCGGCACTGTGGATAAAACTTGACTTCTTTGTTTCATGATAAATTAAATGGTGACCATGAAATTCTCTTTATGGAAAAGATGGTCTTCATATGAGAATTGAATATCAATGCAATGTTGAAAAAAACAATAAAAACTTAAACTTTGCAACATTCATCAGTGTCCAGATAACAATATTTCCATCAAAGATAACAATATTTCCGTCAAAAGAAACTGGTGCACATTTTTTTTTTCTTCAGCTCAACGATTCGAAGAAAACAGTTTGCTTGAGGGCATTTTCGTACAATTACTGTATCTTCTCCTGTTATATATTTCTGGTAAAATAATCTTCCTTTGCATACATCTATTTTGAATAATCTTTAAATAGGCTTTAAAACGATTCATTCAGAGAAAGTTATTGCAGTTCTAAGCAGAGCACTAACGCTTGTAATAAAAATAGGTCTCTGTGATCTAATAATTTATGAACTTAAGATCTTGTGACATTTTACATTATAGTTGTGTATTGGAGAGTAATGGCGGTAGAGTTATGTAACTTGATGAGGTGAGACATCTCTTTGAGTACATCCTTTTTTTTTTTTTTAGCTTACCAAGTCGTAAGGACAAGTGGGCTTATGGTATGATCCTTCGTCTGTCGTGTCATCGTCCGTCATCACTTTCATCTTCTTCTCCAAACTTGCTGGACAGAATTCAAACAATTTTCACAGGCGGCATCCTGATGTGAGTCTTTCTCAAGTGTTGTACAAATTATTCTGACCCGCCATCAAACATGATCACCTTTACTAAAAACAAAAAAGTAAATACTTCAAACAATTTATTCTTGAAAACTACTCAACAAAATATGACAAAACTTGACACAATGACTCGTGGCATATAGGGGTTTTAAATTTTAAAATTAATGCCAATCTGCTCTCCAATATGGACACCGTTAATAAAATTAGAAAAAGATTTAAACGACTTCTCCTTAAAAACCGCTAAACAGAATTCCTTCCATAGAAATTTCAGGTTTGTGAAAAATAGAAAAATTTTTAAACGACTTCTTCTCAGAGTTGAAGAAAAAGCATTTTGTCATACAGAACATTGAAGTTTATACAAACGATGTCGCTCTGACATCAAAATATGGTCGCCGTTGCTACAAACATATATTTTTAATTAAAATGACTTATTGTCAAAAAACTGCTCAACAGAATGTGACGAAATTTGAAAGAGAGCATCCTGGCTTAAAGGCCTTTCAATCAATTATTACTAATGGTGCCTGTTTACCATATAATTTGGCCGCTGTTACTCAAAACATAGCAACATTTCAAGGACGTTTAAAAAAAAAACACGCTAGACAGAACTTGTAAAAACTGACCGAAAACATTCTTGAATAAAGGGCTTTCACATTTTTACAAATGGTGATCCATTGATTCTGAGTCAGAACTGTAATCATGTTTGGGAATCATGAATCGGGTTGGTGGTTGATTCTGGGTGAATAATCAATTGTGATTCATGACCATAAGCATGACGTTTGTGATCACTCGGGAACGAGTGATTTTCGGAGGCGTGGGTGATATAACACACCTATAGTATGTGCTATTTGTAGTAACGTCATCGTTTATAGCTTTCTTAGATTTTAGTGCTAATTTGTTTGATTATGGGAAGACAGTGTTGTGAAGATATTTCTACAACCGAGTAATACTAAGAGCTGACGTCATAATGTGCAGTGTTCACGAGACTTTATGGTAGCATAGATTAGTTTCCTAAAATGGACCCTCCATAATTTCTTAACAAAAGGAATTCTCGGGATATTTTCACATATAAGTGTTTAGTAAATTGAGATAGGAATAATTCTTTGTATTAAGTGTTTGGGCCGTGTTCCGTGCTGCGTGGCGTGAAGTCTACGGCTTAGAAAAGCGTACTGATAAATCATACAAATGTGAAGAATGAAAAGCCATACAAGTGTTAAATTAGGGTGTCGTGAATGAATGTGTCATTAGTTGATTAGAGGAAAATTATTTATGATACTTGCGCGTTTAAGAACCCTTCAGTTGACAACGACTGTCGTCTTGAGGTCATTAGAAATAGCGGAAACATTGACTTCACGCCTGACTCACGCAGGTGTTGCTTCATTCGATCGGCAGTGTGACCCCTTGCGTGTTACAAGATTTTCTGGTGGTATCGGTGGTATAGTGGATAGTTGTGTGATAGTTTTTTTATTTGTTCGCTTGTTTATTTTTTTCAGTTGAAGTCAGGTTATCTTACATGGCAACTGGTGCGAAACGCGTACTCGTAATTGAAGTTCTCTACTAGTAACATATTATCAGAGTGATGTCTTTTATTGTATAAGAGAACTTATTGTTTTTATTTTCGTGTCTGTTTAAAGGTGAGCAGATATATATCTTTATGAGGCAATGCTCTTGTATTGTGTTACCAGTAGGATATAATTTTGGGGTGGAGTGGAGAATGTTTTGATCTTCCTAAAAGTGGGTCAGTGAAAGACGATTTTTCCCCCCAAAATCAGGCCAGTTGAACTGCATTTTCAGTTAGAAAAAAATTATTAAAAACCTCATAATCTCTCATGGGTAAATTAAAATTACAAAAATGGTTTTGTAATGAGTTCCTTTCCAGTCATGATTCATGAATTTAATATTTTAGAGTGCTGATTGACAAAAAAAGAATCTTCTGACAGACTGTTTCTAAATATTGCACACAGAGAGAGAGAGAGAGAGAGAGAGAGAGAGAGAGAGAGAGAGAGAGAGAGAGAGAGAGCTGTGCCCATACTCTTTTACTCTTGAATAGTAATCATTAGTAGGCAAAATAATAGCAATTGTTTTCACAACACGAAAATTCACGTAAGAGTGGGGAATCGTTGGGTCCCCGTGGCAGTTGAATAGTTGGGTTAAGGACGGCCATTGCTGTCAAACTCGTTGGATTAACAAAGTCGCACGGATAATTCAGATACCTACCTGCACTATTGTTGCTATATATATTTGTATAATTATTTTATTTGATCGCGATGGCATATGCCTCCTTTTTTTTCTTGGTAAATTGTTTCCGATTAATCAAGTGCAATATTAACTTGCGTAAGCATTGGTCAGAAGTCGTTTGTTTCATGCTTTGAGCAAGATTTATGAAAATTAGGATTGGTTTGTGTGTTTTTGGAGAAACAGTTATAAATAACGTCATAAATTGTTAAAGAACTGGTTAGTGTCAATCGCTTAGCGAGCTTTGGCGTAAGATTTTGCCTTTGGAGTTAGCTGTAAGGGTAAAATGTTAAATTTTAAATTGTTGTTGTTTAGATGTTGGTGAATGGGATTATGACGCTGTCGCACTTGTGTTATCGTAGTGATGCAGATATGAGGATGCAATGTCAGCTAGCATTGTCTGATGACAACAATGAATTTGTCGCTGTTTAGTATGGTGCTGAGAAGCTTGTGCTTTAGTTTCATTTGAAAACCGTTGGGTACCAACACAGCATCGGTGATTGTCTACTATGGTTTTCATCATGCACAGATTGAAGAATTAGCTTGCGAAAGTCAGTGTTTATTGGTGAATCGCTGAAAGACTGCTCTTATTACAGGAAAATGAATTAGCAACATTGATAGACAGACAATCGCAATGACATCATTAGAACTGGTTTGTTGATGCGATGGAAGAGGTAATACTGCATATCCTTAATTATTTGTACTCATTTGTTTGATAGTGTTCGAACTGTGCTCTGTGGCTTAAGGCTTCTGGGTTCCGCCGCAGAATAACCGAATCCATTTGTGATTCGGCTTGGATAACTGCGAGCGTGTGAGGCTCTCTTTTGGAAATACCTCCCGAAGTGACATATAGTATTAAGAGTGTTGATGGTACTGATGCTGGTAGGAAGGGGTCAACTTCCTGAGGAAGTTTCTTAGCTGTCATGGTAACGTGCGTTTATATATGTGATCTGTAGTGTAACCTTACATTATCTGAAGCCAACAAAGTGTTTTGCGTGCTGTTTTATGTGGGAACCCCGGGTTTCTTTGTCGCCATGTTGGGTCAACTCGTGGCTGCTATAATGGATGTGATGCTGGAGACTTGTCAACAGTAGGAAGTTGTCACTGTGCGACGGTTTATGTGAAAACTGTCGGGCAGTCAATAAGAATCGATATAACTCTACCTGCAATTTCTTCGACATGGTAACAGGATGCCTGCGTGTTTGACCAGTCGTTGGTGGTGTGCTCGGTGTACGAGAAATATTCGATGCATAGGAGTTGTAGCAGCAGCGATAAGCTGTCATTTTGCTTTAGTTTTCTTAGGCGATTGTTGATGAGCTAGTAAGAGACTGGAGTTACTCAGTGGCTATAGTCGTATTTAATTGAGCTTGCTTGAGAAGATCCTGATACATTTGAATGGACTTGCAACCTGTTATTAGTACACGAACGTTTGCAGCTGTGAGAGCCCAATCAATGCAGTGTCATGTTTGTTTGAACTAAGTTTCTTGTTGTTTTTTTTTATATCATTTTTATTCTTAAGCAATGAGTGATTATGCTTTACCGTTAGTTTGATGGAGAGTGGCGAATCTAGGGGATCAGATTATTTTGATTTTGAGTCAGAGCTGTAATCATGTTTTGGGAATCATGAATCGTGTTGGTGGTTTATTCCGGGTGAATGATCACTCGTGATTCATGACCACAAGTATGACGTTTGTGATCACTCAGAGACGGGTGATTTTGTAAGACCTGGGTAATGTAACAAACCTAAGGCATGTGTTATTTGATTTTAGTGATTATTTTTATATGACATAATTTGAATGTCACAATTATATCAAGTTTTACACGTAAATGTGATTACTCAAATTTCTGAATAGTTTGTAATCTTTGTGTATAAAAAAAAAAACACTTAATGCAAATTCCGTTTTACTAAATAATTTTAAAATGTTGACTGTAAAACTTTAAGCTAATTGACAATCCAGTCTAGAGTCTACAACGCACCTGTTCAGTTCAGTTCAGTACAAAATGTTTAGCTGGTAGACTTTATTACATTTGAATGATGGCTATATGCAAAAGCAACGTGATGGAATGTTTTTACTTCTTCCATGCAATACCTTTGGAATCCCCAACATGTAAAATATGTTGAAAATTTGTATACAGGTAATATGATAAATAAGAAAGATCCTCGTTTGTTCTTTGTTTGATGCATCATTTTTCCCTGACATTTCACCTCGTAGTTTTCCAGAAATAAGTTTCATCCGCATATGTACAAGTGCAACTAGATCCATCAAATTGGCAAAAGAAAGGATTTTTAAGTAATATAATAAAAAAAATCTTCAAACCTTTGGAAGACAGATTTGATTTAAGTAAAAACCTTTAGACAACTTTTTAGGTTGGAATACTAAATAAATTTCACACACACACACACACACACACACACACACACACACACATACATACATATATATATATATATATATATATAAATTAACGTAGATCTTACTTATATATATATATATATATATATATATATATTAACGTAGATCTTACTTCTTGTCCAAAATTTTCAAAATTCTTCTTTGTATTTTCTGCATGAGGTTGCAAGTATCATATGCCGTTAATAGGTGTACGATATGCTGAGAATGTCACACTGGAAGGGTTAAAAACGTAGATTTGTGTTACTATTTTCCTGTCAGATAACTAA
The DNA here is from genome assembly GCA_029931535.1 of Margaritifera margaritifera. Taxonomy (NCBI): domain Eukaryota; kingdom Metazoa; phylum Mollusca; class Bivalvia; order Unionida; family Margaritiferidae; genus Margaritifera; species Margaritifera margaritifera. The sequence continues at coordinate 4,318,968 of JAQPZY010001695.1, forward strand.
CAAATTTAAAAATTAAAGGATAACCTCTTTTAAAATAATAATATTATTAAGGGTTTTTTCTTCTGAAATCTAAAATATTTATCGGGAAAATAATTTTCTTAGTACTAATGTTTTATGTTACTTATACCTAAATGACTTTTAAGTATTTTTTGCAACATTCTATTTCTGCAAGGAACTGATCTAAACTTGACCCCATACTCCAAACATCTTCACCCCATACTCTAAATACTTTAAAAATCTTCATTCCATATTCTAAATACTCCAAATATATTCACCCCATATTCTAAATACTCTAAACATCTTCACCCCATACTCTAAATACTCCAAAAATATTCACCCCATATTCTAAATACTCCAAAAATATTCACCCCATATTCTAAATACTCTAAACATCTTCACCCCATATTCTAACTACTCCAATCATCTTCACACCATACTCCAAATATCTTCAGCCCATTCTCTAAATACTCTAAACATCTTCGCCCCATATTCTAAATACTCTAAACATCTTCAGCCCATTCTCTAAATACTCGAAACATCTTAACCCCATATCCTAAATACTCTAAACATCTTCATCCCATATTATAAATACTCTAAACATCTTCATCCAATATTCTAAATCCTCCAAACATCTTTACCCCATTCTCCAAATATCTTCAGCCCATTCTCTAAATACTCTAAACATCTTCACCCCATATTCTAAATACTCTAAACATCTTCACATCATACTCCAAATATCTTCACCCCATTCTCTAAATACTCTAAACATCTTCACCCCATATTCTAAATACTCCAAATATCTTCTCCCCATACTCTAAACATCTTCACCCCATACTCCAAACATCTTCACCCCATATTCTAAATACTCTAAATATTTTCACTCAATATTCTGAATACTCCAAATATCTTCACCCCATACTCCAAATATCTTCGATCCATATTCTAAATACTCCAAACATCTTCACCCCATATTCGAAATACTCCAAACATCTTCAAGCCATACTCCAAACATCTTCACGCCATATTCTAAATACTCCAAACATCTTCACGCCATATTCTAAATACTCCAAACATCTTCACGCCATATTCGAAATACTCCAAACATCTTCAAGCCATACTCCAAACATCTTCACGCCATATTCTAAATACTCCAAACATCTTCACCCCATATTCGAAATACTCCAAACATCTTCAAGCCATACTCCAAACATCTTCACGCCATATTCTAAATACTCCAAACATCTTCACGCCATATTCTAAATACTCCAAACATCTTCACGCCATATTCTAAATACTCCAAACATCTTCACGCCATATTCTAAATACTCCAAACATCTTCACGCCATATTCTAAATACTCCAAACATCTTCACGCCATATTCTAAATACTCTAAACATCATCACCTCATACTCCAAACATCTTCACGCCATATTCTAAATACTCTAAACATCTTCACGCCATATTCTAAATACTCTAAACATCTTCACGCCATATTCTAAATACTCCAAACATCTTCACCCCATATTCTAAATACTCCAAACATCTTCACCCCATATTCTAAATACTCTAAACATCTTCACGCCATATTCTAAATACTCCAAACATCTTCACGCCATATTCTAAATACTCTAAACATCTTCACGCCATATTCTAAATACTCTAAACATCTTCACCCCATATTCTAAATACTCTAAACATCTTCACCCCATATTCTAAATACTCCAAACATCTTCACGCCATATTCTAAATACTCTAAACATCTTCACGCCATATTCTAAATACTCCAAACATCTTCACCCCATATTCTAAATACTCCAAACATCTTCACGCCATATTCTAAATACTCTAAACATCTTCACCCCATACTCCAAATATCTTCACCCCATATTCTAAATACTCCAAACATCTTCACCCCATATTCGAAATACTCTAAACATCATCACCTCATACTCCAAACATCTTCACCCCATATTCTAAATACTCTAAACATCTTCACCCAGTACTCCAAATATCTTCACCCCATATTCTAAATACTCTAAACATCTTCACCCCATATTCTAAATACTCTAAACATCATCACCCCATACTCCAAATATCTTCACCCCATATTCTAAATACTCTAAACATCTTCACCCCATATTCTAAATACTCTAAACATCTTCACTTCATACTCCAAACATCTTCACCCCATATTCTAATACTCTAAATGTCTTCACCCAATATTCTAAATACTCTAAACATCTTCACCTCATACTCCAAACATCTTCACCCCATATTCTAAATACTCTAAACATCTTCACCTCATACTCCAAACATCTTCACCCCATACTCCAAATATCTTCACCCCATACTCCAAATATCTTCACCCCATACTCCAAACATCTTCACCCCATATTCTAAATACTCGCAACATCTTCACCCCATATTCTAAATAATCTAAACATCTTCACTCCATATTCTAAATACTCCAAATATCTTCACCCCATACTCCAAACATCTTCACCCCATTCTCTAAATACTCTAAACATCTTCACCTCATATTCTAAATACTCTAAACATCTTCACTACATATTCTAAATACTCCAAATATCTTCACCCCATATTCCAAACATCTTCACCGCATTCTCTAAATACACTTAACATCTTCTCCCCATACTCGAATACTCTAAACATCTTCACCCCATATTCTAAATACTCCAAATATCTTCACCCCATGCTCAAGTACACTTTTCTGCACAAATGGTTAAATAAAAAGATCTAATTACATAGAGAAAAATAACAGATGTCATGCTTTGCAAGCGAAAGGAAGAAGTATTATTTACACAAAGAGATAGTTGATATTTGAGAAAAAAAGACAAATATTTGAAATATAATCTCAAAACTAAAGCATAAATCAAAATGATCATCTAATTTTTTACAAAAAGTTTTCTAATTTATTTTTATTCAAGCCGATAATTACTTCTGTATATTTTCTTTGTTTGGGGATCATTTTAGGATTAGTACAGCTATAAATAGTATTACAATAGTTACATGTATAGACATATTGTGTAACAACTCAAAATAATGTTAAGAAAAATAAATATGACCTCTATATTCTTTTGCTTAAGAAAATCATTTACTTTTCCCCCCAAATCTTGTATAAATATACATTTGAAAAATAGATGCAGTAAAGTTTCTTTTGTCATATTTCAAAATTCACACAATGAGAAGGTTTGCATTTTTAAGAGAAAGGTATTAATTGTTGATATTCGCATGATTTATCTAAACTGAAATTCTCTCAGTTTAGTGTCTAGTGTATATTTGAAAGGTTTAGTGTCTGGTGTACATTTGAAAGGTTGAGTGTCTGGTGTACATTTGGAAGGTTTAGTGTCTAGTGTATATTTGAAAGGTTTAGTGTCTGGTGTATATTTGAAGGGTTTGGTGTCTGGTGTATATTTGAAAGGTTTAGTGTCTGGTGTACATTTGGAAGGTTTAGTGTCTAGTGTATATTTGAAAGGTTTAGTGTCTGGTGTACATTTGAAAGGTTTAGTGTCTGGTGTACATTTGAAAGGTTTAGTGTCTAGTGTATATTTGAAAGGTTTAGTGTCTGGTGTACATTTGGAAGGTTTAGTGTCTAGTGTATATTTGAAAGGTTTAGTGTCTGGTGTACATTTGAAAGGTTTAGTGTCTGGTGTACATTTGAAAGGTTTAGTGTCTGGTGAATATTTGAAAGGTTTAGTGTCTAGTGTACATTTGAAACGTTTAGTGTCTGGTGTACATTTGAAAACATAAAGGTTAAACTGTTTTTAAAGGAAACTTCTACAAATATCTATTGCAGTTTTTTAAAATATCATTCTGCTTTCTCTTTGTATTATGTATTAATTCTTCATTTAAAAAAATAAAAAATAAACGGAAAAAATACTCTGGCACACTTTAAGTCGTGATTATTTTGGAAAGGTTTAGTGTCTGGTTTACATTTGGAAGGTTTAGTGTCTAGTGTATATTTGAAAGGTTAAGTGTCTGATGTATATTTGAAAGGTTTAGTGTCTGGTGTACATTTGGAAGGTTTAGTGTCTAGTGTATATTTGAAAGGTTTAGTGTCTTGTGTATATTTGAAGGGTTTAGTGTCTGGTGTACATTTGAAAGCACAAAGGTTAAACTGTTTTTATAGGAACCTTCTACAAATATCTATTGCAGATTTTTAAAAATATGTTTCTGGTTTCTCTTTGTATTATGTATAAATTCTTCATTTAAAAAAATAAAAAATAAACGGAAAATATACTCTGGCACACTTTAAGTCGTGATTATTTTGGAAAGTCAGATCGTATATTTATTGTACAAGATTTGTCTCTTTTTTCAGAAATTCATGGAGAATTGCCAAGTCATAATCTTTATACATGCTTCAAACCGAACACTCATTTATATTTAAATATATATATATATATATATATATATATATATATATATATATATATATATATATATATATATATATATCCTGATGCCTAGAATACCATGAGAAAAACAAAACGAAAATCCTTTGCAAACTCTCTTTTGATTGAGTAAGATTTAGTTTGGAAAAAAGTGGAGTCACCTTCTAAAGCAAGGGAGATCATTCTGGTGACTGTTTCAATAAAATGCAGAAAGTTGTATAATTTCTCACCTAACTGATAAACTCCATGATATCAGATTATACTGTTATGGTGCCGACTTGATTATACAATGTTTGTATGCGGAGGAAGTCATCATACAATTTTTAAAAAAATGATTTTGTTCGAATTCAAAATTCAATTTTTTTTTTAAATATTGGAGGATATTACAATAATTTGATGAAAACAATATTGTGATATTAAAATAATTTGAAACATTTGTTTGATCCTGGGCCAAGTTATAGTAATCTTCAATTTTGGCAGTAGCGTACTAAGAAGGGGGGGGGGACGGGGCGGTTGCCCCGGGCGCCAGAGGTCTTGGGGCGCAAAACAGCTGATAAAAATTAGGGCCTTGTATTCCGGCCCTTTGGGCAATAATAGTCACCCCGGGCACCATTTACCCTTAGTACGCCACTGAATTTGGGTGAGATTAAATTATTGTGACGACAGCTAATTAGTCTTAAATTATTGTGACGACAGCTAATTAATCTTAAATTATTGTGACGACAGCTAATTAGTATTATCTAAGGAGTGAACTGCACATATTTGCCTTATTTTCTCGTCATGTGAAGCATACATTATCATCGGAGAGACTACCAAATTCAGACTCTAAAACTTTGACCAAAATAAGTGGGGAGAAAATCTTAACCCCTGAAGCTAATTAAGAAATTCTGTATTAATTGCATATAACTTGGTTCGTCTTTCAGTAAAGAAGAAAAATTCTTCCTCTCCCTAAAGGCAACAGAAGTATTTAAATTGTATATCTTTCAGATTTCACGTGGTCAAGGATGATGTCAGTTGTTTTGTTTTTTACATGTTACCATCCTCTGTGATATATAAATAGTTCTTATAATCTTTTTTAAAAATTTGTTCTTCTACAGCTGCAATACGGTATTTCAGCAAGAAAAAAAAAAAAAACAATAAAGAAGACAAAATTAAAAATCGGCCTAAAAACGGGTAAACTACATATCTATATTATGCTGTCATCAGCCCAACAAAGTTGTGTAAAAAAAAATTCAAACAAGTTATTTATCGTGCCTATCACGCAGAGGACCAGTGTGATTTGCCCTAATTCCAGGATGGGAACAAATTACTGACGCAATGCGCGGCGAAAAATCAACGCTATCATCAAAATGTGCAAAAGACTTAAAATAAAGTAATTATATATATATATATATATATATATATATATATATATATATATATATATATATATATATATATATATATATATATAATTACTTCATTTTCAGTCATTATTCTTTACTCAGACAAAATGTTGGAAGATAAATACATTTCAAAGTTTGGTGTGTAACATGTACTAATGCTAACTAATTTAAGCTGGAAGTTTAAGGCATGACTGGCATTGGATGGACATATATGTTTCATATTGTAGTGGTCCAGGAGTTAAAGCGGTAAGTTTATTAATACAATGAATACATAAGAGATCTCAATGATCTAAATAACATTTCCTTCATCAATATCAATCTGGTTTAATTAATTATTTATTAAATTACTGTTCAACTAAATGTTCTCCCCACCCCCATTTCCAGATCTGTTCTTTTTGGTTATCACACAATAACTTTAGTTTTGGACCATGTACCTTGACATAACTTTTCTATAATAAATTACTTGCCCTTGAAAAAGAGAAAACGACCTACTGATATAGGGCTCAACATTTCAAATGTCCAGGCCAAGAGAAGGAAGATGCTTTTTGCATTGACTTTGCTGATTTTTTTTAAAAGCACAGTGCATAGGAATAAAATAATGTGTATGCTTCGTGTTCTTGTTTCATAATGTTACGAGTTAATAATCATTTTCATAAAACTTTAAGAAGTGATTCAGTCAAGCCTTGGATCATGAACAGGATATTTATTTGTATAATGTGTTTTCTCCTTTGAATTTAAAAAGATATATAAATATAAATAAGAGAAGAAACTATAGGAAAGGAAGGCACATTACACAAGCCCATCTATAGAGTTTAATAATAATAATAATAATAATAATATTTAATAATAATAATAATAATAATAATAATAATAATATTCAGATGCTCTCAAGTATTTCCCAAGGGAACTACATATATATCTCGATCCCGTCTCTCCCGATATCGTCGCAAGCCACGGGCGATAATCCGCTAGGCACCTTTATCACCCGTGGCTGCCTCTGCTGAGATTTCCTCGTTTTGAATAAGTGTGCATAAACAAAAATACGTCATCAACAACATCATGTAACAATCGCCTCCACATCAATGAAAGTGCCCGTTTTATTGATCGATAAGTGACTGTCCTTGGAAAAGGAACTTAATTGGCTCCATTCAAACAGCGTGAAAGGCCATGTTAGCTCACAATGGCGAGAAAAATTTATTCGCGCTGGCAGTGATTGGTTAAGCAGGTTTATGCATATTCATGAGAAATATCGACTATATTTTTTGTTCTATTAAAGTAAAACTAAATTAAGTCATTGTCAGGGACATTTATAATTCAAATTGTTTGCAATTTAGGCCACTCGTGCTACATAAAAAAGCGCTGGCTTGGTTTTGTAGTATATATAGGATAAGAAAAAATTACAACGGTACGATTTCTTTTATTCCTTTTCGAAGAAATATGAGCCTAAGAAGTATATGAACTTGATAAATCTTGTCTTCCACTACATTTTCAACTGTACATCAATCGTATTGCCTGAAATACATAGTTTCTTCATCATAAGTTACTCATGGTTAAAGAATTCTGATACATTTTTAAAAAAATTAATTGACAAGGAATGAATGTGGGCGAATGTTCCTCGTTGTATACAAATTTAAATTTAAATGTTTCTCTTCCTAGCAATATTTAAAGCAATGTAACATATTCTTTTTTAATATTGCACAATCATATGGGTTATTTTCAGATTTTCCAACTGTGGATTAAATTACATAACTTTCATTAGTGATTTTGTATTCTTGCAAGTTTAAATACTTGATGGATAGAGAGATGGAGAGATGGACATATAAAAGGTTTGGAACTGTTCTTATACTGTTTTGTGTTAGTTAAAATTCAAAGATCTAATGCTTTGTTTTTTTTTGTTTTTTTTTTGGTAAAATACTTTCAGCCTTTTTCAAGACAACCCCACTCCTAAATGTACAGATTATGTTATAGGTAAGGACAAACAAGAAATAGATGGGGTTCACACATACCATATCTTTTATTGTTATAAAGCCAATTGATTCTATTTCCTCAATGATAATCAAGATATTATTAGACACATAATAAATTGTAAATGATAAATTGCTACATGATGATAATCATATTTCTGTATTAGGTAAGTGAAGAGGTTTAATATACTTTGTTTTCTTTCTATTTCCTTGATAAACCGATCTGGCTACAGTATGTACGCCATAAATCAGCGTTATGGGGGTGTGAACTAAACTAATTTAGTAACAAACTGTTTTAATTATTTTGGAATATATTTAATCAGCTAATGAAATAAGTCCAGCTATTGTATTTGTTTTCTGACCAACTGCATAAATTAAATGTATACTGTGGACCACTAGGGACACTTTTTTCTAATAATTAAGATTATTGTCCACGAATTACTGGAAACATTTTACAACCAGCTTCAGGTGTTCAAAAGAGCGTGTGTTCTGTAGAACTAATATAATTCTTTGTAAAAGAAGAACTAGTTAAGCCGTCCAGTTGTATGTAGTCCATTCACAAATAAGCATTTATCAATCCATCTCACTGGCGTAGCAACCTTCCAAGCGACCCCGCAGTAGTTGGGGGGGGGGGGGGCGGGGGGGGGGGCGAAATTCCCTTCAAACAACTTTTTTATTAAGGGCGGAGGGGGTGGCGGGCTAGAATTTCTTGCTTCGCCACTGATCCATCCGTCTGTTTCTATTTGTCTGTCTTATTTTCTCTCGATTATACAATCAGTTCGTGTGTGTGTGTGTGTGTGTGTGTGTGTGTGTGTGTGCTATTAGGTGTGTTGATTAAACTCTGGGTATTATATATATAAATAGACTACGTAAACAATCTGACGCCTTTTTAAAAACAAATTATCAGAAATTCTTCTTGATGGATTTGTAAACCAAAATGTGGTTTGATAACTTGAATATCAAAATTTATTTTGATCTCCGGCAAATCCAAATAAATTCCCTATTGCAGTTCACAGAGGTGTTTGTTTAGATCTCAGATTGCAATTCGGCTAAGGCTCTATAAATATACTGTAAGGGACTGACTCGAGTGGAGGGGAGGCGGAAGGGGATTCCATATTCCACCACCCACTACCCCCCGAAAATTAAATTTTTCGGTCTCTAACACGCCAGGAGTCTGACAGAACCTCATTACCGAGCAAATAAACAATGTCGAACACCTGCGTCAGGCTGGCTTGAGGTCTCTGTGTAACCCCTCTTTCCAAGTACCTCACGACAACAGTCGTTGTCAATTGAAGGGTTCGTAAACGCGCAAAATCACACACAAGTTTCCTCTAATCAAACTAATGACCGCGTATTCGCGAGATCTAATTTCACACTTGCATCGTTGTTCTTACTTCACATTCATGTCATTTATCAATACGCTTATCAAAGCCTACGATCGGTATTTCATGCCACGTACTACAAAACACGACCCAAACGCCTAATACACAGAATTATACCTATCTCAAATTACTAACACTTAAATAGTGAGAATATCCTGAGAATCCCTTATATTAAGAAATGATGGGCCAATTTACGGAACTAATCCGAGTTACCATAAAGTTTCGTGAATACTGTACATTATGATGTCTGTTCCTGTTAATTGGCTAATTACTCGGAGAGGGTAGAGGGGTTGGGGTATATCTGCGTAAAAATGTCATGCTATGATGCTGTGGATGCAATATCCTTCATCGTGCTGAACACACGGATGTGGAAGGTTTATATTCCAGTGGTTAAGCGGTTATTTACTTTCGGTCACAAAAGTTCCCCTAGGAACAAGTCAGCGTAACAGCGTAACAAACTTCCATCTGCTGCAATCGAACCCTATTCCATTCTCATCAAATCAGGTGAATAGTGTAATCCCTAAGCATTATGAAATATAATGTTAAATATATAAATACTTTAGGTTCTTGTACCACACCTAATTCACGGGAATATCTTTTGTAGAATGTTGTGTAATAAAGAAATGTTGAGTTTTATGTAATAACGAAATGTGGAGTTTTATGTAATAAAGAAATATAGAGTTTTAGGTAATAAAGAAATGTGAAGTTTTATGCAATAAAGAAATATTGAGTTTTACGTAATAAAGAAATATGGAGTTGTATGCAATAAAGAAATATGGAGTTGTATGCAATAAAGAAATGTGGAGTTGTATGCAATAAAGAAATGTGAAGTTGTATGTAATAAAGAAGTATACAGTTTTATGTAATAAAGAAATGTGGAGTTTTTAGGTATCATGTACTTTGCTTATTAAATAATGTGTATTTATTATCATTATTCGCCATTTTGTTAGATCACCAGTCCAGTGAATACCACCTCCTTGGTGAGAACCGAAAAAAACATAATAAATGTTTTGCGACATGATTACAAATTACTGAGTCCAGTACATTCGGAATTCTAAATCAAGTGCCACCACCTGAACTGTGTGACGGAACTGGATTCAGCAGTATGCGGTCAAACTAACGCAAATTTTAATTACAGAAACTCGAAATTCTGAGGTGATAATTCCGCATATTCGGCGATAGCGAGAGAGAAATGGAGATTAGAGCTGTTTGCGTCTAGTATCTTTTATCGCAAAATATGTATCATGATCGGGTATTCGAAGAGCGATTCACGCTTTCGAGGCTAGCATACGCGATCTAGAGAGAACTCGTGTGACTAAAGCCAACTTCGACTTGCTGTCTCGAGATTGCGTATTCGAGCTTCAAGAACGCGCATTCCTATTTTTTTTTCCAATACGTTATCGTGTAATTTTAACGACTATTTGTATTGGCTCACTCAAGGGCGTGTGTTCGAGCTTTGAGAACGCGCATTTATTGTGTATAGAATATATGATCATGTGATTCAGAAGTCTTTTCCTATTGACTCTCTCGAGATCGCGTATTCGAGCTTTGAATTAGCTTATTCGAGCTGCAAGATTGCGAAACTTTTCATGTTATAGCCCTTTTGGCCTACGAGGACGTTCAATCGCTCGAAAAGGGATTATTGAAAACTCCATTGCACGTAATGGAGAGCTCGATTAAGTAAATTACAGATGTGATTGAAAAGTATCTTCTGATTGGCTGTCTCAAGTTAGGGTAATAGCCCTTATGGCTTGCCATAGACTAGGGATGTTAGCGTCATATTAACTTGGAACTGACCAATCAAATTCGACGGATTTTTTCTGTAGTGTGACAAACATGCATACATAGAGATAGTGACATGGATACAGATAACGATAGCTAATTAAAGGTAGGTAAACCGGTAACTGTGTAGTAGTAGTAATGCTGTTTTTAATGAGGGTAGCTCAATTAGAGTACAACATGATCTACTTACTAAATATTCATCTACATACTAACAATATATATGTATGTGTATGGAAAAAAGTTCACACTATTGAACAAAGTAACAATTAAATGTTATGTCTCTACATTACTCTGAAATATCAACCATTTTTAACACACTTAAAACACCGATGTGAATGCACAAAGGCAAAACTGTTGATAAAGAAACAGGAATTTTACAACAATATAATGACTTGTAGAAATCGTTCAAAATCAAGCTTCAAATATTGTAGATATTTTTCCTTACAACTTTCAACAGAAGTGGCTGATGTGACTGATGAAGTCAAAAAATGTAACATCCTTACTACATGTAACATCCTTACTACAGCTAAATTGTTCAGCATTGGGTTTTGCAAGTTTAATGGGGCCATGTGAGGTTGACCGTAAACCCAAGGGCCCACGATTTTCATCAAATAGTTCTTTTTGTAACCTGACATTAAATTTATACATTTGTGTGTACACCTTTTGAAAGTGTATTCTGTCATTTATTAGTAGGGAAGTAGGTATGCATATCTTTTCGCTGTATGTAACCTTAAAAACACACACAAGAAAAGATATTATCGATATCCGAATAACATGACAAATATTTATCTGAAAAAATTACCACCTTTATAAAATAGACAATTTTCTTACATAGATGTATTCTTACGCACTTGCTTTGACAATGGAAAAAATGACCAGTAATATTACCCATAGGGAAAAACCAGCAATGTTGTTGAAATGTACTTAAAGACCCGTTTGTAACGCTACTCGAACCAATGATTCATGAGCTGATTGGGTATGAAAACATAGATCTGAAGTCAATTTAGAGGCATAAATTATCATTGATCATGTCTGGATCAGCATGAAGGACAGTGCCAGGGAAAGTTGATCTCTGCATATTCGTCAAGTTATTGGATATTCATTCATAAAATCGGATTATTACACGACAACGTCGATATGACGTTATTTGGCGGCAGTAGTAATGCAACTGTGGGGGTAAGAAAACACTATTGGCATTTTCTATGATCACTCGTCCTCGACCTGGTAAAATGCCAATAGTGTTTTGACCCCGCCCACATTTGCATTACTACCTACAGTTATAATTTGCTTTTTTGCCAGCTTCGCGGAAATATTTGGCACAGGAGTTACCTCTCCTTGCTTGCTGAAATATTTGAAACAGGCGTACATGAGCTACCTCCCTTGCTGGCGTACATGAGTTACTTCCCTTTACTGTAATCTATTTTTAGTAACAGTCAAATATGCAAATTTGCTTGTCAATGTAATATAGTATGATATATATATATATATATATATATATATATATATATATATATATATATATACCAAGTGAATTATATGTATAGATAGATGTAGAAAGGCAGGTATCTCATAAAGTCGACCAATCTTGTCTTGATATTCATGCTTTGATGATGCAGTCAGAGGCACAGTGATATAAATTAATGACCTATGATAATGACAACCTAGCTTCCGATGTGAACACGACTAACTCAAGTTGTCAGGAACCTAGGTTACAAACCCTCGAAGCCGTTCACACAAGCGACCGGGTGCAAGGGTAATGCGATTTCCAAATGTTCCTTAGCTGCTGATGAACTAAAATATTCAACACGGCTAGCACTCAGTCCGAGACAGGGCTTCCATAAGTTGCTTATGGCCAGTAAACAAGCAGGAAACTTTGGTACAGAGGTTGGTAATGAAATTACTGAAATATATCATCTGCTTCAGCAAAGTTTACTTAAGTAATGCCGATTACAGAGTTTTTTTTACAATGATTTGATATAGTCATGTCGCAAACTTTTCTCTTTGATTCCATCTTGGCTCAAGGAAGCAGTAGTAATTTTACTGTCAGGAATATGGAATTCATTTCATAATGTTACAACCAGCAACAACAAGTTCAGATATCTTACTTCTGCTAGTGATGCATGAACATAGGAGGGTATTTATCAACGCTGTTTTCAAATATTTCTAGGATAGTGCCAGACATAGTCAGACGAATTGCTCCACTCGTCAGAAGCGCTTCGGGACCGCCAGCGCTGCAGCTGCCTGTTGGAGCCCATCAAAGAAATCCCGCCAGCAAAAGAAGCTGAGCATGTGATGACTAGTAGAGCCAAAAAATTATTTGTCCAAGCGTTGCCAAGAAATTATAAATGAACACGATATGAGATTGGCGCCAAAATAATTACCTAACCTGTGAAATATTATGGCGGGCGCTGGTCTAAAGAGAATATTAGTGTAACGAGGATTTATAAACGCGCTGTCTAGATTTACCCAAGAGTTTTTAAATCTCTTTGATGAAGCTCTAATTGACGAATCAACAACTGAGTACGAATATGTTGAATATTTGGACAAGGACTCACATGAAATGAACAAACCTGGAACAAGAATTGTTGATACGCGAGATGAAAACGTTTACATGTTGCCTCATAAAGCTTTTCTTGAAGTCAGAGGTTATTTGCAGACAACTGCTGCTCAGCCTGCCAATTTTGCTGCTGGTGCACAGATAGCGCTAACAAACAATGGCTGGAGTCTGTTAAAGACTGCGCGATATAAACTTAATAATCAGACAGTTGTGGACAGCTGTCAGCATCATCATGAATTTGATTTCGATGAGCGATGACCACAGTAGAAGTTCATTTCTGGTACAAGGATACGAGCAATGCAGCAGATAGCAAAAAGCATAGGCAAGGTATTGCAGTTCTGATGCTGTTTCTGCTATGCCTGGACCAACTGCAGCTGAAATTCGTACGGTCATTCGCAATGTTTTTATAGATCCAGAAATTCCTGATTATAATCTTGGCTTTGCAACTTGGGGCGCTATTACAGACGGCCACAATGAAGTGTGCATGATGTTGCCACTAAGCTCCATTTTTGGTTTTTGCCGAGACATTGATACAGCGTTTAGAGGCGTCAAGCACACGCTAGTTTTGAAGAGAGCCGATCCTACTGCGTACATGCACCATAAAGCTGGTGGTGCTGACGGACAATTTTATTTGTTTTACAAAATTATCGCTGTGGATGCCAAAGATAACGCCTTCTATTTGTCACGCGCGAGAACTGAATAATATTTTGTCCAGGTTTAGCAAGAAATTGTATTTTGAGCAAATGCGCGTCTACAAAAGTGTTACGTATTTACCAGCGCAATTATCTGCGAACTGGAGAATAGCTACATTTCCAGGCAGTGAACTTCCAAGACACATATTTATAGCTCTTCAAACCACATCACGAGATGCTGACCAAGAGACAAGTAGCCAGGTATTTGACAAAATGGGACTGACTCGCATTGCTGTCAGAGTCAATAGCAGACAAAATCCCGAGCGTGAACTTGAGTGTAATTTTGCACCACTTAGTAAAAACTATTCGCGAGCGTATCATCTGCTTCAGGAGGCTATGCAAAATTATCAGGATGTTGATACATGAACACAAATATCTCTAGATGAATTTGAAAGGCTGTGTACTATTTATCACTTTGATGTTTCGAAGCATTTGGAACGCAAAAAAGCTGCCATTGTAGATGTTAAAGTCAAGTGGACTCTTCAACCTATAGTACCAGCAGTAGCCATACCAAACTATCATGTTTATGCTGTAATTACCGCTGACAGATTTGTGACATTGGATGCTCTTAGCGGCAAGATGACCTTTAATCGTCTAGAAGAAACTGATCTAGATAGTTTGTCTAAGGATATCATATAAATGAGCTACTACTCGACAAAAGTGATTTTGACGCCGTCACAGCAACAAGCAATTGCATCTGCTCATGGAAAGCGTGCTAGCATTTCAATCAAACTTGGAAACAACCAACTGTATTAAGGACAACACGTTCTTACGCTTACAAAAAAAGCATTTAAAGTTTATTAATGCAAAGCATAATGGCAAGGGCTTAACTTTAAAATGATCTGCTAAGTAGTTGTCTTCCAATAGGAGGCGTTTTATCAGCGATCTTACCCCCTCTTACAGGATACGGACCAACAATATTATCTGTACTTGGCTCGCTAGGAATGAAAAAATAAAAATATGTTTGCTTAAGTTGCAGACAAATGTTGCTGACAAAAAGTTTACTGAACCTCCTGACACTTAACCAGCTGCTTGACCTCTGGAAAGAGTTTTGTCTAATCATCTTAAATTGAAAATGCCATATCAGTCAATTAGTTTTTCTCTGTCTGAGGCTCAACGTAAAAAAATTGCAGCGGCCACTTCAAGAGGCAGTCCAATGTCATAAAGTTTATTACCAAAGCAGTTGTCATCTGGCAACGACAAGCTTATGCTAACAAAGCGCCAACATGAACAAATTAGAAAACAGAGCGCAGCAGGGAAAGGTCTCACACTTGATTTGGCCGCATCGCAGCTTAAGAAACAAGGTGGAATCTTACATCTGCTGCCCATGCTTGCTGCTGGTGCTGTTGGCATATTTTTACCTAAACTTCTTGGCGGTTTCTTTGGGAGAGGTGTTGGTGGTAAAAAAAAACAAAAAGAGAGCGCAAGGATGGCAATACCCCGGAACACAGCGCCGCTAAGCAGTTTTGACATTGAGAAAGATATAAAATCATTTCGAGGTGTCTTTTCCAAATATCGGATGCCAGAAAAAATCAGAGCCAATGAAAGCTGCGCTATAAACATAGAGAATTATTTTGATGGATCTGGAACACATTGGGTTGTCGTTGTAAACATGCCAGATAATAGCGACGATGAATATTTAGACTCGTTTGATCTGCCACCATGTAACACTATTAAAAAATATGTTTCTGGCGCTGAGATAGTCTGCGTTTCTAACTCAACACAAATTCAGCGTGTGATTAGTTCAGCTTGTGGTCTTTACAGTATTTATTTCATCAGATCACGTTGTAAAGGAAATTCCGCATTAGATATCTTACTGGAATTTAACCAGCTACTAACTCTAGACAATGACACGTTAGTTTATAGTAAACTTAATAAGCAGAAACAAGTGTGTTTTTTCAAGTGAACCAAGCATGTTTTTCCAGGTATGTTTTGTGTAAATGCCAGATATAATGACAGCTTCGTGGTGCTTAAAAGAATACCGACAGTCTTGAAGAAACTTCATCTCAGACTAAAAATGGACGCTCTGTAGTGTAATCTGTATGTGCTGAATGCAGTAAAAGAATATCCAGATAGATTGGTTAAGGCAATCTCTTGTGGTTGTGCTGACGCCCATCCTATTATCGTACTTGACACATAATATTTTATGTTTACTCGTTATATATGCATGTCTGCGGTGACAATATTTGTATTCAAGGGAATACAATTGTTGGACACTGTTCTGGTTGTAAGCGCCGTAAAATATATGGCAGCGCTCTTGATCTTCATACTCTCATTGGAAAACTTCCTAGACCAAAAGGCGGCTGGACTCTTTATACTGGTCCGTGGAATCCTCTGGATAAACAATTTGACGCAAATGATCATCCGCTTCCTGGTCAACAACCCTATAACCAACTGGATGCCACAGCAATACGGCATGACATTTTCTACAGAGATCATCCAGAAAAAACCGCTGTAAATAAATTATGCTTGATGAGTTAGCCGCGACAAAATCAAAAGGGATGAGAGAAAATATTGACAGAACTTTTGTCAGAGGCGCCTTCGGACTCAAATATAAACTAGGTGTTGGCACTAAACCAGCGGCTAGAAGTAGCCGCAAACCAGTGGCTAAATGTTTTCAAACAAAAGCCATCAAACTAGTCGTCAAACAACATCCAGCAAACCAGCGAATAAAAAGACAGCCAAGATGATATAATAGCAGAAGAATTACATAAGCCAGCAAAAAAAACGTTTTCCAGGCGCAGAGTTGTTGCTAATGGTGTTGATGGCATCTGGTCTTCTGATCTTGTAGACATGCAGGAATATTCCAGAAATAATGGCGGCGTCAAGCAAGTATGAAAGGAGCTTGCCATTATAAAATAAAACTGGCGCAGCTATCAAAGACGCGTTTGCAAATATGACAACATCATTAGACAACAAAAGCAAACCAGCAAAACTTTGGGTGGACCATGGCGACGAATTTTACAATAGTGCGTTTGAGAACTGGCTTGAAGAAAAATAAAATTTATAAGTATTCCACGTCCAATGAAAGCGAAGCAGTTCTCGTTGAAAGATTCAATCGCACGCTAAAAATTGCGACGTAAAACGCTTTACAAAAATCAAACGAGTAAATATGTAAATGTGCTGCAGTCGCTAACAATACGAAGCATACAAGCAAAATCCAGACAGCGTGTCAAACAGACTATTTTTTAGACAAAGGTTTAATGTGGCGAACCGGGTCAGGACTTCCAGAATAAAATAAATGTTTGATAAAGATCATACAGCAAACTGGACCGAAGAAGTGTTTACAGTGACAGATGTATTATAAACAATTCCTGTAACGTATAAGATCGCAGACCTTAATGGCGAACCTGTTTCATGAGTCTTCTATGAGCAGGAGTTACAAAAAACAGAGCAAAATGTCTTTAGAATAGAGCATTTAATCAAAACTCGCGGAAACAAGTCGCTTGTGAAATAGAGCGGCTGCTCTGATGCTTTTAATTCCTGGGTTCGGACACCTTTGGTGTCTACTTCAAGTATTGAGAAATAATTCTGTCGTGCTCTGCTAATATTTTTTTGCTAGCAACAGGCTTGCACATGGCCGCCTTGTCTGGCAGATCTAGCAGCAGAAATAATTTTTGGAAGATATAATCAAGCTTAAAACATTTCTGTTCTTCTGGCAGCAGCCAGACTTGCTTTTTATGTTGTCAAGTTGCTGCATGAAAATCCTGAATCATATACTAATTTGGTTCTCACTATGATATCAGAAAATGACTCTTCTGGAGCAGACAATTTGTTTAAAATACGGATTCAGCTTACGGACGAGCAAAGACAACTACTTAATAAACATGACATAATGAACATTAGCTATGACAGAAACTTGCTGACGCGTCATAGCGTATCATGCGTCAGCCGAGATGCCAGATTGATGCCGCTTGATGTTTTTTTACAAAGACTGTTGAACCTAGCATAAAACAGATTTTTTCCAAGGAGCTGCAACTGCATCGTGGCAAAATAGCATTGATAACTTTCAACGAGAAGGCTCTCGTTGAACTTTAGAATGTGTCACAAAATGTATCATTAACACCGTCAAGAACAATCCGCTGCGAGGAAAATCGTATTTGGAATTACCAGCTAAAATTAGAAGAAGTCAAAGTTGCGTTAACGTGCAAAATAAGGACAATAAATGTTTCGTGTGGTCTGCATTATCTGCTCTTTATCCAGCTGCAACAAATCCTAAACGAGTTAGCAATCATAAGGACGTCCTATAATTTTGCTGGCATGATGTTCCCAGTTTAGATTAAGGACGTTCCAAAATTTGAGCGACAAATTAATGTCTCTGTCAACGTATTTGGTGTAGATGTCAGGCTTGCAAAGTATCCACTACATATTTTATCATTTACCAGCGATGTTGGTAACATTGATCTGTTTTACATTCATGGCGAAACTAACGATGGCCACTACTGCTGGATAAAAAGTTTTCTGCAATTATGTACGGCCAGGACAGCAAACATAAGCCCAAGTTATATTTTTGCAGCATACATCTTCATGGCTACACCACAGAAAATTACTTGCTGTTCATTGACTAGATTGTGTTGACGTTGCAAAAAGTATTATGTCAGACAAAAAGCATGATAAGATACCATTTTACAACTTCTGTAATATAGCCCGGGTTCCTTTCATAATTTATGCTGATTTCGAATCACTGCTGATTCCTGTCGAGGGTGCAGATAACGATGAAAAATCTTGTACAAGAAAATATCAGGAGCATGTTCGATGCGGCAACGCACAAAGTTGTTTTCGTTAACAACGCGCTAAGTAAATTGTGGCGAATTTTTATACAGAGTCTGCTTAAAGAAATTAACAACATTCATGGAATCAACTCAGCAAGAATGATTTTTAGTGAACAGGACCAAGAAGACTTTTCTCAGGCTAAATTATGTTGGATCTGTAATCAGAATATTGGCAACGACAGAGTTCGAGATCATTGTCATTACACTGGCAGATATCGTGGTGCTGCTCATAACATGTGCAATCTGAAATTAAGACGACATGAATTTGTTCCGATAGTATTTCATAATCTGTGAGGCTGTGATTCGCATCTCATCGTAAAGCACTTTGGCAAGTTCAAGAAAAGCATTACCTGGATTCCAAATAAAATGGAAAAGTACATGTCATTTTCTCTTGGCAATCTGCGTTGTATCGACAGCTTTCAGTTCATGCCTGAGTCGCTAGACTAACTTGTTAATAATGTTAGAAATTCGGCCCAGAGTAATTTAGCTGGCGTTTTTCAAATATTCTGCAGAAGAGTTTAATGTCAATAAACTTTATCTTGTTACTATTAAAAGGGTATATCTTTACGAGTACGAGTACAAATCATCTTCGGGTAAATCTGATGAGACGTCGCTGCCACAACAAGAAGATTTATACAGCCATTTGAGCGGCACTAATTTTTCTGATGCTGATTACGAGCACGCCAAAAATGTTTGGAATAAATACAATATGAGAAACATGGGCGACTATCATGACCTGTACATGAAGACCGATGTGCTGCTGCTTACAGATGTATTCCAAAACTTCAGAGACTTCTGCTTGTCATATTACAAACTAGATCTTGTCGCATATCACTCCTGCCCTGGTTTTTCCTAGGACTCAGCTCTTAAAATGACTGAGGTTAATCTGGAGCTGCTGACAGATGTTGACATGCATAATTTCTTTGAGAAGAGAATCAGAGGTGGTATCTCAGTAATCACACACAGGCATTATGTAGCTAATAACAAATATCTACCTGGCTACGATCTGAAAAAAGAAACGAAGTATATTACCTATCTTCACACCAATAGTCTTTATGATTATGCGATGAAGCAGAAGCTACCTGTTGGCTACTTTAAGACGTACTTGAACTGTCAAAATATCACATGTACCGATTTCACTATGGCATAATCAAAAAGTAATATGCTGACCGAGCCAAGATTCTGCTTACTGACACTGATTTTTTTGCTATGCTACGAAATGAAAACAGATTATGCGTACGAGGACATGTTTCCTAGGAAAGAGCATTCTGACTTTTCTGAATACCCTGAACAAGATAGCAAACTCAGTAAATTTTAGAGCTGTTGTTATTCTGATTTTTAGAAAGAATCTTTCTACGCAAAATGTGTCCGATGTCACCATCTTCATTCGTTTCGTACAAATTGTGGGTGGGATGATCATAATATATAAGTACATTTTATATATCTAATAAAAATGTAAGCAACGTTTTGTGTAAAATAATTACATAAAGGATAGAGAGCACGACTGCATAAAAATCATCAAGCTTCATTTTTGTTTAATCTCATTGTATAATGGCAAAAGAAAAATTTAAAAAAAAAATATAAAAAAACCCTGTATCGGACCGGGTGCTAATCCTTCTGAATATTTTAGTTCCTCAGCAGCTAATTAACATCTGAATCGCATTTACCACTGCAACCGGTAGCATTTACCACTGCAACCGGTAGCTTGTGTGAACGGCTTCGAGGGCTCTTAACCTAACTTCCTGACAACTTGGAAGCTAGGTCGTCGTCATGATAGGTCGCTAAGTTATATCAGCGTGCTTCTGACGGCATCAAAGATTGACCAACTCTCTGAAATACCTTCCTTTCTACAGCTAACTTTACATGGAATTCACTTTGTATATATATCATACTATATTACGTTGACAAATTTACGGTTAGGCCAATTTGCATATTTGACTAATACTAAAAATAGATTTGCATGTCATAAATCAAGGGGAGTTAACTCATGTACTCCAAATATTTCCAGAAGCAAGGGGAGGTAACTCGTGCCAAATATTTCCACCAAGCTGGCAAAAAAGCTAATTATATTTGTAGGTAGTAATACAAATGTGGGCCGGATGAAAACACTATTGGCATTTTACCAGGTCGAGGACGAGCGATAGCGAGTACCTGACCATAGAAAATGCCAATAGTGTTTTCATACCCCTACAGTTGCATTACTACTGGCGGCCTGTTTTAGATATTTAACCCCGCGCTTTTAAAAAAGGAAAAAAGATGGAGATTATGTCGTTCTGCCCGTCTGTACTTCCGTTTGTAAGTCCGTCCGTTAATAATGTGCTGTCTCTCCTCCTCAAGATGCAATCTTGAAACTTTGGTATATGACTGGTATGACTCGGGTAATGTGTCGATCAGAACAATAGTTATACAATTTTGATATCATCCTCGGGGGTGGGAATAGACGGTGGTTGATATTTTTAATAATATCAAACAACATTTCCTTAAGTTCTGAAAATATAGATCTGAAAATCGGCGCGCCATCATCGAGACCAGAGTATAAAATGTTACACACTTTTAGATACACCATCATGTCTTGCTCCAGGGTCTGGGGAATGTTGCCTCAGGTCGTAACTCGGAAAATGTTGAGATGCCCATCCTATAACTATATATATATATATATATATATATATATATATATATATATATATATATATATATATAGATAGATAGATATATATATATATATATATATATATATATATATAGATAGATAGATAGATAGATAGGTAGGTAGGTAGGTAAGTTAGTTGTATAATATATTGTATATTTCAACATATATTCTTAAAATATGCACCAAATAATTGATTTATTTGCATCTTTCACTTACATGCATAAAATAATTAGTTATGAACGCACCCAGTATGCCAAATTATTCACCATGGATTTTCTGTTTATGCTATTCCTGGTATTGCTACAAAACGTAATTCCCAAGTTTATCCTGAAAACTACAGCTGATAAATGTACGCCCATCCTAAATCGCCTATACTAGTACTTTTTGTTATAGAGCGGTTACGCCTATACTAGTACTTTTTGTTATAGAGCGGTTACGCCTATACTAGTACTTTTTGTTATAGAGCGGTTACGCCTATACTAGTACTTTTTGTTATAGAGCGGTTACCCCTATACTAGTACTTTTTGTTATAGAGCGGTTACGCCTATCTATACTAGTACTTTTTGTTAGAGAGCGGTTAGTTTTCTTCAGACTTTAAACATGTCTACTTCGTACCAATATTTAAGAAAGGAGAGAAGTAAATACCTGGCCTAAATCTTAGGTTGTTTCTCTTGGTGTCGTTGGCAATTTGATAATGCACCTAGTTCAGTCTGGCAGACTTAGATTGGAACACTACTTATATAGTCTTAGTCATACATCTGACTATGGCAGGGAAGAAACGAGTTAAAATGAGAAACATCTGACTATGGCAGGGAAGAAACGAGTTAAAATGAGAAACATCTGACTATGGCACGGAAGAAACGAGTTAAAATGAGAAACATCTGACTATGGCAGGGAAGAAACGAGTTAAAATGAGAAACATCTGACTATGGCAGGGAAGAAACGAGTTAAAATGAGAAACATCTGAGCAAATACAGTCAAGAAGTATTTCCCTGGATAAATAAATAATCTTGAAAATTTCTGATGTGAATTTAGCTTTGTTTTATTGACAATTTAATCGTATATAGCTCAATTCTGTTTGCCTCATTGTACACACATCCTTGAGGGTAGTGTATAATTTATCTGCAGTCTCATTTTTGACATTTGCCAAATAATATTAACTTTGACGTATTGTTTGGAAAATTAATATATATATGAGACAAATATGTCAATTTGATTCATAAGGAACATTATCTTTTCCTAATGAATCAAGTTTCGAATCAGGGATTTTATCTCTTTAAAAATAGGAATCGTAGTAAATCATATTCAGCACGTGAAGTTGAAAATCTCCTTCAGATTTGACTGATTGAGCAGACATGATAAAATGAGCACTGAGCCCAAAAGAAGATTGATTCTTTTATTATTTGCGTAACATAATGTGGCAAGTTATCAATCTTTTATCTTCGTTGATTAAATTGAAGGGAAAAATACTAATCATTATCTGCGTGTTTAAATTCATCCCAAAACTGGTGTATAAATTACTTTCTGTTAGCGTCATATTACGTTCAGAAATTTTATAAAAACAATGCTTATGTAAGCATGAGTGATTACATATTAATGTTTTTTTTAAAGCTGTCCTGCATTGTTTAACTAAAAAAGCGTATTTCTTCTAACAAGACCGTATGGGCAAATGTATCACAACGGGAAGTAAAAGAAACTCCTGTAAAATAAAATGATCAAAGTTACTGCACCAAAAGACAATTGGTAAATCCTAAAACAACAATAGCTGAATGTTTGAAATTGGTTTCTGTGCCACTATTACCCAGCGTAGATACCAAATTGTATGACGCCATGAGATAAAAAGTATTGCACATTCAGTCTTTTGAATCTATGATTCATTTTTCGTAGTGTTTTATCATCACTTGGGGAATACTTCCGATATAACTTGGGTAGATGCAAAGACAATATCCCAGACCCTTTCTAATCATTGCTTCCTCTGGACAGCTTGATTGTTATGGTAATTGTCCACTCCACTCATCTGAACATAACTCTTGTACAAAATCACAAAGTGTGTTACCCTTGCCCGTCAGTCCAACCGTCTGTCACAATTTATGTTTTTTGCGTTTAGGTTAGTTTTTGAGCACTATGCTAGGGTATCTGTGTTCCATGAACACATATCAAGTTTTATTTTTTTTTATTTTCTACCTAAATCTTTATATGCAATGTAAAAATCATGAGATACATCGTTACATAATTTGAATATTTCGTGCTTTATCACGTTTCAAATGCTAATCAAATTATTCAAAATTGTGGGATTGTTTTCAATATGCGGCAAATTTCTACGGTTTTATGCCCTTACTGCATGATTTTCAGATGTTGACTGTAAAACTTTAAGCTAAAGGACAATCCAATATAGTGCCTGTATCTCACTACACAGTTTGATTTAGTGCAAGATGCATAGCTGATAGACTTCATGGCTTCTGTGATGCTTATATGCAAGAGCAACGAGATGGAATTTTCTTACTTTTTCCATACAATGCCTTTGGAAACCCCAACATGAAAAATATGCTGAAAATTGTATACAGGTAAAGTGACAAATAAGGTAGATCATGTTTGTTTTTCTTTGTTTGATGCATCCTGTTTCCTCGACATTTCACCTCATAAATTTTCATAAACGAGTTCCATTCATTTATGTACAAATGCAATAAATCCATTAGATTGGCTGAACACATTATGGTCAGAATGTGTAACAGGCAAAAAATGGAATTTCCTTTAAGTAACATAAGAAGAAAAAAACTCTTCAAAAATTAGGAAGACAGATTTGATTTTAGCACAACTTTCATCTCTTTATCTATCTCTATATCTATCTATCTATATATATATATATGTGTGTGTGTGTGTGTGTGTGTGCGTGTCAAAGTTATATAAAAACTACTTTATATACTGCGGATTGACGCAGAGACTAATGTGATCAGAACGATAAGAACTACTTTATATATTGCGTATAAATACAGAGAATAGTGACACAAAGAAGGGGGTGTGGCTCTGCTTATTAAAAACGGGAATCACCTATACTTACCTAACACTGCCAGATTGGTTTACGTAAACTCAGCTCTTACTTCTTATCTAAAATGTACACAATTCTTCTTTGTACCCTCTGCATCACTTTGGGAGTGTCATATGCTGCTAATAATTGTACATCGTGCCGAGAATGTCCTCCTGGATGGACTAGAAATAGTAAATCGTGTTACTTTTTCTCCATTTCCGAGGAAACCTGGATCCGTGCAAAGAAAGCCTGCGAGAACATGGGCAGCCATCTTGCTACTTTGGCAACATTCACCGAAGACGCATTCGTATCGAGCTATTTGAAAAACATTCAAAATCATCTATCAGATGGAAAGTACACATGGATTGGCGGTTTTGATTTGTTCTCTGAAGGACAATGGAAATGGGTAACTGGTGAGACATTTTCATATACCAACTGGAGGAAAGGAGAAGAAAACGGAGTTCAAAATCCAGACAATGCTATGGGAATGGAACACTGTCTAGATTGGAGTAATGGATGGAATGACAACATATGTCATCACAAGCACCACTTTTTATGTGAAAATGATCTTTGTGTGTAGCAAATCACACGAGCAAGTATCAACATTATCATCTTATCTATTACAGAAAAATGAGGAACAAATCAATATCATGTAGAATTCCTATTAAGTGTGAAACATTTATTTTTCACACAGAGACCGTGTGCTAACTTCACTATTGCATGCTGAAGAAGTAATATCTCCATTTTCCATTATGAATAACATGCTGAACAAAGTCTTCCATTTGGATAATTCCATTCTATTTCCATTCTAGTGACATTCTAATCCCATTCGAGTTACCATCAAGAACGACACTGTAGACATTATATATGTCAATATTTAACCCGGCCAAGACAGAGCGCACACTGGTTAGAGTAGGGCATAAAAGTAAACATTTTTATATTTAGACAGACACAGAAATAGGCATTGTTAGGAGAACCAGTAAATGATCTTCATTCTGTACTTATATATTTCTGGATTTTAACCAGTAAATGATCTTCATTCTGTACTTATATATTTCTGGATTTTAACCAGTAAATGATCTTCATTCTGTACTTATATATTTCTGGATTTTAACCAGTAAATGATCTTCATTCTGTACTTATATATTTCTGGATTTTAACCAGTAAATGATCTTCATTCTGTACTTATATATTTCTGGATTTTAACCAGTAAATGATCTTCATTCTGTACTTATATATTTCTGGATTTTAACCAGTAAATGATCTTCATTCTGTACTTATATATTTCTGGATTTTAACCTGTATAGTTGAACTGATACCTGTTGAAAAGCAATAAACTATAAGTGAATCAAACATTTTTATTAAAAAATGTAGACATGTACGATATCCTGTGCATGGACTTTATCCAACAAATTATTGTATAATTCTCGTAGAGGTCATTTATAAAATGATCATCGTAATATATTTAACTTGTTCTGAACAAAGTATTAAGGGTGAAAATGTTTTTACTTGCATATTTTCTTTATTTAGTTTTTCTTTGTGATGAATAGAGCTACAATGAGGGAAGAATTGTCAAAACCTAGTATCTAAACAAAATAGTATGAATTAATAGGCATATGAAAACTACAAGGACAACCTTAATGTAAGAACCTCCGAAAATGAGAAGAAACTAATTGTAAAAACATATAATGATTTGTTTTTAGCTCCTTTTTTTTTTTTTTTTTTTTTTTTCCGATAGGTAAAAAACCATCTGATTGTTCATTAAGTATGCTCCGCGTATGATTATTTCATCGATAAAGCAAGGTGAGTTGAATTTGGATTTTGATTTCTTGGTGAAATGCAAACTTTATATTTACTGTATTTTCCTATTTGTTAAGGTCTATCACTGTGCACTTGACAGTCCAGTAAAAAAAGACGGTTTGACAAGTTATATTTATTACGCTACTGACAGAACTTCCTTGCATAGACAAGGGCTGAGAGTTAGTATTTCCTGAGTGAAAACAAAACAGGAGGCATCGCTAAAATGTTTGGCAAGACCTCATTAGAGTAATATAGTTCTAGTTGTCTAATTTAATTTATATACAAATATATGATATACATATGATAAATTATTGGTCATGACCATCACAAGTTATTTATATACCAATATATGATAAATTATTGGTCATGACCATCACAAGTTATTTATACACCAATATATGATAAATTATTGGTCATGACCATCACAAGTTATTTATATACCAATATATGATAAATTATTGGTCATGACCATCATAAGTTATTTATATACCAATATATGATATAGTATTGGTCATGACCATCATAAATAATTTATGTAGCAATATATCATATATTAGACTGACCATCATAAGTTATTATAAACCAGTATATGATATATTATAGGTCCCGACCATTATAAGTTACGATGTTTCATGTGTCCTGCAGAAAGCTTTGTTGGAGTGTATAAAAGAAATGTAATTTGAATTATCTAATACTTCCTGTTGATCTCTCGAATCGAGATTGTTTGGTCGGGTCACAAAACAAAGATACCGTTATCAGGGCCGTCGTAAGGGGCGGGCGATACGCGCGACGGCCCGGGACGCCAAGCCTTGTGGGTCGCCATTTCGCAGAGTTTACCGTTTTTTTCCAAGGGGGTGCGCCGAAGGCGACGCTCGCCCGGGGCGCCGTTTCGTCCAGCGCAAACTTGCGACAGCCCTGACCGTTATTAATGAGGAAGAGCTATGTTGAAGATTTTCGACTATTTAAAGTATAACAACAATCAAAATAAACATACCAATATTTAGTATTATTAGTATGTGAAAAATACACTTTAAACTGAGCAAAATGTGCTTCTTTGTTTCCCTTGCAGCCTTCATGTTCGTTTGCGATCTATTGTGATGGTGCAAACACAGTGCGTCTTAACATAAGAACTGTAGACTCATACACCAGCAAACTTGTCACACATTACACATGTTATACATATGTTAGACGTATGTGATCAACACATGTTAAACGTATATTCTTGACATATGTAATTCAGATACATGTGTATAAAGTAATTCATACGCGCCAGCCAGCTATCATTTTGGCAAACTTGCTCTTAGATTTTGTAATGTGTAAACCAACCTTATGTCTTTATATGTGTAATCCTGAACATAGGTTTGATGTCACATGTTAAACAGGTGTGGGAACCTTTATGTACAAAAAATAAGTTGTTAAATATGTTTTTATATGCAAATCAAATAAATGTTTTACTGAGTTAGTAGCATATAGTAACATTGACAGAGTAGTAGTGTTTATATACCGACTTCTTGCATCTTGTTTCTCAACTTGAACAAAATTATTAAGTATGGAAGCCTTCTAAAGACAGTCTTAGTAAATAAAAAAGACATTATTTCGAACATTCGCAATACATTTACGAATATTCACAAAACATTTGAGAAGTATTCGCAAATATTCAACTATATGCAATGCTTCTACGAATATTCGCAATATTATTATTTATTTATTTATACTTTATCTATGGCCATAATCTAGTCTACCATGTAGCCCTTAACGTATTTACAGAACACACATAAATAGTGATGTATATGTACAGCGCACATAATTAAAACTACGATAACATGCTTGCAAAATGCATTAGTATACCATACAAATATGAAGAACTCCATTACACTCACAAACACATAGGACACACACATAGCTAAGCACGCATTTGCACAAACACACAACAAAAAAACATGACCCGAAATATAGAAATAGAACACACATACAGTTATGACAAATACGGACATATTAGAGGAACATCTAGCATGAAATGTGTTTATAGGAATTATAACAATATGCATGTATAGGGGGCGTGAGCTTATATACTTTAGCAGAAATTACCGTCCCTCAGTAACGATTTAATGTAACGCTTAAACGAATACAAAAAAGTTGAATGTCAAACAGAGAAAGGAATTATATTCCACAGAATGGTCCCCGAGTACCTAGAGTTGTACGAATTTTAGTTATACAGAACTGGCCTTGAGTGAAGCAGCGTAAAGAGCGGAATATATGAGGATGCGTTTTAGCAGCGTAAAGAGTGGAATATGAGGATACGTTTTAGCAGAGTAATTTTTATTTGAAATTATTGAACAAAGCTGATCAATATGAAAGTTCCAATGAACATTTTCATCTATAAATATGTCAAGAAGGTTTTTAAGAAGAAACGTTTATCGCTTGAATACCTTAGATAGTTTATCAGCCAATCGTTATCGAGAACCAATTTTCATGCAAGTTGTTTTACGTCGGTTGATTATCATGTGTTTCAGTTTACATCATTCAGAAATAGAGACTAAGCCTTTCTGCAGTTTTAGTTCAATATCGTCTGGGAGACCATTTATTTAAATCAGAAATAGAATGGGACCTAAATTAGATCCCTGTGGAATGCCGTGAGTAATTCTCGTGAAGTTAGAATGGCAATTATTAACTGAAATAATTTGTTTACGATTATCGAGATGTGAAAAAAGGGTGGGTGCATTTGTACAAAGATAACTTTTATGTAAAATAGTGTAGTCCAAAAGATCAAAACTTTTTCAAAACCATGATATACCGCTCCAAAAATACACTATCTATAGAATTTATTGATTCAGCTATTAGTGTAATCAAAGCAGTTTGGCTAGAGTGATGGGCTCAGATACCTGATTGTGTTGTATGTCAAAGGTTATATGTATTAAGGTAACGAAGAAAGTGGCGGGCAACATGTTTTTCAAATAGTTTGGAAAGAGCAGGGAGGATTGATATAGGTCTGTGATTTGAGGTGTCAGTTTTGTTGCCACTTTAGATAGTTTGATTGCTTGCAGGAGGACATCGGTTGAGATACTACGGTACATTGACTTAATGACAGATTTGGCAATTACATAGGCAGATATTTGTAACATTTGGGCTTAAACCATCAGCAGTATTTGATTTATTTGGATCCAACTCGCGCAACTCTTAATCGTTCTTGTAACGTACCTCCCAAAATATATTGATTGCATCCTGAGATGATGGTATATCGGGCACCAAGACATCGTTGTTGTGACGTACCTAACAAGACATATTGGATGCATCCTGAGACGAAGGTATGTCGTGCACCAAGACATGGTTCTTGTGACGTACCTCCCAAGATATATATTAAACAATACAAATTGCTCAAATAAATCTTGTTTAGACTCTAATTGCAATCTATTTACTTTGTGAACCACAAATGGCCTGCCATACAAGACGATTTTATTTTGTATTGGTTGCCTACCTACCTTGTCATTACGTTGTCTATTGTGATGACGCCATAACGATATATGTAAAATTGTACAGATGCAGTGTGTGTGTGTGTGTGTGTGTGTGTGTGTGTGTGTGTGTGTGTGTGTGTGTGTGTGAATGTAATAAAACCTCACAACCTCACTGACACAAACGACGATCACTCGAAAGCTCGGCTCTGCTCGAATAACTTCTCTTCTTTGTTTCATGATAAATTAAAGAGTGACTATGACATTCTCATTGAGGAAAAAATAGTCTTCATATGAAAAAATTTAATATCAATACACAAAAAACGACAACTTAAACTTTGCAACATTCGTCATTGTCCAAAACGCAATTTTTCCGACAAAAGAAACTTTTTTTTTTTTTTTTGGGGGGGGGGGGGGTAGCAACACAATTCTAAGAAAAGAGTTTGTCTGAATGCATTATGTTACAATAGCAGTATCGTTTTCTCTAATATATCTCTGGTAAAATAATCTTCCTTTTCATGAAGCTATTATGTATCATCTCTAAATAGACTTTATAACGATTCATTCAGAGAAAGTTATGGCAGTTCTAAACAGAGAACCAACGTTTGTGTTTCAACCAGTTTCTCATCCACTGACATTAGCGACATATGAACACTAAAAAAAGGTCCTGTGATCTAATAACTTATGAACTTAAGATAGTGTGACATTTTACATTATAGTTGTTGTCTTGGACAGTAATGATGGTAGAGTTATGTCACCTAACCATGAGAACAAGTGAGTTAAGGGTATGGTCCTTCGTCTGTCGTGTCATCGTCTGTCAACACTTTTATCTTTTTCTCCAAAAATTGCTAGACAGAATTCGACGAATTTTTACCGGCGTCATCCTGGTACGAGTCTCTCTCTCAAGCTTGTACAAATGATTCCGATCAGCCAGCAAATATGGCCGCCTTTACTAAAACTAAAAATAAATAAAAACTTCAAACAACTTCTTCTATAAAACTGCTCAACAGAATTTGACAAAACTTGACACAATGCCTCGTGTCATAGAGGGCATTTGAATTTAAAAAACAATGCAGATCTGCCCTGCAGTATGGCCGCCGCTACTAAAATTAGAAAACGATTTAAACGACTTCTTCTTTAAAACGGCTCAACAGAATTTTACCAGAAGGCATTGTGGCGTAGAGGGCTTTCAGATTTGCATAATTGACGCCGATCCGCCATCACATATGGCTGTTGTTTCTACCAATAGATCAAATTAAACGACTTCCCAAGAACCGCTGAACAGAATTTGACCAAATTTGACACAAGGTATCGTGACACGCAGGGCATTCGAAATTTGTAAAAGTGATGCCGATCAGCCTTCACATGTGGCCACCATTACAAAAAATAGAAAAACATTAAAACGATTTCTTCTTAAAAACCGCTCAACAGAATTTAACCAAATTTTAAATAAAGCAAAATGGCCATCGTTATTACAAATAGTAAAACCTTTAAACGACTTCTCATGACCGCTCTATGGAAAACATTTTTAATGAGAATGATGTAGTACCAGCAGTTATTATAGATGCAATAGTTGAAAAGTTAAAAGAAAAGAAAATAAATAAACTTGTATGAGGTTGGAATATCCGTTTGATTACAAGGTAGAAGGAGATTAAATAGATCGAACATATTCATATACCAAAGAACCCAGAATACAATTTAAGTTGCATAACTCTTTCCGATCTTAGAAACAGTCATAGAACAAGTTGTCGCCTTTGATCTGTGAAAATATCTTACCATGTGACTATGTATAACATTCTTTTCAAAAGTCAGTAAATGTCATAACACACCTATTTATCAGATGATACACGCTGAAGAAGGCCACCTTGCTTTATCAGACTATAGTAAATACAGGTATATCTGTCTGGGTGATACCTAAACTGGATACATTTATGAAGAATGTAAATATCATTTATAAATAATAATTAATCTTTTAACTAGGTAGTTAATCTAGTTGGTTTCGTCTGAGTTTAAAATAGATATGACTTGTATTGATATAGCTGTCGATACATGTAGAAGTAGGTCACCTTCGTTTATCAAAATATAGTAAATACATGTAGGAGTAGGCCACCGTGATTTATTAGTCAACACTAAATACCTAGGTAATAACTTAATTGTATACATTTATAGAAATAGTATAATATCGTATAAATAATAGCTAATATATTGACTAGCCTTATAATGTTGTTACTTGCTATTATTAATTGGCTTGGTTTGAGTTGTAAAATGTACGTGGCTTTTATCGATTGAGCTGTCTAGGTAATAAAGCACCTGGTTTTTATTGATCGATCTGTTTGGAAGAGAATTTTACAGGAATCATTTAATAATTAAATAATTAAAATTATATAACATTATTGTGATAGTAGCCAGGAAATGAAAATCAATACTCATTTAGGGTAGAAATTACAGTAATAACAAGAGATTGAAATGTTGCAACTCGTATAATTGTCAGATTTGCAAACCAAAGGCTGAAGGATCGACAGAAGATTTCCACCTAGAATATTGTAAAATATTCAGTACCATCTTAATACTAAAGATAGCAGCATAAAATACAAATCAAAAATACTACACGATAAGGTTAAACAAACGTTTCTAAGTAAACGCTAAATGAAGCAGCCCAGCTCAGTCAGAAATGCGATGGGAATGTGCTGGTATTGTGCAAAGTACGTTAAATGGGAGCCTTGTAAAACAAACAAACAAACCAACAAAAGGCCAAAAAAGCCACCATGTGTATAAATGAATCATCCAAGGTCAGCCATAAAGGCGTTGGGAAGATGCTGGTCCCATCTGAGACTTGCATAAAGATCGACGTGAAACTAGCAACACAAAAGTCAGAACTGAAGACAAATTACTATCTTGTAGGAAAATATTTCTGCGCAGCCTCTTCCTTGTGGGTGATAAGTGGTTTCTCTCCTTTGTACTATCCACTGGGAACAGGCTTTGAAGTCGGCAGTTTGTAAACATTTTTTTTCTCTCTCTCTTTTTCTTTTATAAAATAGATCTGATATTACAATAATAAGACATATTTGGGTTGCAAGGAATATTGATAAGGTCATACAACTTATATAAATAATGATAATTAAATTACATACACTAACCAAGAACATTACTTAAGGGATCTTTACTATGATCCTAAAAGTCCAGCTGCTTTCATAAATATCAATCATTTTTGGAGACAAATTAAACTGGACGTTAGATTAAAACAGGATAAGAATATAAAAGTGACGACAATAGAATATTCTGAACTGAAAGATTGCCTGGTAAAACAGTCTACTTACAGCACAAGCAAGGTAAATAAAGATTACAATATAGGGTTTATGTTAGTTACGTAGATGAACAGTTCCAGGCAAACATAACTGATATAAAAGTATTTCAAAAGTATAAATAATATATATATATATATATATATATATATATATATATATATATATATATATATATATATGTGTGTGTGTGTGTGTGTGTGTGTGTGTGTGTGTGTGTGTGTGTGTGTTTTCCCTAAATACGAAAATACGCCAAGGCTACAAGAAAGTGAAATCAAAAAATGGAGGGTGCAAGGAAAGTAATTTTATTACCTAAAGGTCAAAGAATTATTGGAGAAAGAAAATATCGAATATTTTTCCGCTTACTCAGACAAAACAGCGTCTGTAGTGGAAAGATTTAAATGAGATCTTAAGACTAGAATGCGGAAGAATTTTACTCAAAATGAAACCAAAATCGGGTAGATATATAAGTAAATTTATTGATGGATATAATAGGTCCCATCGCAGATCTATAGACATGTCGCCAATATAAGCCAGTAAACCTAACACAAGGCCAAAAGTATGGATTCATTTATTTGGCTAGCTTACAACAGATGTCTATATGGTGCCCAAATATAAAATAGGCGAGAAACTTAGGATTTCAAAGTATAGGTTTATTATTGCTAAAGGCTATCTTCCTAATTTCAATGAAGAGACTTTTATAATCAGAGAAGTAATTCTTTTAGGAGTCCTTGTAGCATATAAATTTGAAGACCTAAAGGGAGAGCATACTGAGGGAATATTTTACAAGGAAGCATTATCTTTATACGACAAGCAAAATGACGTCTTCAAGATTGAGACAATTTTAAAAACTAAAAGAATGAATGACAAAAAATATGTGCTGGTAAAATAGAAAGGATATGATGAATCTCTAATAGTTGGGAGCCGGAAGAAAATGGTGTGTCACTAAGTACTATACGTTAGTAACCAAATTTTCTAGGCTGAGTTAGTTTCCGTTTAATCAACTTTTGGTGTGTATATTATTAGTAGATCATCGGTAGTTGCGTTATTCAAAAGGTTTCTAGCCACTTTTGGCTTGATTTTTCATTCATTTTCTAAAAGGTTTGCTACAAAATGTTGCAGTGTATACTCTCTGTGAGTTTCACGATAAAACTGTGTGAAACTTGGTCTAGTGGCTTTCTTCTTATCCCAGTGTTGACGAGGTGATATTTTTCGAACTTTTACTCTGACCTTTTTCCAAGGTATTTATATGCAATAATGTCTTTTAAGATATATATATATATATATATATATATATATATATATATATATATATATATATATATATATATATATATATATATTACTTTACAATTATTGCAGCCTAAAAATTATTGATTTTTATAGTTTGGGTTTTATATTGGTCAGTATTATAGATTTTAAAACTTGTAATAGCCTTAAATGTTAAAAATTAGATCCAGATTCTTAGTATTTATGTTTAAATGACGTATTTAGAAAATTTCTGACAATTCCAGTTAAAAGTGATTTTATTCACCACTAAAAAAAAGTGGGCTGTGAAGTGGAAAACAATGGGTAAAATTAGACAAAGTTGGATGAAAAATGACAAAAATCGAGTTTTCCGCCGTTTAAAAACTTGAACAGATGAGTAAAAATGTAAAAAAAAAAAAAACATGCTTTATGAAAAATGTTTTTAAAAAATTGAGTTTTCAGCGATTTATATAAAAAAAATGACAAAAAGAATGACTTTTTGCGCTATATATACTATTCCCGATATACATAGTAACTGACTCCTACTGTAAACAACAAATATTGCTATTTTGGACTCTTTGCTTCAGTTCATTTTTTGTCCTTTTCCTTCTCTCTATTTCTTCCTCAGCTTGCCCTATTTCTCTTCGCACAGAATCGATGCTTGCCTCGGTAGTGGCATCAGGAGATGAGGTCCTTGTTAATCCGGAAAGAAATGTGTCCTCTTGTCGAAAGTCTTTCGCATCCATGCCTGGCCTAGTGGATCCGCTGACAAACGTAGTTTGACGACTCAGATGAGTATTCTCCCTTCGAAGTTCTTCGACTTCCTCTTCTGCTTTCTTTAATTTTGACTCGACATCTTTCATTTGTTCCTTCACATCGATGATCTCTGTTTTTTGTCTCTCTAAGGTTTGCCTAAGGTTACCACATTCATCTTCTTTCTTCTGATATTTCTCTTGTAATTTTTTTATTTCTTTTTCTTTCTTTCTCAGTATACTCTTCCATTCTTCAATTTCCTTTTTTAGGGCTTCCAGTTTACTCCGTGTTTGTTCGCCGTCGTCATTTACCTTTTCCCACAGTATTTTGAAGTTTCTTGGACTAAAGAGTAAATCGTCATCCTGCAAGCAAAACCATGCATACAGATAGAGTTTCTGTTTTAAGTTTTTGATTTGTGTTAAAAAGAACTCTTCTAAAATTGTTTTACTTCGCTAGACCTTTTGTAGGAATTCACAAAAAGAACATATTTTTTAGTATTAGATGGAATAAAACCTTCTCATATGATCGTGTGTTATATTTTCAAAAAATGGATGCTAAATATTATAAGTGTAGACTGTTCTGTCCTGGAACATTTTAGATTTAAAGTGCAAAACAAGATCAGAGAATAGAAAAAAGTAGTGAAAATTTCAGGTAATCAAAGCGATATAAGGATCGGAACTTCTTTTAAAGTCTTTAATTCACTGTATACTATCAAAACAATTGAGGAACTACATAATGCTTCAAAGGATACCTTAATTCTTTACGAGAATTTGTTTTTCTAAATAGGAAAGCTATAGTAAAACATATCAAATCTGAAGTTTGTGCAAACGCCGACATATGATGGTAAGGCTTGGTTCAGTTTGACTGGTAAAGTTCTCAGGTAGGTTAGTCAAATAAAATAAAACACACTTTTTACGAAATGAAGAAACAAAAAAGGAAAACAGATTTTTAAAATAGCACCGTTTTCTATTCTTTACAATCTCATTCATCCATCCATCTACAGGAACGACCACTAATATGGGAGGGACACTGATACTTCTATATCTTACTATCCAAGTAGCTTTACTTTCTTGATATTGACAGGAGATAATGAAGACAAGTAGAACAAAAGGATGGCGGCCGAATGACGATGACAACGATCATGACGATTAGAATGATGAAAATGATGACAATGACAACGATTGTTTTTATTATTATTATTATTATTATTATTATTATTATTATTTAGTTTAGGTTAGTTTGGTTAGTTTACTTTAAACATATTCAACTGCAACAAAAGCAACATATTTGCAAAAGGATAGAAAGCAAGCTAACAAGAACTTACAAGTTCCTCTCCATTACACAAAACAAAATCTAATGGCGAGTAGAAAATAATGAATAACATAAATGGAAGATTAAATATAGATATATATGAAAGGAAAAGAAAAGTTATGAAAGGAAATAGCTCAAGGTATGTTAGAGAGAAAGGAAAAGAAAAGAAATTGGTGGATTTGGCCCCATCTTATTTTGCATAAATTTCATTCCAAATAATTTGCACTTCAAAAAAATCAATATATTCACATATAAAACTACCAGTCACATCCGACACACGTATAATAGTACAATTTTAGGATGTAAATCCAGTAGTTACTTGAGCAATGTATTCCGGGTACATTTGTAATCCAGTGTGGATGGAATGTTCAAAACAGTCAAACAAAAGAAACGTGTCAATTGTTCTAGGTAAAATGTATGCGATTTGCATTTTTTTTATTACGAGATTTTATGTCATTATGATATGACTTTAAACAAAGTCTCTTTTTTGGGGTGGTCATTATTTATATTGTTAAGATACGGTAAAATATGTTTGCCACCACAGTCTTGGAAAGGAAGACCACTCGAAAAATCCCCTCTCATCCTTGACTTCTCTAGAGCTCGACGATCCGTACTTCGGAAGAGGAAGCCGCTCCCTTTTTATTTTTAGTTTTCTTACTTGTTACAATTTTTTCATGTTTTTTTTTTATTTATTTTTTTTAGTTTTTTCTAAATTTAAAACAATAACCATGAATCAGTAAACCCAATGTGTATACTACTGACGTTCAAACGCCACAATCGGCCATCGTCTAGATAACAAATTTCTGGATAATATAAACCTATTTAACGATAGATTAATAACTATCTTTAATAAATGATTAAAAATATAATTCGCTGTGTATGACATACTAACTACTATAATGTCGTTATTTAAAGTTTTATTTTTTATCGCCTGTATGTACGACACACATTCCATTGTAATGTTTTTAAATTTATAGAATTATTCTTTCTTGTTTCATCCAATAATACACTGAGTAATCCATTGAATATGTAGCATCACAATCCACTCAATGTTATTGAAAACAGTAACCCATTGAATATGTAGCATCAGCAATCCACTCAATGTTATTGAAAGGCACTAACAAACATACATCAACAAAGGTAACAATTCACATTAACAATTATCAGTTTTTTTTAAATTAATCCATATCGAAAGAGGAAGTATATTTGTTCTATTATCTCCCTTTACCAATTATCTGTATTTTGATATACTATACCGTGCCTATATTCCGTGTGTGTAACCTACTCTTCCACATTAAATGTCAACAAAATATTTTAATCGCTTTACGAAACCCACACTGGTCGGGCGTTAGTCGTGCTTAGAAACACTTTTATCTAAGTCTGCGCAATTTTTAGGGGTGACTTTTACGAATTATTTTTGACGGTGAAAACTTTGATGGTGATGTCCTAGAAAAGAAATATTCATTTTGTAGTTTTATTTTTGTTTCATCTAATATTTTCCATAATTGATGGTTCAAAAAATGTGATAGATGGCCTTGAAATAGTATTAATTTTAAGTTTTCAGAACTTCAAACAACATCATAAATTTATAATGCTTCGACGTTCACCTTGTATTATGAATTTATGTTTTCTGAAATATTAATTTTTTTACGGTGGATGTCAAAATACAACTAACATACTGCTAAAAATTAGTAAACTGAAACAATCGCGATCCCATGGTGTATTTTTTCCATCTCGAATTTCAATTTTAAAGTCTAAAATAGAAAGTGCTGTGTAGACTTATAAGAAGCAAAATTTCTGAGTAGTATGAAAGACAAGAAAAGACATTCTATGAAGTGGATACCAGATAGCCTTGAGTTCATCAATTATACATGAGGGTCAAAAGAAAAGAGAATTCACGTAATAAGTAAATCATAATTACATTACTACGTTAGAAAATTCTAACAATGACAACATTTTTATATTATCAAACATACCCTATCGTGATGGCCTCCTGTAACGAAATTGGAAATGCTGAGGTCATAAATGTGGAATCAAAGTATCTGTAAATGTATACCGCAATAGTAATGTGATTGATAGTCTATGGGAGCTGTCAATATTTAATTCCAGAAAGAGCGGTGTATTTCATAATTTTACTATTTTATCATCACTGACATCCAGCCAATGAGAAACCATTTTATGGTTCATTCGAGGAGGTCTCTGACTAAGTTTTCGTTCATTTTTGCCTTTGACATCAGTGGTGAAAGCAAATCCTCCCATACTGCTATTTGTTGTATGACTAAACTCTTATTGCCAATAACATGTTAAAATGTATTCTTAAGGTTTACAAAGATTATTTTTTTATACATTCTGTGATAACACAGTTAGATGATTTCTGGGCAAGATGAAAGATAAAACCCGAGCAAAACAAACGATTTCACATACCGAAAAGAGGCGTCTGGTTCATTCTTGCACGTACGTTAAAATCATGAATTTCAGATCATAGGACAATATAGAGCAGTGGTTCCCATACTTTTTTTTTATCGCGACCCTAAATACCATCTTTTGCGACCCAAAATGCTGTACAACTATTGAGTCGCGAGGGTCCTCGTGACCCCATTTGGGTCGCGGCCCGGGCTTTGGGAACCACTGATATAGAGCAATCTCGAGCCAAAGAAATATGTACATTTTAGATGGCAAGATGTCCCTTTTCTCAACCAAACACCGTAAATTTGCTAATTGTTCCCCTGTTTAATTGCTTAGACTGAACTTCTATAGCACTTTCATTAACGTGTTTTCTACGTTGATGGATAATTTAGAAGCACTGCATAAAAGTATACATTTGATTCTTTCAGTTACTTCCATAATCCCGTATTTCATTGGTCGGTTTAATTCGATACACTTCTTTGCGGATATACACTCTTCAATTTTGGAAAACAATTATTGTCTACTTAGGTTCCCGAAAGTAGGACCCAAGTACGGCCATCACATCGCGTAGATGTTAGTTAGCATTTTGCTTCAATGTACAAACGTTTCTTAACTGTTAAAATATTAAAATTAAAGTATTCATGAGCAAGGTTGGAAGCTTTGAGTTGAACCAGATTGTTGTTTTGTACATTTTTTCCCTCTGTCACCTCTGTCTAACTTTGTACGACAGACATTTTGAAGAAACAAAAAAAAACAACAAACAATGGATATGAAAGTTAAGCTTAGATTGATTTATACTCAAAAGTAAACACATACAATTACGTTTACTCATTCTTACCTCCCGATTGAGTTGGTTGATCGGCTGGTGGCTGGTCTCTTGGCATATTTCGATCTAATTTCTCAAAAATAAAATCGTATTTGCCATTCTGCAAAGCTTTCAAGAATGCGTCATAAGACTTTCTTGGCTGCTTCATTAGCAGATGAAGAAAAGCTTCCGTTCTGTCTTTTTCCAACGGGTGTGATTTCTTCATGTCCTCCCATTCGTCAGGGGAAATAACTCTTTCCTCTATCAGAACATCCACAATGTATTTCATCTCAACATTTTTCTTGATCGTCGTCCAGTGTCGGAAAAGACGATCTTTGTCCTCTTCGGAAATTGCCATCATGTAGTTAATATCTTATTTAAGTTCATCATTACAAGTCTGAAACGAAACTGTTGAATATATTTAGTGTTAAAACATCTATTTTTAGATCTCTCCTAATGCTTAGTTTTTAAACGGCATCTCCTTACGTCCTGTTTTATTTATTTATTTTTTATTTTTTATTTTTTTTTTGGGGGGGGGGGTAAAAAAGCGACAAATAAATATATCTGGAATTCTCCCCATGAAATGTATTCGCAATAAATTTTCGTAAAGACTCCTGGAAAAAAAACTTTCTTCAGTGGTAGAACGAACAGATGACACTATCAGGAGATTATTGTTTAGTCCGGGCAATGGCATGTATTGACCATAAAGGATAAGGTTATTATACGTGTAGGATCAGACTGCAAAATTATGTTTTGGACAACATTTTCACCCATGCCTGCCAAGAAGAATACTGTCTAAACATTTTTTTTGGGGGGGGGGGGCGAGGGAGGGTGTCTGTTTTTTCTTAACAATTATTTTTGACTCCTAGGATGGGGGATAGGATGTCGATAGTTGAAAATGAAAATGAGGTTATTCGTTGCTGAGTTAGAATGCATCACTTTAATACTACTCGTGTGCGTTAGGCACTGACCCATGAGAGCTAGGCTGTAGATGCCCTTACTCGCGACACGGATTCGATTCCTGCTTGCAACGAATTATGTCTCTCAAACCCCACTTGATTACACTGGTGTCATTCTCTCTTTTTTTCTTTCTCACATCCCTTCCGATACTGACGTCATCGTAGAAAACCAACGTCACACAAATGAATATATGTCATAACGTTATTGCATGCTGTATTTCGACCACTGTATCTTTTTTCATAATAATGATATTTGCGTGAAATAAACTGCATTATATTCAGATTTTTAAAAATATGTATAAAGCTTACGGCGTATTAGCTGAAAGGGTGCATAAGTTGTAATTAACCCCACTTAGAAACCTTATAGCTGATTATTTAATTTTTTGTTTGTTTATATTATAAAATTTAATGTTTAATGTATAAGCATGATCGTGGTGGACTAAGATTAAGAACAAACTGACGAATAGTAGGGTCATGGTGCTTTTTTATTTTTTTATTTTTTTCGTGTGGTGGCTAGGGTGTTGGTTTTTTAAAGAAAACGGAAATTAGGGTGTTGTCCAGGAAATATGCAGTCTATACTACTATTACATGGACATATTATAAGTTAGAATGAAAAGTTAAATGTGTTGTAACAAGGAAGATAAAAGAAATCACCGCAGGTGTCCTCTTTGAAGCCAACAACTGAATCCGCTCTCAGTAACATATAAGATTTGTTAACTTTCGGAATTGTTTGCATTTTGTAACAAAAAATTATTTTTTTATTGTTTTATTTTATAAAATATTTTTCCTCACTTCGTAATGTTGGTTAAACGAAACTCGAGTATTTTTCTGTTTCATAGCATCTGCTTTTAAATCTCTCATGATGTTTGCAGTTTTTAAATTGCATCTCCTTACGTCCTGCATTTTAGCAATGCCGTGAAATTAATATATATGCGATTCTCCCCATCAAACTTATTAACATCAACGTTTTGAAAAGTAAGCTCGAAAAGAAATGTCTTCAGTGGTTACAAGAGCAGATAACATTACCAAGAGATTATGTATTTAGTTCGGGTAATGGCATTTGTTGACTATAAAGGATAAGGTCATTATACGTGTAGTATCAGACTGCAAAATCATGTTGGACTGAATGGACTTAAGCGAAAGAAAACGCCTCGTCTGTCCACAAACCTGCCTCTGAATCAGTTCGCTCATTCATGCATTTTTGAAGCTGTAATTAGTTGAAATTTCGATCTCTACATATATACCTGCATGAAATATTTATGTTTATCGCATATAAAAAGTGTGTGATGGTGGATATATTTATCGTATAAAAATTTATCTATCTCCATGGAGATCGACCTTTAAAACACGCCATAAAATTGAACATCATATTGATGAACTTTCTAGTTGTGTGTTACTAATATGCAAGCTAAATGATACACACATACATAGAGGGATGAAGAGAAGAAAAACAAACTTTCAGCATTATTTATTTATGATGACTTTGAAACACAATATGTCTACTTACAGACTTCTCTCTCTGTGTGTGTGTGTGTGTGTGTGTGAGAGAGAGAGAGAGAGAGAGAGAGAGAGAGAGAGAGAGAGTGTGTGCGTGTGTGTGTCTTTGAATGAGTCTATGAATGAGTCTATGTTTGCTCTATAATGCCAATTTGATTCTCTTAGGACCAGAGTCAAAACTATTTCTACACTACGAGGTCCCTTGTTTCTATAAATTGATCATCCAAGGTTTGTCTTGTGAATTTCACATCCTCCTTTTTTCAATGTTTATTTTATAAAGCTACTCTTACAATATATTATTCAAATCTCAAAGGTGATTTTAATACTATCTGGTTTTCAGTATTTATCTTTTGTTACTGTGTCGATCAAAGGCAATCTTGGAACCCAGTGAATAAATATGGCGAAACACAATATTAACTCACAGAATACTTTAAATAATGCAGACCATATCGTCCCTGAAAAAGAAACATTACCTAGATCGCTTGAATTACATGAGAGAGAGAGAGAGAGAGAGAGAGAGAGAGAGAGAGAGAGAGAGAGAGAGAGAGAGAGAGAGAGTCTTATACTTACATTACCTTCATGTATTGAGCGCATTCAGTAAGACTATGGTAGCGGGTAAGTATAGAATATAAACTTGTTTAAAACCTGGATCAATTGCGTGATTCAATGAGCATTGAATTACTCAAGGATATACCGCGTATATCTATGTAAACCAACACCTTTAATTGATCGGATATGAGCTAAAGTTGACTAGCTGAGTATTTCAAATAGCACGAATCTCCTTTCCAACAGGGGCACATTTTGAGTAGCCGACAATATACAGACTGGTATAGAGGATTGATGCCAAGGCAATGGGAGTTAAGAGCAGTG
This sequence comes from Margaritifera margaritifera, assembly GCA_029931535.1. NCBI lineage: Eukaryota > Metazoa > Mollusca > Bivalvia > Unionida > Margaritiferidae > Margaritifera > Margaritifera margaritifera. Next base: position 4,361,989 of record JAQPZY010001695.1, read on the forward strand.
TAAAGAGATATGCCTTGACAGCCGACACAGACTGATTTGGACAGATTTTGAACCCATTACCCATTGGTTAAAAGTCACAGTTAAAAACTTACACTCCATCTGGAGGATGGAAATATTACAAAAATTTACTACATAACAAGTTTCATCAGTGTAGGGTCTAAATAAAGTTTGATTAGTCTAGATGTAACAGGCTTAAATATACGGAAGATTGTGACAAACATATGGCTGAAAATATAATATCATTAAAGCGTGAAAATTAGGTCGTGTTGACCTAACTTTGTTTGGTTGAGTTACTCTCCTTGAAAGGCATTAACATATTAATTTTCATAAGTGATATTGAGGGTGTAACGATTGGAGAGCACAAAACACAAAAGCCAGTCAAGCCGGAAAATTAGGTCACAGTGACCTACGTTTGGTGCTTGAGTTACTCTCCTTCAGAAGCATATTAATTTGTATGAGCGTAGGTGAAATAGGATTTGAAATATTAAGGCCATAAATTACGAGCAGCTAAAAGTGCAAAAGTCACACAAGCGTGATAATTAGATACCAATAACCTGTTGTTTTTTACGGTATGATCACTCACCTTGAGATGCACGCACATACCAGTTTTATGAGTTTAGGTGAAATAGGATAAAATATATCCAAGGTTTAACAAACAGATAGTCGAAAGTGCAATAGTCAGCCAAGTATGCAAATTGGATCACACTGAACTATTTTTATATGGTTGAGTTATTCTCATTGAGGTTCATCTACATACCAATTTTCATGTGTGTAGGCGAAATGGGGTCCAAGATATTGAGGATGTAACAAACAATCAGTTGACAAAGCACAAGTAACTCAAACGTGAAAATTCAGTTACTGTGACCTAGTTTGTTAGGTTGAGTTACACTTCTTTAGATGCATCCAAATACCAAATTTCATATTTATAGGTGAAATAGGGTCTAAGAATGAACATGCAAATGAACGGACTACACGTTACATCCTCTCCAAACTCTGTTGACGACGGGATAATATCAGAGTAAAGTTTACTGTGATAACTTGACCAATATAACGATAAATGAGGGAATAATATCATAGTATAATCTACTGTAATAAATATACCAATATAACGATAGATTTTTTTTGTAGATCTATTTATTACTATTTATACCTTTTATAAAAGTCGGTTAATCTTATATCGGCTAAAATTTAGACTCATCAAACAAGGCACATACGGTATTCGAAGTATGGCATAGATAACAGACGTACTCAAGGATAGTGAACAAACTCAGTACTATACAAACAGCAACGTGAGAACTGGAATGTGCCTATATATTGATGTTGGCATTTCTGTGAGGCTCATGTGTCATTGAATCTAGCCTGCTTTCGAAATATCTAAGTGCACGCGCTTTTATTTCTTTATTTATAATTTTTGTTATTTTTTTATATATATTTTTTAAAAAAAAATTTGGATCTTTTTTTTAGTATCATTTGTCTAGTTTTTAGACTAACTGAACGGCAAGATGCAACATTTTTTTCCACAAAGTTTAAGCAGAAAAGAAAAGTGCATTTTACGAAACATCAAAATAAAGTATTTGCTTTAAAATGCTTCCTTGCATGTAAAAGTTAATAATTTTGCAAAGTACTTAGTTTTATACAAGAAAGTTATGTACATGCAAAGGGTCAATTGATAAAGGAAACGATTTGATAATTTACTTTCACATGTTGGAATGATACTCACATTGATAAAAAGTAACATTTTCCAACATCTCTCATTCACATATGTGTTGCATCAAGGCTTTTGTTAAACAAATAATGTCTATCACCACTATCATCGTTATTATCATCATCATCAGGAACAACAACACACAGTTTTCAAATGTGTCTGAAAGTTATTCCAAGTTGCATCCTTTTTCCACTGTCAAACGCTATATGCATGTACTTCAGAGTGTTATCGGGTAGGCACGAGCACCTTCCCATTCTCCAAACATAGTAATGTCGACTGATTTCTGTTCTTCATCTTCAGTGTAATATTATCTAAGTAGCTTTGTATTTTAACTCTGTTTACAAGGGTGATCAGTCGAAGTGGACGGCGGTGTGAAATAGTGAAACAGAAGGAATAGAGAATATTTGTTTGAAAAGAGTGAATAACGGATATATTTCATCGAGTTGGTGAAAAACTCAGTATTTTCACGAGTGGCGAAACGTATTGTATGCTCAAACGTATTGTCTAGTAATTTGTAACAGACTTAAATAGCCGATTTCTTATTGTATCCTGCACGATAATGTCAACGGTTTACCGTTTATGTTCTGCTGTGTTTGGTGTATATTCGCACAGAAAATGTCAGTAGTAACATAATGCTCCTTCTTAATTCTAGGTAAAACAGCAGATTTCATCTAAATGTGAAGCGGCCATATTTACCTTTACACAGTACAAGCGTCTTAAAACAGCTTGACATTTCTTAGTCATAATGTTATCAATATCAATTGACGGCCAGTAAAAAAAAGTGATATTTTTTCATTCCAGTGAAATATCACAATCATTTCACTCTGAAAATCCAGTAATTCACTGCCTACCATAAAATAAAGTATGCTAGTTACGGTACAAATTTCAGTACATGCACAGAGCAAATACCCGGATTCCTATTGGCTGGAGTCAGAGCAGGATAAAAATATTCCGGGTCATACCTAGCTATATAGTATTCCGGGTCATACCTAGCTATATAGTATTCCGGGTCATACCTAGCTATGTAGCTCATATCTAAATTTAGAGGCTTTGTTTAGCTGTGCCTTTCATTGTGAAACATTCGTAAAAGAAACTGATTTTTATCATAGAATAATTGCGAAATAATCGTTACATATTTTGATATGTATTTTATCGTAGTGTTAATAAGACCATCCTCTTTTTTCTGGGTTGACAGAAAAGGTCAAGCCAGATTGTGTCGTTGTAAAGGTAATACGGACAAAGTGCACATGCAAAGTCAATTTGTGATGCGGTCAAAACCTAAGTGTTGACTGTGCCGAATACAGAACTGTGGATCCCGGTAAATGTTGATAAGCTGGTAAATTAAATATGCTGGGTAAGTGCCGTTAGGTCTTGGTGTTTGTAATGGTCTCTAATGGTACTGTCAACCTTTGGAATCCTAGTATTATTGGAATATTGTTCAAGGGAGTAGCTTGGAGAAATGCATGTATGTAATATAGAGAACAATTAATGGTGGTCAGTCCTCTGTAAGATGCAAGGCTTGTTGAAAGTTAAATAACCGTGCTATCAATAATACTTCACACCGGCAGAATTATATTCTCTTTATGGTAGGTTTTATTGTATTTGTACTCAGTGGTGTACTAAGAGTAAATGGCGTCCGGGGCGACGATGATGGCCCAAAGGGCCAGAATACTAGGCCCGCATTTTTATAAGCTGTTTTGATGCCCCAAATCCTTTGACGCCAGGGGCAACCGCCCCGTCCGCCCCCCCCCCCCACCTTAGTACACTACAGTTTGTACTTGTATGCATGCATATTTCAAAAACCCAAAGTATTTCTATCCCTCCATGGATCTCATCAGACGGTGGTACCAAATGTCATAATAGATGACATGTGCTACATATTTTCCCGCTATACTTGAATGGTTGTTGTTGTATTTTTTCTTAAGCAAAGTATTTCAGTATATTTCAAGCACATGGTTGTTCCTCGTTTTGCTCCGGCATATCTTATTGTCCGTTTCTAAAGTCAGATACTCTTGTATTTTCTAATTTTATGTATTTCATACGGGCATATATTATGTCGTCCGTAGGGTTAAAATGGATAATGCGTGTGCCCCGTTCTCTATATATTACTTATTGTATCTGCTACAAATAGACGACACAAATCTGAATACGTACGTTTTATATGCCATACGAATTTTCCAATGTATTTTCGAACAACAGCTCTGAAGTTACCAGAACTCCACAATAATATGAAGTATATGAAATTCCCTTGACGGAGATGACAGAAATGCATCTAATGAGCACTGAAATAATTAAAATGATGTCCAAATTACCTACATCGGACATGTGCACACCGTCAAATCTAAATAAGAATATGTGTGAATGTCTGAACAGTCCTACCAACATACCATGCTGGAGTTCGCCCAGTACCGATTTATTCTCTTTCTTTTAATTATAATGACTTTAATATCATATGCAGCATACCAAAAGAGGCGAAGTAAAGCGTCAGACCAAATAATGGTGCAATGTTGTATCATTGCAGCTAAGTGATAAATGACTTGAGTGGTAGAGTTTGTCAAATCCCTATTTTTTTATTTTTATTTTTTTTAACAAACTGTTACTCCCTGTGTGTATAATCACAAAAAAAAGGAGGTGCATTATTCCCAGTTGCATTATATTTGGCATATATGACCAGAGCATTCTCTCGGATATTTTTCCAGAGGGTTAGCGTGACGCCCTAAATAGTTTTTAAAAGGCCAGGAAGTTAAGGATCAAAGAGGGAAAGAAGCGGATTAGGTATGATGGATAGAACGCCAAACAGAAAAACACTTTGATATAAAATACTACGTTTCATAATCAAAATACGAACAAAATCGACAATTATGCGATACATTTTCTTATATAATTGACGTGTTGATGTGCCAGAAGAAAGCGTCCGTTTCGGAATTTGATCTCATCCAAGTTTATGCCTTGCATCTGATGTATTGTTTAGTAAATTTCAACATCCTCTTTCACTTTTCTTTTGAAACTGTATGCATTAAATATTTCATTTAATTTCTAAATTCTGCATTTTGTGTAAGTCTTTATATGACGAAATTTAGTCCCTTACGCCAACAATACGACCTCAAAAATACGTTATAATAGCGGAAGGCAGGGACTTTCCAGGGTGAAAATGTTTTAATCTACTGACAATAGGAGAAAAGTGGAAATTTTAAATCGCCAAATTTGTTGCTTTTGACGAAAATTTTATGTGAACATTTGGTCACCTTTGTCGCTTTCAGCTATTGTTAGCAAGCTCCAACAAGATATTCCCCTATCTCTAAAATTCACTAAAATTATCAGCTAAGCAACTCAATACACAAGTGCACACGACTCTTTCGCTGTCATTACGTCGTTAAATTCTGAATTAGGTTTTCATCATATGCAATACGAATCCACATAACACCTTCTTTCACTGCTGATTTTTACATGTAGTTTTAACTTGTGTTATCAAAGTGGTGTATTGAGATGACAACAGTGTCTATATTTTTGGCAACCAATTCGTACCGCTGATTTTTACATGTTGTGGATATCTGAGGCGCCATTGCTGTGGATATCTGGCACGCAATTGTAGTTGATATCTCAGACGCAAGGCAATTGTATAATATACCCTGTCGCGCATCCAGTGTAAATGCTACAAAATCCATAAGGCGACCTCATGAGACCTAACTTGTAAACTGCTCTACTGAGATCAAACATTACGTCTTCAGACATTCAAATGACTAACGTAACCCTCTATGCGCTATCTCAAAACATCGAAATTCTAGTAAAGTGTGTAGCACTATAATGATCATTTCAACATAAGAAACTAAGTTCACACACACACACACACACACACACACATATATATATATATATATATATATATATATATATATATATATATATATATATATATATATATATATATATATATATATATATATATATATATATATATATATAACACCTAAGGTTATGAACAAGCTTTTCCACAAACTCTTTTAAACTTTATGGTAACCTAAGATAGTGTCAAAAGGGGAAATTATACTTAAGCAATTTGATACCAATTGCATAAGAAAACTATACTCTACAAAAATGTTCAGAAATGTTTTGCAGCCTACAAACTGTAATTGGCATTCTCTTTGAAAGGCCAATTCTTAGTCTATGAAGCTGCATTCGTGATTTTTTAAATTTAAGTTAATCCCTATGTATCAACACAAGTTTATGCCAACCATGATTAGACGATCTGTACGAATGAGACAGAATAATTAAATGTGTTGGGTCAAAGGCTGTAGTGGGACTTAACTAATAAACATTAATTAATAATAATTAAATGTGTTGGGTCAAAGGTCAAAGGTCAAAGGCTGTAGTGGGACTTAACTAATAAACATTAATTAATAATAATTAAATGTGTTGGGTCAAAGGTCAAAGGCTGTAGTGGGACTTAACTAATAAACCAGGATATTTAACTTTCAAGCTCGGCATAGCCATGGAAATACTCTTGAATAATGTCAGAAAGTAAAGTTTTCAACAACAAAATTGCGGATGGAACCAAAGATGAAAGTAAATATTCAGAATTATATAATTATTGCTGTATTTGAAAACAGACTGTGTAAGACTAGAACTTGGCTTAGGAAAAGGATATGCGTTATTCGCCATGCAGAATGTACTTAGAGTTTGAAATGTAACGTCAAATTGGGCACAGTTTGCACTTCAAAATGTTCTAGTTGAGTTCATGACTACGGACAACGATTGAAAACCTGCCCTTGGATTTCAAGAAGCATACAAAGCACTGCATCCTATGTAGCAAGTAGAAGGGTTAACAGATCCGACTAACTTGGGAAAGTCCCAGTTTAATAGTAGCAATTAAATGTATCTAATTTATTTCGTCTTTATTGAAGAATTGCAACGCTGTTTAGGAGCAAGAGAGACATATATATTTTATTGCCATAAATGTTGACAAATGGTGTCTAGCTACAAGTTCTCACAACGTAGATTTAGCCCTTCTTCTAAAAACTGTTTAAAGTCTCTTAAACGAATACAGTACCAGTCAAGAAAATGATTTCTATGTAGAATTCTTGGAAACAGTTGTGTAAAACATATTCATGTATATTTTTGTTTGTCGTTATATTATGCAGTTGTTGGAATAAATACATCCGCTGAGAGATTATCCAATATTTTATTGTGTTATCTTTATGTATGTTCTTAAATAATATTCAGTAGTATCAGTCCATGTGGCCTGAAATGATGTTTTCAAAACAGGTCTGCATCAAGAATATATGGAAGATGCACCATTTCAAACATCGCCCACCCCACCAATTCTCTCTCTCTCTCTCTCTCTCTCTCTCTCTCTCTCTCTCTCTCTCTCTCTCTCTATATATATATATATATATATATATATATATATATATATATATATATATATATATATATATAGCTATTCTCATTACGCCTTTTGTTCACAGACACATTTGTTTCAATTTGTATCCGCAGCGACTGGTAGATTTTTTAATGAAACTGAAAAGAAAACTATCTTCAACATTTTACAAATAAAAATCTGAATCATAATATGAAAAAGTTGTGGATTGTCTCAAATAAAGTGACACCTGCCCAACAACATATGTTTTTTTCTTCAAAGTGTAATGTGATGAATATTCTTTCTTTTTTCAATTTCAGTATTTTCACAATACAATCGATCTCTATATAATCCATACTATCGATCTCTATATAATCAATACAATCAATCTATATAATCCATAAAATCGATCTATATATAATCTATACAATCGATCTCTATATAATCAATACAATCGATCTATATATAGTCCGTTCAATCGATCAATATATAATCCATTCAATCGATCTATATACAATCCATACAATCGATCTCTATATAATCAATATAATCGATCTATATATAATCCATACAATCGATCTCTATATAATCCATGCAATCGATCTCTATATAATCCATACAATCGATCTCTATATGATCCATAAAATTGATCTCTATATAATCCATACAATCGATCTCTATATAATTAATATAATCGATCTCTGTATAATCCATACAATCGATCTCTATATACTCCATACAATTTTACCAGAGAATGTAAAAATCCAAACTTAAAGCTTACATTTTAAATCTTTTCCTTCGGTTCGTCAAAAGTTGTTGTTGATACATTCGCAACGTATATTACCATTCCTACAGGATGATACATACCTAACGTATAATACCATTCCTTCGGGATGATACATTTTTCTTATAAAAATTCAATTTAGAAATTGCTTCCATTGTTATTTAAAAACGGGATTTTCGCCATTTAATCAAACGACAGGTGCATGTTCCATACGTGTTATTACATCGTCACACGTCCATATTCCATACATGCTATTACATCGTCACACGTCCATGTTCCATACATGTTATTACATACTTACATTGAATGTATTTATCTCTTACTAACCAAAGATTTCAAATCACCTAGATTTATTACGTAAGTAATGAAGTTACTCTTATCAGTCAATTATATAGTACATGTACTTTAATCATTGGACATAGACAACATAACTCGAATTGCATTAAGGAATTTCTAATTAGTATACTAACGAAATATTATATATATATATATATATATATATATATATATATATATATATATATATATATATATATATATATATATATTGTGTATATGTATATATATATACAAACACGTCATGATTAGTTAGGAACTACTTTTATACTGCGGTTGACGCGTAGAATATAGTGTGACAAGGTTGGAAAAGAGCTTCTTCATATATTGAGTATCACCACAGAGAATAGTGACGCAAAGAAGGAGGATGGGTCTCAGTATGTTAAAAAGGAATCACCTACACTTGTCTACATGTAACACTGCCAGTTTGGTTCAAGACATACGTTTGCAAACTTAGCTCTTACTTCTTATCCAAAATGTACACAATTCTTCTTTGTCTCTTCTACATTGTTTTGGGAGTATCATATGCCGCTAATGAGTGTACTTCCTGCAGGGAATGTCCTCCTGGATGGACTAAAAATGGTAAATCGTGTTACCTTTTCTCCATTTCCAAGGAAACCTGGATCCGTGCAAAGAAGGCATGCGAAAAAATGGGCAGCCATCTTGCTACTTTGGCAGCATTCACTGAAGATGCTTTCGTGTCGAGCTATTTGAAAAATATTCAAAATCATCTATCAGATGGAATATACATATGGATTGGCGGTTTTGATTTGTTTTCTGAAGGACAATGGAAATGGGTAACTGGTGAGACATTTTCATATACCAACTGGAGAAAAGGAGGAGAAAATGGACAAGTTCAGAATCCAGACAATGCTATGGGAATGGAACACTGTCTAGATTGGAGTAATGGATGGAATGACAACATATGTCATCACAAGCACCACTTTTATGTGAAAATGATCTTTGTGTGTAGCAAATCACACGAGCAAGTATCAACATTATCATCTTATCTATTGCAGGAAAATGAGGAACAAATCAATATCATGTAGAATCCTTATTAAGTGTGAAACATTTATTTTTCACACAGAGACCGTGTGCTAACTTCACTATTGCATGCTGAAGAAGGTAATATCACCATTTTCCATTATGAAAAACATGCTGAACAAAGTCTTCCATTTGGATAATTCCATTCTATTTCCATTCTAGTAACATTCTAGTTCCATTCTAATTCCATTCTAGTTACCATCAAGAACGACACTGTAGACATTGTATGTGTCAATAGTTAACACGGCCAAGACAGGGCGCACACTGGACAGAGCCTGGCAACGATTAATCAAAGTAAACATTTAGATAATCAGACAGGCACATATATATGCATTGTTAGGAGAACCAGTAAATGATCTTCATTCTGTACTTATATATTTCTGGATTTTAACCAGTAAATGATCTTCATTCTGTACTTATATATTTCTGGATTTTAACCAGTAAATGATCTTCATTCTGTACTTATATATTTCTGGATTTTAACCAGTAAATGATCTTCATTCTGTACTTATATATTTCTGGATTTTAACCAGTAAATGATCTTCATTCTGTACTTATATATTTCTGGATTTTAACCAGTAAATGATCTTCATTCTGTACTTATATATTTCTGGATTTTAACCAGTAAATGATCTTCATTCTGTACTTATATATTTCTGGATTTTAACCTGTATAGTTGAACTGATACCTGTTGAAAAGCAACAAACGATAAGTGAATCAAACATTTTTATTAAAAAATGTAGACATGTACGATATCCTATGCATGGACATTATCCAACAAATTATTGTATAATTGTTGTAGAGGCCATTTATAAAATGATCATCGTAATATATATAAATTCATGATTACTAGGAATTTCCCTTACTCAGAGCATAAATGTCTTGGAGTTCGAAATTTTCGGCAATATCACACTGCTTTCATCAACGACTATTGTTGATCACGTGACTTATAATGGTCACGTGATACGAGGAGACTGGTGTAGATATTAGTTAGTTCAAGCCCCTGGTTCCTGTTTAGTGTTGGCCTCCCCTTTCGTATTTCAATGTGCAGGAGTTCTCCGATCATCTCAACTCCATTGACCCACATATTCAGTTCACCTCAGAACAAGAAGAAGATGGCAAATTACCATTCTTAGACACATGTGTACACTTAAATGATGACGGATCAGCCAAAGTCACTGTGTATAGAAAACCAACCCACACTGACCAGTACCTTAACTTTACTTCCAATCATCATCTGGAACACAAGAGGTCAGTAGTGAGATCTTTACTTCACCGAGCTAACTCCTTAGTCACTGATGAGACAGATCGGATTAAAGAAGTAGAGCACGTAAAAGCTGCACTACGAGTAAATGGGTATCCGGAGTGGATTTTCAAACTTCCAAAGAAGAAAAGAACACCTAACAAAGCCAGCAGTGGTCCAAAATAGAACCAACATCGGTATGCCATACATCCGCGGTATGTCAGAAGCCCTAGCTAGAGTATTCAAACAACATGGGGTTAATATATACCACAAACCATACAATTCTTTAAGACAAAAACTTACACATGTGAAGGACAAAACAGAACATTTGAAGAAATGTGGTGTAGTTTATCATATTAAATGTAGTGATTGTGAGAATGACTATATTGGTGAAATAGGCAGAGTGTTAGAAACAAGGATTGAAGAACACATCAGTAGAGAGTCTTCTGTAATACATGAACATTGCAGCAATATGGGACATTCCATCATTCCCAATCAGACCAAGGTCATCACATCTAAAGACAACCTATGGAAAAGGAAGGTGAAGGAGGACATTGAAATACGAAAGAGGAGGCCAACACTAAACAGGGACTTGGGGCTTCAACTACCACCTAGCTACACCAGTTTCCTCGTTTCACGTGACCATTATAGGTCACGTGATCAACAGTAGTCGCTGATGAATGCAGTGTGATATTGCCGAGAATTTCGAACTCTAAGATAGTATGCTCTGAGTAAAGGAAATTCCTAGTAATCATGAATTATCCAGAGCAAGGAAGCAACCTTTTCAGTTGAAATTGTTCTGAACAAAGTATTAAGGGTGAAAATGTTTGTACTTGTTTCTTTCTTTATTTTTTCTACAATGAGGGAAGCATTGTCAAAACCTAGTATCTAAACAAAATAGTATGAATTAAAAGACCTTTGACAACCATGAAGACAACCTTAATGTAAGAACCTCCGAAAATGAGAACATTTAAAAACATATAATGTTTTGTTTTTAGCTATTTTCTTTTTTTATTTTGTCCGATAGGTAAACAACCATCTGATAGTTCATTAATTATGCTTCATGTATGATTATTTCATCGATAAAGCAAGGTGAGATGAATTTAAATTTTGATTTCTTGGTGAGATGCAAACTTTCTATTTGTTGAGGTCTATCACTGTGCACTTGACAATCGAGTAAAAAAAGACGGTTTGACAAGTCATATTTATTACGCTACTGACAGAACTTCCTTGCATAGACAAGGGCTGAGAGTTAGTATTTCATGAGTAAAAACAAAAGAGGAGGCATCGCTAAAATGTTTGGAAAGACCTCATTCGAGTAGTATAGTTCTAGTTGTCTAATTTTATTTATATACCAATATATGATATATTATAGGTCATGACCATCACAAGTTATTTATATACCAATGTATGATAAATTATTGGTCATGACCATCACAAGTTATTTATATACCAATATATGCTAAATTATAGGTCATGACCATCACAAGTTATTTATATACCAATATATGATAAATTATTGGTCATGACCATCACAAGTTATTTATATACCAATATATGATAAATTATTGGTCATGACCATCACAAGTTATTTATATACCAATATATGATAAATTATTGGTCATGACCATCACAAGTTATTTATATACCAATATATGATAAATTATTGGTCATGACCATCACAAGTTATTTATGTGCCAATATATCATATATTATTCTGACCATCATAAGTTATTATAAACCAATATATGATATGTTATAGGTCCGACTATCATAAGTTACTATGTTTCTTGTGTCCTGCAGAAAGCCTTGTTGGAGTATATACAAGAAATAGAATTTGAATTCTCTAATACAGGGGTGTCAAACTCATTTGCTATGGCTGGCCAGATTTGATATAAATAATAATAAGTAATAATAATAAATAATGAGTCCGGCGGGGCCGTATGTTTGAAACTTCTGTTCTAATACTTCCTTTTGATCTCTCGAATCGAAATTGTTTGGTCGGGTCACAAAACAACGATACCGTTATCAGGGAAGTCGTAAGAGGCGGGAGATACGGGCGACGGCTCGGGGCGACAAACCTTCGGGGAGCCATTTCACGGAGTTTGCGGTATTTTTTTCCGAGGGGGGTGCGCCCAAGGCGACTCTCGCCCAGGGCGCCGTTTCTCCAGTGCAAACTTGCGACAACCCTGACCGTTATTAATGAGGAAAAGCTATGTTGAAGTTTTTCGACTATTTAAAGAATAACAACAATGAAAACAAACATACCAATTTATTTATTAGTATTAATAGTATGTGAAAAATACACTTTCAACTGTGCAAAACGTGCGGTTTTGTTCCTTTGCAGACTTCATGTTCGTTTGCGATCTAATGTGATGGTGCAAACACAGTGCATCTTAACATTAGAACTGTAGACTCATACACAAGCAAACTTGTTACACATTACACATGTTATAATATGTTACACATATGTGATCTACATATGTTAAACGTATATTCTTCACATATGTAATTCAGATACATATGTTAAAAGTAATTCATACGTGCCAGCTATCATCTTGGCAAACTTGCTCTTATATTTTGTAATGTGTAAACCAAGCTTCTGTCTTTATATGTGGAATCCTGAATATAGGTTTGATGTCACATGTTAAACAGGTGTGGGAACTTTTATGTGCACAAAATAAGTTGCTAAATATGTTTTTATATGCAAATCTAAATAAGTGTTTTACCGAGTTAGTGGCATATAGCAACTTTGACAGAGTAGTAGTGTTTATATACCGACAGCTTGCATCTTGTTTCTCAACTTGAACAAAAGTATTAAGTATGGAAGCCTTCTAAAGACAGTCTTAGTCAACAAAAAAATACATTATTTCGAACATTCGCAATACATTTACGAATATTCACAAAACATTTGGGAAGTATTCGCGAATATACGCAATAATATTGTAAATATATGCAATGCTTTTACGAATATTCGCAATATTTTTATTTATTTATTTATACTTTATCTATGGCCATAAGCTAGTATGCCATGTAGCCCTCAACGTATTTACAGAAAATAAATAAACGGATGGATATGTACAGTACACAGAATTAAAACAACGATAACAAGCTTACAAAATGGATTAGTATACCATAAACGTATGTAGAACTCTACTACACTCACAAACACATAGGACACACACATAGCTAGGTACGCATTTGCACAAACACACAACAAAACACATGGCCGGAAACATAAAAATAGAACACACATACAGTTATGACAAATACGGGCATATTGGAGGAACACCTAGCATGAAATTTGTTGATAGGAATTAGAACACTATGCATATATAGGGGCGTGATCTTATAGACTTTAGTAGAAATTACCGTCCCTAAGTAACGATTTAATGTAACGCTTAAATGAATACAAAACAGCTGACTCTGAAACGGAGAAAGGAATTACATTGCACAGAATGGTCCCCGAGTACCTAGAGTTGTACGAATGTTAGGTATACAGAGTAGGCCTTGAGTGAAGCAGCGTTAAGAACCGAATGTATGAGGATACGTTTTAGCAGAGTAATTTGGGTTGAAATTATTGAACAAAGCTGATCAATACGAAAGTTCCCATGAACATTTTCATCTATAAATATGTCAAGAAGGTTTTTGAGAAGAAACGTTTATCGGTTAAATACCTTAGATAGTTTATCAGAAAATCGTTATCGAGAACCAATTTTCATGCAAGTTGTTTTACGTCGGTTGATTATCATGTGTTTCAGTTTACATCATTCAGAAATAGAGACTAAGTCTTTCTGCAGTTTGAATTCAATATCGTCTGGGAGACCATTTATTTAAATCAGAAATAGAATGGGACCTAAATGGGATCTAAATTAGATCCCTGTGGAATGTCGTGAGTAATTCTCGTGAAGTTAGAATGACAATTATTAACTGAAATAATTTGTTTACGATTTTCGAGATGTGAGAAAGGGGTGGGTGCATTTGTACAACGATAACTTTTATGTAGAATAGTGTAGTGTAGTCCAAAAGATAAAAACTTTTTCAAAACCATGATATAACGCTCCAAAAATATCACCATTATCTATAGAATTTATCGATTCAGCTATTGGTGTAATCAAAGCAGTTTGACAAGAGTGATGGGCTCGGAAACCTGATTATGTTGCATGTCAAAGGTTATATGTATTAAGGTAAGGAAGAAAGTGGCGGGCAACATGTTTTTCAAATAGTTTGGAAAGAGCAGGGGGATTGATATAGGTCTGTGATTTGAGGGGTCAGTTTTGTTGCCACTTTTATGTATGAGGGTAACTTTAGATAGTTTGATTGCTTCCAGGAGGACATCGGTTGAGATACTACGGTTCAGTGACTTAATGATACATTTGGCAATCACATAGGCAGATATTTGTAAAATGTTGGGCTTCAACCATCAGAAGCATTTGATTTATTTGGATCCAACTCGTGCAACTCTTAACCGTTCTTGTGACGTACCTCCCAAAATATATTGATTGCATCCTAAGATGATGGGATGTCGGGCACCCAGACATTGCTGTTGTGACGTACCTAACAAGACATATTGATTGCATCTTGAGATGAAGGTGTGCCGTGCACCAAGACATGGTTCTTGCGACGTACCTCCCAAGATATATATATTAAACAATACAAATTGCTAAAATAAATCTTGTACATACTCTAATTGCAATCAATTTACTTTGTGAATCACAAATGGCTCGCCATACAAGACGACTTTGTTTTTTATTGGTTGCCTACCTAACTGGTCATTATGTTGTCTATTGTGTTGACGCCACAACCTCATTGACACAAACGACGATCACTCGAACACTCGGCACTGCTCGAATAACTTCTCTCCTTTGTCTCATGACAAATTAAAGGGTGACTATGACATTCTCCTTGAGGAAAAATGGTCTTCATATGAAAATTGAATATCAATAAACAAAAAACGACAACTTAAACTTTGCAACATTCATCAGTGTCCATAAAGCATTTTTTCCGACATAAGAAACGTTTTTTAAGGGGGTGGGGATAGCTACACGATTCGAAGAAAAGAGTTTGTCTGATTGCATTTTCTTACAATGCACTATCCTTTCCTGTTATATATCTCTGGTAAAATAATCTTCCTTTTCATGAAACTATTCTGTATCATCTCTAAATAGGCTTTATAGCGATTCATTCAGAGAAAGTTATGGCAGTTCTAAACAGAGAACCAATGTTTGTGTTTCGACCAGTTTCTCATCCACTGCTGAAATTTAGCGACATATGAACACAAACAAAGGTCTCTGTGATCTAATAACTTATGAACTTAAGATCGGGTGACATTTTACATTATACTTGTTGTCTCGGACAATAATGATGGTAGAGTTATCTCACCTAACCATGAGAACAAATGAGTTTATGGTATGGTCCTTCGTCTGTCGTGTCAGCGTCCGTCAACACTTTTATCTTTTTCTCCAAAAACTGTTCGACAGAATTCGACAAATTTTTACCGACGGCATCCTGGTATGAGTCTCTCTCTCAAGCTTGTACAAATGATTCCGATCCGCCAGCAAATATGGCCGCCTTTACTAAAAATAAAAAATAAAAAACTTCAAACAACTTCTTCTATAAAACTGCTCAACAGAATTTGACAAAACTTGACACAATGTCTTGTGGCATAAAGGGCTTTTGAATTTAAAAAACAATGCAGATCTGCCCTCGAATATCGCCGCCCCTACTAAAATTAGAAAAAGCTTTAAACGACTTCTTCTTAAAAACGGCTCAACAGAACTTCATCGGAAAGCATTGTGGCATAGAGGGCTTTCAAGTTTGCATAAATTGACGCCCATCCGCCATCACATATGGCTATTGTTTCTACCAACAGATAAACCTTTAAACGACTTCTCAAGAACCGCTGAACAGAATTTGACCACATTTGACAAAAGGTATCGTGCCAAGTTGGGCATTCAAAATTTGAAAAATGGTGCCGATCCGCCATCACATATGGCGACCATTACAAAAACTAGAAAAACATTTAAACGACTTCTTCTTAAAAACCGCTCAACAGAATTTGACCAAATGTTAACGATAGCACCATGGCATAGGAGGTTTTCAAATTTATATAAATGATGCAAATCCGCTGCCTTTAGAAATAGCCACCCTTATTGCAAATAGCAAAACCTTTAAATGACTTCTCAATATCGCTCAATTGAAAACATTTTAATGAGAATGATGTAATACCAGCAGTTATTATAGATGAAATAGTTGAAAAGTTAAAAGAAAAGAAAATAAATAAACTTGTATGAGGTTGGAATATCCGTTTTATTACAAGGTAGAAGGAGATTAAATAGATCGAACATATTCATATAACAAAGAACCCAGAATACAGTTTAAGTTACATAACACTTTCCTACCTTAGAAACAGTCACTGAACAAGTTGTCGCCTTTGATCTGTGAAAATATCTTACCATGTGACTATTTATAGCATTCTTTTCAAAAGTCAGTAAATCTCATAACACACCTATTTATCAGATGATACACGCACAAGGTGGCCATCTTGCTCTATCAGACTATAGTAAATACAGATAAACTGTCTGGATGATACTTAAACTGGATACATTTATGAAGATAGTAAATATCATTTATAAATAATAATTAATCTTTTTAACTAGGTAGTTAATCTGGTCTCGTCTGAGTTTAAAATAGACATGACTTGTAGTGTTACAGCTGTCGTCGTACCGTTGAGTTGTTTACCAGACGATACATGTAGAAGTCGGTCACATTCATTTATCAAAGTATAGTAAATACATGTAGAAGAAGGCCACCGTGATTTATTAGTCTACACTAAATGCCTAGGTAATAACTAAATTGTATAAATTTATAGAAATAGTATAATATCCTATAAATAATAGTTAATATATTGACTAGCCTTATAATGTTGTTACTTGCTATTATTAACTGGCTTGGTTTGAGTTGTAAAATGTACGTGGCTTTTATCGATTGAGCTGTCTAGGTTATAAAGCACCTGGTTTTTATCGATCGATCTGTATGGAAGAGAATTTTACAGGAATCATTTAATAATTAAATAATTAAAATTATATAACATTATTGTGATAGTAGCCAGGAAATGAAAATCAATACTCATTTATGGTAGAAATTACAGTAATAACAAGAGATTGAAATGGCACAACTGGTATAATCGTCAGATTTGTAAACCAAAGGTTGAGGGATCGAAAGAAGATTTCCACCTAGAATATTGTAAAATATAATTCAGTACCACCTTAATACTAAAGATAGCCGCATAAAATGTAAATCAAAATACTACACGATAAGGTTAAACAAACGTTGCTAAGTAAACGCTAAATGAAGCAGCCCATGTCAGTCAGAAATGCGATGGGAATGTGCTGGTCTTGTGCAAAGTACGTTAAATAGGAGCCTTGTAAAACAAACAACCAATGTACAAATGAATCAGCCAAGGTCAGCTATAAAGGCGCTGGGAAGATGCTGGTCCCATCTGAGTATTCCATAAAGATTGACGTGAAACTAGCAACACAAAAGTCAGAACTGAAGACAAATTACTATCTTGTAGGAAAATGATCTGCGCATGCTTGCAAGTAGCCTCTTCCTTGCGCAGGCCTCTTCCTTGCGGGTGATAAGTGGTTTCTCTCCTTTGTACTATCCACAGGGAACAGGCTTTGAAGTGGGCAGTTTGCAAACATTTATTTATTTTTTTTTTCTCTTTTTCTTTTTATAAAATAGATCTGATATTAGAATAATAAGACATATTTGGGCTGCAAGGAATATTTATAAGGTCATACACCTTATATAATTAATGTGTGTGTGTGTGTGCGTGCGTGTGTGTGTGCCTGTCTTCCCCAAATACGAAAATACGCCTGGGCTAAAAGAAATTAAAATTAAAAAAATGGTGGGTGCAAGGAAAGTAATTTTATCACCTAAAGGTCAAAGAATTGTTGGAGATAGAAAATATCGAATATTTTTCCGCTTACTCTGACAAAACAGCGTCGGTGGTGGAAAGATTTATTTGAGCTCTTAAGACTAGAATGCGGAAGAATTTTACTCAAAATGAAACCAAAATCGGGTAGATATATAACTAAACCATATTGATAGATATAATAGGTCCTATCACAAATCTATAGACATGTCGCCAATTAAAGCCAGTAAGCCTAACACAAGGCCAAAAGTATGGATTAATTTATTTGGCTAGCTTACAACAGATGTCTATGGGACGCCCAAATATAAAATAGGTGAGAAAGTTAGGATCTCAAAGTATAAGTTTATTATTGCTAAAGGCTATATTCCTAATTTTATAGAAGAGACTTTTATAATCTGAGAAGTAATTCTTTTAGGAGTCATT
Organism: Margaritifera margaritifera; assembly: GCA_029931535.1. Lineage (NCBI taxonomy): Eukaryota > Metazoa > Mollusca > Bivalvia > Unionida > Margaritiferidae > Margaritifera > Margaritifera margaritifera. Next base: position 4,380,819 of record JAQPZY010001695.1, read on the forward strand.
GTAGCATATAAATTAGGACCCCTAAAGGGAGAGCATACTGAGGGAATATTTTATAAGGAAGCGTTATCTTTATACGACAAGCAAGATGACGTCATCAAGATTGAGAAACTTTTAAAAACTAAACGAATGAATGACAAAAAATATGTGCTGGTAAAATGGAAAGGATATGATGAATCTTTAATAGTTGTGAACCGGAAGAAAATGGTGTGTCACTAAGTACTATACGTTAGTAACCAAATTTTCTAGGCTGAGTTATTTTCCGTATTATCAACTTTTGGTGTGTAGATTATTAGTAGTGCATCGGTAGTTACGTTATTTAAAAGGTTTCTAGCCACTTTTAGCTTCATTTTTCTTTTATTTTCTAAAAGATTTGCTACAAAATGTTGAAGTGTATACTCTCTGTGAGTTTCACGATACAACTGCGTGAAACTTGGTCTAGTGGCTTTCTTTTTATCCCAGTGTTGACGAGGTGATATTTTTCGAACTTTTACTCTGACCTTTTTCCAAGGCATTTATCTGCAATAATGTCTATTAATATATATATATATATATATATATATATATATATATATATATATATATATATATATATATATATATATATATATATATATAGAGAGAGAGAGAGAGAGAGAGAGAGAGAGAGAGAGAGAATTTACTTTACAATTATTCAAGCCTAAAATTATTGATTTTTATAACTTTGGTTTTATATTGGTCAGTAAAAACCGGTTGTTTTTCGGTACAATGTTTCGTAGTTTAATTTTACAAAATAATACTTAAAACTTTTAATAGCCTTAAATGTTAAAAATTAGATTCAGATTCTTAGTATTTATGTTTAAATGACGTATTTAGAAAATTTCTGACAATTCCAGTATAAAGCGATTTTATTCACCACTAAAAAAAGTGGGATATGAAGTGGAAAACAATGGGTAAAAATAGAAAAATTTGGATGAAAAATGATAAAATCTAGTTTTCCGATAGGTAAAAAGATAAAAAAAAAACATGTTTGATGAAAAAATTTAAAAATTGAGTTTTCAGCGATTTATATGAAAAAATGACCACAAAAACCACTTTTTGCGCTAAAACATACTATATATATATATATATATATATATATATATATATATATATATATATATATATATATATATATATATATATACTGTAACTGATTGGTGGTGGGGTATATGTGTAAGCTTATATAATTGTAATAATAAGTTTTAAAAATTCTTCAATACAGAACCTTTTTATTTTTGACTGTGTTATTGTGATAAAATGCTAATAAAAAGGAAAAGACAATTAAAACATGAGTATATAAATATGTGTAATATACAGAGACTATTATATGCTGGCCTTCATAACCCCAATCTAATCATTCAGCAAGAAATGGATGGCCTACAGTGCAGGCATTTTGTAAATAAACCTTGAATTCTTAGTCTGGTGGGAGATAGCTGCTTATTTTTAGTGTGGCACAATATTAGTCTTGTATTAAACCGAAATCAGTAGCAGTGAATTGAATTGATTCAGATTATTGTACTACAGATGTCATTTCAGTCTCTATTTTTGATAATAAAGAAATAAAATTTCATTGATTTGTCTTATTTTTATAACTATCTATTAACTTCTTAATGTGGTTTAGTATATGTGACATTATAAATACCTCAAGACAGTAATGTTTTTATTTGGTGGAGATATGTATCTATGGACGCTATTACTGTTGACAGCTATCTGCCGTCCTTGACTGAATTTGAATTATAGACGTGTGCGACGAATCTCGTCATGTACGTCTGCCGTCCTTTGAATTTCGCTCCTATTTATACTCTTCGGAAAATAGTCATGTGACGTAATTCTGACCAATCATTGCTTGTCCGGCACGCCGAACAGGTCGGGTTGTGCCGAACAGATACTCTACAAACAGTGATGCAAACTGAGGGTTATCATACAATTTAATTACCATTACTTGTCCGTTTATACTCAAACAGTAGCAAATATATAAACATTTTGTATTATCTCTTGTCCGTCAAACATAAAATCCTTTTAAGTCGTAACCTAGGCCGCTAGGCACGGTTGAAGAGTAAACAAGTACTAGTGAACGCTGACAATATTGAAAATACATTGACTAGCTTAAAAAATGAAGAATACAATATTAAAAGTTAAAAACATACTCATACTTATATAAAGAAGGCCAGCATTTGCAATGAACAAGTGAAATGAAATAAAAATTTGAAATAGGATAAATTTAGTGTGTAGAACCGGTCATGTGATCTAACGTTGGCCATCTAGGGTGCAGACGTATTTTGTTGTGTCAGCTGATGAAGTCATCAAACTTGGTGCTATTCAAATGCTGATTTGGAATGGAGATTAGGTGTGATAAACATATTTCTGAGTGTGATAAATTCATATGAAGTAAGATTCTACAAGATTTTATGAGTATCTAACGATATGCAAGATCGAACTTGATGACAGAGCAGTTGCTACCCACATGACCGGCGATCACACTTGACACCCAACATGAACAAGTGCATACAAATATCAGGGTAAATCATGATCTCTACATTTCCAATCATGCTACAATGTTCAAATTCACTCTTTCAGCAGTACATAATCATTGACATGAACAAATTTAATTTACGACAAGGAAAAATAACACTCCCTACCCATCATATTAAATCAATAGTGCCCCAAGTCTATTACAATACTATTCACGATATACGTAGTAACTGACTCCTACTGTAAACAACAAATATTGCTATTTTGGACTCTTTGCTTCAGTTCATTTTTTGTCCTTTTCCTTTTCTCTATTTCTTCCTCAGCTTGCCCTATTTCTCTTCGTACAGAATCGATGCTTGCCTCGGTAGTGGCATCAGGGGATGTGATCCATGTTGATCCGGAAACAAATGTGTCCTCTTGTCGAAAGTCTTTCGCATCATTGCCTGGCCTAGTGGATCCGCTGACAAACGTAGTTTGACGACTCATCTGAGTATTCTCCCTTCGAAGTTCTTCGACTTCCTCTTCTGCTTTCTTTAATTTTGACTTGACATCTTTCATTTCTTCCTTCACGTCTATGATCTCTGTTTTTTGTCTCCTTAAGGTTTCTTTAAGGTTACCACACTCTTCTTCTTTCTTCTGATATTTCTCTTGTAATTTTTTTATTTCTTTTTCTTTCTTTCTCAGTATACTCTTCCATTCTTCAATTTCCTTTTTTAGGGCTTCCAGTTTCCTCCGTGTTTGTTCGCCGTCATCATTTACCTTTTCCCACAGTATTTTGAAGTTTCTTGGACTAAAGAGTAAATCGTCATCCTGCAAGGAAAACCATGCATACAGATATAGTTTCTGCTTTAAGTTTTCGATTTTTGTTAAAAAGAACTCTTTACTTCGTTAGACCTTTTGTAGGAATTCACAAAAAGAACATATTTTCTAGTATTAGATGAAATAAAACCTTCTCACATGATCATGTGTTATATTTTCAAAAACTGGATGCTAAATTGTGTAAGTGTAGAGTGTTTTGTCCTGGAACATTTTAGATGTAAATTGCAAAACAAGATCAGAGAGAGCAGAAAAACGTACTGAATAATTCAGGTAATCAAAGCGATTTAAGGATCGGAACTTCTTTTGAAGTCTTTAATTCACTGTATAATATCAAAACAATCGAGACACTGCATAATGCTTCAAAGGATACCTTAATTCTTTACGAGAATTTGTTTTTCTAAATAGGAAAGTTATAGTTAAACATATAAAATCTGAAGTCTTTGCAAACGCCGACATATGATGGTAAGGCTTGGTTCAGTTTGACTGGTTTGCGTTCGGTAATGTTCTCAGGTAGGTTAGTCAAATAAAATAAAACACATTTATTTACGAAATGACGAAACAAAAAAGGAAAACAGATTTTAAAAATAGCAACGTTTTCTATTCTTTACAATCTCATTCATCCATCCGTCTACAGGAACGACCACTACTACGGGAGGGACACTGATACTTCTATATCTTACTATCCAAGTAGCTTTACTTTCTTGATATTGACAGGAGATAATGAAGACAAGAAGGACAAAAGGATGGCCGCAGAATGACGACGACAACGATGATGATGATGATTATGATGATGAAAATGATGACAATGACAAGGATTGTTATTATTATTATTATTAGTAGTAGTAGTAGTTTAGTTTAGTTTGGTTTAGTTTACTTTGAACATATTCAGCTGCCACAAAAGCAACATATTTGCAAAAGGATAGAAAGCAAGTTAACAAGAACTTACGAGTTCCTCTCCATTACACAAAACAAAATCAAATGGCGAGTAGAAAATACTGAATAACATAAATGGAAGATTAAATATAGATAGATATGAAAGGAAAAGAAAAGTTATGAAAGGAAACAGCTCAAGGGATTTTAGAGAGACAGGAAAAGAAAAGAAATTGGTGGATTTGGCACCATCTTTTTTTGTATAAATTTCAATCGAAATAATTTGCACTTCAAAACATTAGTATACTCCAATATAAAACTACCAGTCACATCCGACACACGTATTATAGTACAATTTTAGGAAGTAAATCCAGTAGTTACTTGAGCAATGTACTCCGGGTCCATTTGTAATCTAGTGTGATTGGAATGTTCAAAGCAATCAAACACCAGAAATATGTAAATTGTTGTAGATAAAATGTATGTGATTTGCATTTTTTTTTTATTATGAGATTTTATGTCATTATGATATGACTTTAAGCAAAGTCTCTTTTTTGGGGGGTCATTATTTATATTGTAAAGATACGGTAAAATATCTTTGCCACCAATTATTTGTAAGACCACCCAAAAAATCCCCTCTCATCCTTGGCTTTCTCTAGAGCTCGACCATCCGTCCTGCGGAAGAGGAAGCATCTCCCTTTTTATTTTTTGTTTTCTTACATGTTAAAAAATTTTCATATGTGTTTTTTTTTTTTTTTTTTGGGGGGGGTCTTTTTTTTCTCTAAATTTAAAACAATAAGCATGAAACAGAAAAACCTAACGTGTATACCAATTCACATTAAAAATTATCAGTTTTATGAAATTACTTCATATCGAAAGAGGAAGTATATTTGTTCTATTATCTCCCTTTACCAATTGTCTGTACTTTGATATACTATACCGTGCCTATATTCAGTATTTGTAACCTACTTTTCCACATTAAATGTCAAGAAAATATTTCAATCACGTTACGAAACCTACGCAGGTCGGGCGTTAGTCGCGCTTAGAAACACTTTTATCTAAGTCTGCGCAATTTTTTTAGTGGTGACTTTTACGAATTATTTTTGACAGTGAAAAGTTTGATGGTGCTAGATGTCCTAGAAAAGAAATATTCATTTTGTGGTTTTATTTTTGTTTAACCTAATATTTTCCGTAATCGATGGGTCTAAAAAAAATGTAATAGATGGCCTTGAAATATTATTCATTTTATGTTTTCAGAACTTCAAACAACATCATAAATTTATAATGCTTCGACGTTCACTTTGATCGCACTTTATTCGTGTTTAAAAGTATTATGAATTAATGTTTTTTGAAATATAAAATTTTATTTTTTACGGTGGATGTCAAAATACAACTAACATTCTGCTAAAAATTAGTAAACTGAAACAATCGCGATCCCATGATGTATTTTTCCATCTCGAATTTCAATTTGAAAGTCTTAAATAGAAAGTGCTGTGTAGATTAATAAGAAGCTAAGTTTCTGAGTAGTATGAAAGACAAGAAAAGACATTCTATGAAGTGGATACCAGATAACCTTGAGTTCATCAATTATACATTAGGGCCAAAAGAAAAAAAGGGAAGAGAATTCACGTAATAAGTTTATCATAATTACATTATTACGTTAGAGAATTCTAACAATTACTACATTTTTATATTATCAAACATACCCTATCGTGATGGCCTCCTGTAACGAAATTGCAAATGCTGAGGTCATAAATGTGGAATCAAAGTATCTGTAAATATATACCGCAATAGTAATGTGATTGATAGTCTGTGGGAGCTGTCAATATTTAATTGCAGAAAGAGCGATGTATTTCATAATTTTACTATTATATCATCACTGACATCCAGCCAATGAGATATCTTTATCTGGTTCATTCGAGGAGGTCTCTGACTAAGTTTTTGTTCATTTATGCCTTTGACATCAGTGGTGAAAGCAAATCCTCCCATATTGCTGTTTGTTGTATGACTAAACTCTTATTGCCAATAACATGTTAAAATGTATTCCTAAGGTTTACAAAGATTAATTTGTATACATTCTGTGAAGACACAGCTAGATGATTTCTGGGCAAGATGAATGATAAAACCCGAGCAAAACAAACGATTTCACATACCGAAAAGAGGCGTCTGGACCATTCTTGTACGTACGTTAAAATCATTAATTGCAGATCATAGGACAATATAGAGTAGTGGTTCCCAAACATTTTGGGACCCAAAATGCAGCACCAGTATAGGGTCGCGAGGGTCCTCGTGACCCTCATTTGGGTGGCGACCCGGGGTTTGGGAACCACTGATATAGAGCAATCTCGAGCCAAAGAAATATGTACATTTTAGATTGAAAGATGTCTCTCTTCTCAACCAAACACTGTAAATTTGCTAATTGTTCCCCTGTTTAATTGCTTAGACCGAACTTCTATAGCACTTTCATTAGCTTTGTTCTATACGTTGATGGACAATTTAGAAGCACTGCATAAAAGTATACATTTTATTCTTTCAGTTACTTCCATAATCCCATATTTCATTGGTCGGTTTAATTCAATACCCCTTTTAGCGGATATACACTCTTCAATTTTGGAAAACAATTATAGTCTACTTAGGTTCCCGAAAGTAGGAACCATGTACGGCTATCATATCGCGTGGAAGTTAGTTAGCATTTTGCTTCCTATGGACAAAAGTTACTTAGCTGTTACAATATTACAATTGAAGTACGATTGAGAAAGGTTGGAAGCTTTTAGTTGAACCAGATTGTTGTTTTGTACATTTTTTCCCTCAGTCACCTTTGTCTAACTTTGTGCGACAGATATTTTGAAGAAACAAAAAACAATGGATACGAAAGTTAAGTTTAGATTGATTTATACTCAAAAGTAAACACATTCAATTACGTTTCCTCATTCTTACCTCCCGATTGTGTTGGTAGATCGGCTGGTTGCTGGTTTCTTGCCATGTTTCGATCTAATTTCTCAGAAATAAAGTCGTATTTGCCATTCTGCAAAGCTTTCAAGAATGCGTCATAAGACTTTCTTGGCTGCTTCATTAGCAGATGAAGAAAAGCTTCCGTTCTGTCTTTTTCCAACGGGTGTGATTTCTTCATGTCCTCCCATTCGTCAGGGGAAATAACTCTTTCCTCTATCAGAACGTCCACAATGTATTTCATCTCAACATTCTTCTTGATCGTCGTCCAGTGTCGGAAAAGACGATCTTTGTCCTCTTCGGAAAATGCCATCATGTAGTTTATATTTGTAAGCTAAGTTCATCATTACAAGTCTGAAACGAAACTTTTGAATATATTCAGTGTTGGAGCATTTGTTTTTACATCTCTCATAATGCTTAGTTTTAAACTGCATCTCCTTATGTCCTGCGGTTTGTTTGTTTTTTTTAATTTTTTATTCTTAAATGCGACAAATAAATATATCTCGAATTCTCCCCATGAAATGATTCGCAATACATTTTCGAAAAGACTCCTAGAAAAGACACTTTCTAAGAGGTAGAACGAACAGATGACATTATCTTGAGATTATGTCAGTGGCGGGCGGCGCGAGAGTTTGAGGCGCCTGGGGTCAATGTTCTTTAATGGCGCTCTTACAGAGGCGCCTGGGGGCACTGTTCTTTAGTGGCGCCCCTACTTTGCCACAGAGAACAGTTTTTATGTCAGTTGTCAACGTCTAACCCAACCCCTCATTTAATCTAAGCCCCGAGGCTTAGATGGAGGTGGGGGTGGACAAAACAAAAAGCTCTCGACGGCGTTATCTCCATGGAGATGGACCTTTAAAACACGCCATAAAATTAAACATCATATCGATGAACTTTAAAGTTGTAAGTTACTAAGATGCAAGCTAAATGATACATACATACATAGATGGATGAAGAGAAGAAAAAATAAAAAATTCCCACATTACTTATTTATGATGACCTTGAAACACAATATGTCTACTGAAGCCTTTGACTAAATTACCGACTTCTGTGTGTGTGTGTGTGTGTGTGTGTGTGTGTGTCTTTGAATGAGTATGTGTTTGCTCTATAATGCAAACTAGATTCTCTCTGAATAGTGGTTCCCAAACCTTTTTGATCGCGACCCTAAATACCATCTTTTGCAACGCAAAATGCAGTACCAGCATAGGCTCGCGAGGTTTGGGAACCACACTACGAGGTCGTCTGTCCCTTTTTCTATAAATTGATCATCCAAGGTTTGTCTTGTGAATTTTACTTCCTCCTTTTTTCAAGATATATTCTATAAAGCTACTTGTACAATATAGTATTCAAATCTCAAAGCTGATTTTAATACAATCTGGTTCAGTATTTGTCATTTCTTTTGTTACTGTGTCGATAAAAGACAATCTTGGAACCCAGTGAATTAATATGGCGAAACACAGTATTAACTCACAGAATACTTTAAATAATGCAGACCATATGGTCCCTGAAAAAGAAACATTACCTAGATCACATGAATTACATGAGAGAGAGAGAGAGAGAGAGAGAGAGAGAGAGAGAGAGAGAGAGAGAGAGAGAGAGAGAGAGAGAGAGAGAGAATCTTATACTTACATTACCTTTATGTATTGAGTGCATTCAGTAAGACTATGGTAGCAGGTAAGTATCGAATATAAACTTGTTTAAAACCTGGATCAAATTGCGTGATTCAATGAGCATTGAATTACTCAAGGATATACCGCGTATATCTATGTAAACCAACACCTTTAATTGATCGGATATGAGCTAAAGTTGACTAGCTGAGTATTTCAAATAGCACGAATCTCCTTTCCAACATGGGCACATTTTGAGTAGCCGACAATATACAGACTGGTATGGAGGATTGATGCCAAGGCAATGGGAGTTAAGAGCAGTGTAAAGAGATATGCCTTGACAGCCGACACGGGCTGATTTGGACAGATTTCGAACCCGTTACCCATTGGTTAAAAGTCAAAGTTAAAAACTTACACTCCATACGGAAGATTGTGACAAACATATGGCTGAAAATATAATATCATTAAAGCGTGAAAATTAGGTCATGTTGACCTATCTTTGTTTTGTTGAGTTACTCTCCTTGAAAAGCATTAAGACGTTAATTTTCATAAGTGATATTGAGGGTATAACGATCGGAGAGCACAAAACACAAAAGCCAGTCAAGCCGGAAAATTAGGTCACAATGACCTACGTTTGGTGCTTGAGTTACTCTCCTTCAGAAGCAAATTAATTTTTATGAGCGTAGGTGAAATAGGATTCGAAATATTAAGGCCATAAATTACGAGCAGCTAAAAATACAAAAATCACACAAGCGTGATAATTGGATCACAATAACCTGTTTTGTTTTTTTTACGGTAGGATTACTCACCTTGAGATGCACGCACATACCAGTTTTATGAGTTTAGGTGAAATAGGATAAAATATATTCAAGGTTAAAAGAACAGATAGTCGAAAGTGCAATAGTCATTCAAGTATGCAAATTGGATCACACTGACCTATTTTATATAGCTGTTATTCTTATCGAGGTTCATCCAGTGCTGGATTACCCAGTTGGCAGACTAAGCACGTGCTTAGGGCACCAGCAAAGCAGGGGCACAACAACAAAAAAAAGAGAGAAATTACGGGGGGGGGGGGGGGGGGGGGGGGGGGGGGGGGGGGGGGGTCGAATTACATATGGGGGGGGGGGACACCATAATCTTTTCATTGCTTAGGGCCTCTAAAGGTATTAATCCGGCACTGGGTTCATTTACAGACCAATTTTCATGTGTGTAGGCGAAATGGGGTCCAAGATATTGAGGATGTAACAAACAAACAGTTGACAAAACACAAGTAACTCAAGCGTCAAAATTCAGTTACTGTGACCTAGTTTTGTTAGATTTAGTTACGCTCCTTTAGATGCATCCATATACCAAATTTCATATTTATAGGGGAAATAGGGTGTAAGAATGAACACGCAAATGAACGGACTTCACGTTACATCCTCACCAAACTCTGTTGACGACGGGATAATATCAGAGTAATGTTTACTGTAATAACTTGACCAATATAACGATAAACGAGGGAATCATATCATATCATAGTCTACTGTAATAACTACAGCAATATAACGATAAACGAGGGCATAATATCATAGCAGAGTCTACTGTAATAACTACACCAATATAACGCTAGGCAAGGTAGTATTGTAGATCTTGTTATTGCTATTTTAACCTTTTATAAAAGTCGATTAATCGTATATTGGCTAATATTTTGACTCATCAAACAAGGCACATACGGTATTCGAAGTATGACATACGGTATTCGAAGTATTCCATAGATAACAGACGTACTCAAGGATAGTGAGCAAACTCAGTACTATACAAACAGCAACGTGAGAACTGGAGCGTGACTATATATTGATTTTAACATTTCTGTGATGTTTCATGTGTCATTGAATCTAGCCTGAATTCGAAATATCTAAGTGCACGCGATTTTATTTTTTTTATATATTTTATTTTATTTTATTTTATATATCTATTTATTTATTTATTTATTTTGCTCTTTTATTTAAATATCACTTGTGTAGTCTTTAGACTGACTGACCGACAACAAGCAACATTTTCCACAAATTTTAAGCAGAAGAAGAAAAGTGCATTTTACGAAACATCAAAATAACATATTTGCTTTCAAATGCCCCCTTGCATGTAATAGTTAATAATTGTGCACAGTACTTGGTTTTATACAAGAAAGTTATTTACATGCAAATAGTCAATTGATAAAGGAAACAATTTGATAATTTACTTTCACTTGTTGGAATGATACTCACATTGATAAAAAGTAACATTTTCCAACATCTCTCATTCATATAATGTTGCATCAAGGCTTTTGTTAAACAAATAATGTCTATCACCACCATCATCGTTATTATAATCATCATCAGGAACAACACCACACAGTTTTCGAATGTGTCTGAAAGTTGTTCTAAGTTGCATCTTTTTTCCACTGTCAAACGCTATATTCATGTACTTCGGAGCGTTAATGGGCCTTCCCATGCTCCAAACATAGTAGTGTCGACTAATTTCTGTTCTTCATCTTCATTGTAACATTATCTGAGTGGCATTGTATTTTAACTTTGTTTACAAGGGTGATCAGTCGAATTGGAAGGCGATGTGAAATAGTGAAACAGAAGGAATAGTGGATATTTGCTTGAAACGAGTGAATAACGAATATATATTTCATCGAGTTGGTGAAAAACTCAGTATTTTCACGAGTGGCGAAACGTATTGTATGCTCAAACTTATTGTCTAGCAATTTGAAACAGACTGAAGTAGCCGATTTCTTATTGTATCCTGCGCGATAATGTCAACGGTTTACCGTTTATGTTCTGCTGTGTGTTGTGTATATTCGCACAGAAAATATCAGTAGTAACATAATGCTCCTTCCCAATTCAAGGTAAAACAGCAGATAAAAAAAGAAAGAATAATATATATTTGCCCATTGCTGGATTTTAACTCGGTTCGTCTAAATGTGAAGAGCCATATTTACCTTTACACAACGCAAGCGTCTTAAAACATCTTGTAATTTCTTAGTCAGAATGTTATCAATATCTATTGACGACAAGTCAAAAAATGTGATATTTTTCATTCCAGTGAAATATCACAATTATTTCACTCTAAAAATCCAGTAATTCACTGCCTACCATAAAATAAAGTATGTTACGGTACAAATTTCAGTACGTGCACAGAAAAAAGACCCGGATTCCTATTGGCTGGAGTCAGAGCAGGATAAAATTATTCCGGGTCAAACCTAGCTATATAGTATTCCGGGTCATACCTAGCTGTGTAGTTCATACCAAAATTTAGAGGATTTGTTTGGCTGTGCCTTTCATTGTGAAACATTCGTAAAAGAAACTGATTTTATGGTGGAATAATTGCGAAATAATTGTTATATATTTTGAGATGCATTTTATCGTGGTGTTAATAAGACCATCCTCTTTTTTCTGGGTTGACAGAAAAGGTCAAGCCAGATCGTGTCGGTGTAAAGGTAATACGGACAAAGTGCACATGCAAAAGTCAATTTGTGATGCGGTCAAAACCTATGCGTTGACTGTGCCGGATACAGAACTGTGGATCCCGGTAAATGTTGATAAGCTGTTAAATTAAATATGCTGGGTAAGTGCCGTTAGGTCTTGGTGTTTGTAATGGTCTCTAATGGTACTGTCAACCTTTGGAATCCTAGTATTATTGGAATATTGTTCAAGGGAGTAGCTTGGAGAAATGCATGTATGTAATATAGAGAACAATTAATGGTGGTCAGTCCTCTGTAAGATGCAAGGCTTGTTGAAAGTTAAATAACCGTACTATCAATAATACTTCACACCGGCAGAATTATATTCTCTTTATGGTAGGATTTATTGTATTTGTACTCAGTGGTGTACTAAGGTAAATGGCGTCCGGGGCGACGATGATGGCCCAAAGGGCCAGAACACTAGGCCCGAATTTTTATAAGCTCTTTTGATGCCCCAAAACATTTGGCGCCCGGGGCAACCGCCCCGTCCCCCCCCCCCCCCCAACGTTAGTACACTACAGATTGCACTCGTATGCATGCATATTTCAAAAACCCAAAGTATTTCGATCCTTCCATGGATCTCATCAGACGGTGGTAGCAAATGTCATAATAGATTACACGTGCTACATATTTTCCCGCTATACTTGGGATGTTGTTGTATTTTTTCTTAAGCAAAGTATTTCAGTATATTTCAAGCATATGGCTGTTCCTTGCTTTGCTCCGGCATATCTAATTGTCCGTTTCTAAAGTCAGAATCTCTTGTATTTCTAATTGTATGCATTTGATACGGGCATATATTATGTCGCCCAGTGCGATTTATCCTCTATCTTTGAATCTTAATGACTTTAATATCATATGCAGCTTATTGTATCATTGCAGCTAAGTCATAAATGATTCGAGTGGTAGAGTTACTCAAATCCCTATAATGTTATACTTTTTTTTAACAAACTGTTGCACCCTGCGTGTATAATCACAAAATAAGGAGGTGCATTTTTCTCAGTTGCATTATATTTGGCATATGTGACCAGAGCATTCTCTCGGATATTTTTCCAGAGGGTCAGCGTGACGCCGTGAATAGTTGAATAGTTTTTAAAATCCAGGAAGTTGAGGGTCAAAGAGAGAAAGTAGAGGGTCAGGTATGACGGATAGAACGCCAAATAAATAAACACTTTGGTATAAAATATTATGTTTCATAATCAAAACACGAACAAAATCGACAATTCTGCAATATTTTTTCTTATATAATTTACGTGTTGGTGTGCCAGAAGAAAGCGTATGTTTCGGAATTTGATCTCTTTTGCCGAATATACTCGCGAATAATTCAGTCCAAATGCAAACAACATAGACCCGATCTTCCGTCACATAATGCGCCGGCAGTTCAGAGTCTACGTTGTTTGTTCTACTGATTAGTCCTTGCAAACTGCATTGACCCAGATCTGCTGGCGCATTATGCGACGGCAGATCTGGGTGGGTCTATGCAGTTTGCAGTTGGTATTGGATTATAAGTGAGTATAGATTGTAAGTTTATGCCTAGCATCAAATGTATTGTTTAGTAAATTTCAACATCCTCTTTCACTATTCTTTTGAAACTGTATGCATTAAATATTTCATTTAATTTCTAAATTCTGCATTTTGTGTAAGTCTTTTTATGACGAAATTTAGTCCCTTACGCCAACAATACGACCTCGAAACTACGTTACAATAGCTGAAAGCAGGGACTTTCCATGGTGAAAATGTTCGAATCTACTGACAATAGGAGAAAACTAGAAATTTTAAATCGCCAAATTTGTTGCTTTTGATAAAAATGTTATGTGTACATTTGGTCACCTTTGTCGCTTTCAGCTTTTGTTAGCAAGCTCCAACAAAGTATTGCCCTATCTCTGAAATTCACTAAAATTATGTCGTTAAATTCTGAATTAGGTATTTCATACTATGCAATACGAATCCACATAACACCTTCTTTCAGCGCTGATTTTTACATGTAGTTTTAAATTATATATGTTAACAAAGTAGTGTATTGAGATGACAACAGTGTCTATTTGTTTTGGCAACCAATTAGTGCCAAATTTATTTGTATTTCACCAAATGAAAACGGGTCTTTTGAAAACAATTCGCAGGTCAACACGAGTATTTAATCTGCGCACGTGATCACTTTTAAGAGCGGAACATCTGCTAATTATATATAATTATGATATAATTTATTGATAGATGTGGCACCTAAGAGAAGATAAACCTCGCTCGACCCAAAATAGCTAACCAAAATGCTGATTTCAATAGCTGGTCAGAATACAACAACTAGAGGGACAATCAGTCTGAAAAGTGCCAGTTAATGCTGCACTAGAGTTCCGCAAAACAGAAGAAACTAAATTTGACACCACAGTGGAATTACAGTGGAATTAATACCGTGATGGTGACTTGAATTTTGCCAGATGCTGATAGGAATTGGAATTACACTATGGCTTTACAATTAACTACCTACATTTACATTATTCGGTGGTGGAACTGATACAATTGTCACACATTCATCTGTATTTCTACTATAGGCAATTATTGCCATAACTTAAGATGCACATTGTTTTCCCCTGAGAAAAGCAATTTCTTTAAAGACGTTTAAACTACAATAGTTCTTTTCAATGGTTTTACAATGTTGGAGAATGTTTCTAGAACATACTGCATTTATAAATTTTCATGAGACCATTGCTGTGGATATCTGACACGCCATCCGTATGGATATTTGACACCATTGCTGTGAATGTCCGACAAGCCTTTGCTGTGGATATCTGACACACCATCCGTATGGATATTTGACACCATTGCTGTGAATGTCCGACAAGCCTTTGCTGTGGATATCTGATACACCATTGTTGTGGATATCTGACATGTCATTGCTGTAGATATCTGACTCGCCATTGCTGTAGATATCTGATACGCCATTGCTATGTATATCTGACACCACTGCTGTGGGTATCTGACACCATTGTTTCGGATATGTAACATGCCATTTCTGTGGATATCTGACACACTATTGATGTGGATATCTGACACACAATTGATGTGGATATCTGACACGCCATTGCTGTGAATATCTGATACACCATTGTTGTGGATATCTGATACACCATTGCTGTGGATATCTCGCACGCAATTGTAGTTTATATCTGAGACGCAAGGCAATTGTATAATATATCTTGTCATGCATCCAGTGTAAATGCTACAAAATCCCTAAGGCGACCTCATGAGACCTAAATTGTAAACAACTCTACTGAGATCAAACTGTAGGAATTCAGACATTCAAAGAACTACAGTAACCCTCTATGCGCTATCTCAAAACAGGGAAATTCTAGTAAAGTGTGTAGCATTATAATGATCATTTCGACATAAGAAAATAAGTTCATTTGCCACTATTAATCTATCTCTATTCCTCAATATATATATTCCTTATATATATATAAGGTTATGAACAAACTTTTCCACAAACTCTTTTAAACTTTATGGTAACCTAAGATAGTGTCAAAAGGGGAAATTATGCTTAAGCAATTTGATACCAATTGCAAAAGAAAACTATACACTACAAAAATGTTCAGAAATGTTTTGCAGCCTACAAAGCTGTATTGGCGGTCTCTTTGAAAATTCAATTATTAGTCTATGTATCCCCCATTCATGATTTTTTAAATTAAAGTTAATCCCTATGTACCAACACAAGCTTATGCCAAGCATGACTAGACGATACGTACGAATGAGACAGAATAATTAAATCTATTGGGTCAAAGACAGTAGTGGTACTTAACTATTCTGCCAGGATATTTTACTTTCAAGCTCGGCATATCCATGGAAATACTCTTGAATAATGTAAGAAGTAAAGTTTTCCAACAAAAAATTGCGGAAGAAACCAACTTTGAAAGTAAATATTCAGTGCAAGCTAGGTCGCTCATGTTATTCCCAAAGTAAGTACAAAGTACAAAGTCAAAATAGCACGACGGAAATCTTTCTTCCATAGAAACTTGCATCGCGTGAGTAAAATATCCTTGTTGAATGAAATAGTGAATTCACCACGAAAATGTTTCACATTGCCACATCAAATGATGGACTTAAAATGACCTTCTAATCCTCACTTGGCAATTGTAACATAAAAAACTAATGCAATTCAAATTTAATTTATGTAGAAACCAGCACTACGTCAATCAATATACTTAACGAATTAAGCAGTATAGATGACAACAAGTTCAATACTACCACGCCTAATAATTCATTTAGAACTGCTATGTGAATCAAACACATATATATCACACAAAAGACCATCAAAACTTCATGTATATTCCACGGGATGTCGATATTTAGAAATTGTTATTTCATTAGTCAGGAAAATATTTTGCAGCAAAGAAATAAAAACTCTTCCATCTGCAAGCACTAGCTCTAAATACCACAAGAAAATACGATACCAATATATATGTTTGCTAGTTACAAAATCTTAGTGAAAACCCATTGAAAGATTATAATTATTTTCAAAAGTTTTTGTTAATTTCACTATGACAATGTGGAGGGCCAAAGTAACTAAACTAGATGTACATGCAGTCACAGACATGCACATCCCCACACTTCGGGCATTTTCTTCTTAGTATGTATTTTTTATTTTATCCATAAGTGTAACTTAAGCCGACAATTATTAGCTTTCTAATCTAACAAACTGAAATATACGGGAAAATGTTAATCTTGCAGATCTGTATGTTTGCTGACTTCAAACTCAAATAGGGCGGAAATGTCACAAGGAATGTGCATGGTGCTAGATAAACAAGGTGATGATCATTTTTAACTTCGTCAGGCATCTTGCCATTGTATATTGAGTTGTCTTTCTTGCTCCTAAACAACGTTGCAATTCTTCAATAAAGACGAAATAAATTAGATACATTTAATTGCTACAATTACACTGGGACTTCCCCAAATTAGTCGGAAATGTTAACCCTTCTACTTGCTACATAGGATGCAGTGCTTTGTATGCTTCTTGAAATCTACGGGCAGGTTTTGAATCGTTGTCTGTAATCACGAACTCAACTAGAACATTTTGAAGTGCAAACTGTGCCCCAATTTGACGTTACATTTCAAACTCTAAATGAGGTGCTACATTCTACATGGCGAATAAGGCATATCCTGTTCTTAAGCCAAGTTCTAGTCTTACACATTCTGTTTTCAAATACAGCAACAATTCTATATCTCTGATCAGTCCTTGTTTCACAAGAAATTTCGACAGCTTGTGAAGATGCTTATCCTGGTTTTTCATAATGATAACCTTAATCCAATGCAAAGTGATAGGAGAAGGGTCTTTGGTTATGTAGAGCATCAGTTTATGTTTCTCTGAAATGTATTTCCTATTTAGTTCATTTGTAGCTTTTGCTACGTTTTACGGTCCTCTGCGTGCAACTACGAGTTGGAGGAGGAACATCTATGACAGTAAGCAAGAATCTGGTTTTTGTATTCCCAACAGGTATCGCTTGAAGTTCTGCCTGAAATCCCACGTTGACTGCACCAGAACTTCGGCCTGGTTTGCCGGATATGGAACCCCTTTGTACAGCTTGAATTTAGGTGAGATAAAGCCACACTTCACACATCTTAAGATCATTTGCCAGCTAAAGCCACCTTAACTTTTTGGTGTATGTATATCTCCATTAGTGGACAATCTGTAGCTGATGCATGATGTAGTTTTGTCAGCCTGGTCGTCATTTCAACCATTTTTGCGTTGTTCCATATTCGTATTCTCTGTAAAATGAGAAAGAATATAGTTTTATATCAGTTTTTAACATTGAATACTGGAGATACACACAAACCATTATATCTAGATTTGAAGCTAAATACCTCTGTGTCAGGATTATCTAGATCAGAATTGTCTGTTTTCAAATTGTTGTCTGGTTTCGGGTGTCTTGGCCGAACACTTCCGCCTGGTCGATGAGAATATAATGTTAACTGTGCATTATTCTGATTCTTTAGAAAACTTCACGCCTTTGTTCTATAGAACATGGCCTTTCTTGAATTGTGTCGGTTTTATTTTATTTTCGCCTTTCATTGTAACAGGTCAAGAAGTTATGTGCTGATGAAGAATCTAGGACTTCCTTTTGATAACCCTAGGGACAGGCTCACATATGTTAGGCATTATTTTGTAATTAAGATGGAAACTCTTAGATTCTATGAAGTCAATTATCAATGATACCAATCAATGCGATCAATAATCAGCAATCAGACGAGTCCTATGTAGCTGGTGGTGGGACGATTCTAGCTTCCAGTTCACACCTCACTGGTCGCCACATGTGTTCAGCTCTAATACAAAGCCTGTGCACTCTGTATGTACACGTGTGTGTGTGTGTGTTTGTATGTGTGTGTGTGTGGGGGGGGAGGGATATGCCAACCGCTGTGTAGGTGACTTAACTTAAATTTAAAGTAGGTGACTTAACTTAAATTTAAACTTTGCAATTTCCATTTTAACATATTTTATTGTCATAAATGTTGACAAATGGTGTCTAGCTACAAGTTCTCACAACTTAGATTTAGCCCTTCTTCTAAAAACTGTTTAAAGTCTCTGAAACGAATACAGCACCAGTCAAGAAAATGTATTCTAGGTAGAATTCTTGAAAACAGTTGTGTAAAACATATTCATGTATATTTTTGTTTGTCGTTATATTATGCAGTTGTTGGAATAAATACATCCGCTGAGAGATTATCCAATATTTTATTGTGTTATCTTTATGTATGTTCTTAAATAATATTCAGAAGTATCAGTCCATCTGGCCTGAAATAATGGTTTCAAAACAGTTATGCATCAAGAATATATGGAAGATTCACCATTTCAAACATCGCCCACCCCACCAATTCTCTCTCTCTCTCTCTCTCTCGCTCTCTCTCTCTCTCTCTCTCTCTCTCTCTCTCTCTCTCTCTATATATATATATATATATATATATATATATATATATATTCTCATTACGCCTTTTGTTCACATGCACATTTGTATCAGCAGCGACAGAACTTTTAATGAAACTGAAAAGAAAACTAACTTCAACATTTTAAAAATAAAAATCTGAATCATAATATGAAAAAGTTGTTGATTGTCTCAAATAAAGTGACACCTGCCCAACAACATATTTTTTTTTCTTCAAAGTGTAATGTGATGACTATTCTTTCTTTTTTCTATTTCAGTATTTTCACAATACAATCGATCTCTATATAATCCATACTATCGATCTCTATATAATCCATACAATCGATCTCTATATAATCCATACAATCGATCTCTATATAATCCATACACTCGATCTCTATATAATCAATACACTCGATCTCTATATAATCCATACACTCGATCTCTATATAATCAATACAATCGATCTCTATATAATCCATACAATCGATCTATATAATCCATACAATCGATCTCTATATAATCTATACAATCGATCTATATATAATCTATACAATCGATCTCTATATAATCCATACAATCGATCTCTATATAATATATACAATCGATCTATATATAATCCATACAATCGATCTCTATATAATCAATACAATCGATCTCTATATAATCCATACAATCGATCTCTATATAATCCATACAATCGATCTCTATATAATTAATACAATCGATCTTAATATAATCGATACAATCGATCTCTATATACTCCATACAATTTTACCAGAGAATGTAAAAATCCAAAATTTAAGCTTGCATTTTAAATCTTTTTCTTCGGTTCGTCAAAAGTTGTTGTTGATACATTCGCAACGTATATTACCATTCCTACAGGATGATACATACCGAACGTATAATACCATTCCTTCGGGATGATACATTTTTCTTATAAAAATTCAATTTAGAAATTACTTCCATTGTTATTTAAAAACGGGATTTTCGCCATTTAATCAAACGACAGGTGCATGTTCCATACGTGTTATTACATCGTCACACGTCCATGTTCCATACATGTTATTACATACTTACATTGAATGTATTTATCTCTTACTAACAAAAGATTTCAAATCACCAAGATTTATGACGCAAGCAATGAAGTTACTCTTATCAATCAATTATATATCACATGTACTTTAATCATTAGACATAGGCAACATAATTCGAATTGCATTAAGGAATTTCTAATTAGTACACTAACGAAATATTTTATATATATATATATATATATATATATATATATATATATATATATATATATATATATATATATATATATATATATATATATATACATACAAACACGTCATGATTAGTTAGGAACTACTTTTTATACTGCGGTTGACGCGTAGAATATAGTGTGACAAGGTTAGAAAAGAGCTTCTTCATATATTGAGTATCACCACAGAGAATAGTGACGCAAAGAAGGAGGATGGGTCTCAGTATGTTAAAAAGGAATCACCTACGCTTGTCTACATGTAACACTGCCAGTTTGGTTCAAGACATACGTTTGTAAACTTAGCACTTACTTCTTATCTAAAATGTACAAAATTATTCTTTGTCTCTTCTACATTGTTTTAGGAGTATCATATGCCGCTAATGATTGTACGTCCTGCAGAGAATGTCCTCCTGGATGGACTAGAAATGGTAAATCGTGTTACTTTTTCTCCATTTCCAAGGAAACCTGGATCCGTGCAAAGAAGGCATGCGAAAAAATGGGCAGCCATCTTGCTACTTTGGCAACATTCACTGAAGATGCTTTCGTATCGAGCTATTTGAAAAACATTCAAAATCATCTATCAGATGGAATATACATATGGCTTGGCGGTTTTGATTTGTTCTCTGAAGGACAATGGAAATGGGTAACTGGTGAAACATTTTCATATACCAATTGGAGAAAAGGAGGAGAAAATGGACAAGTTCAGAATCCAGACAATGCTATGGGAATGGAACACTGTCTAGATTGGAGTAATGGATGGAATGACAACATATGTCACCACAAGCACCACTTTTTATGTGAAATTGATCTTTGTGTGTAGCAAATCACACGTGTAAGCATCAACGTGACAATCTTATCTATTTGCAAAATTGTGAGAAACAATTATTATCCTGAAAAATCCTTAGTAAGTGTACAACATTCATTATTCACACATAGACCGTGTTTTAACTTTCCCACTGCATATTGAAGAAAGTAATATCTCCATTTTCCATTGTGAATAACATGCTGAAAAAAAGTCTTCCATTGGATAATGTCATTCTATTTACCATCAGAAATGACATTGTATATGTCAATATTTAACCTGGCCAAGACAGAGCGCACACTGGTTAGAGTCTGTCATCAAAGTAAACATAAACGGATAGGCACAGAAATACTCATGGTGAGAAGAACCAGTAAATGATCTCCATTCTGTACTTTTATATCTCTATTTCTGGATTTTACCTGTATTAATGATCTGATACCTGACGAAAAGCAAGAAACGATAAATATATCAAAAATGTGTTTTAAAAAATGTAGACATGTAAGATATCCTGTTCATGGACTTCGTATATCAAATAGTTGTATAATTTTATACATTGTCGTATAGCAGTGGCGTAATTTCAGATTTTGCCCCCCCCCCCCCCCACTGCAAAAATTAAGAAATGCCCCAATAACCCGTAAAAACTTGGGCTTGTGAGCCCCCTTTTTGAATGCCACCCCCCCCCCACATTGCAGGGGCCCCGGGGGCTGTAGTTACGCCACTGTCGTTGAGGCCATTTATAAAATGATCATCGTAATAACAAAGTATTAATAAAGATAATGTTTGTACTTGTATCTTTTCTTATTTGTTTCTTTGTTATGAAAAGCGCTCCACTGAAGGAAGCATTGTCAAAACTCTTTATGTAAATAAAATAGTAATAATTATGAGACCTATGAAAAGTACAAAGACAACCTTAATTTGAGAACGACCAAAAATGAGAAGAAATTAATCTGAAAATTATAATGGTTTGTTTTTGGTCCTTTTATGTCCAACATTCAATAACATTTTGTTCAAAATAGATAACCATCTCACTGTTCCATAATTACTCCACGTGTGATAATTTCCTCGATAAAACATGGTGAAATGAATTTGGGTTTTTAGTTCTGTCTGAAATGCAAACTTTATATTGAAAGTATTTTCCTATTTGTTGAACCCTATCAGTGGAGTAACAAGAAAGTCACCCCCCCCCAAAAAAAAAAAAAGAAAAAAAAGAACAAAAAAAAAGGCTTAATTCTGGGTCCCACTCCGTATAAAAAAAAGTTGATGGATGGGAATTTTGGGCCCCCACTTGGCCTGCCCTACCCCTTTCCCCCACCCCCACCCCCACATCCGCATTTGCGGGGTTGCTTAGGCGGTTGCTACGCCACTGAAACCTATCAATGTGCACTTGTTAATGCAGTAACAAAAGAACAACAACAAAAAAATGACAAGTAAATACTTAGTACGCTACTGACAGACCTTCCTGAGGTGACAGTTAGAATTACATTGGTATAAAGAAAAGAGCGGTCTTCACTTAAATCCCGTGAAAGACCTCATAGCGCTATATTTTATCAATTATGGTGTTTTGTGCGACTTGTTTTTGTATAAATCCTTGTTCTAGTGAACAAAAGAGATGTAATTCAAATTCTCTAATACTTCCTTTTGATCTCTGATATCGAGAATTTTATTAGTATTGTCACAAAACAACGATAACGTTATTTTTGAGGAATATCAATGTTAGAGATTTTTCGAGTACTTAAAGAAATACAGCAACCCATAAACCTAATTACTATGTATAAAAACACATTCAACTGGCCAAAATGTCATGTTTCCTCTGCAATTTTCCTGACAGTTTCCGATTTGATATGACCATGTAGACACAATACATCTTAATATAAAGACAGTAGACTCATGCACAAGCATCATTTTCACACATTACACATATGTTCTACATATGTTAGACGTATGTGATCCACACATGTTCAACATATTCATCACATATGTAAAACATACAAGAAACATATGTAATTAAGATACATATGTAAAAAATTAATCAATATGTGCCAGCTATCATACTGGAAAAATTGCTCTCGCAATTTTTCGTGTGTAACCACCAACCATCCGCTTCATATATGTAACGTTATGTTAAACAGGTGTGGGAACTTTCATGTGCAAAATATAAGTTGTCAAATGTTTTTATATGTAAAACTAAATAAATAGTTTACATAGTTAATAGCATATAGCAACGTTGGCTCGGTATTGCTGTATATGTACCGATAACTTGCCTCATGTTCGTCAACTTGACAGAAATTGTTAGGTATGAAAGCCCACTGGTGCCAAATTGAATCAAAAACAAAATATTTTTCGAACATTCGCACCACATTTGCGAGTATTTGAAATATATTTGAGAGAATAGCTAATGGGAGGGGGAGTGGTACCTTAGCCATTGGATGGCACTATTGTTATCTATGGGAATTCAGCATAAGTGGCACTGAAGCCTCCTATAGGCCATTTAAATAATGGCACTATCACCATCTATGGGAATTCAGCATACGTGGCACTGAAGCCTCCTATAGGCCATTTAAATAATGGCACTATCACCATCTATGGGAATTCAGCATACGTGGCACTGAAGCCTCCTATAGGCCATTTAAATAATGGCACTATCACCATCTATGGGAATTCAGCATAAGTGGCACTGAAGCCACCTATAGGCCATTTAAATAATGGCACTATGACCATCTATGGGAATTCAGCATAAGTGGCACTGAAGCCACCTATAGGCCATTTAATAGGATGGCACTATCACCATCTATGGGAATTCAGCATAAGTGGCACTGAAGCCACCTATAGGCCATTTAATAGGATGGCACAATGACCATCTATGGGAAGTTTATCATTAGTATGGCTATAATAGCCATCTATGGGAATTGACCATGAGCGGATTGGATTCGTGGCCAGCTATATGGATGGAACATGAACCGTGATGGAGAGATGGAGACAAAATACACCTAATGATAATTAATGACATACTCAAACAATGTGAAAAACAAACAATATGTGAATGGTGGGAAATAGACATACATTGTGGCATACAAACAAAACACCTAATTAATTAAAGACAATGACTTTTTTGTAAGAAGGAATGTTTTTGCTTTAGTGAGAAAACGATCACTCACCTGTTTATACTTAATATCCAGCATAGAAAGAGGCAGTGTTATTATTTTTGTTTTAATACATAAACACATACACAGTCACACATACCAACATACAAAGGGGAGGGTTATTATTATTTTTGTTTTAATACGTACACACACGTACACACACACACGGTCACATATATTATCGGATATACCAAGGAAGCTGGCGGTAATGTCTTTTTGCTTTTAAACACACATAGTTTTATACAAACATACCATTCCACAAACACAAAGGGGAAGGGTGGGAATAGAGAATATGGTAGAATGACAAATACACATACACATACACAAACAATCACTCATGACGAATGGAAGAAGAGTGCGTATTGTTTTTTAATACATGTAAAGATAAGAGACATAAACACACCAAAGTCACACAATACACCAAGCAAAGAGAAGGTGGCAATACATGAGTAGTGTTATGTTTCTAGAATTCTGGTGTGTGTGTGTGTGTGTGTGTGTGTGTGTGTGTGTGTGTGTGTGTGTGTGTGCTGGGAGGGGATGGAAAGGTAGGGGGTCTGACAAGGACCGGTGGGTGTTATAAAAGTTTGTTAATATGTTCCACGTCTCGTCACTCTGCGGCGACTTAAACTTCTTCTGACAATGGATGCTTAGTTTAAGACTCGTTTCACGCACCCTTGACTTCTTTAATAAATTCTACCGAGAAAACCCGCTGTCTGTGAGACGTTGTATAGCCCACTTCGACTGCATATAGACTGGATAATCGGGATGAAACTACTCACTGTAGATTACTGTTAATTACTCTACGCAAACCCACATCTTGATTCTTTGCGAACGGATGACAAGACTTGACTGGTGAAACACTGCACTTTATATAGTCAGACAACGGATCGAAAATGAGTTTTGGCGCGTTGCTAACGTAGTGCGTCCTGTTCTAGTTTCAGCCAATCAGAACTTGTCTTATTCATCTCATCCATAGTCTGTTTTGTATATACTAATCACAATACCGGATGGCGTGTGGCGCGACTCTCTATGGATGTACAAAGTAGTATTTCTATCATCAATCATTTCAGAGAGTTTGACAGCTTCCAACAGTAAATTATACATGGCCGAGCCGCATTTATTGGCTTTCTTTCAATCTTTTTGAACACAACAAAGTTCTTATAGCACCGACAGAATACGATGATTTTAAACAGAACCAAGAAGAAGAGTTAGATAAATTTGTACAAAGATAGAAGGAGGAAGAATCGGCTTTTGTACAAGAAGAAGAAGAAGAAGAAGAAGAAGAAGAAGAAGAAGAAGAAGAAGAAGGAGAAGAGAAGAGGAAACAAAACATGGCAGTCACTAATCAATAGACTGAACCTAGTGAAAGACTGACTTCGGTAACCGCTGGTGAAAGAGATAAGAGCATTATATGAAACAGGTTTAGCCAAGCCTGGGAGGAAAATACCTATACCTAAAATAAAATCCAAGCCTCAACAAATACAGCGACAACGGCATCAAAGACGACGATGCCATCAGCAGCAGTCAAATCGGACAAGGGAAAGGATTGAGACAGTTACAACTGGTGGAGAGTCCATGATTTACTTTGGACCCTTTTCCGCCCATAATCTCCTGATTCATCTATCATTGCCAAATCAAATCATAACAAAACCCAAAAAGATATATAAAAACGGTGTGTGTATGTATGTGTGTATGTGTGCGTATGGGAGAAAAACTCACATGATCTTAGCAAGAAAAGAAACATGAAAAGATTCAGACCTAAACAAGATGGAAGAAACTTGAAAGAGGAATCATAAACAAATAAAGCACGATTGAATCATGACTTACTTTTCTTATATTCTCGCGAAATGGGAGTAACAATTATTTTCAATCACATCATTTGACAAAAGTCCATTTTTTCTTCTATTAGTGGGTCATTTCCCCACCATCAACCGAGGTTTCGTCAAGACTGAAAATGACCCGGACAATATAACACAATGAAAGTGATTATGAAGGAATATTAGAGATTCACACTTGTCCAAACAAATCTAAGAGAAGCACATACCCTATTGGAATAAGCAGGAATTTCGAAAGAGACTGCGTGCAGACCCTATAGGATGCAGAAGATTCAAGAGTGTTAGCCCCTCCCTATACTTTGAAAGCACACCACCAAGTCACACGTGGAGCTTCTATTTCGAGGACCCGATTTCCTGACGGAGAATATATCTACATCTATCATCATAAAATAATTTCGACGCTGTTACCAATATCAAAAGATTTCTATATTACCGCCTCAAACATATCAATCGATGAGTCGTCGGTGTTCGGAAAAGGCTTTGCGTATGTTGCATTACAGTATATACTCGCATATAAACCGATACCAACTGTAAACTGCATAGACCCAGATCTGCCGTCGCATAATGCGCAAGCATATTTGGGTCTATGCAGTTCGTAATGATTGATCAGTAGAACAAACAACATAGACCCTGATCTACCGGCGCATTATGCGACAGCAGATCAGGGTTTATGTTGTTTGCATTTGGACTCCAATTATACGCGAGGATATACGGTGTTTATTTGAGACTCTAGACAAATGGATACAACATACCAGAAACGGTGGAGAATAGAGGAGTTGTCCTTACTCCGTCGATGGTTGGGATTATGTGTGTACGAATTTAACGGGTGTTCCTGGCATAGATGGGATTCGTGCTATCCTATCAGAGAATTGAGAAATCCGTGTACGGGGTTAACCATGGAAGACCTGTACAAAAGAACGTACGAACGACGTCAGATTTTGGAACCTCGAGGATAACAGGTAGTGGAAATATGGGAACACAAATACGACCGACGTTGTAAAACAGACACGAATTTCGACGCGCTGCCGAAGACTACGACGTCGCAGGCATGGAACCTTTTGCATTCTCAACGTTGGTACTGTTTTGTGGTAGGGAAGTACCATCTTTCGATCCGTCATGTTGGTACTGTTCTGTGGTATGGGAATGCCAGAATTCGTGTCACGTTGGTACTCTTCTGTGGTAGGGAAGTGCCAGATTTCGTACATTTTGAACAACTGCTATCCATGATCGACAGCGTGAAACAAGTTCGCATTCACCCACGTTCCTGTCAAAGCTTGCACTTCGTAGTCGTAACGGCGTTGTTTATGTTGATTACACAATGAAAACATTATTTTTTCCATTACAATGATGAGGCAACACGGAATGGTACAAGTTGACACGAAATCTGGCACTTCCCTACCACGGAAGAGTACCAACGTGATACGAAATCTGGCAATCCCATACCACAGAACAGTACCAACATGACGAATCAAAAGCTGGTACTTCCCTACCTCAGAACAGTACCAACGTCACGAATCGATTTTATTGCGAAACGAGAATTTGGTGAATTTTCAAAACATAAGCTTCTGTTTCTAGCCTCCTAAACTTCATCACTCAAAATAATTTGTGTTCTCAGATTCCCTTTGTAGCAGATATAGGTCAGACGTCTGAAAACCTACATATTTTGAATTGCAAAAAAGTTAATACAGTTGTCACGTTATATTAGTTGGATTGCCTCGTTATTTCAGATCAACAACATTATGTGAATTACAAAATATTAATTATATTCAAATATCAGTATTCAGTCTTAATTAACTGCATGGATTTTCACCTGTGATATTTAAGGGTTAGGAAATTATACACTAGCCTTCATATTGCCAATATATTTAACATAATTGTTAATGCAGGTGAGAAATTTCATTTCATTTTCTAAAATATTAGTCAGTTATCTTTTGTTACTCTTCCGTTCAAAGTAATGGCTCCAACACAGAAAATATGACCTGCATGATAGTCATACCTTTGGTATTCCAAATTCTGTTTAAACTTATGCATCTTGTCATAGTTTTTTTTAAGTCATCCCAAATTCTGTTTAAACTTAAGCATCTTGCCATAGTTTTTAAGTCATCCCAAATTCTGTTAAAACTTAAGCATCTTACCATGGATTTTTAAGTCATCCCAAATTCTGTTTAAACTTAAGCATCTTACCATGGTTTTTTTAAGTCATCCCAAATTCGGTTAAAACTTAAGATGCTTAAGTTTTAACAGAATTTGGGATGACTTAAAAAACCATGGTAAGATGCTTAAGTTTAAACAGAATTTGGGATGACTTAAAAAAAACGATGGCAAGATGCTTGTCATGGTTTTTTTTAAGTCATCCCAAATTCTGTTAAAACTTAAGCATCTTGCCATGGTTTTTTTTTAAAGTCATCCCAAATTCTGTTTAAACTTAAGCATCTTGCCATGGTTTTTTTAAAAGTCATCCCAAATTCTGTTTAAACTTAAGCATCTTACCATGTTTTTTTTAAGTCATCCCAAATTCTGTTTAAACTTAAGCATCTTACCATGGTTTTTTTTTAAAGTCATCCCAAATTATGTTTAAACTTAAGCATCTTACCATGGTTTTTTAAGTCATCCCAAATTCTGTTTGAACTTAAGCATCTTACCGTGGGTGTTTTAAGTCATCCCAAATTCTGTTTAAACTTAAGCATCTTACCATGGTTTTTTAAGTCATCCCAAATTCTGTTTGAACTTAAGCATCTTACAGTGGGTGTTTTAAGTCATCCCAAATTCTGTTAAAACTTAAGCATCTTGTCATGGTTTTTTTAAGTCATCCCAAATTCTGTTAAAACTTAACCATCTTGCTATGGGTTTTTTTAAAGTCATCCCAAATTCTGTTAAAACTTAAGCATCTTGTCATGGTTTTTTTAAGTCATCCCAAATTCTGTTAAAACCTAAGCATCTTGCCATCGTTTTTTTAAGTCATCCCAAATTCTGTTTGAACTTAAGCATCTTACCGTGGGTTTTTTTAAGTCATCCCACATTCTGTTTGAACTTAAGCATCTTAACATGGTTTTTTATGTCATCTCAAATTCTGTTAAAACTTAAGCATCTTACCATGGTTTTTTTTTAAGTCATCCCACATTCTGTTTGAACTTAAGCATCTTGTCATGGTTTTTTTAAGTCATCCCAAATTCTGTTAAAACTTAAGCATCTTACCATGGTTTTTTTTAAGTCATCCCACATTCTGTTTGAACTTAAGCATCTTACCATGGTTTTTTTTAAAGTCATCCCAAATTCTGTTTAAACTTAAGCATCTTACCATGGTTTTTTTAAGTCATCCCAAATTCGGTTAAAACTTAAGATGCTTAAGTTTTAACAGAATTTGGGATGACTTAAAAAACCATGGTAAGATGCTTAAGTTCGAACAGAATTTGGGATGACTTAAAAAAAAACCACGGTAAGATGCTTAAGTTTAAACAGAATTTGGGATGACTTAAAAAAAACGATGGCAAGATGCTTGTCATGGTTTTTTTTAAGTCATCCCAAATTCTGTTAAAACTTAAGCATCTTGCCATGGTTTTTTGTTTTAAGTCATCCCAAATTCTGTTTAAACTTAAGCATCTTGCCATGGTTTTTTTTAAAGTCATCCCAAATTCTGTTTAAACTTAAGCATCTTACCATGTTTTTTTTAAGTCATCCCAAATTCTGTTTAAACTTAAGCATCTTACCATGGTTTTTTTTTAAAGTCATCCCAAATTCTGTTTAAACTTAAGCATCTTACCATGGTTTTTTAAGTCATCCCAAATTCTGTTTGAACTTAAGCATCTTACCGTGGGTGTTTTAAGTCATCCCAAATTCTGTTTAAACTTAAGCATCTTACCATGGTTTTTTAAGTCATCCCAAATTCTGTTTGAACTTAAGCATCTTACAGTGGGTGTTTTAAGTCATCCCAAATTCTGTTAAAACTTAAGCATCTTGTCATGGTTTTTTTAAGTCATCCCAAATTCTGTTAAAACTTAACCATCTTGCTATGGTTTTTTTTAAAGTCATCCCAAATTCTGTTAAAACTTAAGCATCTTGTCATGGTTTTTTTAAGTCATCCCAAATTCTGTTAAAACCTAAGCATCTTGCCATCGTTTTTTTAAGTCATCCCAAATTCTGTTTGAACTTAAGCATCTTAACATGGTTTTTTATGTCATCTCAAATTCTGTTAAAACTTAAGCATCTTACCATGGTTTCTTTTAAGTCATCCCACATTCTGTTTGAACTTAAGCATCTTGTCATGGTTTTTTTAAGTCATCCCAAATTCTGTTAAAACTTAAGCATCTTACCATGGTTTTTTTTAAGTCATCCCACATTCTGTTTGAACTTAAGCATCTTACCATGGTTTTTTTTAAAGTCATCCCAAATTCTGTTTAAACTTAAGCATCTTAC
This sequence comes from Margaritifera margaritifera, assembly GCA_029931535.1. Classification (NCBI taxonomy): domain Eukaryota; kingdom Metazoa; phylum Mollusca; class Bivalvia; order Unionida; family Margaritiferidae; genus Margaritifera; species Margaritifera margaritifera. The sequence continues at coordinate 4,411,397 of JAQPZY010001695.1, forward strand.
CATGTTTTTTTTAAGTCATCCCAAATTCTGTTTAAACTTAAGCATCTTGCCATGGTTTTTTTTTAAGTCATCCCAAATTCTGTTTAAAGTTAAGCATCTTACCATGGTTTTTTAAGTCATCCCAAATTCTGTTAAAACTTAAGCATCTTGTCATGGTTTTTTTAAGTTATCCCAAATTCTGTTCAAACTTAAGCATCTTACCATGGTTTTTTTAAAAAGTCATCCCAAATTCTGTTTAAACTTAAGCATCTTGCCATGGTTTTTTTTAAGTCATCCCAAATTCTGTTTAAACTTAAGCATCTTACCATGTTTTTTTTAAGTCATCCCAAATTCGGTTTAAACTTAAGCATCTTACCATGGTTTTTTTAAGTCATCCCAAATTCTGTTAAAACTTAAGCATCTTGTCATGGTTTTTTTTTTTTAAGTCATCCCAAATTCTGTTTAAACTTAAGCATCTTACCGTGGGTTTTTTTTTTAAAGTCATCCCAAATTCTGTTTAAACTTAAGCATCTTACCGTGGGGTTTTTTTTTAAGTCATCCCAAATTATGTTTAAACTTAAGAATGGTTTTTTAAAGTCTATTATATCATTACTGACGCTCTACTGGCCGAAAAATATAAAAGAACACCAGAACCTTACAGAATTTAATCCTCTTACATTCTTTTTTAAATTTCCAACCTTATCAACCTGCGGTCTATTGTGATGACGCCACGACGATATATGTATGCAATATTCCACAGATAATGTGCGTGTTTGTGTGTAAGTAATAACACCATGACACACAACGATCACTCGAACACTCGGCACTGTTCGGACGGCATCTCTTCTTTATTTCATGATAAATTACAGAGTAACCTTTACATTCACTTTGAGGGTAAGACGATCTTCATATGAATATCGAATATCAATGCAACAGTTTATAAACATTAATTCACAGAAAACATCTTTACTAACATCCACATTTATAAAACCTCTCGGAACAAGTTGTCAAGTGGTATGATCCTTCTTTCGTCGTGCATAATCTGTCATCCATCAACACTTTCATCTTCTTCCCCAAAACTTTCCAAGAGAATTCAACCAAATTTCACCGGTGACATCCTAGTGTGAGTCTCTCTCCAGTTTGTACATATGTTACCAATCCGTCATCAAATCAGTTTAAAGAACAAGAAAATCAAATAATACAAAACAATATGTCGTGGTTTTATAGCGTTGGAAGTAAGCACGTGGCTTTACATGGCTTCAGCTACAACAAACTGAAAAAGCAATATAGTGACAAAGTGAGGCTGTTAATGACAGATACGGATTCTGTATTGATGTAGAGATAACTTTTACAATGACATAAAGAATAACACTTACTTTCATGCCACAAGTTATTATAAAAAAATATATCCAAAAATAAGAAAAAAAATCATTCTTGCTTGCTTAATTGGATTGTTTATTCTCATGTAAATCTTCCAATATGTTTATGTCGCCAAACATCAATAAAATTACATTCCACACAATTATTAAGAAAAACAATTCTGGCTCTGTGATTATTTATGGTAGCAAAATATGGATCCATAACAAAATTAAAGTCATCACCAATAACCAAATAATCGTTACAAAAAAGTAGTAATATCACTTTTTAGCTCTGTATAAAAATTTGGATTATCCTGGTTAGGGTCATAAATATTAACAAGGGTGAATCTACAGTTTTGTGTTGAAAGTCGAGGATAAGCTTATTACCGTTATTATCACTCTATGTTCTATGTATTGTGTTGAAAGTCGAGGATAAGCTTATTAACGTTATTATCACTCTATGTTCTATGTATTGTGTTGAAAGTCGAGGATAAGCTTATTACCGTTATTATCACTCTAAGTTCTATGTATTGTGTTGAAAGTCGAGGATAAGTTTATTACCGTTATTATCACTCTATGTTCTATGTATTGTGTTGACAAATAGGACACCGTTTCTGTCCTGAGCAAATATATGAATTAAACAATTGGAACGAATCTTCATCCACATTGTTGACACACTTCAAATAATTAACAAACGCTTTTCTTCTCTTCAAGTGTTTCATTTTATTTTGGTTGTAATAAGCTTGACTAACAAATTGGCGTCTGCATACGGAACATGGAATCATTCCTTTACCGTCATGGAACACGAGGACTAAACACCAAACAGTGACATCTTTTTCGCAATGTAAATGTTGCTCTCGATTGTTGAATCGTTTATCACTTTATCACAATAGTAACGGTACCCGATACATCATTTGATATTAGTAATGTCATTAAATTTATTTTACAGGTGATAGATGTGAATTTATTTCCCATTTGGAAAGCTAGGGCATCGAAACAAGAGATCACGTATCAATTGTGGGTACACCTTCAAAGTGTACTGAGGGGCTAACACTTCTTGCATTTTCTGCATCTCATGGCATCCTCATGCAGTCTCTTTAGAAATCCTGCCTTGTTCCAAAAGTGTATCTGCTTCTCTTTGTATGACTGATTTTCTAATGCTCATTTATAATCGCTTTTTAGAGTCTGATGTTGATCCTTGATGTCGAACTCGTCGTTAGATTGTTGCACATCTTGAATTTTGTCGATGATCTTGGAAGAAGTTGATTCCGAAGGTTTGCAAAACCGGATCCATACTGAATATTTAAAACTGTCATAGGTGATGGAAGGTCGCAAACGAACTAAATCCTCAGCTGGACTCTGCCGTTTCAACTCAAACAAGATGCACTCAAACAAGTCCATAATAAAGGTAACGAATATCTGTGTGGGAACCTACATACACTCAAACAAGTCCGTAATAAAGGTAACTTCTTACTGTGTGGGAACCTACATACACTCAAGCAAGTCCGTAATAAAGGGAACGACGTTCTGTGTGGGAACCTACATGCACTCAGACAAGTCCGTAAAAAAGGTAACGACTTTCTATGTGGGAACCTACATACACTCAAACAAGTCTGTAATAAAGCTAACGACTTTCTGTGTGTGAACCTATATACACTCAAACAAGTCCGTAATAAAAGTAACGACTTTCTGCGCGTAAACCTACATACACTCAAACAAGTCCGTAATAAAAGTAACAGGTCCGTAATAAAGGTAACGACTTTCTGTGTGGGAAAATATTACATAAAATCTTTAAATTTTACCTTGAAAGTTTATGCTATCGTTCGAAATATTCTGGAAGTGACCTAGCTGGTGGGTTGAATATGGAAGTATTCCTCAGGTGTTACAGAGTAACTTTCATTCTTGGACGGTCTTGACTCTCTCGGTAGTAGTGATGGTGTTGATAATGATGGTGGTGCATACGAATCGATCATCTCATCTTCGAAATCGCTGGAATATACTGGTACTAAGTCAGCTTTCCATGTGTTGAGCCACACAGAACGTTGTCATCATCGTGGATTCGTTCCTGGAATTTGCATAGAGTGGTGTGATCGTCTCATGACTATGGACTATTTAAGTTTCAATTGAATACTCTCTCTCTCTCTCTCTCTCTCTCTCTCTCTCTCTCTCTCTCTCTCTCTCTCTCTCTCTCTCTCTCTCTCTCTCACACACACACACACACACACACAATATATATATATATATATATATATATATATATATATATATATATATATATATCACCCATCCACGTAAGATGGTAATATGATTCAGTGCAAATTAAGCTTTAAACCTGTGAAGATGGAAGAGCAACAAAATATCAGAATTCTTGTGAAAGATTTACAAAGATGATTCGAAAAATACACTTCGTAGAACAAGACTTCAGCAAGAATCGAAGCTAGTCAGAAGAGACACATAATGTCCGCAGCGTCAAAGAAACGTTGCCACTTCTACCAAGAACCGTGAACCTGGTCCAGAGACAAGAGTGAAGATGAATGTTTTGGACATGGATCCTCAGAGTGTCCAGAATGCAAGAGGAAAGTGGAGGGGGAAAGAAAGAAGAATAAGGAAAAGAACGAAGAGGAAAAAGTGGTGGAGAGTTCTGAAGTAGCAGATGCTACTATCTCTAAGAAATTCAAACCCAAACGCTAACAAGACAACAAACAGAGGCAAGGGGAAACAAAATAGTGGACAAAAAATTTAAAATTAAACTTTTTTTAAAAAACAAATGGAATTGAGTGACATATTTCTAATTCTGCTGTGATATCTTTTCAACTAGAATACCAAAAGTATATATGAATCCAAAGGTGTTGATTTGTTTATTATCCCCCCACCTTCTACTGTCTCAAAGTCTATATATGTGTGAATATTTTTTTGTTCTATTCTAGAACAGGATATTTTTTATACACACACGCGCGTACAATCGCCACTTTTCTGTTTTTTTGTTTTGTTTTTGGCAATCACGGATGGTATACGAGTGGCCCTGAAAGGGCCTTTTGAAAATGGTCCCCCCCCCCAAAAAAAAATAAAAAAATAAATAAATAAACCATGGCCCTTCCACCATGAGCTGTAACTGCTTTAATCCTTTCCCTTCTCCAAGTCCAACTGCCGCTGGAATCGTAGTCTTTGTTGCTGTTGTTGTATTTGTTGTAGCTGTTCCTGATGGCTTGCATTTTTGGAGGTGTAGGTCTTTTACTATTAGGCTTGGCTAAATCAGTTTCACATAATGCTCACATTTCTTTTACTCCGGTCAGGATCTGGTGTCAAACAGTTTCAGTGGTATCTCTGTGTAAACTGCTGACAGACATCGTTTTGCACGTCCCGTTTTCTCCTCTCTTCTTCTTGTTGCTGTCGAAAAGTCGCTTCCGCCTCCTTCTGACTTTGTACAAATCTTTGAAACTCTTCTTATTGTTTCTTTTTAAAGCCATCGTATTTCAACAAGGGTATAGTTGATGATATCTGAAATTTCTGCAATGATAAAAGAATTTAAAAATAAGAGAGTTAAATCAAATAACCCTGGTTGGGTCGTGGCATTGACGGTGCTGTCGTGAATCGTCATATGAATGCCTGCAGGTCCACCCCTGCAAATGAAGCTACTCTTCATCTCAGCCATCGTGCTGAACTCAACTTTAGTCGGACTTGGTTATACATAGAAATGCTATTTTTCTACATGGATGTGTCGCGCCATACTATATCCCACGTTCTGATTTATGGATGTAAGACAAATTCTGATTGGTGGGGTCTGGTAAAGACGCGCTACAGTTGGGAACGTGTCAAGACTAAGTTCAAACCCTTGATTGGCTATATAAGGATGAATGGTGGTTACCAATCATGTCATCCATTCTCAAAGAAGCAAGATGTGGCTCTGTGTCAGAAACTCGACTGACATCTCAACCATGCTATTTAATCCATACCCAATCGACTCAGAGGCCAAGTGGGTGGTGAAAATAAAAACAACGTTAGCTGTACTTGAGAGAAGAATCTATGAGGAGATACAAGGCTGTTTGAAAAGAGTATATTAGAATATCCTTATTGGTACTAAGGAGTTTACGGAAGAGAAGAGTAAAAGAGATCTCATCTGTGTTAACCAACCTTGCACGTCCCGTTTCCTCCTCTCTTCTTGGTTAACACACTAGTCAAATCAAGGGCCCTTTTTGGTCACTCTTGTATTCTAGAAAATGGAATTCTGATCATTCATTGTCAACTTCTATGGGTTTGTGTTAGCCTGTGTGTATATGTATGATTTCATGTGTGCGTTTGTAAAGTAAACAATAACTCCTACCTTTGCAAGTGTGATGGTGTGTTGGATGGTGAGTATAAATATGCGAGCTGCCTCCTCCTTTGTATGTGTTTTGGTGTGTATGTATGAAATAATATATAGACCTATAATTATATGAGCTACCCCCTCTCTTTGTATGTGTGATGTTATGTTGGAAAGTAAGCATATAAAATGCCCCCTTTCTTTGTATGTGTGATGGTATGTTGGAAAGTAAGCATATAAAATGCCCCCTTTCTTTGTATGTGTGATGGTATGTTCGATAGTAAGCATAAGTATATAACCCACCGTCTGACTTTGCATGTATGTTGGTATGATGGAAAGTAACCATAAGTATATTGGTGGTCCTATCCTCACATAACCATATTTTCCCCATGATATTCCTTTAACACTAAGTTATCGTCTATGATTAGGTAGTGTGTTTATCGGTCAAGACAACTGTGGGTCTGTCACAATCCTAATCTGTTACAATGTATGTGTTTTTTCTATCCAAGGACATTCGTCTCCTTTGGGGTACGCTCTACAGATAATACATGCTTCTGAGAGAGTGACAGGTGTAAGATGAAGTATTTTGCATTTGCAACATGCACAATGGAGAGAATGTTGGCATACCTCTATGTTACTTTCATGTACTGTGGCTGAAATTTCTTTACATATTGTACTTGTGGACACTGGACATGATCTAAGCACACGGCAGACAAAATGGCCGCTCTAAAGTACTCGAAAAATCAGCCTGAATTAGTCAAAAGTGCACTATTTTCAGGAGTTATTAAAATAGGGAAACGAATTTTGCCAGAGCAGACAATACCAGCCTCTGAAAGTACTATAAATAAATTACAAAATATCTAAAAAGTAAAAAAAGTTATCGGCTCTTTTTTTTTTATTTACCTTTGAAGTCCAGGAAGTGAAAATGACTAAGCGGAGCTAGTAGGTTTTTTTTGAGAGGTGCACATCTTTAGTAAGACCAAGCTGTATACTCTATAACCCAAATTTCACCCATCAATCATACACCAAAATAAAGGGAATTCAAAGTTCTTTTAACAATGCCTAAGATATACAAGGTCTTTTTTTAAATAGCCAGAACAGCCAGTGAGGAAACCCTGGGTAATTCTTTTTCTTTAAATTTCTAACCCTATGCAAAGTACGAAACTGGAGAGCGCCACCTTTAGTACTTCTGTCCCCCATGATGTCATCCGCCATGTTCAATTCTCCCTTTCCCCCAAAATGTGTCATGTTTCATTCTCCTTCCTACTTAGTGCCATCCTAATGTTAAATTTCCCTTCCCACCCCAATAGTGTCATCCACGCTTGTGTTAAATTTCCTTTGTCCCCCCCCCCATATTGCGATTCATAATGTTAAATTGTTAAATATCCTATCCCCCATAGTGTCATGTTAAATTCCCAGTCTCTACCCCACCTCACCCGCACCCCCCAGTGCCATTCTCTCCCCATACACTACTGTTGGAGTAATAGAGATTATACCATTTCCAACATAAATTTGTTTTTGTTTCATTCCAGTATATTTAAAAACGTAACTTTTGTTTCATTATGTTTCGTTTTGTTATACAATTATTAATGTTTTTAGCTCACCTGACCATATGGCCAAGTGAGCTTGAGGTATGGCTCTGCGTCCGGCGTGCGTCGTCCGTCGTCTGCACACATTGCTAGTTTCAACTTCTTCCCCAAAACAGCTGGACCAGTTTTAATCATACTTGGAAGTGGACTTCATCCTCAAATTTTAATTTTTACATAATTGATAGGTTCTTTCTTCAATGCTTAGGTTTTTGCATCTGCCAGATTTCAGAATAAGAGAACCTATACTTAGGCTAAAGAGGATTAGAGTTCTTTTATGTTTTCGATTTTTAATTGTGGAAGCAGATGAGGCAATACACAGGTCCTGTTTAATATATCCAAAGAGGCGTAATTTATTAGATTTCCCAGTTACAGGATTTAAAGGAAGGCTTTCCCAGACAAAAATATTCCACCATTTTTTTTTTCATGAATCCATTGCCTCCTGAAGATCAATATGGAAACTCTATGAGATATTTGGTGATTTTAGGATACGACGAACAGATGCATTCAGTGATGAAATCTTGGTGATATTCATCCTAGAAAACCTCTGGTAGATTTTTATTATGGAGATATAAAATCATGTGAAAAAAATGTGCCAACCTAGTTCTGCTAGTGCACCTATATTACTGTATTGTTTGGGTTGGTCGAGAAAAGATTTAGCTATTTGCATTAGGTTTGGTTACATGAAATCTTGGTCCAATGATTGAAAATGTAGTATTTTTCAAAGTTAACAAAATTAGTCCCCCATACTTCACACCACAGAGGCAAGTCTGTTCAGTTGCATACTTTAACATATGCATTAATATGGAGGTAGGTGTATCACCTGAAGTACAAAGAGAGTGTTTGATTTTGAACCAGGATCTGAGTGTCCTATTTGTCACATTTAACATTGCTGTATTCATGTTTTCATTGTGATGAAAAGCTATGTCCAAAATATGCGCATGAGCAGTGCTGGATAACCCATTAGGCAGACTAAACACGTGCTTAGGGCACCAGCAAAGCAGGGGCACCAAAAAAAAAGAAGAGAAATTACGTTGTTTTTATTTATAGTGTTTTTTTTTTTTTTTTGGTTTGTTTTTTAAATTACATGTCACTTTGAACAACATTAACATTACAGTTTACGGGAACTAAATTAATTCTCTGTGCCCAGTTCCTCGGATATCTTTCTATAAATAATTCAAGTACGAACATGATTGCTCAGTTTTATTTTATTTTATTTTTTTCTTAAGTGTAAGTGTAGGCTTTTTTGGGTGTCAGTTTTTTTTTTCTTTTTTTTTTTTCATGTATCAGTTTGGTGATCAGTCGAGGTGAAAGGCTATAATTATAAACTGAAAGCATAATATGTAACTACGTTTCATGAATAAAGACTTACTGAAAAAGGATGGAGTGATTAGTGGGCGTATACGTGGAGTGATTTCCAAAACAATGTCCAAAAGTACTGGCATTAGCTAATCATATGAACAGGTGCAGTTCATCCTACAATGTACTGCGTAATACCACAGACTGCCTGCCTCCACAACTGTGAAGAACGACCAATATATCTCTTCGCATCTAAGGGTTGGTATTACAAACTTATTTACATTTTTTTTTTCGTAATTTTTACTATCTCCTCAAGGGATGTTACTGAATACTAATTCAGATATGCAATTAGACGAAAGAATAATCTTTGCCGTTGAAGATATATATATATATATATATATATATATATATATATATATATATATATATATAGATAGATAGATAGATAGATATGTAGATAGATAGATAGATATGTAGATAGATAGATAGATAGATAGATAGATAGATAGATAGATAGATAGATATGTAGGTTTATTTTCCTTTGCAGATACAGGTTCCAAAGATACAGATGTACCCACCATCTGTTGGCACCGAAACAAGTAGCTCTTCGCGATCGACGGCGTTTTTAGAGCTACAGTAAGTAAATATTGGATTATTAATAGAAGCATATAATGCATTGATAAATATATAACCTATTACCCATGTAACTACCAGTCCTACTGACAACTCGCTTTTTCTTCGGCAAGTATAGTGATTCGGTTTTCTCTCACAGGTAAAACGTTAGAAATTAGCATATCAATATGACAAGCTTCAAAAACAGTAATATAGGTTTCAAACATAGAATTTGAGTTTTAAAAAAGATCTGTCCAATCTTACAAGTTGTATGATATAGGGGAGTACATTGCAGTGGACGATGGAGATTCTACAAAAATAAGTTCATTTCATAGGTTTAAAAATGGAGTATTTTGAAATGTGGGTAATATTTCTTATTCAAAGAGAATTTTATTTTCTTACCTTTAAAACAGAAAGAATTCCCCGTGTAAAGGAAAAACGTAGCGAAATATTTCTTTGTCTGAGGAAATATGGTTTAAACATTATGGACAGTTGCTACCGATTTCAAACGCTTTTTATCAATTAGTATCCTTGACGAATTTCGATAGTGGTATTTTTTATTACTATTTTTCAATGTTGAATTATTAGATTGAATTTCAAGTGGATGCATCTTTAACTTCGACAAATATGAGAGTATATGCATATCAGAATGTCCCCTCTGGACTGTATCGTCTATAGGCGTTTTTAAGTATGTACTTGTCCCCTCTGGGCTGTATCGTCTATAACCGTTTTTAAGCGTGTACTTGTCCCCTCTGGACTGTATCGTCTATATAAGATTTTAAGCGTGTACTGGTCCCTTCTGGACTGTATCGTCTATATACGTTTTTTAAGCATGTACTTGTCACTTCTGGACTGTATCGTCTATAGACGTTTTTAAGCATATACTTGTCCCCTCTTGACTGTATCGTCTATAGACGTTTTTTAAGCATGTACTCTTCATATCGTTTTGTTTAACTCTCCTTGTTTAGGCCTAATCATTAGCGCGCGCTTGTGTGTGTGTGCGCGCGCGCGCTGCTTATCATTTGTCATGTCGTCGCACCTTTGTATGTTGCTGGCTCTATAAAGTAGCATTCCAGAGCTTGCTTGGTTTTTGTTGCGGTTGTTGTTGTTGTTGTTGTTTGTTTGTTTTGTTTTGTTTTGTTATGTTTTGTAACAGTTGTTTTTTCAACATATGTGAATTGACTCATCATCAACTTGTTTCCTTATCAGTAGTGGCTCCAGGTGGCCGAGTGGTCTTAGGAGCACGCCTTTACAGATCACTGACATCTCACCTCTGTCCGCGTGGGTTCGAGTCTCGGGCTTGGCCAACGTGGGTATGTGAGAAAGCTTGCCAGTAGCTTCCCGTGGGTCGGTGGTTCTTCCCGGGGTTTTCTCGGGTTCTTCCTAAACCAAATATATACTGGCCGCCATGTATAGCCTATCATGTGCTGAAAAATGGCGTTAAACCCATAACAACTAACCAACCTTGTCAGTGCTTGACAGATTTGGAAAAAAAAACACAAAACAACCTATCAGCGAAATTATCTGCATGGCAAGCCTATTCTAAGTATATTAGACGCCTTTGCAATCACACAAATCGTCCTCTCTACAGTGACCCCAATCATACAACCCATTCTCTACAGTGACCCCTTTGCAATCACACAAACTTCCCTCTCTACAGTGCACGAAAATTCACAAATTGCAGAATATTCAACCTCGTAAAGAACCAATACCAGAAACATAGGAGACATTATTGAAGTTACACACCAAGGAAAATGCCCCCAATAAAATATTTTAATTGAGAGAACAGGAAATCATCACTGATCCGGTGTTGATGTTTCTTTTGTTTGTTTGGTTGGGGTTTTTTGTGTGTTTGTTTTTTGTTTTTTTTTTTTGTTTCGGAAATTCCGAAACGATCAAAAATAGAGCTAAGAGGAATCAGACAGATATTCATCCATATTATGCCTACAACACAATTTCGAACCAGGCTGGTGCAAATGTTTTCAGCTACATATGTTCCCTTATGCATATAGCCCTGAATAATTAATTCTTAACACTCGTATGAATAATAGGAGAGAAACACGGGGATAAAGGATGGGGTAATCAAGCATTTAACAATGGCCAATCTTACAAGATTATGGAATGCTTCCTAAGCTAAATTCTGTCTACCATTATCACGTGTCCCATTTATTCCTTTATTTAGTGAGAGTGTCTTCTTTCTCATTATTACTGCTGACTGTAGACACTAATTGTTAAATCGTATCTTTTAACACTTTCAAGGTTCCCACGACAGCCGTCACAAGATGTCATCTGATGGTATAACTTAGTGTCTCGTGATTTATTTATTTATTCACTCTTTTGTGTGGGGGAGGGTATAACACTTACCTTGATTTCATGGATTTTCTTGCATTTCTTCTTTTCAGATCTGAATTAGATCGAAAATCATTTATCTGGATAGGAGTTTGTGCCTCAGTCTTCAACCCGATCCTAGGACCAATTATTTTAATCCTCTGTCATCTTTACAGAAAGACGGACAATAGAAGAAATAAGTACATCTATAGCATATGCATTGCAATCTTACTTGTGGCAAGCATTATCGTCTCCCTTCTTGCCTGCGTAAGTGGGATTACCTACCTTATAATCCCTTATGACGAAACACCGACACGAAAATACGTAGCTCCATACAAAGTCGAATACGTAGATCCGAGTCTGATGCGACCCTCGTTAAAAAGAAATGACACGTACGATGACAAAAGAATGAAGAACTTTTTAAATGTGCTAATGGCATTGGATGAAATGCTTATAGATAGAGGTGAAAATGGGGCAATGCCGAATATTGATGTCAAAACTAGGAAACAGAAACATTTTACTTAGAGACTGCTGCTATTTTCAGAAATTTAGTTGGAATAGTTGATATAATTACGACAGAATATACATGGTGAATGGAGTTATCTATCATTTTTGTCTGTCACTAGATGGCGCAAGTGTGCTATGAAGTTTGTAGACTGGATTTAAGTTTCACATGGCTCTCCTGGTAAAAATAAGTGAAGTAGAGAACAAGACCTCCCATAGTGCACGAGTACCTTCTGCTGGAATAATACACTGGAGGAGTTCCATTTGAACAGAACAGCTCAAATTGTATATACGTACAAAACTCTTCACAACAATACAGATGAAACTCTATCAAGCTATCAAGCGAAGTAGAAATCGAAATAAAACGGGCAGTTACTTAGTGCATGCTGACATATTAAGGAATACATTTAAAATATGACCTCCTTTTTTATACAAGTAAAGAATACTTACATCAAAAAAAATTATTTGTATACTATTAAACTATTAATCGATAGTCCTTGACCGGGAAAAGTGTACCTGACAGATCAAAGAAATTTTTAAATGATATTTACTAACTTGGGGAAAATTATGCACATGAAATCGAAGGAAAATTCAGCCAAAATGTAGAATCACAAAAATGAAACCTTTATATACAAAAGCAACATCAATAAGCAAGGTCTATCTTTTAAATCTGGACGTTTTAAACGTAGATAAAAGCAACTTTTGTTTTCACAGCTTTCATACGCTGACCTGTATTATAAACCACAAATTGTCCTTTCATGTATATTCCTGTATATGATGATGATAATAATACTATTTTTTTGGACAAATTACAAATTATTGCTTGTTTAAAGTTAGTATAATTTAATAAAGGTATGCGAGTTGTTAAGAAAAATACTGTTTAACTTGTTCATTTGTTCTCCTTTCCTTCCTACCTTCATTCTTCGTCTTATATTTATTCTTTAATTTCTTTCTACTTTCCTCCCTTCTCTCTTTCTTTCTCTTCCTACATTCCTTCCATTTTCCTTCTTTTAAAGCTTCTTGCAAGGTTCAAAAAAAGGAGTGGATCTGATATTTTGACAAAATGTAGCTAAAAAATAGAACCGATTTAAAAAAAAAAAAATGATAATGGTATTAGTATTACAGTGTTTGGCAGAAAGTTATTTAGGCATGATCATATTTTGGCCTGGTGTCACTCAAAGAGTTGCCAGGTACACATGGAAATTCATGGCGGCATGAGGCGGATCCGGGGTTTACTGAGAGGGTTCGAGATGAGAAGAGTTGAAAATTTTTCCAAAGAAGTTTTGCTTAAAGTGTAAAAATGTCTCTGTTTATTACTGAAAATTGTACTTTGTAAACTTAAAAAAAAGAGGGGGGAGGGGGTATTGAACCCCCGGAAAAGTTCGACCTAGTCCGCAACTGACAGATATATACATAAATAATGTTTACTCTAGGTGATTGGCTTAAGTTACTGACAAATTCAATGACTGTTGGTAAAATATTGTCCCATTAGTTTTCACACACGAAATAAAAATACATATATTTTTATTCAGCCATGGAGCCATCAACATCTATCTCTCTATCTATTTATCTATCTGTGTTTCTGTCTGTTTGTCGCTCTGTTTATTTATATGTATGTCTGTATGTCTCTGACTCTTTATATATCTATCCATCTATCTACCTATCCTATATTTTAAGGATTTTACATTATTTTACCTGTATTTTTTCATTTAATATATACCTTTTACAGAATTGTAAGAATTTTACTTTTTTACTTTCATCTTGTATATTTACGTTTATTTTAACGGGTTTATCTTCTTTTTTTTGTGCAATTTTGTATCAGTACATTTTTAGAACTTTAAATATGCATCTTATAGCCAGTAATGCCCTGACGTCTTGTCAAAACCTATACATACTTACCGTTCCATCTATCTATCTATCTGTATGTATGTCTATCTGTCTGCCTGCCTATCCATCCATGCATCGGTCCGTTCATCTGTATATCCATCTATTTGTCTATCTGCGATTGGTTGATCTACAAATCTGATTTTTAGAAATACTAATCCTTCGACCACCTATCTGTTAGTCAGTGCGACTGTCTGTCTGACGGACTGTTAGTATCGACGCAATGACCTATAATTTTCTAGAGATCAAAAAAGAGTGTGAATACAATGTAGTGTGGACAGCAGTTGTATCAACAGTCCTCATATGTACTATCGTCACAATATAAAACAAAATATGTGTTGACCTTTGTAACAGTATGATGTAATACGAATTAGATATACTATTTTAAATACCTCTACTGTAAATAACTAGGTTATTTTTACGGAGTCCTCTTGGGTAAAATTCACTGTGCAGCTTTCACAGTTTATTTTAATACTCATATAATTTGTCTCTCAAGTGAATTTGTCTCCCACTCCTATTATACACTTGGCATTGATGTTCAGAAAGAAAATACGGCCATTGTTCATCATAATGTGGTGATACTTTATATAAAGTCAAACTTTTGCATATACATAATATAAATAATAATATTTTTTTTTTCATTTCTTTTTTTTTTTCATCAGTGATGTGCCCTAGGATATGCAATGTTTTATCAACAAATTATCAAAGAAAATATATGTCTATAACCTATTAGCAGCAAACATTATCTGTGTATCAAGATGTGGCCTTGACCACATGTATCAACATTTTTGTTTTAGTTTGTTGGGGCCGTTACTCTTATGACATGATCACGCTATTTAGTCTTATTTTTTTTTATTTTATTTTTTTTGGTTTATCCTTATTGCCCTTTATAGTGCTTTTTTTAGCTAACTGAAACAAATAGTTGGCAATGTGTTTCATTCTTTATTTCACTTTGTCAACGAATGAACTACCATTACCTCCTCCTCCACCAGCACTTGTTCCTCCTCCACCACCACCTCAACCACCAGTCAAACCTTTTACAAAATTTCCTGGCGTCACTGGCGTCAGACCAAGGGTTGCTACTGTCATACCTATAGCTGTCAAAAATAATAGAGCAATTGTATTACCTTTCTCTTTGAACAATTATTTTAATCTTTCGAGTAATGGTAACCTTTCTTTAGCTTTGAGATTTATGTTTTTGACATTTTCTCTCAAGTTATTTTCTAAATTTGATAAATGTGCAACTAATTGTGCACTCTTTCTTTGAACATTTTGCAACTCTTCTTTCAATTTAGCTTCTTTCGTTCCATCTGTTTCTTTGCAGATGTCTTCTTTGTTATGTCCTCTGTCTGTCTGTCATACATTTCAAAGTCTGATTTCTCTGATTCTATTTTTGATTTAACTACTTGAACAGCATTCACATAACGTTTAATTCTCTTGCATCTTGTGGAGTAAATAGCCTTTGAACACTTTCTTCTTATATCTGTACGCTTTGTGAAAACTTCGTCTAGCTTACGAATTGATTCCTTAGAATCATTATTTCCGTTTTTAAATTCCCTTTATAATTAGTTTGTTTCAGTTACACTTTCCTCCATATATGTTTCCTCGGGAACTTATATTGGCTGTCTGATGGTAACTGTTTGCTCTAGTGACTGTTTGCATTGTGCTTCTTGAAAGGTAGGAACCATCTCATCGTCTTCATATACATCATGAACACATGTTTGTCCATTTTGGATTATATCTTTGTAAAATTCATTTCTAGAGTAATTTACAAAATGAGAGCATTCACGTTGACTTTGTATTGAGCAGATTTTTAAAAACTCCAATCCACATCCTTAGGTAATACGTAAATGTGTTGGTCCAGTTCGTCCTTCGGACTATAAATTTCACCATCTTTACCTTTTGTATGCAGTTTTAGTATATCTGCTGATGAATTTTTCGCTAAAATTATAATTGTTATCTTTCCTACATTTTTTAAATGTTTAAAAAGCATTAAAATTTGTATCGATATTATTGAGGGGCTTCAAATCCCTTATTAGATAAATATGAAAGGATCTTCAATTTTTGCATAATGAGTCTGGTCCTTATCTTCATCGTAATCAAGATTATCAAAATCTACAAAATCTGTTTCAGCCCCTTCTGTTTTACACTATTTAAATGAAGCAAAAACAGTGGAAAGAAATTAGGTTCCATAGTGAGAGAAGTAGCATTGAAGAAGAATGCAAAACAGGAAATAAAAATTAGCATAGAAAATGGGACATACAAGGAAATAACTGTAAAAACTTTAACTGACAGTTAGTTGAAAAACATGGACGAAAAGCAAATAAAAAGCATGCGAGATATTTGTAAATGCGAGACCAACAAAAATATAAAGTTATTGGCAAATTTTGTCATACTAGCAGTGATATCTCTGATGGGTAACTTTTTAACAATTGATAATTTAAACGAATTACATGCAGAGGTGAAGAAGAATTACATGACATCAAACAAAATTAAATACTTTACTGGGGTTTTTTTTCCATTTAGGATGAAATTGTCTGTTTCTTCATTGACTGAAACTTTGATAGCATTTAAACACATTATTGTTAAAAGGTCAACATGGGAAAAACAGAACGTCGAAAAACAAAACATTTAAAAAGTAGCAAATAAATGAGTATTGGATACTTTGTAATCGACGCATTTTTTCCCATTGCCAAGGCTGTAAAAACTGTTGTCATTACAGGAGTGGCTATTTATCACGTAGTTAAATCCATTGAACAATATATAAAACAGATAAAAACACGTGATTCAAAATTTCATATAGCTAGTGTTTGAGCAGTGAAAGCATTTCCCTTGTTGTTTGGAATCAGATAGGTCAAAAGAGGCGGAAGGAATAACATGATCTATCATTAACAAATCGGGCTGCCTTTGTGAAGTTTGCCCATTTCCTGTAGGAACCATTTGATGGAACACCGAATATTAGTTGCTGGCTTTGTTTTCTTTCATAGCCTTTAAAATTCTAGTTCTTGTCAAGTATATAATTTGCACATTTCTATCGTTATGGTAACTTTGTTTAATGATTTAATTCATGCATTTACTTACATGTTCCCTATTTTCTTTATTCCAATGTTTAAAATAGCACTTGTTTTTTTTTTTCTCTCAACTTTTTAAGATACTAAGAACTAGTTTTGTAAAATTCAGTTATGCATTTTGAGTATGTATCGGTATCTTTTTAGACCGTGTTATTTTTTCAATGAATTTTACACTAAGCAAATTATTCTACTGTTATCTTTCAACATGACGGTAAGATGAATTTAAATCCATTTTAGACTAGGACAGATATGTTGCTGCATACAGTTTAGGAAGCATATTCGTGGACAAGTTGGGAAACCACTTTTCCAAAGAATTTGGGTATGCTTAAACCGAATATTTTGTTTGCCACGCTCTATCTTGGATATATTAGGACCAAAATTGCCAAACAAACAAATGGCCGCCATGGGACACTTCAAATGCCCATAACGTTTGAACCGGAAGTGATTACCGGAAGTGATTCAGCCATGATCTTTGCGTCTAATACCATATTTTTAATGCCTACAAAACACTGAATACATCACAATACGGCTATATGTGTGTGTGTGTGTATATATATATATATATATATATATATATATATATATATATATATATATATATATATATATATTTATATATATATATATATATATATATATATATATATATATATATATCATACTAGTAGAACATTGTCTTCACATAACATTAAAAGTCACTTCACAATAATATGTATTCTTTTCAGCCAAATTTGTTCCTACAAATGCTGTCAGTGTCTACACACTTGCAAGCTCCATTACATGTCAGTTTCCCCTTCCTGCAGGTAAAATGTACATCCCTTTGTGCATCCACATAACACAATATCCTTGCAAGACTCGGAAATCGGAACAAGTGATACAGGCTTTGTTGACAGCTGTCCATCTTCCATTTTCCAGCCAGTGATTTTGCAGGTAATAGTAGGACAGGCTCTAGATTGGTGGCCTGCTTCCATACCATGCTTTAGTAGTGTGCTCGTTGAACATACAAATGTAGCGCATTAGTAGTTGAAGGCCGTACTTCTGGCGATTTGTATTTGCAAAACAATTCAACGCAAGCTTCGTCACAGCTGCTTGCTTCTGGTACACTGTACAACTTGCACACGAACTTTTCTGCATCCCTCATTACTTTATGTGTCAGTTCTCCTATCCCAAGATTAAAGATTACTGAGGGGGAGATTGTCTGTGTTGAACGCTTTCCATACAATCTTCTTGCTATGTCCAGCAAAGTAGGATACATAATCACATTACTGTTATTGCATTCAAAGAGAGGAGGGCTTCAAAGACCGGTTCGGTGAATGAAAGACTGATTTCCTGCAATGGAATATATTTGAGACGTTTGGCTGTGCCTTCATTGATCAAAACCTTTTTGCACTTCAGTTTGTGGAAATGTGCTACCAGTAGCAACAACACATCCGTGTCACGTGCTGATACAACAACACTCAATGCACTGGTGTGCATACAATGCAGAACAAGCCTTGTATCTGCCTCTTTTTGGTTTGCCTATAGCTGTTGAATGTCCAAGTCAGGGCTGGATGTCTATACTTCGTCCTCTCTCTGGAATCCATAAACATTTACTAGTGTTTTGTCTGCAGAAACATTTACGATCAGATGGTTCGAGAGGAAGCGTGCTAGGTCTGCCTTTTTAGCAGGCATGGTTAGAAAGTCAATCCAGGTGCTGGGGACTGGCACGGACCTATCTTCCACTACTCTTCTGATCAGACGAAAATGTGTAGTGCATTTGTTCCTGGTATAAGCCTTGATTGAAGTTTCTCTTTACTGATCAAAACTAACATCGATCCTGTCAAAAGGTATTGCCGTATGAACGACAAGTTCGACAAATGTATCTTCTGCCAGTTCACCAAAGTTCGTGACTACTGTAGGTTCCCAAGTGATACAAATATTGCTTGGCCATCTATCACCAGGCAGGACGTTCAATCAAGGGTAACATCTGGTGAACAGGTTACACCCTTGGTCATCACATCGACTAGAATGGCTTTGTTGTCAGTCGTTAGACTGCCATTTGTGTATGCAACGGCAATTGGCACAATCGTCAGCTCATGTTTTCATAGCTTGTGTAGATCCACCTTCCTACCAGTCTGATAGGCAGTGTTGAGGCGCTGAAATATATTTACGTCTGCCTTCATAGTCATTATTTTTCCCTTGGCTTCTGTTTTTGCTTCATACAGGGATGAGAAGGTCAGTCCCTTTGACTTGTGTAGGGACCTCTGAACTTGACTTGTGTATGACCATCATCAGAGATGATCAGTCTTTCCTTCACAAAAGTGTTAAGCTGTACTTGGCCGAGCTCCTGAGCATTCAGAAGAGATTCCTGAATATCACTAGTTGCCAAATCCTTAGTAGCAATATTCGGGAGAACATCACAGGGCGTGTCTGGAGCAAATACGCTGAAACTGCCACAAAGTTGTTTTCACATGCGTTGTCCCGCTTCATTCAAGCTGGAGTGGCTTTAGTGTAAAGCGTTTTGCCCAACCATAAATGGCGCTCTTGTTTTGGATGCAATGCAGGTCCTAAGGTTATATGACAGGGCCAATCTGTTCAATGCGGACGTTGTCTTCGTAATTCCTACTATACCACCATCTTTTTTTTATTTTTCCTGTTGCATTTAGCCATTCTTGGCTCTGGTCAGGGTCAACTTGGGTCTACTTGGTTGAATCTTTGGTCTGATTCCTTCACAACAAAGTTACCTTTTTAGAACTCATCTTTGACTTCATCGGGTAGCTGGTTCATCTCAGCCAAGAACACACGACCACAACTTGGATAGTTAGTGTGATCATAGCGATGTAAGAATGATAGCATTTGCCGAAAAGCAAAGAGGTGAATCTTCCAGAGAGCATCACGCTGAACCCTGGTGAAAAGGAGTGGTATGCAGACCATGTTCATATACTGCCACCAGTATTGTAAGTTCACGCTTTCCTCTTTGCTCAGTATAAACGCAGCCATGTGATTACGAAATCGGGTAGATGCCAGTGTTGTCACTAGCGTATCATACTATTGTGGATCATCCGATCGTGCTGCATTCACTACATCTGCCTTCGGTCCATGGTTCTGCTCCTCTAGATATGACAGGAATTGTGGAAACAGTAGTTACCACAGAGCTTGCAGTGTGAGCTTATATGTGCACATACTATCTTTGCAAAGAATATTTCAGCCATCGCTTTTTCTGTTGATACTGGTCCCAAAATTCCACTCTCTATCCAGACGTCTTCAAATCCAGATTCTTGAGTGTATTGCCCCAAGATCTTCAGAAAGTTCATTGACGTATGAAGGTCTCCTAATCGGGAAATCAGAACATCCTTGTACTGTGGTATTGTCCATTTTAGCTCCATCAGTGCAGAAAGAGATTTTGATCAACTGTAAGCACTGCATGCTTTTGCTGAAGAGAGGCTCCTACATGCAGAACTCTTTGAACAAATGTATTCAACGTTCCTGTGTCATAGACAGGGGCTTGAATAATTGACATGTATCCAACTGTGGATTTTTTTCTGGATCCATCTGTGTTTTTGGTTGAAAAATGTCTAGGTGGGTTTGGTTGTTCCTATTGACGTATAAACATGTGTATTACAATTGGCTGTCTCCTCACACTCCAAAAACGTTGAACAGTTGGCAAACCACTTTTTTCAGAGGAGTTATGGTATACTGAAACCAAATATGTTGTTTCCCAAGCAATATTTTATTGTTTTAGGATCGAAATTGACCGCCATGTGAAATTTCAAATTGAAATGTTCTTCATAATAGTTTCCACCCAGATATATTGGACATAGCCCTATTCTGGTGTATTTTGTGTTTGTAGGCATCAAAATATGGTATTAGGCTCCAAGAGTATGGCTTTTTCACTCCCCGTTCAGAAGTAATGGGCGTTTAAAGTTTTCCATGGCGGCCATTGTTTTTTTGTTTGTTTTTTTTTTAGCGATTTTGGTCAAAAACCATAAAAATCGATAGCAAACAAGATATTCGGTTTCAGCACACCCAAATTCTTTGGAAAAAGTGGTTTGCCAACTTTTCCTTAAAAAATGCCTCCTTGATTCACATTTCCTGATAAATGTCCTAGTCTATTGAAGTTTAGTTGAACTATTGTGCTGAATAATTAGTAACTAACCTTTATTTTATATTTACGCTAACTATTAATATTGTCGCAAACAAATGTTTTTCATCAATTAAAGAAACGGAAAGCGGTAAAATCAAATATGAAGAAACGCATAATTTTGAGAAATAATCAGAACAGGTAACTTGCCAAAAGAATAAGGATCGACGTAAAGTTGAACTTGTTAAACAACTTGGAGAACGTTAACAATAATTTCACAAAGCCAAAGCAGATAGTTAAAAAAAGGTAAAGGAAAATATGCGAGACGAAACAGGTAGCTCAAACAAAATGTATTACTTGATAAGTGGTATAATTCTTGAATTTGGATTAGGTGTTAAATTGATGTATTCAAAGATCTTTGTTTTTAAAACTCTTATAACTGATTAGCCACTTCAAAAAGAACCAGTTGAATTGGTTAACGAACAGGCAAATCCATTTCCATAATGCTGCGATAGAAGCGACATTTCACAGTAATTAATGGCAAGTAAGACAAACAACATAATTACTGATCTTTACCACGCAACATGAAATTCAGCCGTTACATTTAGCTACAGAATGCTTAAAAAAGACGATGTTTAACATGTTAATAGACTCACCAACAAACATTGATTTTAAAGAAGTAATAACGTTGTTTATTCTGATTTCACTGAGTTTGTTTACGATTGTTGATCTAATCGTATTAGAGATAATACCAGACAAAATAATTTGGTAAAAATAGAGAAAAATTAGAGCCAGTGGACCTAAGGATCATTAGATTTCAATGTTAAAAAGCAGAAGTGAGCAAACAAAGCTTCATAAATCTGACAGAACTCCTAATTCTAAGCTGTCTAGTTTATATATTTAAATGGTAGAGAAAATACATAGTGCACTACCATTGTGTCCAATATTACCTACTGACAATGGCATTAATTTCTGGTTCATAAAGATCAACGAAATTAAGAATGATTTGGTTAAAGAGATCTGACATTACGGAGGTGTCGGTAAAAAATAGAAAAAGCATGTCAGTTTTAAACTGGGTAAAGGTGAGCATGGCTACTGCCTCAGCTGGAATGGGTGTTGCATCTGCTGGTCTAGGAGTCAAATGAATAGCTATAGGATGTATTATTGCTTTGGCTTTTATCTGGTTTTGGTGCAAATTTACTAGGGATTGTAGCTGAAGCTTTCAAAGAAACGTTGATTTAGAAGAAAGTTTTTAAACACGATGAGATCGTAACGTCTACAATAAGTAAGTTGAATATTCAATGAGATTAAAACAGGTTGGATAAAATACACGAAAAACGGATATCAGTTCCTGGATGGTTATTACTGTTTGATTTTCGCATTGATTGAGATAAGAATTATAAAGCCTTTAGAAGATAATGCTAGAGTTATGTACGGTTTGTTGGATATATTCGATGTTAAAATTACACCCCAAACATTAACTAGTAATTCTGTACTTGCCTATGCTGCCTTACACTTTGCTGAATAACAAGTTTCACACAGTTCATGTCTTACAGTAATATATCATTCTAATGAAAAAATCAGGCTTGTAAACAATATTTTTCATTGTGTCTTTTGCTTACTTTAGATTACGCCAATATTGACAAAAACCTTTATTTCACAATAATATTTTTTCCATCAAATGATATATGTATGTCTACGTGACTCCTCTCTCTCTCTCTCTCTCTCTCTCTCTCTCTCTTTTACTGGCATTATAAGTTTGTCTACAGTTTCGTATATATTAACATATATGTTAAATTCATATTCAAATCATCAACGTCTTCTATTTTATCCGGCATCTGTCAAACCAGTGTTCATATGTGTCACGTTTATAGTTTGATGATCTGTACGGATGATCGTTTGTTGTGTTTATTATTTATTCTATGGCATAAAGAAACATTTGCTGTTTGAAATATGAACTTTAAAACAAGCATTTTTATTTTCTACCCATTGTGGTAACTCAGTTAATGCTTTACCTTTCATCGTCTGATATATATCGATGATGAAAGAATTTGTTCTCTGATACCAATTAATAAATTCTAGTCTGTCTTATATTATAATTACTAGGTTAATCGATAAATCTAGCGGAACTTTTACAGAAACAAGATGGTTAAGTTAGCTACTTTTATTCCCTTTAATTATGGATGGACATCATTAAAAAATAGATGCAAATGCTTATCGTGTCTCCCCTCAAACCTGCACTCATTTCATGTTCTCTTAAACTAATCCTTGAGCCATCTGGTGATATTTATATTTCTAATATGTCTGATAATTCTGTTTATTTCCCATCTCGTATGAATTCTCATTAAAGATGAATGTAATTTTCTTCTTTCAGCGTTGGTAATTTTTATTAAGTATTGAAGCCATTTATTATAGTACCACTTTTTTTTTTCTTCAAATTACAACTTGTGCAAAATTTCCTTTCCTTGTGATTGTACACTGATCCTTTTCTCACAGTTTCTCTACACTAGCAAGTTATTCTCTTTTGATTGTTTTTCCAGTTTTCATTATTTCCTTCATTAAAAGACCAGCTTGATTTCATCAAGTTAACGCACTGCTTGCACCTTTATATCGTGTGTTTCGACGTTCCCTCTGGTCGACGGTTTTTTTTCACCACATCGAAAACATATACTAGTCTCTGCAATTTATACTACTGGAAATGTTTTCTTATGAATCTGACGATTTTATGGCTCTCTAAAGTCATTGTTCCTTACACACCATTTAACGATTTTAAGTCGTCAATTATTCTATTTATTTTAGTCTGTTCAGAATCATAAAAAACTGGTAAGACACTAAATCTGTTTTAATCTACAATATTTATTTCCAAAGCCTATAAGTATCTCCTTGCAAATTTCTGAACAGAATACCCAATATTACTTATGGTGATGATATACATTTGTATTATCGTCCAAAAATTTGGTTACAATACCAGCAAACATTTTGGGATTGCTTTAGCGAAATAATTGTATCATACAAGATGTCTCAATATCTTCATATAATTGGTTTGATTTTATTCTGAGGTTGTGCATTGAATTTAGGAGTAACAATTTTATATGTTCCATTTTATTTTAGCGACACAATATTTTTAGCGGCTCCCGACTATTAAAAGAATTATTATATCCTTTCCATTTTACTAAGTCTAATGTTTACAGGTCCTTTTGTTCGATTTTAAAAATTGCCTTAACCTTGAGCACGTCATCTTGTTTCTCGTATAGAGATAAATCTTCCTCGTAAAATATTCCCTCAATATTCTCTCTATTTTAGTCTTCCAATTTAAACATTGCAGGGTCACCTAAAACAATTCTGAATTTCAAAATCTCTTCTGTAAAATTAGGAAGATAGCCTTTCGCTAAAATATTCACCTGCTTTATATTTACGTGTTCCATAGGTATCGGTTGCCAAGTAACCAAATAAGTTAATCCATACCTTAGATCTATTATTCGGGTCACTGGCTATAATTGGAGTCATATCAGTGTATATCTGGAAACTATCATTATGTCCTTCAATAAAGTTAGGTAATTCATCTACCCATTTTCTGGTTTAAATTTTAGGGAAATATTTACACATTCTGGTCTTCAAGTTCTATCAAACCTTTCCACTACATATGCTTTTTATGTCTGAGTTAGTTGAAAAGTATTTGATATTTTCTTTCTCCTATAATTCCTTAATCTTGCGGTTAAATTGTTTCAATTACCAGAACTGTATATTTTCTGTTTTTCACTCATTAACGATTTCTCTAAAAGCTTCGTTTATGTCATCTCTCTCTTTCGTTTTTACTTTCTTAAACCAAGCGTATTTTAGAAGACATCTATCACTGTCAAAATATATTTGTATTCAATATTGTATTTATCGTATGCTGGCATGTCAACAATGTCTGCTTGCCACTGATCATTGCAGTGGCTATCATATTCCCTTTTGTACAGAAATCTTTCTCTAGCTTGCTTGTGCAATGTGTAGGTAGATTGTTCGCTTAGACGTTCTTTCAATTCAGAATATT
Source organism: Margaritifera margaritifera (assembly GCA_029931535.1). NCBI lineage: Eukaryota > Metazoa > Mollusca > Bivalvia > Unionida > Margaritiferidae > Margaritifera > Margaritifera margaritifera. The sequence goes on from JAQPZY010001695.1 coordinate 4,436,414, forward strand.
ATTTTTATTTTTGCCGCACTTAATTTGTTCGCACATTAGATTATTATTTGTGCAAGCAGTTGAACTTTCAGGATCGTAGTAGGTATGTCTTAAATACTGTTCTGCTCCGCCATTTTATAAAAACATTTTGCTTCATTTTAAATGAACTTCATTATAATAAAATGTAAGGTACTTTAAAAAAAATTAGTATGTATATTTTCTTACTTTTGTAGTAAGGCAATACTGTCTGTCTACGAAAGTAATGTTTGTTTATTTTCAAGTGTGGATAGTGTAAAAGTATGGTCTAACATAATTGTATCAAAATATAAAGAACCAGATACAAGAAAAAAAATAATCTGTGCATCGCTAACATCAAGAAAAATATTATTCCATGTTTTAAAAAAGTAGAATAATTGTATAAAACTTTTTATGAGCATTATATTCAAATTACTAATTCTCTTCCCAGTGAGAAAAGGGAACATTGGACGAACAAAATATCAAATCCTGTGAGATACTATGCAGGTATAAATTTCATGTTTGAGACAAATAAATATATAGATTCTTTCTCAGCTTCCGTCATATTACAGTTTCAAAGCATTTTAACCTTGGCCAGAGGTCTCTATAATGACTCAACAAAAACACAGAATTTTCAAAAAATACTGTTGGAATTTTCAACGGATCATCTGTTTTTTAAATTCTTTTGTTCACTCCAATGACAGAAAAAGTAAAATTCAGCGTATGGATGAAACATTTTATTGGGATACGAGCATTAGAAAAACGATATAAACTTGTAAATGTTGCAGTAATAGACGATTCTTTTCTTGGCCGGCAATTATCACCTCAAGATGAATTGTCATATATTTCATATTAATTTCATGTGTTTGTCCCATTTGATTAAACTGGTTGATAATCATGAAATCCAAAATAGCATTCTCAGCTTTAATAAGCAATGAGCATGTGTAAAAATCCATTACAGTAATTATCAGCACATTCAATCCTCATGTGTAAAATCCATCACCGTACTTAAATGTTCAGTCAGTACATTTTTCCACGATTGTAAAAATGTATTTTATCCTCATGTGTACAATCCATTACCGTACTTAAATGTTCAGTCAGTACATTTTTCCAGGGTCTTAAAAACGTATACTTAAATGACATTTCCTCACTTTGTAACGTTTCGTTAGCAATGCGCAGTCTAAAATCTATCACAGTAGTCATCAGTACATTTTTCCACGATCGTAAAAAGGTGTACTGAAATGATAATTGTTCTACACAAAAGTCTTCTATTAACTTTTTTCCTCGTTCCAGTGCTGTCTTATTCAATTTTATGTTTTTCAGAATGAAGACCAAAATCACAGCACAATATATCATCGTGTCATATTCAGAATAATTTAAACAGAAAGTACGCATATCTTTCAATCCAGACCCCTGCTAATAAATTGACTCAACATTCTATTACAGTTGTTTTTATAGCGATTCATGTCATCCAAGTCTGCAATCCAGACGAAAGAGACAACAATTATTAACACTCTATAAAATTAAAACGGGACAAACTCCGTACTATCTCATTGAATTACTCCCTCCCCCTGTGTCCGAACAAACAAATTATAACCTTCGACGTTCAAATAATATAGTCACTTGCAATTTCAGTCTAAATTCTACTAAATCATCTTTTATACCATCAACAGTGGCCTTGTATAACAATCTTGAACAGGATACACAATGTAGTATGTCTTACAGTGCTTTGAAAAAGTGTTTAAGTCCAAATATCGAATTCAGTAAAATGCCTGGTTTTAGTCATCGTGCACTATATATTATCCATACTAGATTGTGACATAATGAAAGCTCATTAAAAGCTGATCTTTACCGCGTTCAACTTGCTGACACCACTTCTTGTTCCTGTAGTGGGATAGAAACCACCTTGCATTTCATCATGTTGTGTCCCAAGCATAGTGAGCAACGAACAGAGTTGATGAGTAAATTACTCCCAGTACCATATCCAGTTGTTAGCTTAGATTTACTGCTTTGGGGAATGGGCGATGCAAATGAAAAATATAGAATTTAACAACATGTATGCAAATATATAACTGATAACGGACGATTTCAAACACTTATTCAAATTGCGAATGTTGTCATTGTCCCATTTTTCATTATTAATTTTTGCTACACTGTTGTCATGCTGAAATATGTTTCTGTACATCATATTGGGAGAGGGTTAATTAATTTGTTAAAACTTGTGTTCAATCCCATTGTATCATATTGTGACAATACAATACGTTTAAACTGAACTAAACTAACATAAAGTCAAACAAATACACGATCAATGAACGTGTATCGCTTAAGTAAACACAGTACAAATGAAATAGTTTCCCCACTTGTACTTATATTGATAGTCGCTTGAGTAATCTCTGTACGAGAGCATTAAAACGAATGGTATCATACATCTGTTATCTTTTCATATGAAGCATTTTCATACCTCAACTAAATCATAAATATTTACTTCTATTTATTTTTCTACAGTAGTTTTGGAGGTCATTTCAACGATAATTCTGGTGGCTGGGTATGGTCTGTACAATTATTTTTGATCGGGGCTAGATCTCAGTATCTGGTGTACTAAGCTCTAATGAGCTTTTACGTATTATATAAACATAATCTTTTTCATTCAAATATCTGGGCAATATTGCCCTTTATATTTGTCTGTCGGCTGGCAATTATATTTACAAATTATTTTGATGTATGCAATAGCACAGAGTTCTGAGGCCGGGAAATTTGTTTTAATTTCTTTTAGCGGAAGTGGAGTTGCTGTGTATATTTTGTAAAACAAAAAAAATTATATATATATTTTTTTTTGGGGGGGGGGATATAGGGTGTTGCTTGTAAAAAAAAAATTGGGGGGGGGGGAATATTTTGACAGGATCTAAATTACCCTTTTCATACTACTTGTATATAACGCGGGGATCACTTTTCTGTGCGTAATCAAAATGTATGCTTACCGGAAATTTGCAGTCGTAACTCAGCTATGATCCTAAATGCAATGAGAGTGTTTGTCACTACAGTTGATATCCCATGCTTCTAAATAAATTATAGTGTGAAGAGATTGATATGGTCGACCGAAAAAGGGACAAAACTTTAATAAACACATGTTACAAAAACCTTTCTTGCCTCAGGCCAATAATATAAATTCTCATTCACGGAAAATTTACATATAGAACCACAAATCCTCTGGAGTAACAAAAACAAGGTAGAGTTAATATATATATATATATATATATATATATATATATATATATATATATATATATATATATAGAGAGAGAGAGAGAGAGAGAGAGAGAGAGAGAGAGAGAGAGAGAGAGAGAGAGAGGGGGGGGGGACTGACATCTACATATGCATACAGATGGAGAGAGAGAGAGAGTATATGTAGTACAACTACTGTGTTCCACGTTAGATGTTTTAAATAAGTAAGTCTCAATAACCGTTCTAAATTGACTATCCTGTCTATATAAATTGACTATCCTATCTATATAAATTGACTATCTTATCTATATAAATTGACTATCCTATCTATATAAATTGACTATCTTATCTATATAAATTGACTATCCTATCTATATAAATTGACTATCCTATCTATATAAATTGACTATCTTATCTATATAAATTGACAATCCTGTCTATATAAATTGACTATCCTATCTATATAAATTGACTATCCTATCTATATAAATTGACTATCTTATCTATATAAATTGACTATCCTGTCTATATAAATTGACTATCCTATCTATATAAATTGACTATCCTATCTATATAAATTGACTATCCATGTTAAAGTAATGAACAATAATAAATAATAACCAAGACTGACTAACCACATCAACCCCTCCTCTCTCTCTCTCTCTCTCTCTCTCTCTCTCTCTCTCTCTCTCTCTCTCTCTCTCTCTCTCTCTCTCTCTCTCTCTCCTGTTATAGTTTATTTGTAGATTATAAGATTGTATACATGCCACTTGCCAACATTTTCTGCTCCAATAACTGTCAACATCATGAACAACAACAATAACAACAACAATAGTAATAACATGCGTCTAAAAGCAGTCCAAGTTAAGCCCTTTTTTCCAATATTCACAGCTATATACATGTACATTACATTGGGATCAAGTAGGCACTAGGGTTTAACACTGCATGGAGTGTATATCATCCCACGCTCCAAAAATGACGGTAACAACCGATTGTTAAACACCAGTGCCATTGCACTCTAAACGGTTGTTCACGTACTTTTATTATTAGAATGATAATTCAGAAGATAATTATTCAGATATCTGTTTTAAAAATAATTCACGTACGAACATGATTGCTCAATTGGATTTTATTTTCCTTAAATGTAAGTATAGGCTTTTCTGGGTGGCATTTTTTATTTTTTTTTTATTTTTTATTTTAATGTTTAATTTTTGACTTTTATATATTGCGCAGTTACACAGTAGTGATCAGTCGAGGTGAAAAGCTTTGGGGAGTAATAAGACACGAGTGAGAGTACGAAAATAGTTCTTTCCAAGCTACAGCGGAATTGTGGGGAATATTTCACCGGTAACTGTAACGATTTGTGGTCCAGCCGTATATAAACTACATCGTATTTGTTTTCAAGGAAGGAATTCCATACGCTTAAGATAGATGTGGATACTTTTCAGGTGCAGCAGATTTAGTGTTACTAATAGACCTGACGATCCAAATATCTTTAAAAATATCACGTTATACAGACATTTCCCTGAAGATCCCAATATCTTAAAAATATCACGCTATACAGACATGTTCCTAAAGATCCCAATATCTTAAAATATATCACGTTATACAGACATTTTCCTGACGATCCCAATATCTTAAAAATATCACGTTATACAGACATGTTCCTGACGATCCCCTTGTCTTAAAAATATCACGTTATACAGACATGTTCCTGACAATCCCGATATATACTCCATATCTTATAAATATCATGTCATACAGACATGTTCCTTAAAAATTGAGTGCATAATATGTATTCACGTTTCATGAATACAGACTTACTGAAAAAGGATGGAGTGGTTAGCGGGCGTATACGTGGAGTGATTTCCAAAACAATGACAAAAGTGCTGTCGTCAGCCAATCATATGCGCAGGTCATTTGGATTCTGGAATGTACTGCGCAATGCCACCAAGTTTCTACGTCCTAAAATGCGAACAACAACCAATATATCTCTTTGCATCTATGGGTTAGTATTAAAAATTTAATGTTTGTTTTTATTTTCATAATTCTTACAGTCTCTTCACTGGATGTTTTACTGAATACAATTCAAAGATATGCAATTACAAATAAAGCATAATCATTGCCGTCGACGACAGATGGATACACAGATACGTTTGTTTCCTTTGCAGATACAGCTTCCAAAGATACAGATGTACTCATCATCTGTTAGCACTGAAACAAGTAGCTCTTCGCGACTGACGGAGTTTTTAGAGCTACAGTAAGTAAATATTGGATTAATAAAACCAATAGAAGCATAAAATCCATTGATAAATATATTTGTCTTCCTTTTTCCTTTCGTTTTCATTCCTTAAATAGCATCCATCAATGTTCATGTAAAAATCGATCAAAGATGAAGATAACAAAAAAAGAACATTTTTTTAATGATAAAAGTATCAATTTATTTGAAAATGATAATGTTTTAGCCTGGCGTCACTAAAAGAGATTATGTTTGACCAAATGGACATGTATATTCATAGAGGCATGAGCCGGATGTAGGGATTTTCCTGAGATGGATCAATATTGACAAAAGGTGACAATTTTCGCTAAAATAATATTTACTTAAAGTGGCGAACTTTCTCTGGTTATTACTGAAAATTGTACTTTTTAACTTTAAAAAGGTGTGTGTGTGACGGAAGCCCCCCCCCCCCCCCCTCCAAAGCCCTCACGGGGTCCGCAACTGAAGGTGTACATACATAATGTCTCATCTCGGTATCTGGCTGAAGTTACCGTCTAAATCAATGATAGTTGATGAAATATTGTCTCCTAACTTAGGTTTCACACACGAAGTAAAAGTATACATATTTTGTATTCAGTCATCGAGCCACCAACAACTATTTATCTGTGTTTCTGTCTGCCTGCCTATCTATGTAGCACTCTATTACCTACCTACACTATATTTTAAGGATTTTATATGTGTTACGTTTACTTTTTATTTTATATACCTTTTAAAGTCCATTTTTTCTGCCTCTACCGCCCTCCTCCTAGTAGAAAAAACAAGCTGACTGAATCTCTCTTTTTGGAGCAGTTTCCGAATCTCTTAGAGTATGGAAATTCTATAGGTGGCAACCTGATTATTCTTGGAGATTTCAACTTTCACTTTGGCTGTCCTGGAAACACATACACATCAAAACTCTTAGATTCCATTCACGTTTTCAACCTCAAACAGTCAGTTAGCCAACCCACCCATAAACATGGTCACATTTAAGACTGGATTCTTCATAGACCTGATGATAATATTCTACAGTCTTCATTGGTATCCCACGAACTTGCATCAGATCACTTCTGCATTATATGCCATCTTGACGTATCAGTCCCTAACCCTCCACCTTTATTTGCTACTAAGAGAAACCTCCGTATGATAAATCGAACCCAACTAATGCATGACATCCAAGCAATCCTAACAACTTTGTTACCTCCTACAGCAGAACAACTTGATAACTGCCTGCGTTCATTCCTTGACAAACATGCCCCAGCAACCAAGTGCAGAGTATCAATTCAAAAGTGCTCTCCGTGGTATAGCAGTGTTAGGGACCAGCTTCGCACTGCTAAAAGAGACCGCCGTAAGGCTGAGAGGCTTTGGCTTTCCACCAGACTCACTATTCCTATGCAAATTTATGAAGCCGCTAAGAAGAATGGTACAAACATAGTCCATGCAGCGAAATCAGCCCACTACAGTACTAAGATCACTGAAAGTTTCAGCTGCAAAGAGCTCTTCGAGATTACTAACAAGCTAATGTCAAGGAACAAAATGTACACCACTTCCAACTACCTTCTCTCCAGTCGACCTTCCGGGCCAGTTTGCAAATTTCTTCCATGACAAAGTACAAACCATAAGAGATAAGCTTGACAACACAATTTCAACTGACTCATCGTCGCCATACAGTTGCGATACAGAATTTCAGCGGCAACCGTTAGCAGCATTTGAACCGGTCTCTATGGATTTAGTATGTACAATTGTGATGAAGAGTGCCCCAAAGTCATGTGAACTTGATCCGATTCCGACATCACTGCTGCTTGAGTGCTTAGATCCAATATTGTCTTCACTAACTGATGTTATTAATACTTCTCTCTCATTCGGTGATTTAAAGAACTACCGCCCAGTTTCTAACCTCCCATTCATGTCAAAAATCTTAGAAAAAGTTGTTCTATCTCAACTTGTATCTCATCTGAATTCAAACAGTCTTTTTAGCAATGTATAGTCTGCATATCGCCCTCGCCACAGTACCGAAACTACCCTTCTGAAAGTAGTTAACGACCTTCTCTCTGCTTTGGATAGTGGAAAGATTACAGTCCTCACCCTCCTTGACTTGTCTGCAGCATTTGACACAATAGACCATGATAAATTACTTAACCGTCTCCAGCATGTATTTGGCATTCACGATACAGCCTTACTATGGTTCAAGTCCTACTTGGTCAACAGGACACAAATTGTGTCCGCAATTGTGTCCAACCCAGTTGATCTATGTTTTGGTGTTCCACAAGGTTGTGTTCTTGGACCTGTTCTCTTCATTCTATACACTCAGCCGCTCTCAAGTGTCATAGATAGTCATCCAGTATCTCACCAATTGTACGCTGATGACACCCAAATATACAAATCGAGCCACCCAACTGTAGCTGATGCTACCATCCAAGGTGTAGAGGTACATTTCCGATGTGAAATCATGGATGACATGTAACAAGCTGCAGATGAATGATGATAAAACTGAAGCCATTCTGATTACAACACAAAGACTTTCTCATTCACATCATTTACCTCAAGCAATAAATAGCAGCAACACCAACATTAAATTCACACAGTCAGTACGAAACCTAGGTTTTACTCTAGACAGTACTCTCTCATTGCACCAACATGTCATGAACATATGCAAGGCTGCATATCTTGAGCTGAGACGCATCAGCTCCATTCGCAATTATCTTTCAGTTGATGCCACTAAAACACTTGTGTGTTCCTTAGTACTTTCAAGACTGGACTATTGTAACTCAATTCTATCTGGTTCGTCTCAGTATCTACTCCAGAAACTTCAAAAAGTTCAAAACACAGCTGCTCGGATCATTCTTAGAGTACCACGAACAGAGCACACCTCCCCCCTGCTCTGTACCCTACACTGGCTACCCATTAGATCCAGAATCAAACACAAAATTTGTTCTCTGTGCTACGTTTCATTGACTGGCTCCAGTCCAACATACCTATCTCACCTCACCCATGTGTACACACCAGCAAGATACTTACGCTCCTCTTCCGACACGCGTATTCTCATTATTCCCACTATCAAAATGAAGTCATACGGACAACGTTCTTTTGCATACCAGGGCCAAGCAACGTGGAACGAATTGCCCACTGAACTTAGACACAAAGACACAGTGATCTCATTCAAGAGCGCTCTTAAAACTCACCTATTTCGACTGCAAGAATAGACCTAAAGACTTAATAATGTTTCCTTACCTTAACTATTTTCAGCATGTTTTTGTTTTCTAATTTCAAGGTGTTTGTTTTTCGTAATCATATCATTATATATGTTTTTTAGGTGTTATCTAATGTTGTAAAGCGCTTAGAGCTTCTAAAGATTATGCGCTATACAAAGTCCTCATTATTATTATCATTATTAAAGAATTTTAATATCTGTACCTTTTATCTTGTACATCTACATGTTTACGTTTATTTAAAAGGGCTTATCTTCCGAATTTTGTTGTTGTTGCAATACTGTATCTTTCTATTTTTAGAACTCAACCTTTAATCGCACCATATAGTGCCGTTAAAACCCATACATACATACGTACGTACATACGTACGTACGTACATACATACATACATACATACATACATACATACATACATACATACATACATGCATGCATGCATGCATGCATACATACATACATACATACATACATACATACATACATACATACATACATACATACATACATACATACATACATACATACATACATATCTATTTATCCATCTATCTTTGTCAGGCCATCAATCCATCTGTCCGTCCGTCTATCTATTTGTGATTGGTTTATCTACCTATCAGTGATTTGTTCTAAAGATGCTAATCCCTCAACCACCTATCTGTTAGTCAGTCCTATTGTCTATCTGTTAGTCAGTCCTATTGTCTATCTGATGGACTGTTAGTATCAAAGAGTGCGTATACATGTTGTGTGGAAAGCAGTTGTATTAACAGTCGTGATGCATAATATCATCATAACACAAAAATAAATAAGTGTTTACGTTTATAATAGGATGGTGTAATGCAAATTAGACATACTGATTTAAATACAATTACTGTCAATACCTAAGTTATATTTTAGGGAATGCACGTCATGCCGTTCCTCTTGCGTAAAATTCACGTAGTTCGCATGTAGTGCATTCACGTTTTGGTTTAATATTCATATAAATGTTCTCTTTTTTCTCAACTCAATTTGCCCCACACTCCTATAATGTACATCATATTGATGTTCAGAAATTACGGACATTATTCATCATAATGTGTTGATATTTTATTTTGTTAATACGAACTTTCGTCAGTATTTGTGTTCTTATTGTGATACTGCGTGTGTTCAAGATGTCGAATTCTGATTATTGACGTAGAAAACAATTAGTGTAGTAAAACTTACACCGATATTAGTACCTGCATATTATACGTTTAGTTAGGTGAGATATGGCGGGTGGGATTTCCCCTCCTCCACACCCCTTTTCGAGTTTTACTCTAGTTTGCTATCCCGAAAAGTCAAACTTTTACATAGAAATAGAACTTAATTCATTTTCATTATTGATACGGCCAGGGTCGGAGCGAGGGTATTTGGCGTCCTAGGCGAACCTTCAGTCTTGCCCCCCCCCCCCCATTAACTTTCGAAATGAATATTGTACATTTATTCTTTCCTTCTGTTTTTCTCTTTCTGTTTTTAGACGCTTATTATCTTCTATTTTACGCTAATTCTCTTTCTTTTTTTATTCATTCAGTTTTTTTACCGCCGCCTAGTTTCCTAGCGGTTAAACCGGCCCTGAATACGCCCATGGATATGCAGTGTTTTATCAAAAAAGTTTTCAAAGAAAATATACGTTCATAACCTTAAAGTAGCACGCAAAAAATCATCCGCTTATCTTTGATGTGGTCTTTCCTCCTTGTATCAACATTTGATTTATATTTTTATTCTGATGGGGCCGCTAATCTATTTTTTCGTGGTTACGCTATTTAATCTCACTATTATTCTTCCTCTGTAACAAGTACCCGATAATTAACTAACTTTTCATCAAGTTGTTTTGCAGAACTCAAAGTCAGTAAGTTTAAAATGGGAATACGTTCGTAAATTTCTCAGCCTTTTTTTAAATTTCTCAATCTAAGGTTCCTTTATTTCTCCTGATCTTACCCGTTTTTTACAGCAATTTTTCAAACTAAGGGGACCCAACCAAGCTACAGTGATGAAAATTCTTACTCTTCAATTTTTTATTTAAGAGACTTGGATTACCGCAAAAAAGTTGATGTAATTCGTTAAATAATTTAAATTCAATTATCTGAAATACAAAATGTCCCTATAGCATTTTTGACCGATCCGTACCGAGTATCCATGGTTGAAACTCCAGATAATGTCTTGTTTTATTTTGCTTCCTGCCGTCTATCCTGATGCATTCCGTTCATAGATATTAGGTGTTATTGATAACTAGCTGAAATACACAAATAAATCGAGCTATCCCATGCTTCAGAATGAGATGCTCTAACGCTGATTGGCTAATGAAGATTAACGAAAAAATAAATAAATAAATAAAGCTCCCCCTCAAAGTTCTATGCTAACTCAGAATCTTAAGGGTTAAAAGATATGTGGTAAGAATTAAGTCAAACAGCCCAGTAAAAACTATTTCCGGACAATCCAACGATAAGGATCAGGAATAAGACGACATGCGTTTGTGTTGTACAAAAATATGCCCTTCTTTTAATTATTTCTGAATTAACTTGACGCCATAACTATCTCTACATTGGTATAAGCAATAATTTCGACATGTGAATATTAAGAAAATACACATTTGTGATTATTAGGGGCAATTATCATTCATGCACGACAAAAGAGTTCCATCTAGGTAATGATTATATTGTACCTAATTCGACAAAGTTCTGTTCCATTTACGATACTTATTATTCGTTTCATTATGCATTATAGATAAAATACACAAGTACAAGTACGTTAAAAGATTTGTAATAAAGCATATATACATATATACATAAATAATAATAATAATAATAGGAACAGAAGAGATGAACTAATGTACAGATGGTAAAACCGTGTAAGACAAAGGACATAGGTATACATAATATGAAATATGCACACCTAACAAATGTCTAACAAATCCGCCATGCGCAAATGCCGGCCAAAGGAATTACTGCTAATCTAATGACCAGTCAGAATTAAATTGGTATCTCCACTGGTCTAAGAAACATTTCGGTGTCAAATAAAAGTTAGTTACATCATTATTGCACCACCGAATTATAATATATTATCAGAAGAAATGCCCTAGAATAAAGTCCACACTGATATTTAGGGATGATCTTCAAATGGACATGCATGTAAACCTGCTTAGAAGATGAAAATCAATGTTTCAAAAACGGAAAATAATTAGGACCGGAAAAGGACAAATTCAGGAAACTAATGGGAATTTAAATGGCGGATAAATGAATGATGGTAACATTGCAAACCACATCTTAATCAGACGTAGCAATCTAGGATAGCAGTACCAATATCGACCTGGTATAATGTTATCGATTGTCTAAAACCCTACAAAAAAGTATCTTAATCTTGATACCCCTTCAAATTAAAAAAGAAGCCCCATCCATTATTGCGAAGAACTCTCTTCTTATTTTACCTTCGGAGAAATAAAAAAAAGTTTATATGAGGCAATGAATATGCCATGAAGACAGACATTTTCGAAAACATATGTTAACTCCCCTTAATCTGAACTCTTCGGCGTCAAAATCAGCCCAACCACGCACGCGAGATAAAAAGTCAGCTTGACTGCAAGAATTCATTTTATCTCTATATAAATTACCATCCGCAGGCATGCCCGCCGGGAAGGGGGAACGGGGCAGAGGAGGGGGCAATTGCCCAGGGACCCGGAGATTTCTAGGGGCCCGTCGTCAACTCAGTTATAAAACATAAATTAATCTTTGCAGTAAATATTAAAATTTGTTCCTTGCAAGAGTCTAAGTTATGGTAGATTACTACAGGTTTTATATGCAAAACTTTACACAGGTTTTATATCAAAATTTTTTAACTAGTTTTGGGGCCCATGACTGCTCTGCCCAGGGGTCCGGAAGTTCTTTCAGCGGGCCTGTCCACGGATCTTGGTAAGATGGTTGATAAAAAAAAATTTGACAGGGCTACTAACTTTGCATGCCATGACTTTATCTCTCTTACTGCCTGTATTTCCAAATTCTTGGTGCCGACGTGAAACAAAATGACAGCGTCGTAATTCAAAGTACATGCCATGTGCGAACACAAATAGTGAGAAATTCTCCCAATTGTTGCCCATGGAAAGGCTTAAATTGTGGTATTTCTTCTATTAGAGACGTGTTTGGCTATCTAGTCTGAAATAATTGTGTACTTCTTCTTGCCATTTTTCTATCATCATGATTGACACTCCGTTGTAGTAAGGAAGATATACATTCCACCATTTTAGATTTTTTTGACATAATCATGATGGTAAATTCTAAATTTTGTGAAGAATAAATTTGTCGTAGCGAAGTTATTTTGCAATATATAAACAAAATCGTCACTGTCTGACACAAGACGATACAAAATTGAATTTTATGAGCAGGGACTGAATTTCTGTCCATAATGCCGTTTCTTTACTGAGTGAATATTGATCAAGATACTGATTATGTCAAGTCTTTATGGAGTAATTTCTAATGTCATACTTATTGTGTCAATAAGATCCCTATAAATGACATTCTTGTAGAAGGTTGATTACTTTTTCTATGGCTTCTTCAATTCCACTTTTTTGTAACATCTTGCCTGCAATTTCATAGGCTATCATATTTTCCCCTTGTTTCGGCAACTGCGAAATCGTCTAAATTGGTTACGAGTGAAATTCCTAACAGAAGAAAGGAACTAAATGGCATTTATAACTCGCTGAGAGATTTTAGCTGTGCTCCGCAGATCAATACATAAAACTGTATCAAAAGACAAATGTCTTCTCCATTTGAAACTCAATGAATCATAATCTCCTGTATCATTAGAACTTTGCTTGTATGCTCGTTTGATCCCCTTTAAAAGCGAACAACTACTTTGCTTTTGTTGAATTAATTGGACCAAATCAACAACTTTTGGATAAATTAAATCTAATGTTTTGTCTAGATATCCGTCTTTGCTAATTCCTTCATATAGAAAACTTAAATCTCTAGTCATTCTCCTCTCATTAGACTTATTAGCACTGAATTCAAAGGTGAGATTCCTGTTTAAAAATTAAAAGGACTGGCTTTGAAAAACCCAATTACAGCATGAGGTTCTCTTTCTTTTTGCAAATACTTGATAGAGCCTTTAGAAATTCCCTTGCATTTTTTGTAATTTTAAAACATTGATAAGAAGAATATACAAAAACAATGAGATTTATTATCAATGCGCGATAATCCATCATACCCTAAAAGGGAATACAAATTCCAGAAATTCACAAGCTTTTGTATTATTGTAATCTTACAGAATAAATTTAATTAATTTGATTCCAAAATTAATTGGAACTTCGCGCTTTTTAAAAATTAAGTTTCTTAGACTCTTTAACTTTATGATGTATGAAAACAAGATCTAAGACATTTTTGACAAAGTTACCTTTAAATTGACCTGAAATGATTGAATTGATGCCTTGATTACTTTAAATTGACCTGAAATGATTGAATTGATGCCTTGATTACTTTAACTTGACCTGAAATGCTTGAATTGATACCTTGATTACTTTAAAGTGACCTGAAATGCTTGAATTGATGCTTTGATTACTTTAAATTGACCTGAAATGCTTGAATTGATGTCTTGATTACTTTAAATTGACCTGAAATGCTTGAATTGATGCCTTGATTACTTTAAATTGACCTGAAATGCTTAAATTGATGCCTTGATTACTTTAAATTGACCTGAAATGATTGAATTGATGCCTTGATTACTTTAAATTGACCTGAAATAATTGAATTGATGCCTTGATTACTTTAAATTGACCTGAAATGCTTGAATTGATGCCTTGATTACTTTAAATTGACCTGAAATGCTTGAATTGATGCCTTGATTAGTTTAAATTGACCTGAAATGCTTGAATTGAAGCCTTAATTAACCGAAATGTTATGATTCACTTTATTCTGTCTGAATTTTGAATTTAAATTGCCTGATAAATCTGTATTCCGATTCAGCTCAAATGTAACAAATGTTGGTAAAAATCTGTCAATCATATCTGAATTTTTAAAAAATTATGAGTCGTGCAAGAGAATTAGGACATGTTGTGGAATACTCTGTATGTTTCAACTTTTGTTTAAATCTCTGCAAACAAGCGGCACATATCTTCTGAGCCCAACACTATTTTCCTTTTAAAATGACTGTATGACCGGTCATGTGGGGACTTTTATTTTACTGATAATTGGCGCAAAACTTTACTTTTTCACGATCGGCAAATTGATCGGTTTTTAATTCAGAAACATTTGGTTTTGATTTTTTGTTATAAATGCGTTGTGCGAAAGGGGTGGGGGTAAATTTCACCAACGTTATCTGCCCCGGTTCTTTGACCGAGTTTAATGGGGTTTTTTGACCAGAGTAAATTAAGTAGTATATGAGGGTAGCATAACAACTAAACGATTACTTCATTTGTCATGGAAAATGTCTGTCGTGCATACACGATAATTAAATATTTAGAATATTTGGAAAAACAATTGTTAACATCCGTAAAACGTGCGATAATCTGAGTTGGGATTTCTATATGTATATATATAATACGATGGCACAAATCCACTCCAATATCAAAAACAAGACACAGGACACACACATACACACAGACACAAGTGACCTCAGAAATATTTCTGAAATATTACTTGAAGCGAAAAAATGTATTGTCAATTGCATACTGAATTTAATTCTTGGTCTTTTCCGTATACAAACTTCGAATATGTCGCAGAGATAGTAATTTTGAATTTCATTCATGAAAAGAACTTGTCACCACTCAGAACGTCCTCTGCTTTCTTTCCGTCGCATGCTTGGAAAAAAAAAAAAAGTAGTGGCCATTTTAAACTGCCCTTATACCTGTTGTTGCTATTACATCATAATGACCTCATTGACGTCACAATAGTTCTATGACGTGTCATCCCTAATAGCAACGTAAGCAGTAGTTTGAGGCTATGGTAACTGAATGATTTATCCATATTTTTTATTCAAAAGTTCCTGGAATTGCATTAAAAATTAAAAGTGTAGGTATTTCATTGACGGTGGAAACGTCGAGAAATTATTTTTTAATATCCGTCTTGAAAGAGGCTCTTTTCTTTGTATCTAGCCGGATGTTCGTACACTTAAAAATTTAGCAATTTGGGAAGTTTCACCACGATTACTTCGAAGTCTCATTTTTGAAGTCGAATATATTCGCATCTGAAAGATTCAAGGGTGTTCCGAATGAGTTATCACGTGACGAAATACTAAGTCACTGTGTATACGAAAACTAAATTATTGATTCATTAAAAATAACCAATTTCTAAAGCTACTTTCAGTTTATAACATATTTATTTGCTTGAATATGTTTAATTTACGTATTATTCAGTCAATATACGCTCAGGAAACAGATCGTAGACAGCGTATTACTTTGTTGCCCGAGAATGTTGTGGTAACACTCTACAGTTAGTATGTACTTCTGATAGGGAAAACTAATTTTGCCAGATTAGACAATACCAGCTTCTGAAAGTGCAATGAATTAATCATAAAATATATAAAAAGTAGAAAAGTTATCAGCTCGTTTTTTCCAATTTACCTTTTAAGTCCAGGAAGTGAAAATTACCAAGCAGAGCTAGCAGCATTTTTTTTTACGTGCACGTCAGAAGTAAAGCAAAGCTGTATACTATATAACCCAAATTACACACATCAATCATACACCAAAATAAAGGGAATGAATAGTTCTTTTTAAAAAATACCTAAGATATACAAGGTCTGTTTTAAATAGCCAGGATAACCAGTGAGGAAAACCTGGGAAATTCTTTTTCTTTAAAAACTAAACCCTATGCAAAGTACGAAACTAAAGAACGCAACATGTGCTGTTTGGATTTTTGTTTTCCCCAAAATGGGGAAATCAGTCGCTTTATACATCCGAGTTTTTTTCTTGCTTCACAGAAAAGACCGAGATCGCTATGAATGCGTTCTTAGTATTACCATAAGAACCCACATGCCCTACAACATTGCACAGTATATGTCTTTTTTTCTATTGTTGTTCATTTTTGTACGTAAACAAATACACCTGAACTGTTTTGCAACTAATTACACAGTATTACTTTTCTAAAAAGTAGAGATCGAAATCAGTCTGATTGATTGGAGATCTTTGGGTTTTTTTTCAACGTTCAACTCTGTTCCGATTTCACCACAAACTTCCAGTTGACGAAACTTTTTCAAAGTATACACAATGGAAAACATGCATGTTGATAAACGCGTTATAATTAGAGATCTCTTCGCAAGCGGCGCTTTTCGCGCCGTTTGAGCTGCACTCGTAAATATGAAATAAGCAAATCCTAGGAGAAGCAAGTGCAGCTTCAGCACTAAATGTACAGACTGACATATTGTATCTGACGCCTGGGCTGTCCCCTTAGAGTAGAAGAATACAATGGGACAACAACAACAATTAAAAGATGAAGCTTATTAAGTTTTGTGGGGATTTTTTTCCCACGTATATCGTGTCCGTTGTCAAATCACACAGCAAAGAATATCACTTTTTGTAAGCTATGTGATTGGGCAACCGACAGTTTCCAGCACGATACCTAAGTAAAAAACATTAAACTTTTATAATTGCAACCCTGAAATCATGTAAACAAATTTTCTTTTACTCTCTTGTTTTTTGTTTTTTTTTCTGTTTCGTTTTTTCACCTTCCACACGTTGTAAGGTAAGAAAAGTGTGTTTTCATAGGTGAAGAAATGTATCAAGTTTTAAACCATTAAGAAAACCTCAGCCATTTTATCCCAATTAACATCGTTGTGAATCAGGTTAATTACAGCTGTGGAAAAAGTGTCAAGAAAGAGTTTCGACAGATAAATGTGTCAGATAAATTTAGAATGTCAAAATTACACAAATCCAAATGTTTAAATATGACTGAGTGACTGTTAACAAAACCATCCGTAGTTGAGGTCAATGAAAGGTCACACATTAATACAATTTTATTTTGAAAGATCTTGAACATATTTCAGCTTTCTCTTTTTCTCTCACACTCACGCGGTGATGATCGTCATTGCTAGGGAAATAAATAGGACAGAGCTCGATTGTTCGCTCGTGAGAGAAGGTCGGCGTGACATTCATATGGGAAAAAACTAGTCTGTATCTGGAAGACTGCGAGATAAGTATAGTCAAGTAGTAAACCGATTTCAATATTCCAATAAACACCCGATTTAATTATATTGGTTTAACAGAAAACACCTTGGAGGTATGTTAGAATACCTATTTGACATCAACTGTTTTTTGTTTGTTTTTGTTTTCTCAAAATTCTACGTGTGAGATCCTGCTCATGGGAAAAGCGTAGCAAACATTGCTGAAAATGAGAGAGAGAGAGAGAGAGAGAGAGAGAGAGAGAGAGAGAGAGAGAGAGAGAGAGAGAGAGAGAGAGAGAGAGAGAGAGAGATTTGTGTTATCCAGATCATGAGCACAATAACACACATACACATACACAAACATAAACCCAACAAACACGTTCAGCTAAGAGTGATATCATTTTACGTGGCAATACTGAGAGCTTGACTTCGTAAAACTGTCACTGTGTTTTCATTCAAATTTAACAAAGTAAAATACGCCCTGTCAAAGCCCACAATACACTTTTGGTATGATTTGCTGACTGGTGGATACCGTGCAGACTAATATTTTTAAAATTATTTTTCATTTTATTGATATGTACAAAAAGAAGAATTTACGTGTACAGATCACAAATCAAGATGGCTGTCATTTTCTTTATGTTCGTTTCCTTTAGTTGGTGGCGCAATTCTGTTTATAGCACTAGAAAGTGGTAATCGAACAGTTAATTCAGAAATATTAACAGCTCATTGATGATCACATGCTGGCATTTGACCCATCAAATTGCCTGCTAAATACAATTATTACTGCATGACGTCATATATATATATATATATATATATATATATATATATGATATATGTGATATCCTGCTCATATATATATATATATATATATATATATATATATATATATATATATATATATATGTGTGTGTGTGTGTATGTGTGTCAAAGTTTATTGAAAGATATAGAATTTATAGACTCATTAAATTTAATTATAATTTCAGCGCATATAAATAATAATAATCATAATAAAAATAATAATAATCATCATCATCATAAATACTAGACGAACGTCTACGTACATACACAGCGCAGTACGTGAAATGACAACATGCACATAGTCAATAATAATAATAATAATAATAATAATAATAATAATAATAATAATAATAATAATACATGTGATAATGTGTTTCCTATCAGCTTAACACAATTTTTTTAATGTAATAAATGTAATAAAAATTAGCAATATGTTATGTATGATGTTTATATAATATTATAAATATTTTAGGAAATTATAAATGTTTCTTCACTTTAATATTTGCTTAAATCTTAATGTTATCAGGAAAAACATGTTTAACTAGTGTCCTTGAATTAGGTTGTTTTGATCAATATGTTTTCTCAATTTGAAGGTCAAGGTTGAATTTTGTTTACAAGTAAAATTCCATTAAGATGACACACATTCTAGAACATTCTGTCATGTGACCAATCTTTATATATACCATGTTTGGTGGACATTTATTCAGTTTTGACATTACCATCAGTCTTGTAAAGAGCTATTACAGTTGTGAAAATTCATTCCAAATTCTAAGAGAGGAATTATTTTAAATATTCATTGGATTATAACAGTGCTCACAAACTTTTGGATTTTAGATTTTTAATTGATGATTTTGGAATTTAAGTGAACTTATTCAGATATTTTGGAATACTTCATTTTGACATCAGCACATCAAGATTTCTAGTACATCAGGACTTTGGAGACCATTAGCACATCATAACATTCAAGGACACAGCCGTGAATTCGGAACATTCTATATTTAGGACTTGTGATTAGAACAATCATTCTTATTGGATTATTAGGATTTCAAAACACATTACTGTAAGTGACTTTTTTGATTTTTCATTTTAATTATCTAGTAATAAATTGCTTGTTGATTTTTACTTGATTTGTTGGTTTCACTTTCTTTCTGTTACATTTTTCTTAGACCATAGAGTCGTAACAGAAATTGGGGGCTCGTCTTCTGGGATCTGAATTTCTTTAAAGCATATTAGAGATATTAAAGTTATTTTTGAAATTCATATTGATTTTGTCTCGGAATTTTTTGTTGTCTTTGGCAAAGATTTTATATAGAGAAATTTTTTGTGTGAAACCAACAAGCATTTACAATGGCATCTAATGTTCAGAATTTCATTTCAAAACCTACCCAGGAGGGGTTAGAGTGCATGAGAAAGGATGAGTTGCTCGAGCTTGCCAGAAAATACAGTCTATCTGAGGCAAAAGTATCATTGACAAAACAGGAGATAAAGATTATTTTAATTCAGTATTTAGTAGGAAAGGGAATTTTTGAAAATAGTGCTTTAAGTTTGAAGAGAAAGCCTATATCTGGTTCTGACAGGAAATTAAGGGAATTAGAGTTAAAGTACCAGATGGATTTAGAATTGGCAAAGCTTCAGATTCAGAGAGAGAGAGAGAGAGAGAAAGAAGAGAGGCAGATACAGATGGAGAGAGAGAAAGAAGATAGGCGGATACAGATGGAGAGAGAGAAAGAAGAGAGGCAGATGGAGAGAGAGAAAGAAGAAAGGCAGTTACAAATGCAGAAGGAAGAGAGGCAAATACAAATGCAGATGCAAAGAGAAGAAAGGGAAATGCAATTTAAATTAAGAGAATTAGAACTGGCAAACAGAGCACACTCCACTCCTTTAAACACAAGTTCAGGTTTTGATGTTACTAGATATATTAGGTTAGTACCCCCTTTTCAGGAAAAAGAAGTAGATAAATACTTTCTTCATTTCGAGAAAATAGCTGAAAACTTGAAATGGCCCAGAGAGCATTGGACTTTGTTATTACAAAGTGTAATTATTGGCAAAGCTCGTGAAGTCTACACTTCACTGTCAGTACAACAAAGCACTGATTATGATGTGGTTAAGGAGTACATCTTGAAAGCTTATGAGTTGGTACCAGAGGCATATCGACAAAGGTTTAGGAATTGTAGAAAAGAAACAGGACAAACTCATGTCGAATTTGCAAGGGATAAAGAACAACTATTTGATAGGTGGTGCTCAGCCAAGAAAGTTGATCAAGGTTATGATAACCCCAGACAGCTCATATTAATTGAAGAGTTCAAGAGGTGTATCCATAGTGATGTTAAAACCTATCTTGACGAGCAGAATGTGGAAACTTTGGAAAATGCTGCTCGTATGGCTGATGATTATTCATTGACTCACAAAATTTCATTTGGCAATAAGTCGTCCTCTCAGCAGTTTTCTGGTAAAAAACCATTTCAATCTCATTCGAGTACTTCCAAATTTCACAACAGCACAACTGTTAGGAATCAAACATTTGATAAGACTGATCAGAAATCCTTATCTCTTCCTACGTGCACTTATTGTAAAAAGAAAGGGCACGTTATTTCTGATTGCTTCAAGTTGAAAAATAAGCAACAGAGAAAAGACAGAGCTTTTTCAAATGCTCTTATTTCTACGAGGTCAAGGTCACGGTCTTGTATTGAAAGCAATACATTTGTTGGGTCAAACAAACCCCAGTCTGATTCTATTTTGGAGGCTTATGAACCATTCATGTCAGAAGGTTCTATATCACTTATTGGTGATTCTGCCAAACCTATCCCAATTAAAATATTAAGGGACACTGGAGCTTCTCAGAGTCTTTTATTATCAGGTACTTTGCCTTTGTCTGAGGAGTCTTCTTCAAGTGAAAGTGTTCTTGTTCAGGGAGTAGAGTGCGGCTTTGTAAATGTTCCTCTTCATTGTGTAAATTTGGCATCAGACTTAGTTTCTGGACCTGTGACTGTTGGGGCAGTGACTTCTTTACCCATAGAGGGTGTTCATTTATTACTAGGCAATGACCTAGCTGGAGATAAGGTTGTGGTTAATCCACTTGTAACTGACAAGCCTTGTTTGGATCAGAAAGTTGATCCTGTCGAAACTGAAATCCCTGATTTGTACCCTGCTTGTGCAGTTACTAGAGCTATGGCAAAAAGAGCTCTTGAGATTGATGTTGATCAGGATATTATTCCTTTAGCTGACACATGTATTGGTCAGTCTTTTGATGAGGTCACTTTTTCCTCAGGTATTGATCAATCAAATGGTATTGATCACAGTGATCCTCTTTTGGCAACTCATTCTCTTTGTTCTACTCAGGGTGACAAACGACAATCTCTTGTCGTTGAACAGGAGCAAGATCCCGAGATATCTTGTTGTTTCAGAGGGCTATTAGTGAAACTGAAGCCACACAAGTTCCAGTGTGTTACTTTGTGAAAAATGGGGTCCTTATGAGGAAATGGAGACCACCTGATGTACCCGCTGGTGACGAGTGGTCAGTGAGCTATCAAATTGTTGTTCCTAAGTCATATCGACAGGAAATTCTTAATTTAGCCCATGAAACTCCTTTGGCTGGTCATTTAGGAGTCCGTAAGACTTATCACAAGATCTTGAATCATTTTTATTGGCCGAAACTCAAAAGTGATGTTTCTAAATACTGCAGATCTTGTCACACTTGTCAAATGGTAGAAAAACCCAATCAGAAGATACCTAAGGCTCATCTGCAACCTATTCCTGCATTTGATGAACCATTTAGTAGAATAATGGTAGACTGTGTTGGTCATTTACCTAAAACCAAGTTAGGCAACCAATACTTGTTGACCATCATGTGTACATCTACAAGATTTCCAGAAGCAATTCCTCTGAGAAATATAAAAACTAAAACTATTGTGAAAGCTTTGGTGAAGTTTTTTACACTTGTTGGCCTTCCCAAATCTGTCCAGTCGGATCAAGGGTCAAATTTTATGTCTGGAATTTTCCAGCAAGTTATGCATGAACTAGGCATCCAACAGTTTAAATCTTCTGCCTATCACCCTGAAAGTCAAGGTGCTTTGGAAAGATTTCATCAAACTTTGAAGAATATGATTCGATCATATTGCTTTGATACAGAAAAGGATTGAGATGAGGGTGTTCATTTGTTGTTGTTTGCTGTTAGGGAATCAGTTCAAGAGTCGTTGGGTTTTAGTCCCTTTGAACTAGTTTTTGGTCATACTGTCCGTGGACCATTGAAATTATTGAAAGAGAAACTTCTTTCAAATGAAGACTCAAAGATTAATCTTATTGATTATGTCTCTGATTTCAAATACAAGTTGTCAAAGGCCTGTGAAGCAGCAAGAACTAATCTTCACACTATCCAGTCAAAAATGAAATTAAGGTATGACAGAAATTCACAGGAAAGGAGTTTTAAACCTGGTGACAAAGTTCTGGCTCTCTTTCCCATACCTCAGAATCCTCTTCAGGCTAAATTTTATGGTCCTTATACCGTTGAAAAGAAAGTAAATGACTTAAATTATATCATTAACACTCCTGGGAGACGGAAACAGAAACAACTTTGTCATATAAATATGTTAAAGGAATATTTTGACAGAGATAGCTCAGCTAATTATTCAGTTAATTTAGTTGTACCTGTCCCACACAGTGAAGATATCAACGATGGAGTACGATCAGACTATAGTGACTCTGGTATAACCAATCTTCGGAATTCAGAAATATTGAACAACCTAGACCAGAAACTTTCACATCTACAACAACAGGAAAGAAATGAACTAAAACAGCTATTACATGACTATGAGCACTTGTTTCCTGATGTTCCAACACGAACAAGTAAAATTTATCATGACGTTGACATTGTAGATTCTGCGCCTGTGAAACAGCATCCTTATAGGATGAATCCTCTCAAACAGAACTATCTGAAGAAAGAAATTCAGTATCTACTGGAGAATGATTTCATAGAACCAAGTAAAAGTAACTGGAGTTCACCATGTATTCTTGTTCCCAAGCCAGATAATACATTCCGTATGTGTACTGACTATAGAAAAGTCAACAGTGTCACCAAAACTGATTCATTTCCAATCCCAAGAATGGACGATTGCATTGATAAAATTGGAAATGCGGAATATGTCACCAAGTTTGACCTTTTAAAAGGATTCTGGCAAATTCCATTGACGGAAAGGGCAAAAGAAATTTCAGCATTTGTAACTCCAGATGGACTTTATCAATATAAAGTCATGCCGTTTGGAATGAAAAATTCGCCTGCAACGTTTCAACGTCTGATGAACATGATAACATTTGGTCTTGATAATTGTGACGCTTATATCGATGACGTCATTATCTACAACAACACCTGGGAAGATCATTTGGAAACCATTCGAAAATTCTTCGATCGACTCAGCGATGCGAATCTGACAATTAATTTGAGCAAAAGTGAGTTTTGCCATGCTTGTGTCACATTTTTAGGACATATTGTGTGACAAGGTCAAGTTAAACCTATAGAAGCTAAGGTCAAAGCTATCTCTGAATTTCAAGTTCCAATTTGTAAAAAGCAACTGATGCGATTTCTAGGTATGGCTGGATATTATCGGAAATTTTGTTCCAATTTTTCCAAAATTGCTGAACCTTTGACAAGTTTATTGAGTAAGAAAACCAAATTTCATTGGTCTGACAAGTGTCAGGAATCTTTTGACAAGTTAAAGGCCATGCTTAAGAATGCACCAGTTCTTTCTGCACCAAATTTCAGCCAATCATTTAAATTATCTGTTGATGCAAGTAATGTAGGGGTTGGTGGAGTATTGATTCAGGAAGACAAAAGTGGTGTGGATCACCCTGTGTGTTATTTTTCAAAAAAACTAAACAAGCACCAGAAAAATTATTCCACAATTGAGAAGGAATGTTTGGCTTTGATATTGGCTTTACAGCATTTTGAAGTGTATGTCACCTCAGCTCTTTCTCCAATTATTGTGTACAGTGATCACAATCCCCTTACTTTCATCAACAAAATGAAAGATAAAAATCGGAGATTGTTGAGATGGAGTTTGATATTGCAAGAATATAACATTGACATCAAACACATCAGGGGAAAAGACAATGTGATTGCAGATGCACTCTCACGTGCATAGAAATGTAATATTGCTTGATGTAATTAAGTCCAGTATCATAAAACATGTTCTTATGTAATTTTGGTTATTATAGTATTAGATGTATATTCAAAAGAAAGCTTTATTATATAAATCTTTCTTTTTCTTTATAAGGGGAGGTGTTATGTATGATGTTTATATAATATTATAAATATTTTAGGAAATTATAAATGTTTCTTCACTTTAATATTTGCTTAAATCTTAATGTTATCAGGAAAAACATGTTTAACTAGTGTCCTTGAATTAGGTTGTTTTGATCAATATGTTTTCTCAATTTGAAGGTCAAGGTTGAATTTTGTTTACAAGTAAAATTCCATTAAGATGACACACATTCTAGAACATTCTGTCATGTGACCAATCTTTATATATACCATGTTTGGTGGACATTTATTCAGTTTTGACATTACCATCAGTCTTGTAAAGAGCTATTACAGTTGTGAAAATTCATTCCAAATTCTAAGAGAGGAATTATTTTAAATATTCATTGGATTATAACAGTGCTCACAAACTTTTGGATTTTAGATTTTTAATTGATGATTTTGGAATTTAAGTGAACTTATTCAGATATTTTGGAATACTTCATTTTGACATCAGCACATCAAGATTTCTAGTACATCAGGACTTTGGAGACCATTAGCACATCATAACATTCAAGGACACAGCCGTGAATTCGGAACATTCTATATTTAGGACTTGTGATTAGAACAATCATTCTTATTGGATTATTAGGATTTCAAAACACATTACTGTAAGTGACTTTTTTGATTTTTCATTTTAATTATCTAGTAATAAATTGCTTGTTGATTTTTACTTGATTTGTTGGTTTCACTTTCTTTCTGTTACATTTTTCTTAGACCATAGAGTCGTAACAAATATATCTTCCATATGTATGCGTTTGAAATTTAAATGGATTTACAAAGTATGGTAGATATCTAAAGCTTTTGGATTTCGTCCAGATTTTGAGCCACATAGAAATTCTAGCTTGTATAAAATAATTCTAAGAAATAATATTGCAAATTATAATTAATTAAAGAATTATCTGAAATATTTCTTTAATATCATTTATACATCTGGTTAGACAGGATTTCAATATTTATTAGTATACCAAATTTTAGATTCCCAGATTTTCACTTGCCCAGATTTTGGAAGTTCTAAAAACCTAGTTTTTAGAGTCTCCATATAAATAAACAGAACAAGTCTCCATATAAGTAAACAGAATTAAGTTGACTGCACCCTGATAATACAAACAGTATTATTCATTTACCAAATTTAATTTAGAAAATATATACATTTGGTATATATATTTTGTTAACCTATTTTTAATCCCCTCATAATATTTATAATTCGAAAATCTATTATTATTAAGCACACATGAATTTGTGATGTATTGTGAAAGCCTTGCTTTGTGAAGTTCGTAATATGGTAAGGAATTAAAAATCAATATCATTGTATGTAAATGAAATTGTGAATATATATATATATATATATATATATATATATATATATATATATATATATATATATATATATATATATATATATATATATATATATGAGAAAAAGAAGAGAGAACATCATAAAAAGTAAAAGAGAATTTATTCTTTATTTATTTATAACAGCATAAATAGCATATATGTCTTATTTCTTCTCTGAGATCTCTTCTGTCTTTCAAGACTTTATTAGACAGAAATATTAGCACCAACACAACTACACATTTCCACACTCTTTTCACCTCAAACCAGCATCAGGCGAAACCAGAATGTGTAATGACTTGAACAACCCTGACAAACGGTAGTAACATTATGTATGCATGCATCAATCTCTCTACCTATCTGTAAGTTTCTTCCAAGCCAATCAGTCTATCTCTCTCTCTCTCTCTCTCTGACTGATTATGCCAGTCTCTTTATATACTCATCTAGAACTTGCTAGCGATGGAAAAAAATTAGTATTGTTACTATTATCAGAAATTAAGCAAATAAGCTTTTACTTAGGGTTTTGTGCAGTGAATATTTATCACACTGATTATGGCTTTGTGCAAAGTATATTTATCATACTGATTACGGTTTATGCAGTGTACATTTATCATACTGATTACGGTTTATGCAGTGTATATTTTTCACACTGATTACGGTTTTGTGTAGTACATATTTATCACACTGATTATGGCTTCGTGCAGTGTATATTATCACACTGATTACGGTTTTGTGCAGTACATATTTATCGCATTGATGTTTTGTGCATATCATATTTATCACAACTGATTATGGTTTTGTGCAATACATATTTATCACACTGCTTATGGTTTGGTACAGTGTATATTTATCACACTGATTATTGATTGGTGCAGTGTATTTTTATCACACTGATTACGGTTTTGAGCAGTGTATATTTATCACACTGATTATGGTTTTGTGTAGTACATATTTATCACACTGATTACGGTTTTGTGCAATGTATATTTATCACACTGCTTATGGTTTGGTGCAGTGTATATTTATCACACTGATTATTGATTGGTGCAGTGTATTTTTATCACACTGATTACGGTTTTGAGCAGTGTATATTTATCACACTGATTATGGTTTTGTGTAGTACATATTTATCACACTGATTACGGTTTTGTGCAATACATATTTATCACACTGCTTATGGTTTGGTGCAGTGTATATTTATCACACTGATTACGGTTTTGTGCAATACATATTTATCACACTGCTTATGGTTTGGTGCAGTGTATATTTATCACACTGATTATTGATTGGTGCAGTGTATATTTATCACACTGATTACGGTTTTGTGCAATGTATATTTATCACAGTGATTACGTTTTTGTGTAGTACATATCTATGATACTGATTATGATACACTCACAACTATTGTAAATAGCGCAGTGTGTCTATGTGTCTTTATTTTTATTTACGAATATAGCAATCCTTATATTATACTCATCTTGTCGATTTTCACATTAATTTCACGGAAATATAATGTTTAAACCGATCTCAGCTTTATCGCAGATCACACTTTTTATTGGTTATTCCTCTCTTAACATCAAGCAGTCGACACGTGAAAATAATAGAAACGAGTTTCATGGTATGTAGTCTATAGCACAGCACGGGTGCAGGTTTTTTTTTGTTGTTTTTGTTTTTGTTTTTTTTTTGTTTTGTTTTGTTTGGGGTTTTTTTTGTTTTTTTCTGGTTGAATTTGCGTTCGGTAGTATTTCAGACAACACAAACATTTCTAGTTCAATGGCTGCGTTATCTAGTTGATATGGAGTTTTATTATATATTTCATACTTAGATACTGAAATATATCAGCAGGAGTAAAATTATATCGCTACAGTGGCGATACCACTTTTATCGCCACAGTGGCGATTTCATTATTGCAACTACTTTCTTTTCCCATGTAGGAAATATATCAAACCTGTATTACATATTTAGGCCTATTTCATTTTTCTTTTTCTTCTGCTCCGTCTCTCTCTCTCTCTCAAATCAGGATAAACAGATCTTAAACTGCGTCAAGACTGTAGACCCTCTAGTATACATTTATGTAATCAATAAGAAAACGCCATCGAGAAATGCCTAAAAATGAACCCCAAACAACAAAAAGTACACTTCAAGTATCAACTTTTATAATTAGCTTTCCACACGAATCGTGCAAATTGTCAGTGACTGAACTTACATGACCTGTCGCTATTTGATATTCTGTGTCACCCATACAGTATCGTACACCTGTTACACTCTACCACAAATGGACACATTTTTAGGAAAAACTCTTGATTAAATATAGTAATCAAATTGTTTAAGGCGCGATTTTAACTCTCGTCAGAATTATAATCATGTCTGAAAACGACGGAGAAGTCGGCATTGATGAAATTTGGGTGCAGCGTCTGTTACCGAACTAAAATGCAAGCTTGCCAGGGCCAAAACTTCATGTTTGAATAGAGAAATAAACAAAATAAAGAAGCAAAATCCTAACAAGTAAACTCATAATCGTTTAAACCTTCTATTTAAAGATGTTATGCTCTGAAGTCTGTCTGAAGCGACAGCTCTAATGTTTCTACATAACCCCCACCCCAACAATGTTCACTGTATCAAATCCGCGCAAGAAATGTGTTGAAGAAAATAAAATTCGCTTCATTTTCGTATGAAAACAGTCATTAATTTGACAAATAGCACAATCTGAAACATTATATGTACAAGCTAAATTCTTAAAAGTAGCTGTCCAAAAATTCTTATAAAATTTCGGAACTTCTATTTACTGGTGTAGTAATGCAGCCGTTAATCGCATTGGCACAGAACAAAGGAATACAATCATGCAACTCGACTGTTTTTACCTTTAAAAAATATATAATAAAATGAACATTTACATTTTTGTGAGTAGATATAAGAAAATATTTCACGGGTGAAGCGGAAATCTTTGTATTGTCACTCTTTGCTTCGCAACTCGTGGCAATACAATATTTTCCACTTCACTCGTAAAATATATCCTTTTATTATATACCTACCAATTTTCTACCTAAGAAAGAGCCAGAATGTTACCGTCATTTCCTACAAGCAGGAAAACGATACTATCGTTTTCTAAACCCGTATCACCATACTCGCAAACGAGGCTGGGACTACTTTATCCTCGAGGTTTCCTGGTGACAATAGCAGCGCCCCTAGCGATAGAATGTCAATACTTGCAGTAAACAAAGCTCTCACAGCTACGTAAGTTAAGAAACCTTGCGTTACATGTAAAATATCTGAAAGGTCTCAACCATGTTTTTGTCACAACAACAATAAAAAAGCATTTATTCCTTTATTTTGAAGTAGTAAAATATTGCCAAAATGTTCGTCTGAAACAAGATCATATTAGGAAATCGCGTACCAAAACATTACAGTTGTATAGTACAACCCGCTTGCTCTGTACATCTGCGGTCTCTGGTTCTATCCACTGTTCTGACACATTTGCAACGATAAGTGGTCGCCAATCAAAGGTTGGTTGTTTACGGTGGGTTCTCCGGTTTCTTTCACCTCAGAGACCACAAATTTATTTCGCGTGAGCGTCTGCTACAAGAAGATGGTCAGCTGTTGTGCCTTTGCGGTGGGTATCACTTAACTGTATGCAACTACAACATAAAATATCCCAAACTCACCTTTAAAAAAAATAAACCAAAAGCGCGTGAACTTAGTATGTCGTGCGATCGACATCAAATACTGTGACGTCCCCTTCTATTCGGGAGTGCCATTTTTTTAATTTATTTATTTTTTTTGGTGGATTTCCTGGTTGCCACAAACCACGGATGTAAAAACCCATCTGTTGAGACAATAACACCCCTTCCCAAACCCACGAATTTAAGTACAGTGTATATATGAAACAGTCATGACTGTATCCACACAAAAAATACATTTGCAGTAAATTAAATTTAAATTATTCATATAATTCAAATGAACAGTTAGTATATATCTATTTATTAGGGGCAAAAGTTGTGATCACATATTTTCTTTTTTTTCTTTCCGTATCTTTGCTGTTTATTAAAAATATATCAGTTGCTAACGCTAACAGCATTTCATTTGTTGTAATACAGCTGTAATATTTATTGGTCTTGTTAAACCAGACCCCTCAAGTGGCTCCGTGAGATAAAACGAAAGGTAAAAAAAAAATTATAAAACGAAGGAAAAAACAAAACATTATTTTTCCTTCTAATTCCAGAATGATTTTTTAACAAAATATGTACAAGTTATTTGATTAACTGATAAGATGAAGCGACGTAATAATACGTCACTGCGATGATGAGGTGACGTCATGTTTCGCGTAAAAATGGATAGCTGATTGGGACACATGTACGCCTCCTGCATGAGCATCAGATTATGTTTTGTGATATCCTTTGATATATGTATGTATGTATGTAGCGTTTTACGGCACCTCATCACAATTGTGGCTACATGGTGCCAACCAAAGATAAAATTCGACAAATGTAAAAATGAAGAGTTGGACACAATTTTAGGAAGATAAACACTTCTAAATGTAAACATAAAGAACAGCAATATAAAATATAAAACGTAAAGATGTTGAAATTCTGTAAAATGTATATAAAATAAAACATTAAGGTAGCACATATACAATCCCTAAAATGTATATAAAATAAAACATTAAGGTAGCACATATACAATCCCTAAAATGTATATAAAATAAAACATTAAGGTAGCACATATACAATCCCTAAAATGTATATAAAATAAAACATTAAGGTAGCACATATACAATCCCTAAAATGTATATAAAATAAAACATTAAGGTAGCACATATACAATCCCTAAAATGTATATAAAATAAAACATTAAGGTAGCACATATACAATCCCTAAAATGTATATAAAATAAAACATTAAGGTAGCACATATACAATCCCTAAAACATAGATATCCTTTTTGAAGATTACAATACAATTTTGCTTGAATGATTACAGAGAGTATGCATGGGCGTCCGCAGGGGACGGGGCAAAGGGTGGGGCATATGTATGTAAGAGTATGTCTGGATACATTTTGAAATAGCGGGTAATGTCTTTGTAGTTTCCCTTCTACAAAAAGTTTGACTGATGTACTTTTCTACTGGCAAGCTACTAGTTGTCGCGATGTACCCCGTTATTTTATTGTCCGCGCATGTCCACTTTGTACGCGAATTATTTCGCGTGAGCGTCTGCTGCAAGAAGATGGTCTGTGGTTGTAACTTATTGCCTTCACGCCAGATTGCTTTCTGTAAAACTGGGTCTAATTATGTTGAGTGGTTTTTGAAAAGAAGTCGTTGAAGGAATTTCCTTTTTTAGTAAAGGCAGCCATATTTGATTGTAAATCGGCATCGTTTGTAAACAATTGAAAGTCATTATTACCAGAATGATAATTTATGTCAAAATTGGTCAATTTCTGCTTAGCAGTTTCTGAGAAGTTATTTTAAAAGTTCTGTTTTTAGTAGGGGCAGTCATATTGGTGGTGGATTGGCGCCAATAGTACAAATCTTTAAATCTTTTAAGCAAGGATTCTTTCTGTAAAGTTTTGTCAAAATCTGTTCAGCAGTATACCAGAAAAAGTCCTTTAAATGTGTTCTATTTTTAGCAACAGTGCCCATATTTGAAGGCGGATTAGGTTATGTATAGCATATCTGAAAGCCCTCTATGCTAGAATGTTTTCTGTTAAATTGGCCAAATTAAGTTGAGCGGTGTTTGAAAAGAAGTCGTTTAAAGTTTTTCTATTTTTAGTAACGTGGTCCATACAAAATTGAAAGGCCTTTATGCCAGGATGCTTTCTGTCAAGTTTGGTCAAGTTCAATTCAGCGGTTTTGGACAAGTCGCTGAAGTTTTTTTTTTCTTCTATTTTTAGTAACGGCGGCCTTTTTTAATTGCGCATCGTATATTTTGTGAAATTATAAAAGATCTTCATACCAGTATGCTTCCTATGAAATATAATCAAATTCTGTTCCTTAGTTTCGGAGAAGAAGTCGTTTAAAGGTTTCTATTTTTTAGTAACCGCAACCATATTCGATAGCGAATCACCTTGATTTGTATAAACTTTAAAGTTCTGTGTGGCATGATTAAATTTTATCAGATTCTCTTCAATGGTTTTTGAGAAGAAGTCGTTTACACTTTCTTGTTTTTTGAAATATTGTTAGTAGAAGCGGCAATATTTGATTGCAGATCGGCATTATTTGTAAAAATGTCAGAGGACCTCATGCCAAGATAAATTTGGTCAAATTCTGTTGACCAGTTTTAGAGATGAAGTCGTTTAAAAGTTGTTTATTTTTAAGTAACGGCCGCCATATTTGATGACGGATTAGCATAAATTATATAAATATGAAAGGTATTCCTGCCAGGATGCTTTTTGTCAAGTTTATTAAAACTCTGTTCAGCGGTTTTGGAGAAGTCGTTTAACGGTTTTTTCTTTGTCTTTTTCTTTTTCTTTTTTTTTTCTTTTTTTTCCTATTTTTAGTAACGGCGACTTTTATAATTTTAGTAACTGCAGCCATATTTGAGGCGGATCAGCATCATTCGGACAAATTTGAAAGCTCTTCAAGCCAGGATGCTCACTGCCAAATTTGCTCAAATTGGTCATATGGTTTTTGAGAAGAAGTTAAAAATAGCAATTGTTGACAGACGCACCACGCACGACAGACACAGGACCATACCATAACCTCACTTGGCCTTACGGTCAGGTGAGCTAAAAAGTGTAAATTTTAACACCTAAGTCACACCTGGACTACACCTGGGTAAATGTTGCATTTTCGCCTGCAAAGACCCCGATTACTGCATGTAAACAACCTTATTTGACGACGGATATGATGTAATCTTTAACCTCGATGTGAAATTCCACTCAAGGCATATAAACACAAACAGCAGATTGACTATTATAGTTTTCTCCAGGACCCTTTGAGACTTGTACCCTAATCTAGATCTGACTAAATAAGCATACCCTATGGGTATGATTACCTTCTTTTAAATATTTTAGATTTTCAAACCAACTTTTCAAACCTTAATGCCAACACTGTCGTTTCCGTTTCCATTTTAAGTGACAGACTTTCCTAATATTAATGTCAATACTGTGCTTTTATTTAGTGAGATCTTGATAGGAGTACAGGGTCCTGGATAAAGCTATAAGCCATACGGTTTTGTCTCCCTTATATGAAGCAAAGTGCCCATTTGAGTTACGAGCGTGTGATTGAAACATCCGGTTGCTGTTTGATCTATGCTCATGTCTGGTACATAGTAACTATGTAATTTACATTTGATTTTTTATCATTTTCATGCTGCTGATTTAAACAAATGCCCTTTACCGAAATAATTTACAAATTTGCAAATCATAAGTACTTTCAAGAAAAAATCAAAGTTTAATCTTGAATTAAGATAACTGATACAGTGATTTTATTTCCATTACGGAAAATGAGGTCAATCTCGCGGACTATCTTTTACCAAACTTCGCGAAGGAAACAAACCAAAACAAAACTAATAAATTAGGTCTTAAATCAATTTTTTCTCCTGGTGATAAAGAGAACTCTTTACAAAATACATATTGACTGATTTGTGATTTATCTTTGACAAATAGCAATACCTGATAGCCGGCCAGCATCGGCAACAGCTATTAGTGGAGGATTTTACACAATCATAACATCATCTATTTCTGATGTGATTCGAAGTTTGAAAGAGACCCGGATGTATTCGTAGTTATACTACCGAATTTGGAAAGTTTTTGGCTGACGAAAATTCTGCTAGATATGCTAGGAATAGGTCCTTATAATGAAATATATGCGTCGAAAATAAAATTTAATCACTCATTTTCCTTAGCCTTAAACTACTGCTTACGTTGCTATTAGTGATGACACGTTATCTAGTCGTTTTGACGTCATGAGGTCATAATGAAGAAATAAAAATAACGGGTTTGAGGGCAGTTGAAAATGGCGAATATTAACATCCGAGGTCATTTTTTCTAACCTGAGACGGAAAAGGCCGAGGCAGATTCGAGTGGCATTGTACCAGACCCTTGTTTAGTCTCTTGAACAAAATATTGGCATGGATCCGTCCAAACTCCGCCATATGAAAATCTGGTGAAATGCAGAAACGAAACTTCAAAGACACTTCTCGGTATCTCAAAATTTAACCAGACATACTTTCTGCACTCATTGAAGCCAAACTTATTTTGTAAGCTTAAGATTGCTCTGTAAACAGACGCCGATGCAGGCATGTCTCAATCAGCCATTGAAACAATGTTTACGCTAAACATGACGTCATATCATCAACACAATGTCAAATTACGTCACCTCATCTCATCAGCCAATCAAATCACTTCTGCAAATTTTGGGATAGCTTCGTTCCGTCATTTTAAATAAAGTCGATTTGTTGTTGTTGCTGTTTAGTCTCGTTCAACCAAACTCAAACGTGGCTCAGTGAAATTTCCGCCATACGAGGGTCTAGTCAAGTTCTTCATTGATTTCTGTTACCAACTGAAGGCGCTTCGGTAAAACTTTGTAGAGGCGAAACTCCAAAAACATTTCTCGCTATCTCAAAATTTATCTCGACATATTTTCTGGAAGCATTCTAGACCAAATTATATTCTAGGCTTTAAAGTATCATTAAACATCCTTGTTACATACGGCGATGCAAGATGCGTCTCCTAATCAGCCAATGAAACTATCCATACGAGAAACCTGACGTCATTTTATCATCACAACGACGTATTACGTCATTTATCTCATGAACCAATCAAATTACTTTTCCAAATTTTGGGAAAGCCTCCTTCTTGCGTTACAACGAAAACTCAGTTTGATACTAGAACCTCATCTGGCGGAGATCTCATGTAGCCACGCAAGTGGTCTGGTTGAACGAGACTAACACCCGTATGGCGGAGAGTTCACGTGCCACGCGAGAATTTCGTTGAACGAGACTATAATGAAAATTAGCTCAATTTGCAACGTGTTTTTGTAAAACGTAAAATTGCCCATGCTCATTGGAGCACTTCTGTTGTCAAACACTTCAGTTTCGGAAGTGAGTTGTTCTTGCACGTTGTCAAGCTCTTCAGTTTCGGAGGTAAGTAGTTCTTGCATGAAGTCCGCAATCCCATAATGCCCAAATAGGTTTTGAAAAACACCAAATTTGTGAAGTTTAAATTAGCCGGGAAGTTGTTTTCATGCAACAAAGATGTATTCTGAAAACTGATTGACTTATGCAGACTGACGAATAAGTTACAAATGTAACCGTGAATGTTCAGTTTAAACGAAAAATACCAGACCGATAGTGTAAAATGACTTCATGGCAGTGACTAAAACTTATTTCAGAGTATTTAAACATATTAGATCGGAATCAGCCATCAATTGTTTAAATTATCTGCAAAAATACTCCTTACTTGATCAGTTCTGAACTATTTGGCACTTATCCGGTATTATGTTGGTATAAAGTTCATTTTCAATGTGTGAACTACGACAATTTGAAAATATTCGACAGCTAGAACGTAAAATTTGCAACCAACTGGTTTGAACTGAGCAGGAATTTGTGTTTTAAAGTTGTTTTCAAACGGCATCGCGAATGGTACCTGATGTTGCATCTAAAACTCTGATAATGCAAACAGCCTGAGAAATGTCTAGAAAATGTCCTTTTTATAGGACTTTAATAATATCATACCGTTAACGCAGCTAACGCAGAAAGTATGCATTCAACTTATCCTGAAAAGATTCAGGCGTTCGTACTGTTCAAAATGCCGCCATGTTGTCATGTGGTTTTCCCTGCAAGGTTGACCGGGCACCAATATCTGGGCCGACTTCCGGTTATGTAACATTTCTGTAATTCATCTAAACATTTTGTTTGGGTTTCTATAACGTTTTCTTATTTCGAAAGGTTCATCTATTACCTGTAGGCAACACGATGCTTGCACATCATGAAGCAGACGACAGTAGCACGTGATCAATCACAAACGCTCACCACTGTAGGGTTATACCAACTTCTAGCGACTGCTACCCGGTGCCACCAACTTAAATCACGAGCGCCTTGACCTTGTAATGACAAATTAGAGGTATATTGTTCTTCTGAGCGAACGATAGAAAATTATTGAAGCCATTATAAAAGGAGCCCATTTTAGCGATCTTTCAGGCCATTTAAATCAATAAGTTCTTTGATGCAGCACCAGATACTATTCGCAATACTATTTGAAAATAACTGTAGTCAAGTCCGCTACTGCTTTACGTCATTGAATTTTTGCTTATAATGGAACTAGGCTATTTCACTCTCTCATTGACAATTGCAACTCAACTAAATGCGCGTGGATCAACTTCGCTCTCGCTTCTTATCCGCAATCCAAGCATTTATGAATCAGTCATATGCAAATTAATTAAAGATTTCTCGACAAATGTGGCAATAGTATTATTCACAATAAAACCCAGGAATGTAAATGCGAATTTAAATGTGTGTGTCTGTTTCTTCGTCAATATGTTCATCAATATAAACAAATGGCAAGCATTTACTCAAAATTTCCCAGAACTTAAAGACAAAAAAGGTCAAAAATCATATTTTAGTTGTATGACTTTTTCAGATTGGAAATAAAGCAGAACGCTACCACATCGTAAGGTTAGCTGTTTGAATGTTGGGGTTGTTTTTTTTTTCTTTTTTTTTCTGCGATATATTTTGAATAGACAGGAAAAGACATGTACAGACATGGTTACAACAGTAACCCTAGGTCGGTTCCATGCCTAAAATTTTCCCAAGAACTGAGATGTTATCCTGCATGTTGCAGAAGATGCACATTTTAGTAACAGCGACTTTAACCGACTTTCATCCAAATCGATAGGGATCTTTCTTGGGCAGAGGGGAACACAGGTGCAAAGTTTCGTGCATATGTGGTTTGTAGTGTTGAAGCTGTGTCCGGAAATACAATGAAATGGACAAATCTATTATTAGTGACAGTAACCTTGACTTCAGAGCTACTGACCCCAAAGTCAGTAGGGGTTCTTCCCGGGTCTAAGGGGAACACATATACTAAATTAGTAGAATTCTGTCCACAAGAACTTGAGTTATCATCCGGAAATGAGATGCAGATTAAAATCTGTCTTTAATCACAGTGACCTTGACCTTGAAGGCACTGATTCCCGAGGAACATGGGTTTCTTTCAGAGGCTAAGGGAAACACATGTACTAAATTTCGTTTAATTATGTAAGTTATCATCCGGAAATAAAATGCGTAGGCAAAATCTATTATTAGTAAAACTGACCTTGACTTTGAAAATCAAGAAGTTTCTTCCTTGGACTAAGAGGAATGTATATCCCAAGTTGTATTGAAATCTGTTCATCAAAAATTTAGTTATCATCCGGAAATGAAATGCATAGGCAACTCTATTTCTAATAACATTGACTTTAACCTTGGAGTTACTTACCCCAAAATCAATCGCGTTTTTCAAATAAGTAGTGAGAATACATGTACCAGTTTCCTCGAAATCTGTTAACTTATCATCTGGAAACCAAAAACGGACAGCTGCCCTCCTGTCCGTTCGCACAGACAGATGAATGTAAATTATAATATCATGAACATAAAAACCGAATAATAATTTGAGTTGTTTGCGACATACTATTTTGAACATGCTTTTGAAAAAACAACGCACTTCTTGTATGTATGTATGTATTTATGTATGTATGTATGTATCATATATTGGTACATTTATATGTATGTATGTATGTATGTATGTATGTATGTATGTATGTATGTATGTATGTATCTATGTATGTATGTACTGTATCGGTTACATAGTCTCTGGAATTTCAGGAATTAACGCGGAAGACAATTTGGCTTCACTAAACGACCTGTCCTCTCAGGAATTTTCAACATGGCGGATAAATGCTGGTATCAGTTTGGTTTGGTTTGACTTGGTTTGCTCTTTTTATGGCATAGCAACACAAGTAGGTTATTTAGTGTCGTTGCAATTGGAATAAAGTGTCTTGCCCAAGGATACACCACGGCAGCAGACCCAGGATTTAAACCTTGCACTTTCCACCATAAGTCCAGGAATCTAACCACTGAGCCACCGTGGTTCGGTACGCATCGAGTTGGCATTGCATTGAAGTTTATGTACTTTAAAACAGTGATCTTGATAGCTTACCAAATAAATATTACTTGTATTTACAAAAAGTATATTTACTCAATATACTCGAGTAATCATGTCTAAACACTTGTCAAATACATTCGAGAGAAATAAAATGTATCAGGCTTCTTCTAGCCTCATATGCGGAATAAAAGAACAATGTTTACATAAAATTTTTATTTAACAAGAGACAATGGATAAATATATTATATTGTTCGTAAACAAACTGTCAATACTAGAAAATATATATATATATATATATATATATATATATATATATATATTTATATATATATATATATATATATATATATATATATATATATATATATAACAAAAATATAATTTAAAAAATCATCACACAGAAGGAAAAGAATAGGGAAGGAAATAATATGAGTGGGATACTTCAAACTTTTACACAATGTAAAGGCGATCAACACCATTGGTTAATTGTAAAACAAAAACATTATTTAATTTCTTATAACGCAAATAAACATCCATGGTACAAAAATGCTAATTTATAAAAGAAAGAAATATATGAAAGATTTATCCTACACACACACCTCTCTCTTTCTCAATATAAACAAATATGAAATTGCTCAATATAAACAAATATGAAATTGCTATACTCTGAGAACAATTTATATTTAAAAATCCCTGTATACTCTTGATACCGTTATTTTTCACATTCCTGAAAGAACCAGATACGATAAAAGATAACATAGCTTCATATCTTTTTTAAACAATCTTCCTTGATGAACATTATTATTCGATAATTGGATATGATAAAGATGCTAAGTAGCAATAGAAAGATACAATAAATACAAAATGTTCAAAATAAATTCATCTGAGTTTCTTAATGACCAATGATTCATACTGCAACAAACTGTTGCACGTTAGTAATGAAATAATGGTCCACGAGGAAAACTGACATAACGTCAAGCTCCTGCATTCTGCCACCAGTTATCATTCACTCGTTGTAAATTCAAAATTATTTTGACCTACCCACCTGTCACATCATGTTTTTTTGTGAAAATTATAACATAATCACATCCAGTAACCCAAGTCTGTTTAACCTTGGTATACGTGGGCCAGACATCTGGGGAGCTTTCAGGATTCAGTTGGTTAAAGGAGCTGTCAGGATTCAATTGGTTAAAACTTTAAAATCTTTAATCCAATTTTCGCGAATTTTTTCAATCTAAACACCAAATTTATAATTGAATCCGTCGTGATATATTTAAACTAACTAACTTACTAACTAACTAGCTAACAAAATACTGTGATTTTCTTTTATTTTAAATATACTAAGGAATAGGCGTGGGTATCTCGGGTCTGATGATTGTTTAATGATAGAGAGTTTGTTTTTGATTTTTTCCTGGATCACGTTCTATATTGTGATTCCGATGATTAACCTCAAATAATAATTTAAAAAAATTAATAAAAATAAATGATACAAATTTGATAATTGTATATAATATTCTAGGGAGGATAAATGATAAATAAAAATAATGTATGTGCCCTGGTTATGTTTTTTTTTATGTTTTTTTTTTCCCCGCAAAGAATTGCAAGTTTAAGCAAAACTCAGCTCCACGTGTGACAAGTACTGATTTTGGAAGTAAAATGAAATTTTGTTGAAAAGTAAATAGTCAATCTACGACCTGAAATAAAGAAATTTTGACTAACAAGAATTTTCAAAGAGGGAATAAAATCTGAAGTTTGAAGTATTTGGGGCTAACTTGTTGAGATAGGGAAAATCTAAACGTGTAATAAAATCCCGATCAAGAAACTGAGGCAGTTAAGTGCTGCAGACCAAGCAATAAATTTTCAAACTACGGCGTTGATTGAAGCCAAAACGAAGGCGATTTATCCACTAGATAAAAATAAAATATTCTTCAGCTTTGTGTGAAGCAAAAGCCTACCGAGACTTCATATTATGGTGGTATAATGTATAAATAATGCATAAATGTTACGATAACACAACTCTTTGGAATGCACGTTACTTTGTAATTTGTCACCTCATATTTCCCTGATTGTTATAAATGTTTAATTGTATCCATAATTTTATCATTACGTCATCACAAGCATTTAAACAACCAGAAACCGCTTTCTGAATTCACTTGTTCCTTTAAAGTGAAGATTTTATTCTTTTAAATCAAACTGATCTCCGGAAAGCGCACTCTCTTCTCTCGTATTGCCACTGCCACCATAAGTATTTTAGAATTTGTCTTGGTTTTATTCAATTTGCTATGAAATTGCAGAAAGTGATGGAAAATATAAAAGTTTTAAGGACTGAGCTGGTAGGTATTAATTTGTATTCTTCTGTGTGTGTGTGTGTGTGTGTGTGTGTGTTAAATGACTTCAGTGACAATTCAAAACTAGGTTGACCCCGGGTCAAGCCGTCTGCGAAAGCAGTGGCGCTGCTAACCAACGTCATCTAGGGCGCATTTTGATTTTTGACGATAAAAAAAATCTCATTCGTTGCCTTTTCTTTGTATTTTACGTCAAAGGTTCATAAAAACCTAGTGAAACGAATGTTGTCAAATCCAGAAACTGGACTCTAGCCCGAACCGTCTATACTGTCTTATAAGTTGAGTGCAAACAACATGCAACGGCAGCTCTGTGTCTATGCAATTGAACTCGAATTATGAGCGAGTATATACGGTATATTAAAGTCACAGATAGGTTTCACCTAAGCAATTATACCGATGGTTTTCCGATTCTTAGTTTTGATAAGGTCTGTAATAAGCATTTGAGAATTTCAAGACAGAATGAACGATAAGAACTGGGTAAACCAAATATTTTCAAATGGTAACAGGACTCAAACCCGCATGAAAAAATAATGGATAGGATAAAAAAAATGTAATTAAAAATAAATAAATAAATAAATAAATAACCAAACGTAAAGACATTGTGTCATGCTAATGAATCAACATTATCTATAAAGTGGTCATACAGTTTGCAGACATTCGCCATTTAGCGAACGAAGACCCCTCACCCATATCAACTCCATAATAT
This sequence comes from Margaritifera margaritifera, assembly GCA_029931535.1. Classification (NCBI taxonomy): domain Eukaryota; kingdom Metazoa; phylum Mollusca; class Bivalvia; order Unionida; family Margaritiferidae; genus Margaritifera; species Margaritifera margaritifera. The sequence goes on from JAQPZY010001695.1 coordinate 4,477,739, forward strand.
GACAAAAGTCTCTCAAATCTCTGAAAACATCTTGTAGTGGGGACACTGTTGCGTTGATAGACAAGTGTTTTAGAATGTCTTGACTTCGCCATGGTTTAGTGTGATGAAAGAGTCTTTATACAAACCTCGTTGCTCTAATTCCTCTTTTAAAAGAGACTTTGGTTCCATGTAGGGCTGCAAAAAAAAAAAAAAAAAAAAAAAAAAATACTGTACAAATATGTATATTATGAAATGCCGCAATTATTACTTTATTTATTTGCTATCGAGGATATGTGTTTATTTGTGACGATATCGAAAAGCTATACATTGTAACATCAGCAGCTACATGTATCAACAGTTCTAGCCACTAATTCAAAATCAAGAGCTAATTTAAAAGCAGACTAGTATCTGTATGAATGAATATCTTGTGCACTGAGGACAGATAATAATCTTTCTTTATACTGGCATTATAAACACAGATTAGCGAGACAAATGTTCCTAATGATATACAATTTAATTTTTGCTCGTCATTATTATTGTGCCAAAAATATCCGAAACTCATAAATTATCTATGAAAGAATAAATCATTCCTTTTAGTGTACCTGCTCAGAAATATTTTAAAGAAAATTAAAACTTGCCAAAAACGTTCGTGATAAATGAAACTGTTTGTAGTAGTATGTGTGTTGAGAAAACTCGTCCATTCATATTTGTTTGTTTTTACATCCCGCAGATGGATGAGAGAACATTCAAAATCTATTTGCAAAAATTATGAGACCAGCTAGACTTGGGCTGTTTAAAAAATCAGAATTAAAAATCACTCGATCACTCTTATTTGCATGTCACACCACCTATTATCGGGAGAAAAGGACTTTAAAAATTTAAACTAAAAAAAAAAACAAAAACATTGGACCAGCAAGATCGGAGGGATTTTTTTCACAAATTACAAAAAATTAATGGACATGTCAGTCGATGAAGACAATTAGCGAAGACTAATATGAATTTTCTTGCACAACATAAATAATGACATGAAAGGAATACTATCAGTATCAAGAGATATTGCCTATCTGTTTACAATTTTGGGCGGAATAAACATGTGGTCAAAGCTAGCTTTATTACAATATAACATACAATAGATTAAACAAGTTGATTTACTCAGATGTTTCAGAGAAGATCGAGATTTGCAAATTGCCGTCAGTGATGAAAACACGGAGATAAGTAGCATCAACCCTTGAATAAATGACGTATTTGGTGCGGACAAATATAAAAATTTATACACGATTAAATTTACAGTGCAACTTGAAGATCTCGTCAACATTACAAGGTCAATCTATAGTGATTCCACAAAAAACAGAAGATATAATTTATGGGAAACAAAGTCGGATTTAAAACAACATATGATGAATCGCTATATTAGTAGCTGTTTAGATTCAATAATAGGAAGGCAAACTTTGACAAGAATCTAAAATCACTCATACTATTGAAAGCACTGAGGAAAACAAAAACATTGTAAATTGCTAAAATCACAAGTACCTGTTGTAGATGGATGTCTTGTTGGCTTGTATATAACATCTAATGACATTTTGTATCAAACATAAAATATTATCTTAATGTTTTGACCCATAAAGAACAGTATTTAAACAGCTTTACTACGATCATCAAAGTCCAGTTGATTACAAAAATATAAATTAATTGTGGGAAGAAATTAAACGGGATAAAAATAAAATAAAATATGCAGAATTAAAATTTGCAAAGAATTTCCACAAAATTAAATAAAATCAGTTGATATGGGTACACCATACGATGAGGTAAAATCTAGTACATCTATCACAATGTGTATATAGAGACTTTGAAATGGATTTTTTCTGAACTTTCAGTAGTAACTTAAATTAAACTACACCAATAAATGGTACAATAAATATTTGAGATACACACTCGGTTGTCAAATATTACATATGCAACAGGGAAATCTTGAAAAAAGAAAACGAAAACCGAAATAAGATATACCTGAGATGTAAGGAATATGTTAAATCAACGAGAATAAAATGGTATTGAGGTGGATGAAATGAATAGATTAGACAAAGAAAACAACAAAGAATTACATGCAAATGTGGAAAAACAATAAATAGAGGCTCAGTGTATTTGCACAATAAAAGTCGATTTCACATCATTGGTTTAAACTCCAATAATGCACTTAACTAGATTTATTCATAGACACAAACACCTGTTTTTTTTAGACTCTCCCCCCCCCCCCAAAAAAAAAAAGAGAAAAAAACAAAAGGTAGGAGCCTTGGCGCGTCAACTAAACTAGACAGTGTGGATGGCGACAGATGGTTGTGGAATTTTGTTAATGCTTTTGAGAGAATAGTGTTCCAGATTTAGATAAATCTGTTTACAAGTTTTGTGCTTATTTGGTGTCAGACAAGGGTGTGTTTTGTCACCAATCCTTTTCTCGTTGTTCGCACACGATCTGAAGTCCCGTTTTTCTGTCCGAAATAGCGGCATTACACTGGAATATGCTCACTTATTTGCGGACTATTTAGTGATGTTTGCTGAAACTGCAGTTCATCTATAGATATTTCCTAATACGTAAAAGGAGTATTGCAATACTTGGAAATTGAAAATTAATTTAGAGAAGACAAAAATGGTATTTCAAAATGGGGGATATTTAAAACAATACGAAAACTGGTGTTTCGGTGACGGCCTAATAGCGATAGCTTCCTACTATACATTTCTTGGCCGTGTGTTGTCTTAAAAAAAATTTGTGGTATATGTGTCAGAAACATTTTCAAATCATTGTCATATTTTGTAATCTACACTGTGAGACCACTGACTGGCAGATGTTTTTATATTGATAATTTTAGGGCAGCTTACAAGAAGAAATGAAAGGTAATTACATGATAACAAATTAAATAAGATAGTGATTTTTTTTCATTGAATTTGGGATTTTTTCTATCTACATTTAGTGCAAATTTCATTCCAGTCAAGCATATTGATTACAAAAGGTCAACAAAAGGTAAAAAAGTAAACACAAATCACAAAAAGATTCATAAAAATGTGTACTGGTTGTTTTGCTGTTGATGGATGTGTACCGCTGTCAAGTATTGTTAAAACGATTCTAATTTTAGAAGTGTCTGACTATCGTGCAATTAAGTCATTCAGGGAAAGCATACTAAACAAGACTGTTCAAAATCTGCTTAATGAAAAATTTAGTCATCTTGAATGATCCAGCTTTTTTCTTGTGCTCATGTACCTCTTTCCTCAAAGCATTTTATCGTTTTTTAAATATGTTTGCGCTGGCTTTTTTATATCTTGTGTTTGGCAAGTGAAAACATTTTTCTTTGCTGCTCAGGATCATACATATAAAATTATGACCATGAAATGAAAAGATCGATATGACGGTCATCTTCAGTGACACTGTCAGGTTTTATCAAATTTAGCCATCTGCGGTAGAAGTCAATAGACAGAATACCTAACATTTTCAGCGTCATATCTGATTTTATATTTTGCTTCAATAATTTTCAAGTCTTTCACTAACATTGTAAATTATCCTAAAATTGACATAATTGTGATATCATTGTCTCGCTGAAGTGCTCTGTGTTTTCTCTACTACATTCCTTTTTCTTTACTTTTGTGTAAATTTTTTGGCACAGTTTATACTAAATGCTAACTTTGTACAAATCAAAGATGTTTTTTTCTATTTTACATTATGGACACACCTTTGTATTTATTATTTTTATTTAAGCAATTACATTCGAAATTAATTTTCAATGTTTAAACTTTAAAGTAACATTGAAAAATTGTTAAAAATAACATTTTTAACATCATGAAATCATGTTTGGTTACCTTTCCAAAATTTACTTGCAAATTAAATGAAACGTGACCAACGTATAAAAAAGATGAAAATTAAAACAACGTGAGGAAAGAACCTGACATCGTTATAAATCAAACTGATCCATTTGAGTTGATCCTGGCAAACAACTTGAAAAACTTTCACAAGAATTTTAAAAAAAGCCAAAGTAGACTGTTTTAAAAAAAGAAGAATGTAAGATATCACAAGATGCTTCTTTCTAAATTCTGGTGGTTTTTACAACCTCGAAATGTACACGAATAAAGTCCAAGAGGGAATGACTACAAATGGTGACAATGAGTAAAGTACTGATACTAAATGTTCGAAACACAACTCAAACGTAAAAATCACTCTAAGTAACATATACAAGGTTTTTATAATAAAATACAATGCTTAATTGTTAGGATTCAATACCCATGGAAGTATACAAGCATCTACTGAATCTGATATAGTTTGTGGGATTTTGAAACCAAAAAATATACACCTTACCTATTTCAATGCCAACTATTCGCCATTTTAGAGTTTTGCCCCTTAAAAATATCTTCCATGGTAACACTGCTTGTTACAAATGTTAATGGTAATTACGAGCAATTGCAGAAATGTACAATCAACAGACTGAATATCAGCATTCAAGATGAAAATGGAAAAGGCGAAAGTTTTTCAAGGTACGCCTGCAACATATATCTTTTAAGTTAATTAAATAATAAAATCATAAAGAAAATATCTCTGAGAGGTCCTAATGAATTAAGTTTACCTTTCAATATTGAGACTAAATGAGTAAATACATCAATGAGCAATACAATTAATGGTGACTTAAACCTTGGTAATAACCGAATCACAAATGGATATGATCCTGTTCAATTAACTTTATTGATCTACTAGATGGTTTGTGTAAAACCTGCTGAAAACGTAAGACTTTGGAGTATAATAAATTGAAAGATATCAAGACATCGAGGGAACAAAGTTACAATAAATTAATAGCTATTGAACAGAGTGGTAACCAAACAGCTAAGAAAATCTCAGCGTTATACAAACGGATTGATGCAAACAGAAAAATAGGATTTAATGTGCTTATGATTTGTTCAGATAAAGAAAAAGAGCCTTATCTGCTATTACATGTGATCTACAAACAGAAAGGGAATGCATAAGTAAGGTATCCAACATTCAACAATATTTACAACCAAATGAACAGAGGATAAACACAGAGATTGATGCTTTAGAGACTGATATAAAAAATAGCAAAAACAAAAATCTCTAGAAGACTATAATATTTCACAATCATAGCTGTAACAGTTACAGAGAGATTTTAAAAAATGAAATCCAACAAACGACCAAGAGATCATAAATCTGTGGAGTGATTTTGGCATAAAAATCACTGACCTGAACAAGAGGACAACAGCTAACACTACTACTATATCAGAGGCACATAATAAAAAATTTCATTGAAATGTGTATGAAAACACTATAAAAGCTATAAAAGACAACTTACGATTTATATAGCAATGATCTGAGTGAAACGACCAAAACGATAAAATATGTTCCAGTTACTGAATTTTACAAAAAGTTACCCGCCGAGATTAAACAATCTACGTCAGATACAACTGAATATGTTGATTGAGAAGTGGTTAATAATATGTGTGTGGTACATGGTAGTATTGGCGAAATATACAAAATTATAAAACATGTGAAACATTTTTAACTCATTTGAAACGTAGATAAATACAGCATAATAGCATAGCTATGACAGCAGCAGGAGTAATGATTGGAGGAGCAATGACCTAGCATTTGCAGGAAGTGGCTATCTGTTCAAATAATAGGACCCCGATGGAGTTGAACAAGAGAGACTTAAGCATGAAATAATGACTGAGAAAAACTGAAGAGTTCAATGAAAACACAGCCAAGGCACTTGAATTATTGAAACAAAGATTGGGCAAACAAGGTTTGATGGTTCACTATTTAAACAACCCAGATGATGTTTTGTTCTACGTCCATCTACTCATAACGTTGATCATGGACATGGCTTAAACGACCATGATGTCAGGGCAAAAACTGAAAAAGCACAACCTTCGAATGACCAAGAAAATTACAAGTACATAATTAAGTGACCTTGTAATGGGTGTTAGTGTGTCTGTTGCTTATAAAAAAAATGTTTCATTCCAAAAGCAACGTAACCTTTTAGAAAAATAAAATAGTAAAGACGACAACGTTTGGTAAATACATAACTCCTTACAGGCGGGAAACAATACCGCAATGAATGAAATACCTCAATCAAACACGTCATTGTATCACATAAAACACATTAAACTGGAATTAACCTTATATATAGCAATTCCAATGCCAAGTCCAAATATCCTGTGTACAAAGTAAGTGGGGTTTTTTTTTGTTGTTTTGTTGTTTTTTTTGTTTCATTTGAAATGAAGATGGTAAAAAATCCTTGTATATATTGTATGGAAGTGATTATATTTTTAGATTGAATGATTACAACATCTTCATGACACTGAAAGATTTGTGCTTTCCTGATTCAGGGAGAGAAAAAAAGGATTGATAAAGGCATTATAAATGATATATTGAGAAAGTTATGATCAGGGGTAGCTAATGCACAAAACTCTATTACCTAAACTATATAGTTCGCAGTATATGGAAAGAAGTTTAGAATAACATTATAATAACATAAGGCTTTCAGACTATAACATATTGTTGTCCTATGCAGCCTTGTGCTCTTCCACATGATTTCAGATTTAACACTTGCTAAAGCTTCCGAAGTAAAAAAAAAGGTGATAATCAATCCTATCAACTGGAAAATATTTGACTCCAGTATGATACAATTACATCCAAATCAATTGAACATTTGGTCAATACAAAGTACAGATACTGAATAACTTTCTTTTATGATTACATTACCAGACAGAAAATTATCAATATAGCAGCCAAAACAACTTTAACAATTATCATATTTAACTGTCCTAGAATGAGTTTAAAGGGCGTTCTGATAAGGTGCAAAAAAAGTGGAGAAAGTGACCAAGAAAAGTTTTGCAACTCAGCAATAAAAAAAAATCACACTGACATTAGAAGGTCTGCCAAATATGGTATATTCTCAAGGTTTCCAATTCAGTCAACAGTTTAGAGAAGCCACAAAGTAATTTTATGATGAATAAAGCACTCAGTAGCTCAAGTGTTAACAATGTTTACACTGACAAGCATATTGTCTGGCCTGTTCTAAGAAGTACACATGTTAACAAAATGCATGGTAGTGGCCTTAAATTAGCTTATAAGCAACAATGTATTCACCTGGAAATCAACAGAAAAAAAATGTTTATGTTCACAAAATGTATATTTATTTAGTGTCTGATGCTTAGGTAAACATTTAAAACAATCAACTTCAATCAATTATGTTTTAAATAAATGTACCTAAAGGAATGGTGTGTGTGTGTGTGGGTGTGTGTATGAGAGCACAACCTTGTGGGTGGGGGGAGGGGTAGTAACAACAGCAAAGCCTTTACTTACAACAACAGCAAGGCCTCTATTTTTACACTGACAATCATGTTTTAAATGAATGTACACCATCAAGGCCCCTATTCTTACACTGACAATCATATATTTTAAATGGCTGTACAAAAGCAAAGCCTCTTTCTAACTGAGCATCATAAGATGCGGAGTTACTGATTGTGGAAAAACTATGTCTACACTGATTCTGACAGAGACTGAAATTGCACTTTTAAATTGCATCATTATTATCTACCCAACTTTTCTGATCAACAAGACTTACAATGGAAAGTGCTTGCTCAAAGATGAGACGGTGATCCTTATTGATCCTGAGGACAAGTTGTTAGAGTTTCTAGTTGATCTTTACCAAGGTACAAATACTTTATGAATCATGACCGTTGCAATCTTGATGATGTAAAAAAAAAAACAACTAACCTAACCATACTAGCTTTCAGTGGCAACGATCTTGAAATATGCTATTCCAGATGACATGAAAGGATAGATTGTAGGTACTTTAAAACCGAATGAAAGGGTCAAACTTTTAAATCATTTAGAATTTTTCTTTCAATATACCGTACATATTGTCCATAAGGTAGTGGATTATGTTGTCAACCAAAACACACTTATCGCCATACATAAACAATGCTACTTTGTTCATTTTTAATGTCCATAAGGTAGTGGATTATGCTGTCAACCAAAACACACTTATCGCCATACATAAACAATGCTACTTTGTTCATTTTTAATGTCCATAAGGTAGTGGATTATGCTGTCAACCAAAACACACTTATTGCCATACATAAACAATGCTACTTTGTTCATTTTTAATGTCCATAAGGTAGTGGATTATGCTGTCAACCAAAACACACTTATCGCCATACATAAACAATGCTACTTTGTTACCATAAGGTAGTGGATTATACTGTCAACCAATTGCCATACATAAACAATGCTACTTTGTTCATTTTTAATGTCCATAAGGTAGTGGATTATGCTGTCAACCAATCGTCATACATAAACAATGCTACTTTGTTCATTTTTAATGTCCATAAGGTAGTGGATTATGCTGTCAACCAAAACACACTTATCGCCATACATAAACAATGCTACTTTGTTCATTTTTAATGTCCATAAGGTAGTGGATTATGCTGTCAACCAAAACACACTTATTGCCATACATAAACAATGCTACTTTGTTCATTTTTAATGTCCATAAGGTAGTGGATTATGCTGTCAACCAAAACACACTTATCACCATACATAAACAATGCTACTTTGTTACCATAAGGTAGTGGATTATACTGTCAACCAATTGCCATACATAAACAATGCTACTTTGCTCATTTTTAATGTCCATAAGGTAGTGGATTATGCTGTCAACCAATCGTCATACATAAACAATGCTACTTTGTTCATTTTTAATGTCCATAAGGTAGTGGATTAAGCTGTCAACCAATCGCCATACATAAACAATGCTACTTTGTTAATTTTAATGTCCATAAGGTAGTGGATTATGCTGTCAACCAATCGCCATACATAAACAATGCTACTTTGTTCATTTTTAATGTCCATAAGGTAGTGGATTATGCTGTCAACCAATCGTCATACATAAACAATGCTACTTTGTTCATTTTTAAGCTATACATCTCTGGATTGTATGATCTTAATAAATTCATTTCCTGATAATTCTCCAGTGATTGAAAAAAAACTTTCTTATTCATCTGTAAGATACCAAATATATAGTCCATTGGATAGACACTAGTGTCAGAGAACTTAATGTTATCCTTAATGTCACTGTAAATGTTTTCTGTCTCAAAATATATACAGACTGAATCTGTATCAGTCATGCGCAGTCTCATTCTATCATCGTATTTATTTTTGAGCTTGAAACAATACTCATAACCAACCATCTGGATAACTCTAACACTATAAATCCACCGTAATTTTGGTTTGGTTATTTTGATTTTCTTGTTTTTCAAACTGACTAATACTAAGTCATTGTCAATACTTGTTCTTCTTGTAAATGAGATCTTGTTGACATTTAAAACGTTATCTTCATCTGTACATATTTTTACAGTTTTTCTTCTTGAATTCTCCATCTGTCTACCAAACGCACTGCTATTCATAAATTTGAAGAAATCTTTCTCAAAATTATTCCTAGCCTTTTGCCTTAGACTTGGGTAGTCCTTGAAACAGTAATGCAGGTGTAACGGAATCTCCACATTTATTTCTAGAATGCTATCTGTATCATAATCATCATGTAAGGATTTCCAACAGATTTTCTTCAACTTGTGTAATGTGTTGATCAGCTGCCTATCTAAAATTGTGTTTAAAACATGTATTGGGTCAAGATTCATCCACAGAGGTTGTTAGCATATAGGTACATAATAAATTATCTTGACCTTGACCTTTCGTACTCGCCATCAGACTTTGTATCTCCATCTTTGTTTAAGCAGTATTCACGATTTGCTTTGGCGTATCTATGTGGTATCATGCTGATTTCACCTCATAATCTACTCTAAATCATCAAGAACATGGTCTGTTAAAAGTTCAAGTTCTACACTTGATACCTTAAAACTTGTATTATACGCTAGTCCTGGTGCACTACAATAGTGACAAGCATCAAGTTCGTAATTTATAACTCAGACATTCCTAAATTCCTCAAAAATGTCAAATAGCATAAACGTATCCTACACGACATGATAGTCATGTAGATTTCCAAGTGTTTGAAGCTTAAAGCGTTCTATGACATCTCAAACATATTAGAAATTGTCATTTGACGTATTTGAATCGTTAAGTGATGAGTACAACTTTTCTTTGTGTGGTTATTTGGTATGTAAAATGTAAAATAAACGTTCAGTGACATTATCCAACGCGCCTCCACTGAGACGCTTTCTTTTTCCCATTGTAAAAATGTATATGCTCAACCTGTTCACCTTTTAGAATGGGTCTCATGATAATTCCCACTATTAAGTCTAGGTGTACTTTTACCGAGCCAAATTGTCTACTTATTCTCCAGATGATCTTACGTGGCTCAATGTCATTGAAAAATTAATACAAATCTGGATTGTTTCCACGGTAAAATCTGCATGCATTCAAAGACTTACGGAATTAAATTTCTAAGTCTATTAATGATAATTCTGTTTAAATTCTTGCTATTTATAAGTTTTATTTCTTTTATAACTGAAGACGTATTAATGGTGCTTGTATTTTGTTCTCACTTGATTTGGTATTTGCATATCAAGTATCAAAGTATTCACACAATATTCAATATATATTAACTATTTTGTATTTGTCTTTAACACTTAAACTTTGGCCTTTATAATAAAATATTTGGAAACTGACCACCTCGCTCTTTACAGATTCTGCCACTGGTGGTAATTATAACGGAACTGCACCACTTACCATTCCAGAGCGAGGCCACGTTTTTTTACAGCAGATTTTTATCTACACTCTGCGATCGGACTTTGTGCTCCGTCAGTTATTCATTTTCTGAGGTCTTTTTAAGATGTGACTTCCTAAAGAGCGTATTGTGTATGCCTAGAGAAGTGTTATGCACTCTTGTGCATAAGCCGCAGAATGCAAATTTATAGCATACGTTTGTTATTTTTACATGTCACTTCCGCGTACTGCGTACACAAAGTGACTCTCACGTGGCTCTTGTGCCTAAGCAGCAAAATTAAAAATCTGTTACATGTTTTTATTTTTTTATTTTTTCAGGTCTTGTTTTTCTATGTGAACATTTTACATCTTTGCCTAATCTCAGAGCTTATACTTATCTTATTATTTATTTGTGATCGTGGAGTATATTTGATCTGCTTTTATTACACAGTGATCGCTTATATAATGAGGTGGTTCTCAGTTATTAAAGATGCTAATTTCCTTTCTTGTCAACATACATTTTTCAGTGGTAAGTGATTCATTTATATTATATATACGTATGCTTTGTCAAATGTCTTCAAAAACATAAAAAAATTTGTGTAAAATATTATAATAAACATGACACAATTAAATACTTTGCGTTGTTTTGTTTTTTTACTTCTTAAAGTTTCGCATTCGATGCTTAGATTTGTTAAAAATAAATCTAGAAAACAAAATTAACCTAAGGTCGGCTGCACTAGAATCGGCATCATGTCTACTACTTCCAAGGTAAGTAGTTCTGTACAGGATAATAGAACACTAAGAAATTGATCTCTCTTAGCCATTTGGCTCACTGTACATTGTGCCATTATTTATGCTGTGTAAAGACAATTCTATATTAGTGTTACCTAATTTTCTTCATAGTCTGAATGGTCCATCATTTATTTTTTGTTTATTTGTGAAAAAATATCCTGTAACCTTGCTCACCTATTAATTTTCAATTTTGATTGTTCTTGTATTTCAACATGTGATGGTGATGCATACACATTTCAGTGGTCTGGTGATTCTTAATTTTTATTTTTCTCAACAACACCCTGGACTGGTAATTTATTACTTTGATTTTTAATGTTCTCTTATTCCTATGCGGGATGTAAAAACAAAAAAGTATGAGTGATCCAGCTCTCTCAATGTACACAGTACTGATTATAAAATGTGCACATTTTTCCTCCATCAGTGATGCGGTAGCAGGTTTATCCCCAATAAAAAAATGTATACCTGATTTGTTTCAAGCTGAATCTTCCCAGTTAAAGTCTGTTTCCAAATTATCTAAAATTAACTGCGATAACACCGCCGAACCATCAGTTAAATGTTAACAGATTGTACCTAACAATGGCCTACTGACCACTGCTATCGCTGTCTAGGTGCGAGAGTTACGTAACTTAACCAGGCTGAGAGTTCATCAGCTTGCTTGTTAGAACATCCCCCGCAATTCATGATTGCCACTGCTGCATATACAAGTTCAAATTGTTATAATTTCAAAATTCTCATCTAATTTTCGTGAAATTTTCCTTATATACTGCTATGCTAATGAGTATCTCTGCTCTGGCGATCCATCTATTAGGGACGACCTGCATACTATTTCCGCTTATTTCCACCAAATTAGCACTAAAGAGTTAACAGTATGTTCCGATGTTGTGGTCATTTAGCATAAACAGCCAACACACATATATGCAGACCTTCGGTATTTTCTACATAGTCACGTGTCACTCATTGTGGTTAGTCATGGGCTTCGAGTATTCCACTCTCTTGGAAACGCATCATACATAGCACATGCACGGTGACGATCCTCTGAATTTGTTATTTTCACCTTTGACAAAAGCAACTACTGCCAGTGATACGTTCAGTCCGAAATTATAGTAGTATTATCATTAATGAACAATTGAATTAATAACAATATATAACACAAACAAATGCATTCAACAGACATTATTAGGATAAATGTATATATACCTCGTATGTGAGTTTGAATGTTCCCCAGTGTATCCCGATTGACTGTTCAGCTCTGATGTCCAGGTGAATCTGCACGGAATCCTTGGGCTCAACGTGATGGGAATGCATAAACCATCTGTCAATTTGAAAAATTAAATATGAAATCCTTTGATTTGTCTGGGACAAATATTTGTCTAACTCCTTTTGCCTTGACCACTGACCTTTGAACCCATATTTTACTTCAGAAGTATCACCTGACTAACCTGAGTCGAAAGTTCGATGACGATCCAACTAAGTACTAGGAGGTATACACTTTTCAAACCATAAATCTTCAGCAAAAAATGTTTTTCACATTATTGATTTATCCATCCCCCGTCGTAACCACCACTACCCCCTTGCTCCTCCCCTCACACACACGCACATACACACACACAATACCTGAGGTGGTATTTAAAACATTCTAAGGCATAAGGACACTAACCCCAATTTTTTTACATAGTTTGACGTGTATGATAAACGGTGTAGGCGGAGCTGCCATATCTCACAAACCTCACAGACACTATCACACACATGCACGTACACACGGACATGGCAGTATTATATACTGACATGGCAGTATTATATAATCACCACATTTTCTTCTTAACCACACGATATGTATATGAAGCAGATAAGGAAGATAGGGAAAAACTGTTTTTAGATTGGCGAAGTGTTCGCATAAAACACCCTTCCATTGATTCTTTATTAATATAGACAATAACAATCTTTCCAAATGCACTGGAGCTTCTTTCAATGTGCACTGGGTCTTCTTTCCAAGTACACTGGATCTTCTTTTCATCTGCCCTGGATCTTCTTTCCATGTGCACTGGATCTTCTTTCCATGTGCACTGGATCTTTTTTTCATGTGCCATGGATCTTATTTTTATGTGCCATGGATCTTATTTCCAAATGCATCGGAACTTCTTTCCATGTACTCTGGATCTTCTTTCTAAATTCATTGGATCTTCGTGAGATCGTTTTTCTTAATTAAGTTAATCAGGTTCACGTTTCTTTGTAAACACACACACACACACACACACACACACACACACACACACACACACACACACACACACACACACACACACACACACACACACACAAAGAAATGTGAACCTGATTAAGCTCCACCATGTTTAGAGAAATGTTGTATTTTATACCAGGATCTTACTTCAGGTGTTCTTGATCTTACCTGGGATCGTAGGCCCCTATGGGAATCGCAGCCAGTGAAAAGGGGCCATATTTGCGACCGATCTGGCTGAAGCCCTTGCAGTAACCTGTATCCCCAGCAAAATAAAAGCTATGTTTGGGGCCCTTTATCGCCCAGCTTCCCCAAAGTCTCTGAAAAGAATCCAGGAAAATAGGTAATTCAATCGATTAATCAAACAAAGCGGAGAAAGATTACAAAAAGTGCTCTGCGCTTGTTTCGTAATCCTGCATCTCTACATATGATTATAATTTATATCAACAAACATTTTCTTAAACAAATACTGTTTAAACCAAACAAGCAGGAAAGTAATCCATCAAACAATCAATCAATCAATCAACCAATCAATCAATCATGTTTGAAATTGAAGAAGAAGAGAACTAAAAACAAAACAAGAAAAAATTGGTCATCATTTCTTATAATTTTGGCCAAACTTTATGATTATATGCAAGTAGTCACCTGGGTATGAGCAGCAAGAGACGTGATCAAAATAGTTTGGTTTGGTTTTTTATTTTATGGCACATCAACACAAGAAGGCTATTAAGTGCAGAGACAATTGAAGTAAAGTGCCTTGCCCAGGGAAACAACCTGGGCTGATCCGATGGTAGAATTCAAACCCGCATCCCGCATCCTTTTGGATGAGAATCCAGTATGCTAACCACTAACCCACCACGGCTCGTTGATCAAAATGGTGTGTGTGTGTGTGTTATTTCACCTAACATTAACTGGGTCATAATTAACTAAGCATATTCAATATACGACGTACGGTACCTGTGTGATATCTCACTCCGTGAGGTAGAATTTCATAAAAAGTAGGGCAATCTCACGGTCTCACAGAGCTCGACCGATTTCTCACCCCCACCCCTACCCCCACTAAATTCTTATGATTAAGTTTTCCCAAATAATATCTTTCAAAATATTATGGATTATTTAACTGACTTGCAGAATATATATTGAGGTTATAGCACACTAACCATGCCTTGCAAGTAATTTCAGAACAAGTTGCAGCTTAAATTATTCTGTGGTAAACCTTATGATAACTATTGTGGATTACTTGGCTTATAACCGTGTGTAAACACGATAACTTTTGCCCGATAAAAATGAAGCTAAACAATACCGTTTGTTTGAATTCATACGCAAAGAAGAAAAAAAATTACAAAAAGGTACATAATTACACAGAATACTTTGCCAGTCCTCACTACCAAATTGACTTTTGTCGTGACATAAATTGGATATTTTACACCTACTTTGTTTGTATCAATGGCAGTCCTCTTGCACCAGTGCTGCGCAGGGACACATGCAAATATAAATGTCTTGTCCTTCTTCGTGAATCTATCTTCTTCCCACCATGATAATTCCACCACATTGTTCACACCGCATCCTTTCAACCAGCTTCCAATACCCTTCGGGGCATACCATCGTAGCGAATCACCATATCTGGAATGCAGTTTCAACACCGAGCCATGGTCTAAATGGTCGTAGTGATCGTGGCTGATAATGACAACATCCACTTCCGGTAGCTCTGTAATTGTACATGGCGGATCTCTGTAGCGTTGTGGTCCCATCCACTGAAACGGGGAACATCTACTGCTAAAGATGGGATCAGTTAAGACTGTGATTCCGTCAAACTGGACTAAAACAGAAGCGTGTCCAATCCACATTGCTTGTACAGCAGATTCTGGGGGATTGTTGAGCTTCTCAAAGTCAGGACGGAGGATAGGCAAGTTTCTGTCCAAAACCTAATCGAAAGATAATGAAAAATATGTCGTTATTTTATCTATTTACTGATATCAATTTGTTTCATGCGTCCATGCGTTTTGTCCATGAACGTCTTTCACCCGAGGAAAGGTATTATTTGTGGCAATCTCAGACGTGTTAAAATAAAAGGTCTGCGGCATGCTGGTTACGCCGAGGAATGGAAGGAAAGCAAAAGAAAATGTAATTATAGGGTTAATTGATTGATTAATTGGTGTTTAATGGCACATCAGCATATTTACTGCCAAGGCAATGAGAGGTATGTGCCTTGGTTCGTGTGATATTCTCATATATACACTCTATATAAATTATCCAAAAATAAAATTTTCTAAGAAAAGGTACATATTGACCTTTCCATCGTCCAGATATGTTCAGGCCACGCTCCTTCTTTAATTAAGCAGAGGTGAAAATTCGATATCTACCATTAGATCACTTCAGCATATTAAAGACCTTAACGACATCTACCATTAGAGCGCTTCAGCATGTTAAAGACCTTAACGACATCTACCATAAGAGCACTTCAGCGTGTTAAAGACTTTAACGACATCTACCATTAGAGCGCTTCAGCATGTTAAAGACCTTTACGACATCTACCTTTAGAGCACTTCAGCATATTAAAGACCTTTACGACATCTGCCATTAGAGCACTTCAGCAAGTTAAAGACCTTTACGACATCTACCATTAGAGCACTTCTGCATGTTAAAGACCTTTACGACATCTGCCATTAGAGCACTTCAGCAAGTTAAAGACCTTTACGATATCTACCATTAGAGCACTTCAGCATATTAAAGACCTTTACGACATCTACCATTAGAGCACTTCAGCAAGTTAAAGACCTATACGACATCTACCATTTGAGCACTGCAGCAAGTTAAAAACCTTTATTTAATTACAAGGATTGAGGCAAATTCTATACTACCTCTATCAAATTATCATGGAAATATCTTTCTTTTACTGTCAATAGTGTTACACTTATCCTTTGATTAAAATTAACTTTTTTCATTCCAAGTTGTTAGGAGCAAAACGTAACACTGAGTTTTCGCTTTTTGAAATGTGGCACTCTTCCATAGAAGTAGCACAAGAAATGAGAAAAATATCAAATTACATCTTTCTATTATGATATCTCAATGGGCCTGATGCCAATTGTCCTTTGCTGGATATGTCTTCTGTCAGCTATAGTATGCTCACCTCTTTCTTTTTTGGTATACCGCTCCTATCTTGTTCTCGAAACAAAAACTTTAAAAGGGATGTCAAACTCTTCTTATCATATTCGTTGTGATAGCAGCCATTTTTGAATATGGGACGAATCAGTTCCTCCGATATGTCGTCAATAACTGGTCCTTTGGGACCAATTTCTGAGGTTTCAGGGTCTTCCGCCATCAGATTTTATAACTGTTTAAGAGAAATTAAGACAATTAATCAATGTCTCATTATTCTCTAACATATATAAGTATTAGTAAAATATAATAGAAAGGATATTGAATCAATATTTAACAATTACTAGCGCACAAGTCCAGTGTAATATTTTCAGACTAAAGCACTCATATACGAATGCGAGAAAAAAAAAAGCAAGTTAACAAATTGCTAGCGCAGTCAGAGAAGTAGATATTTTTAAGATAGACAATATACCGTTTTGCACATCACAACTAGTGACGTAGTGGTACACAGAAAGAGTGACATAATATTAAAGTTGCAATCAACTTCAGCTCGTAAGAGTTACTCGGTTGTAAACATAAAATAGTGACGTAACACATGCAAAAAAAGTTAAATACATTTAAATTTTTGCATCTACAAATAGTAGATAATATTTTTAATATTTTTAGTTAAATAAATAAAAACGAACACTTCGATATTTTATATGCATGATAAGTCGGATGAGGTACCTTAAATCCGTATGCTTACCACTACATTGTAGGGGATATGTTTAAATACACTAGCTTAATAATCACAAATTACTCATTTTGTTACTCAAAATGTTTCAATTGATTTTTAAACACAGCAGTATAAATAGTATAGTGGGGTGATATGTGTACATATGGGCCTGTATGGGTTCAAGGGGAATTAACATTAGGCAGCCATTTTTAAATAAGCCTGTATGAGTACAAGCGGAATTTAACATTTATCCATAGAGTTAACATTGTGGGTCGATATAGGTACAAGAAAAATTTAACATTAAACGATAGGTTTAACATCATGGGTCAGCATGGTTACAAGTGGAATGATACTTTTTCAAATATAATATGACATTTTCCTTTGTACCTATAAATAAATGTTTGTTTTAACATTGTGGACCGGTATGGGGTACAAGGGGAAATGTAATGTTAAAAATGTCCATAGGAATGAAATGAGTATAGCACTATAGGGTCAAGGGAAAATATAATGTTGAAACTACACTTACTAACCAACATGTCGTTGTTGACCAATACCGACACTTACTAACCAACATGCCATTTTGAGTGACCAACACCCACTCATCTACTAACCAAAAGCCCACACTTACTATCAAACACTCCATTTTGAGTGACCAACACTCACTCATCTACTAACCAGCACCCAAACTTACTATACAACACGCCGTTTTGAGTGACCAAAACTCTTACATCTACTAACCAACACCCCACACTTACTATCAAAGACGACGTTTTGAGTGACCAACATCCACTCATCTGCTAACCAACATCCCACATTTACTATCCAACACGCCGTTTGAGTGACCAACACCCACTCATCTACTAACCAATGGGCATACGTGCTCACGCACACACAAACATATTATCAAACACAAAGGTAGAAGTGCTTACGCATACAGAACATACTATCACACACACAAGGGTATGGTTTTAAGTTTTAATTGTTAATAGACATACAAAACACAAACATAAAACACGCAATATTTTGGCAATGATTGAATAGTATTTTTTTCTGAGAGATATTGGTCGCCATGAAAAGGGTCGTTGAGTGTTGTGAACCAAAAAGGGTTAACACGGGCGGCACTGTTTCACTGTCATTCTTATCAAACTTCTCCTTAAGGCCGGTTCATAGACCAAGACTCTCTTCAGACACCCTTGCATTGCCACATAAACTCTTCGTTTCCAAATAGCTGTCACCACTATGGCAGGACTGAAACCGGGTGGGATTGGATCTAGCTAAAACACTAAACACAATTACGTGAATGAGATGTTTATTTATAACGCATATGAATGATGAAGTAATCTAACACCTTACTCATGCGCATGAGGTCCAACAACGGATATAACAAAATGATGCCCACAAAGCTCAACAATGGATATAAAAAATGATATAATTCCTAAATGGAACAGATCAAAGCATGGAATTTCAACAAATAAACACAAATGATCTCGTATATCAACGAATGTAATCAACGAATGGAACTATCACCAAATATGATCAATATATGGAATTATAAACAAGTATGGTTGACATGTGGATCTATCAACATGATATGATCAATGTATGACATTTATAAACAAGTATGATTGATATATGGTTCATCAACAAGTATGATGGATGTATGATTATTATATGATTCATCAACAAGCATGATGATTTCACACATACAGTGACATTGACTTTGATTTTCACACATATAGTGACACAAAGATTTTCACACATATAGCGACATTGAATTAGATTGATTAAAAAGATGGAACGTATGATGTTATCTCGTGGCGTCCAGTCGACGATTACGAGATGTTTCCGATTCCACAGCTCCCGCCCAATGGTGAAGGAATGGCATTGTATGATCCGCTCCTCTCAGACTGACGAATGATCCCTCGAGAGCCTTCTTATCCCGCAGACCCGCTGGTCAGAAACTTGGCCCCTCACACTGAGCAAACCGATTCAGTCCTTCGGGTCAACGTCACCACAGAACCGCAGCATCCGGGTTTCACAAAACCCCAGAATTCAATTACTCCCAGTAAACAACTCTACAGATAAAGAGTGCTTCTGTAAAGTGGACAGCTTCCTGACAAGACTCATCTATATTGTGACGATACAGAGATTTTTGGGTTATAATTACCATGGTTGTAGTCAAATCCACAGCCAGATAAATCGAGTTAGTCGAGTTTCTCATCGCCGGCACTTTGTGCGTGCAACAGTGGGTGTATCGAACTCAATATTTTGAAAATAACACTAAGGCTGAAACTATACACCCCCGGGTAACGTTGTACGCAGCAACGAAACCCATGTACATTTTCGTTCATATAGTATACAAAGGTATTTTTGTACGCACAATTTCGTGACAATAGCACATTTCTGTAATTTTCGTAATAGCCCACATTGCTACTGCTGCTGTGGCGATTATTCTTCCTGAGAGAATTATTTCAATTTTTTGTGCGATTTCTTATCTTCATTGCAAGAATTTTTTCCCATAGCACCACCTTGACCTCCTTCTTCATCACTACCAGCCTATGGTGAGTTTTAAAAAAACAGAAGGAAGAGTTAGAGACTTTTTTTTACGTCAGAACGAAGAAGAATAAACATTTGTTCAACAACAAGCAGAGGAAAAGAGAAAGCAACAAAAGGAAAACCTTGAACTGGGAACAGAAAGAAGATAGTGAAAACAAAACTTTTAGTGTGTTACAAGACATTTTGACGGAGTTCAAACATATGAAAGAAATGAATTCAACTTCTTTGGCAAAATCTAACAGAAAGAGACATTCACAATCCAAGATTTCTAAACCTTCTATGACTACATCGACATCCACCAACGAGACACCAGCAGCGGCAACAGTTACTACCACCAATACAGCAGCATTAGTAGGACTTCAACATAGAAAAGGTTTAAGACAGTTAAAGCTGATGTTGTCAAGTCCATACGTATTTTATTCAAACCCAACGGTCCTTTTCATGGCCACCCAGATCTCTTAGAAAAGAGACACTACTTAAATGATTGCCAAATCAAACAAAAATCAAATCCCATCACCAAAAATGAGTGTGAGTGTGAGTGTGTGTGTGTGTTATCTTATCAATACTAAAAAACAAATCAAGTCAAACACTTAGTTGTTTGGGCGTATATTGTCGTGAATAAGAATCACAATGAAATTTCAAAACACATCACAAAAGTCCATTTTTCTTCCTTTTACTGTTTTGGCTTTTTAATTTCTTCACTTGAAAGGGGTTCTTCTTCAGCTGTTTCCTCTGCTTGTCTTTCCTTTTTCAATTTCTTCACTGAAATGGGTTCTTCTTTTGTTTCTTCTTCTGTTTCTGTACGCTACTCCTTTTTTTTCTCTGTTCATTTTCTTTGGACACTATGTCCTTTTTCTTGACAATGATAACAGATATCTTTACTTTTATCTGGGGATTTTCTTTCTCCTGTTTTAGAGGTTCCTTTTCCACTCTGACCATCGTCGCTAAGTAAGCGCCTCTGCTATCTGGCGATTTACTATCAAATTTCGGATATCATCTCTACGCCGACAATCTCGGCAGACACGTATGTATGTTAAGAGTCTGACAAAAATAGTTCCAAACACTTGGCCTCTTTAGTTTGTTGTGATGGCTTGCCAAGGTCAATCTAATATATGTCTTGATTGTAATCTGAACTAAGTAAAATTCTCCGTAAAAAGTGTGTAAATTGCCAATGCTCATTGGAGCACTTTCGTTGTCAAATCTTCAGTTCGGAGATGCGTAGTTTTTGCACTTTGACAAGCTCTTCAATTTTGGAGGCAAGTAAATCTTGCATGTAGTCCGCAAATCACATAATGTCTAAAAGAAGCAATCGGTTTTAAAAAAACATCGTAACCTATGAAGTTTGGTTCCTTTTCTTTGACGTTGTAGTCCAACATCCTTTCTCTATACAGACATAATAGGTTTCTAGACTTTTATCTCGAAAGGAGTAGTCAGAAGTCTTGTTAGAGGTGTATTTTCGAATGACTCTCTGTAAATCTTTGACGAGAAGTGTGATTTGTTGTGGCTCTTCCATCTTCACAGATTGAAACTGAATAAGTGTTTTCTCTTAGCAGCAAGGACAAGGCAGGAATAGACGTAGAAAGAAAGACCACACGGACACGGCAAGGAAAAAAGACGTCAGATAGTCAGAGACTTGGACAGATTTGAGTACTAAATTACAAGCAAAAAATGATGCATTAAGATTTTGCGAATGTTCCAAGACGAAGCTGGATCTATTTGTCATGCCATCCACGATGATAAACATGCAAGAATCTCAGTGGGTAGAATACCATGCGGTGTGGTCTATTACGAGGGCAGCTCGCTTTAACTTAAAATCAAAGGGCAAATTGAACACCAGATTGACCTAAATAGCAGTTACTTGTACCTGAGAGTAAAAGTCATTAACAACTACAATATGAATCCAGATCAAGATGCCAAGGGCTTACTAAAATCTTACATTTTAAGGAAACAAAAATGGGTTGATTCATTATTTTTTATTTATTGTTTATTCTGGATCTATCTGTCGTTCAGTCTCTCTGTCCAGGGCTGAGCAAATCCCATAGCCCGACGTCCCGGACTAGTTATTTTTGAAGTCGGGCAAGTAAAATTTTCTAAGTCGCTAGTCCGGGGGAAGTGCTTTTTAAAAAAGTCGGGCTAGTCCTTATTTTCGTGCTTTAATCACTATATGTACCTTTATTTGGCCAATCATGCCCTCCGGGCGTACTGAATACTTGATTCTACCCCTCTTCGTGTATACATTTACATCCGGTTACCGCTTGACTGCATATTGGGCGAAGCGACCAAATTATCGGCAAATCAAAACACGTCAAACAAAAGAAAGCCAGAATGATCAATTAGTAGTGTTTTAAGCGGCTTTGTTGCATTGAGTTTACTCAAGCCAGATTATCATGAGCGACTCACTATGATTTTAATCCAGCGAGTCAGTGTAATTAAATTAATGAAAGGTACTTTACCGACATCAGTGTTGGTTTCTTTTATACAGATGATTAACTTCCACGTGCGATATTGCGTTTTAAGCGAAACAATTACGCTAATTAATGAGCAGTCTCTGTTCGTATTTAAAAGAGAAAATGTATGTTATGATCACTTTAGAAGTAGTTGTCAAGCAAGCTGATAGTTACTCTGTGGATAAAATGAGTTTGCTAAATTGTTTTCGCAAGGAAGGTAATAATGGCGATTCAGAGAAAGACAATTTGTTTGAAAGTGGAGGGATAAAACGTAAGACTGATACACAGTGTGCGGTAGCTATTTCTCCAAAGAGACATAAGCAACAATCTGTGGTGGCAAAAAATGTCAAATATGACACTACTAAGAGACAGAGAAATTTTCAGCCGCATTGGGTTGATTGTTATCCCTGGCTTGAATGCATTGACTCGGAAGGAAAGATGTTTTGCAGTTAATGCAAACAATATCAAAAACTGACACAGGTTGGAAATTCACCCAGTGTATTTGTCAGTGGAAGTGACAATTTCAGGATTGAACCAATCAAGTCTCATGACATGTCTGGACCCCACAAGGCCTGTGTAGCACAATATATGCATGACACTAGCCAGCATGTGCAGAAAATCAGTGAAGTCAGAGTTGCCGACACTCCACTAGGAAAGGCCCTTTCAAAACTAAATGAGAATGAAATGAGAGCTCTCTTTAACACAGCCTACACCCTAGCCCGTTATGGAAAACCATTTTCTGATATGGAAGAACCTTTGAGATGCTTTAGAGCATTTGACTACAGGCACTTTCCTCATGAGAGGGCAGCTCTGATGAAATATGCAGGTTCTTCATAATCATCTTGAAGTGATTTTCAAACAGGAAGACCATCATGCCATTCATGAGCAGTATCTGGAGTTCAAAGCAAAGATGAGGGCATACAAGCAGTCACCGGATCCACCTGTTGAAATTCTTGGAACACTCTTAGTGAATACTCCACCTAGTCTCAGTCAATTTTGCAAACTATTAGAAATCATGTTTGTTATAAGCCCATCCACTGCTGAGTGTGAACGAGGATTTAGTTCAATGAACTTAGTCAAGACTTCTTGAAGGAATTCCTTTAACCAAAAGAGTTTACAAATGCTAATGAAAATTTCCGCAAATGGACCAGAGCTTGAGGACTTCAACCCAGACACAGCTATCAACTGCTGGCTTAGTGCTGGTGCAGGTGGCAGACATATACATGGAAATTTTTTCAAATCCATCAGCTAAAACATATATACATGAACCTGAAGAAGCCAAATGTATAACAACCAATGTTTTTGAAAAATTAAATTCTTTTAAGAAATAATTGTGTTGTATATTATTTCGTTTGTTTTTTCTATGGATTAAGTACATACATCTCATCAAATCTCGGCAAGTGATTACCGTTTTGGGACCAGTGAAAAGTAAGGTGGGACTAGTGAAGAGTAAGGTGGGACTAGTGAAGAGTAAGGTGGGCCTAGTGAATTTTCTGAAACCACTTGTCCTGGACTAGTGGTTAAAAAAAATTTGCTCAGCCCTGCTGTCTATCGATGGATCTCTAATTCTCCTGAATAATGTTTTCTTTCACGTCCGCGTGTCTTTGATTTGACACTTGGAAACAATGACATTGTGTGTGACTGGTGGAAGAAAGAAAACATGAACTTTGATTTTTGAAATGTAAATTTGTGACACCATGAAAGAAAAACATGAACTTTGTTTTTTAAATATAAATATGTTGTAGCATGATAGAAAGAACACGATCATTCTCAGTCCATGTATATATATATATATATATATATATATATATATATATATATATATATATAGAGAGAGAGAGAGAGAGAGAGAGAGAGAGAGAGAGAGAGAGAGAGAGAGAGAGAGAGAGGTACCCTCCTCTGCCTAACAGAATACATCCATGCCGTTTCAATCTGTGAAGATGGAAGATGGAAGAGCTGCTACAGAGGACACTTCTGGTTAGAGAATTACTTAACTTAAAAAGGGGTGTTGATGATATAGTATGGGTATTGGATAGTAGATTACAGGGTGCTGGATGGTAGATACGTGAGTGATGGTCATTCCAAACGGCGTGTTGGATAGTAGATAACTGGGTGTTGGTTAGTAGATTACTGAGTATTAGCAGATCACTAGGTGTTGGATATTAGATAACTGAGTGTTCGATAGTAGATGTAATTTTAACATTACATTTCCCGTTCAACCCTATACAAGCTCACACATCTTAAACCTATGGATATTTCGTAACATTATTTTTCATATTTGACCCTATACATTTTTCAACATTTAGGCGTAATGTTAAATTCCCGTTTGACCCTACGGAGACCCACACATATTAAACCTATGGATATTTTTAACATTACATTTCCTGTTAGAGACTCTATAGGCATAAAAAAACAAAAATTATAGTCTCAATGTTAAATTCTCATTAGAGGTCATACAGGTCCACAATGTTAAACCTATGGACATTTTTAACATTACATTTCCCCTTGTCCCTATAAATCCTAAAAATGGCGGCTTGGTATTAAATTCCCATTGCCCCAGAGTGTCCCAACAGGCCTATGTTAAATTCCCATTGTCCCCAGACAGTCCCATATTGTTAAATCTATGGACATTTTTAACATTACATTTCCCGTTTGACGCTATCAATTTTTCAACATGGAGGCGTGATGTTAAATTCCCGTTTGTCCTATAGAGGCCCACATATGTTAAACTTATTGGTATTTTTAACATTATATTTCATGTTAGAGACCATAGAAGGAAAAGAAAGAAAGAAAAGAAGTATACCCTGAATGTTAAATTCTCGTTAGAGATTATACAGTGCCACAACATTACATCTATGGACTAATGAATCTACCAATTATTCGGTTTTTGACAATATAGGGCGTTGAGCCAGTTTTCACAACAAACAATTCAGCATGACTTTAGCAAACAATTGTCTTCCTTCGTTCAGTCATTTTGAGTTTTAATGAAATCATTTACATTTTGTTAGTAGGTTTTGTTTATTTATTTATTTATTTGTAGCTGCAAAGCTGCTCCAACCGCCTTAAAATTTTTGTATTTTACTCATTTTTGGGGCGTGTACAATTGTAAATTCAAAATGCTGTCAACCCACCCACCCCACCCTCATAATAAAACTGATAGCAAGTGGGTCAGAATTCTCCATATATATCTACTTTTACTGGCTTGATATTTTTTTGAGTTTTTTTTTTTTGGCTATATACGTACTATCTTACCTAGAACCATGAAACTTACATCTTGATAAGCACTATACCCTTATTACAATAGGGGTCTCTGTGACCCTTATATCACGATCCACTGACTTTATTGAAATTTGTTTTTAAAATTCATTTCTTGAATACTTTTGCATCTTTTTTACATTTCTTTACTCTCTCTCTCTCTCTCTCTCTCTCTCTCTCTCTCTCTCTCTCTCTCTCTCTCTCTCTCTCTCTGCAGAAATTTTACAGAGAGGCATTCGAAAAGCCTTTTCTGGGCTACCTAATTCTCTTACAAACAGACATACTACTCAATCATTACCAATCACTGTGTTTTATATTTCTGTATGTCATCATGATTTTCCCATAGTGAAAATTTGCCGATGATTACATAACAAAATGTTGAACCGTTGAGTGTTTCTTCTTCTGTCCATCTGATTCTGCATAGGGTACATTTCAATGATCATATTAAATGTCGAGTTTAGTTTGGCCGTTTTGAAATTTAGCTTTTGCTCTTTTGAAATTCAGTTTTGCTGTTTATAAGAAAACACATACAGAAAAATGTTACAATCAATCTTTGGCTTTGCGAAAAAAAACATTTCATCTAATGTGTCACGAAATGAACTGACATTGAAACTGCGGTTTAAAAAAAACCTCCACAAACTCACAACCTTACAAGAAACATCTTAACTTCGTACAGGTCAAAGTCTGCCTTTGAAATTGTGACAAAAAAATAAAATCTCGGCAGTAATATTTGCGCTTCTCGTCGTCAGTCTTGACCACGGTTTGTAACAATGGAAATTTTAAAAAATGTAAGAACCAAATCTGGCTTATACCAAATTCTGCCTTCGTCTGACAACTGAGGAGGGGGAAAAAAAATTTCACACCGCGCATTGATTAAGTTAACGGTCAGTCAGTGTGTTTATCAAGCTACCATAGGTCTTGAGGACGACAAATTGTAAATTTGTCAGAAATTGATGAATCAATTTTGCCTCACACTGGATTATTATTATTATTATTATTCATTTCATTGTGGCAAACACAACTTGCTAACAGTAAGTAGCCGTTTTAGGGAGAATATCACATCTAAGATTGGAAAAAAAGAGGAAATACATTATTATAGTTGTATCCGCCCATTTCAATTACGTGTCATTACAAGGAGGACAGGATTCCAACAGTGTATTTTATTCATTACCGCAACCTTGGATTCCGATTAGAACATGCACTGAAGCATAAGAAGAACCCGTGCTGTCAGTAAAGATATTGAATAAGGCAGTTAAAAACGAAAGGAAAAATGAACTTTTGTTACGTGTTTTTGAGATTTAATTGTGATTCTTATCCACGAGAATATACAAGCAAGAAAACGTAAGTGTCTCTATGTCTTGATTTGTTTTGGTGGGTTCTTTTTTTTTTTTTTTTTTTCGTTTGTTAAGTACGAGTAAGATATTCAAACACACACACACTCACTCTCTCTCTCTCTCTATCAATCTATTTTTTTTTTCTTTTTTTTAACTCTCTCTCTCTGTCTTATGTCATAATGACTTTCCGTAGCCAAAATTGCCAATGATAACGTAAAAATATTGTTCTCTCTCTCTCTCTCTCTCTCTCTCTCTCTCTCTCTCTCTCTCTCTCTCTCTCTCTCTCTCTCTCTCTCTCTCTCTCTCTCTATTATTGATAGGGTTGTAAAGACTATGATTATCGTAAGCGAATAGTAGTTTTATTTAAGAAGGAAATGGTAGAGGGCGGGGGAATTTTAATTTGTTTATAAGAGGATAATTGAGAAGTAAGGATATATAGAGGTTAATTTTTGTTTATAAGAAACTTAAATACAATTTTTATACCATTTTCTTTTATATCCTACCTCTGCTTTGTATTGATAACTATGAGTGCTGGTAAGTCAAAAAGGGGTGTGGGTTAATAAGTGTAGGGTTATTGATTAGTATGAGTGCGGCTAATAGCTAGTAGGTCACTGTGTATTGGTTAAAGTGTATGTTACACCTTTGGACATTTTTACATTTCATTTCACGTTAGATCCTATACAGACCCACAAATGTTAACCCTACAGCGTAATGTAAATTCCCAATAGACTCCATACAGACCCACACGTCGCAGGTGTGGGGTGTGTTGGAAAGTAGATCACTGGGTGCTGTGAACGTTTTAAACATTATGCTTCCCATTAGAGTCTAGAGAGTCCCATACATGTTAAACCTACGGCATAACGTTAAGTCTATTGAAAGGCAAGAGGACCTTATATATGCTAAATCTATGGCATACTTACATATGTTAAATCTATGGCATAGTGTTAATTTTCGTTAGAGGCTAGAGGACCATCTCCATGTTAAATTCCTCTTAGAGTCCAGAGAACCATTACCCTGTCAAATTCCCTCATGCCTCATAGAGACCCATAATGTGAAAACTATGGACATTTTTAACATAAGATTTCCTGTTATAGGCCAGATAGACCCATCATGTTAAAGTTTAAATTTCCCCGCCAAACAGACCCATCATGTTACAAAATCTCGCCAAAGAGACCCATAATGTTAAACCTATGGACATTTTTAACATAGGATTTCTCATCTTGTCCCTAGAATCCGCAGACCCTTTTTAACATTGGATTCCCCTTGTCCCTATAGTCCCAACCTATACAACTGATGGGTCATTCGCAACTTTGAGGTCAATCCTATGGATGATAAATCGATTGGATGCCAACAGCTGCCATTCGGAACACCTCTGCTATTTATGAAACAAGGACTGACCGAGAAGCTGCCAATCCATCAAACTGTTTCTTAATTCATAACTTTTCGGTTAATTATACGGTCAATCCAATCATAGACATAGCCGAGGTGATCCGAATATATTGCGGTTTCTTTTTTGCTAAGAAAATTTCCGGCAAACAAAATGCATGATTTTTCTGTAAATTACTATGCCAGCATACATCTGAGACGTATTTTTGTCTCGCAGAAATAGCCAAGGTGGTCGAATGTTGATGGATTCTGTGATTCGCGGGCGGAGTACACCACATATGTTGCGACAGAACAGGCCGACGACGTTTCTATTGTGACTTTGTCTCCTTCCGCTCCCATATTCTGCCATGTTTCACTGACAACTGCGTGACAGTTCAGGTGCTTGTGAGATCGCAGAGAACTAGCATCCTCCAGCTTAGTAAAAGTACTGAATCTCCGAACTGTTTTTCCCTAATGCACCATGCTATTTGTCTGGCTCCCTGCTTCGTATGCCGTCTGACATATACTCCGCTATAAAACTAATGGGGAGACACAGATTTTACTAGTTACCGGCCTATGAAATTGGCTTGTCAATTTAGGCCGGGCACCAGCAAAGTGCCATGTGAACAAAAGTAGTTTCGAATATTGTTCTCAATGGCGGCAAATTACATGAGGTTTTTCTCGACTTGACGGAAAAGTCGAGGATGTTTCGATTGCCTTGTATGGCGAAGATTACACAGAGCCACGCGAGCGTCTGGTGGAATGAGATTAGGATTTCGTACGATGCGATGAGCTATTGTTCTTATCTCCTTTACTAAGATGAGGTGAATGACTTGGTCTTTACCAGTATACGCGCCACGATTTTGCCTGAAACTTAAAGTCACTGTACTTAATTCAATCTCCAGTAGCGTATTTAAATTTTTTTAAGAAAAGACCTTCAGTTATACGTTTCCAACATTACTCATGTGTATAACATGGCCAGTATTGCTAAATAAGGTCCCAAACTTTATGACGGCACGAAGGATAAAGACATAGTTTTCACCTCAGCTAAATGAGGGATGACTTCAAAACACCCGGATACTCGTGAGATATGCCTCACCTGGACAACTGAGTTTATTTGATCTTAAACAAAATTCTAGAAATGTGTTTGGTTAGCTATCATGATATAAATGTGTTTGGTTAGCTATCATGATAGAAATGTGTTTGGTTAGCTATCATGATAGAAATGTGTTTGGTTAGCTATCATGATAGAAATGTGTTTGGTTAGCTATCATGATAGAAATATGTTTGGTTAGCTATCATGATAGAAATGTGTTTGGTTAGCTATCATGATAGAAATGTGTTTGGTTAGCTATCATGATATAAATGTGTTTGGTTAGCTATCATGATATAAAATCCAGTATTTATGTTAAAGATTATACAAGCAGTCTGTAATTACTCCAAGAGATCATGTAACCTACATGCATGGTGTAAGTTGCATGACGACTGACAAAACACAACTGGGTATAATAAAATGGCAGACAACATCTGCTTCAAAAAGTTAAGATGCAAATATATGATCTCATGTCACTGAATAATGTTTTGACTTTTAATTACTCCCCTAATGAACCCCTAACAATCATATGGACACAAATCTTTCATAAACTAATTATTTCATATGGTTTTAACTTTATATATATATATATATATATATATATATATATATATATATATATATATATATATATATATATATATATATATATGTACTCTTTAGTTTATCATCAGTAGAAATTATCTCACAAAATTAAGGACTTTTTTTTAAACAATGCTGATTAGTCAGTCATCCAACAGGATGTTTTTTGTTTTTTGTTTAGGTTTTTTTGGGGTGGGTGGGATTTTTTTTTTTTTTTTGCACAATGTAGGTAAATTACTACAACAAGAGTGCTGTTTGTATACCACTCACGATACTAATTATGTTGAATAATGGCAACCAGTCTAGAAATGGGTGAAGATAACATAGAGCATATATGGGTTTGGCTGGTAATTATTGGTTGATAATGAAAAGAAAATTTTTAGCAAAAGGAATCTTTTGAGAGCATATCCTATTTGTAAATGAAAAAAATAGAGACAATGTTTTTCATGGAATTCCATTCTTTTTACAGACTTGATTTTGGAACGCTCATTACTGAAATAAGCATCTGATTCTTCAAGTACAGAATTGAAAACACGTTTCAAACACATGTAGATAACAAAAAATGATGCAGCTCATATGGTTTTCTCAACACGGAAACTTGCATCAAGGATTGGTCTATACTGAGAAATATAGGTTTGATCATGAGCATTTAGAAACTTAAAGTTCTTTAATTTTTTATATCATGGTATTTCCACGGGTTTACTATGTGAGTTGAATACCTTGTTGTTATTGTTATAGGTTTAACGTAATTTTTCAGCACATGATAGGCTATACATGGCGGCCAGTATATTTGGTGGAGGAAGAACCCGAGAAAACCCCGGGAAGAACCGCCGACCCACGGGAAGCTACTGGCAAGCTTTCTCACATACCCACTTTGGCCGAGCCCGAGACTTAAACCCACGTGGACAGAGGTGAGATGTCAGTGATCTTTAAAGGCGAGCGCCTTAGACCTTAGCCCCCCAGTTGAATACGTACCTTGAGTCCTAAACAATGATTAACAATCGTCTTGCAAAGCCAACAATGGCTGCTATTACATAAGGTAATAAATTCATTACATGTTAGTCTCCCCCAGGGTATAAGGAATGTTATGATCCTCTTGAACCCCATACACCCCGAGTCAATCTACCGGTTAAGATCTGGAACACTATATCTGTTCTAAATTGTGACCTCACGTGTAACTATTCAAAAAATAGTAATTATCCAACGGTTAAGATCTGGAACTGTTCTAAATTGTGACCTCACGTGTAAGGTTAGACTTTATCATTGGCGACAAAACATTTTTTTTTTTTTTTTTTACAAATTCGCACGTTAATTCATTTTGACAAGTTGCACTCAGTTTTTTATAAGAATGAAATTTATCATGATCTCAGTACCAAAGAGGATTTTAAAATGCCTATAGTATGAGCCCGCTCCATTCTGAATCGTACACCACCTTCATTCTTCGACAGTATTTACCTGGGCCAGTTACTAACTAGCTGAGGATTGTTTAATCTCTTTATACCTTACAAAATTTCAAACCAAACCTTGTTCCGTCTTCACATACTTTTTTTAATTTTGAAAAATAAAGTTGTTAACGGCGAGTGCAGTGTTAAAGAAAATGCTATTTATAGTACAAGCACTGCCTACTACACGTCGGAAGGTGCATTGGTTACGATGCGGATCTTCGCGCAGGTAAAACTTAAAGTCGGTACATTTATACTGTATAAAACGTGCACAGTACCATCCGCTATAATCAGTAACATTAAAATAAAGACTACGAAACTACAGTGAAAAAAATTATCTGAATCATAAAAATAAAATGTAATATAGACTTTACAATTTTTTTAATTATATGCCACTCATTCAAAAATAATGAAGTCTGAACAAAAATAGCATTATAATATTTTTGTAAAAATCATAATTAAGTACATTTAAAATAGCAAGTAATTTAGACATTATTATTATTATAAAGACCAAAACAAAAAACAAACATATACACATGCATACAGAATAGGTAATAATTCAAATAATAATTAAAATATTCAGATGACAATACTTTTTTCCCAGATCAAAAATGAATGCAAATAAAAATAGAAATAATATTGCATAAAAATGCTGATATTTGGTATCACAATTTTAAAATTTAGAAATTGAATCAGATTGTAAAATAAATAATTTTAAAAATAATGATTTATATGTTTATCAGACATTTACACTTATATTTAGGAATTATTTGTATTTTCAACAAGATCAATAATAATAATAAGATTTATTATTATTATTATTATTATTATTATTATTATAATGTCTACATTACATGCTATTTTTAAATGTTAATCAAATTGCTGGCATGCTAAATGCCATGTAAATATGAATTAAATATATTTAGATGGTGAAGACACTTATGTTCATACTGCATTTTTGTGGAATGTTTAACACATGATATAAAAATGATAAAAATCTATCATCTAATTATCTGACATATTTATGAGTTAGAGAATGACATATGATTGGGAGAATTTTTTTAATGTTTTGTATCAATTTATTATAGTCATAGTCATTAAAGTAGTAGGCATCTTGTATGGTAATACAGTATAGATCCACATCACAACCGTGCACCTTACAATAAAAGTAATAACTATTTGATTTTACATTTCTATCTTTATTTGTATTCATCACTGATTTGGTAAAAAAAAAAGTGCAACAAATATTTAATTCATATTTACATGGCATTTAGCATGTGCACGTTTTATACAGTATAAATGTACCGACTTTTAGTTTTACCTGCGCGAAGATCCGCGTTATAACCATGCACCTTGTGACGTGTTGTAGACAGTGTTTGTACTATTAATAGCATTTTCTGTAACATTGTACTAGCCGTTAACAACTTTATTTTTCAAAATTAAAAAAGTATGTGTAGACGGATCAAGGTTTGGTTTGAAATTTCGTAAGGTATAAAGAGATTAAACAATCCTCAGCTAGTTAGTAACTGGCCCAGGTAAATACTTTCGAAGACCGAAGGTGGTGTACGATTCAGAATGGAACGGGCCCATACTATAGATATATTTCAACATCCAAGTTATACGTATGTACCTAATGTAAATACATGCAGTAGAGGCCTTTCCCATCTCATGAGTCCTAAACCAATAAATTGGTCAGAGATTTATCAAAAGATAGTGAAGACTGGTGTTCACGTGTCATGGGCTAACAAAGCTACTACATTTAATTATTTCTCACACTTACCTCAGATCTACTGACACTGACCGAATATAGACAACCAGAACAAGTATCACCGTGATCATGTAATCGTCAAGGGAGACTACTTCTAATGGATTCGAATCCACTCTGTGTATTGATGTACGTGGAATACAGAAAATACAACAGCACTGCTTGCAGATTTTTCGATAATTAAACAGATTACAGACCAATCAGCGCTACGCCAATATTATAAAATGCAGGTGAGAAGTTGAGATGCGTGATATATATATATATATATATATATATATATATATATATATATATATATACATAGAGAGAGAGAGAGAGAGAGAGAGAGAGAGAGAGAGAGAGAGAGAGAGAGAGATTTGCATTGGTCAAATACAAATTAATTGCATTAAGTAAGTACAGCAAAGAGCTCTCTTGAATGTTGTCGCAGTTTCTGCAACACATCAGTCAGGTTGTACGGTAAATTTACCAGTCAGGTTGTACGGTAAATTTACCAGTCAGGTTGTACGGTAAATTTACCAGAATATAAGCATATGATAGAGATGGGAATAGTCAGTATATGATGATTCGACCTACCTGACCTACATGATCCGTAACTTTGTTGTTGTTATTTATTATTTTGTTATGATGGTACTTGTTTGAAACATCAGATTGACTTTTTCACTTATTATCAATCAACCACAATTTCGAAATGTTTAGAGAAAAAACTTCTGAAAAACAAGATTCAAATATTTTCTTTGATTATGAATATTTCTACAGTATTCAGAAGAATCCTTGCAAATTATTTTTGTTTTAAATGAATTCGCTATATTGTCTATTTTAAATAATAAACGTGCCTATAATAAACAAAAGAATAGTTTGCTTTTAAAATTATGGAACGGGTTTAGTAATAAAAGTTCTTATATATATATATATATATATATATATATATATATATATATATATATATATATATATATATATATATATATATATATATATATTAGCGGGGAAATTAAAGATTTAAAGCTTAAACATAATTTATTTTAACTTGATCAGTTCAAACTACTTACACAACGTTCTCTCACCTGCTAACGATGTTGACGGGACTGTAGATTTGCAACAGATGTGCAAAGGAGGTGTGTGAATTACAACGGCACCATCTGTGCCTCCGGATTCAAGAAAATCTAATTTTAAAAAAATGCATTCTAGTTGTAAATTTGAAATATGGAGTTACCTGTTTGACGTATTCATTTTCATGCAGTGTCTAAAAATTGCATGATTTCTTGTACCACGAGTGCAAGATACACACGAGAGCGCATATACAATAAATAAGTTGTAATGTTGAATAGTTTTATAGAAATGCACAAACTATACATTTTAGTGACTCAAAAACTTTCTAACAAAGGGCATACAAATATTCAAAAACATTAAAGTTCTGAATATTTTCAACAGATTTCACAAAAATCTGTCAAATTAAATTTAAATTAGAAGAGGTACATTTGTACTATTATTGCTATTATTACAGATAAAAATAAACAATGCTGGACGGGCAAGACGGCGGAATTTCATTCACCCGAAGACTATTATTTCACAACTTAAAAAATCACTGGACCAGTCAGACTAAGACTATCAAACACTATTTTTTAAAATTTCTACAAAACATGAGTAATGGCACAATACAGCAAGCGAAGTGGCCATCTCAGATTGTATTTTTATGCTTATAGTAGCAATTACATTGGTAGTACTGGAGCAGTCGACCTTGTTTTTTTTTCCACATTATTCAAACAAAACTAAAGGTATACGAAAAAGTAAATTAATTGAAGTATTTAATTGCATCATCTTTGTGTAAATAATCTATAGAAGGGGTTGCATGCTTTGAAAGATACGTAAGAAAGCATATGTATTAAAAAAAATAATTAAAAAACTTCATACCATTACAAAATTAATGGGGACAAGGAGAGAATATAAGCAAATTTACATCTTTAATAAGTGAGAACTACCTTATTGTTTCTAGCGGTCGCTACATAATAAATGCAGATCAAATACACTCTGTGATAAAACGAATATAAAAAAAAGAAATATGAGCTCTAGGAATATTAAAAGGTTTAAATTATTTGCATAAAATTAAAGTTTTGTTGATAAAGAAAAACACGTGATCGTTTCCTGATTGCGGCGCTAATATAAATTGCATTTGTTCTGTTTTTAGTATATAGTGATTCACAGATAACAACACGGTTCTCGATTGGGAAAAATGATAATTTCCTTATATACTGTTATTTCACAGTGAATTTTACAATGCTGCTAATTTGGATTATAGTCGCTTATCGTCGACTGACATGTGCGACTGCTTTAAGCTGTGCGATCTTGCGCACCATTTAATTTTTGCGATTAACCGCAGAATATTAATGCCACCCAAGCAAGCCGCAGGAAGAAAGGCGTCATCTGCCCATGAGGAGGGGGAGGGAACCACACGGAATCCACATCCACAAAGTTCCGGGTCCTTCGCCTTGCTAGCATCCTTCCAGCCTTCTGTTCGTCTCTTTCCGCCTTCCAGCTGTTACTTTGTTGAATTATGTCAAATTTATGCCCAGTTGTCTTTTTCGTGTGCGGTCCTTATCCTATCGCCGAAAAATGCGTTAGTCACATTTCCGAATAAAAAAAGCCTGAGTTGTGAATTTTCCTATCAGGTAGTTTTATTCTTTTTGTGTACTGAGCGTACTTATTTTTGTTTTCGAAAAGGTACCAACGATGTTGGCTCAGAGTATCCGCTTGAGTTTTGTGATCTTAATCCGGGTTTCGCGACGCCGTTCACCAGCATGCCAATCAGGTTTCATTTTCAGGGCCATACAGTTTTCACCCGAAGAGGGATTTCTTGGGTCAGAAATGTAAGACCTATGTAATAATGATGTGTGTGCTACATATATAAACGTGATACTTTAACGAGTGGCGAAGCCACGAATTAAAATATGTCGTTTTTGGTACCACAAGATAAAATATATCCGGTATTTACGCAGGAAAAGAAAAATTTTCTTTGTATTATATACCAAACTTGCTCCAGAACCGAAGCTTATAAAATTAAATTCACTCTTCAGCACCAAAAACCCCACCCCCTTTTCGTAAATTCGCCTCACTTTCATAGGCTGATCATATACATATCAGTAACTTAAGAGAGCGGTGGGATTGGGATGACCTAATTGGTCACAGTAAATTACATTTTTGCCATTTTGTAAACCATTTGATCATATCTGACCACAAAACGAGTCCTATTCAGCAATGCAGCACAGCGGGTTTATCATTGTTGTCAAGGAAGTAAGGGGAAATAACTTCATAAGAGATGCAAACGGCGTCGAGTGAAATTTACTCAGCAAAAATTAATTTCCGTGTCTGAAATGTAATGCATTTTCTATTTATTTGTTCTAGCTCACAAAGTGCTCGTCTTTTGTTGCTTCAGGTATAACTTTTGTAGTCATATTCAATCAAGCGTCGTATGCAGCGGCGTAGCGAGGCAAAATGCCACCCAGGGCCAACTACCACAATGACACCCCCACTCCATTCGTATTATTTATGATATATACGGTACTCTTAAAAAATTGCAGCATCCTAGTTAGTGCCGCCCGGGGCCACCGCCCCCTTCGCCCCCCCCCCCCCCCGCTACTCCACTGGTCGCATGGCATGATAAGAAATGTGAAAATATAAGGATATATTTTTCACATGTGAAAATATAGGAATGAAAAAAATATGAAAATGATTTCGTCAGTAAGTTTATATATATATATATATATATATATATATATATATATATATATATATATATATATATATATATATATATATAGTGTGTGTGTGTGTTCTCTATTGTTGTACTTGTATGCTATATTTTTAAATTGTGTACGCCATTGCTAGATGTGTGTGATACTTTCTAGCTACTAGTATAGTATGTCGGGTGGATGTGATACCTTCTAGCTATATCGGCTGGGTGGGGTTTTGCTAGATGTATGTCATACTTTCTAACTTTGTTGGGTGGGGTGGGTCTTTTTTGCTAGATGTGTGTTATACTTTCTAGCTTTGGTGTGTGTGGGTATTTCTTTTTGCTAGAAATACTTTCTAGTTATGCTTGGTGTGGGGTTTTTGAAGTTTGTTTTGTTGGGGCTTTTGCTAGCGTATGTTATACTTCTAACTATGCCGGGGTTTGGGCTTTGGGTTTTTATTTGGGGTTTTTTCCTTTTAGCCCTAGGAAGGGATCTTGTTTTTCCCTCTTTCGTGCTGTTGTTGTTCCTGTTTCTTTTTCTTTCTTCTCTTTCTCTTTGCATTTTGCGCACCCTTTTTTCCTGCTGTCTTCCTTCTTTCCAGTCTCCTATTTATTTCTGCCTTGATGTTTTCACGTCTCCTCTAGCTTTCCCTGTAGCCATCTTCATTATTACTGCTCTTGTGTCGTATCTTGCTGCGTCCTCCATTTCTGCCCCTTTTTTTATTTTCCACCTCTTGATTGCTCATTTGACTAATGTTAACTTTCGTGATTTTGTGCCCACCCTCCCCTTCTGGTATTCCTAGTTTATAATATTGTTTGGGGTTGTTTCTTTTGGATTACCTATTTTATTTTCGCCGACCCTCAGTGTCTTCAACTATGTGAACATACGTGTTATTTTTTTAAATTTTTTTTTTTACAATGGTATGTGGTTCATTTAATTACGTATTTTTTGTCAAATATATTCAAAAGCATGCAAGCCATTTTTACAATTCTTTTTAACAAAAGAGAAACAAATAAATACTTTTTTTCGATTTATAATTTGACTTTTCACATTTTCTCACTTGTTGTTTAGATTTTATGAAATCTTTAAAAAAATAAATAAAAAAAAACATCTTCAAGTCTGCTGTGCAACTATTGGCAATATATCTTTATGTATACATACATATATATATATATATATATATATATATATATATATGTATATATATATATATATATATATATATATATATATATATATATATATACATACTGCTATCAAGGGAAGTAACTCTTAAGAGCATAACAACATACTAAGAGATTTATCTCCTTTCGCCATTTCGTTTTTTAAAAACATTTGATATAAAGTTTTTGATAGTAGTCGTCACAGGTTGACTAGTCCAGTAATTTTTGTTTGTTTGTGAAATAGTATCCTAGGGTGAATCAGTGAGGTTCCGCTGTCTCGCTGGTCCGGTAATTATTATTTTTTTTGGGGGGTATTGATTTTTAATTTTCTCCTATATGAGATGAAAGTAATGCAGAAAAATATGAGTGGAGTGGCCTAGTGATTTTTAATTTTGATGTTTCAAAACTAACCCAAGTTTTGCAGGGCTAGCATTTTTTTAATACATTTTTTTAGTTTTATTTTTAATGCTATCCCTATACTTAACTTATTAACGCAACAATAGGAGATGCATATACATCTTAAATTTAGATTTTTCAAAACATCACAAGAGTTGATGGTCTAGTTTTATTTTAAATTAAATTTTGATTTTTAATGTTATATTATCCCGATACGGGATTTACAAGCACACAAATATGAGTGGCCTGGTGAGTTTTAAATTTTATTTTTCAAAAGACGCTCTGGCCAGGCAATATTTTAATTTTGATTTTTAATGTTCTCGTCTTTAAAACACACACCTATGAGTGACGAGGTTCTCTTATGAGTGACCCGGTTCTCTCAACATACATACTACAAAGTGAGAGTAAGATAAGAGGAATATGTCTGATTTAATTTTCAA
The DNA here is from genome assembly GCA_029931535.1 of Margaritifera margaritifera. Lineage (NCBI taxonomy): Eukaryota > Metazoa > Mollusca > Bivalvia > Unionida > Margaritiferidae > Margaritifera > Margaritifera margaritifera. The sequence continues at coordinate 4,516,837 of JAQPZY010001695.1, forward strand.
GCATTTCGCTTGGTCGTATTGTGAAAATATCACTTGTATTAGCTTTCGATAACATGTTCGCATATATAAACAAAAGTGCATTATGACAATTGCTAAAACAAATCTGGAATATATTAGTTTAAATTAGACGAATCAAGATTTTAAAAAATGTTGTCTCCTCAACTTATTCTGGGAAATTATGAGTTTGGTGTATCTTTCAAAGGTTAATGGACAAACAGACGCGCAGAGCGGTTAGGATATTCTAGAGACTTTTTCTGCATGTTTGTATATTTTAACAAAATTAAGAAACGAAACAAAGTAAAATGACATCGGTTTTACCATTAGCGACAGTCAAATGCACGCTGCAGGCGCTTGATTCAGAATCTTTCAAGAGAGAGAGAGAGAGAGAGAGAGAGAGAGAGAGAGAGAGAGAGAGAGAGAGAGAGATAGTCAAAGGGAAGCAACTCTTATCCACAAGCATGCGCACATTGGTTTGTCCTCTAAGAACCAAATGGCGACTAAGATGTTGAGAGTCACGACCTATGTGGCAAAATCGTTGTCAAACATCAACAAGGTAAAATTTTAAACGACACAATAAACTATTTATAATTTCAGGAACGGTTGGAATGATAGTTATTACCCTAGCAACTCAAAAACAACGAACAATCTATGCGACTCAAAGTTTTGTGCAACTAGTTTGACCCCCCCCCCCCCACACACACACACACAAACACAATGAAGTTAACTTAATTCGTATGGTCCCATAACTGTGTTATTACAGTGTGATATATAATGTTCGGCTAAGTATTTTAAGTTTGAAACAACAGGCCATCTTACTTTGGATTTTTATTTCGATCTTTAAAGCCTATAAAGGCCGAGTCTCATCCGTGTATACCGGCGTTCCGTAATCTCGCGGTACTAAGGAATTGAACTGTTGTGAATTATTAAATAAGACTATCCTGAATATAATTCTGTTGTTGTTTTATTCTTTAACATCTGTTTCCAATTTGGCACAAATATATTCTTCGTGCCGTAAACGATTAGAGTTCATTTTCCGCTCATCAACACACAAGGTGACAACCATCATTTTTAAAGGGAGGTTACCATAATGTCGCGGTAAACGAGTATTTGTCTCTAAGGTGGCTCAGAAGGGTAATAACACGAATGAAAGGTCAAAAAAAGTATCCACAATACTCAAGTCACTTACATGATATATTATTTGTTAGGGTGGGTGGTGGATGGAAGGCAGTCAGTTCAGTATAACTTTGAATGTTTCATTTTTCTCAAGTCAATTCTGATCATACTGTTACCAAATTTTACCCTTGTTAGTTTAATGCTTAAATAATAGACAAATTTCATAATTATGCAATATTTTCACTTATCAGATATGAAAACATATGTACTATGCCATAATAATGAAATATTACTATTTTTTATTTAAAAATGAAAGGAACATAGTTTTAGTGCTTTAAAGAAGTGTGCAGGATTCAATAGAGTTATGGTCCTTATTTTCTATAGTAGTTTTGTTCACCTGACTGAGCGATGCAGTAAGCTGTCATGTAATTCTAATATGTCAATAACATGCATTGACAAGCAAACGACCATTTTCTTTTAACTGGGAAATTTATTTACTGTTTTTGTGTTTGGTAGGGGTGTTGTGGTGAAGAAGGGTATACAGGTGGATTTAATTTTCATTGTTTTTTCTATCCTTTAATTTTCTCTTCCCAACCTACCACAAAACAAAACATTTTATTTGATATTTGGTGTTCAAACTCTTCCATAACTTCCTTGTTGCGCTGTTGCTGGGATAACAACAGAAAGGTGTCGCATCATTGTATTTATTACGAAAATATGATTTACCATGAGGTTATGGAACCCGTGAGAATATGAGAAACAACTATGCTTTCACTGGGAATGATTATTTGCACAGCCACCACAAGCATAATTTAGGTAAACCTTTTTGTATGGCTGGGTGTACCTGATATGCAAAGGGTATTTGTACGGCTGTCTAGCACTCATGCTAGTGGGAATAACTAGCTTAATCCACACAGCAGCCACGTATTTTGTATGATGGATGGGGTAGCAAGATTTACCGGATCAAACCAAAACAAAGAGAATTACCGGAACACAAATGCAATTAATGAAACAAAGGAAAAAGATTGCATCACATCAGGAAATGCAAACTTAATGGCTTTTACCATAGCTTTTACATCGTTGGTACCAGTTACAAAATTATTAGTGTTGATGTCAATAAATGTAACTTTTAGACACAGGCAGAACCAAGAAAAAGCCTTGAGGTCACTATTATCATAAATGAAAATGGGTCCTATAAATAAAGGTGATTGGCCAGAGTATGTTCTTTCAACTGTCATTTGTTTCTATGTGGTAATTATCAAGTGCATATCGCACAGATTATATGTTGTATCTACTCCCAAAAATGTCTGTCTTGTGCAAAACAAGTTCTTTATATCATTAAACTGTTCGTTATTATATAGGACTAGACCGGGCCAGATGTTCTTATTACTGATTTTATGACGGGGTGATTCTGGCTTACCATATTTTCAATTACTAATATATGGTCGGCAATATTTTTCATGTTACCTTCAAAATGTGACTCCTTTTCTTCATTCTGTATTGTTTATCCTTAACTTGCTGCACATTTCTTGCTACAGTCAAAATGCCATTTGTTTTCTGCAGTTTAATGAAAACTGTATTTGGTTTATGTGATTTAATTAGCTGTGACATTTTATCCATGACATTTGCAAGTGTACATAGATATTCTTCATTCTTATGTTTTGCATTACTGTGTGGAAACCTTCCAATGTACTAAATTAGAACAAGGCGACCATCTAATACATTTTTTGTTGTTTGGGTCAGCCTTTAATGATGTATAATAATGTTGCATAATAACAAGGTTATCGTCAGTCGGCTGTACTGGTAACAGAACATGATCTTTTTTTATAATTGTACCATACACCCCATTTTTTAATAAGATCTTTTTAAGTTCTCCATTTGGGAGTAATAAATAATGTATAGTGAGTGAAGTCCCCTTTAATCCATTCCACACTCCACAATCGTCACAGAGAAATTACTTCTGATTTTGTTTGATTTCTTTGAGACATTTTATTCATTTTTTTACAATAAATACACACATTTTCTTTAATACCAGTGGGTACATTAGATAAAGGGAGTTCACATGTTCTGAGTAACTGAAATACTATGGGAGTATCAAGAAAAGGTGCCATTCGATTTTCCCGTAGATGTGTTGCTGTTGTCAGTTGGAGAACTTTAATCGCAAGACATTTCAACTGGTGCAACGTCAATGTCAGTGGATTAATTCTCATTCGTATGCATGTGACTGTCTGATGAATCGTTTCCATTTGTCTGTGCATGTAGGTCATTGCCGTGTGATATATCATTGTTATGCAACTGAGATTTGTGGCAGAAAAATCGCATGGAAATCCTTGCCCATGACTTCAACTCTGCATTACTTATAGGCACACATTTTCAATGTATCCAGCTTTCACATGCTGAGCATTGAATAATGTCATTTTAACACTCTTTGAGGCATTTACAACAAGGATATTTTGTGTGTTGATCATTAAATAACAATCTGATTAACGAATATTGCTTCCAAAGAGTATATATAGCCCCTCAATTACCCATTTTGGTGGGATATTGTGTTTTAACAATACACCATGTCAGAGTAATAACAGTGAAGCGTTCACACTGTTGTTTCTACAAGACAGTAGGAAGTAAGCCAGAAAGTTCGTTTATTGAATTAAGAAAAGAAAACATTGAGTTTAAAAGTGGCAAGGTTGAATTATGCAATAACTGTCAATACAAGGTGTCAACGTTACACATGCAACCAAGTGAAATTAATACTTATAAAAAATTGGAGCATCTGTTAAAACTAATGCTCATCATGAATATTGTTTAAATAATTCTTAATGCTAATAAATAATATAAAGATGATTTTTTATGTTTGGTACATTCTCATCAACTATATCATTGCAATATTTTGTTTTATACTGGATACAGCACATTTATTCTTGTATCAGAAAAATATCATGTAAAAAAGCATTCAAAGACCCTTCTGTATCATTTTTCCACATTGCATATCAATTTGTGCAGCAATATTATTGCATATTATTGGGATTTTTATTTTTATTTTGAGCAACCTCAGTACGTGTGTTTGTTGATTTAATTTTAATGTTCGCCACATCAAATGCACATAGCATGAACCATGAGGTCTGTTTGTATACAAGGAATACTTTATTCAGTAATATAGGCCATCAGCCCAAATTACATACATATTAAACAAACAAACACATCAGGTGAGTTTAACAAGTTCAGGTACAGGAAGTGAAAGTAATTACATTTTTATAATAGTTTTCTTTTCTCCCTGTTAAAGAGTACAAACTTACAAACTGATACATTAGTTTCTCTGTGATTACTTCTCATTGCATCAAAAAATTTCTTTTCACATAGGTTAAAATACAGAAACAGAGGTAAATACTTCACATGAATGTCTGTAAATTTTGGACAACAGCAAATAAAATTATATTCTGTTTCCACAATATTAAGATCGCAGTATGGACCAAGTCTATCTTCATATTTCAGTTTCTCAATGCATCCTGAATTAACCTTAAAATCAAGTAAACCGCCCCTCAATTTTCAGTGTATATCCCCAAAAATAGACTTGTCTAAGCAGAGCAAATAATCTTCAACACATAAGTCTGTCTTTAATATCCTGTATACTCTCAGTCTGTCTGTGCTATTTACCTCTGCATGCCAATTTTGTATCTGTATCTTTACATCTAATCTTTAATAAATTCATCAAAGTCACCTTGTTTCCCACCCCTTGCTTATACCATGCCTCACAAAAACCATAACTCAATAAAAATTTCTTAACATTATGAGCCCAAATTGTAGAGCTACTACTTGTACCCTCAAGCCAAGAGAGTTGCATTTTATGACACAATTTGGGCAATCGATTATCTGACATTTCAAGTAGTTTAAACCAATATTTAATTATTCTGGCTATATATACAGATTTAAGAGAGTTATGACCTACATTCCCCCCACCCCACCCCCGCACAAAACAATTAGGACTCGATTTACCAAACTATAAGGCATATTTACAAAAATTATCATGCACCCTTTCTACATCATGGGCTTCACTAAAAGTCCCATACTTAAGAAGCATACTGCTAAGTAAAAATGGGCAAAATTGTAGTGTCAAATTTTAAATAAAATATTTACAGACAATTTTCTAAACTTAATCAGTTTAATTTTCAGAGCATGCACTGCCTTAGATGCTTGTTCTGCTCATGTTTTTTTTACATTTGTTCCAAACTCTCCTTGACGAGAAAACAACCCCTGAGTATTTATAATAAGAACTAACCTTAAGTTTTTTGTCCACAAAATACCATTTTTCATAACCTCTTAAATAACCACCCTTTCAGAAAACCACTACCTCAGTTTTATCAAGATTTACCTTAAGTTTCCAGTAGTCACAGTATTGGATAAGTCTATCTAATAAACATTGCATTTCAATTGCGATATCGGCCAGTAATACAAGATCATCTGCATAAAGCAGAAGAAAAAGCTTCAGCACATTTTCTATGTCAATACCACTGTTATCATCGGAAAGTGTTCTTTGCAGGTCATTTAGAAAAGGTGAGAAAATCAGTGGTGACAATGTGCAGCCCAGTCTAACACCTATTGGACACAGAAAGATATCACTTAATCAACTTGAGGTTCTTACACAAGCTCAGACATCTGCATATATTGCTTGAAACAATTTCAGCATCTTTGTACTTAAGTTACATGCATTAAGCTTATACCATAGAGCTTTCCTATCAATTCTATCAAAGGCCTTCTCAAAGTTCATAAATACACAATAAAATCTACCCTTTTTCTTCCTCAAATATTTCCAAATAATAGTATCCAGAACATATATGTTATCTACAGTACTGTAACCTCTTCTAAATCCAACTTGTTCTTCACCTAGTATATGATTTTCTAATATCCATTGTGTGAGCCTTTTATTGAGAATATTAATAAAAACTTCACTCATAACAGGTAACAAACTGATTCCTCTAATTATTCGGGCCATTTTGGTTACCCTTTTTAAGAAGTGGAACAAGTGTAGCTATACACCAGTCTTTTGAAAAGTATGAGGCATTCAATATTGCATTGAACAAATACGTGAGTAATGGTACAATGTAATTTTCAGAGGCTTTTAAAATTTCACAATTTATACCATCACATCCTGGAGCTTTCCCTGGTTACATATCATTTATTACTTTCTTTACCTCATCTAAGATCCTCCGATGTTGTATTATTCAAGGAGTTCAGTGTATCAAATAAGTCAGGGTTAGGAGGATTAAATACACCATGAAAATGCTCAAAACATCTTAGCTTGGAAATCGGTAGTTGGCCATGCCATGATCTCGATCTAAGTAAATTACAAAATGCTACAGAATCTCTATTTTTAAGAGCAGAGACTAGCCTATTTTGTAATGTAGTTTCATATTGTCCTCTCTTTTCTGCGGTTAACTTACTGTAACTTTTTTTAAGGCAGTGATAAGTTTTCAAGTTTTGATCACATCTATTAAACCTAAAGCTTCTTAGGGCCTTCACTGCCATTCTTTGAGCATTTTCACATTCCTTAAAAAAACCACTCCTGTTTTTGTGCTGAAAAGGGGACTTCTTGGACACTCTTTTCATACCAGATCTATCTGCAGCTGATTGAATGATTTGTAGTTAAGAATATATTGCTCTATCAAAGCTACTATTCTCGGTCAATTCAAAATATTGGTCATAAGGGAAAATAAAAATAGGTCATGTAACCATTAGGTCTATTATCTCTATTTAACAGTGTATATCGTGGCCTTTCAATTTAAAGCTATCAGCAGTGCTTATGTTTATGAGTTGCTTTGTTCTGGTAATTTCATTTTTGTTCTGGTAATTCTCTTTGTTTTGGTTTGTTCTTGTAAATCTAGGTACCATGATGAACATTAAGTTTTCGCATTTTAGAATTGAAAATGTCGGAAAATCATGCATTTAGTCCTTTCTTCCATAAAAATATAGTGATTTTTGCTCCTGAGTTACTTTAATGCCAAATTTGCAAGTCATTGCAGTTAAAAACTGGTACAGTGTTAAACTTCTTCATTTCACAGGTGCTTGTTACAAATGCAATTAAGAGTATCAGTTAATAGATGGAGGGAGGGGGGTCCATACTTGTAACTATGTTATTACAGGTTTGGCCCCCACCCTCATCCTTCTATCTATTAACCAATACTTTAATTTCATTTTTAACAAGCCTCTGTGTTCATTTGATAATTTGATACAAGATCATTCATAATATTTTGGACTCATTCCTAATGTATTCACCCATCAGATAGTCATTATTTCAGTGGGTACAGTACATGGCAGCTTTGAATAGGCATTATAAAATTCTGTATATGGCTGCCATGCAAATAGACACTCCTATCTTTAAATCAGTATGAATAGCAGCATGCGATTGTCAAAGGGTTTACAACATGATGTTGAGATTAGTGTCAGAAAATTATTCATTGACTAAGGTGGAAAGTGCACTGATAATTTCATTCAAAGATTAGATTTTCATGCCCCTTCACAAATTTAGAATTTTCATGTAGATTTACAATATTGTCTTTCTGTTCTGTCTGTTCATCCATCATGGTAAAGTTCTACATCTAGGTCACTGAAGGAGCATTTGTGTTTCATGAAAACAATTTAAAAAAGCCATTTTTTACTAACCTCTGAATGAGCAACAAAGAAACTGCCAAAAAACTTAGTCCCTCTTGAGGTACTGAATGAAAAATCTAAATAAATAAATACTCTTTACATGATTTTAAAGATTTTGAAAAATAAGTGGCTTTACATGATATTAAAGATTTTGATAAATAAGTGGCTTTTTTATACTTAAAATATTATGTAGGATATGAAATGGTTTGCATTTCAAGTTGTCTTGAACTTGATAATTATCCTTAAAGATAAAAATTGCCTTTTCACCACAACATGCTCAATCAAACGAAGGATACTGCCCTTTATCTGTTTATAATCACTACAATCACATCTTTCCTTGCAGGTCAGATGCACCAGTGTTTTTAACCACAGAAGATGGCAGTCAGCCAGAGCTGCCACCTATGAGCAGACAGTTCTTAACATCCCTGAAACTCGTGTGACGAAATTGCCTAATGGATTCAGAGTGGCCACAGAGGACTCTGGCAGTCCAACTGCAACGGTTAGTTTTAACTCCAATGGCCAAAGGTCAAGTGAGCATATGGCTTTTCTCTGTTATACAATGTCCAGCATCCATCAACATTTGCTTATGAATACTCTAGAGGCTTCATTTTTTATCAGATTTGGTATGCAAGCTTATATCATCAAGACCTCAGATGAGTTCAGTCATGAGTAATACACATGCATATTTCAAGGTTCCTACACCACCAGGAAATTGGGGGAAAAAGTCAGGAGAGCGAATTTGTTCCTGACATGGAAAAGCCCTTTAATTTTGCAAATTTTGATCAAAGTCGGGGGGGGGGGGGGGGGGGGGCTGTGATTTTCAGCCGCCACTTGATTGCAGAAAAAAAATTCATAATTGAGATGTTCACAAGTAAATTTATCAAGTTCTATACGGAATTTTTGGAGTTTGCGGCCAGTTGAGGTACAGTTGCTATATGGACCATTAGGGTGCTTGCTCTAAACATATTTGTATAGTCATTCCAAGCACTCAAGTGATCAGATTGGTTAAGTAGATCGGTTAACTGGTTGTCAGCTCCATATTGGTACCCTTTCTTATGTAGAAAGTATGAGGACCAGTCTGGTTTCACCTTGTGCCAATATGTTTTCTGCAACCTGAAAAATAATAATGCTTATCTTCTTATTTCCCTTTTGATATGTAAAGTTAATGAAAATGTATTGTGATGAATCTTTGCTTAATATAATGGTAGTTCACATTGGGAACACGGTGTTGAACATTATTGTCATTAGTAACCTTAGCCACGACTCCCACCCCCCAGCTTGCAGTGAATTTTGCTATCATACCTTGCCAAATACATATCTACTAACTGTTGTGGCAGTTTTCAGTGCAGAATTAAATACCGACCTTAGTTGGATTGCATGGAAAGTAGATGCTAGGGCACCAACCAGACATAAGTGGATTTTTATTTTTAAAAAATTCAGTCCTTTTGTACCGAAGTATATAATTTTTAAGGGCTTTTTGTCAAAATTTAAAACACGGGGTCTGCAATGGACCTCAAAAACCCTAAAATTTCATTTTGACCTTAGAAACTTTAAAAAAGTCACAAAAAAATGAACAAAAAATAAATAAATACAAAATTTTTTAAAAAATGTTACAAAATTATGGACAGCTCTATCCCAACCCCACGAAAAATGCTTTTTTGCACACTGTTTTTCATTAGGCTAGTCTATCGGTCGAGGAAGTGCATGAATTATGCAAATTAAAGGCATCCAGTCATTTTATTCTCTCATTAATTTGATACACCCATAATGGCATATCGTTGTCGGATCATCAACAGCATTAGAATTGCATTCGCTTCAATCTTTGCACAGTTCAAAGTCCTTTTCCTTCAGTCTTTGTTCAGATTAAGATTCTTTTACCAGAAGTGTTTTAAGGTGCGTCAACAGAGTAAGGTGCCATTATTTCATGGTCTCCTTCGACAACACGCCCATCGTAGTGTATCTCCGACGTCAAAGAGGCTCACATGCCCCTTCTCTTTGCATGGAGGTGGAACCTCCTTTGCTGGATGCCTCAAAAGGGATAACCCTCTGAGCCAGGCACATTCCTCGTAAAGTGCCACATTCCGGGGAAGAAGAATGTATTGGCGGACAGTCTGTCCAGGTCAGGCAAAACAGTCCTCATGGAATAGTGTCTTCACCACTCCGTAACAGAGTCCCTTTTCTCTTTATGGGGATATTCAGATTTTTAATAAATGTTATGCTCACCATGGAGATAATGCTTTGTGTCTTGAACCTCACAAAATTTTTTAAAATCTTGAAAAAAAACTTTTAAAAAATCCTCACATTTTAAAAATTAATTTCACTTCTAGCTCTGAAAACTACCCTTTTCTAACAAAAATTTTCTTCATACCAACATTTGTAATTAAGCAGAGTGAAAAGTTAACATTTTAATTCTGTATATTTAAATGAGCTACATGAAAATTTATATGAATTTCAATAGTTATACTCATTTCTAGTGATACATCTTGTATTTTAGTACATGGTCACATGTGAAATCGGATATTATGGGAGAGTCTTAAAATAGAAACAGTTTTTGATCTTAAAAATGCATGTTTTCGAAGCCAAAATGTTGTTGATTCTGTTTAGTAAGGGTCATTAGTGAATCTTGGAAAAAACAATTTCATCTAGGAAATAACTGGTAAAAGACTGGACATTTTTGTTTCAAAAAGTGTGGGAACCCTGATATTAATGAGGTGATATTGCATCAGACTGGTTGAGCTTGTGAACAGCCTTGATGTCGTATTATTGATCAAATTTGGTATGTAAGCTTGTATCATCAACATCGCAGATGAGTTCCATTATGAGCGACATCCACGTATATTAATGAGATGATTTTGCATCATACTGGCTGAGCTTGTGAACACTAGAGGTCATATTTCTGATCAGATTTTGATTAGATTTTGTATGTATGCTTTTATTATTGAGATCTTGGATGGGTTTGATTATGAGGGATATCCTTAGATATTAATGAAGTGATCTGGCATGTGATTGGTCTAGTATGTGACACTGTAGAAGCCATATTTCTGATAAGATTTTGATCAGATTTGGCATGTAAGCTTATATTGTCAAGACCTTGGATTATTTCAGTTATGAGCGACATCCATGCATATTAATGAGGAAATCTTGTATCTGATTGGCTAAGCTTGTGAACACACTAAGAAGTCATATTTCTGACCAGATTTTTGATCAGATTTGGTTTGTAAGTTTTAGAAGTCCAGAAATTTGAATGGCTCTTGTTGGACAGTTTTTCCTGAAAATGAACATGGCGGCCTTATTTTTAAAAAAATTTAATATAAAACATTCAAAGGAGGTATAACAAGTTGTGGCAAGAAAAGAAAACATTGATATACCTAATTATTAAATGTGCCAGAAAATGTATCATTTTCGGTTCAGGATTTGCTGCTGCTTAAGTGTTAGTATTATCCTTCCATGATTAACTGGTTTCCTCTCAAACTAATTATTTATGAAAATCATGCTATAGAATTTCACACAGCAACAGTATTTTATTCCACTCTGCTGTGTTTCAAAATTAATTATTGATTGACAGCAAGCTGACTTATTACCCTGAAAATACATAACACCTAATTAACTGCCAGTTCCAGTAAAGTTGGATGGTGAAGTTTTATTTGATCAGGTCCTGAAATAAGTCTTGGACGACGATAATAGAAGTCTTAACCTTGATTAGTCCATTTATCTTGAGTATTTCCTATCACAGGCAAAACTGGATTACTGTCACCTAGTTTTCTTACTCTAGTGACTTTGCAAGGTTTGTGAATTATGCTTAGATGTAGCAGGTGAGACTTTGCATTCTGCAGAATTTGTATTATCCCTGCACTTGTATAAAGAGCGGTGGAATTGTCATTACCCCTGTGAACCAGTCTGTCCATCTCTCCATCCATCTGTGGAAAAGCTTGTCATTGCTTCTTTTTCCACACTGCTTGGAGAAGTATAATTAAACTTTGTAGGCTAGATATGTATATATTTTCCTCGTGTCCATTTTGGGGGAAATTTCTTGAAGAAAATATCAAACAGAGCATTTTGAGAAATCATCTATTTTTGCTTCTCCTACAACAGTTGGAAGATTTTATTGAAACTTTGTATACTAGATATGTGGTTGGTGTAGATGTGCAAGAAGGTTTTTCTTTTTTCTCGGGCCCTTTGAAACAAAAATTTCTTGAAAATATATCCAAAAAGGAGGCAATTGGGGAATTCAGTTCATCATTATTTCTCCTTCCATACCATTTTGGGAGTTTCATTCATCATTGTTTCTCCTCATGCTGGTTGGAGGATTTACTTGAAACTTTATAGGCTAGATATGTGGTTGGTGAAGATGTGCAATAAGGTTTTACTTTCTTCCTTTGGCCTATTTTTGGGGAAATTTCTTGAAAAATTATCCAAAGGAAGGGGAATTTTGAGAATTAAGCTTGTCATTGCTTCTCCTCCAAATATGCTTTATAAATTTTTTTATTCTTGCACTTAAGCAAAGAGTGGAGATATTGTCATTGCCCACATGTGTAAATCTGCCCATTTTTTATTCCATCTGTCCAGAAGAGTATCCATTCTTGATGGCTTATCATCACTTTTTCCACACTGCTTGGAGGATTTGAATGCCATAGACTAGTTGTGTAGTTGGTGTAAATGCACAATAAGGTTTGACTTTTTTATTTTAGGGAAATTTATTGAAAAATTGTCAGAGAGGTGATATTTTGAGAATTCAGCTCATCACTTCTCCTCCCACACTTCTTGCATGATTTTATATTTAAACTTTGCAGGCTAGATGTTTGGATATGTGGTAGGTGCAGATGTGCAATAATGTTTTACTTTTTCCCTCTGACCCTTTTTTGGTGCATTTCTTGAAAAATTGGCCCAAAAGGGCATATTTTAGGAATTGCAGTTTGCCATCGTTTCTTTCACACTGCTTGGAAGATTTTATTGAAACTTTGTAGGCTATATATGTGGTTGGTGTATATGCACAATAGGCTATTACTTTTTTCCTCTGGTCCATATTTGAGGACATTTCTTGAAGATTTGTTGAATAAAAACAAGGGTATTATGAGAATTCAGCTCATAATTGCTTCTCCCACACTGCTTGGAGGATTTTATTGAAACTTTGTAGGCTAGATGTGTGGTTGGTGTAGATGTGCAGTAAGGTGTTACTTTTCTTCCTCACCTACGTTACCTGATCCTAATACCTTAGGAGTACTACCACTACCTTGCAAATCCAGCCCTCACTGGCTAATATTTTTTGCTGTGGGAGCTAAAAGTTGTCTTCCCACATGGTTATCAGTCAGACAGAGTGATCTCTGCTTGATTTAGTGATTGGAGCCAAATCTCGTGTGTAGTCTAGTTACTACTTTCATTCGTGCTAGGTAGCATACTCTCTTGAGATGCCTCACAAACTGACTTCGAGAGTTTATGGTATATTCAACTATAGAGCAAGTTGGAGGAGTTGCATGGGTCGCTAGTATGTGCATTCAGTAATGTGTACTCAACTTTTGTATATTTGCAATATAAATTATAGACTTTTAAGTCATGCAGGTAATTTTTTGTTTATAGGAAACTATAATTGTTTTGCAGCATCCACCTTGGTAAGTTTGAACGACGTTGCACACATGTCTTCTGTATAAAATTCTGCTTGTATATACAGGTAAGTTTTCTATAGATAGTGTCCACTTAGATTGTTATAAAGTGACGCTTCAGTGACTTTATCTGTATAGGCTGTCTCTTGGGCCCTTGCGTTACAGGCAGTTTTCGATGATATAGTGTGGTACCTTGGTACGTCCACTGCATTAGTTTATAAAGCAACACTTGACTGGCTACTCCTGTATAAATATTGTCTGCTATATTTATATTTCAGAAGCTAGAACATGGGCAGGATTAAATGCAAGCAGTGTAAATGCCTCAAGGGCATGGAGAATAACCATAATTAATGTTCATGTGCGAGTTGCCACACAGGAAATACATGTAAAATATGCATTGTATGGACGGAGAGGCAGTGAGCTGCAGTATTGGGCAGACAATCTAAACAGAAAGGGAAAGTGGAGAAATACATGTCGAGAAATGAGGATGCCACCTTGGTCCATAAATTCCTGATGGATGAGTATCGCAGACCAGACGGCTTACCAGTCGATAAGCAGATCAGGAGATCCCTTTCAGCAACAGCTGCAGCCCCAGCTCCAGCTTAGCCACCTCAACTAGACAAGCCTCTTTTGGCAGTACCAATAGGCCTGACGCTTCAAGCATGTGACAGCCAGTCTTCTCTCCCTGCTAGATACAAACCAGATCAAGAGCATTCCAGTCCAACTCAGATACTGTCTTGCACAACACAAATAGGCACCAGTTTTGTGGATCCCATATCTCATAACCCATCTCAGCATAAAAAAATTGATAATATTATGAAGGATAAGATGGCACTGTTCCACTACGATCAGACTCTGCCTTTCGAATCAGATCACAAGAAGTCAACACCTAATTCGATCTTACCGTTGATATCAGTGGAGGGAATCTCTTTGTCTAGTATACCGCTCCGACATCAGAACACTGTCACTCTTAAGGATCAACATGCCCATTATAGTGCGACAAGGCTGGCACACTGCACTCTATAGGCCCAGTTTAGTGCCACAGTACCCACTTGATACGGAATCAACTCGATCACATGCCTATGCTAAGGGAGGACTTGCTGGAAGTTACTGTATCTCAATCAGGACAAACTTTTAGCTTGTTTAGCCATCACTTTTGACGATCTTCACCAGCTCCATCTAAGATTGTACAAGAGACATCAGCGTCACCGTCCTCTTCTAGAGACGATGAATTACGCTCACAGACTCCATCATCATTCCTCGATCTAACGATGACAAGAGAAGGCTGCTTTCCGAACAAGATCAATGAAGTCTTTCACTTGTTACCACCAGAATTTTGTCCATCTCATCCTGCTCTGTCTGCAGCTTGGTCCAGAGTGCCAGCATCCATTGATATTTTAATCACCAACCGGCATTCATACTATTACTACAGTCTGTTCGAGTGGCTGACTTATTGGGTTGTTTAGTGAGGCAATTATCGAACCCTAGTGTCAGTAAACCTTTCTTTTCACATCGACAACTACCATCCAATTTCAGTTGAGCATTGTATACAACACAATAGTCCCAGCTGTTGATAGAGACAGTGCAAGCATGGGAATGTCAAAACCCTCTTCACTAAGGATGGACTGGAAGCAATTAAGTGACACAACAGCTGGTACAGAATATTGTTGCTATAGGCTCAATGTTGGACTTGGTCTCAATGGCAATTTTCCAACAAGCAGAAAACGGCTTATCCTTTCCCACTGTAATATCCACTGGACATGTGTGGGAATCTCTTTCACGAATGGTGTGAGTACTGAACAGCAGTACATTTATATTTCAATGAAAGAGATGCATGCTCTTCACTTATGCCTTTTTAAAAGAGCACACTAAAAACACACTGAGATCGCAGCCATTCTCTTCCAGCCTCCTCTTTAATGGCCATGCGGAGGAAGTATGTAAAAAGTCAACTAAATAAACAAATTTACCTCAGGCATAATGTCAGAGACAGAGGAGATTTTTTTCAGGCGAGAGATCAAACAAACAGAAAGGATATATCAGACGGGGAAGCAGTCTTTCAGACCCTTTACACAGGCAAGGCCACTGTTCATGAGAACAAATGTGGACAAAAAGCAGAGAGAAGGGGATCGCTTCTGCTCCAGTTTCTCTCCACAACAGCCTCTTTCCAGAAAGAAATGACACCATTCTCAGATATCCCAGTGGGGGAAAGATTCCATTTCTGCACTGTCGAATGGGAAAAAATTTGCCATGATGATCCATGGACCCGGCAAGTCACTTTTGAAGATCTCCGTATCAGTTTCAACACTCCTCCCCCATTGCCCAGAGTTCCTTCAGCTACAAACTTCCCAAAAGACCTGTTCAAGGCAGATGTCCTGCAGCAAGAAATAAACCATCTTTTCCAGAAAAGGGCAATAGAGACTGTTCACAACACAAAATCACCTGGCTTTTACTCAAGACTGTTCTTGGTGCCAAAGGCCAACATAACTCTTTGACCAGACCTCAGCTCTCTCAATCATTTCATACAGGCACCATGGTTCAAAATCGAAACACCAAGGTGAGTTTTAAATGCCATTCAGGAGGGAGACTTTGCAATCAGTATAGATCTGCAAGATGCTGACCTACATGTCCCGATTCACAAGTCCTCCAGGAAGGTTTTTTCGGTTCGCCTTCAGGAGTAAAGTATACTAATTTAGGGCACTCCCTTTTGGCCTTAACATCAGTCCCTGGATCTTTACAAGAATTATGGACCGAGTAGTGTCTCACTTTTAGACCGTCTCCGCATCCGTGACATCCAACTACCTGGATGACTGACTTAAAAAACACCAGGTGAGTTGTATTTTAAACCAAGACATGAAAATCCTTGCTGCATTCATCCTCAGCCTTGCATTCCTTGTTAGTAAGGAAAAAGCATATATCATACCAGTTGAACATTTCACCCACCTGGGTATGGAGTTCAAAATGCATCTGAACAGAGTATGTCTCCCTCAGGAACGTTGACTGAAAATCATTTAAGTGGTTTGTAGGGATGCAAGCACAGTGGACTGGGGTGCCCATCTCATTCCATTGTTTCAGGAGGCCAGCAGAGTGTGACCCACTCAGGACTGTCAGGCATATTTGTATCATAGAGTTGAAAGCCATACTGAAAGCATTTCATTAGTGTCGGGGGAAGCTTTATGGAAAGGGCATTCTCATTCTATCCAAAAACTCCACTGTGGTAAATTATCTCAGAAGGCTAGGGGGAACCAAATCCCCAGACCTCTGCATGCTTGTTTGCGATTTTCTAAGATGGTGTCATCGGCGACAAATCCACATGCAAGTTTGTCATATTCCAGGCAGGCTAAATGTTTTAGCAGACTTGCTGTCCTGAAGAAATCAACTAATACAAACAGAATGGTCTCATGGTCCCTTGGTTCTGAGTTGTATCTGTACCATCTGGGATAAACCACTGGTAGATCTATTTGTGACAAGGTGGAATGCAGACTCCCAACCTTTTGTCTCCCCAGTCTTGGATCCAAAGGCCTGACACTTTTTCCATAGATTGGAATGGTTTGGATGCCTATACTTGCCATCCAACGCCTCTGATTCCAAAGGTTCTGCAATAGGCAAGAGAATTGGAGTGCCACTTCATCCTGATTGCTTCCCTCCATCGGTAAAAAATCATGGATAAAATGACATTTCCTCATCTGCTCAAACAACTTCAGCGGCTGGAGTTTTCATCCAAACCCAGATCTGTTGAACCTGCACATCTGGATCATATTAAACAAGCCCTCAGGAACAAACAGTTCTCAAAACAAGTGGTAGAGAGAATTGCTCAGACGATAAGGCCCACCACTTTGAAAAGCATATGAGGGGAAGTGGAGAATTTTCTCAATGGTGCAAGTGATGACACATTTCTCTGCTTAAGGCATCAATACCCCAAATAGCTAACTTTCGACTATGGTTCTTCGAAGTGAAGAATTTAGCTCTCATCAAGGTAAAAGGTTACCATTCCACAATCTCATACATGTGTCATCACCGAAGAGAGGATATAGGATAAAATGAAGACCTCTCTGATCTTCTGGCAAATTTTGATTTGTCACATCTGAAGGCATTGGCGCTGTGCCCAAAGCGGAATCTATCATGGGTTCTAACATGGTTGAATAAGACACCGTTGGAACTGCTCTTGAAGCAATGTTGGTTGACCTCGCATATAAAACCTATTTCCTACTCGTTCTAGCTTAAAGCTGACAGGATCAGTGAAATACATGCTTTGTCCATAGACCCGAACTATCAACAGTTCCATTGGGATGGGTCAGTATCACTCATGATGGTCCCTGTTTTTACTGCCAAGAACAGGCTCCCACTCACGGGCAATCAATGTTTTGTGGTGAAACCTCTTCCAGTCTGGATCCTTCAAATCACAGTCATCTACCGGACCTGATGAGGGCTTTGAAGTGGTACCTAAAAAGAACCAAGCTGGTGTGAAGAGGGAGATCTCATCAATTTTTACCTTTGAAAGAGGGAAAGGTCGATATCGCAGTGCAGGCTCTATCGTCCTGGATAAGATCAGTTATTCGCTCTGCATACAGAAAATTAAGCAAAGATCAAATGAAGTTGTTATGCAGTTTGGCTCATGAGGTAAGGGCTGTCTCAAGAAGCATTGCATTCGAGCGAAATGGTTCCCTTGCTGATATTACACAAGCTGTTCGACATGTAGACTATAGTTAAAATGAGTGTTGTATATAAATAATTTAGCAATATGTTTTGTGTTTGTATTCTGGTACTAATCCACATGGATTTTGCTCATTTGTGACAAGAAGTGTAACCACCTGCAGATTCAGGTTTGTAGCAAAACTAAATGTACATTTTACATACAGTTTATTGTAATTGTGACATGCAATATATAAATTACACTTTTTATGCTCAGAGTGCGCTTTTCTGCCAATTCGGTTACACTTATACCTCTCTACGGGTTGGCAGGTATGCATAAAGCAAACTTAGACATGGTGGGATGTATTGCAGCAGCGCAACAGGCAATCATCCTGGGTTCTTCAGCAGCTTTTCATTGATGCGGCAATAAGACCTGCTGAATCTGCGACATTTTTCCTTTGCTCCCTAAAGCCACATCGCGGCATATGGAGTAAATTCTCCAGCCGGGTATTTCAAGACTTAAAAGCTGTCTCACATACCTTACGGGACAGGTCTCTTTCCAGGGTAAGGGGATGTAACTCCTTCCGCCTCTTACCTATTCTCATAAGGTATTATGATTTGGTAAATTTGTTTCTTCTGTATTACTTAAACACTCATAATATGGATACACCCTCCCAGTCTCCATACAGTTGCATCCTACTAGGAGAGCTGGCATTCTGTTCCAGTAGTAACCGAAGTGCTCACTTGATTTGGTGCAAGTACCTAGATCAAGGGGAGATCACTCTGCCACATATGTGGGGAGACAACTTTTAGCCCCCATAGCTTAAAATTTTAACATGCGAGAGCTGGATTTGCGAGGTAGAGATAGGATGCCTAAGGTATTAAGATCAGGTAAGTATTATCAAAGAAGCATATTTTACTCCAAAAACTGGTTTTTCATATGGTTCATTTTCAATTATATTTTGTGAAAAATGTGTGAAAAAAGGGAATTTTGAGAATTCGACTTGTTTATTTAGCATTTGTGCAACCCTGTGCAATATTACTGCTGGATATTTACAGATGTGTAGGAAACATTCTTACTTTCATTGCCTCAAAGGTCTTGAGAGAGCAAGTATGTATGTATGTTCTTTGCCATATAAGAAAATCATGTTCAGAAGAACATGCTGCAAGTACAGGGATATGCACGTCTGTGACTGCATGTACATCGTTTTTCTTTTTGTTTCATGGTTCATCATCAGATATGAAATAACCTAGTCCTAATGCTCGGTGTGCCAGAAGGTCACATTTTTAAGGTCACAGTATGAACATTCATGCTGTGACTCAGTGGCTGAGATGACAGCCACAGAAAATGAACATTTACTTCCTTTAAAATCTTTGCAAGATTATCATATAAGTGTTCATGAGAACACTTGTTCCAAAGTTAAAATATTTCTGTAATTCTTTAGTTTTTATTTTATAGAAACTTATGATAAGCACAAATGAAATATTAGATATTTTGAAAGGTTCGGACATTTCATTGATTACACTTCAATTCATTGTGTACTTGTTATCAGTTCAACAGAGCTTTTCAGTGTTATAGTATTGTATCCTCTGTTTTATAAAATCTACTATGATTTGTAACATTTTGGTATTTTTGTTTTGATACTGAATGTGTTTTTATCTACCTAGGTTGGACTGTGGATAGATGCAGGAAGTAGATATGAGAATGACCAGAACAATGGCACTGCACATTTTCTGGAGCACATGGCTTTCAAGGTAGGAGCAGAAAGTGTTTCATGGAGTATTTTCAGTAAATTTGTTATTCAGGTTTTGAAATGTTCTGTCAGATTGAAAATAATTTTAAGAACTAGGTGCAATGCTGTTGAATTCTTAATGTGGAAATTTGTACAGAATTTTTGTCTCACCTGCAACAAATGTCACTCAAGGCAAAACATAGCGGTTACAGTGTCTATCCATCTGGCATAAACTTTGTGTTCAGGTTTTTTTAAAGGGCAATATCTTTTGTTTTTCTTCACATGATCATCATCAGACTTTGCCTACAGTGAGGGAATGTTCCTAGAGATTGGTGTCCGAGGAGGATGAAGGTCAGGTTCAAAGGGTGAAATAGATTAAATATTAGGTGGGTGGTCAGTCAATGGTTAAAGTTTTTGCATCTGGCAGTACTATCTATTATTGCAGTGAATGAATGGTCATCTGATAAAGCAATGTATGTATGTATGCAGTAGCGATTAACGCCAGATATTTACCATGGGATATAAATATCTCTATTGGGTTGGAGGGCAAAAGGTCATATAAATTTTTATTGTGGTGAGGGGAGGGGGGTATATATAATGTGTCTGTGGTTAGGCATTAAAATTACAACTGGATTTACCAGTGTACATGGCACATTCGTGTGGATGATGGATCCATGTATCAAAGGTCAAAGTCAGGATCCATGCATCAATAGTTGAGGTCACTTGATCTGTGCTGGCTTGATCAGGTTTGAAACTCGTGACCCTTGGATTGTGGTTCCTATCATGTACCAGCTGAGCTACCAGGCTTTTAATTTTGATGATCAATATGTAAAAGTAAAGTGTTGGGCAAATTATTTGAATTTTGGTCAGTCGATTTCTTTTCCTTAAAAAAGAAAGTGCTTTATTTTCTCCATGTTACAGTAGTGCTATGTTATGCATTAAAGAAGAAAGAATTTGTATAAATCTTGTGTATTATTCAATTAAATGTTTATCAAAAAGATGATAGACAACAGAATAAAAGGGGGAACTCTCTAATTAGTGGAAACCATCTTTGAAGCCATTTATTTTATCTTTACTGATTTTTTGTCAAGTCTTTTCATGAGAGAATAACATCTTTGTATGCCTTTAATATTTTTTTTGTTTGATAGAAATAAAATTGATAGCTGAATATTTACAGCACAAGTATACTATATAGCAAATTGTGAGATGCATAGTAGAGGACAGTTGGCTTTGATTTACATTTTAAGAAATAACTCTCTGAATTTTTATCTGCTCAGGGCACCAAGACCAGATCACAGACTGATCTGGAACTGGAAGTGGAGAACATGGGAGCCCATTTGAATGCATACACCTCAAGAGAACAAACTGTTTATTATGCAAAGATTTTCAGGAAAGATTTACATAAAGGTAATGTGCAGTTGCCATTTTGCATACTGATACATTTTGCCTCTGTGCATAAATAGGGATGAATTACAACATCACTGTCAAATTAGTGTATCAACAAAATTCTTCAAAACAAATAATTCACATGACACCGACAGAGTAAGTCCAATGTAAATACATTCATGACAATACACATGTTGTGTATCCAGAAATAGGACAGCACATCTGCACATTTTGAAGCACCTCATTGGCTATTAATAACCTTCTTACGCTATAAAAAAATAATTCCAATAAATGTTCTTTAAAGGTATATAATATAAGCATAATCAGTATAGTACTTTGATCGGGAGAACTGTGTAATTTCTCATGAGTATCTGACATCTGTAGAACACACTCGACGCTTCGAATCTTGTGAGATCCTCTGATATCACATGCACACAAGATGATACAGCTCACATGATCAATGTACGTTGCTAATAATGCATTTATCCGACCCTCTTCAGATTTGGAATATAGCTTCAGTATGCACTTAATTTTATCTTGCTAAATAAATCCACTCATTATTGAAGCTTGGAGTGGGCTTGACATACATCCCATTGCCAGTTTTTTTTACATAGACAGCAGATTGAAGTTCACCTTGGGGGTTTCGGTTACATACATATGCAGAAACTCCTCATTTAAATTTCACTCCTTTGTACTGATAAGCATTTTCAGGACCTTTTGTGTTTTTAGTTTTTAGCTCACCTGGCCATAAGACAAAGCGAGTTTATGGTATGGCACTATGTTTGGCATGCATTGTTGTTTGTGCAGCGTGCATCAGCTGTCAACATTTACTGTTTTAAACTTCTCAGAACCACTGGGCTTATTTAAACCAAATTAGGCAGAAAGCATTTCTGGTTTAAAGAGCTTTCAGGTTTGTACAAATGATGTCAATCCACCATCTTATATGGCTTCCTGTACTAAAAATAGACAAAAAAATTTAAATGACTTCTCAAAAACAGCCAGACAGAATTTCACCAAATTGAACAAAAACAGGTCTGAAAATAGCAGGCTAAAAAGACAACCAGAATCACTGCAATTGATGCTCTTTCCTCTCATTTGCACATGTGCGAACTTTGGTCCATTTCCTGCAGGTGAGTAATTTATAGTCTTGCATGACTGGGCAGAAAATTACTGATTATTTTCAACGTCAAGTCGTGATGGCAGGAATGTGCAAGGTGAATGGTGGCATGAAGAATGTGAAGGATGTACTGGATTTTGTTGAGAAACAGAGGATGATCATTCTTAAACGATGTAAGATGCTGGGTTAGACAAAATCGCAAAATTTGAAGTTGGTAAGCTAGCTATGCATATGCCCTTCAGATGGCAGACTAAAATGGGATTCTCAGTTCTAAGTACAGAATACTATTCAGACACAGATAAGGAACAGATGAAGCTCAGAAACGGTCAAGAGATTAATGCTTACTGGTATATGAACTATGTCGTTTTTTTGTCCCCCCCCCCCCCCTTGCTTGGTGACAAAGGGGGACATCCCTCCTTTAGATAAAATCCTGGCAGCATGTCAGAAGATGATCTAGCATCAGATTGACTGACCTTGTGAACACTCTTGAGGCCAGATTTATAATCAGCTTTTCATCATACCTAGTATGTAAACTTGTATAATCAAGTTCTTAGATGAGTTCGATTATCTCCTAGATTCATGCAAATTAATGAGGATCAGACTGTTTAGAAGGTGGGAATCGAATCTGCAACCTTCTCGTCACACGTCCAATGCATTAATCACTGAGCCTCTGCAGATCCCTTGGGTGGTGATCTCAGTCATTTCCAAGTTATATCTCCAAGGGTGGGGACCCAAGGGGTAAGGACACACTCAGGAATCCATGCTGACTGCACAGATAAACTTCCCTTGTAATGCCAAGAAAGTGTATATACTTAAAGGGTGGGACTATGAATCAGGGCCTAGTTCCCAGGGGCAGAAGAGATCCATTGGACAATTCTGGTTGTATAAATGACTTGTCCTTTTTTAGCAGAAAAAGTGATCATATATGGTCTAGGAAAGAAGATAAATGACACTAACAGCAATAGACAATGTAGCAACTATGTGTTTTTCTTTTCCTTGTACAGTTTCAATACATGTGTGAATTTGTATTCACAAGCAGACATGTCAACTACCCAGGTGAGCAATATCAGGCCCACTTAGGCATCTCATTCATAAATGAAGCCAATCCACCATTATATATTGTAACCCTTGCTAAAAGTAGAAAAACCTTTAACTATCTTCTTCTCAAAATCAGCTGAACAGAAACGGAAACATTTTGGCATAAATGGCTTTGATGTTTATACAAATGAACCCAGTCCCCCATCAGATATGGTCACCATTATTAAAACTAGAAGAACCTTTAAGTGATTTTTTGTAAAAATCTTCTTGGCCTAATTTGACCATATTTGTCAGAAAGTGTCCTGGCATGAAGGCCTTTTAGGTTTATACAAATGATGCCATTCTGCCATCAAATATGGCCACCTTTACTAAGGTTATAAAACATTCTTTTTAGAATTTGCCCAAAAGATTTGATCAAATTTGATAGAAACCATACTGGACTGAAGGGTTTTCATGTTGTACATGTACAAATGCTCATTTGCTATCAAATATGTCTACTATTACTAAATATAAAAATAAAAACCTTTAAATGGTTTTAAAAAAACGCTCACTATAACTCAACCAAATTTGACAGCATTCTGGCATGAAGTGCATTTATATTTGTGCCAATGATGCTGATCTGCCATCTAATATGGCTGCCATCAATCAAACTAGATAAACTTTTAAATGACTTTTTTAAAAGCACTGGATAGAATTTGACCAAAGTTGACAGAAAGCACTCTGGTATAAACAGAGTTTCTGCTAGCTATATTGGGGGGGGGGGGGGGGGGGGGGGGCAACTATCTCTCTAGATTTCTTAGTGCTTCTCCATTTTTTCATTGTTCCCTTCTTTTTTTATGTGATGTCTCTTGAATTTTTCATAATTTGCCCTCATTTCTTTTCAGTGTGCAATGTCATTTAAATCCGATCTGTGCCTTTTCATAAATTATAGTCAACCAGGAACACGTTTGTATATCTTATCTGCTTACTGTTCATTTGTTTTGTAAAGAGCACGTGCAGTGGCTATCAAACACACGATGAGTGTGGCTGATGCTGATTCTGTTGACAAAATGCCTAGATATGAAATTATTATGCAGTTACTATCCCCCCAAAAATGTTAATGAAATCAGCAAAAGTTTACAGAGGTCTTTACAACTGTATAATTAAATAATATTTCAGACATGTATGCCAAAGTTGAGAACGAATTATAGTTTCACAAGATTTGTAAATGCTTCACAGATGGAAATGACTGAACATGAGCCAGATTCCAGTCACCGTTACTAGCTGACTAAGATGATGATTATGACTCGTATTTATTTAATGTTGCTACACATTCAGCAAAGGAGATTTGTAAGGTCACAAATGGGTCTGTTAGTACAATTCACCAAAATGTGGCCCAGTACTAGTAGTAATTCATAATGAAATCAATAATCTTTTTCATTTTAATAAAATATTTTATTTTTACACTGTATTATTTTTTAATGGTTGATTACCCTGTAAAATATGCAAAGTACCATGAGGTGGTGTTTAACCATGCTTTTTTTCCCCTCCCATGCACCCCTCTATCTTTACAGTTCTTGCTGGAACACTGATAAAGAGCTTCAAAGTTTGTACAAATGCCTTCAAACATGGTTGCCATTACTAAAAATAAAAGAACTTTTAAATGACATCTCAAAAATTGATCAACAGAATTTGACCAATTTGACAGAATGCACCCTGGCAGGAAGGGCTTTTAGATTTGTACAGGTGATACCCATACACTATCAAATATAGCCACCATTACTTAAAATAGAAAACCTTTTTACAACTTCTCATAATAGCTAAGCAGAATATGACCAAATTTGACAGTAGGCATCCTACCTTAAAGGTATTTCAGATTTACACAAATGATTCTGATCTACCATCAAATATGGCCATGTGACTAAAAATATCTACAGTCTACAGTTTCTTAATGTTTCTGTGGAAGTTTTTCATTTGCATATCTTTCCTAAACCTCTTGATAGATTTGTTTCATACTTGGCATGGATCATTATGAAAACTAAGACAATTCATTATGTGACATGCTCACTTACCCCTTTGACTTTGGGATCAAAGAAAATGTGCGTGAAGGTTTCGGGTAAAAAAAAAAAATTCCATTTGGTTTAAACAGTATTTATTTGCCGAAATTATCGTGGAAATTACCTAAAACTCAAAACATGAAATATAGAGGATTGAGCAATAAGATTAAGCATATTTCAAACTCTCCTCATTAACAGTAATCTTTACTTATATAATCTGACTGACGTGACTAATGAAGGAAAATTGGCAGAGGATTGGAAACATTGATTCACGTTATTGAGAAATATTTTAATAGTATCAGGCAGTTATTAATAAGAATTGATAACAAAAACATGTTGCTGCATATTAAAAGACAAAATATGAAAATGCTGGTTTTGATGGAGGGGGTAGGTAAAAGACTTGTAAGTACAGTTCAGGGGAAACAAATCTCTTAAGCTGCTATTATGAACTTTTTTGGACCATCTTAAAAATCATCTCATTGACCTCAAGCAATTAAAAGTGATTACTGATTAATAACAAAGTTTGCTTATATTTGCTAATTCCCTTAATAGATTCTGTTCATACTTAGGAGGAATCATTATGATGCTGAGATAATTCGTTCTGCAAAATGCTTGCTTGCCCCTTTGACCTTGGAGTCAGGGTCACAGTAATAGAATATGTGCATTAAGGTTTTCGGTAAAGTTTTTTCATTTGCTTATATTTCCGTATTCCTTGATGGATTTTGTTCATACTTCATGAATCATTATGAAGCTGAGATAATTCATTCTGCAACATGCTTACTCAACCTTTGACCTTGAAGTCAGGGTCACACATTTCACAACATTGCTTCGAATATGGGCTCAGCATGCAGGCCCTGGCCTTTGTAATTATTTGTATTACATTTTATGTTGAAAAGTACAAGATAAAAGTAATTTATGTTTGCTCTATCAAGTCAGTTATCTTGAGGACAACTTTCTGATTTGCTTTCAGAGGATACAAACTATTTTTTTATGATCCATAATAAATATGAAAGGAGTATATAGTGTTAACCTCTTCTGTCTCCTCATCTATCCTCCTGTCTTTCTATCTCTCCACCATTCCTTGGTTTGGTTTTGCATTACTTTGGATTAGTTTTTGAGGCACTCTCACTTGCAAGGTCTTGTAGTGTAGTATGTGGATCCAACTTGGAGAGAATTAAACTCGTGTCAAAAGTAGGTCAGCAACATATACATTCAAATTTCAGTGACTTTTGACTTGGGCATTTGGTCACTGTGTCTTACAACTGAGTGTACATTGATGTGGCTTTGACTATTGTTCCATTCTGTTGAGTACTATATCATCACATCTAAAGTAGGTCACTGTGACCTACATGTTATCTATGTTATCTAGGTCAGTTTATTAGGCTATCTTACTTGTAGATTTATGTACCTTGTGGGGATACCATGCTGTGTATCACACGCTCATTCCAAAAGTGAGTCACTGTGACCTACATGTATAATTCATGTTTCATTGTCTTTGCTGAAAGTTGTTTATTTGTGATAAGTGTCTTTTGCACTATTTACTCTACATGTATTTTTATATGCCTGTTCATTGATCATGGTGAGTAGTAATCATTTAAATCCCCAATGAGAGATTGCTTTGTTCTTTTTACCATTTTCATCTGCTTCTACTATTTGCTGAAATTCCAGTACCAAATGCAGTGGTGGTGCAGTGGTTAGAGTGCTAGACTCACAACCAAAGGGTTCGGGTTCAAATCCTACCATCAGATCAGCCTGAGTCAGCTACCGTGTTGAGTCTTTGGGCTAGGCACTTTATTTCCAGTTGCCTTGGCACTGAATAACATACTTGTGTTGCTGTGTCATAAAAGACCAAACCAAACCAAACCAAATCTAGTTCATTGTGCCCCAGTAGACAAGCTATGCTGTCAGCAGGGTGTCATGATGCTAAACCATTATTGTGAAAAAGGTTACAATGTAATTGTCTAATAATATAGGATAAAATTATCCACCATTGACACTGGGTACGTCATTTCATTAAGTTTGCTTCTTCTGGGTAGAATAGATACTTACATTGATCTCCAACTCTCTTGTGTCTTTCAGCTGTAGACGTTCTTGCCGACATCATCCAAAATAGTTTGTTGGGAGAGCAGGAAATTGAAAGAGAAAGGGGAGTCATTTTGAGAGAAATGCAGGTATGTTGTGGAGAGTTAACTGAATCTTCAAAGATATATTGAAATGAAATTGGAGTCAATCTTCAAATAACAGAATGAAAAGAGGTTTTCGTAAGAACATTTATGATATGAGGGTAATTACAACATGTGCTTAATACCACCAATGTACCCAACTTGGACTTGAAGCTTTGTCTTGAAATTTTAGCATGAAAAATATTCTGTATTATTCAGCTAAAATTGTCAAAGTGAAGTGTACCATCAAACAAAAATGCTAGGCTGAGCCAGTCCCAAATCATGAGGACAAACTTTTTGTTAGTAATCCTAGTGTCTGACTCTCTGTCCATCCATGCATCCATCCTTTGTCTGTCAGAGAATCTTGTAAACACTGGTCCCACGTTTTGATGGATTGCCGTGAAATTTGGGAAATATTATGGTCATCACCTGAAGATATGCGTATTAAGAAATCACTTTCTCTCAATTTTTTTAATATTGCCTTTTATCACTTGCAACTGAATAGAGTGTATGACAGAATCTTGTGAATGTAACTAGTCTAATGGATCATGATGAGTTTTCCGTGAATCATGATGAAACTTGGTAAATGCTATGGTCATAATCTGAAGATGCGTATATTGACACATCACTTTGCTACCGCAATTTGTTTTGGTAGTTATTGCCCTTTTGCTCTTGAAGCTTAATGCATTGTATGACAATCTCATTGCCGCAACTGGTCCCACACTTTTTGAAGGATTACCATGTAACTTGGTAAATATTATACTCATCACCTTAAGATGTGCATGTCAACAAATCACAGTTCTTCCACATTTGTTATAGAGTTTGTGCCCTTTTTGTCCTGCAGCTGAATGCAGTGTAAGACAGAATCTTGTGAACACAGCTGTGAAACTTAGTACATATTATTAGCCATCATCAGAAGATATGCATCTTGACCAGTCACTGACTTGCACTATTTTCAGAAGAATTATACCCTTTTTATTTACTATCGACTTATATTCATGAGGTCGGGTGGGATGCTGTATAGGTTGGGGTGTATTTATATGATAGATTCCTCACCATTCCTTTCTACATTAATCAAAATTGGTAGGTGGATGCATCTCAGGAAGAGTAACTAAAACATCGAAAAAGTAAGTCACTATGATCTATTTTTATGCCCCACCTTGACAGTGGTAGTGGCATATAGTGATATCGTTGTCACTCTGACCATCTCTCCATCTTTCCATCCATTACACCTTGGATAAAGTTTGCATTAATGTCTCTTTTTAGCTGCTGTGGTGGGGCATCTGTGTTCCATGAACACATTTCCAGTTAAAAGGAAGTTGGTAAATTGTTTAATAGTCTCTGCAGTGTGCCAGCTAGAACTGAAAAATCAGGGTGCCAAGGAGGGCAAAAAGGCATGGCTAAACACCACCTCACAGTACCTTTCATGTTTTACAGGGTAACCCATCATAAAAGAATAATACAAAGATACAGTGTGTTAATTAAATATTTTATTAAATTTTAAAAAATTTAAAACAAGATTATTGATTGCATTATAAAATAATTTCGTTTTTATTGCTGTACAAATATGTACTTGCACTGGGCCACATTTTTAGCTCTACTGATCATAGACCAGAAGAGCTTATGGGATGGTCTGTTGTCTGTTGTCTGTCGTCTGTCCATCTGTTAGCACAAGTTCGTTATCACTACTCCTAATAACTACTTGGAATATTGCTATGAAACTTTACACATATATTCATCCCTTGATCTAGTTGGTCCTAAATGAAAATGGTACAGCTTGGACATCCAGTATGGCCACTACACTGGCCATCTTGAAAATCTTGTTATCGCTCCTTCTGCTGAATGGATGGTCACATCAGCATGGGGTTTTCACTGAAAGACTTGTTATGATGTCTAGTTGATCCTAAATAGTTGATCCTAAATGAAAATGGTGCCGATCTGATGTCCAATATGGCCACCACAGCAGCCATCTTGAAAAGCTTGTTATTCTCTACTCCTCCTGAACAGAAAATCATACTGACATGGGGTTTTCACCAGAAGACTTCTTATGATGTCTAGTTGGTCCTAAATGAAAATGGTGCTGATCTGATATCTACTATGGCCACCACAGTGGCCATCTTGACAATCATGTTTTAGCTACTTCTCATGAATGGATGATACCTCCTGAATGGAAAGTCATATTGACATGAGGTTTTCACCATAATTATGATGTCTACTTGTACTGAATGAAAATGGTACCAATCTCGGTGTTGCTTCTAGAGTGTGGGTTTGCAGGAATACCATGGTTTATGACAAGCTGGCCCAGATTGAACGAACCAATGTGCCAAAAGCCCTGCAGTTCATTTGACACTGGTGCAAATTGTGTAATTGGATGCTGGATGTTTTTTTTTTTTTAATGAAAAGAACAGAACGAGTTTGGACAAAATGGTGTACAAAAGCAGATATATTTCTGTTCTCATATCATGTAGTGAAGTCTTTCAACAAGAACATCCCTCCATTTCCAGTAATAATTATTACCAAAATGTTTGCTCATTGGTGCCTTTCAGACATAAACTTTGCGATCATTTCGAACTTGAAACTATTTAAACCTTTCCCCATACGAACTTATGCCCATATTACACTCCCATAGGTTGAAAAATGTACAGAGTGCAGACATTTTTCTTGCAATCACATATATGGTATGATTGGAACAGTGTAAAAGATATTTCATTCTTGTATGTTTTTTGTCCATTACAAGTTTCACCTTTAAAGACTATGATCTTGGACAGAATTCTGTTCTCACGTTCTCCACTTTATTTTCAAGCCTGACATTAAAGGATACATTTCCTGTTATGTATTTTTTTCTTAGAAGCTCATTACCTAGGTGGAAATGAAATAGGGAAATATTTTACATTTGCATCGTATCATATATGGGTAGCTGGCTGCTTTGACATGTGCTAAGTCAGGAGGAACACACAAGTTCACGCAAAAGAGAATCTCTTGTTGAATTGGAATCGAAAGATTCAAAACATAACAGTGCAGCAAGTGCCTGGAACAAAGCAAAAATGTTTTTACAACTTCCAATCATACTGGCACGGGAAATGGTCGTGGTTAGAAAAGTCAGAGATGGGGATGCTTTGTAAAGTGTGTGAAACACAGATAAACAATCATTTTTACTGTAGGGTGCACAAACTATAGGACCAGTATAATAGACAGGCACAAACATTCAGCTGATCATGTAGCAGCTGTATGGGCAGAAGCCATGAAAAAGGATTTAGAGCAGGTAATTACTGGTCTGACTAAATCTTGCTTCTTTTGCTCTTTCGTTCTGTATTAGTATTGCTGAAGTCCACACCAATCTGAGTCATTTTTAAAGTACTTTCAAAAAGTTTGTTTTCTTCTTTTAATTATTTAAAAAATTCAATCATTTTTCCTTTATAACTCTTTTCTACCTGTCATTCTTACCTGTACACTTTATTACACCAATGTTTGACATACATGAACACCATCAAAAAAGAACACATTTGCAATTGGTAAATATTTTTAAATTGTGGATCAGGTATACAAGCTAAAAAACATTGCTTAAATACAAAAAAGCAAACAATAACCATTTGTTGCCTGATCTGAAGATGCTGCAATCACTTGAAATATGTACTTCTGTGTGACCCATGTTTCTGAAGGAAGAAGGCTAAATTTGTCCCATTTAATTTAGAATTGGCCCACTTTTAGAAAAGGGATGGCCCTCTTTTTTTGAAAAATCCTAGAAGCAACATTGAATCTGATGTTCAATATGGTCACCACAGCGTCCATCTTGAAAATCTTATCGCTGCTGCTCCTGAATGGGATGGTCATATCAACATGGGGTTTTTACTGAATGCCTTTTTTTTTTTATGTCTGACTGGTTCTAAATGAAAATAGTGCTGCTCAGACATCCAGTATGGCCACCACAGTGGCCATCTTGAAAATGTTGTTATCACTACTTCTGAATGAAAGGTCATATCAGCATGGGGTTTTCGCTGAGAGACTTATGATGTTTTGTTGGGCATAAATGAAAATGGTGCAAATCTGACTTCCACAATGGCCTTCTTGAAAATCTTGTTATGTCTACTTCTCCTGGTTGTCTGTTCATATCGATATTGTGCTTTCACCAAAAGACTTAAAATGTCTTGTTGGTCCTGAATGGAAATGGTGCCAACTGATATCCAATATGGCCACCATTGCAGCTATCTTGAAAATCTTGTAATCACTACTTCTTCAAAACAGAAAGTCATATCAGCATGGGGTTTCCACCAGAAGACTTCTTATGATGTCTTGTTGCTCCTAAATGATGTCTTGTCCACAGTAGCAAATTTTAAAATCTTGTTATTGTTGAAGAATATCAGAGATGGTTTCACACTCAGCAGTCAAAAGGAACAAATGGTCTTATCTTGAATCCCTGCACATTCTTTTTGGTGATGAATTATAACAACAGACTCGTATATGACATAACAAATCTCCCTTTGCTGAATGTGTAGCACTGGTAAATAAATATAACAGTAGTAATCTTCATATAAATCAGCTGGCAAGGGTGATTGGAATCTGGATCTTGTTCAGTTCTTTCCTTTTGTGAAGCATTTACAAATCTTGTGAAACTAATCTGTTCTCAACTTCGGCACATGTGTTTGAAACATTATGTAATTATAACATGCATAAAGAACTGTTAGCTTTTGCTGGTTTCATGAACATTTCCTTGTCTAGTCACTTCTTAAATCTTTATATGTCTACATTTTGCTAACAGAATCAGCATATCGGCATGCGAAAGTAAATTTTACAGCCATTGCTTGCACTCCATACCATACATATGAACAGTAAACAGAACAGATATTCAGACATGCTTCTGGATGACTTACCAAAGTGGAACGAACATATTCAAATAACAGTGTTCATTGAAAAAAGAGTTACAAAACAATTAAAGGGCATCATAAATAATGGGGGCGTAATGTAGAATAGAAGGGTCCTCAGAAATAGAGATGTGACATTATACTGATCTAATTATAGCTAGCTGGAACATGATTGTGAGATGATTCATGTTTTTACCTTGATAGGTCATAGACTATGCCAAATCTTTCATCAAAATTTTCAGTACTGTTTCTATATCACATCTTAATGAAATTTTCATGTCCCATTTCAATTATATTTTTAAGTTTTAAATGATAATAATTGCACTAGAAGCAGATCCCAGATACTCTTTTTCTGCCCAAAGACAACAGCTTTATGTTTGTTACTGTGTAAATATTATTATTTCAACATGGTTTCTGAAAATTTTGAAATAAAGATAACAAAAGAATTAGAAACAAACACTTTTCTAATAAGCTTTATCCAGCAAATAAAAAAGGTTTGCAGTGAAGAGAAACAAGAATTTATTTTACACACTTCCTTAGATCCACTCTTGGAGTTTTCAGGTTGTATACAGTCTGGTCCAACAACTTCTCCAGTTGTACATTGAGAGTGCTCGAGTCATAGGTGTGTAAGAGCAGTATACCTCAGTCAGTGGTCATACAAGTGTCACATGACTGTAGCTCCTTCTCAGTCCAATATGTGATGCCCCACTGTTGACTTGGACAGTTAAATCTTTTATAAGCATAAAATATTACAGACTTATTGATAAAGCTTAATTCATAACAGTTCTTTCATGGTAATGACTGTGAGGAAGGGTATTGTGCATTTAATAGCTCATTAATTCGCAACAGTTTTATGTTGCAGATATGTTCTATTGCTCAGCCCATAAAAACATTTAATGGTGTTACTATATTACAAATCAATAGTCATTTTATAATTAATTTTTCTATATTGTTTTTTACAATTTAGTGTTTTCTTGACAGTTAATTCTTTTTGGGGTTGTAATTTTTATTTCAGTACAGTTTCTGCAAGTTAAATAAAGTTAACAAAAGAATTTGAAATCAACATTTTTGCGATAAGGTTTTTTCAGACAAATAAAAGTAAGTTAGCAATGAAGAGAAACAAGAATGTATTTTACACACTTCCTTAGATCCACTCTTGGGGTCTTCAGGCTGTTTACAGTCTGATCCAACAACTTTTTCAGTTGTACATCGAGAGTGCTTGAGTCATAGGTGTGTAAGAGCAGTATACCTCAGTTCCGCAGTCACATGAGTGTCACATGACTGTAGCTCCATTTGGGTCCAATATGTGATGCCCCACTGCTGACTTGGACAGTTCAAACTTGTATGTAGGGGTGCGCGATAATATCGAATATCGGTATATTGTGGTATTGAACTGGCGATACAATAATCGCGATATAAATATATTATATTGGTATAGTACAATATTGACGTAATTTGGTAAAAAGTTGCAATGAAACTCTTTTATTTTAATAAATTTATATTAGCAATGTTTTACCATTTAAAATAGTTTCCGATTGATAATGACCGATTGAATTCCATACCTGTACCTTCGGTGATCTGCTTCAGTAATATTTATATTTTGTTTCCCTGGGAAGTTGCAGCTTGGGTATCGGAAGTTACATTATTGTAAATCTTCATCCTTTTGAAGCTTTAGCTTCTCTATCTCAACAAATAAGCACCTTTCAGACATTGATGACTAACTGACATTGACCTCGAGCAACAAGTGTTTCAAGCATGGCTGAGTACGGCCTGGTGAAAAATTTGAAAGCGCGGTCAGCGATATGGTTTCATTTTGCTTTAAGAAAGAGTAAAATGACGGGAAGATTGATGAGGCAATTGCTGTGTGCAATGTATGTGAGGCTCATGTTAAGTTTTCTGGTGGAACCACAAATCTAATTTACCATATGAACAAGCACCATCTTGGAAAAATTGGTCATTACAAGACGGACAATAGAGCATCAATGTCTACTGATGGGAGTTCATCATGTGATGGTAATTCTGATCTTTCTAAAGCTAAAGTGTCATCGCCAGCCCAGAGAATCTTACCAGGGTTCCTTGGCACAAAATACCCCTCCCATTCTTCATGTGCTTTACTGATAACTGACAAGGTGTGCAGATTCATCATAAAGGACTTGCATCCATACCATATAGTGGATTCGCCAGAGTTTAGAGACCTTTTACATAAACTTCACCCTCGATACAATGTTCCAGGTAGGAAGCAGTTTGCAGAGGTGATCATTCCATTCTTAAATCAATATATTGCAATAATATTGCAATATTTCACTTAATATTGTAATATATCGCAATATGATTTTCAATTCAATACCCACCCCTACTTGTATGAGCATAAAATATTTGAAACTTGTTGATAAAACGTAATTCATGAGAGTTCATGGTAAGGGCTGTCCCAGCAAGTTATTAAATAAATTTCACACAAGAATTTGAAACAAATATTTTTGTAATAAGGACAGGTTTATCCAAAGAAAAAAAAACTGATTTGCAAAGAAGAGAAACAAGAATGTATTTTACACACTTCCTTAGATCCACTCTTGGGGTCTTCAGGCTGTTTACAGTCTGACCTAACAACTTTTTCGGTTGTACATCGAGAGTGCTTGAGTCATAGGTGTGTAAGAGCAGTATACCTCAGTCAGCAGTCACATGAGTGTCACATGACTAGCTCCATTTGAGTCCAATATGTGATGCCCCACTGCTGACTTGGACAGTTGAAACTTTTATGAGCATAAAATATTTGAAACTTAGTGATAAAACTTAATTCATGACAGTTCATGGTATGGGCTTTTCAGCAAAACATACTTGGGACCTGGGGAAGGCACTTTCAGTGTTGAGTACTCACCCATAGATGCAATTTAGAACATTGTATCATTTTCATATGAACTCTTCGAGTGATCAGATTACACTGGCAATATATTTTATAAGTGCCTTCCCTGGGTACCATGTAAGTTTAAATGGAACAGCCCCAATGACTATAAGCAAGGGTATTGTGAATTTAATGAATCTTTTAATTCCCACAAGTTTTATGTTGTGAATATGCTCCATTGTTCAAAAATTAAATAGTGTTCAAATATTACGGTGACTAGTTCTTTTATAAATTCTGTATTGTTTTATACTTTTAAGTGTTGTTTTTTAGTGGTTTATTCTCCTGGAGTGGGAAAAATATTAATTGAATATTATGCTTACATTCAGTTATTGAGAATTTCAAAGTATTATTGTATTAAGATAGCATTACACTCATAAATAGATGACCTGTTTATGTCAAGTTTAATGACAACAGTAAGATGGAAACAAGTTTTTTGTTAGCCCTTAACACAGAAAGTTAATTTGCCTCTTAATTAAATGCGACTTTAATTAGGTCATTTTACTACATAGCTTAAATAGTCTAAATTGAATATAGCTTTCAAATTAAGATGCTGCTTTAACATAAACATTTGTCACTATTCAATTGGATTGAGATTAATTGTACATTTGTTTACTAAACAGGTTCACTTTCAAATTAAATTGAGTCATGGGGTCACTTGTGTCTGGCAAACTTTAAAAAAATATTCTGACCTGTGTTTTTTCCACTGTTACTTTCAGGATCCTTCATTCATGTTATGCATGTAAGTTTATGTTTTATTTTAGTCACCCGTGAATTTCCTTTGTTTTTTCAAATTTCATCTAAGACAAAACTCTATTAACTTCTCAGTAAAGTCTGATCAGTGGGGTCACATTACAATCATACCTTTAGTGAAAAAACAAGTTTGGTTGCCCAACACTTTTGTAATTTGAGAGGCATCATTGAAAAAAGACAACAACATTGGCATAATGAAAGAATAGAGGAGTTCTCAGAAATAGGAATGGAGCTTTATGCACCTTTAAAAATACAGCTTACTGGAACACTGTTGGTGAGAAAATTTATGTTTTTACCTTGGTGGGTCATAGATTATGCTGAATTTTGTATCAAACTTTTCAATACTGTTTCCTTAGCACATGTTAGTGAAATATTCATATCCCATTCGAATTATATTTTTATGTTTTAAATGATGATAAATGACCTAGGAGAAGGTGCAAGCCAATCTTTTTCTGCCAAAAGAGAACAACTTTGTGTTTGTTACTGTGTAAATATTTTTATTTCAACACAGTTTCTGCAAGTTTTTAAATAAATTTCACACAAGAATTTGGAACAAATATTTTTGTAATAAGGACAGGTTTATCCAAAGAAAAAAAACTGATTTGCAAAGAAGAGAAACAAGAATGTATTTTACACACTTCCTTAGATCCACTCTTGGGGTCTTCAGGCTGTTTACAGTCTGACCTAACAACCTTTTCGGTTGTACATCGAGAGTGCTTGAGTCATAGGTGTGTAAGAGTAGTATACCTCAGTCAGCAGTCACATGAGTGTCACGTGACTAGCTCCATTTGAGTCCAATATGTGATGCCCCACTGCTGACTTGGACAGTTGAAACTTTTATGAGCATAAAATATTTGAAACTTATTGATAAAACTTAATTCATGACAGTTCATGGTAAGGGCTGTCTCAGCAAAACATACTTGGGACCCAGGAAAGGCACTTTCAGTGTTGAGTACTCACCCATAGATGCAATTTAGAAGATTGTATCATTTTCATATGAACTCTTCCAGTGATCAGATTACCCTGGCAATATATTTTATAAGTGCCTTCCCTGGATACCATGTAAGTTTAAATGGAACAGCCCCAATGACTATAAGCAAGGGTATTGTGAATTTAATGGATCTTTAAATTCACACAAGTTTTAAGTTGTGAATATGCTCCATTGTTCAAAAATTAAATAGTGTTGAAATAATACAGTGACTAGTTCTTTTATAAATGATTTCTGTATTGTTTTATACATTTAAGTGTTGTTTTTTAGTGGTTTATTCTCCTGGAGTGGGAAAAATATTAATTGAATATTATGTTTACATTCAGTTATTGAGAATTTCAAAGTATCATTGTATTAAGATAGCATTATGCCCATAAATAGATGACCTGTTTATGTCAAATTTAATGACAACAATAAGATGGACAACAAGTTTTTTGTTAGCCTTTAACACGGAAAGTTAATTTGCCTCTTAATTAAATGTGACTTTAACTAGGTCATTTTACTACATAGCCTAAATAGTCTAAATTGAATATAGCTTTCAAATTAAGATGTTGTTTTAAGATAAACATTTGTCACTATTCAATTGGATTGAGATTGATTGTAAATTTGTTTACTAAACAGGTTCACTTTCAACTTAAATTGACTCATGGGGTCACTTGTGTCTGGCAAACTTTACAAATATATTCTGACCTGTGTTTTGCTGCCACTGTTACTTTCAGGATCCTTCATTCATGTTATACATGTAAGTTTATGTTTTATTTCAGTAACCTGTGAATTTCCTTTGTTTTTTCAAATTTCATCCAAGACAAAACTCTATTAACTTCTCAGTAAAGTCTGATCAGTGGGGTGACATTACAATCATACCTTTAGTGACAAAACAAGTTTGGTTGCCCAACACTTTTGTAATTTGAGAGGCATCATTAAAAAAAACAGCGTTGGCATAATGAAAGAATAGAGGAGTTCTCAGAAATAGGAATGGAACTTTATGCACCTTTAAAAATAAAGCTAACTGGAACACTGTTGGTGAGAAAATTTATGTTTTTACCTTGGTGGGTCATAGATTATGCTGAATTTTGTATCAAACTTTTCAATACTGTTTCCTTAGCACATGTTAGTGAAATATTCATATCCCATTCGAATTATATTTTTATGTTTTAAATGATGATAAATGACCTAGGAGAAGGTGCAAGCCAATCTTTTTCTGCCAAAAGACAAGAACTTTGTGTTTGTTACTGTGTAAATATTTTTATTTCAACACAGTTTCTGCAAGTTTTTAAATAAATTTCACACAAGAATTTGGAACAAATATTTTTGTAATAAGGACAGGTTTATCCAAAGAATAAAAACTGATTTGCAAAGAAGAGAAACAAGAATGTATTTTACACACTTCCTTAGATCCACTCTTGGGGTCTTCAGGCTGTTTACAGTCTGACCTAACAACCTTTTCGGTTGTACATCGAGAGTGCTTGAGTCATAGGTGTGTAAGAGCAGTATACCTCAGTCAGCAGTCACATGAGTGTCATGTGACTAGCTCCATTTGAGTCCAATATGTGATGCCCCACTGCTGACTTGGACAGTTGAAACTTTTATGAGCATAAAATATTTGAAACTTAGTGATAAAACTTAATTCATGACAGTTCATGGTAAGGGATGTCTCAGCAAAACATACTTGGGACCCAGGAAAGGCACTTTCAGTGTTGAGTACTCACCCATAGATGCAATTTAGAAGATTGTATCATTTTCATATGAACTCTTCCAGTGATCAGATTACCCTGGCAATATATTTTATAAGTGCCTTCCCTGGATACCATGTAAGTTTAAATGGAACAGCCCCAATGACTATACGCAAGGGTATTGTGAATTTAATGGATCTTTAAATTCACACAAGTTTTATGTTGTGAATATGCTCCATTGTTCAAAAATTAAATAGTGTTGAAATAATACAGTGACTAGTTCTTTTATAATTGATTTCTGTATTGTTTTATACATTTAAGTGTTGTTTTTTAGTGGTTTATTCTCCTGGAGTGGGTAAAATATTAATTGAATATTATGTTTACATTTAGTTATTGAGAATTTCAAAGTATCATTGTATTAAGATAGCATTATACTGATAAATAGATGACCTGTTTATGTCAAATTTAATGACAACAATAAGATGGACAACAAGTTTTTTGTTAGCCTTTAACACGGAAAGTTAATTTGCCTCTTAATTAAATGTGACTTTAACTAGGTCATTTTACTACATAGCCTAAATAGTCTAAATTGAATATAGCTTTCAAATTAAGATGTTGCTTTAAAATAAACATTTGTCACTATTCAATTGGATTGAGATTGATTGTAAATTTGTTTACTAAACAGGTTCACTTTCAACATAAATTGACTCATGGGGTCACTTGTGTCTGGCAAACTTTACAAATATATTCTGACCTGTGTTTTTGTGCCACTGTTACTTTCAGGATCCTTCATTCATGTTATGCATGTAAGTTTATGTTTTATTTCAGTAACCTGTGAATTTCCTTTGTTTTTTCAAATTTCATCCAAGACAAAACTCTATTAACTTCTCAGTAAAGTCAGTGGGGTGACATTACAATCATACCTTTAGTGAAAAAACAAGTTTGGTTGCCCAACACTTTTGTAATTTGAGAGGCATCATTAAAAAAAACAACAACATTGGGATAATGAAAGAATAGAGGAGTTCTCAGAAATAGGAATGGAGCTTTATGCACCTTTAAAAATACAGCTAACTGGAATACTGTTGGTGAGAAAATTTATGTTTTTACCTTGGTGGGTCATAGATTATGCTGAATTTTGTATCAAACTTTTCAATACTGTTTCCTTAGCACATGTTAGTGAAATATTCATATCCCATTTGAATTATATTTTTATGTTTTAAATGATGATAAATGACCTAGGAGAAGGTGCAAGCCAATCTTTTTCTGCCAAAAGACAAGAACTTTGTGTTTGTTACTGTGTAAATATTTTTATTTCAACACAGTTTCTGCAAGTTTTTAAATAAATTTCACGCAAGAATTTGAAACAAATATTTTTGTAATAAGGACAGGTTTATCCAAAGAAAAAAAACTGATTTGCAAAGAAGAGAAACAATAATGTATTTTACACACTTCCTTAGATCCACTCTTGGGGTCTTCAGGCTGTTTACAGTCTGACCTAACAACCTTTTCGGTTGTACATCGAGAGTGCTTGAGTCATAGGTGTGTAAGAGCAGTATACTTCAGTCAGCAGTCACATGAGTGTCACATGACTAGCTCCATTTGAGTCTAATATGTGATGCCCCACTGCTGACTTGGACAGTTGAAACTTTTATGAGCATAAAATATTTGAAACTTATTGATAAAACTTAATTCATTACAGTTCATGGTAAGGGCTGTCTCAGCAAAACATACTTGGGACCCAGGAAAGGCACTTTCAGTGTTGAGTACTCACCCATAGATGCAATTTAGAACATTGTATCATTTTCATATGAACTCTTCCAGTGATCAGATTACACTGGCAATATATTTTATAAGTGCCTTCCCTGGATACCATGTAAGTTTAAATGGAATTGCCCCAATGACTATAAGCAAGGGTATTGTGAATTTAATGGATCTTTAAATTCACACAAGTTTTATGTTGTGAATATGTTCCATTGTTCAAAAATTAAATAGTGTTGAAATAATACAGTGACTAGTTCTTTTATAAATGATTTCTGTATTGTTTTATACATTTAAGTGTTGTTTTTTAGTGGTTTATTCTCCTGGAGTGGGAAAAATATTAATTGAATATTATGTTTACATTCAGTTATTGAGAATTTCAAAGTATCATTGTATTAAGATAGCATTATACTGATAAATAGATGACCTGTTTATGTCAAATTTAATGACAACAATAAGATGGACAACAAGTTTTTTGTTAGCCTTTAACACGGAAAGTTAATTTGCCTCTTAATTAAATGTGACTTTAACTAGGTCATTTTACTACATAGCCTAAATAGTCTAAATTGAATATAGCTTTCAAATTAAGATGTTGCTTTAAGATAAACATTTGTCACTATTCAATTGGATTGAGATTGATTGTAAATTTGTTTACTAAACAGGTTCACTTTCAACTTAAATTATCTCATGGGGTCACTTGTGTCTGGCAAACTTTTAAAAAATATTCTGACCTGTGTTTTTGTGCCACTGTTACTTTCAGGATCTTTCATTCATGTTATGCATGCAAGTTTATGTTTTATTTCAGTAACCTGTGAATTTCCTTTGTTTTATCAAATTTCATCCAAGACAAAACTCTATTAACTTCTCAGTAAAGTCTGATCAGTGGGGTGACATTACAATCATACCTTTAGTGAAAAAACAAGTTTGGTTGCCCAACACTTTTGTAATTTGAGAGACATCATTAAAAAAAACAACAACATTGGCATAATGAAAGAATAGAGGAGATTAAAAAAAAAAAAACATTGGCATAATGAAAGAATAGAGGAGTTCTCAGAAATAGGAATGGAACTTTATGCACCTTTAAAAATAAAGCTAACTGGAACACTGTTGGTGAGAAAATTTATGTTTTTACCTTGGTGGGTCATAGATTATGCTGAATTTTGTATCAAACTTTTCAATACTGTTTCCTTAGCACATGTTAGTG
Organism: Margaritifera margaritifera; assembly: GCA_029931535.1. Lineage (NCBI taxonomy): Eukaryota > Metazoa > Mollusca > Bivalvia > Unionida > Margaritiferidae > Margaritifera > Margaritifera margaritifera. Next base: position 4,558,421 of record JAQPZY010001695.1, read on the forward strand.
AAATTATTCATATCCCATTTGAATTATATTTTTATGTTTTAAATGATGATAAATGACCTAGGAGAAGGTGCAAGCCAATCTTTTTCTGCCAAAAGACAAGAACTTTGTGTTTGTTACTGTGTAAATATTTTTATTTCAACACAGTTTCTGCAAGTTTTTAAATAAATTTCACGCAAGAATTTGAAACAAATATTTTTGTAATAAGGACAGGTTTATCCAAAGAAAAAAAACTGATTTGCAAAGAAGAGAAACAAGAATGTATTTTACACACTTCCTTAGATCCACTCTTGGGGTCTTCAGGCTGTTTACAGTCTGACCTAACAACCTTTTCGGTTGTACATCGAGAGTGCTTGAGTCATAGGTGTGTAAGAGCAGTATACCTCAGTCAGCAGTCACATGAGTGTCACATGACTAGCTCCATTTGAGTCCAATATGTGATGCCCCACTGCTGACTTGGACAGTTGAAACTTTTATGAGCATAAAATATTTGAAACTTATTGATAAAACTTAATTCATGACAGTTCATGGTAAGGGCTGTCTCAGCAAAACATACTTGGGACCCAGGAAAGGCACTTTCAGTGTTGAGTACTCACCCATAGATGCAATTTAGAAGATTGTATCATTTTCATATGAACTCTTCCAGTGATCAGATTACCCTGGCAATATATTTTATAAGTGCCTTCCCTGGATACCATGTAAGTTTAAATGGAACAGCCCCAATGACTATAAGCAAGGGTATTGTGAATTTAATGGATCTTTAAATTCACACAAGTTTTAAGTTGTGAATATGCTCCATTGTTCAAAAATTAAATAGTGTTGAAATAATACAGTGACTAGTTCTTTTATAAATAATTTCTGTATTGTTTTATACATTTAAGTGTTGTTTTTTAGTGGTTTATTCTCCTGGAGTGGGTAAAATATTAATTGAATATTATGTTTACATTTAGTTATTGAGAATTTCAAAGTATCATTGTATTAAGATAGCATTATACTGATAAATAGATGACCTGTTTATGTCAAATTTAATGACAACAATAAGATGGACAACAAGTTTTTTGTTAGCCTTTAACACGGAAAGTTAATTTGCCTCTTAATTAAATGTGACTTTAACTAGGTCATTTTACTACATAGCCTAAATAGTCTAAATTGAATATAGCTTTCAAATTAAGATGTTGCTTTAAGATAAACATTTGTCACTATTCAATTGGATTGAGATTGATTGTAAATTTGTTTACTAAACAGGTTCACTTTCAACTTAAATTGACTCATGGGATCACTTGTGTCTGGCAAACTTTACAAATATATTCTGACCTGTGTTTTTGTGCCACTGTAACTTTCAGGATCCTTCATTCATGTTATGCATGTAAGTTTATGTTTTATTTCAGTAACCTGTGAATTTCCTTTGTTTTTCAAATTTCATCCAAGACAAAACTCTATTAACTTCTCAGTAAAGTCTGATCAGTGGGGTGACATTACAATCATACCTTTAGTGACAAAACAAGTTTGGTTGCCCAACACTTTTGTAATTTGAGAGGCATCATTAAAAAAAACAACAACATTGGCATAATGAAAGAATAGAGGAGTTCTCAGAAATAGGAATGGAGCTTTATGCACCTTTAAAAATACAGCTAACTGGAATACTGTTGTTGAGAAAATTTGTTTTTACCTTGGTGGGTCATAGATTATGCTGAATTTTGTATCAAACTTTTCAATACTGTTTCATTAGCACATGTTAGTGAAATATTCATATCCCATTTGAATTATATTTTTATGTTTTAAATGATGATAAATGACCTAGGAGAAGGTGCAAGCCAATCTTTTTCTGCCAAAAGACAAGAACTTTGTGTTTGTTACTGTGTAAATATTTTTATTTCAACACAGTTTCTGCAAGTTTTTAAATAAATTTCACGCAAGAATTTGAAACAAATATTTTTGTAATAAGGACAGGTTTATCCAAAGAAAAAAACCTGATTTGCAAAGAAGAGAAACAAGAATGTATTTTACACACTTCCTTAGATCCACTCTTGGGGTCTTCAGGCTGTTTACAGTCTGACCTAACAACCTTTTCGGTTGTACATCGAGAGTGCTTGAGTCATAGGTGTGTAAGAGCAGTATACTTCAGTCAGCAGTCACATGAGTGTCACATGACTAGCTCCATTTGAGTCTAATATGTGATGCCCCACTGCTGACTTGGACAGTTGAAACTTTTATGAGCATAAAATATTTGAAACTTATTGATAAAACTTAATTCATGACAGTTCATGGTAAGGGATGTCTCAGCAAAACATACTTGGGACCCAGGAAAGGCACTTTCAGTGTTGAGTACTCACCCATAGATGCAATTTAGAACATTGTATCATTTTCATATGAACTCTTCCAGTGATCAGATTACACTGGCAATATATTTTATAAGTGCCTTCCCTGGATACCATGTAAGTTTAAATGGAACAGCCCCAATGACTATAAGCAAGGGTATTGTGAATTTAATGGATCTTTAAATTCACACAAGTTTTAAGTTGTGAATATGTTCCATTGTTCAAAAATTAAATAGTGTTGAAATAATACAGTGACTAGTTCTTTTATAAATGATTTCTGTATTGTTTTATACATTTAAGTGTTGTTTTTTAGTGGTTTATTCTCCTGGAGTGGGAAAAATATTAATTGAATATTATGTTTACATTCAGTTATTGAGAATTTCAAAGTATCATTGTATTAAGATAGCATTATACTGATAAATAGATGACCTGTTTATGTCAAATTTAATGACAACAATAAGATGGACAACAAGTTTTTTGTTAGCCTTTAACACGGAAAGTTAATTTGCCTCTTAATTAAATGTGACTTTAACTAGGTCATTTTACTACATAGCCTAAATAGTCTAAATTGAATATAGCTTTCAAATTAAGATGTTGCTTTAAGATAAACATTTGTCACTATTCAGTTGGATTGAGATTGATTGTAAATTTGTTTACTAAACAGGTTCACTTTCAACTTAAATTATCTCATGGGGTCACTTGTGTCTGGCAAACTTTTAAAAAATATTCTGACCTGTGTTTTTGTGCCACTGTTACTTTCAGGATCTTTCATTCATGTTATGCATGCAAGTTTATGTTTTATTTCATTAACCTGTGAATTTCCTTTGTTTTATCAAATTTCATCCAAGACAAAACTCTATTAACTTCTCAGTAAAGTCTGATCAGTGGGGTGACATTACAATCATACCTTTAGTGAAAAAACAAGTTTGGTTGCCCAACACTTTTGTAATTTGAGAGACATCATTAAAAAAAACAACAACATTGGCATAATGAAAGAATAGAGGAGATTAAAAAAAAAAAAACATTGGCATAATGAAAGAATAGAGGAGTTCTCAGAAATAGGATTGGAACTTTATGCACCTTTAAAAATACAGCTAACTGGAACACTGTTGGTGAGAAAATTTATGTTTTTACCTTGGTGGGTCATAGATTATGCTGAATTTTGTATCAAACTTTTCAATACTGTTTCCTTAGCACATGTTAGTGAAATTATTCATATCCCATTCGAATTATATTTTTATGTTTTAAATGATGATAAATGACCTAGGAGAAGGTGCAAGCCAATCTTTTTCTGCCAAAAGACAAGAACTTTGTGTTTGTTACTGTGTAAATATTTTTATTTCAACACAGTTTCTGCAAGTTTTTAAATAAATTTCACGCAAGAATTTGAAACAAATATTTTTGTAATAAGGACAGGTTTATCCAAAGAAAAAAACCTGATTTGCAAAGAAGAGAAACAAGAATGTATTTTACACACTTCCTTAGATCCACTCTTGGGGTCTTCAGGCTGTTTACAGTCTGACCTAACAACCTTTTCGGTTGTACATCGAGAGTGCTTGAGTCATAGGTGTGTAAGAGCAGTATACCTCAGTCAGCAGTCACATGAGTGTCACATGACTAGCTCCATTTGAGTCCAATATGTGATGCCCCACTGCTGACTTGGACAGTTGAAACTTTTATGAGCATAAAATATTTGAAACTTATTGATAAAACTTAATTCATGACAGTTCATGGTAAGGGCTGTCTCAGCAAAACATACTTGGGACCCAGGAAAGGCACTTTCAGTGTTGAGTACTCACCCATAGATGCAATTTAGAAGATTGTATCATTTTCATATGAACTCTTCGAGTGATCAGATTACCCTGGCAATATATTTTATAAGTGCCTTCCCTGGATACCATGTAAGTTTAAATGGAACAGCCCCAATGACTATAAGCAAGGGTATTGTGAATTTAATGGATCTTTAAATTCACACAAGTTTTAAGTTGTGAATATGCTCCATTGTTCAAAAATTAAATAGTGTTGAAATAATACAGTGACTAGTTCTTTTATAAATGATTTCTGTATTGTTTTATACATTTAAGTGTTGTTTTTTAGTGGTTTATTCTCCTGGAGTGGGTAAAATATTAATTGAATATTATGTTTACATTTAGTTATTGAGAATTTCAAAGTATCATTGTATTAAGATAGCATTATACTGATAAATAGATGACCTGTTTATGTCAAATTTAATGACAACAATAAGATGGACAACAAGTTTTTTGTTAGCCTTTAACACGGAAAGTTAATTTGCCTCTTAATTAAATGTGACTTTAACTAGGTCATTTTACTACATAGCCTAAATAGTCTAAATTGAATATAGCTTTCAAATTAAGATGTTGCTTTAAGATAAACATTTGTCACTATTCAATTGGATTGAGATTGATTGTAAATTTGTTTACTAAACAGGTTCACTTTCAACTTAAATTGACTCATGGGATCACTTGTGTCTGGCAAACTTTACAAATATATTCTGACCTGTGTTTTTGTGCCACTGTTACTTTCAGGATCTTTCATTCATGTTATGCATGTAAGTTTATGTTTTATTTCAGTAACCCGTGAATTTCCTTTGTTTTTTCAAATTTCATCCAAGACAAAACTCTATTAACTTCTCAGTAAAGTCTGATCAGTGGGGTGACATTACAATCATACCTTTAGTGACAAAACAAGTTTGGTTGCCCGACACTTTTGTAATTAGAGAGGCATCATAAAAAAAAAACAACATTGGCATAATGATAGAATAGAGGAGTTCTCAGAAATAGGATTGGAACTTTATGCACCTTTAAAAATACAGCTAACTGGAACACTGTTGGTGAGAAAATTTATGTTTTTACCTTGGTGGGTCATAGATTATGCTGAATTTTGTATCAAACTTTTCAATACTGTTTCCTTAGCACATGTTAGTGAAATATTCATATCCCATTTGAATTATATATTTATGTTTTAAATGATGATAAATGACCTAGGAGAAGGTGCAAGCCAATCTTTTTCTGCCAAAAGACAAGAACTTTGTGTTTGTTACTGTGTAAATATTTTTATTTCAACACAGTTTCTGCAAGTTTTTAAATAAATTTCACACAAGAATTTGAAACAAATATTTTTGTAATAAGGACAGGTTTATCCAAAGAAAAAAACCTGATTTGCAAAGAAGAGAAACAAGAATGTATTTTACACACTTCCTTAGATCCACTCTTGGGGTCTTCAGGCTGTTTACAGTCTGACCTAACAACCTTTTCGGTTGTACATCGAGAGTGCTTGAGTCATAGGTGTGTAAGAGCAGTATACCTCAGTCAGCAGTCACATGAGTGTCACGTGACTAGCTCCATTTGAGTCCAATATGTGATGCCCCACTGCTGACTTGGACAGTTGAAACTTTTATGAGCATAAAATATTTGAAACTTATTGATAAAACTTAATTCATGACAGTTCATGGTAAGGGATGTCCCAGCAAAACATACTTGGGATCCAGGAAAGGCACTTTCAGTGTTGAGTACTCACCCATAGATGCAATTTAGAAGATTGTATCATTTTCATATGAACTCTTCCAGTGATCAGATTACCCTGGCAATATATTTTATAAGTGCCTTCCCTGGATACCATGTAAGTTTAAATGGAACAGCCCCAATGACTATAAGCAAGGGTATTGTGAATTTAATGGATCTTTAAATTCACACAAGTTTTAAGTTGTGAATATGCTCCATTGTTCAAAAATTAAATAGTGTTGAAATAATACAGTGACTAGTTCTTTTATAAATGATTTCTGTATTGTTTTATACATTTAAGTGTTGTTTTTTAGTGGTTTATTCTCCTGGAGTGGGAAAAATATTAATTGAATATTATGTTTACATTTAGTTATTGAGAATTTCAAAGTATCATTGTATTAAGATAGCATTATACTGATAAATAGATGACCTGTTTATGTCAAATTTAATGACAACAATAAGATGGACAACAAGTTTTTTGTTAGCCTTTAACACGGAAAGTTAATTTGCCTCTTAATTAAATGTGACTTTAACTAGGTCATTTTACTACATAGCCTAAATAGTCTAAATTGAATATAGCTTTCAAATTAAGATGTTGCTTTAAGATAAACATTTGTCACTATTCAATTGGATTGAGATTGATTGTAAATTTGTTTACTAAACAGGTTCACTTTCAACTTAAATTGACTCATGGGATCACTTGTGTCTGGCAAACTTTACAAATATATTCTGACCTGTGTTTTTGTGCCACTGTAACTTTCAGGATCCTTCATTCATGTTATGCATGTAAGTTTATGTTTTATTTCAGTAACCTGTGAATTTCCTTTGTTTTTCAAATTTCATCCAAGACAAAACTCTATTAACTTCTCAGTAAAGTCTGATCAGTGGGGTGACATTACAATCATACCTTTAGTGACAAAACAAGTTTGGTTGCCCAACACTTTTGTAATTTGAGAGGCATCATAAAAAAAACAACAACATTGGCATAATGAAAGAATAGAGGAGTTCTCAGAAATAGGAATGGAACTTTATGCACCTTTAAAAATACAGCTAACTGGAACACTGTTGGTGAGAAAATTTATGTTTTTACCTTGGTGGGTCATAGATTATGCTGAATTTTGTATCAAACTTTTCAATACTGTTTCCTTAGCACATGTTAGTGAAATATTCATATCCCATTTGAATTATATTTTTATGTTTTAAATGATGATAAATGACCTAGGAGAAGGTGCAAGCCAATCTTTTTCTGCCAAAAGACAAGAACTTTGTGTTTGTTACTGTGTAAATATTTTTATTTCAACACAGTTTCTGCAAGTTTTTAAATAAATTTCACACAAGAATTTGAAACAAATATTTTTGTAATAAGGACAGGTTTATCCAAAGAAAAAAACCTGATTTGCAAAGAAGAGAAACAAGAATGTATTTTACACACTTCCTTAGATCCACTCTTGGGGTCTTCAGGCTGTTTACAGTCTGACCTAACAACCTTTTCGGTTGTACATCGAGAGTGCTTGAGTCATAGGTGTGTAAGAGCAGTATACCTCAGTCAGCAGTCACATGAGTGTCACGTGACTAGCTCCATTTGAGTCCAATATGTGATGCCCCACTGCTGACTTGGACAGTTGAAACTTTTATGAGCATAAAATATTTGAAACTTATTGATAAAACTTAATTCATGACAGTTCATGGTAAGGGATGTCCCAGCAAAACATACTTGGGATCCAGGAAAGGCACTTTCAGTGTTGAGTACTCACCCATAGATGCAATTTAGAAGATTGTATCATTTTCATATGAACTCTTCCAGTGATCAGATTACCCTGGCAATATATTTTATAAGTGCCTTCCCTGGATACCATGTAAGTTTGAATGGAACAGCCCCAATGACTATAAGCAAGGGTATTGTGAATTTAATGGATCTTTAAATTCACACAAGTTTTAAGTTGTGAATATGCTCCATTGTTCAAAAATTAAATAGTGTTGAAATAATACAGTGACTAGTTCTTTTATAAATGATTTCTGTATTGTTTTATACATTTAAGTGTTGTTTTTTAGTGGTTTATTCTCCTGGAGTGGGAAAAATATTAATTGAATATTATGTTTACATTTAGTTATTGAGAATTTCAAAGTATCATTGTATTAAGATAGCATTATACTGATAAATAGATGACCTGTTTATGTCAAATTTAATGACAACAATAAGATGGACAACAAGTTTTTTGTTAGCCTTTAACACGGAAAGTTAATTTGCCTCTTAATTAAATGTGACTTTAACTAGGTCATTTTACTACATAGCCTAAATAGTCTAAATTGAATATAGCTTTCAAATTAAGATGTTGCTTTAAGATAAACATTTGTCACTATTCAATTGGATTGAGATTGATTGTACATTTGTTTACTAAACAGGTTCACTTTCAACTTAAATTGACTCATGGGGTCACTTGTGTCTGGCAAACTTTAAAAAAATATTCTGACCTGTGTTTTTGTGCCACTGTTACTTTCAGGATCCTTCATTCATGTTATGCATGTAAGTTTATGTTTTATTTCAGTAACCTGTGAATTTCCTTTGTTTTTTCAAATTTCATCCAAGACAAAACTCTATTAACTTCTCAGGAAAGTCTGATCAGTGGGGTGACATTACAATCATACCTTTAGTGACAAAACAAGTTTGGTTGCCCAACACTTTTGTAATTTGAGAGGCATCATTAAAAAAAACAACGTTGTCATGATGAAAGAATAGAGGAGTTCTCAGAAATAGGAATGGAACTTTATGCACCTTTAAAAATACAGCTAACTGGAACACTGTTGGTGAGAAAATTTATGTTTTTACCTTGGTGGGTCATAGATTATGCTGAATTTTGTATCAAACTTTTCAATACTGTTTCCTTAGCACATGTTAGTGAAATATTCATATCCCATTTGAATTATATTTTTATGTTTTAAATGATGATAAATGACCTAGGAGAAGGTGCAAGCCAATCTTTTTCTGCCAAAAGACAAGAACTTTGTGTTTGTTACTGTGTAAATATTTTTATTTCAACACAGTTTCTGCAAGTTTTTAAATAAATTTCACACAAGAATTTGAAACAAATATTTTTGTAATAAGGACAGGTTTATCCAAAGAAAAAAACCTGATTTGCAAAGAAGAGAAACAAGAATGTATTTTACACACTTCCTTAGATCCATTCTTGGGGTCTTCAGGCTGTTTACAGTCTGACCTAACAACCTTTTCGGTTGTACATCGAGAGTGCTTGAGTCATAGGTGTGTAAGAGCAGTATACCTCAGTCAGCAGTCACATGAGTGTCACGTGACTAGCTCCATTTGAGTCCAATATGTGATGCCCCACTGCTGACTTGGACAGTTGAAACTTTTATGAGCATAAAATATTTGAAACTTATTGATAAAACTTAATTCATGACAGTTCATGGTAAGGGATGTCCCAGCAAAACATACTTGGGATCCAGGAAAGGCACTTTCAGTGTTGAGTACTCACCCATAGATGCAATTTAGAAGATTGTATCATTTTCATATGAACTCTTCCAGTGATCAGATTACCCTGGCAATATATTTTATAAGTGCCTTCCCTGGATACCATGTAAGTTTGAATGGAACAGCCCCAATGACTATAAGCAAGGGTATTGTGAATTTAATGGATCTTTAAATTCACACAAGTTTTAAGTTGTGAATATGCTCCATTGTTCAAAAATTAAATAGTGTTGAAATAATACAGTGACTAGTTCTTTTATAAATGATTTCTGTATTGTTTTATACATTTAAGTGTTGTTTTTTAGTGGTTTATTCTCCTGGAGTGGGAAAAATATTAATTGAATATTATGTTTACATTTAGTTATTGAGAATTTCAAAGTATCATTGTATTAAGATAGCATTATACTGATAAATAGATGACCTGTTTATGTCAAATTTAATGACAACAATAAGATGGACAACAAGTTTTTTGTTAGCCTTTAACACGGAAAGTTAATTTGCCTCTTAATTAAATGTGACTTTAACTAGGTCATTTTACTACATAGCCTAAATAGTCTAAATTGAATATAGCTTTCAAATTAAGATGTTGCTTTAAGATAAACATTTGTCACTATTCAATTGGATTGAGATTGATTGTAAATTTGTTTACTAAACAGGTTCACTTTCAACTTAAATTGACTCATGGGGTCACTTGTGTCTGGCAAACTTTAAAAAAATATTCTGACCTGTGTTTTTGTGCCACTGTTACTTTCAGGATCCTTCATTCATGTTATGCATATAAGTTTATGTTTTATTTCAGTAACCTGTGAATTTCCTTTGTTTTTTCAAATTTCATCCAAGACAAAACTCTATTAACTTCTCAGGAAAGTCTGATCAGTGGGGTGACATTACAATCATACCTTTAGTGACAAAACAAGTTTGGTTGCCCAACACTTTTGTAATTTGAGAGGCATCATTAAAAAAAACAACGTTGTCATGATGAAAGAATAGAGGAGTTCTCAGAAATAGGAATGGAACTTTATGCACCTTTAAAAATACAGCTAACTGGAACACTGTTGGTGAGAAAATTTATGTTTTTACCTTGGTGGGTCATAGATTATGCTGAATTTTGTATCAAACTTTTCAATACTGTTTCCTTAGCACATGTTAGTGAAATATTCATATCCCATTTGAATTATATTTTTATGTTTTAAATGATGATAAATGACCTAGGAGAAGGTGCAAGCCAATCTTTTTCTGCCAAAAGACAAGAACTTTGTGTTTGTTACTGTGTAAATATTTTTATTTCAACACAGTTTCTGCAAGTTTTTAAATAAATTTCACACAAGAATTTGAAACAAATATTTTTGTAATAAGGACAGGTTTATCCAAAGAAAAAAACCTGATTTGCAAAGAAGAGAAACAAGAATGTATTTTACACACTTCCTTAGATCCACTCTTGGGGTCTTCAGGCTGTTTACAGTCTGACCTAACAACCTTTTCGGTTGTACATCGAGAGTGCTTGAGTCATAGGTGTGTAAGAGCAGTATACCTCAGTCAGCAGTCACATGAGTGTCACGTGACTAGCTCCATTTGAGTCCAATATGTGATGCCCCACTGCTGACTTGGACAGTTGAAACTTTTATGAGCATAAAATATTTGAAACTTATTGATAAAACTTAATTCATGACAGTTCATGGTAAGGGATGTCCCAGCAAAACATACTTGGGATCCAGGAAAGGCACTTTCAGTGTTGAGTACTCACCCATAGATGCAATTTAGAAGATTGTATCATTTTCATATGAACTCTTCCAGTGATCAGATTACCCTGGCAATATATTTTATAAGTGCCTTCCCTGGATACCATGTAAGTTTAAATGGAACAGCCCCAATGACTATAAGCAAGGGTATTGTGAATTTAATGGATCTTTAAATTCACACAAGTTTTAAGTTGTGAATATGCTCCATTGTTCAAAAATTAAATAGTGTTGAAATAATACAGTGACTAGTTCTTTTATAAATGATTTCTGTATTGTTTTATACATTTAAGTGTTGTTTTTTAGTGGTTTATTCTCCTGGAGTGGGAAAAATATTAATTGAATATTATGTTTACATTTAGTTATTGAGAATTTCAAAGTATCATTGTATTAAGATAGCATTATACTGATAAATAGATGACCTGTTTATGTCAAATTTAATGACAACAATAAGATGGACAACAAGTTTTTTGTTAGCCTTTAACACGGAAAGTTAATTTGCCTCTTAATTAAATGTGACTTTAACTAGGTCATTTTACTACATAGCCTAAATAGTCTAAATTGAATATAGCTTTCAAATTAAGATGTTGCTTTAAGATAAACATTTGTCACTATTCAATTGGATTGAGATTGATTGTAAATTTGTTTACTAAACAGGTTCACTTTCAACTTAAATTGACTCATGGGGTCACTTGTGTCTGGCAAACTTTAAAAAATATTCTGACCTGTGTTTTTGTGCCACTGTTACTTTCAGGATCCTTCATTCATGTTATGCATGTAAGTTTATGTTTTATTTCAGTAACCTGTGAATTTCCTTTGTTTTTTCAAATTTCATCCAAGACAAAACTCTATTAACTTCTCAGTAAAGTCTGATCAGTGGGGTGACATTACAATCATACCTTTAGTGACAAAACAAGTTTGGTTGCCCAACACTTTTGTAATTTGAGAGGCATCATTAAAAAAAAACAACGTTGTCATGATGAAAGAATAGAGGAGTTCTCAGAAATAGGAATGGAACTTTATGCACCTTTAAAAATACAGCTAACTGGAACACTGTTGGTGAGAAAATTTATGTTTTTACCTTGGTGGGTCATAGATTATGCTGAATTTTGTATCAAACTTTTCAATACTGTTTCCTTAGCACATGTTAGTGAAATATTCATATCCCATTTGAATTATATTTTTATGTTTTAAATGATGATAAATGACCTAGGAGAAGGTGCAAGCCAATCTTTTTCTGCCAAAAGACAAGAACTTTGTGTTTGTTACTGTGTAAATATTTTTATTTCAACACAGTTTCTGCAAGTTTTTAAATAAATTTCACACAAGAATTTGAAACAAATATTTTTGTAATAAGGACAGGTTTATCCAAAGAAAAAAACCTGATTTGCAAAGAAGAGAAACAAGAATGTATTTTACACACTTCCTTAGATCCACTCTTGGGGTCTTCAGGCTGTTTACAGTCTGACCTAACAACCTTTTCGGTTGTACATCGAGAGTGCTTGAGTCATAGGTGTGTAAGAGCAGTATACCTCAGTCAGCAGTCACATGAGTGTCACGTGACTAGCTCCATTTGAGTCCAATATGTGATGCCCCACTGCTGACTTGGACAGTTGAAACTTTTATGAGCATAAAATATTTGAAACTTATTGATAAAACTTAATTCATGACAGTTCATGGTAAGGGCTGTCTCAGCAAAACATACTTGGGACCCAGGAAAGGCACTTTCAGTGTTGAGTACTCACCCATAGATGCAATTTAGAAGATTGTATCATTTTCATATGAACTCTTCCAGTGATCAGATTACCCTGGCAATATATTTTATAAGTGCCTTCCCTGGATACCATGTAAGTTTAAATGGAACAGCCCCAATGACTATAAGCAAGGGTATTGTGAATTTAATGGATCTTTAAATTCACACAAGTTTTAAGTTGTGAATATGCTCCATTGTTCAAAAATTAAATAGTGTTGAAATAATACAGTGACTAGTTCTTTTATAAATGATTTCTGTATTGTTTTATACATTTAAGTGTTGTTTTTTAGTGGTTTATTCTCCTGGAGTGGGAAAAATATTAATTGAATATTATGTTTACATTTAGTTATTGAGAATTTCAAAGTATCATTGTATTAAGATAGCATTATACTGATAAATAGATGACCTGTTTATGTCAAATTTAATGACAACAATAAGATGGACAACAAGTTTTTTGTTAGCCTTTAACACGGAAAGTTAATTTGCCTCTTAATTAAATGTGACTTTAACTAGGTCATTTTACTACATAGCCTAAATAGTCTAAATTGAATATAGCTTTCAAATTAAGATGTTGCTTTAAGATAAACATTTGTCACTATTCAATTGGATTGAGATTGATTGTAAATTTGTTTACTAAACAGGTTCACTTTCAACTTAAATTGACTCATGGGGTCACTTGTGTCTGGCAAACTTTACAAATATATTCTGACCTGTGTTTTTGTGCCACTGTTACTTTCAGGATCCTTCATTCATGTTATGCATGTAAGTTTATGTTTTATTTCAGTAACCTGTGAATTTCCTTTGTTTTTTCAAATTTCATCCAAGACAAAACTCTATTAACTTCTCAGTAAAGTCTGATCAGTGGGGTGACATTACAATCATACCTTTAGTGACAAAACAAGTTTGGTTGCCCAACACTTTTGTAATTTGAGAGGCATCATTAAAAAAACAACAACATTGGCATAATGAAAGAATAGAGGAGTTCTCAGAAATAGGAATGGAACTTTATGCACCTTTAAAAATACAGCTAACTGGAACACTGTTGGTGAGAAAATTTATGTTTTTACCTTGGTGGGTCATAGATTATGCTGAATTTTGTATCAAACTTTTCAATACTGTTTCCTTAGCACATGTTAGTGAAATATTCATATCCCATTTGAATTATATTTTTATGTTTTAAATGATGATAAATGACCTAGGAGAAGGTGCAAGCCAATCTTTTTCTGCCAAAAGACAAGAACTTTGTGTTTGTTACTGTGTAAATATTTTTATTTCAACACAGTTTCTGCAAGTTTTTAAATAAATTTCACACAAGAATTTGAAACAAATATTTTTGTAATAAGGACAGGTTTATCCAAAGAAAAAAACCTGATTTGCAAAGAAGAGAAACAAGAATGTATTTTACACACTTCCTTAGATCCACTCTTGGGGTCTTCAGGCTGTTTACAGTCTGACCTAACAACCTTTTCGGTTGTACATCGAGAGTGCTTGAGTCATAGGTGTGTAAGAGCAGTATACCTCAGTCAGCAGTCACATGAGTGTCACGTGACTAGCTCCATTTGAGTCCAATATGTGATGCCCCACTGCTGACTTGGACAGTTGAAACTTTTATGAGCATAAAATATTTGAAACTTATTGATAAAACTTAATTCATGACAGTTCATGGTAAGGGATGTCCCAGCAAAACATACTTGGGATCCAGGAAAGGCACTTTCAGTGTTGAGTACTCACCCATAGATGCAATTTAGAAGATTGTATCATTTTCATATGAACTCTTCCAGTGATCAGATTACCCTGGCAATATATTTTATAAGTGCCTTCCCTGGATACCATGTAAGTTTGAATGGAACAGCCCCAATGACTATAAGCAAGGGTATTGTGAATTTAATGGATCTTTAAATTCACACAAGTTTTAAGTTGTGAATATGCTCCATTGTTCAAAAATTAAATAGTGTTGAAATAATACAGTGACTAGTTCTTTTATAAATGATTTCTGTATTGTTTTATACATTTAAGTGTTGTTTTTTAGTGGTTTATTCTCCTGGAGTGGGAAAAATATTAATTGAATATTATGTTTACATTTAGTTATTGAGAATTTCAAAGTATCATTGTATTAAGATAGCATTATACTGATAAATAGATGACCTGTTTATGTCAAATTTAATGACAACAATAAGATGGACAACAAGTTTTTTGTTAGCCTTTAACACGGAAAGTTAATTTGCCTCTTAATTAAATGTGACTTTAACTAGGTCATTTTACTACATAGCCTAAATAGTCTAAATTGAATATAGCTTTCAAATTAAGATGTTGCTTTAAGATAAACATTTGTCACTATTCAATTGGATTGAGATTGATTGTAAATTTGTTTACTAAACAGGTTCACTTTCAACTTAAATTGACTCATGGGGTCACTTGTGTCTGGCAAACTTTAAAAAATTATTCTGACCTGTGTTTTTGTGCCACTGTTACTTTCAGGATCCTTCATTCATGTTATGCATGTAAGTTTATGTTTTATTTCAGTAACCTGTGAATTTCCTTTGTTTTTTCAAATTTCATCCAAGACAAAACTCTATTAACTTCTCAGTAAAGTCTGATCAGTGGGGTGACATTACAATCATACCTTTAGTGACAAAACAAGTTTGGTTGCCCAACACTTTTGTAATTTGAGAGGCATCATTAAAAAAAACAACGTTGTCATGATGAAAGAATAGAGGAGTTCTCAGAAATAGGAATGGAACTTTATGCACCTTTAAAAATACAGCTAACTGGAATACTGTTGGTGAGAAAATTTATGTTTTTACCTTGGTGGGTCATAGATTATGCTGAATTTTGTATCAAACTTTTCAATACTGTTTCCTTAGCACATGTTAGTGAAATATTCATATCCCATTTGAATTATATTTTTATGTTTTAAATGATGATAAATGACCTAGGAGAAGGTGCAAGCCAATCATCTTCTGCCAAAAGACAAGAACTTTGTGTTTGTTACTGTGTAAATATTTTTATTTCAACACAGTTTCTGCAAGTTTTTAAATAAATTTCACGCAAGAATTTGAAACAAATATTTTTGTAATAAGGACAGGTTTATCCAACAAAAAAAAAACTGATTTGCAAAGAAGAGAAACAAGAATGTATTTTACACACTTTCTTAGATCCACTCTTGGGGTCTTCAGGCTGTTTACAGTCTGACCTAACAACCTTTTCGGTTGTACATCGAGAGTGCTTGAGTCATAGGTGTGTAAGAGCAGTATACCTCAGTCAGCAGTCACATGAGTGTCACATGACTAGCTCCATTTGAGTCCAATATGTGATGCCCCACTGCTGACTTGGACAGTTGAAACTTTTATGAGCATAAAATATTTGAAACTTATTGATAAAACTTAATTCATGACAGTTCATGGTAAGGGCTGTCTCAGCAAAACATACTTGGGACCCAGGAAAGGCACTTTCAGTGTTGAGTACTCACCCATAGATGCAATTTAGAACATTGTATCATTTTCATATGAACTCTTCAAGTGATCAGATTACCCTGGCAATATATTTTATAAGTGCCTTCCCAGGATACCATGTAAGTTTAAATGGAACAGCCCCAATGACTATAAGCAAGGGTATTGTGAATTTAATGGATCTTTAAATTCACACAAGTTTTAAGTTGTGAATATGCTCCATTGTTCAAAAATTAAATAGTGTTGAAATAATACAGTGACTAGTTCTTTTATAAATGATTTCTGTATTGTTTTATACATTTAAGTGTTGTTTTTTAGTGGTTTATTCTCCTGGAGTGGGAAAAATATTAATTGAATATTATGTTTACATTTAGTTATTGAGAATTTCAAAGTATCATTGTATTAAGATAGCATTATACTGATAAATAGATGACCTGTTTATGTCAAATTTAATGACAACAATAAGATGGACAACAAGTTTTTTGTTAGCCTTTAACACGGAAAGTTAATTTGCCTCTTAATTAAATGTGACTTTAACTAGGTCATTTTACTACATAGCCTAAATAGTCTAAATTGAATATAGCTTTCAAATTAAGATGTTGCTTTAAGATAAACATTTGTCACTATTCAATTGGATTGAGATTGATTGTAAATTTGTTTACTAAACAGGTTCACTTTCAACTTAAATTGACTCATGGGGTCACTTGTGTCTGGCAAACTTTACAAATATATTCTGACCTGTGTTTTTGTGCCACTGTTACTTTCAGGATCCTTCATTCATGTTATGCATGTAAGTTTATGTTTTATTTCAGTAACCTGTGAATTTCCTTTGTTTTTTCAAATTTCATCCAAGACAAAACTCTATTAACTTCTCAGTAAAGTCTGATCAGTGGGGTGACATTACAATCATACCTTTAGTGACAAAACAAGTTTGGTTGCCCAACACTTTTGTAATTTGAGAGGCATCATAAAAAAAACAACAACATTGGCATAATGAAAGAATAGAGGAGTTCTCAGAAATAGGAATGGAACTTTATGCACCTTTAAAAATACAGCTAACTGGAACACTGTTGGTGAGAAAATTTATGTTTTTACCTTGGTGGGTCATAGATTATGCTGAATTTTGTATCAAACTTTTCAATACTGTTTCCTTAGCACATGTTAGTGAAATATTCATATCCCATTTGAATTATATTTTTATGTTTTAAATGATGATAAATGACCTAGGAGAAGGTGCAAGCCAATCTTTTTCTGCCAAAAGACAAGAACTTTGTGTTTGTTACTGTGTAAATATTTTTATTTCAACACAGTTTCTGCAAGTTTTTAAATAAATTTCACGCAAGAATTTGAAACAAATATTTTTGTAATAAGGACAGGTTTATCCAAAGAAAAAAAACTGATTTGCAAAGAAGAGAAACAAGAATGTATTTTACACACTTCCTTAGATCCACTCTTGGGGTCTTCAGGCTGTTTACAGTCTGACCTAACAACCTTTTCGGTTGTACATCGAGAGTGCTTGAGTCATAGGTGTGTAAGAGCAGTATACCTCAGTCAGCAGTCACATGAGTGTCACGTGACTAGCTCCATTTGAGTCCAATATGTGATGCCCCACTGCTGACTTGGACAGTTGAAACTTTTATGAGCATAAAATATTTGAAACTTATTGATAAAACTTAATTCATTACAGTTCATTGTAAGGGCTGTCCCAGCAAAACATACTTAGGACCCAGGAAAGGCACTTTCAGTGTTGAGTACTCACCCATAGATGCAATTTAGAAGATTGTATCATTTTCATATGAACTCTTCCAGTGATCAGATTACCCTGGCAATATATTTTATAAGTGCCTTCCCTGGATACCATGTAAGTTTAAATGGAACAGCCCCAATGACTATAAGCAAGGGTATTGTG
This sequence comes from Margaritifera margaritifera, assembly GCA_029931535.1. Lineage (NCBI taxonomy): Eukaryota > Metazoa > Mollusca > Bivalvia > Unionida > Margaritiferidae > Margaritifera > Margaritifera margaritifera. Next base: position 4,576,588 of record JAQPZY010001695.1, read on the forward strand.
AATTTAATGGATCTTTAAATTCACACAAGTTTTAAGTTGTGAATATGCTCCATTGTTCAAAAATTAAATAGTGTTGAAATAATACAGTGACTAGTTCTTTTATAAATGATTTCTGTATTGTTTTATACATTTAAGTGTTGTTATTTGGTGGTTTATTCTCCTGGAGTGGGAACAATCTTAATTGAATATTATGTTTACATTTAGTTATTGAGAATTTCAAAGTATTATTTTATTAAGATAGCATTGCACTCATAAATAGATGACCTGTTTATGTCAAGTTTAAAGGTAGGTTACTGGTAAGTTTCGGTTCATGGGTCACAACGAATAGCAATATACGGCTTCTTTTGATTTGATGTTCATCACAGGCTTGTCACATAAACTGACTGTCTTTTGATCTTGGTGAGTTGAGCAACTGACTAATTCAGATATTGTTTTTATAGCATAAACAAACTAAGATCGGTATATATTTTAACTCATTAACCCCTGAGCCAAACAGCTAGGTATTCCCCTACAGCATACTTGCAGAGGGATCACCTAGAGCAGTGTTAGCCTAACCAGTAGCTGTATCCCTGAGACGCACTGACAGTACTTGACTTGCTGATTTTTACAGAGGGGGCTACTTGAAATAAATTAGTTATTTTTTGCTTTGTATTCCTTCAATTAAGCTAAAGTTTGGCACAGCTGTTCTCAATAAAATGATGTCGATAATGGTATAAATTTCATGCAGCATGCAGAAATAAAACTCGTCCATAAAGGAAAAAAAAAAATTATTTGCTTACCAATTTGCTTCTTTTGTCATTAAAAATCCATTAAATCCATTATGAATTCACACTGAATAATTAAAACCTTCAACACATGAAATAATTCACAGAAATTCCATTTGTCATCTCTCTTACAAACTTTAACCTCGTATGAAAACTGCATATTTTCGTCACACTTTACTTACCTTTCTTCCTTAGAAATCTCCACTAAACGTTTAAAAACTAATGAAACACTTTGAACAAGCTCTAAATTATGTACACTCGTGCTAACTAAATTCATTTTCCCAAACACAAGCAAGTCTTTATTTACCGATTCTTCAAAATATCTACAAGATATGGTTTTATCCACACATAAATGAATATATCTCCATCAGAGTCTGTCAGGTATGTGTCTACTTCCAGTGGCTGATTCTTGTCATTTTGCATCATTTTTAAAACTAAATATCTCCACTATTTGTAGTGCTATCGAAGTAAAAAAAAATTCCCTTTGTGCTGCAATGTTTCCTCTATCTATATAAGCTTAAATTTGATTGGTTAAACTGCCTGCATAATTAGGAAATAGTCTGGAATCAACTAATGGTTTGTGTCGCTTTAACTTGTCGTGCGGGATACAGGCCTAGACTAATACTGCCACTCAAACGAGGCGCCCGGGATTCAAGCAAGGTAAACTGCGCCACGTTATATTGGCACTCTGGAGATGAGGGAAGCAATGTGCGATGACTTATTGTGGTGGCAGGGGTTAATGAGTTAAGTCAGTGATGATTTAATTTATAGGATCGATTAAAGTGAGCAGGATACAGTAATCTTGTGTGGAACATAAATTTGGGAGAGAACAACATATACCCGTAGTTATAATTTTTTTGTACCGAGCATATAAAACAATCTTGATAATGTAATAATAATAATAATAATAAAAATAATAATGATAACGATAATGATATTCCGTGCGTGGTATTTGTTCAAAAACCAGTTTTAAAAGGTGAACCTGTGTGCAACGGACAGTTGTGCCTTTTCCCATGAGTGGCCACTAGTGACAGGTTTGACTATATATACATGTATATTGATGCTTTTTATTGGTTCTTTTGTGCTCTTAGCCAATCACAAACTTCCTAACTAGAACTAAATGGATCTGGCTGTATAACAAGGATGCCATTTTCAATGAGAAAAGGCTCAATTGCATCAGTTCTTGGTTGTGGTGCTGGCAGTTCTGAAGATCTCTATTGGCAGAATAGATGGGAAACTTCTAATAAAACTCAGACAAGTCTGAATCAGATTAATTTTGTCTGAGTGATCCTGCAGAAATGCTGTACATTTTGTGTATATTGACCTCTATTAGTATTTACTATATTATTTTTTGTTGTAAAATTCCTTGCCCTGCCAATAAGAAAATGGCTCCCCTTTTAACCTACTGAGGGGCATCATGCACTGGCACTTCCCCAATCTGATTAAAATCAGATCTTCACAGTCCTACGTGGAGATCTGTTGGACACTGATAAGAGGTCATGTTCTTTTGACCTTGTGATATGCCAATCAAATCATAGCTTTCAAATTTCTGAAAGTGACATGTGTCATACGGAACATATTGTTACTAACAATAACTCTAACACAAAATGCAATGCTTTATCGGAGAGGCTACAAAAATTAAGCAGACTGGGAATTTCAAAGGTAACCAAAACAATATCTTTTATCAGTGTCAGTCAGATCTCCATGTAGGACAGTGGAAATCTGATTTTAATTAGATTGGATACTTCCCTATCCTACGCCCTCCGTAACCCAGCCTTCTCTGCAGACTGGCCATCATACACCAACACTTCCCTGTACTGACCCCACCATAACCCATTCATCTATGCAGACTGGCCATTGTTCACTGACACTTACCTATCCGGCCCCCACTGTTACCCAGCCTCCTTTGCAGACTGGCCATCGTACACCGACACTTACCTATATTGATCCCAGTGTAACCCAGCCGCTTCTGCTGACTGGCCATCATACACTGACGCTTCCCTGTCCTGCCCCCACCATAACTCAACATCCTCAACAGACTGGCCATTTACGATATAGCAGGAATTTTTTAATGGTGGAGACATTTTAGCAATTTAGCGATCTCAGAGTGACATCACAAAAATAATTCCAGCAAAATTTACGACCTTAAATATCATGACCAATCTAGATCCATAATCACCTAAATGTAACTAGCCAAGATTGAAGTCCCATTTTTTTTAAAAATTGCCAAAATTGTATCTCCATGAAAAATACCCACTACCGGTATATGGTATTTTGGTCCCAATAAGGACATTTTAATATCTGGTAGTAATCAGATCTCCTTGTACTAGCCAGCTCTATAAAACTTGTAATTTTGGAACAGACACTGTCTTGTTCATGGGAAGATTTACTGTACAGTCATTTTTGTCTCGGAATTAACAATCTGAACAAATCGGAGGGATAAAGGTAGCTACATGTTTATTGATATCATTGATACATTGTATGTCACTATCATATGTACAGCAAATTGCTAGACAAGCAGCTGACAACTGAAAATGATTTAGGAAAAAAATATGGATAATGTTTGGCAGGGTAACGTATGAATGTCATATGTGTTTGTGTTTTTATGGCCTTGCTTGATGAAGTCATTGAAGCCCCATAGTAATCATGTGCATCTGTCCATCAACAATTTGGTTTCTGCAAGATTACTTGACTGGGAATTATTGGATTTTAACCAAATTTGGTATGCTGCTTTGTATTGCTGAGACCTTGAAAGAGTTTTTTGGCCTTCTACATCATCATTTAGAGGAGTTGTTGCCCCTGATTTCCCGGCCTCCAGATTAACAATGTTTTTTGTATTTCAACTAAATTTGGCATGCAGCTTTATATTGATAAGAATTTGAATGAGTTCGATTTCCTGCTTTTTGTGACTTGTTTTACAGGATTTATGCCCTTGATTGTCCTGTCCTCCTGACCAGGATTGTTGGATTTAAACCAGATATTTGCATGCAGCTTTATATTGATGAGACCTTGAATCAGTTCAGTTTCCAGCATTCCGTAACATTATTTGGAGGAGTTATATTCCCTGATTTCCCATCCTTCTAACTTTCGTTTCAGCAGCACAACTTTTTATTTGGATTCATGGATTTCAACTAAACTTAGCATGCACCTTTCTTTTGATAAGACCTTGAATGTGTTACTTCTAGTGTTCCATGGCATTTACAAGAGTGATGGTCCCTAACTGTCCACTTTCCTGACTTGGGTTTCTGGAGCATTACCATACCAGGATTTGTTGGATTTCAACAAAATTTGGCATGTAGCTTTATATTGACAGGATCTTGAAGGAATTTAATTTCTAGCATTCCATGTCATCATTTAGAGAAGCCATGATCTCTGAAAACACATCTCCTCTCCTAACTTGGGTTTACCAACACAAGTTCTTCTCTTAATGACCATACCAAGCAAATTTGTAGTAAGTAGGGCCCTTTGTGATGCACCCATCACTAATAGCTCTAGTTCTTTCAGGAAGTGGAGACCAACCTGCAGGAGGTCGTGTTCGATCACCTTCATTCCACAGCTTTCCAGGGGACACCACTTGGCAGAACTATCCTGGGTCCCACAGAGAATATTTTGTAAGTTTCTTTCCTCACATACTCTAAAATATTTTTGGTACTGTTTAGAAAGAGAGAGAGAGAAATATATCAGGTTGCCTTGTTGAACAAAAAGAGAGAAATTTTGAAAATACATATATCTTCCAATGATTCAAATGAAGTATTAAATGATTGTTGATAATCAATATGTTTGAACCTCAGAAATTCACTTTGACTTTTTTCATGCATGATGGCACTACTGATCACTGCACTTGCCAGCAAAAATTTGTCATACATTATAAACAATAGAAGGTTGATGAAAATCTTCAAGTCGGCCTGAAAAGATGCATGTACTTTTTTCTGAGAAGTTGAAAAATAGAAGAAAAAAAATCACTACACTTAATTGCTTGATTGAATACGCATAATATGTTCTGTTTAATTAAAACAAAAGTCCAACAAATCTTTCATTAGGAGCAATTTAACGAATTATATGTAGTTATAATAATATCTGTGTCTAAATCATTTATCTATTTAATAGTAAAACAAATTGATAAAAATCTGAAGTTTGCTAAATAAGAACATGTATTTGTCATACTGATTGTATTAATCAAACACACCAGGATCCATCTAAGCAAATAAAAGTTTTAAAAATTAACATTTTGATACTGTATTTTGGTGTGTATAACGCACACCCTGATTTTCGACCCAGAATGAGGGGAACAAACATAGTTCTGCCATATAATGTGCATGTGATATAATACATTGTAAAATCTTGCTAATTTCGCTCTGTTTCATTGTGCAACAGCAGTCGGTCGTTTTGGATAGTGCACTGATCATCATTTGTTACACGTCGTTTGAATTCTTTACAATAAAACATCACATGACTGTTTCTTTGGTCTTTCCCATCAGTATGCGGCACCCGATTATGACCAGTACTTTTTTTTTTTACATATATTGTAAAAGAAAGAATGAAAAGTGATGAACTTTAAAGTATATCTTTCTGATTTTATGATTGGCCCTTGAAAGGGACATTTTAAGGTTTGCCTTGTTGATGGAGTTCCTCTGTTGCATAAAATCCCTCAAATTCCTCTTCGTCGTCATCAGTCTCAAAAAGCCTCTGTATGTCCTTTTCTGTCATCATTCCTGGCATTTCAAGATCATATGCAAGATGCTATGTGAAAGTTCAGGTCCAGTATTTATACTTATTTGGACTATCATGACACTTCTAAAATATATCTCAGTGCCCTAGATAGAATTTACCAAAACAGTACTTCAGAATTATGTTTGGCACATCAAAATTTTAGCTGGTGCTGATTACCTTTAAATACACCACACCAGGTCAATTAAATATTGCTCACTCTATTGTAACAAAGAAGGATCAAATACTGTGGTTTAAGATGAAAAATAAATCAAAGAACCAGTCTTATTTTCCAAAGAAAAGTAAATAAATTTCAAATTGACCTAGACAAAGCATTATAACTATGTTTAGCACATCAAAGCTTAGCCGGCTCTGATTACCATGAATAGACCACACTGAGTCAATGAAACACTGAACACTGTATAGTCGCAAAGATATATCAAACACTATGATTTAAGATGAGAAATAAAACAAAGAACCAAGCTTATTTTCTGAAGAAAAGTAAATAAATTGCAAATTTACTTAGACAAAGCATTGTAACTATATTTTAGCACTTCTAAGCTTAGCTGGTGCTGATTAATGTGAATAGACCACACTAAATCAATAAAGGATTGATCACTGTATAGTCACAAAGATATATCAAATGATTTAAGATGAAAAATAAAACAAAGAACCATGCTTTTTTTTCCAGAAAAAAATAAATAAATTGCAAATTGACCTGGACAAAGCATTGTAACTATGTTTAGCACATAAAAGCTGAGCCAGCGCTGATTACTGTGAAAAGACCGCACTGAGTCAAAGAAGTATTGATCACTGTACAGTCGCAAAGATATATAAAATACTATGATTTAAGATGAGAAATAAAACTAAGAACCAAGTTCATTTTCCAAAGAAAAATAAAGAATGTTTTCCAATATCATACATTGATTGATTATTATGTTTCACGATGTGTCAGTAATACCGTAACAGACTAACCATAGTCACGAAAAGATGTCCCCTAAATGTGCCTCTGATGAGAACATTAGCACTGCTTGAATTGTAAATATTATATTTCAGTTCAAACAAGAATAAATGATGAAAAAATAAATTAGATACACAGTTATTGAATATTGAACATTTACAGGTACGGTAATCATATATTTGTTTCATTGATAACCTTGAAAAGACCACACTGAGTCAATGAAGCATTGTATAGTCACAAAGAAATATAAAATACTATCATATAAGATGAGAAATAAAACTAAGAACCAAGTTTATTTTCCAAAGAAAAGAAACAAAAATTCCGACTTCATACATTAATTGATTATTTTGTTTCACAATGTGTCATTGTTAACATAACAGATGAACCATAATCGCACAAAATATATCCCCTAAAGGTGTCTCTGATGAGAACATTAACACTGCTTGAATTCTAAATATTATATTTCAATTCAACCAAGAGTAAATGAAGAAAAAATGTATTAGATCCACAGGTATGTAATACTGAACATTTACGGTACAGGTACGGTAATCAGCATATTTGTTCCTCTTCAATTCGGTACTTTGCACAGCTTTAGAACAGCAAGTTACCAGTCGTTGTGTACATGTATTTCTGGTCGAGGCACATAGCAAAATGCTACACATCTATGTGAAATGAAATGAGTTTATTAATATAAGCAATCAAAGAACAAGACTATCAAGGTTTGTAAGCATTATTTATTTCTTTAATAAGGCTAGTACCTGTAAACAATTTATTTCACAAGGCATGAAGGTGACACATGTAGGCAGCTATAGCATCTTCATCCTTTTGTCAGATTGACTTGGAGAAAAACTTTTTTCTTTTGTTCTTCTATAAAACGCACACCTCTGACTCAAAATAAGAAAATTTGGTGAAAAAAGTGTGTGTTATACACTGCTAAATACGGTAAACACGTCATTCTGACTTTTTTCCTGAAACCTTTTCAGCATGATTAGGCAGAAACTGCATGACATGGTCAAATGAAGTTAAGTTTGCATGTTAAATGTGCATATTTAGATGACCTGATTAGATTTTGTGAAATTTGGATTGGTTTTCTTTTGGTAACTTTTGTCAGATTTTTGGATCTTTTAGACTTCGAATTTTTGCCTGCACAGGAGAAATGCACTATAGCCTGAAAAGGGAAAGACAGTACAGTAGGACCCCGTTATAGCACGATGGTCGGGGTCCACAAAACGAGATCGTACTATGCCCGAACCGTAGTATAACCGAACAAGACAAAACCAAGTCATTTAGCTGAAGAAAATGAGGGGGAGGGGTAAATTGTGGTCTGAAAACAACGTGCTTCATTGGCACCGTTACCATCTTAAATCAATGCATATTAAATGAGAAATACACATGCAATGAAAACAGAGATTGCACATATAATATTTAACTTTATTCAGAGAACCATGCATTGGTACATTTATATATACATGTCTAATGTATAGTATGAATAGTTAAAGGATCAACACGTGTACTCACGAACCGATCTCATGGCATGCGTTGGAGTGAGTCCATAATAATTCCATCGAAAATATGCACACAGAAGTATAATATTTAGTCATAGATCATTATGTGTCTGAATTCAATACAAAAAAATAATTATAATCGATAAATCACGTAAGGAATGATGAAGCACATTTACAGTGTGTATGCACGTGTACGTCCCAAGGTCAATAAACAGTGTAAGTATAAATTTCATACTGCTATAATTTTATCTGCTACGAATTAGAGTACTTTATTGTTTTTGGAAAAACTGATTAATTTTCAGCTGCTTCTTGCTGCTGTCACGTTTACTCTTTGCAAAGTCAACCATATTCCTCAATTGAAGAATTCGAATGTAGTCAACATCCTGAGTCTCAATCCATCGTATTGCACACTCTAAGCCTTTGATTGCATCTATTGCTGATGGTGGTTGATCCTCAGGTGTGGTGTCGTCACTGTCATCATCAGAAGCATCACAATCGGCAGGATCATCATTGGTTCTATTTACTGTTTCAAATTGCGTGTCTCTCGCTAGTCTGGCTTTCTTTCTCATCAATCCCTCACTTTCATGCAGATCCATCAGCACCACTCTTAATTTAGCTTCATCCCTCTTCCATCCTCGGATGGTCGACTCATGAACGCCTAAATCTCGAGCTAATTGCGTTTGTTTAACACCGGACTTAATCCTGTCTATGGCTTCAAGCTTCTCTTTAACAGTAAAAGCTTTACGTTTCCGTGTACTGTTATCCATTGTAAATAACTAATAATTAAAACTCTGACACCTATTTGTTTGAACGGCTACAGCAAGAATAATTTTTAATCAACAATGGGGTCATTTTTATAGGGAATGTACAATATTATTCACTGGTCAACTGATTGCATGGCGATTGTCTAACAACACTGCCAAGCCATGTGTGCGCGTTGGTGGCTTTCGTTTTTTGATGTTTTATAAATCATTGCCGCATGGTTTGAACAACCTTTAGCTTTGAGATTGACTTTGATGATTGTCAATGACTTAAATTAATTGATTTATACATTCAGGTGCGAATCTTTTATCAACCACCCCATTGTTTGGTGCTTGGCTGTGTATGCAGTTGAATGAGCAAACATATGTTGGCTATTGTTTTAGCAACGATTGTACACAGAATGCACTAAAGACAAACACAAAGAAGACTTAATGACTTTATTGTTCATGTATCAGTAATAATAAGATTAACACTTATCAGCTTTAAAATGAGCTGACATCTTTCAAAAATAAACTAAGATCAAAGTGCAGTGATTGACTACTGACACATTTGAAATGAACATTCACAAACAGTAGTTTAAGAAATTGGCGAAATTATTGTAAAATTTTGGTAGCCATGCCACGATCGTATTATATCCGAATTCATACACGATCTCTTCCCCAAAATGATAATTAATTTTTGACACATTATTTTTCGTACTTTGAAGAAAAAATTTTTTTTTTCATGTACGAAAAAATAGATGACATTTTGGGAGCCATGTCACGATCGTGTTATATCCGAATTCATGTTATAATGAAGCGTGCTATAGCGGGGTCCTACTGTATACTAGATTGAACCCATATTGTGCATTATTTTTCAGGTCTCTAAAGAGACCAGACCTGGTGAATTTTATCTCACATCACTACAAAGGTCCCAGAATGGTCTTGGCTGGCGCTGGTGGTAAGTTACAAAACTTAACTAATGAATGCAGTTACCATACCTTTCTTTACCCCCCACTGCAATAGCGGAAGGGGACATATTGCTTTGTTGCTGTCTGTCCATAAGTCTATCTTGAATCCATTTTAGCCCAGTAAAACAAGAACTATTGGACGTCAAGCCATGAAATTTTTACACACTTTATCATGGTTATGAGTAGATGACCTGGTGAGATTTTCAGGCCATTACAGCAAGTTTTCAATTGTTTACACATTTTTGAACTTTTGGGATTTACTTTTTTGACAAAACCCTTAGCACAATTAAACCTTTTCATATTGAAGCCCATTCAGACAGGCAGTTGTGTATAACTAGAAATTTTTTCAGTCAGTGGTGTAGCAGCATGAGAGAATGCAGTAATGTTGGTGAATCTGGATTTACAGGACAAGTTTTTAAAATAATTTTTCAAAGTTATATACCATTTTAAAAAGCATCAAATTTTCTTTAAAGTCGTATATTTTATCATTCAAAATTTTCAGATGTAAAAAAATTCAGTTGAAAGTAAACTTGGGTAAACTAAAAAACAGGCTTTACATTTTTTGTTACAACTTACTTTCAATGCAATTTTTCTATTGCAATATTCATTTTACCTCCTTTATGTAGGTGTATGAAATGTGAGGAATTTTATGCCGTTTAAGATGGTGAAAAAAATAATAAAAATCCACCAAGAATGTCAAAGGTTGTTTCAATTTTTATCAAATTTACTTACATGAGAATTGGAGAGCAAGCATAACAGATCCTTTCTGGAAAGTCGACAAAGCTTTTCATTTTGTCTCAGTATTTTTATTCCACAATAAATTCTAATGTAAAATGATCAGAGTTTTGTTCAGTATATCTTGGTCCATTTCCAGGAATGCAGTAAAATTTAATAATATTATGCACATATCCAGCATTGGTATACGGTTGAACTTTATGAGCAATGAAATTCTCAAGATGTCCAGTTAGCTTGAAAACCATCATCGTCAATATCCAAGTAAAAAATACCAATTAACTAGTTATCATCCGCTCAATTCATTCGATATAGTAAAGATCATGATCCCCACTGCTTAAAATGTTAATTTTCCCCACAAAATTCTCATATTTTCATAAAAATCAGCATCCACATCACTGCCATCACTTGCTGCTTCAGTACTGCCTGCCATTTTGATCTCCGCATGTTAAAATTCAGTTTTTAAATCAAATTTTTAGTAACCAGTAATCATCATATCTGTTTATTTTGTCGAAGTCAAGATCACGATCTGCACTGGGTTAATGACCTTGTAAATGTTCTTTATCTTTGCTTATGTTATTTTTGGATTTTTGGGGGGCATTGAATTCAGACACATCGTTATCTGCACTGAAATGGATAACACATATGCTTCTTTGTGCATATTTTCTTTGTAATTGTTATGGATTAATTGTTATGGATGCAGCGAGATCAGCCGGTGAGTACATGTATTGATACTTAAACTTCTCATGCAGTGCTTTAAAAAAATTGAATAGCCCAATGCTCAGGGCTTCTCTAAATCTGTATTGGTGCCTCTCCCATATTCTAAGTGAGTTGCCTATCAAGCTTGTCAAAATAAAAAAAAGTATTATCTTATTGGCCCAACAAAACCTTTAGCATGATGCCAAAATGAGGTAAAGAACCATGCGTAGGTAAATACATGTATTACATGCTGTAATTGTATGTATCGATGCATGGTTCTCTGCTTAAAATCAAATATTAAATATGCAATCACTGTGTTTCACTGTTTCTTGTTTAATATTCATTTATTTAATATTGTAACTGTGCCATTGAAGCACAAGCTTTGTGCCCACTCCTATGCACACCCCCCTCAATTTTAGAGCCTAGAGGATTCACATGCATCATTTTCTTTTTTCGACGTAAATGGCCGAATGGCCGCACACGTCGTTAATCCAACTAACGAACGATCATTTTAGTTAAATGACTTGTCGCACTTTTGCATGATACATTACATAGCAAGATGGCACTATGTGGACCCGACCATCATATTATAGCAGGGTTTCATTGCAGTTTTAATCTGTTTTATTTGCTTGTCCTACTCTTTAGCGTATCAGGTTCTGTATTATTATGAAAGATTTTCTTGTAAAAAATGACCATGCATATACTTAAACAACATGGAACCAGGTGAAAAATTGGTTTTTTTTCCCCCATTCCCAACCCCCAGTTTGACAACTTGGCTGGTATTATTATTATTATTATTATTATTATTATTATTATTATTTCATGGCAATGAGGTCTATATGGGAAATATCATCATGGCCAGGGTCAGAAGCAGCCTAGTACACTGCATGAAAAAAAATAATTGCTATAGAAATCTTTTCAAAACTTGCTGTAATGGTCTGAAAATCTTGTTAACTTATCTACATATGAATACAAATAAGCCCATCAAATTTCTTGTTAACTTATCTACATATGAATACAAATAAGCCCATCAAATTTCTTTTTTCTATCTTTTGTGGATTTTAAAAAATCATGCTAGCAAGGTTATTAGTAAAAATAATCAGAGTTCAAGAAAATACAAAAATGTGTAACATGTTTGAAAAATAACCCGTAATGTCCTGAAAATCTGTTCAGGTTATCTACACATGAGTACATGTATGCCTATCAAATTTATTTCATCAGTGTTGAGTGGTCTTTGCTTAATTTTGCTAACCATTTTCTACGGACGAATGGACATATCCAGACAGGAAGTAACCCAAATCAAGATGCCCTTACTGCAAGCGGTGGGGACATAAAAATGAAACATTTAAAAAGGTTGCCATGTATGCATATTTAATTTTCCAGTTATGAAAGGAAGGTGAAAATCTCGATAAATATGTGTTCAGCTTCCTAAAACTGCAGTATAATAACTCGGAATTCAATGTACCACACCCTATCCCATGTAAGCAACCATTGTAAGTTTGTAGCATCACCTTCTATTCTAGCAATAAGGAAGAAAGTCTAACTGAATATTTTATAATTGTTTAGGTGTGAAACACGATGAGTTAGTTAAGCTGGCTGAACAGTATTTTGGAAAAGTCGACACTGGGCAAGTGGGGGAGATTCCTACTTTGTATCGATGCAGATTTACAGGTAGCGAGGTGAGTTCTTTTAGAGTCATTATCATAGCACTTTTAATTCAAAGTTTGTGCTGTAATTTCTAAAGAATTTTCCTCAAGCTATTGATTTTACGGTGAGGGTCCTTGTCTACTATAATTAGGATGCCAGAGTTCTATCCATGCATTAGGCTATTCAGATCTGTCTGAAGTGCTTTATGCTGCTTTGGGGCACAAAATCCAGGTGGCTAGGTGCTACACTGTTTATTATGTCAAATCTGTGATTTTGGAGTTGTGATAAACTGTGGCCTTACATCAGCAGAGCTAGTTATTGTTATAAAGAGATGTGGGTGGGGGTGATGCTGAATAGGGGGACCAGATATGCTAGTAAAAGTCAAAGAGATGCTTTAAGGGACACTGCAAAACAATTTATTTTGCACCAGCTGTGAATTCTGTGATGACAGACTGCGGGCAAATAGTAAACATTGTGGTCGTTAGGCTCTAGGTAAACAGGTCTGCACGATATATTATCATGTGAACATAAAACCATGGGGAAAAAAATGTATCCCAACTGATTTACAATAGCCATTGATTAAATGATGCCTTGCAGCGTACAATGCAGACCACAACATCTTGTGAAATTTCCTCTCTGGCATTTTTGTAACGGGGGAGGGGGAGTCAGACAGTTGTAGTTTTCATATAAGAACAGTATGAATAGACAATTAACCACTTATGTTTCAATAAAAATGTGACAAATAACTTTGTTTTAATAAAGATAAAAGCATATAACTGTTTATCCCCATTATTTTGATACAGGTGCAGTGATCGTATATTAAAACAATGGCACTACATCAATCATATGAATTAGAACTCCATGTAATTAGCAGAGACATAGCCATGGTATGAAAAAACTAGATTTCTCCGTCAGATACATTTCCTGATCACATTACATTTGGGATAACTTTCTCTGTGACCTCCGAATCCAGCCCTCCCGGAAAGATGAAAAATGTCTTTCTATCTATATATTATATAGTCAGAGGGAAGCAACTCTTACATGTTAATTTCCCGTTCTACCCACTTGGTGGTTACTGTTAAAGCCAGATGTACCAGTTTTCACTTTCGTTGTCATGCTGTAAAGTTTTCACTTTTGTTGTCATGCTGTAAAGATTTTACTTAATTTTCATCATCCATCTTTTATTTTTTTTAGTGGTATAGTAAGTCAAATTGTTGTTTTATATGGTGCATAAAACGCTTTTGTGAATTCTGGTGAATTTATTGATATTTTTGCAATTATTGTACTGTTCGTTACTGTCACGTGATTTCGATCAGTAACATTCAGTTTCACTGGATAAATTTTCAGGGTGCTGTACTTATCAACTATACTGCTTCTAAGTCATTTTGATAACGCGGTTTACATTTATTTAAATTTATAAATATTTGTTCTATGCACTTGTTTGTTCCTCCTCTTCATTGCAGAGATGACAACCAAGTACAAATAGTGTAAACGATTTAAGGTCATGGAGGATGGACACGAGACATGTCGATCAATAGAATTGCTCATTGGCACACACATGTAATGTGTGTGCGCTTTGGTTGGAAATACTTGGTTCAACGTTTTGAAAAAGCAGCTCAAGGGCCGCAAAAATGAGCACGCTCCACTACATCTGAGCAAGACAGTGAACATACACCTCACATCCAAATCATTGATTGATCTCATGGATGATGTTGAGATGCCCTCTCCACCTCCAATGCAGATGCAGAAACAGTGCTAGAACATACCGTATCCGTGAATACAGTGGAATCGTTGATTAGTATCATAGATGATGTTGAGATACCCTCTCTACCCCCAATGAAGACGCAGAACAGCGCCAGAATACACTATCCATGAATACAGTAGAATTGTTGATTAGTTTCATCTGTGATGTCAAGATACCCTCCCCACCCCCCATGCAGATGCAGAAACAGCACCAGAACATACTGTATCCATGAATACAGTAGAAACCACAAGCAATTCCAATCAAGCTTTGATCAATATGACTCAAAAGGCTTTGTTGTCGATATGTCGAGGAGTAACAATGGTATTTATATATTGTAGTCACACTGGGCCACTGGGGATAAGCCTATCACCCCGTCTGTGAGGCATGAAGGTTTACAGTTAAACTTGTTCTCCGCCTGTGAGGCTTTAATGCGTACAAGTATCATTTACCCCGTCTGTGCTTGAAAATATTAAGAAAACAAGCCTGACGTGAAGGTTTGCAATTTGACCAATACAGTGCGACCGGCTGTACCGATCATACCTCACCAGCCAGCCGGACTACAAGGTATATATTCTCTTTGGTATGCTGTTCCAAAAACCAACCAACCAGTCCAGCCGTACAAACGAGCTATGTACATTTACAGCGGTGAGAGCCGTCCATCCAGACACACGGCATAGCCAGCTGACCATACCACACCAGCTGGCTGGATCACATGGCATATACCATCTTTGGTATGCCGTTCCAACTACCAACCAACTGGTCCAGCTGTACAAATGAGCCAGGTACATTTACAGTGGTCAGGAGTCTGTTATCTCTGACTGGCGAGCCGGTCACTCAGACACAATGCATAGCTAAATGGCCGGCCGACCGATCAACCGAACCGACCATTCCTTTGAAATTCATAGCAAACCGGCATTTCTTATGGAGTCTGCCGACCAAGCCAAACTGGTCGCACTGGACCAGCATTCCATAATGTGGTCACTGCTAATGGTATTTCCAATAGGTGAAATGATCATGCATGCTGATCATACTACTGCATCATCATTTCAATATGGAAGGCTGTATCTCTGGACTTGGGGTGTACAGGAGGACAGTCCCCACATTGATGAAGGGGATGAAACCGAAATGCCAGAACTTTTTTTGTTTGGGTAAGAAATGCATATTCGTGGGTACTTAATTTCATGAATCTATCATTTACCACAAAAAAAAACACAAAAAAAAAAAGATGCAGATGTCACTGTATATGTTTACTAGTATACCAAAATTCATTTTCATACTGCAGTAATTGAGTTGAGTAATTAAGTTATTCATTTCTAACATCTGGCTTAAATAGGGAGATCTTAAAGAAAATGCCGACTTCTTTTTCCACACATCTGAGCTAACACATTTAATACCACTATTGTAATCTTAAGTAATTAGGTTCTCAGGTGTTCTTAAAGACTGCTATCAAAGCATAAAGTTCTCAACAATTAGGGATTAGGCACTTTAACAAAGCCAATGACAGTAAACCTCTTTTTTTTTGTAAACAATATTTGCCATATATAAACAAAAGTTAATTTCGCCTCAAAAGTTAAAATCAAAATGTCACTGACACAATGGTTAAAGAGTGGAAAACTTGTAGTAAAATCTCCCACTATTGTGGAAAACTTGTAGTAAAATCTCCCACTATTGTGGAAAACTTGTAGTAAAATCTCCCACTATTGTGGAAAACTTGTAGTAAAATCTCCCACTATTGTGGAAAACTTGTAGTAAAATCTCCCACTATTGTGGAAAACTTGTAGTAAAATCTCCCACTATTGTGGAAAACTTGTAGTAAAATCTCCCACTATTGTGGAAAACTTGTAGTAAAATCTCCCACTATTGTGGGCCTTTCTGATCCTAAGAGTGCTCTGATGGGAGAGAAGCTCTTTCTCAGCAAACCGCAAATGATGCTGATGAAACTCTCATGATATCCCGGGCTTTTCATAAGCGTAAACAAAGCGAGTAGGTATCATACAACGACCACACTAGAGCTAAAATTGCAAGATACTCTATTGAAAATGGAATCTCCAAAGCAGCAAGAACTTTCAGTGCCAAACTCGGGAAGAAAGTCCGCGAAACGACAGTCTGCAGTATGCGGGATCAATTTATTAAGCTCAAGAAAGCTGGTGGAGCTGACATGACAAGCCTGCCAAAATCACCCAGTGGGAACCCCTTTTTGCTGGGTGACCTTGATCTTGTGGTCCAAAATTGGATATGTAAAGTTCAGGTGAATGGTGTTATCAAAAGGCAGTAGCAATATTTGATGTTTTCAAAGCACATCACAGAGAAAGGCTGATGTCTCACTTAAAGGAAAATGGGATTATACCAGTGTTTGTGCCAGCCACATGCATGGATAAGTTGCAACCCCTAGATTTAACTGTTAACAACTTTTACAAGGAGGAACTCAAATCCCGATTTCATGAGTGGTATTCAACACAGGTGATTGATCAGTTAAATGAACTGGAGGACAGTGATGTACATTAAAACCAGGTCACAGTTGACCTGAAAATATCTACCCTTAAGCCAATTCAAGCAAAGTGGCTTATCTGCACACATGACTAAGTAGCACTTCAGAGAGACCTGATTGAAATGGGCTTTGAGAAAGCGGGACAATTGCTGGTTGTTTATTTAGCAGTTAGTTGTGCAAACATGTATTCATAAATGGGAATATTGTGTGCTTTGGGAAATAAAGAAGGACACAGACAGTGAGGAAATCTGCTTTTATTACTATACTGTACATCAGGTAGAGTCATTATAATCATACACGAGTTTTCATGTTCATGAAACTTTGCATTCGAATTAAATTCTAATAAATCAGTTTCTGTGTTTCTCGTCATGCATGTACTTATCCTAATGTATATTTCACATTCTCAGCACTATAAATAGCTGTGGTATTAAAACAAAGAAAGAAACAGGTGATGCTTTTCCATTGCATATGACAGATGGGGGGGGGGTGAATGTTGGCTTGGTTGATATCTTATTGTGTTTTTAAATTCGTGGTCTGGCTCACCCACAAAAACCACAAAAATTGGAACCTGATGACTTTAAAGTGTTTCACAGTAGTTCACAGCAGAGATAGAGAAAATCTATAGGATTTTGTCTCCATCGAAATGCCCTCCTCCACCTTCAATCAGTTCTACCTACAAGGTCAGTGCCTTGGTGGATATAGACGATGATGATGACAGTTCGTCATTCAGGATCTTGCCACAATAGTTAAAGATTGCAAAAATTACTGGGCATCTCTTGGACAGCTTCTTTATGGTGAGTCAGTTACCGACAACTTTCTCACCCCACTAGTAAAAAGTCACATAAAGAGATATTTTATCTACATGTAACTTGTCTAGATGTTAATAAAATGTACAGACAAATCTTTAACACCATGTCAGAGCTAGTCAGGAACATTGTGTCGACTTCCTCCCTACTTGACTTTGCGCATCTGATAATTTTTTTGTCTCGTCAAATAGACTGCTAATGATCATTGCTATTTTTCTATGCACTCATCCATTTGGGTTCTCCATTTATGTTAGGGCATCGAATTGAGGAAGTAAGAAAGCAAGAGGCACAAGAGTTGCCCTCTAAATTTCAGTGCAATCTCCTATCTCAGCATGATCCTATTAGGGATCGTACAAGAGAAGAGATGATTGTTGCCAGAGAATTCGCAGTGACGGTCCTCAACCAAGACATGTTTTTACCCTTTTCTCATGGCCAAGCGAATTATAGGCAACCATATGTCTCTATTTTCACAGGCAGGCAGAGAGGGGAGAAAGAGGAACAGTTTCTCCTTCCCCAGACCTTCAGTCAATCATCAGTGATACACCGTCACCCACTCCCTCTGGCGACCCACCCGAGGTGCCAGACAACTCCCTTTTTGTCAGATTGGGACCAACCATTCTCAGAAAACAGTGGGTGATCCAAACCATGTCAGAGGGTCTCTGGTTTTTGCAATCCAAATCCCTCCACTTTCATTGTCCTGCCTTCATGAAGGAACTCCCGAACGACCCCATGAAAAGGGATGTTTTTACACACAAAAAATCTGGTTTTCTGTTTGTAAAGGGTGGTGTAGGTAGTACAAAAACTGCACACACAAGACTTCTACTCCAGAACATTTCTGGTTTCTAAGCCCAAAGGCAATTGAGACCTACGTTAGAGACTTGATGAGTATGCAATCAGTCTTAACATGTCTGACATGTACTTCCATATACCAATTCATACAGCCCCAATCTAAGCCCTTGGGCCTTCCCTAATTGTTCAGGATGTCCGTTGAAGAGACGGCAACGTTCCTGCACGACACACCACAAAACATTTGTTAGCTTTGATTTTGGGTTCACAACATGAACAGCCATACTTTTCTCATTGTGTGGTGGATAATCAATGTAGAAAAGTTGGACCTTGTCCCTTCTCAACATTTTGTTTCTACGTATGGAACTCTTAACACATCTTAACTTGGCTTCTTTCTCCCAAACACATCAAAAGTATAACTTGTGTGTTGGAGAAAGCATCAAACAAGATATTGTTAGGTGAGTACATTTTTTCAGCTCCTTGGCCCTGTTACAATGCGATTTTATTGGGTTGGGGAACACACTACTGGATGTGTGATGGTCAGTGCCATGTGGACACTTCAAGAGAAGGCTCTTCATGTCAACCTCTTGGAAATGAAAGTCATTCTCAATGCCTTCCACATGTGGGTGGAATTTACTGATTGATCTGTCGAGAGGAGCAAAGCTGCAGGACCCTGTATGTACCATCAGATGTTACCTGAGGTGCATGGACAATATCCGCATCAACTATAAAAAAACTATTCCTACCACTGGAGGCAGGAGTGCAAGACATAACTCCACAAGCTCTGGGTGCTTGGCTGAAGGGAGTTATTAAATCAGTGTACTCTTAACTCTCACAGGATCAGGTACACTAATGAAGATTTCAGCTCATGAGATACAAGCGACTTCCGTGAGCCTGGCCTTGAACGTAATGTCTCATTTTGGGACATAGCGGAGTCAGCTGACTGGCACATCCAGTCTGCCTTCTCTAGCTTCCATTTGCGTGACATGGCCTCACTAAGGAGAGAACTGAATCTTGTTGGGTTAGTGGTAGCTGTACAGACAGTGACCACTCCCCATTCATGTAAGCACAACCTTAGACCCAGACAAGAATTTTCCACTTTTGCTGGATTGGCCTGGGAAACTTTTGGGATATCCCACGCATGTGTATAAATAGATTGTCTCTTGTTGTCCTAAACTAACATTAGAACTTCATCCTTTTAGTCGAGCAATCATGCTTCTACTGGGTGACACAGGTAGAGGTGGGATGCTCAGTATTTCCTCCTCCTCTTACCCTTTCTCCTACTGTAATGTGATCAGGTAATGTATTTGATGGAGAAAGCAAATTTTTTAGTAAATTATGTTTCTCTGATAATACTTACCTGATCACATTACAAATAATCCCTCCCACCTTTCACCTCAATGCAAGCATCCTTGCAGGTTTCGCTCACGTAAAAACTAGTACATCCAGGTATAACAGCATCCACCTAGTGGGTAGAAAGGGGAGTTAACCTGTAAGAGTTGCTTCCCTTTGTCTACATAATATAAAGTCAGAAAGATGTTTTTCGTGTCTGCAGGAGGGCTGGATTTGGAGGTAGCAGAGAAAGTTATCCCTAATATAATGCGATCAGGTAAGTATTATTGGAAAAACATAATTTACTAAAAAAAATTGCTTTCTGCCATTTACAACCTCATAATGCTCTGATGAAAAGTAGCTAATCTATTAAAAGCGTCTCATTGCTCAAATGCCAAATGATGGTTAAGTGCTTACATGATCAGTATGAGCTACCATATATAAGTCAAGTCTAATTGCAACTGCACTGACCCAGATCTGCCATTGCATAATGTACTGGCAGACCTGGGTCTATGCATCTTGTAAGAAGTAATCAGTTGAACAAACAATAGAGACCCTGATCTGCTGGCACATTAGGCGATGGCAGATCAGGGTGTGTTGTTTGCAGTTGGACTTTACTTATAAGCGAGTATATACGGTATTCAATATTAATTAAGGATAAAGGTTCGGTGATGGTCATGGCAAATCATCGGTGCCTGATTTTCACGCACTCACTCAGTTTTTGGGGGGGAGGGACGGAATAATTGAATTTAGCATAGATTTTCACAGTTGCATGTCCTGCATTTCTTGAGGTATAATGTCATAATGTATGGATAAATTATTGCTTAATTGTAAGGTAAACATGCTTTTCATTATTCAAGAATAATAACAACAATTATGGTGATTTGACATACTTGTACTCAGACTTGAAAATGTATAATTATGCAAGTGTATGAACAGGGTATGAGGTGCATTGCTCCTCCTCATAAAAGGGACCCCTTCTACATTGGAAAGATAGCCCTACAAGAGGGTGACCTATAAAGAGGCGTACAAAATTGTCAAAGTGCACCATCTTTGTGCACATTACAGTGATCTCTTATCAGGGGGTGCTTTATTTTTAAAAGGGTCTTATTAGAGAGGAGGAACACTGTGCTTCACCATTTCTGTCAGTAATTAGTACCTTGCAAGTATTATTTTAATAATGCATTGTACATCTGTAATCTTCTGATTAAGTTTATGAGCTATTAAAAAGTAGCCTAAAATATGATCAAAATTTACAGATATCATGCATAAGAATTTTAGATAAAGAGTGACACTTCCATATTTCCATTTTGAATCTAATGTATATACTGTTTAATGAGGTCTATGATTATGACTAAACAGTTTTCTTAGCAAGATAATGAAGATTAAAGATAGATCCTCATCTGTTTTTCAATTTAGGATACATAACGAGTTATTTTTCTGCAAAAAGAAAAAAGTATTGTTATTTTATTATTGGTAGTACATTCTGATAAGTGCTCATCCTTGTTAAATACATGTCATTTAGATTCGGGTGAGAGATGATGACATGCCGCTGGCATATGTTGCTATAGCTGTGGAAGGTGCCGGTTGGACCAATCCTGACAACATTGCGCTCATGGTGGCAAATACGCTGATTGGAAGCTGGGACCGATCTCACCTTGGAGGAGCCAGTTTACCGAGTAACTTGGCTTCCATATCTGCTACCACCAACTTGTGTCATAGCTTCCAATCCTTCAATACATGCTACACAGACACTGGATTGTGGTGAGTGAATTATTGTGTACCACTTTTTTGGCTACTGGATTTTATGGCTTTACAAGGTTCAAATTGAAGATTACATTCTCCAATGAATACATTCCCCAATCACATTGGCATTAGGAAATAAACTCCACTATCTTTTGTATCCATCATTCTCCTTTGATTACATTCCCCAATCACATTAACGTTAGGAAAATAAACCCCACTACCTCCTGAATCCAGCCCTCCCAAAAAGATGATTGTTTGGTTTGGTTTGTGGGGTTTAACGCCATTTTTCAGCACATTATAGGCTATTTATGGCAGCCAGTATATTTGGTAAAGGGAGAACCACCGACCCATGTGAAGCTACAGGCAAGCTTTCTCCCATACCCATATTGGCTGAGCCGAGACTTGAACTCGTGCGGACAGAGGTGAGATGTCAGTGATCTGTAAAGGTGAGTGCCTTAGATCACTCAGCCCACTGGCGCCCCCTTAAAAGATGAAAAAATGTCTCTTTCTATCTATGTACCATATAGACAAAGGGGAGAAACTCTCACCCATTCTCTCCCCTAACCACCATTAATAGCTACCCATCAACTGGATGTTTACTAGTTATAAGGTTTGGTTTTGTGGGTTTAATGCCAGTTTTCAGCACATGAACTAGTTTGAAGCTTTCGCACGGTACTATCATCATAGTACTGCAAGACCTCCTGAAATCCTTGAATATCTTGATGATTTCAACTCATCCATCAAGAAAGTCGGTAAAATTGCTTGTATTAACCCATTTTATCCTGAATATGAATACAGTCGTATCTCATTCTATTGTGAATATGACTACAGTTGTAGTATCTCATTTTATCCTGAATACGACTAAGGTTGTAATCTACTACGTATTTGTGTTGTCTCTATAGAAACATGTTATACATCACAAATAGTTGTGTACTTCATCACCAAATAATGAAATGGTCAAAGCATGCCTGCACAGTGAGATTTTAAACAAAAACGTGGTTGGAAAAGTGCTTGCTTGATTGAAAATTGATCAATAAAATCATGGACAATAACTTGGATGTTGACAGTGAGGGTAGCAATATTGAAGTTGATGATTCGAATGATAATAATGATTTAAATGATGGGTTAGAATTGTTTGAAGTTGACCAAAATGATGATGCATGGCTTCATGCACTGTTTGACAGTGATTCTGAGAACGAAATGGAATTTGAAGGCTTTCAAGGGGAATGTGTCGGGGATGATTTTTCACCTCCGTTGCAGCCACGATTTTAATGATAGAAGGGGCAACAGTTCAACACCCAGAAGAAGCCAATTCACAGCATTATTTTGAATTACTTTGGGATGATGAAATTTGGAAAAAAACTAGTTGACAAGACCAACCATTACGCTGAACATGAGCGTAGAAAAAATCCCCCCCAACCGAAATTGCCAAAGTGGATGCCAATAGATGATTCTATAATTAGGACCTTAATAGGCTTACGTTTTGCCGTGGGAATAATTAGACTTCCAGAAAGACATAACCATTGGTGAGAAAATAAGTACATGTATTATGGTCTGAAGACATGATCCACTGTGTTACTAAAAATCATCAAGAGTAAGGAGAGACGTGTGAAGTCTCAGACAGAGAACGATGTTTTAACCCAAAGATGCCATCAGTTGCTCGCATAGTGGAGAATGTCATGATGGTTCCTCCCCCCCACCCCCACCCCCTTATTATGCATATGATGCCAACTGCAACGATTACATCTGGTGAATTGGAGGAACAAAGGGTTGCAGAGTTGCTACCCCACATTCTTCCCAAATGCTGATAGTCACATATGCATTGCCTGGTACAGATAGCAATGACATAGTTGATGGCCTTTGGACACTTTTGTCCATGTGTCTGTCGCAAATGTCTGCGGATGGTTTAGAGAAAATGGGGGAATGTCCTCTATTATCTAGGCAGCCCAGTGGGTGTAAGTCACTTCACATATTCAAGTATGGCCTGCTCCATGGATGATCTATATCACCATCATTTCATGCCGTATGCTGCTGCTCTGGCTGTCGATCAGCTGGCCGGCCAGATGTTCCTATTGTCTAAAGACCAGAGATCCGTCACTTCAGCAAGCTGTGCCACATACTGGCAGACAGTTTTGTGTTTTGTGGAATCATACGGGGATCAGTTTGACCGATTCATCCATTCGCTGCACATTCTGCATTTCCAGAACAGCTGTGCATACCATCCAGCCAGCAACTGAGTCAACTGCCCAGCCGGCCATCCAACACATTCTCTGGCCATCCATACCAGCAAGACAAGCTGTGGCACTTGCCTGGCTGCCAATTCAACTGGCTAGTCATTTGTTCACAGCTTCTCCTTTGGAGAGATACCATGACAAACTCCAGAGATGCTGGCAGTGCCTCATCCATGCCTCCAGGAATGTTCTACACGGACATGGAGGTAGTGCCTGATGAGGACAGCCCCCATAGTGAGTGCATAGATAACCTCAGTGGCTTAGCATATTCAGATCCACAATGGAACAGACTGAATTCATCTTTAAAGTGGCTGTCATGGAAAACTATTATGTGTTGCCGACTTCCAAATGCCCACTGCCCCCAACTGCGAGTCAAGCCTATAAGTTGAAGTCTTGAGTAGACTTGGAAAGATGAGGACAGACATGAATGAATCTCAGCTTCAACAGAGAGATGGTTGTCGGCAAAGAGATAGGAGGCAGAATACTGCCAAACAACAGTTTCATCCTCACTCTAATTTCAGGTGGCAACAGGCCCCTCATTTCAGGAGGTAATTCAATAAAGTTGATAAGAAACAAAATTTCTCCTTCCCCAAGCCTCCCAACAACTATCATTGACTCTCCACCACAACCACCTGCAGACAGCTTACCGGTTGGCACCAGACACCTTCATTTTCACCAGTATTGAATTGAACTATTTTCTCAAAAAGAATGTCCGATCCAAGTTGTTTTGGAGGGACTTCAAATTTCATTTATCCAGCCCCCTCACTTTTGTCTTCCTTGTTCATGATGGATATGCTGTCAGATTTGGAGAAAGCCAAAATTTTGAAAATGAGATTGGGTTGTTACTCAACGAACAGCGGTGGAGATAGTTCACAGCCAGAACTCTCCTGTCTAGAACCTCTTTGATTCACCAACAAAACCTGCTTCCTGGTTGTTCTAGCTACAGAGCAGGCAGAATCAGTGAGGTACATGCCTTGCTGGTAGATCCGAACCATCTGCAGTTCTGTCACAATGGTTTGATTTCGGTTATGATGGCTCTGCTTTCACTGCTAAGAACAGACTTCTGCTTATGGGGAATTGGTCTTTTGTTGTGAAACCTTTTTTTTCAGTGGACCCTTTGCCTCAAAGGCATTTACAGAACCCTATAAGGGCTTGGAGGTGGTACTGGAAACAAACCAAGCCAGTGAGAAGAGAGAGAGATCATTTAATTAAGCTATTAAAAAAAGGCAAGGATGATATCTCAGCTCAAGTTCTATTGTTCTGAGTAAAGAACTAACACAAGACCAAATGAGTTTCTTGTGCTTATTGGCTCAGGAGTTATTGGCAGTCACCACTAGCATCACATTCAAGTGTAAATTTTCCCTAACTGACATTATCCTTGCCATGGGGTGGAGGTCAGAAATGACTTTCTCTAGCTTTTGCCTCAGAGACCTTTTGTTCCAAAGGGTCCAGTTTGACCTACTGGAACCTATGGCAGCAGCACAACAGGTTAACTTCCCAGGTTGTTCAGCAGCTTTATAATGACATGGCCACTTGACTTCTGCTGGATTTGTTGGGGACAGATTTTCCCTACAAGCAGTGTCCCGGCATATCTATATACTGACTCTAGGCCGTATCTCTCAAGAAATTTTAAATGTACATTCAGGGACTGGAGATTGGGCCTTCCCTGGTGTATGGGGATGTTACTCCTTCCACCCCTTACCTATTATTCTCCTAATGTATTAAGACAAGGTAATGTATTTGAAAAAACTAACAAAGTTCTGAAGAAAAAAGTTTCTTCAATAATACTTAGCCAATCATGATGTGGGCACAGCCTCCAAACCTCTCTGCAGTTACATTTTAAAGTCTGATAGCATATCCACTCCACTAGTAACTGAAGCATGAATAGGATTTGATGCAGATTCCACTATCCAAGGGAGATCACTCTTGTCTGACTTTCGCCTAGGTGGGCAGATGACTTTTAGTACTTTTGTTGCTAAAAATTAGCTTGGAAGGGCTGGATTAGCAAGGTAAGCTTGGAAGGGCTGGATTAGCAAGGTAAGCTTGGAAGGGCTGGATTAGCAAGGATATAATTCTTATGTATTATGAATGTATAAAAATTAGCTTGGAAGGGCTGGATTAGCATGGTAGTGGATGTAATTCTTATGTATTATGAATTTATAAAAATTAGCTTGGAAGGGCTGGATTAGCATGGTAGTGGATGTAATTCTTATGTATTATGAATGTATAAGCATTATTTTAGGAAACATTTTTTACTCCAAAAATTCTTTTTTCTAGTACATGTACTGTATTTAAACTTGATGTTTGTTTTATTTCTTTTATCTTTCACATGGCTTGCTGGGACAGTGTTGATTCATTTTGATTTTGTAGAGGACCCATGCCAGCATCTGCATTCTGTATATATACAATCATTTTGATTCCATATTCCATCTTCAATTAAGCTGGCTATGCTAAGGAGCAGATGGGGTTGAAGGGGATATAGCTATTGCTATTTGTGTCTGTTCATAAACATTTTCATTTCCAGAGCATAACTTTCAAACCAATAAGGTATTTCAACCAGGCTTGGTACACTTGTCAAGCATGTTGCATAGAGGTGCCTTTTGGATAATTTTCCACTTTCAGTATTTTTTTGTTACTGTGGAAACAGTGTAACCTTAGTAATATATAAATTGAGTGTATTGTCCATAGGGTACTAGCATAAGTAGTATAAAAAATTAAGAATGCTGGACCATAGGGTATTTTCATTAGGAGCCTTTATGTAAGCCGGAAATGGGAGGGATATGTTATCTTTATATGACTTGTTAGGGATATGTTATCTTTATATGACTTGTTAGGGATATGTTATCTTTATATGACTTGTTATAAAAGATTCAGAGGTTTTTTTATGTGTTCACATCAGTTGCAGATTTTATTTGTCAGAGATTACTAGCATTGAAATTGGATTCACCTGGAATTATGCTTTGCAAAAAAGCAAAATTCGGCTCTTTTGCCAGGAAGGAAAGGAAGAGTGTTAAAAAAGAATTTTCACAATTGGTGGAAGAATGCGCATATCGTAATGTACAAAGTGTAGAGCTAAATAATGGTGATTTGGTGGTAGTGATACTACCATATTTACTTGCTTATAAGTCAGGTCCAATGCAGTTAGGAGTAATCAGTAGAACAAACAACACAGAACCGGATCTGATGTCACATCATGTGATTACAGATTAGAGTCTATGTTGTTTACAGTGGGACTCAACTTATAAGCGAGTATAAATGGTATCCATGAGTGTGAAAGGTGTATATAGTGTTACTCTTATATGTTCTATCTGGTTAAGTTTTGTGGTTCAGGCCTCAGCAGTGGAACTTGCGTGTTCCATGAACACATTTATTGTTTGCTGTTAAGCTATGAATGATTATAGATTCCTACAAGATGATTGGAATTGTTTATTTTCTTCCAGGGGAATTTACTTTGTCACAGACAAAATGAATATAGAGGATATGGTCTTCAATGTCCAAAGTGAATGGTACGTATATTAAAAGTGATAGAAAATTAATGATGACCATTTGTGCTTTGATGCTGGAAACTTGACACTTGGTTCTCAATAAACATTTGTTCCTATGGTTTTTAATTCTACTGGTCAGAGAGCAGAAGAGCATATGAGATGGGCCTGCATCTGTCACCCATCCATCCATCATCCGTAAGCAGTTGTTTGTTATCACTACTCCTAAGTTACTTAGAGGAAAATCTTGAAATTTGGCCTTCAGTTTCATCCTGAAGTCTTGTTGGTCCTACATTATGGCCACCATCTTGAAAATCTTATCATTACACTTCTCCTGAATGTATGGTAATATCAACATGGGGCTTCCACTAAAAGTCTTAAAATGACTTACAGATGCTACAAATGGTGTGGATCTAACATCCAACATGGCTGCCATGGTGGCCATCTTGAAAATTGTGTTATCGCTACTCCTGAATGGATGGTCATGACAATATCTGGTTTCTCTACAAGACTTTTTAGGACATGTGGTTGGTCCTAAATGAAAATGGTGGCCATCCATAAAAAATCTTATTGCTTCTGTCTGAACTTATGGTCATATCAACATGGTGGCCATCTAAAACAATCTTACAACTACTCCTTTCAAAGGAATGGTGGCATTGACATTGGGTTTCACTGAAACACCTTTTACACTATGTACCTGAATGAGACTGGTGCAGATCTGACTCATGTCTGCCCAGTTGTGAGCAAGTTTGATAACCGGCTCTCCTTGACCTTGCAGTCAAGTTCAAGGTCACTGCTTGCATTTTTCTAGTTCATTAAGCTTATGAACACAGTGACTTTGTACATATACAAATGAATTTTAACCAGATTTTGTAATTTGTTGATTTTCAATAATTAAGTTGTCTTGTGAGCATGATAACACAAACAAGTATGAATGGATTTTTGTTAAACCCACTTTGTTTATATATCCGAAGAATACCTTGAATGATGCCAGTTCAGTAACTTGTTTTGTTTTTTTTATAAATATTAATTAATATGGATTAAATCAAACTTAGCATCCAGGTTCAAGGTCAAAGACCATGAGAAAGGTATTTGTCCTGTACTTATTTTGTAAAATGTTAACTGGGACATAAAAGAAAATATTTTTGTTACAAAATTTGGTATCTTGAACTTTGTCAAGAATATCTTAGATGATTCTAATACTCAGTATTGGAAAGAAAAATAAAGGAGGGAAGAAACATACTTGTTTATTCCTACAAATTCTTTTTGCCCAGTGGAGCATCAGCCATTTGAGGGACTGTTTTTATCTGTTTCTAACGTATTGGAGAAAAATAAGTGTTACTTAAGCATTCAAGATACAATCAGATATTAATCACTGCTTTTTGTGCACGATGAACATCTCAGACATGGAATAAGATATTGAGGTTCATTCCTGGTGCAGTGTTTAACTATTACATTAGAGTGACACTAGACAAGTCTAATTTTAATTATCTTTGTAAGCAAATTAATAATACTACATGTTTTCACAAGATACTATAAAGCTGTCACTACCAAGTATTTGAGGGAGCATATCAGACATGAAAAGTAGCAAATTTAAAATTGTTATAATAGTTACCTAAGCTTATGCAATGAAGAAAATCATGAAAAGAAACAAAAATTGAACAATAATTACATTACCTCAACCCCTCTTCTTCAGTGCCCAATAAGGACAGCTGAGAGTTTATTGAGATTTTTCTCTGCACGTTGTTGGCTCAAACAAGCGGTATTGACCAAATGCGTAATTAATAATTAGTCCTGACAAGAATAGTACTTCTTTAATTATCCCTTAGCCATGCTGATTCTGAGTATTTACTTTCATAGGAGATTTCCACAAACATGCAAACTGATTAAACACTTCATTTACAGCTTAAGTTATGTGCTTATGAGCGCAGCAATTAAAAGAAACTAGAAAAGAAACTGATTTATTTTAAAAACTGAACTTAATCAAAACTGGTATCTAAACAGAGAATTTTTAATATAAATTTACAACATTTCCTGTTTATTCAGCTTTTCTTTTTGGTTTAAAAATCCTGAGAATGACAAAGTAAGACCTTAGTTATAATATGAGAGGATAATACAGTTCAGAGTTAAGACTGAAGGGGTTATTTTCTATCCATTATATGTGCAAAAAATCTGTGCCAGAATTTGGGAATAGTAATGTTTGAGACTACTGTTTCCTCCAGGATCTGAGGATTTATGTATTTTATAGTATAATATACTTTAGTATTGTCTATTTTCTGCACCTTGACTGTCCATAAAATAAAAATATGTGAAAAGTACACAACAAATATAAAAATTGTTCAAGCTTACTTTGTTAAATTACAAGTACTGACTCGAGTAAGCATTTGACGAGTTTGAATTCACTTGGCAATAAGGCCAAGTGAGCTTAAGGTATGGCCTGCCATTTAGTGTGTGTCTTGCGTCTGTCAGCAATTGTTATTTTAAACTTCTCATAAAACTCTGCGCCAATTTTTTTTTATTAGATTTGGCAGGGAGCATACTATCATGAAGAGCTTTCAAATTTATGCAAATGATAATAATCTGCCACCAAATATGGCCACTGTTACTAAAATTAGAAAACCTTTAAATGACTTCTCAAAAACTGATTGACAGAATTTGACCAAATTGACACAAAGCATCCTGGCAAAAAGGGATTTCAAGTTTATGCAAATGATAATCCACCATCAAATATAGCTGCTGTTACTAAAAAATTGAAAATCCTTTAAATGATTTCTCAGAAACTGCTAAACAGAATTAGACCAAAATTAACAGAATGCATCCTGGTATGAAGTGCTTTCAGTTTCATACAAATAATCCTGATCTGCCATCATATATGGCTGCCACTAAAAATAGACCTTTAAATAACTTCTTAAACGGCTAAACAGAACTTGACAAAAAGCATCATGGCATAAAGGTCTTTCAAATTCGTATAAATGATGCAACTTCTCAAAACTGCTCAACAGCATTTGACCAAATTTGACAGAATACATTATGAAATGTGCTTTCAGTTTCATACAAATGATGCTAATCCACCATCAAATATGGCTGCCATTACTAAAAGTCGGAAAATCGTTAATCCACTTTTTCTCAAAATCCACTCTGCAGAATTTGACCAAATTTCAATTTGAGAGCATCCAGGCAAAAAGAGCTTTCAGGTTTGTGTAATGAAGCAAATTCGCAATCAAATATGGCCACCATTACAAAAAAAATAGAAAACCTTTAATTGACTTCTCAAAAAAGAATGCTTAGCAAAATTTGACCAAATTTGACAAAAAGCATCAAGGTATAAAGGGCTTTACAAATTTTTTACAAATGAGGCTGATCTGCCATCATTTATAGCCACCATGACAAAAAAAATAAACATATTTAAATGACTTCTCAAAATATGTTTAATAACAGAATTTGACCAAATTTGACAGAAAGCGTCCCGTCATTGACAATCTCACCATCCTACATCATATGCAGAATACATCAGGGTTTTTGACTGTGGCTTTATGTGTCAGCCAAACAAAAAATTAGTCAAAGTGTTTCAAGAAATCAGCCATGCAGCAAAAAACCCAGCAGAGATAAACAGCAACTACTTTGGTGTCTTTCGTTTGCTACATCATTTTTATGAAACATTGCTTATAGTAAAATATTTAGCAAAAACAAACTGAATTTGATGCCACTATCTTGAAATATACACTTGATTCAGGTTAAGCTTTTGTCTCTGATTTTGCTATGAGCAATATTTTGTGAAAATGATAATAATGTGCCATAGCACTAAAGTAGAAGCTACTTACCTTAGCTGGTTTTCTTGTCTGAGTGGCTCTAATTCTTTCTGGAACTTGCAACATTTTTTTGACTCAGTTAAGAGGGGCTGAGATTTGAAGCTAATACAGAAATGCCTGAAGTGATCCAGATGGCACTGCCATAGGATGGTGAGATTGATCACAAGGTCACAGTCATAGAAAATTTTTGTTAAGACAATTCGTTATGCAACAATCTTGCTTGCCCCTTTAACCTTGGGGTCAAGGTCACAGTCATGGAAAATTTGTGTTAATATTTTGGTTCAATTTTTGAATTTGCTTATTTTCCTAAACTCCCTGATGAATTTTGTTCATACTTGGGATGAATCATTATGAAGCAAAGACCAATCATGCTCATTTGCCTTTTTGACCTGTGTTACAGTTTTGGTTAAAGTTTTTTATTTCTTTATATTTCCTAAACCCCTTGTTGGGTTTTCTTCATACTTGGGATGAATTATTATGAAGAGGTTGAGTCTGCAGTATGCTCTCTCAACCTTTTGACCTTTTGGTAAAGGTCACTTCTTTTGCAGCAATGCAGCAATTGTGGGCTAAACATACAGGCACTGGCCTTATTGTTATATGCATCTAATACAACTTGTTGTCCATACAGAAGGAACAACCAACAAGAGAGATTACCCACACTAACAATAGCAACCATGTGCTTTCTGTAAGTGAATTTATGCAGTGGCTTGGGTCAGCACTAAAACCCCATGTATGTCACAACAGGTTAACTTCAGGTGGTAACCAATCACGTCTTTGTGTTGTTAAATCTACAGAGTAATTCCTGCATGTTAATTCCTGCAAAGTGCCTGTGAACTATTATTAAAATTTTCTGATATGGCTAAATTTTTAACAGCACATTACAAACTTATGGAAGCATTTTACAGGAGCATGTCCAAGAATGACTTCAAAAATGATTAAGCCCCTAATAATCTCTAAATGAGTAATATTCCAAAAATTAAAATGTATTGCCAGTCAGGGAACTGCAAATGGACTATATATATGATATACAGTTTTTTGTCAACCCCACCTTGATACCTTGATAGAAACTCGACATGGCAATCACTCTGTCAACCATCCATACATACATCCGTATTTGTGTATCACACAGCTTGGAACTATTTAAGTGTTTTTCTCTGATGTTCGCTCATAGATATTCTTAGATGCACCAAATCAAACTTTTATAAAATGCCAATTTGTTTTGAATTTCATTAACACTATAAAGCTTAAAATATTTAGAAAGCATAACAGGAGTATTTAATAAATACAAAACTGCATTCGTGTTTTGTTCTGAGTCAGGGGAAAGAACTCATTTGATATGGCTTACAAATACAATTCAGCCTGACAGCCTCAACATATCTCTACGCAGTATCAAACTTATTCTTTCCGCCAGCTTGGACAAAAGCATGTATGTAATTTTAAGCAAATAATAAACACATATGCACAATCATAAACACTACTCAAAAGAAGCTAAATGGATGCCCCCTTTATTTTTTTCTTGGAATTTTCAGGTGTATAGGAATGCATCACTCTGATGTTTGTATCAATACACCTTTAATGCCTGTCAGTATTTATGGCCATAGGAGTACTGTATGTGGACCAGTATTTATGACCATAGGAATACTGTATGTGGACCAGTATTTATGACCATAGGAGTACTGTATGTGGAGCAGTATTTATGACCATAGGAGTACTGTATGTGGAGCAGTATTTATGACCATAGGAGTACTGTATGTGGACCAGTATTTATGACCATAGGAGTACTGTATGTGGACCAGTATTTATGACCATAGGAGTACTGTATGTGGACCAGTATTTATGACCATAGGAGTACTGTATGTGGACCAGTATTTATGACCATAGGAATACTGTATGTGGACCAGTTAACTATTTTGAAGGCAATAGTTGCACAACTTTCAGACTTGTCTGCGAAACATTTTAGCTGTTGTGTAATAATTAAGTCAGACATCAAACTACCAACAGTGGTTATGGGGATTATGGATTAAATTTAAAATGTATTTTACAAAATTCAGAGAGCAAAAAGTGTAGATGATGAGGAGGAGGATTGGTGGTTTGGTGTTTAATTACAGAACAACATAAGTAGGTTATTTAGTGCTGAGGCAATTGGTATAAAGTGCCTTGTCCAAGGACAAAACCATGTAGGCAACGTGGGCTGATCTGATGATAGGATTTGAACCTGCACCTTTTTGGTCCAAAGTCCAGCATGCTAACCACTGCACCACTGTGGTTACTGTTCCCACTAGTGGCCTCTTTCGAAATGCGGGAGGGCACATTTGGGCCTATACTACATCCCCAAGCCCACAGGGGGTGATAATGATCACTATGTAACACATATGTCTTAGAGATAACATCATGTCAGCACTACATTGGCTATGATGCCAATTAAAAAGCTGTAGCATGGGTGTGATAATGACGAGGACGACGATTAATGTTTAATTGTACATCAACACATGAAAGGTTATATCATGCTAAGACAATTGGAGTAATGTACCATGGCAACAGACCCATCCTTGTCTGGGCAAGATTCAAACCCATAATTTATGGTTGTGAGTCTGCACACTAACCACTGAGTGACCTCATAGGAGGACAGTTGATTTTTCTGTATGTGCCTCATGTGTTCCTTCCATTTTTATACAGGATGAGACTGTGTAGTAATGTGACAGAATTTGAAGTGGAGAGAGCCAGAAATTTACTGAAAACTAATTTACTGCTCCAATTGGATGGTACAACACCTATCTGTGAAGATATTGGCAGGTAAGTTTAGGCATGAAGGAATGTTGGGGACTTTCTGCCTTCAGGTTTTACAGGTCTGGGCTGCATTGAGCAAGGGTAGCATTACATGGTAAATAGCTTTTGGTCACTGGCTCAACTAAATGGACTGTTAGTTTCTGGCACTTGAGATGAAAGCTTACACTGAAGAGAAATTGTGAGCAAATAATATGCTATTTGTTTTAACTCACTTGAGGAAAAAAAAATTACTTGGGGTCTGTACAGCCTAGATGCATGGTTTATTTTATTTTGGTAAATATTCAGATGTGTCTAAATGCAGAGGTGCCAACCAGTCCAGATTTTTGCATAATATTTACACATTTTTAGTGAAAATTCTGCATTCTGGATTATATTGACAACATTCCAGAAAATAAACATTTTATGGGATAACATTTTAAACACCTGTTTTCTATGTGGACACAGTTGGGAAGAAGAAAATAAAAATGTTCATAACGAGAACCAGTTGATTGGACAGTAATAGGTGAACATGGCCAAAAATGTTGAAGGAATTAATTCAAGGTCCTGGAATTGGAGGAATAGATAAACAATTAATGTCATTGGACTCTAATTGTTACTGTGTATATAGGAAGATGCAGTATGATTGTATAGAGGTTACCTTTAATGAACACATTATCCATCCTTGATGGTGTGCCTAGATTCCAAAAAGTAACGCTAGAATTGCTCATATTCATTCTCATGGGTTGGCATCTCCATAAGTGTATGGGTTTTTTCTTGAGACGAGTCATGTTTATTTGTCACTTGAAGAAGAGTATGGTTTAAAAATCCAGAACATTAAATGTCCCACACAATCCATAATTGGTTTCACCACATTGAAAATTCCTTAACAGAGTGGGTAATTTAATACGATCTATCTGCCTTCTGCCCAAATTAAGAAAAGGAAATACAAGTGAAACTTTCCTAAACCAGACATGGTTGGGACCAAAAGTTTTGGTAATTCTTTAGAGGTGGCCAGTATGTGGAATTTTGCCTAGTATGAGAACAACCCTAATGGGACCAAAATATCTGGCCAGTCTGCAGACAGGAAACCAGGTTACAGAGGAAACCAGATTACAGAGGAGACCAGGTTACAGAGGAAACCAGATTTCAGAGGGGACCATGTTACAGAAGAAGTCAGATTATAGATGGGACCAAGTTACAGAGGAAGCTGGGTTGCAGAGGTGGTCAGGTTACAGAGGTAGCCAGTATATGGAGGTTTGCCTAGTATAAAAAACTTTTTGCCAGTTGGCAGAGAAGGCTAGGTTACAGAGGAGGCCAAAATGGAAAAGTGACTTTTTCCTGTTTTGGGGATCCAGAATGGGTCTCTGCTGTCATATCCAGCAGTGTCCGATTTTCCAAACTGCCATTCTTTAATTAAAAAAAACCTCCCTGATACTACTTTTCTTATACAACCACCTCCCTCATAATGCCCAATTTCTTCCACCCCTGGGCAGCTAGCAAAGAGAACTTGCACTTTATTGCCGAGCTTTCCTTTCATGTCCCACCATGACATTGATACAGTCTTTCACAGATCTGATGGCACACTGTTTAATAACATGGCTGAGTTTAAGATGTTATCAAGAGACGGGGTACTTGGGTTGTAGATAAAATGTAAACAGACAACCTCTGTCACCAACATCACAGTTTTTTGTGCATTCTGTGGTAGCTTAATCGGCCTAAGCGCTGTATACACTTTCATCAATTCGTGCATAGTGGAAGATTAGAATGTATGCCAGCTGAGCACCCTATTTCTGGGCCAGTCCATGTATTGTTGACATAAATTTTGACATTTGTGCAGAACCCATATGTACCATTGGATCTTTGTATACATGTTGACAAATAGTGTTGCCTTTGTACATCGATACATCTGTCACACAGTCCTTGGTTAAGGTTTGCAATTAGGTCAATTTTTCAGGCACTATGGTAGGGCATCCTTGTTCCCTGAAAATGTAAGTTTCAAAATTTATATGGCCTTTAGGGCTTTGAGAGATATTTTTCATTTGACTGCTGCTTAATTTCTCACTGCAGCCTTTACTTTTACAGCAGGGAATTGTTGCAATGAAGCATTAGTCTTAATACTATATTTAACATTGCAGACAGATGCTTTGCTATGATAGAAGAATTCCAGTCACAGAGCTAGAACATAGGATAGATGTAAGTGACAAGTGTTGAATTATCATTTGTTTCCAATGTAATTCTCAATTTCTTAAGCAAAAAATATTGCCAGCTACAGTAATACTTTCAAAGCAACTGAAACATGGTGAGCACTTTG
Organism: Margaritifera margaritifera; assembly: GCA_029931535.1. Classification (NCBI taxonomy): domain Eukaryota; kingdom Metazoa; phylum Mollusca; class Bivalvia; order Unionida; family Margaritiferidae; genus Margaritifera; species Margaritifera margaritifera. Next base: position 4,612,815 of record JAQPZY010001695.1, read on the forward strand.
TCATTACTGCTGGCATCATAATCACCCTAGGTCAGATATTTTTGAATGTTTCTGAGCATGAAACTCTGTCTCAGAATGAGAATCCAAACAGTTCTTGTCTCACCTGTCTAAGCATTGTGAGACATAGGCATCCATGTGTTTAAGTTCTGTTAATGTTTTGTAATTGTAAAAGGTGGTGGTGGTGGGGTGTTCATTTTCCAAATTCATTGAGACACGATTGAACACTTCTCAACTGAAGAATGAAGTTAAGCTTAGAAAACTATCATGATTTTGTTAATTTTGAAGTATCTGACATAATACCATACATCAGTCTTCTAAATGAATTGGAATTGATAGCTAATTTGGTGGGTTTTTTTTACCTTGTTTGAGTTTTAGTAAGTTTTGAAATGATAGGGCCAGGCCTCAATGTCACCAACATCTCGCAAAGGTAATGATAAAACTGTACCCATTTAATGATAAAACTATACCCATTTAATGATAAAACTGTACCCATTTAATGATAAAACTGTACACATTTAATGATAAAACTGTACACATTTAATGATAAAACTGTACACATTTAATGATAAAACTAGACCCATTTAATGATAAAACTGTACACATTTAATGATAAAACTACACATTTAATGATAAAACTGGGCCCATTTAATGATAAAACTGTACACATTTAATGATAAAACTGTACCCATTTAATGATAAAACTGTACACATTTTATCAGTCAGACTTTTTAGACCTAAATTTCTGTTTCATATAGTCTACTTCCCAATTTATTTCAGCCAAGAAATTTGTGGTCTGACGTACAAGAATTTACATTGATAATCAAAAACTATTAATCTTTGTATTTCATTTATATCTAACAAGAATATGCTTATTACAATGCATGAAATTTGTAAAGAAAAATGTCTCTTCAGAGGTCTTTATTAAGAATTATAATACTTTCCTTGCTTACCAATTTTGTCAGTCTGTTGTTAACATGAAAATGGATAATTTTCTTTTCTAGGCTGTAAATGCCAAAAAATTGAAAGAAGTTTGTTCCAAATATCTCTATGACAGATGCCCAGCTGTTGCTGCTGTCGGTAAGTTGTGAGACTGCATTTAGCCTGGAACTCTCATTAACTTGTTTGATAATCAAGAAACTTTAGATGATGTCTGAAGATGTCCACTTAGTCCATTTTTATTACTTCACCTGGTTGAAGGCCCAGTGAGCTTATGGTATGACCCTGCATGCATTGCACAACATCAATCAGCTGTTTAGCGTCATCCATGGTGCTGCCTTCAGTAATTGTTATTTTCAGCTTCTAAAAAAAACCCCACTAAACGTATCTCAACCAAACTTGGCAGACAGCATCCTGGTATGAAGGCCTTTCAGCTTTTTACAAATGATGCTGATCCACAATTAAATATTTCCACCATTACTAAACACAGAGCTTGAGTAATGGTGAGCAATTTTCTCGCTTAAATATGCCCCCTCCTTTCTACATTCCACCTCTATCCAAATATAATGGAGATAAGCCTATAGTGAATAACAAGTGCACAACTCTTCTTAAAATAAAGTGAATACAATGATTGGTCATCATGCATATCTTTTGATGATGACCATAATATGTACCGACTTTCACAGCGATCAACTGAAAACTGTGAGAGTTATTACATTCACAAAATTCTGCAATATATTGCATCCAGCTGTAAATCAGTAAGGGTAATAACTCTTACACCAAATTTATCAATATGCATATCTTTAGATGATGACCATAATATGTACCAAGTTTCACCATGGCCGTTAAAACACTGCAAGACAAGTTGCATTCACAAGAGTGTTTGACATTGTGTTCAGCTGCGGAACAAAAAGAGCACCAACTGTTAACAAAAATTGCATATGTCAATCAATAACTGCATCATCAGATGATGACCATAACATGTACGGAGTTTCATGGCAATCCATTGAAAACACCAGAGACTGGTTGCATGAACAAGATTCTGTCATATGCTGCTTCCAAGTCAAAAAGAGAAGAACTCAAACAAAAATCACAGGAGAACTCTGATTTGTTGATATGCATATCTTGAGAATATGACCATAATATGTATGAAGTTTCACAGCGATCCATCTAATATTCTGTGTTCCCAAGATTCTGTCATATTCAGCTACAAGTTAAAAATGGTAAAAACTCTTTAACAGAAATTGTGGTACCAAAGTTATTGTCAGCATGCACATCTTAATATGATGACCATAACATTTTGAAGTTTCTTAGTGATCTATTGAAAGATGTGGGACTAGCTGTGTTCGCAAGATTTTTTCATATGCTGCATATGCAGCTGCACATCAGAAAGGGCAGTAACTCTTACAAACATGGCAGGAGCACAGTGATTTGTTGATATGTGCATTTCAGATGACAACCATACCATTTACCAGGTCTCATGGCAATCCATTGAAAAATGTTCACAGTATTTTGTCGTGCACTGCATACAGGTGCAAGTCAAGAAGGGCAATAACTCTTACAAAAATTGCAGAAGAATGGTGATTTTTTGTATATGCTCATCTTCATGTGATAACCATAATATTTACCAAGTTTCATGGCAATCCAGCAAAAACTGATGGACTAGTTGCATTCAAAAGATTGTTTGCCAGGAAGGACAGATGGACATGAGGATTCTTATATAATTCCAGATTTTTTTTTTTTTAAACAACTTCACCAAAACTGCTAAGCAGAATATGAACATATTTGACAGAAATCATCCTGGCATAGAGGTCTTTCAGGTTCATACAAATGATGTCAATCCATCATCAAATATGGCCACTGTTATTAAATATAGAAAAAGTTTTGAACAACTTCTAAAAAAACCCTCAACAGAATTTGACCAAGTTTTGAAAGCATCCTGCCATAGAGGGCTTTAAATTTGTACAAATGATACCTTTAGATAAGGCTGTCATTATTAAACGTTGAAAAAACTTTAATAAGGCTTCCTTTCAAAAAGTGCCCAACAGAATTTTATCAAATTTGACAGAATTCAGACGGGCATAGGGCTTTCAAATGTATACAAATGATGCTGATCCACCATAAAATATGGCCGCTGTTAGTAATAAAAATAGAAAAACTGTTTAAGCAACTTCTTCTGAAAAACCACTAACAGAATTTGACCAAATTTAATGGAAGCATTCTGGCATACATGCCATTCATATTTGTACAAATGATGCCAATGCTCCATCAGATGTAGCCACCATTACTAAAAACGAAAAAAAAACTTTAAAAGACCTCTTCAAAAACCGCTTAACAGAATTTAGACAATTTGACACATAAAGGCCACTGTTACTAAACAACTTCTCAAAAACCAAGCATCATGGCATGAAGGGCTTGTAAGTTTGAACAAACAATTCTTATCCACCATCAAATATGGCTGCTGGTACAAAAAATGTAAAACGTTTAATAAATTCTCAGAAAAACCACCTCACAAAATTTGACACATTTGACAGAAAGCATCCTGACATGAAGGGCTTTTTTTGTACAAACAATGTGAATCTTGTCAAATATGGCTGTTACTAAAAATAGAAAAAACTTCAACCACTTCTTCTCAAAAACCACTGAACAGAATTTGACCAGATTTGACAGAAATCATCCAGGCCAGTGGGGGCCCAAGATTCCTGTCAGACAACTTTTTTATTGGGAGGGGGCCCCAGAATTAAGTTTTGCAAGGGGGCTCAGAATTTCTTGCTACACCACTGGATTTTGCATATGATTGTCCGAGTTTCTTACCAGTCGAAACTGTCTCTGACCAGACTTTAAACAGACATGGTAAATAAGCTAATATTGTCTCATGCAACTATATTTCTGATCAGATTTTCATAAAGCTTGTTACATAGGTTTATATTATCAAGATGTTTGAAGAGTTAATGATGAACAAGATCTGCACATATTAATGAGGTAATTTGTATTATTATCATCGTTGTAGATCGATTCTGTAACAAGTTAGATCTGCACATATTAATGAGATACATTGGATCTGATTGGCTGAGTTTGTAACCTCTCTAAATCTAGAGACCTTATTTTTCTTCCAATTTCAATAAAAACTTAGTAAATGACTTTATAACATCAAGATCTCGGAAGACTTTAATTATGAGCAAGAGACTACATTATTTATGCCTTTATCTTTTGAAAGAATTTTTACGAGGATATAGAAAAATAGGCAATATCAACCAGATATAAAATTTGTGAGTTAGTTTACATCATTTGTGTTGTTCTTATAATACTACATTAGCCTGCTTAGTGAAATGGCCAACTGCTAAGTTAAATGTAAGGCTCTTCTTTATTAGTGTAGTCATTGGTATTGTTGTTTCTGTCATTAGATATCAAAATCGGTTGGAAATGTAGTCATTAGTATTGTTGTTTCTGTCATTAGATATCAAAATCGGTTGGGAATATAGTCATTAGTATTGTTGTTTCTGTCATTAGATATCAAAATCAGTTGGGAATGTAGTCATTAGTATTGTTGTTTCTGTCATTAGATATCAAAATCAGTTGGGAATGTAGGATTCATAAGGATTCTGCAACACTTTTAATATGAAAGACATCATTATTTTTTTTTTTACAGGTTCTTAACAGATAGACTTGTTAATATCTTTTTAGGTCCTGTTGAAGGTTTACCAGACTACAGCAGAATTCGCTCTGGAATGTACTGGCTGAGGTTATGAGCACTGAACTAGTTTTTAGAGGAATTCATTATGCCAGTGTTTGGTCGTACCTGTCCACCATTTCAGGGTTCTGCTTGGATGTATCAGATTTTGTTACATATTAAAATATCCCGACTTTAAGTAGTAGACTAAGTAAGAAGACAGAGAAGAAGACATATGTTGTGGAAAATGTTTGAATGTGATATTTATTGAGAAGTAAACTTTTAACAGGAATCATTGTCTTTGTTTTCTGAATGTAAATTAGTGTGATGTATATTATGGTATATTTTTTCCAAATTCAACCTGGAAAAGCAGTTTGCTGTATTTGGGTCTGTTTACACAAAGTCCATACTTACAGGCACTTCAACGCCTCTCCACTCCGTATTATGTAATGAAATTATAAAGGGTCCAAGAATTGTAGAGGGCTAGGGTACATGTAGTTACTAAGTTAAGCTGACTGTGTACAAGTTTTGGAGAGAAAGAGAGAATACAAAGAAATACTAAGAAAAGCCCAAAATTTGATGCACAAATGGCACAGACTGACTGATGAGGCATGTAGTTAAAAAGAAATTGGATAGACATCAGGCTTCTTCAGCACTTTGTTTCCAGACTTAATGGACCTTTTCCAAAATAAAAAATGTATTGCAGGAGTGTAGCCTCACAATGATGCTCGGTATCACTTTAAAACTTTATGGCAAAAAGTCAGAAAGCTCCTTGTTGCAACCAGTATCATCTCTTCCATGAAGTCTGAATGTGTCTGAGATCATGGAATGATATCCCTTGATTGTGATAGGAGCTAGCTTCTGGTCTTCAAAGAGGAAAAGAACGAAGTTGGGGTATGGGGGCTGAGAGTGGTGTGATGTCGATAATGCAACACCAGTCATTGAAAACACACCACTTTCCCTCATACGTCTTCGAGGTGGAGGGCCGTCTAGCCCTTGCAATCCTCTCCACAATCAAAGCGCAGAACTCCTTTTTGCGCAGGACAATGCAGAACTCCTTTTCGTGCAGGACATGGAGGAGGAGTTATGTCAATCGCCAGATAACCAGATCGTTGATCCAGGTTGTGTCCCATCAGAGAGGGGCAATCAGAACTATTTTGCAAGCCCTGCCCCTCATGTTCTGGATTAGTTTCGGTATTAGAACTGCTGGAGGGAAGGCATATGCCCATATTCCCTTCCAGCTGATTGAAAGTGTAAATGGCCCATGCCTCTGGGTCTGGAAATGTTGAAACAAAGGTGGGTAGTTTGTTGTTCCACCTCATCATGAATTAGTCTAGCATCAGTCAGCCCCATAGAGCACAGACTTGATGAAAGTTGGACAGATGGAGAGACCACTCCATAAAAAGCAGCTGGTCACTCCTTGATAACGAGTCAGCCAGGACACTGAGCCTGCCCGGGATGTGTCGGTCTTGTACGTTTATATGATATTGGGCACACCAACGAAGGTACTCCCATACCATAACACAAATCAGAAGGCATTGAGAATGGCCATCATTTCCAGGAGACTGATGTGACAAGTCTTCTCTTGCACTGCCCACTTGCCGCCGATCACTATAAAGTCTGGTATTGTGGTGCCCCCCAACCCGATAAACTGGCATCTGTACAGAGTGTAATATGTGGTTGTTGGGCTTCTAAAAGTATTCTGACAAACCACTCCGTCTTGCCATTGAAGCAGGAAGCATTTGATTTTAGTCGAAATCGTAATCTGGTGATCTAATCGACCCAAGAGCGGGCGCCTTTGTGCCAGTAGGGCCATCTGCAGAAGATGCATGTTAAGGCTGCTGAGGTATAATTGGTCCACATTGACTATGCACCCTAAACTGTTCATGAGATGGAGTAGGTCGTTCATATCATGACTATCCACCCTAAACTGTTCATGAGATGGAGTAGGTCGTTCATATCATGAATCCAAAACCGAACTTTCCAAATGTGTTTGTCATAGTCCAGGTTCATCACCATTGGACATCCTGAAGTGGGATATAGCACAGTTCAACGTCTTGGTGAAGGCCCAGAGGGCTGAGACTGAGGTCAAATGGAAGAGCACGGAATTGGCACACAACCCCACAGTAGCCAAAGCAAAGGTCTTTACACGATACTGTGTGAATAGGTATATGGGAATGCATGTCAGACAGGTTGAGGTTGATTGTGTATTTGTCATGTCGCAGACAGATGGACGGACTTGGCCGTCTCCATCTTCTACTTCGAGGCAGCAAAAAACTGCTCGAGTCTGCTTAAGTCTATGACAGGTCTCAATTTTCCATTGCTTTTTGTAACCAGGAAAAGTCTATAATAGAAACCCAGGAAATATGGTTTTTGGACTACCTCCACCACCTGCTTTATGAGCAAAAGCTCTATCTTTATTCTGTAAAATGTCTACCTTCATGATATTGCTTGGGATCTCCATCATGAAGGAGGATGACAAAAGTGGATTGGCTGGATGAACAAGATCTGGAACCCATCCTAAATGACTTGGATGGCCCAATTGTTTGTTGGAAATCGGTTGATCTAAGGCTGGCATAACAGAAGGAGCCTGGCACCGACAGGAGGGTTACCTGCTGGTGGGAGGGATGGCAAGTCTTTGATGGTTAGTGGAGGAGGATCCTTGTTTTCTCTCCCCCCTCCTGGTCTGCCTGTGGAAGTTAGGACATAATGGCCACCTAAAGATTGCCGTTGTTGCTGAGAATTACCCCTGTGGTCTTTTTGTCAACAATCATCCCTTCTCTGGTACACCACCTGACAGGGTCATGCCGAGATGTGGGCTTGCATGGAGAGCTGATGGGGCAACTCTTGTGCCGCCTGCTTTCTCACCTCAATTCAATCCCCAAAATGAAGTGGGGAACAGAAGGGGAGGGAGTGCAGAGTCGATGCATGGTGGGGTTTGAGAAGAAGATTGAAGGAGTGCGTCTCTTCTTATCAAGTCATTGTTACAAGAGGCTGTTTGGGTGTTTGCCATAGTCTGGTGAGCAGCCATACTGACAACCCTGGCAATATGGTATACGGATTCCCAGGCAGAGTCGCTTCCAGCCTTCTCGGCTAGGCTAGGTACATCTGAATGATGAAAATTTGTATGTGATTTGTACCAGAATGGTGAGAAAGTTGCGGGCATGATCACTGAAACTGTACATAAGACTGTTTGGATGGGGTCGGCAGCCAGGACAGTATACAGCGAATGATATATAACTTGTGGGCTGCTAAAGTTGGAAGGTAATCCCGCATGCCAAGCTTCAACCGAGTCCATGCACAGGTGGGGATAGGGACTTGTGCCCATTGGGCTGCCAAATTGGGTTAAAAATGGTCCAACTTGCTCATCAACATTTAGACAGCAGAGCTTGCTGTAGTATGTGTATCATACACGATTCCAATGTAGCTAGAGTGGAATCGCTTATCGTGGCTTAAAATGATTTTAAGTGATTGTTGCTGTTGACACCATTTTAGGTACCTTCATTGGGGGGGTGGCGACATTGGAAGATTTAGAGCAGGGGTGTCAAACTCATTTGCTATGGCGGGTCACATTTGATATAAATAATAATAAATAATGAGTCTGGCAGGCTGTATCTGGCCAACGGGCCATATGTTTGATGTCCCAGATTTAAAGCATACCCTTCACAGTCCTTCAATTGACTTTTCAAGACGTTGAACCAAATGTCTTATGCCCACATTGCACACATGCTACTTGAGTGTGAGGAAGAACATTTTGTGCAGGCAAGGCAGGTCTCGTGGTTGTCCTCCAAGACTTTAAAGTGTCTGCACATCTTGCACTTGATTGACATCTCTGTAATGAAAGATAGAAGAAAAAAACAAACAAGTGCATACAACAAATACAGAAATTATTCAAGTAGGCAAACTCGCATTACAGAGATGACCCAAGAAGTGCATAATAAACCGAAATTTAATAGTGCAATATAATTACACCAGTGAAAACTTAAGTGTGACCAATTGAGATCACATGAATAATAATGACTGGTACAAAAATTTAATAAATATGAATAAATGTGCCAGGAAAAATACAAATGTTATATAAACCAGGTAACCTTTTGACACTAATGCCACCGAAAATGTTAGATGGTCAAAATTGATTATAAATTGTAATGGATTCTTCAGAGGCACTGTTCACAGTTGCAAACAAAAATTTAAACTGTAACATCTGGGATCCAGGTTGCCACCTAGCGGGAGTTTATCTATAGGAGTTACTTCCTTTCATCTACATGATATATAGACGGGAATACATTTTTTGTCTTTCAGGGAGTGCTGGATTCAGAGGTTGTGGAGAGTAATTTCCTAATGTTAATGTGATTTAGTAATGTATTTGATGGAGAAATGTAACTGTTGCATAGGCAGTATATAAATTGAGACTGTTGTACCATAGAGCACTAGCACAAGTAGCATAAAATTTGATAGTGTTGGACCATAGGATACTTTAAGTAGGAGTCTTGACATAAGTGAGGCAATGTCATCTCTTAAAGACTTGTTTTTTCTAAAAGAAACGCCAAGCATGTGATGTAATTTGGGTTATATTCTCCTATTATTTTTTAATGATCCACTGTCAAGCAGGAAAGAAAATATTAAAAAGACCAATTACAGTACAAAATTTCAATTTATTCTAAATAAAAAGATTTTGCATGTACAAAATGTGTCACGAACATAAATTTGTACAAAAGAAAATCTTACAATTGCTTATCATAATAAATAACACAAAAGTGTCACAAATATGGTACATTTATACACAACTCTGTAAATACATGTACATGCAAGAATTCACAACCAAAGAGAAGACATGCAAACCAAGAGTCGAAATAAGACCAATTCAATAACCTTTGTGCATGGTATGGGAATGCTAAAGACCAGACAACCTATGAGATTAAAGCTATTGAAACATATCTTTTTTTTTCCATTTATAAGTAGTATGTCCAATTGGGCATGGATGTTTCTAATATAGCAGAGTCGGTAATAAATAAAAATGCAAATACAGGTCCCAGTAGCTTGTGTTAAGGTTGAGGTATAATACGTGTATCACATATCTGGCTCTGTTGTGTAGCATTGTAGAGATAAATCAACAATCTAAAATATGTGGCTTCTAACTACAAAATGAAAATCCTGATCGACATGAATGAGATTTTAGAAAGGTGAGAAGATTAGTTTGGTTCTAGTTTATAATTTATTTTTTTGTCATGTGTAATTCTTGACAATGCTGTTGAATAAATAAATTTTATGGCATGATATCAAGAGTATTCGTTGTGTTACCTGGACCAATTTTTCTCTGGGTGTATTGTGAGGTAAACGACAATCAGTTAAGATTATTACTTTCATAAAATTATTCTGAATTTTGATTGGCTGAAAAGGTCACACATGTTCAACAGTAATACAATGTATATGTTTCCTCACAGTGATTTCAACTCTGTAAAACGTATTGTGCTTGCATGGAGACATTTTTGGATCATGGTGTGAAAGTAATCCAACCATTATGGGCTATTGTTTTTGCTCAATATATTGCTTCACTGTTTATTGAGCTGTGAAAATTTGATATTGGCCGACAATACTAAGGTCAATATCATATTTCTAAGCAATAAAATAGTGTATTATTTTCATAAAAATATTCAGATTGGCTGGACAGGTCACATATACTCAACAATAATAATCCTCAGTTGTGCTTGTGTGGTGATAGCTTTAGATTGCAGAGCTTTCTGATCAGATGAACCAATCAGAGTAATTGATAAATCCAGAGACTGCTCATATCAAAAAGGCTTCCACTGAAGTCAGTTACAATACCCAAATGGATTTCTTGCTCTATGAATCGTTATTTAAATGGCATAAAACTTTTTTTTGTTATTTCAATATACTGTTTTAGTGAGATATGAAACTGGCAAAAGTAAAGTGAAGGCCAATACAATATCAACAATCAAGCAGAACTGTATAATACTGCAAATATAAAACTGAATGGAATGTCTTACATATCTTCGAACAAGATATTCATTCTAAAATTGTGTACATGATATATTTAAGTAGTGATTTGTTTAGGAAAGAAATATACATGTACAGATTCCTGAGCTTTCTGTAATTGCTTTAGACTGTTCAACATAAAAATGCATATCCATTCACACAAGAATGAGCTTCACACAAATAGGTATTGTTACTTGTGTTTAATGGAAAGGTAAAGTTGTGGATGAAAAGTGGGAAAATAAAAATGTTTGTGTATATAAATGTTCCAATATGAAACAGTAAATTAAAATATTTGTAAAAAGTGGAATCAAAATTGTACAAGTTGAATGGGATTTCTTTACACTTCGAAACTTGAGAAGTACTGGTAGAGTACCAGTTCTTGCCATGTACCAATTGTTGCCATAGGACTAACATGTCGCTAATGTCTCACAAACAGATGCAATGTTTTACTGATTATGTATACCTCTGGAAGTAACAGACAAAATGATCTTTTAAATGTATGCATAGTAAGTACAAATTCGCATCCATTCACGAAATATTGCAGACCTATTAGCCATATGACAACAATTAATATGCAACAACAACTGGTCCTCGGCCAGTACAGTTTATAAAATAAAAATACAATACTTTTTTTACGCACTACATTTTAAATGCTATTTACTTGCCAATTGTTAAATAGGAGACCTTTAAAATCAACTGCCATAGATCTGGAGCAAAAAACTTGGTACAGTCAAATCTGCTTTAGCGATCGCCTGCACGTAAGAACACTTCCGTATAAAAGATGTATTACCTAGATCCCAATTATATATACATTAATACATGTTTACCTATACATAATAATCAAGACCACCTATTTATAAAGACCACTTTTACTATGTATCCGGAGTAGTGGCTATACACAGGTTTGACTGTAAAGTTCCTATAAATGACAATTTAAATGGGGCTATTAACGGAAGTACTCAAGTTCCTCATGTTGAGGAATTTACAGATATAATAACACCCTCTTTGGACAGAAGGACCAAATACTTATAACAAATAGCTTTTCACCATGAATGATTCCCCCAGTCCTGAAATCACATTATTTCTGGAGAGGGACTGCCTTAATCAAATTTTAATTTCCAATACAAATTTTAGTTAACTTGATCCATTTTTTTTATATTTTTTTTTACACTAATCAAAGAAGTTTGTTGTAGGTGACGGAAGCTGGGGTGCCATATTTACTGCCATTTGAAATACTTTTAAAACAATATTCTACAACAGCAACAGCACAATCAAGTGGAATGTGTAATTTGATATTTTATACAGAAGGTATCAGAAAAATGTTGACAATAATACAGGAACATTTTTGGGTAGGATTTTTGTTTCTCCAAATCAAAATGAAATGCAATGGCTGATGTTTAGTAAAGGTCTATTGCCATGTTCCTTTACAAGTGAATTCCAGTATATGTATATTTGAGAATTAATATTTAATAAATTTTAACATGCCAAGAATGAAATTTATCTTGTATTTTTGATGATTATAAATGAGATCTTGAAAAGAGCACCAAAAGGGGAGCAACAAAAACCATCATGTTATACGTTTTTTTCACATTATGAACAAATTGGATATTTTTAACTATATTCAGCAAACAACCTAGATAAGGGTGCTTGCATAGCATCGACCATAAAAGATTTTTTTCATCAAAGAGCTCCAAATGAAACTTATAAGCAAACAATGCTCCTTCTACATGATAAGGCTGGTTTGATATGTTATTTTATGATATGAACTGTAACTTGACATATGAACATCTTAAGCTGCTAGAGTACATGTTTTTGTGTGTGTATAAAAATAATTTGAAGATTTCTTTTATATGTAATTTGTTCTACTGAGTAACTGATCATATTGGACTAATGATCAACAGTTTGCTGTGTACAAACACTTGCTGAAGCAATTGGGGAATGACTTGAATCTCTTAAACTCGTGCCTCGTGCTGCATCCAACCTTTGTATGTGTAATATGATCGCTGTATAGCAGAATAAACAAATGTATGCACATAACCAGAAGGAGGCATTGGTTTTTACTATTACCATAAAGTATCTTTCAAGAAAAATGTGATAACTGCACAATATACCAGTCTTTTATTTAATGATGAACAATTTTCTCTAAATGATTAAAATTATGAGATGAAATATCAAATTATAATGTCTTTGTCTATATCTGTGTATAATGATGCAAAATATACATGATAAATATGACTGACATTATATACATACTGAAGTACTATAAAAAATGTAATCATGCATTACATATCTAAATGTCATCATGCACAGACAGTAACACTGAAACTATTTATTTACAAAGTCTGTAAATAATATATAATCCAATGGAGAACATAAAACCATACAATACCTTTGAGGCTAAATTTTGCACATTAATATTTATACATATTATTAAACAAATATTAGAATAATTGTCCTCTCACTCTGTGATAGGATCTCTATCAATTTGGTAGGCATTATGTAGCTTTAATTCTGTCACAACTTGGTCACAACTTTACTTTGTTGAACAACACGTACTGTATATTAAAATTATGGATAAACGTGAAAATCCATTGGACTGGGCTAAAGTTTTCTTATTAAAATAATCCACTGGACTGAGCTCAAGTTATCTTATTAAAATAATACATTATGCTCAAGTTAATTACAAATGAAGCTATTGGTGCGAGTGTGACCTGGAGGTCTTAAACAGACCTGTTCCGTGAGCCATGTTACCATGTACTATTTCATACAAGTAACTAATTCGCATATTTAATTCGCTGCTCAAGCATCTTTCACTTACAAAATTATGTAATGTTAGGGGAACAAAAATATACAGTTAGTAGTCTTGAAGCTGGAACATCAGGTATCAACTGACCCTACCATTGAAGACCTTTAACTCCATCATTCGCATATTCATTTTTTTTATGTTAAAATTTGTTGAATAAATCTAAGAGGTATAATAGTTGTTATGATGACAAGTTTAACCTATAAATTTCATACAATTTGGCCCTTCATTTTTTTAGATACTGATGTTCAAAGTTAATATATAATTCAACTAAAATACGGTCATTTGTCTGTCTGTCTAATGTGTATGAAGCTAATTAGGTCTAATCAGCAACCACTACTGATATGTGATTGGTCAGTTCTTAGGTGTGGCAGAGACAGGCAGGTGGAGTGGCAGTAAGGTCAATAGGAGAAAAGCTTGTGGCAGCAACTACATTACTTTTTTAAAACATTGCTGCATGCCTTTGGTATTTAATCGTGAGCAAGTGCTAAAAAATGTTGCGACTATTTCTTTGCTAAATGCAAAAGGAATAATGTTCCATGATTAATTTTCAATTGATCATAACTACATATTGAAAATAATCTGAAACAAACTATGGATAAAAATCACAGATCTGTAATTATGCATCATGCATGCCTGTTTTGTGGAAATGTCTAAATTTTTCTTAACATTCGCTTTTTTAATCGTTCATTGACAAAATATACCATAAATTTGCATAAATGTTACAGAGCAAAAAAGAGTGCATATGAGAGAAAGCAAATTAAGACATCCAGTCAAGTCATCAAATGGAACTTTGCAAAAACTGCTCATGGTGAGCTGTGGTCATAACATTTGAATGTTGCCTATGTATTCCAGTTTTACACTACTGTATAAAAACAAATCATTAACAAATTTCTCACAAATCCAAGGGGTTTAAGTAAAATGTACACAACAGCTCCATTTGTGGAGGGAGCTGTGGTAGCTCAGTTGATAGAGCGGCCAACTTGTAATCCAAGGCTTGCAGGTACAGTACCCGCCCTGGCCAGCCCAGGTAGACTGCCTTGGTATGTCCTTGGGAAAGGCACTTTGCTCCAATTTCTTTGGCATGATAGAGCCAATAATGTGTAAAAAGTGCAGTTAAAACCATTCAACCATTTATGGAACGTGTCCTATTAAACTGTATTGATGTTAATTGTACTTAGTCATAAGGCATGTCCATGTAAAAGTTGGAATCTCTTCACAACCAACATAATGTACAGAAAGAAACTTGTATATATGTTGATATGAAATTCTGTTACCTACTCGAGTCCAAAGTTTTAAGTTTCTATTGAATCGGTCTATCATGACAAGTACTGTAATATACAACACTGTATCAACATCACTTTCCAAGTTGAACACTACTTGATTATGTCATCAAGTGCACAGTCACATTAGTAAAAATATTCCTCTGTCAATGAAGCCACATAAAAATGGAATTCACATCAGAACATACAGTAAATGCTGAACTAAACTGAGGTATATATGAGATCATTTTGAACTGATTAGCGCATCGTGTGACGAAGTCCTTTTGCTTAATAATTACATCCACTGTCATACTGAAGTTTCATGGCTGCATCTGAAAAAAGCATGACAAGAATCACATGCAACACAGAAACATGCAAAGCCTTCCAAATAAAATGAGTAAACAAAAAATTGGCACTTGCTGCCCCTGATCCAGCAAATGTAATGTAAAGGTCAGTCCCAGACATGTATACTTGGAGTTGCACATAATTACCCTAAAAGATGAAGACCTGGACCCCAAACATATGAGCAAGAAACAAGTCTCCAGGTGGGAAAACATTTGATACCATGTGCAATACTTTGAGATTGGGCCCCTTACTAAAATATTAGCACAGATTTTTTTCTAGTTTAATTTTTAACAGACCTTCTAGTTGATATTTTGTAATTGTATCCAGTGAGTTAGTGGTCTGATATCTATTGTAATTGCATCCAGTGAGTTGGTGGTCTGATATCTTTTGGAGTTGCACCCAGTGAGTTAGTGGCCCAATACCTTTTGTAATTGCATCCTGTGAGTTAGTGGTCTGATATCTTTTGTAATTGCATCCAGTGAGTTAGTGGTCTGATATCTTTTGTAATTGCATCCAGTGAGTTAGTGGTCTGATATCTTTTGGAGTTGCATCCAGTGAGTTAGTGGTCTGATATCTTTTGGAGTTGCATCCAGTGAGTTAGTGGTCTGATATCTTTTGGAGTTGCACCCAGTGAGTTAGTGGTCTGATATCTTTTGGAGTTGCATCCAGTGAGTTAGTGGTCTGATATCTTTTGTAATTGCATCCAGTGAGTTAGTGGTCTGATATCTTTTGGAGTTGCATCCAGTGAGTTAGTGGTCTGATATCTTTTGGAGTTGCATCCAGTGAGTTAGTGGTCTGATATCTTTTGGAGTTGCACCCAGTGAGTTAGTGGTCTGATATCTTTTGGAGTTGCACCCAGTGAGTTAGTGGTCTGATATCTTTTGGAGTTGCACCTAGTGAGTTAGTGGTCTGATATCTTTTGGAGTTACACCCAGTGAGTTAGTGGTCTGATATCTTTTGGAGTTGCATCCAATGAGTTAGTGGTCTGATATCTTTTGGAGTTGCACCCAGTGAGTTAGTGGCCCAATACCTTTTGTACTTGTATCCAGCAAGTTAGTGGCATGACACCTTTTGGATTTGCATCCAGTGAGTTAGTGGCCTGATACATTTTAGAGTTGCACCAAGAGTGTTAGTCGCCCAATACACTTTGTAGTTGCACACAGTGAGTTAGTTGCCCGATATCTTTTGTTGTTGCACCCAGTGAGTTATCTTTTGGAGTGTTCTCAGTAAACAAATTAAAGAACCTAAATTCTGTTTTAAAAATTCTAAAAAAGCTGGCCTGCATGCCCCTGAGCTATATTCAAAATCCAAAAATGGTGAGATACATGTAATATGATATGAAAATAAAAGGAGGGTAAAAAAAACTTCATGCAAGGCAATTTTTCATTTTTTGGGGTGGGGGATGGTTGTCTTTGGTTCCACTGTCAATGTACTGATCAGCAAAACTTGAACAATATCCAAGTTTTATTGTCTGGAACTGACCTATTCATGAACATGCAAACAACACAGCCTTCCCATGTGAAATATTAATACAAATTTATTCAAATACACTATCAGCAGGCATCATTTCATGCAAACAAAATTGTAATTACAATAATTACTGCAAAACCCATTTATAACACACTATGATATAGACAATTTCTGGATATAAAAAAATTGCTGATACCAGTATGAAATACAATTGTTCTTCTTGTGTTTTTGACAATACTTTTAACAAATTTCTATGGTCACCAAGAATTCATTATAAGTGGGTTCCAATGCATATATATATGTGAATTTATAAAGGCTCACAGTACTGGGTTATAATGAACAATGCAAGTCTTTCAACTATCAAACTGCAAATTGATAATAACTGCCATCAAAATCACCCACTGTAATTGAAATGGAACTCGTCAATCCTTTTGTTTGTCACTAGAGGGCATGAGTGTACAATAAGATTTTTAACTAGTTATCTGTTTCAGAAAAATTTGCTCTTAACAAAAACTTCTGGAACAGCAAACCAAAAGACCCCCAGTTCACACATGCCATCTGGCCCACAGTACACAAGCCATATGACCCATAGTACACATGTGCCATCTGGACATAGTACATATATGCCATCTGGCTCATAGTACACATATTCCATCTGGACCACAGTACACATATGCCATGTGGAGCACTTTACATACATGCCATTTGGCCCATAGTACACATGCTATCTGGTCAACAGTACACGTGCCATTTAGACATAGTACATATATGAAATCTGGATCTCAGTACACATATGCCATCTGAAGTAGTAATGTGGGGGTGTATTCTACTGCTTTTACATCACATGAATCATCTTTTAAAATGAAATTCTAAATACTTTTCCATTTAAAACAAGAGTCCCTCAAAGGGACTGATGCTCTACTGGCTGAAAAGAATTTCAAGGAATTCAAGATAAGACCATTTCTTCCTCTTAATTGTGGAGTGTTGAAACCATTTTTGATATTCTTCAACGATAATAAGATTTTCAAATTAGCTGCTGTGGTGAATATACTGGATGTCAGCCTGGCACCATTTTCATTTAGGACCAACAAGGCATCATAAGAAGTCTTCTGGTGGAATGCATATGCTGATACGACTTTCTGTATCGAAGAAGCAACAATAACAAGATTTTCAAGATGGATGCCATGGTGGCCATATTCAATATCAGATTGGCACCATTTCTATTTAGTACAAACTAAACATAATAAGTCTTTTGGTGAAAGCACAATGTTGATATGACCAGCCATCTTGGGGAAGTCGTGATAAAAAGATTTTCAAGATGGCCATTGTGTCAATAATATTAGAAGTCAGATCTACACCATTTTCATTTACGGCCAACTAGACATCATAAGAAGTCTTTCAGTTAAACATCATGCTGATATGACCACATTCAAAAGAAAAATTTATAACAAGATTTTCAAGATGGTCACTGAGGCAGGCATATTGAAAGTCTGAATGACACTGTTAGGACCAACTAGATATCATAAGAAGTTGTTTAGTGAAAACCCCATGTTGATACAACCTTCCATTCAGGAGTAGTGATAACAATAGTTTCAAGATGGCCACTGTTGTGGCCATATTGGACATCAGATCAACACCATTTTCATTTAGAACCAACTAGACATCATTTCTGGTGAAAAGCCCCATGGCAATATTACTTTTCTTTCTGGAGGATTAGCAATAACAATATTTTCAAGATGGCCACAGTGGCAGCCATGTCGGACATAAGATCGGTACCAGCTTCATTAATGACCAACTAAGCATCATAAGAAGTCTTCTGGTGAAAACCCCATGGCAATATTACTTTTCATTCAGGAGGATTAGCAATAACAAGATTTTCAAGATGGCCACTGTGGTATGCCATATTGGACATCAAATCAGCACGATTTTCATTTAGGACCAACTAGACATGATAAGAAGTCTTCTGGTGAAAACCCCATGGCAATATTACATTTAGTTCAGGAGATGTAGCGATAACAAGAATTTCAAGATGGCCACTGTGGTGGCCATATTGGACATCAGATCAACACCACTTTCATTTAGGACTAACCAGACCTTATCAGAAGTCTTTCAGTGAAAACCCCATGTTGATATGACCATCCATTCATCAGGAGTAGCGATAATAAGATTTTCAAGATGGCTGCTGTGGAGGCCATATTGGACATCAGATTGGCACCATTTTTTTCATTTATGACCAACTAGACCATGGGATGAATGTGTATGTAATGTTTCATGTCAATTCTCCAAGTAGTTTCGGAGGAGTAGTGATGACAAACTGGTGCTAATGGACAGACTGACAACAGACGATAAACGATGGACGACAGACAACAGACCTTCCCATAAGCTCTTGTGGTCTATGACCAGTAGAGCTAAAAATGGATTAGGAATAGTATGTTCATATAAAATGCTAGGATTTTTTTTAAATTTTGAATATTGTATTCATCAAATTACAGCTAAATTGTCAGACTACTACTAAGGATAAACTGCACATGTAAACCTTTTGCTTTTGTAGCTTTGTAATGTGTGTATACAAGTCAAGGAGATGAGACAAAGTCTCAATGCATTAAACAATTTCTCTTAATTTCAGTTCTAATTAAATTAATTAAATACTTACACAGCTACAAGATACTGCTTTCATTTATGCAGTAATGCTCTTGCCATAGGACCAAGTGAAGAAGGGAAGCAGAAAAGATGAGATGAAAATAATGAAATTTATTATTTTACAAATGCAGCCAAGAAATATTATTACCCTCATGACTATTCCACTTCTCAATCGACACTTACACTGAGTCTTCAGATGATATGCTGCCCCTATGTGTGAGGACTTGCACTTTCATGCGCTCTTGAGGGGGAGAAATTAACCCCTGGTTGTTGCTATTAACAGAGTCATTCCTTAGACTGTCTGTACGTTTTGGCGGCAGAATAAAATCTCGCCTGCCTACAGATATTAACAAGAGAACCATAATTACAACACAGAACAAGCATCCATAATAAGAGCAAAAATGACAAGCATGCAAAAAAAAAAGAAAAAAAAAAAAATGGCTGTAGACTGAGTATGTGAAAATCAATTAGAAAGAATTTAATAATTTTCTAATACAGTGAAACTTCTTTTAAACCAGCAACTGTTGGGACCAGGAAATATATCTTATTTAAAGAGGTGGCCAGTTGAGAAAGTACAGGTTGTTTATTATCATAGATAAATATTTTCTTTGGCGATCGTGAATCACAACATATATAACATCTAATTATCAATATAAGATGATAGCAGAATGAAACATGAAATTATATATTTATTAAACTCTTTGAAAATGAACATTTTCTTTTTGTGTTTTTATCCCCTCGAATGAAGTGAACAAGTCAGTTAAACCATGAATAAACCTACATGTACCATATCTAAGTAACTACTACACACACCATTTTTAAATGTCACTTTACAAAGAATTTTAGTCTACCCTGTGATAGCAATTGCTAATCCTCTAGAGATGTGAAAGTTTTTTTCCCCCAAATAATATCTGATGGACATTTTAATTTATTTGTGGTCAATAGCATTGTCCACCATAAGTGTTTTAAACACATTTCTCCACATCTAAACAATGTTCAGTGAACATATAAAAGAAAGACAGAAAGAAAAAACATTGTTTTGGTTCATTCTGATAATTCAGTCTATCCTACAATAAATGTGTACAATGATACAAGCAATATTTTGCAAACATGGACTAACATTTTTTAATTTATGTGTGCAATAGTATCATGATAATACTGTATCTAAGACAATTATCACAATACAAAAATGGCTGGTCTATAAGAGAAGTTTGAATTATATTAGAATGGCTCAATTAATGCTCGAATATATGGCCAGTCTGGGAAGTATGTCTGGGCTATACATATCTTGTTCTTGAAAGGAATGAGACTATTATGGCCAAATTGCCACATTGCTTATTTATAAGGAATTCCTTTAATATTTTTTGGGGTGGGAGGATTTACCTCCCTTGCAAACTCTTCTTGCAAAAGAGACAGAATTGTATTTAAAAACAGACTGCTGTCAATATTTTCATTTTATTGCTATGCAAGAAACTTTACAAATAAATATTTCAAATTGTGCATCTACTACTGTTGCGATGCTGTCTGTTGCCAGGATCTCCTGCACCTATTTATGGCTTGATTATTACATAATAATACAACTGTGATGTAAACTAAAGAAAATAATGAAAATATCATTAGCATACATCATATCAGAGCAACAGATACACAGGTATGTGACAGATGTACTGGACCTGCACATCTGTCCAGATACAGACAAGAGGGTGCCAGTTTACTGAATGAAGTTGCACTGTATTACCTTTGATATTCAAAATTATTACACGATTCCTGTGAAAGATGGATTTTCATTGGATGATACATCATGTGATATTTCTCAATGTCACATGACCAATCTTCATGTTGGATGATCATGATGTCACTGACTTTTACATGCTATCTATCTTAGCATCATGCAGTTGCATTGGCATTTGTACAATTCTAAAGCAAATTAAATCGCTTTTTTTTTTTTCTTAAATCAGATAATAAAACAATTATAGACCTTTGTTTCGATGAATATCTAGTTTTATGAACCTGTAAACCTATCATATTGACCTCCACTTTGTGTCCATCAGTATGAGGTTTATTGGTTCAAAAAAACTTCACATTCCCCTCAACACAGGTCTATAATTGTAAATTATCAACCAGCCAAAAAAAATGATCTGAATGAATTCATAAAAGCACGCAAATGCTTTACCTAATGTGATAATTTGCTATTTAAATTAAAAATGAACAAGATGACAAAAAAGGTGGGGAAAAAATACATAATGCAGCACACATGCATAGCCAACAAAGGGATACCTCCCATGCTACATACGTATGCATTACAGTTAGAGAACTGCTTAACAGACAACTCGTATGAAATGAATGCATACAAATGAGCACATTTATGGAGCCCTACTTCTCTGAATTTCTGAAAAATATCATAATTTTTAAATGGCAAGGATCAAGTACAGCAGACATGATTATCATCAATTTTAAATTTCCATTGTCCTGTCTTGGATTTGCATGTTTTCAAATACTGTAGTATCATTTATTTTTGTTGGTCTCAATTTTCGTGGTTTTGAAAAAAAAAGACCTTTTCTTGGGTACTTAAATTCGTGGTTTTTCCTGTCAAAGTTTGCATATTTTGTAGGTATTTAATTTCATGGATTAACCTTTACAAATACCTCAAATAAAGAATGCAAGAGAACAAAACTATGAGGACAACAAACGATGGTCACTTCAGCGGTTAAAACAGTACTACCAGCTGTGTGAGCACAGATCAAACACCTGTCAAGATAAATCACTTACACTCAACATCAAAGGGGGCCCGACCCAGCCAACAACATTAAGCTTTTAATTGGTTATTAAAGTACATGTGTACAATCTCTTCCTTAAAACACTGTCCACAAAGTTGCATCATCAATTACTTTCTGATGACCATGGCATTAACACAAGTGGCTTAAGAGTGGTAAAAATCAACTTAGATCCCCGTCGGTTTGAATGTCATCATTCCACATGTGAACCAAACATGTCACCAGCTGCCCCTTGCTCAATGCAATTAGCAAGCAGTGTCAACAATTGTGAAAGATTGGACCCAATTATCCATGGCTTAGAGAATACTGGACTTGTTTAATTCAACAATTTCAGGATTATTTACCTGACAAACATTTGTGGGTACCAGCCGACTTGGTTGACGCGATGTTGATTCAGTGAAGTGTGAGCTTCAATACTCAGAGGTAATTAGTGTATATACATTGTTTCATCAGTAATTAGTGTATATACATTGTTTCATCAGTAATTAGTGTATATACATTGTTTCATCAGTAATTAGTGTATATACATTGTTTCATCAGTAATTGTGCTTCAAGCAATAGTTTTAGTATTTTACAGTCATGTTGTTCATGGGATTAAGCATGCATGGATAAAATAAGAAATGCTTTCACAAGGAATTAAATTTTTCATCAACAGTTTCACCTGAATTGAAGATTCAATTTGAATAAATATTAAATCTAATTTTCATTTATAGTATAATTTCCTATTCTTTCTTTTATTTTCAGTAATAACAGTGTTTGAAAACCCTATGCTTTTTCTCATTTCTCTCTATCTTTACTTATCTCACAACATATCGATTTAAGGTAGCGAGTGGAAATTACGGCTACTGGCTACCATATAGATACATGTGAATTGAAACAATATAAAATGCTTTTTAATTCTTTTTTTAAAAGGGTGAAAATATAACAGACACATGTAAAAGCTAATATTTTAAACCAGATTACAGAAATAAATTTGATTTATCAAATAGCTTTGTTGGTCTCTAGGAATGAAACACAGAAAAAAAGGGGGGAAGGGGGGCTTCTTTATCATATGTGGCTAATTTTTTGTTGGGTCTTTAAATTCATGGTTCAGGGCAACAACGTAATCCACAAAAATTGGTACCCCACGAAAATTAATGATACTACAGTACATAGTGATCTTCCACCCACTGCAGGCTCGGGTATGCAAAATAGGCTACATGTGACCTTCTAGATGTTGCAAAAGCCACAGTGGCTCAGTGGTTAGCATGCCAGACTTGTGACCTAAAGGGTGTAGGTTCAAATCCGAACATCGGATCAGCCCTGTTGGCTACCATGCTGTTTCCTTGGGCAAGGCAATTTTTACTTCAATTGCCTTGGTACTCAATAACCTATTTGTGTTGCTGTGCCAAAAAACATCAAACCCAGCATAGTAATTTTTCATACTTTTGTATTTTCTTCCAGTGGGTTATAAGTGGATATGACTGTGCATGTGCCCTGCATTTAAGCAGACTTTTTAAAACAAATTATGGAAATAACAGAGAATGAGCATCCCAATAATTCTGTATTCCCCTCAAGAGACCAATCATAAAGGAAGTGCACTAGTGATTTGTTCTGGACAAAATCAACCAAGGTACAAAAACTGGATTTAAAGTTTTTAAAAAATTGATGACTGTAAAGCTAAGAAATGAGAATATATTGGAATTATTTTTAAAACTATGAAGGAATGCGATATTGGATTTTTTTTCAAAATAAATAAAGGAATGTGATATTGGAATTCTTTAACAAAAATAAAGGAATGTGACTATTATTTACCAAGAAATTGGCCATGGCATGCATATCATGCCTGCACCCAAGCTCCGATAAAAAGAGAGTAAAAACACTAGGGTGCGGATAAACATATGGAAGGATGGATGGACACAACATTTTGCCAAAGTGATCACTATGTGGAGCTTCTGCTAAGGCAGGCTCGACAATTATAGTTTTAGATGCCTGTAAAATAGATTCTGAAGAGGTATGCCTGAACATCACATTTTAAATAACTAGACCGAACAAATGTATGGCTATGGAGCAACATTCCAACAAAAAGACACTTCATTGAAAGATTTCTTTTGTAAACATATTTTGAACACCTTCTGTTAATTGATAACTAAATCTCCTCGACAAGTAGAAGTCATGTTGATCACTCCATCTATCTTCGATACTGGGCAAGATTTTAAAAATCGGACGAAACATCTCTTCACAAAGTTGAGCACATATGTAAGGTCACTTCAAGTCCATTTCTACATTGCATACCATTTTGTTCCATGAGAAAGATGATGTCATTCACCATGATGGGGTGGATCCTATATTTCACAAACACCCAATCCCAAATGGAGCAATTCCATTAATCAAGGCATTTTTAATAAGTAAGCAATGAAAAGCTTATGATCATGTTATCCTTGTATGATAGATGCTTTCTTAAGACCAATAGCGAGTTTAATCTCAAGTAGAAAGACTGAAACAACTTTATTTCACTCCAAATAAAAAAGGAATGTGTAATATCATAATGTAGCATAATACTAATGAATATATATGCCTGGACTTACATGTAATAATGAAATTGAAACAGACATGGAAAATTCCTTTCAACTGACTTTAACAGGAAAAACTGCTAAATTTGTACAATTGATGAAGATGAAAAACTAAATTACAGAAAATCACAGGGACTATTCTAGAACCGAAAATTGGGGGGCATTGCTCCCGCCATTGGAAAAAAGGGGAGAATTTTCCAAATATAGGTGGGATTTCAAGAAGAAATAAAGGAAGGGTTTGAACATATAATGTGTGATTTTCTTGCCTTCTATAGATTTTTTTAAAACCAATTTTTAGAAATTAGCATAACGCCCGCAATCAAATGTCCAAGAATAGACCCTACATCATTGTCAGTTAATTAATTGTTAAAGCAAAGTGGCTTTGCATACCTGATGAAGTTGTATAGCAAAGTATGGACAACATGAAGTTATTTTGCGGTGCTGAAAGTTAAGCTATAATAGTTCTTTACTGTATACTGATTGTCAACCGAACTGGCTGTGTGTAAGTGTAATCTAACCACTGAAACATTATTGTCTACAGAACTGACTGTGTGTAATTGTCAACAGAACTGGCTGTGTGCAAGTGTAATCTAACCACTTAAACATTATTGTCAACAGAACTGGCTGTGTGTAATTGTCAACAGAACTGGCTGTGTGCAAGTGTAATCTAACCACTTAAACATTATTGTCATCAGAACTGGCTGTGTGTAATTGTCAACAGAACTGGCTGTGTGCAAGTGTAATCTAACCACTTAAACATTATTGTCAACAGAACTGGCTGTGTGTAATTGTCAACAGAACTGGCTGTGTGCAAGTGTAATCTAACCACTTAAACATTATTGTCAACAGAACTGGCTGTGTGTAAATGTTATTGTCAATGTAACTGGCTGTGTGTTAAGCATAATCTAACCAATGAAGCATTATTGTCAACAGAACTGGTTGTGTGTATTTGTCAACAGAACTGGTTGTGTGTATTTGTCAACAGAACTGGCTATGTGTAAATGTAATCTAACCACTGAAACATTAAAGGAACATATCATATGTGAATTTTTTTTATAATAAAGTCTGTTTCATACTATATAATACTAGAAAAACTATTCATTAGTTTTTCAATACTATCTTTTCATGACATGCGTGTAGCCACCTAATGATCCAAAGGATAGTGTACCTATGTACTCTGGTGTCTGTAATGTGACATCAGGCTGAATACTAGACAATGTGTTTGGAACACTGGAAATGGTGTTTTGATCAGAAACATGGAACTCCGAATCACTAGTTTGGAAACTGTTGTTAAACTGGGGATCTCCTGGCCAATGTCCCAGATTATTCTGACCAGGTATATTGTTGACTGAAGGTTGCTGTGGCAAAGCTGCAAAAATAAACAATAAGACCATGTAACACTAAGTTTCCCTAACAAATCAGACTATTGTGTTATGTTATACAACTTTCAACAACTTTTGCCAAAAAACATACTGGCAAAGCTAAAGCTGATTACACTTTATTACTACTGTCCCTTCTAGTAAGATGATACTGTACAGACTCAGGTACAAGTTGATCCATGTAAGTCAGCCCCTTTGTTTAAATATGCAACAATGGTGATATTTCTACCACCCTTTTATAAGTCGGGGTGAATGGTACCATGAAATTTGCCAGAAAAAT
Organism: Margaritifera margaritifera; assembly: GCA_029931535.1. Lineage (NCBI taxonomy): Eukaryota > Metazoa > Mollusca > Bivalvia > Unionida > Margaritiferidae > Margaritifera > Margaritifera margaritifera. The sequence goes on from JAQPZY010001695.1 coordinate 4,638,923, forward strand.
AGGTATCCATATTAACATCATTGACATAGCAAGTTAACTACAATATACATTAGCTTAAAAGTTTAAAATTTTGTCCCGATATCTGGCCTTGATTCTGGCTAGTAACAGCACATTACATTATATGCTCTCGTCAATTACTAAATTCATTTGTGTACAAAATAGCGATGTTTTGCTATTTTTGGTAAGTTTGTTTTGTAAGTCTAAGATTTTTAGTATGTCTTCCTGACAAGTCAAATCCTCTGCATCATTTGACTTTTTTTTAAAAAAAACTAGATTTACACATGAGTATAGATGGTACCCATGTCTTTCTATTTGCTAATGCAGGCGAGACAAAAACACTTTTTAGTTGTACAGTGAAACCCACTTTTATTACATACCCCATCTTTGATCTTGCATGGTTGAGTGGCATTCAATACAGTTGTTATTACATACCCTGTCTTTGATCTTACATGGTTGAGTGGCATTCAATACAGTTGTTATTACATACCCCGTCTTTGATCTTACATGGTTGAGTGGCATTCAATACAGTTGTTATTACATACCCCGTCTTTGATCTTACATGGTTGAGTGGCATTCAATACAGTTATTACATACCCTGTCTTTGATCTTACATGGTTGAGTGGCACTCAATACAGTTATTACATACCCTGTCTTTGATCTTACATGGTTGAGTGGCATTCAATACAGTTGTTATTACATACCCCGTCTTTGATCTTACATGGTTGAGTGGTATTCAATACAGTTATTACATACCGTCTTTGATCTTACATGGTTGAGTGGGATTCAATACAGTTGTTATTACATACCCTGTCTTTGATCTTACATGGTTGAGTGGCATTCAATACAGTTGTTATTACATACCCTGTCTCTGATCTTACATGGTTGAGTGGCATTCAATACAGTTGTTCAATCTGTATTGCAAACCCTGACTGGAGTTATTTGTGTTTTCACTGATGTTCACACATCATATTTTTAGAGGCACCAGATCAAAGTTTTATAAATTAAATTTCATTTACACTGTAAAGCTAAAAAATAATTGGAAAGAGTCAAAGCAAAGATGTTATAAATACAAACATTTGTGTTTTGTTCCAAGTTAGTGGAAAGAACTTGTTTGATATGGCATATGAATATATCTCAGTCTGATATGGCATATGAATATATCTCAGTCTGATATGGCATATGAATATATCTCAGTTTGATATGGCATATGAATATATCTCAGTCTGATATGGCATATGAATATATCTCAGTCTGATATGGCATATGAATATATCTCAGTCTGATATGGCATATGAATATATCTCAGTCTGATATGGCATATGAATATATCTCAGTTTGATATGGCATATGAATATATCTCAGTCTGATATGGCATATGAATATATCTCAGTCTGATATGGCATATGAATATATCTCAGTCTGATTACCTTGATGTATCCTAACACCATATCCATCAACTCAAAAGAAAACATTATGAAGTTTCGTGTATATATTAAACCGTTCAAACAATTGAAATTGCATTAAACCTTTCAAACAATTGAAATTGAATTAAACCTTTCAAACAACTGAAATTAAATTAAACCTTTCACACAATTGAAATTGAATTAAACCTTTCAAACAATTGAAATTGAATTAAACCTTTCAAACAATTGAAATTAAATTAAACCTTTCAAACAATTAAAATTGAATTAAACCTTTCAAACAATTGAAATTAAATTAAACCTTTCAAACAATTGAAATTAAATTAAACCTTTCAAACAACTGAAATTGAATTAAACCTTTCAAACAATTGAAATTAAATAAAAACTTTCAAACAATTGAAATTGAATTAAACCTTTCAAACAATTGAAATTGAATTAAACCTTTCAAACAATTGAAATTGAATTAAACCTTTCAAACAACTGAAATTAAATTAAACCTTTCAAACAATTGAAATTGAATTAAACCTTTAAAACAATTGAAATTGAATTAAACCTTTCAAACAATTAAAATTGAATTAAACCTTTCAAACAACTGAAATTAAATTAAACCTTTCAAACAAATGAAACTGAATTAAACCTTTCAAACAAATGAAACTGAATTAAACCTTTCAAACAATTGAAATTGAATTTGGTTCAAAGGAAGCCATGATAGCTGAGGTGGTGGAATTGTCAGACTCGTAATCCATGGGTTGCAGGTTTGATATCCACCCAGGCCAGCCCAGGTTGACTGCCTCAGTATGTTCTTGGGAAAGCCACTTAGCTCCAATTTTCTCAGTATGATATAGCCAATAATGTGCTCAAAGTATAATTAAAAACCAACCAACTACAAATTTTTATTCAAAACAGTCATCATTTATAAATCCAAACAATTCCTTAAATCCAAGCTCCTTATCAGTGAATTCCAAACATCTGTACAAAAAATGTTTCTGTCAGCATATTTTTCACTCCAGAGATGTACATGTGAATGATATGTGTATATATCAATGATATAAGATGTATTTGACTGATATGAGGTGTATATATGAATGATATAAGATGTATTGGACTGATATGAGGTGTATATATGAATGATATCAGATGTATGTGACCAATATGAGGTGTATATATGAATGATATAAGATGTATTTGACTGATACGAGGTGTATATATGAATGATATGGAAGGAATGAGAGCTGCAAGTAACAGCTAATGTGATCACCTTTTCCAGTATGTTTTGATGTACTTTGTTTTTGTTACTATTACCAGTACAGAAGATGTCAAAACCATAAGCTGCTAACAGTGATAGATGTAAAATATTTTCATTCTGATGAGTATATGCATAAATAATTTTCATTTTTTTAAAATATACCAAAATGAACTAAAATGTGTGGTACATGTTGAAATTAATGAAACTATTTTGGATATTGCACAAAAGTTGGCAAGGACTCATGGGTGACATAACAGCAATGCTCGAAAAATTCCAGAGAGAACAAATTAAGACCAGTAGCACCACAAAAAACATATTCCAATCAGATTTTTAAAATGAACCCTATAATGATATGACTGTAGACACAGAGTACAGTTTGTACATCGACTGTAGACACAGGGAACAGTTTGTACATCTCTATAATGATGCGACTGTAGACACAGGATACAGTTTGTACATCGACTGTAGACACAGGGTACAGTTTGTACATTTCTATAATGATGTGACTGTAGACACAGGATTCAGTTTGTACATCTCTATAATTATATGACTGTAGAAATAGGTTACAGTTTGTACATCTCTATAATGATGTGACTGCAGACACAGGGTAGTTTGTACATCTCTATAATGATGCGACTGTAGACACAGGGTACAGTTTGTACATTTCTATAATGATGTGACTGTAGACACAGGATTCAGTTTGTACATCTCTATAATTATATGACTGTAGAAATAGGGTACAGTGTGTACATCTCTATAATGATGTGACTGTAGACACAGGGTAGTTTGTACATCTCTATAATGATGTGACTGTAGACACAGGATTCAGTTTGTACATTTCTATAATGATGTGACTGTAGACACAGGGTACTGTTTGTAAATCTCTATAATGATGTGACTGTAGACACAGGGTACAGTTTGTACATCTCTATAATTATATGACTGTAGAAATAGGGTACAGTTTGTACATCTCTATAATGATGTGACTGCAGACACAGGGTAGTTTGTACATCTCTATAATGATGCGACTGTAGACACAGGGTACAGTTTGTACATTTCTATAATGATGTGACTGTAGACACAGGATTCAGTTTGTACATCTCTATAATTATATGACTGTAGAAATAGGGTACTGTGTGTACATCTCTATAATGATGTGACTGTAGACACAGGGTAGTTTGTACATCTCTATAATGATGTGACTGTAGACACAGGATTCAGTTTGTACATTTCTATAATGATGTGACTGTAGACACAGGGTACTGTTTGTAAATCTCTATAATGATGTGACTGTAGACACAGGGTACAGTTTGTACATCTCTATAATGATGTGACTGTAGACACAGGGTACAGTTTGTACATCTCTATAATGATGTGACTAGACACAGGGTACAGTTTGTAAATCTCTATAATGATGTGACTGTAGACACAGGGTACAGTTTGTACATCTCTATAATGATGTGACTGTAGACACAGGGTACAGTTTGTACATCTCTATAATGATATAACTGCAGACACAGGGTACAGTTTGTACATCTCTATAATGATATGACTGTAGACACAGGGTACAGTTTGTACATCTCTATAATGATATGACTGTAGACACAGGGTACAGTTTGTACATCTCTATAATGATATGACTGTCGACACAGGGTACAGTTTGTACATCTCTATAACGATATGACTGTAGACACAGGGTACAGTTTGTACATCTCTAAGGTTGTTCCATAACTGTCAGCGACATATGCGATTGGGTAAACAGCATTCCAAAATGACATAATCTCATATCACATAAAAACAAAAACTTTTTACAATAGAAACCAGAAACACTTGAAGGGTGAAGGTGGTAATGGTTTATGGAAAACTTAATCAAGTGGATGAATGTTCAGTGCATAAGTGATTATTATAAGGTGCACATGTGAATGATAGGAGGTGTACATGTGAATGATATCTGGTATATATGTGAGTGATATGAGGTGCATATGTGAATGATAATGGAAGATTTGAGATGGAGCAGCAGCATGTAAAATGGACCTTTGAGATTGATAGTATGGAAGTTTTGAAAACTTGTACTAAAAACTCCTAATGATTAAGTGACAGCAAGAGGTACTCCAGCAAGATGTACTCTTTAAGAACAGGTGGTGTGGGATGGGAATCAGACAATCTGTAGAAAGTTGGATGGGCACATAATAAGCCTTGCACTTGCACACATCAGCTGTCAGGATCAAACCTAGAACCAGTGATGCAAAGTAATCATTACAACTACCTATCATTTCTGTGTCTACAATTATTACCTATTGATTCTTCCTGTTCTCTCTTTTTCTGCCTAGCTTGTTCTTTTGCCTCTTCTGCAATGGACAAAGGACAGCAAATATTTAGGTATCTTGTATTTGAAAAAGCAGTTGCTTTCATGAAGAGAAATGCTGAAAAATGCATTTTGACAGTAAAACAATTACATTACACAAGCTTCCTTGATTTACATAACTATTTTTAATGTTCTTTGCTCTTTTTACTACATGTCCTGTGCTATAGTAGACATGCAGACAAAAAAACAACCTGGTACACTGATTGAAAATGGACAGTAATTGAAAATGGACAGTAATTATAAATTACTCAAAGTTTTAAAAAGCGGATTAAGTACAAAATATGATTTAAAAAAGCAGATCTTAGACAAGCATTTCTTTTTCTACATTTGTGCGGTTATATTCTTCCACTTCTCATTTAAAAATCAAATTTGGCATTTGGCTTTAAACCATTAAATATTTTACTACACATGTGTCAATTCTACCTAAAGACTCCACCCACAACTGAATGATTTCACAACACCTAATCCTAGGTGAAAGTTCCATACCTATTTTCTTATTTTTTGGAAGCTGCTTTTCCCAGTTTGGTCCAATATCAAACTCATCATCTTCATCCGAGGAATGACTAGATGCCAGGTCGAGACTAGCTCTGCCAATGGACATCTCACTATCCGAGTCAGAGTCATTTCCTGTTTTACGATTTTCTCCATCTACATCTGAAATTTACAAGATTTTTTTTTCATCATGATCACTGATTAGCAGGAAAAAATATAACAACTGTTGACTACTTTTAGATGATAATCAAGTCAATGGTCTACAAAACTTTAATAATAACTCCAATAATACCATTATAGCATGGTCTATCATATAACACAGGTATGGTCATAGATCCCATTATAGCATGGCCCCTCTCATATAACATGGGTATGGTCCTAGATCCCATTATAGCATGGTCCGTCATATAACATGGGTATGGTCTTAGATACCATCATAGCATGGTCCCTCATATAACATAGGTATGGTCACAGATTCCATTATAGCATGGTCCCTCATATAACATGGGTATGGTCCTAGATACCATCTCTTAGCATGGTCCCTCATTTAACATGGGTATGGTCACAGATCCCATTATAGCATGGCCCCTCATACAACATGGGTATGGTCACAGATCCCATTATAGCATGGCCCTTCATATAACACATAGTCCTAGATACCATCATAGCATGGTCCCTCATATAACATGGGTGTGGTCCTAGATCCATTATAGCATGGTCCCTCATATAACATGGGTATGGTCCTAGATACCATCATAGCAGGGTCCCTCGTATAACATGGGTATGGTCCTAGATACCATCTCTTAGCATGGTCCCTCATTTAACATGGGTATGGTCACAGATCCCATTATAGCATGGTCCCTCATACAACATGGGTAGGGTCACAGATCCCATTATAGCATGGTCCCTCATATAACACATAGTCCTAGATACCATCATAGCATGGTCCCTCATATAACATGGGTGTGGTCCTAGATCCATTATAGCATGGTCCCTCATATAACATGGGTATGGTCCTAGATACCATCATAGCATGGTCCCTCATATAACAAGGTATGGTCACAGATCCCATTTGGAGGATGAATTATTTTATAATATTGAAACTACCAATATAAAGCTGCCCCACTTATAACACTGTATCCAACCCTAATAAGATCTTCTCAGTAAGACAGTCAATATTTTCTGTAAGTTGGACCAATTTTCAGTATGATGCAATGAAACAGCATGTACTGCTTTGTCAACTTGGAAAACAAGCATTTGAAAAGTTCAGAAATGTGATCTGGTACATTGAAGGCAACATAGTGTTCAACTAAAAGTTTTTAAAGTACACAGGCTTTAATGACCTCCAGTTCAGTTTCAGAAACTGCAGTTCCAAACCCCATGGAGGTTGATGGTTCCTTGCCAGTTCTCTCAGCTCAATGTGATCTTTGTTTTTTATTTCTTCATTTCATGTGGCAGAGGCAATCACCTCTTTCACCATAAGCAATACACAAATCAACACAATGTCCAATAAATGTAATTGTTGCCTTTCCTGCTTTTTTTCCAAGCACAGCAAACAATCTTAATATTTCTTTTGATAATTCTGTACAGATTGGTTGAACTTTTTAAGAGGCTGATTATCCTTGTTGTCTTAAACATGGTTTCGTTTTTTTGGATGGCATTTCAAGATACTGCTATAACATAAATGCAAAACCTGGACCATGAACAGTGCTAGTCTGAGGGAGTAATGTACCTGTCTGGAGGCCGTACAATAAGTGGGAAAATTTTGAGCCCTTAAATTTTGTTATTTCCTCTAATACTGGAGACTAAATTTTATAAATAAAGCTTGAATCTTGACACTTATGGATATTTTCAACCATCAATATTATTCTTACTCTTTCAAAAGGTTGAATTGTTTTGCTTTCTGACCAAAGAGAAAGATCAAACACAAAGGACAAAATCCAATATTATACAAATGCAATTTACCATCTATCTTATCAACTGGTTGGTCATAACTATAGACATTGGGAGATAATCCAGATTTCTTTGGGTATTTAATGGGAAGTGTGCCTGAGGTTGAGGTACTAGTACTGCGGAGGTAGTCTTCGCCTTTATAAAGTCCCCCACTGCTCTTACTGGTGGAATGACTAGTTGTGGAGGTAGTGGAAATCCCAACATTAATGCGTTGAAGTCCATTGTCAACAGAGGAATCATTCCGATATGCCAGTGCTGATCTATGGGCCTGCAAGTAAAGTGCCATGCATAAAATACTAGTATCTTTTAGAATATTTTACCTATTTTATCAAAAATGGCAAGTCGTTTGACTTGTTCAATTGAATCAAATGAATTTTTAGCTTTTGTTAACTTGTGTGAAACAATTGTTTTCTTGTGGGTGAAAAATTAATTTTCAGCAATTTGTATTACAGTATTGGTTTAACTATGATAAATAATACAGTATTGTGTTAACTATGATAAATTACACAGTACTGTGTTAACTATGATAAATAACATAGTATTGTGTTAACTATGATAAATAACACAGTATTGTGTTAACTACGATAAATAACACAGTATTGTGTTAACTACAATAAATAACACAGTATTGTGTTAACTATGATAAATAACACAGTACTGCATTAACTATGATAAATAACAGTATTGCATTAACTACAATAATAACACAGTATTGTGTTAACTATGATAAATAACAGTATTTTGTTAGCTATGATAAATAACACAGTATTGTGTTAACTATGATAAATAACACAGTATTGTGTTAACTACAATAAATAACAGTATTGTGTTAACTATGATAAATAACACAGTGTTGTGTTAACTATGATAAATAACAGTGTTGCATCAACTATGATAAATAACACAGTATTGTGTTAACTACGATAAATAACACAGTATTATGTTAATGATAAATAACACAGTATTGTGTTAACTATGATAAATAACACAGTGTTGTGTTAACTATGATAAATAACACAGTGTTGCATCAACTATGATAAATAACACAGTATTGTGTTAACTACGATAATTAAATGAGAATTTGACTTGTCTCCATGAGATTAACTATGATAAATCAATGAGAATTTGGCTGGTCTCCATGAGATTAACTATGATAATTAAATGAGAATTTGACTTGTCTCCATGAGATTAACTATGATAAATCAATGAGAATTTGGCTGGTCTCCATGAGGTTAACTACGATAAATCAAAGAGAATTTGACTTGTCTCCATGAGATTAACTATGATAAATCAATGAGAATTTGGCTGGTCTCCATAAGGTTAACTATGATAAATAAATGAGAAATTGGCTTGTCTCCATGAGGTTAACTACTGAAATCAATGACAATAATCACTTATTTCATATGCACTTACATTTTTTTTCAAATTCTACTGCTTCAGCCAGGTATAGTGATTCCTCTTTTAAATACAAACCCCCAACCTCCATGACAAGCAGCTGCTAACTATCTATGGTCAGAATCCCTCTGCATCAATGATTTTTACTTCAAAATTACACCCTTTTGACAGTCACCCCATTAATATGGCCAGCTTACTAGTACAAAAAATGTCAGATTTGCCCCTCACAAGAAAGCACTTACTGGGGTTTACAGATGGAAACCTCGCTAATATTTTTTAAAATTTAAATTCTAAATTGACAATGACATTTGTTCCAACATGCTGATAAAATACCTAACTTTATTCCATATAAAGATGCAAGCTAATAATATGTTTATCTTTATTGCTATGTGTTCCTTAGCTGTCAGGTTGTGTCACTTTGATAATTACTGGCTATTTTTACTGCCAATAATTATTAAGATAATAAAATCGAACAGCTAAGCAACACAATATTGATCAACTCAAGTCAGCATGACATTGGCTCACCTCAAAGCTAAAATGATATGATTGTCTTCTTGGCTTCTCTCACAGAGATTACAAAAAAAAAGGTTTTGAAAAGGTACCAGACTATAACCAGCTGATTATCTGAGAAGTTTACTTCCCGTGTAAACACAGATCATTTTGTGTATAAGTTGCAAATTAGTTTGACAGTGGTACAGTTGCCAATGAAAGAATAAGTTATTGTGAAAAGTATAAAATGTTGCTGACATGAAAGATAAAAATTCTTAGTTTGGTACAAGATGTGAAAGTAATTTAACTGAATGAAAAAGGTATAGTTCTATGATCACTGCTGAGAAATTTAACATCGGAAAGATTCAAATAAACATTGTCAATGATAAAGAAAACATGCAGTAGTGGGAAAATGAATGGATGGAGAAAGATTTTCACAGCCAGATGTCTGTACACTTATTTTAATGATAAGGTTTTTGACTTGTTTTGCACAGCAATTAATGATTATTCATAATTATTTTTAAATACATTAACAGATGTTTTATCACATTGATTCCATGACATGCATGTGATATTTAAATGAAAATATTAAAGGTTTCAAAATTAGTTATGTCTTTCTGACGTTATATGTAACTATTTAGACCAACCTGTATGATCTGCTCTAGAAAGGCCACCCCTCTTATATGGCCACTTTTCTATTGCAGCAGGGGTGGCATTATAAGAGGGGGATCACTGTATTTATATACTTCATTGTCTCAAGTGTTATGAAGAGCAAAAGTGTAGTCAGAAATATCTAATGAAAAATTTGGTTGTGTGCTTGGAGAGTAATGGCGTGCTTTAACTTGTTCATGTCTATTTAAACAGTGGTTGGGTGTAATCACAGAGTGGTTAAGTGTACTTCAGTGTAGTTGTACCCTTTCATAGGGAAATTAATGTCCTCTTTGAAAATGCTATATGCATAAAAGATGCACTTGGGGATAAATAGGATACTGTATATCACAGGAAAGCTGAGATGCACTGCATTAGAAATTTGGGGTTTGCTTACTGAGTAGATGGAGCTCCTTGTCCCTCCCAGAACATCATCCCTCTCCAGTTTTTTTCCTTGACACCAGAACCACAGTTTCTTCAGTTCAAAACGAATCTGGAAACAGACACAATTAAACAGATGGAGCTAATTTCAAATGAAATTTATGCAATGGGTTAAATGATTTCTTTGTTCCAGGAGCACTTTTTAAGGGATGTTCCAGTAAAACATATTTGGAAAACAGGGAAGGCACTTTCAATGTGGAGTAGTCACCCATTAATGTAATTTAGAACGTTGTATCATTTTCACATGAAACTTTTGAGTAACCAGAGTGCCCTGGCATATATTTTAAAAAACTGCCCCCCCCCCCCCTGGGTACCATGTATGTTTAAATGGAACAGACCTAAGCAAGACTTCATACAAAATGTTTTTCATTTTACAAAATTCTTTCATCTATATCATAAAATATACTTTTTGAGAATAAGAAATTCAACATCACATGGTTTGCTGGCAAAATTTTGAACATCCAAATACAAACCTGATTTTTGTACTAAGAGAAAAATATGTGCAAAATTAATCCTCTTCTAGATTTTTCAAATGGAATCCTATATATCACAAAGATTTGACAAATTTCCTTATGCAGCAAAATTCTAATTTTAATTCGGAGTCAGAATATAATCAATGGTAATTTTTCATACCCTTTTAATTTTGTATACACCTATAATCCATAAAAATAATATTCAATTTTTGTGCTTGAATTCTTTGGTAGAGAACTCTGTATACTTATGTAACAAATTGTTTGGTTTGGTTTGGTGCTTTATGGCACATCAACACAAGTAGGTTATTTAGTGCCGAGGCAATTGGAGTAAAGTGCCTTGCCCAAGAACACACCACGGTAGGTGACTCAGGCTGGTCCAGTGGTAGGATTCGAACCCACACCCTTTTGGTCGTGAGTCCGGCATGCTAACCACTGAGCCACCACAGCTCTGTAACAAACTGTATATATTTATGTAACAAACTGTATATATTTATGTAACAAATTGTGTATATTTATGTGACAAATTGTGCATATTTATGTAACAAATTGTATATATTTATGCAACAAATTGTATATATTTATGTAACAAATTGTATATATTTATGCAACAAATTGCAATTTCTTGTCTACTCAAGATTCATCTAAAAATCATAAGTACAATTTTTGACTAACATAATTTTTCATCTAAATTTTTTTTACGAATTACAATTAATTTACATAATATTTATTCCCCACTTTAATGAAACCCATTTCAGCAGGCCCTATAGGTTTGTTAAAATTGGATTTCACTGGACTTTTCCTAAATTTACCTTGTTATTTCCAAGAATGTAAGCCAGTGAGATACAGACACCAAGGGTACAAGTGAAAATGGCATACAGATAGTGAAGCGCTGGAATGTTGTAGTTGACGGCTAATAGACCAAACACCCAGGTGATTCCCCATAGCAACAGGACCAGAATGTTGGCCATTAAACCAACCCTGGAAAAGAAAAAAACAAGAATCAGCAAACCTTTATTCCAAGCTAAATCTGGTGGTGATTTAGTGCAAAGAGCTAAACTATATTTGATTTTGTTTGGGGTTTTTTTTCTAAATTTCTTGGAAAACTTTCTTGATGTTTTTTTTTCCAAATATTTCTTGCAAAGCTGCAGTATTGTCTAAAAGATATCTTAATTAGTTATTTCTACTTATAACACTGCATCATAATTACCTATATCTAAATCTGTACATTTTGTCTTTGATGCATTCACAAAACTGCTCAAATCTGGAACAATCACTATGATAACATTTTAATTTGTATTTGTTTTTCAACCTCCAAAGTAACCAGCATGCTAAGGATGGAAAAAGTGTTTAAAACAAATACAGTGTACAGAATGCATCTTACCTCAAAAGTCCAATATCGGACACACTGATCTTTTCCCTACAGCTTGCCTTAACTGCAATCACAAATGTAAAGATGTGGATCTGAAGAAGAAAAAAACATTTTGCAATCTTTGAGGGAAATACTCACACTTAAATAAATACATGCTTATAAAAGTGAAAATTGAGATAAATAAAATCTATAACTGCAGAAAGATGCGTGACAGGTAAGTTAGTATATGATTTATTTTCTCAGAAGGATGGTTGTGTTAACTAATTACTGCAACAAAAAGTTATAAGGATACATGTACCATGAAATTCATTTTCATAGTTTTGCAAAAACTGACATTTTCGTTGGTATTTAAATTTGTGGATTTGGGAATAGGTCAAATTATTTCCACAATGGGATCATTGTTCATTAGGCCTTTAATTTTATCGTTTATAGCTACCATGAAACCCACGGAAATTGGTACCCTACCAAAAATAGTAAATTCACAGTATTTGATTTCATAAAGAAAAGCCGATTTACCATGACAGCAATCGTGATTGGTCCAGCAAAACTCCAGATAAATTTGTCCTCCATGGAAAGCCAACAGCTGAAATGAAAGACACTATAAGTGTCTTGACATTCTATCATATTATCTGTGTAGAGAGATGCTAATCCCTACCAGTATAAAACAGGAATGTCAGCATTACAAAATCTGAATCTGACCATAAACATAGAAATTCAGGGATGTTTTTTCTACCATTTTCAGAACGGGGTCTGGAATCCATGGAATTGGGAATTTTTATGCGTAAAAGGTCAAATTGGGAAATTATGAATTGTTTTTACACACTGTTATTCACAAAAATTTACTAACGATATGGTTTTCACCCAGTGTTGATGCCTTGCATATATCCTTATTGAATTTCGGTGGCACGTTATTTTTTTTAATCGGAGCATGAAGAAAACTTAATGCACAAGTGCAACAATTTAAAATTTTATATATGATACTGGGAAAATTTTTATGATTTTAATATCCCCAACAAGAATCAAACAGTACAGATACCTTTCAGTTCATGGGTCTATTCTTTAAATGTCTTTAAGAATGAAAATGATAAATTTACACATTCCTGTAATAATCACTTTAATACTTTCCAAGCTTTTAAAGTTCCTCCATACTACAAACAAAAACATCAACTCTGTCTCTCTGCGGGAAATATGTTTGACGTGAACAAGACAGCACAATGTCAGAGACCCATCTACTTACAACGGTTTATTTGTGTCACTTTTATAGCTGTCTGTGCTCAGTCCCACTGCCAAGCTGACAATAATACCAGGAATCACTGCAAGAAGAACATTTACAGTTACTAAAGAAAAAATCATGTCTAAGAATCATAGTTTTACAAGGACTAGTCTCTGAACCCTTTGAATTATTATACACCATATATATATATATATATATATATATATATATATATATATATATATATATATATATATATATATATATATATACACACATACATACATACTGCTGAACTTTACAATACTCTTAAACTTGATCTTAGATATTCAGACAGAACTACTTTGGAAGCAGGAAGCACAGAATAATCTACAGATTATGATTATATATTTTTTTTGTAAAATAAAAGCACTTCTAAAGACAGTAAATTCTTTTGTTGCTTAAAAGAAAATGTTGATCTGATTTTGCTACATTTTAACACTATATGAAGCTCATAGATTCAGCCTATTAAATGTCAGGTAGGAAGCAAGACTTTTGGCTTTATGTAAATAATCAACTCTCACAGATTAATTAATTAGTACATAACACACTAAAAATCAATATAATCAAAATATTCTTACCATATCCTATCAGATAGTAGAACTTCATAGAGCCCTGGTTTATATCACGTACTTCTGTCAGCATGCGATACAAGTGCAAAATGTCCACAAACAGCCATGAAAACCCAGCCATGTAGAAATAATGCAGGGTGATGGCAATCAGGCGACAGAACAGCTGCAAAGAGACAATAATTCTAAACCTTACAATTCCAATAACTGGGAACAACTGCTGATACCAAGTGTAATTTTGTGTTTTGGAGATGACAATGCCTGTCTTTCTCACATCTAAATTTTTTTTCTATTTGTTTCAGAGCTCTAGATAAGATTTTAATATTTTGGATATTTTACTCCCTGGTTTGGAAACAATTTGGCTTTTTATAATTTCAATACAGAATTTTATGAAGACCACATTAAAATGCTTACCATGCCTTTCCATCATGATTGAGAACTATCATTTCAAACCTGCACTTGGCAAGAGAGTAATGAGACTAGAAAATAATATTTTTTTCTTTCAATGATAATATTTAGGAGCAGTGATCCAATTACAATATTTTCTTTATACTAGGCAAAATAATGTTCTGATCTTGGAGCTGAACAATTATGAATACCAAATTTCTCACCTCTTTTTCAGTTTTGTTGACACCGATGAGGAAGGCTAGCTCTGCAACAAATATAACAAAGACAAGGTTGATGTGGATGCTGTTAGAGTTGGACTGGATTCGCTTGAAGATAAAGAAGATCAGGAAACAGGCCAAAAGGGACACCATAGAGATGATAAGAGCAATGTATGTTATCACCTCCAGAGAGATGGCTGCTTCTTCCACATACTGCAAAGGAAACGAGTGAATTAATACACAGTCCCTTGCTAAAGCAAACATTCCTACTACCAAATGTTACAAATACCAATCCTGGACACCCTGTTATACATTCTTTTTGATTAAATACTCTTATAAAAAAACTTCCCACCATAACAATGATTTATATGATTTAAAACTGTCTGTCAAGTCAATGGATTCATTTACTTTGATAGGCCCGAGTATGATAATTGGTTAAAATCAGGTGCATGTCACACTAGGACAAAAATCGTTATGGTATAATCTTACTGTCAAAAATAGATTATTATAATGTGAAATTTCATAACAATGAACAAGTAACAACAAGATTTTCACCATGGTTTCTATGGTGGCCATACTTGAGGTCAGATCGGCACCATTTTCATTTAGGACTAACTACATATCATAATCAGTCTTCTGGTGAAAACCCCATGTCAATATGACTTTTCATTTAGGAGGAGTAGCAATAACAAGATTTTGAAGATGGCTGCCATGGTGGCGATATGGGATGTCAGACTAGCACCATTTTCATTCACTATGACAGGCCTGATTATGATAATTGGTTAAAATCAAGTGTATGTCACATTAAGACAAAAATGATTAAGGCATAATCTAACTGAATGAAATACACATTTTTATAATGTGAAAGTTCATAATGTTGAAAGTACATGCAAAGTCGATTATATCTGGATACAAAAGTGCGTACAAGTCTATTATATCTGGATACAAAAGTGCGTACAAGTCTATTATATCTGGATACAAAAGTGCATACAAGTTTATGATACCATCAAACCAATATCCCAGAGAAGAAGAAAAAGAGGGAAAAGTTGAAAAAATGGATGTCATCTTATGGATTTTAAAAAACAACCTAAAACAACCTAACCAGTCTAGCAGATTGGTTAAAATCCACATTTTTTAAAATGTTTGTCCAAGTGATAAATTATATTCATATAAGAAAATAATGCAAATAGAAATCAAACTGTTCTCATAGTAAATACATCATGAAACATACCTCTGTGTCTGCTATGTCCATCAATATGGCATAACTGGTCATGTGACTGCAGGAACACTCCACAAATTTATCCCCATTCAGTTCATATCTTCTGTTCTCAGAGCAGCCTGAAACTGACCATTGGCCACTGGAAAAAAATAGAAAAAATGTGTAGGTAAATTCTGTGACACATTATTACTGCATTGCTCACTTGCATAAACCCATATCATAATATTTTCAAAGTCAACACATGTAATAAAACATTATGACCTCACAAACGATGTCGTTACACCATGCAAGACCAAAGCATGTCTGTGGCATCCAAATGTATTGCAAAGCCATTTCACTACACTCTTATGTAGTTTCATTGAATAAAATCATCATTTATTGCCATGTGATAAAAGGAAGATTCAATTTATGAAGCTTGTTACAAAATGTAAATCTTTTTGCTCATTAAGGCTTGCAAAAAATAAAAACAATATTTGACTCATTTCATAAATTTCATTGGAAATGAGCATTCATGAATGATTCTCTGGAAGTTTTCTTTTTTAAAAACTTTTGTGTAATGTCAACTGTCAACTGGAACATCCTCAGCCCTTTTCAACACATGCCAGAACAGTGCCATAAACATTACATTATAAGCCCACCCCATGTTTAATAGTCCCTTATGTATGCACGAGAAGGGAATGGTTGACAAATAGGTCTCAATTAGCTCGATCTGTGGTCAAGGTATGTAGCCTTGAACTAAATTTACTGTGCAGAGACCTTTATTTTATTATTAGACTTTATTAGACTTCAGTCTCAGTGGCCTTGACCTTTGACCTTTCCACCCCACAATCAAAAGCTTTCTTCCTTACTGTAAGTGCAAACCATCCATAAAGCTTTGTCCTAGTCAATGATGTAGAACTAATATTACTGTGTGGAAATAACTGGTCTTCTTTCAGTCATAATAACCCTAACCTTTGACCTTCAGACCCCAAACCTGACAGACTTCTTCCTTACTACAAATGCAAGCTATTTACAAAGTTTGGTAACATCAGATGCTGGAGTATTCCAGTTATTGTATAAAAACTAAATTGGGAACTTAGGTACAGACAGATGGACTCTCGTTTAAAGCCATTAAGCCCATGGTCATTATTATGTCACAGTCTCAGTGATGTCACAATGACTCAATGATGTGTCATCACCAATAGCTATGTAAGGAATAGTTTGAGGCTAATGAAACTGAATGATTGTTCTATATAAGCAGGTGTCCCATATGAGCATGTGTTCTTTATATGAAGGTGTCTGCTAAAGCACATGCCCTTTATATGAAAGTGTCTGCTATGACATGTGTGCTTTATATGAATGTGCCGGCTACAGCATGTATCCTTTATATGAATGTGTAGCCAGGTATCACTATGATATATGACATGACTTGATTCATTAGAGCTCGATTTACCTTTCTGTATATGACCAAAAGACACACTGAGGGCTTGTTCTATTAACATTCTGGAGCTGTTTGAAGGTCAAGTTCACTGGATCTGCAAGTGAGCCCGTCACATTCTTCCCTTTGTCTCTCAGGATGATACTGAACACTGGACTGTTCACAGACATTGGTCTGCCTTCTTTGTTTCTGTGTATAAACAAAAGACATTTATTCTGAAATTTCTACATATATTTTTTTTTTTTACAAAGTATGCAACAATTAGAAATGATTCCACAAAAACTTTTAATAGAATCTGACATTTTTAACATTTGAACTGACAATGACATATATGGTGAAAATATCTGCATCATTCAAAATTTATAGTAAATACAAGAATCATTTACACTGTATTTTCCTCATTATCAAAGTCCTTTTATTTTCCTCATTATCAAAGTCCTTGTATTTTCCTCATTATCAAAGTCCTTTTATTTTCCTCATTATCAAAGTCCTTGTATTTACCTCATTATCAAAGTCCTTGTAATTCCTCATTATCAAAGTCCTTGTATTTACCTCATTATCAAAGTCCTATATTAACAGTTTGAATACTAAGGCTACAAGCTCAATCCAGTTTTAGGTTTAAGTTCTAAATCTATAAGTTGTAAGATTTGTAATAAAATAACACAATTAGACCATTCTGTGACACTGTCACATAATTATATTAAGCAATATGGTTGAGCTACCATCCCCTTCAAAGAGCAGTAAGTTCCAGTCTTTTTTTTAATACAGCAATGCAGAGTTATTGTTAAAAATTGCAGCCATCAAATCTGACAGAACTATGACTTGCAAGCAAAGCCGAGTCACTGACATAAATTTTTTAGCCAACACAACTCATATATTCCTATACAACAATGGCTTACTTCACACACCCACCATACTGTTTAAGCAGAATACACATCTCATATACTCCCGTACAATAATGGCTCACCTCACACCTATATCATACTGTTTTGGTAGAAGACACAAGTCATACACTCATATTCAACAATGGCTTACACCACATCCCATCATACTGTTTTGGCAGAAAACACAAGTCGTATACTCCAATATAATAATGGCTCACTCACACCTTCATCAAACTGTTTAAACAGAAGATACACCTCTCGTTTAAAATAATGACTTACCTTGCACCTGCACCATACTGTTTTGGCATAGGATACACCTCATATACCCCTATGCAATAATGACTTACCTCACACCCGCACCATACTGTTTTGGCAGAAGATCTCCTAGATTCTTGTATAGAATGTACCCAACATAGGCTTTGGGAGGAACAATCCTTGCAGACAAAAAGTCTGAAATTAAAAAGTGTTAAACATGCTAATAGTACATGATGTTACGAGATCTTGGAGCTGATGAGATGGTCATTGTGGATTTTTAACACTCATGTCAAGAATTAGAATCCTAATCAGTAAAACTCTTTCTTAACAGCACTTCATAATGCAAGCATTTGTGTCAATGAGACCAACTTTAACCTTTTCATACTGAAACCCAATAAGACAGACAGTTGTGTAGAACTGGACATTTTTTCAATCAGTGGTGTATCAGCATGAGAGAATGCATTGACGTTGGTCAATGTCTTTATTGGACAAGTTTTTCAAATAATTTTTCAAAGTTATATACCATTTTAAAAAGCATAAAATTCTCTTAAAGTCATATATTTTTTCATTGAAAATTTTCAGATGTAAAAAATTCCGTTGAAAGTAAAGTCAAGTAAACTAAAAAACATGCCGTACATTTTTTTATATAACTTACATTCAAAGCAATTTTTCTATCTGCAACATTCATTTCTCCTCCTATATTAAGCATATGAAATGTGAGGAATTTTATGCCATTTAAGATGGTGATAAAAAATTTAAAAATCCATCAAGAATGTCAAAGGTTATTTCAATTTTATTAAATTTACTTGCATGAGAATTGGAGAGCTAGCAGAACAGATCCTTACTGGAAAGATGACAAAGCTGTTGTTTTTTTTGTATCCAGTATTTTTATTCCATAATAAATTCTAACATAAAAATATCTGAGTTTTGTTGGGTTTATTTTGGTCCATTTCCAGGAATGCAGTAAAATTTCATAATATTATGCACACATCCAATCTCAGCATATGGGCGAACTTTATGAGCAGTGAAGTTCACAAAATGTCCAGCTAGCTTGAAAACCATCAAAGTCTTCATCATTGTCAATATCTGAGTAAAAAATACCAATGAATTAGTTATCATCTGCTCAGTTCATTTTAATGTAGTCAAGATCGTGATCCCCACTGCCTAAAAAGTCCATTTCCCCCACAAAATTGTATTTATTTTCATCAAAATCAGCATCCACACCACTGTCATCACTTGCTGCTTCAGTAGTGTCCACCATTTTGATCTTGGCACATTAAAATTCAGTTTTGAAATAAAATTTTCTACTAACCAGTTATCATCATTTCTGTTCATTTCATCGGAGTCAAAATCACTAACTGCACTGCGTAGAACGTCAATTTTTCCAATAATATTGTCTATAATTTCATCAAATTCGACATTCACACCAATGGCATCATTTGCTGCTTCAGTGCTGTCCGCCATTTTGCTCTCCAAATGTTAAAACTCATGTTTGAAATCAAATTTTTAAATAACCAGTTATCAACTCCATTCATTCTGATGAAATAAAGATAATGATCCCCACTGCCTAGAATGTCAATTTTCCACACGAAATTGTCTTTATTTTAAACTAATTCAGCAAGCACATAACTGCCATCACTTGCCTCTTCAATACTGACCACCATTTTGATCTCCACTTGTTAAAACTCAATTTTTAAATAGAATTTTTACTAGTTTTGGGGTTCTTTTATACTCATTCTGTCACTGCCATTGTGTACCTGCTACCTTTATTTCCTTCTTTTCAAAAGAGTATGGGTAAAATAATGACATATTACACGGTTAATTGCACACTTCTGTGAAGCGGTAGACAGACTGTAGTGAACATACAAACAGAATCATATCCTGTCAGAAAAGGTAAAGTACGACTGAAATTGTATCCCGTTGGAAAAGGGTTAAAACAACAACAATTACAACTACATATTAATATTCCAGTGTGAACTGAAAATTATATACATATCTAAAGCATTAGTGTCCTCTTTCTTCGAAATACATTTTTTTATTTTCCAGGTTATTTCAAATTCAATTCGATATAAGAATTGGGTGGGAAATGTCAATTTATTTTTTCCAATTTTAAGAAATCTGATCCTTTCACAATACATGTGATTACAGACCAGGTATAAATTTGAAACATATCATAATTTCTTCTGCTATCTTAATTTTTTTTCTACCTGCTGTATCAAACATGAATTTTAGTGATATACCTTGAAAGGCTGACTCTAGGACTGACTGTGGCAGGAAAATGCTGGTCTCATCATCAAATGTGCTGTTCTTCACAATGTTGTCATACTTAGGAATTCGTCTTCCAGTAAAGTTGCTTTTACTGATTGTGTCCACTCCCAGCACTGTAAGTAAAACAAAAGCAGTCATGTGCAAAGAGTAACTTAAGATGATATGAACTGAGAGATCATATTCAGTTTTATGTCTATAATATATAGAGTTTCACAATTATTTCTCTTGCAATACTACAATGTACAGTATAATTAAAACGAATGACAACATTAGACACATATGCATTATGTGTACATTTAAATTATGCATGGTTAAATAAATCAATTAACTCAAGGTTAAATGGCAATTTCATAGTCTGTAAGTCAGTTTTCAGTAATATCACCGATTAAATGTAAACTGATCAGAAACAAAATCTATTGCCCTACATACACAATTTACTAAAAATTCATTTAGCACAGATGAAAAAAACAATGTTTTTCTTAGGAGTAAAGTCATACCTATATTGTCAGAAATAACACTGTAAGGTTTAGGGTTGTCTGGGGCCATTAATTCTAGTGCCGCCAGTAAAATGGACAGGTACATCTCCATCTTGGCTATAAACACTGCTGTTCCTCTCGACTCCATGTCAAGTTTGCGCCAGAAAGCTTCGTACTCGGGTTTAAGGATGTTACTCAATACAGAGATAATGTTCTGAAGTAAGAAATTATTTTTCATGTATTCCACTTTGGTAAATATGGTAAATGACACACACTTCAAAATATATAGTGCTGGAAACAATAAAAAAACAAAGTTAACATGCCCAAATAAATTTTTATAAAACTGCTTAAATACATTTTATCTTTATATTCTTGATAAAATTCTGGGCAAAATTCTAAATATTTACATTGCTAGAAAAAATTTCAACTTGTCTCAGTCTAATGTACAATTAATGTTTTCTTCATCCCACATAGATTCCTTTTATTAGGTTCAGTTAAATTCCTTTCCTTGCATGATTATCCACTGGTTAAAATGTAATAATTTGGCTATTTTCAACGTTCAGTCTTTCCATGAACCCTTTGTGAAAAAGTAGGGATAAAGTAGGGCCACCTTTACAAAAAAACAGTAGGGAAATGTAGGGAGAAAAAGGATATTTTATAAAGAAAAACAGTTAAAATATATGTAAATTACTGCCCAAAAAAACATTACTTACCTTCGTAAACTTAAACAGAAGCATGTTTTTACTCACATACTAGATGTCTCTTAAGTCCAGGTTGCCTCTATCTTCTATAACACCCAGCTCCATATTACAAAGATCATATCTGAATTTGCTTCGCTAAAGCTGTTCATGCAGTGTGTAATCAATAAAATTGATAAAAAAACCAAGGATAGTAGGGCCATTTTCCAAAAAGTAGAGGAAAATATGGAGTCTGACAAAAAAGGTAGGACAAGTAGGGCAATTTAGAGTCGCTGGAAAGAATGAATGTTATGGATTTTTTTTAAAAAGAAAAGTTTACTTTTTACATTCTTATCATTGTCCACCAAAAACAGATCTGGGTCTCTATTGTTTCTTAGGAATATTCAGTAGAACAAACACTACAGACCCTGATCTGCTGGTGCAGGGTTTGTCTATATTACTAACACTGTCAGGGATTATCCCTATTACGAACACTCTCAGGGATTATCCCTACTGCTTACACTCTCAGGGATTATCCCTACTGCTTACACTCTCATGGATTATTCATATTACTAACACTGTCAGGGATTATCCCTATTACTTATACTCTCAGGGATTATCCCTACAGCTTATACTCTCATGGATTATTCATATTACTTACACTTTCAGGCATTATCCTTAGGAATGATCCCAACTGCTTACAATCCCTGTTGCTTCAACTCTCAGGGAGGGATTATCCCTATTGATTAAGTTCTCTGGGATTATCCCTATTACTTACACTCTCAGGAATTATCCCTACTGCTTATATTCTCAGGGATTATCCCTATTACTATCCCAATCTCCCTTCCTACAAGAATGTCTAATAAAATTGTCACATTTTCTTACCGATAAATATTTGCTGTCCTGTTCGCTGGTGAGATTAAGACCAGACTGATTATTCTCATAGTCAAGAGTGCTAATCAGAATTCGTACTGTAGCATTCAGGTCATTGCCAAAGAGCTGCTTTGTCGATGATGTGGCATTCTCAAGCTCAGCCATTGTTGTCTTGGCAACAAAAGTGTTGATTGTCAATTGGCCAGTCTCTACCTTATTAATCTGTGATATATCAATAAATAAAATCTTATTAATCTGTGATAAATCAATAAATAAAATCTTATTAATCTGTGATAAATCAATAAATACAATCTTATTAATCTGTGATATATCAATAAATACAATCTTATTAATCTGTGATAAATCAATAAATACAATCTTATTAATCTGTGATAAATCAATAAATAAAATCTTATTGATCTGTGATATATCAATAAATACAATCTTATTAATCTGTGATATATAAATAAATACAATCTTATTAATCTGTGATATATAAATAAATACAATCTTATTAATCTGTGATAAATCAATAAATACAATCTTATTAATCAATAAATAAAATCTTATTAATCAATCTGTGATATATCAATAAATACAATCTTATTAATCTGTGATATATCAATAAATACAATCTTATTAATCAATCTGTGATATATCAATAAATACAATCTTATTAATCAATCTGTGATATATCAATAAATACAATCTTATTAATCAATCTGTGATATATCAACAGGGCTCGAATTTAACACAAATTTCTTTGTAGCCAGAAGGACTAGTATACTGAGAAATATACTAGTCCTGCCCACCCCCATCCCCCTTAAAATTAAATGGCCTCTCCCTAATAAAGACCTGACTTCAGCAGATGTTCTGCAGGATCAAAGCAGTTGCTATTGTAAACACTGTTATAAAATATTAGCATCAGAAGATAATGTTAGTTTCAGCTTGGAAAAGGTGCGTTCCTATCAAACGAAGCCATCTGACTCTGCGCGTTGTACTTAACAGCTCCAATTATGGTCTCATCATTATTAACAGCAGAAGTTTGGTAATTGTTCCTAATTAATCCGACCTCATGGTATTGTTGAAATTAATAATAAGGTGGAAAATTTTCAAATCTTAGATGCTCAGAGATTTTAATTCCCAACAAATGTATGGCATTCTGCTTGGATATCTCCATTTGTATTCATTATTTATCATCATAGAAAAAAGTAGTTATATGGAAATGATGTGTCAATAACGTAATCGTAACATTGATCTAATTCTTATAATTATTTCGATGCAAATGTAAAATATGCAGTTTCCCATTTGTGATTGTTGGAGCGTTTGGCTAGCTAGCCAAAAAAAAAAAAATTAAAAAATTAAACAAACAAACATACAAACTAATTTCTTTGAATAGTTTTTGTCATGTTTCTGTGTGTGGTATACCACTTTGTAGTTTGTTACTGTGGTCAAGTGGATAAAGTGTGATACCAGCACGCATACACACGCAAATGCACACGAACTTGACTTTGGAACACGAGGTCAGGAGTTTGCACCCAATGGTGGGAATATTCGTTCGTGCTTTTTGTTCCATGACGCTATGTCCAATACAGATTCTGTATTAATTTTCTTACTTTTATGAACTTTTCCAAATTTATGTATGTGTAGATTTATAAATGGTCAAATTTGAATATTTTCTGAATATTTCCTAAAAATGTCATCATGTCATGCATTGAAAAAGTAAAATTTGGTTATAATTAATAAGCATTCTAGCGTTACTTTTTAAATGTTAACTTTGGTGAAAAATTCTTCTAAACATTATCAGAATATTTTAAAATCTTTCACGGAAGACACATCTTTATGGCTTGGCTTGAACGATGAGGTTGCTAACTGCAGAAAGCTTGGCTGGCAATCAGGGAATACGTAAACTCTTACCGAACATTATGATGATTTGGATTCCATGTTGTATGCGTGTGTGTGTGTGTATGTGTGTGTGAGAAAGAGAGAGACTAACACTTGACTATTTCCACGTCATTTTTCATTTCATACGTTATCAGATTAATTAGGATCAATTACCAAACTTCCGCTGTTAATGACGGGACCATAACTGGCGCTGTTAAGCGAAATGCGCAAAATCGGATGGCTTCTTATTGTAGAAACGCACCTTTCCGAGGCAGAAATCGACTTCATCTTCTGATGCTAATATTTTATGACTGTGTTTACAATGGTCACTGCCTTGATTCTACAGAACATCTGCTGAAGTCAAGTCTTTATTAGGGAGAGGCATAAACAAACGCTGACTGTTGATAACCGAAACTTACTAGCCCATCGGACTATTAACATTATGAAAGTTACTAGTCCGACAGGAAATCTACTAGCGTCGGGCTAGGGGACTACCGCTAATTTCGAGCCCTGTATCAATAAATACAATTTTATTAATCAATCTGTGATATATCAATAAATACAATCTTATTAATCTGTGATATATCAATAAATACAATCTTATTAATCTGTGATATATCAATAAATACAATCTTATTAATCTGTGATATATCAATAAATACAATCTTATTAATCAATCTGTGATATATCAATAAATAAAATCTTATTAATCAATCTGTGATATATCAATAAATAAAATCTTATTAATCTGTGATATATCAAATCTTATTAATCTGTGATATATCAATAAATAAAATCTTATTAATCTGTGATATATCAATAAATAAAATCTTATTAATCTGTGATATATCAATAAATAAAATCTTATTAATCTGTGATAAATCAATAAATACAATCTTATTAATCTGTGATAAATCAATAAATACAATCTTATTAATCTGTGATAAATCAATAAATAAACAAATGACGAGAAACTTTTTTTGGTAACTACATAAAAGGTTTGTAATATACAAATATATAGGTAAATGCAGTTGGTGGAGACAAGAAATAAACTAATCATCATAACAGTGAACTGCAATGTCATTATAAACATAATATACTCTCAAGGGAATTATGAACAATGATTCCAGTTAATCCATTTCATTCTGTTGGTTTTATTCTGCTTCTACAATAAAATGGAGTAAAACTTGCAAAAATTTTTGTAGAGATCCAGGACACAATCTACCCTATACAATACCCTAGTAAAAAATAAAAGGCTGTTGTCAGAAATTTTCCACCAGCTTGATATATGTTAACATTTTATTCATATATTGTGTATAAATTATGTTTGAAAAGAGTAATCTTTGTAAGTCAAACATGCACAATTCATCTATACATATAAATTCATCATCAATTTCATGATGAACTTAGATTATTAACTTAATTCACCTAGTAACTACTCTCTCACTCACTCAGTCACTCACATAAACACACATACAAACACAATGATACGTCTGTCATTTGTGAACAAAATATTACAATATTTACCTGGTCAAGCAGCTTGGAGAAAGCTTTATTGGAACAGTTGAACAAGTCAGGTTCCAGCCAAACACCATCCCGTGTGCAATTTCTTATGGCATCACCATATGCGTCATTTGGGCAATCGTGAATCACAGAGCCACCTAGTGAAACAGAGTCCCACCATATCCCAGAGTGCAAGTTTCGAGGACATGCATCAAGCATCACTGAAATACAAAGTTTTTAATTTAATAGATGAATACCATACAAAAATCAGTATACTGAAGTTTTGAATAGTCTTTCATCTTTTTTTCATGTTTTTATCACAATTTTCAGGTAATTTTTAATGTTCATAATTATATACCATTTATTATCTATTAATGTACTTGTTTATACTAATGCTTACACCAGACATTTTGTTTCACATGTTCTTCTTTCATATATATGACTTCCATACATATATTTGTATATGCAATCCATAACACAAACCTGATAAAGATATATTGTTTGGCAGAGTCATTCGTATTAAGTTCATAAAAATATCAGGTAAAATTATTAAGGAAAAAAAAAAGAACAAAAAAAGTGCTCAGTAAGCATTCTTAAAGAGGAACTGCTGTTCTGGACCTCTCACTATAGCAAAGATGGCATCCAGGTGTCATAGGTCGAGCGGAATTACAAGATATTGTAGGTTATCTCTTGACATCATTTTTTTCTAGCTGCTTTTTAAATACTAAATAAATATACAATCAGCAATAAAACACGAAATGCATTTTCAGATCTGAAAAAAAAATGGAGAAATTTACTTATGCAGCCCTCATTTTTCCGGATCTCAGCATGTCCACTTTGACACTGGTCACAGCGTCGGCCAATGACAGACTCCAAACATGGACATTGTCCGGTAACTGGGTCACAGGTTGAGCTGGTGGAACCAGTCTCATAGCAGTTACAGGGCAAGCAAATGGGACTCCCTGAGGGGCGGTAGTAATTTGACTGGAACAGAAAGAATTGAAAAATAAAATGGTGTCTTGGCTGTGTGATTAAATCAATGAGGACAGGATGAATGATGAGCTGAAAATTTGACCTTCATATTCAGTAAACTGCATCAACATCACTGGAAGGAAACTTGATAACTGTGTTCTTGCAATAACAACATGAGTACACAAGTGCAAAATTAAGATCTACTTTGCAAGTTTACTGTTACATTACCTTTGTTCATAGCATACTGATTTTGTGAAGTTGGGTTTTTTTTAACATCACTTTTAAAAACACATAATAAGCTATATCATGCCAAGGAAATGATAGCCAAAGGTCCTTTCCAAGCACACATTGAAGCAGCCGATCAGGGCAGGGCAGGGTTGGTATCGAACCTATGACCCTTGGATTACAAGTCCAATACACTACAAACTTGAGTACCACGACTCCCTACTGATTTTGTGGATTTCCTTTTGCAACATGAATTAAAAAGCCCAACAAACTGGTGTTCAGCTAAACCCCATGTCCATGCACTTTTTGGTCAATTTTCCAATCATTATCTGGTTCTTGTAAAAAATACACTGGATATAACTGATGATTTACAACACAAACCTGCAATCATTTTATTATTATTTAAATTTTCTGTATCTATCCACAATTAAACATTTGTCAACCTTACAATTCAGCATTTTAACTGTACAAAAAATGTTAAATCTTTCATCTGCATACAGTAAAATCCATGCATGGAAAATCCATCACTATCAGCCTTCATTTAATGACCTTACTGGAGCTTTAAATAGGATTTTCTTTCCATTTCAACTTTTAAAAAAATATTTTAACATTTTTTCCACTGAAAAGAAAATAGGTCAATATAATTTTTACTCAAAGAACAATTTAACAAATCTGGCAGATACAAGTAGCTTTTCTGAGAGAAATTCAAGAAGGAATATCATTCCAATTTTTGAAATACTTATCACTAGTCACCATTAGCAGTCAAGTATTTTCTTTGTCTTAAGTTTAATATTTTGAATAATTACTGCTTAAGCGAAAATTTGTACTGAAACAAACACATGTACATGGTAAATTGCACATAAAAAAGTAAATAATAAAGTTATCAATTATACCAGTAAAGTATTAGTGACAGAAAATCAGTCAATTATTGCAACATGCAGATAATGAATGAGTCCGATTTTGTATCAACTGACAGTCAGAATTAAATTGTTCCTTTGTTTTGGTTTTGTTGATTTTATGAATACAGAATACAATCTGAAGTTGTATTTGAATTTATTTAGGTAAAATACTGACAAAATTGCATTTAATTCACAATTACCGAGTCTGTATTACATGTACAAACAACAATCAATTACAAAATCTGTATTACATGTACAAACAACAATCAATTAGAGTATGTATTACATCTACAAATAACAATCAATTACAGAGTACAAACAACAATCAATTACAGAGTCTGTATTACATGTACACATAACAATCAATTACAGAGTCTGTATTACATGTACAAATAACAATCAATTACAGAGTCTGTATTACATGTACAAACAACAATCAATTATTAGTAGAAGTCATGCACCTAAATGACAGGGGTCATTCACTAACATGTCCTGAAATTTTCTGGATTGTTCTGAATTTCGAACCAGCTTCAGGTCAGTTGACCTGGGCCTAGTCGGAATGATCTGAAACATTGAAAGGAGCTGTATGGATGAGTGGTTTGTGTGCCAGACTTGCAACTGAAAATGTGCGGGTTTGAATCCTATCATCAGATCAGACTTGGTCTGCTACCATGATGTAACGTTGGGCAAGGGACCTTTATTTATTTATTCCAACTGCCTTAGCACTAAATAATCTACTTGTTTTGCCATAAAACGCCAAACCAAAATGTCATCTCTGCAAAACCCTAAAAATGATACCCCAAAACCATGTAAATGATATACCCCAAAACGATTAAAAAATGATATACCCCCCAAACCATGAAAATAATACCCCAAAACCATGAAAATGATATACCCCCTGACCATGAAAATGATACTCCGAAACATTTTAAAATGTAAATGAATTTTCAGCATCAGCATACAAATAAAAATTAAATTGAGATTAACAAAGCCTTTGTGCTCTTGAGGGTTTGTGGATTTTAACGTCATTCTGCAGTACTTGATATATGGCGGCCAGAATATTTGGTAAAGGAAGAACCACCAAATCATGAGAAGCTACTGGCAAGCTTTCTCACATACCCATGCTGATCGAGCCGAAACTCGAACCATGCGGACAGAGATGAGATGTCAGTGATCTGTAAAGGCAAGTGTCTTAGACCACTTGGCCACCCGGGGCCCCTTGTGCTTTTGATGCTAAGCAGTAAAGTGTTGGTTCTGCACAGCTAAAATCCTGGCTTTGCTTCACATTGTTTTCATGTGCAAGGTTTCGTGGTCATCAATACACAATTGTTCTTTCTTTCTTAGATCTGTGTTCCTAACCAACAATTGAATGATCAAAATTTAAAACAAGACAATGCAAACCCCAATGTCGAATTTAAATCTAAATCCAAACAGCATATGGCATCAAGATAAGATTCATGGCTCTTGCCATGTAAAAACTACTGTGAATTCTATATTTTCCATGGGATACCAATATTCGTGGATTCCATGGTTGCTACAAGCCATGAATTTTAAGACCAAAAGAACAATTTTTTCCTGTGAAAATATTAGAACTCCTTCTCCAATCCATGAATTTAAGCAGCAACAAAAATGTCATTTTCCACAAAACCTCGAAAGTTGATACCCATAAAAAAAATGGATTCACATTTAATTTGATCCAGTTTCAACTTACCCTGCAAGAGCACTGTCCTGTCTTCTTGTCACAATTAGAGTCAAAACCATTCTCACGAGTGCATGACTTGTCACAGGGACCACAGATGGGATAACCCCACCAGGTGGCAGGACAGGGTTGTTCTGCTGTATTTTCACAATACTGTCCTGACTGTAGAGTGCCGCACTCACAAGTGTAGTGCACATTTGAAGAATGGCGGCAGTAGGCTGAATTCTCACAAGGGTTGAAGTTCATGCAAATATTTTCGCAATTTGGGCCCATTGTGCCTGTGAAAATGCAGACATTATTTCAATTATACAAATCATGAATTTAAAGACCCAACAATGATTCTTCTGCAAAAACAATATGACCTCCTCACCAATCAATGAATTTAAACTAATGAAAAATTAATTTTTCAAAAACACTCGAAGAAAACAGATACCCACAAAAATAAAATGAATTGACAGTAAAATCTGATCAGTGAAATTTGCAGCCATACAATTATATTTTGAGGTATTTATTCAACTGCTAGTTAGGATTTTATTTAATATGTACGTTACAAAATATGCAAGTGCATACAATTTTAGAAAATTCAGTGAGGAAGCTATTTTGCTAAAACTGTATTCACACTGAAGTTTTGTGATAAAAAGATGTGAGTCACATTTGTTAGGATCTGGCGATCTTTGAATGGACAGTTCTGGGAGCTTGTAGCTGACGCTAGACATTAAAAGCCCCAAGTCATGAACACCATGTTAAAGCCTGGCTGTCAAACCAAAAAGAGAAAGGAACATATGGGCAATACTGTAAATAAAATACTGCTAATGGTAGCATCATTTATAATTTTAATTAGAAAGTTCCTCTCTGTCAGCATTAATTCGTATTTCATGATTCCCTGAGATTAGAACAAAGTAACCACACTTCATTTGATCTGTGTCTACACAACAGAATAGAAGGTGACCAAAAGTTAGTTATTTCTCATAGTATTAAAAAGGATTAGCACCTTTTGTAATAAGCAAGTATGAAAGAAAGTCAACTGGTAGGACTCTACACCATTTTAATCAAGCAGAAATGTTTACCACAAAGTCTTCAAAGAATATGAAAAATGTAGAACCATTGTCACCAAACAATTGTAATTTTTTACCCAGTGTGATTCCCATAAATTTATGTCAGTAATATGCTGAAATGAAAAGATTCACAAACATTTAATGACTGTTGTGATTCATAGTACATATTGATTTTAGAAAAAATATCACAATTCATGTTGGACAGATACAACTAAAAATTTGATCGAAGCTTTAATTGAAAGGTTTAAATAACTGAATCTTTCACTGATAAATTAAAAATATTGTTAACATATAAAGTATTTTCTAATATTAAGTAAGGTAATATTCAGTAAATATTTTAATACTGAAGTATTTTAAGTAGCTTTTTTAAACTTTTTTACCATTAGAGCACTGGCAAGAATACTGTTCCCATTCATCCACACACTTGGCACCTTGGTTACATGGATTGCTGCTACATACATCAGTTGACTGGCATCCCTTCTCACCAACATAAATTTCTGGATTCAACAAGATTGAGTTCTCAATGTTCCCCACTCGAACATTCTGCAGGTAGTAAAGAGAGTAGTAAAATAATAGAAGATAAGGTATTGGTAAGTACTTGGGCAACATCATGAACCTATAAACACCTTTAAGAAAAATATACCATTCTAGCTTTTCCTCAACCCTTAAAATGCTTGTCACGGCACAAGTCGTGCAGTCTGTAGAGGTCCCATAGCACTTGTCGTTGCATATGCCATTTTTCAGGTAAGCAACTGTTTACACATCTGGGTACTTTAGCTTGCCATGAATGGTTGTGAAACTAAAAATGATTGGTATATTGGGCCCTGCACAAGCTTTCTGTTGTAGCATAACCATGCATTTGGCAAAGAAGTTTACAAAGGCTTGGTTAAAATATGCACTACCTAGACAACTCAAAATGGCTGACTCCCAACATGAATCATCTTCAGCTGATGATTTCGTTCAGGAAATACTGGCAGATGATAGTGATGATGACAATGACTTTTAAAGTTTTGAAGTATATGAGATTATTAGAGCTGGAAAAGTGTTACTGCAAATACCAGTGAGTGATTTTCAGCCTGAAAATGATGCTGAAATACGAGTCCAAGGTACATATGCTGGCTGGACAAGAACAGATGGCATGCCGGTCAACCCCCTATTCAGGGGCATTTCGAAATGAAATGTAGATATGGAGAATACCAAGTCTATAGACCATTTAAGGCTTTTTTTTATATTGAGGATTTCTTGCATTTGATCAAAGACAAAACAAATCTTTGTGCATATCAGAGAATAAATGGGGCAGACTTGATCAACAACAGCCGCATGTGGAATTGGAAGCCTGTCACACATGATGAACTGAAATTATATTTTGCATTGGTAATGGACATGGGTTTGGTGCAAAAATCTCATTTTTGATTTTTACTGGGCAGCTGAATATGTGATATCAACCCCATTCAGGGATATATTTCTTAATATTCTAAGCAAGAAACATCTGAACAAGTAATGAACTTGACAGGCGACTGTCTGTGTTAAGAAAAACTGCAAAGCTTTATGAACATTTATTACAGACTTTAATAAATTTACCTGTGGTGTTCCTGGACTAAATGTTCCTTAACTGTTGCCTATTCTACACCTGTGATTTTCACACATTGGATATAAAGTTGTAACAGACATACATATATTTTGGTTGATCCACTAAAGAATAGAGTATTTGTAATTTGTATCTGAACTTTTTCATTTAAAAAGAGACAAAATATAGATGAAATACAAAGGTAATTTGTAATTTTACCTGTACTTGCACCTGTAAGTGCAAATATAATAAAGTTACATGTGTGACTTGATGCTTCAGACTTGTGACAGCAGATCTGGGTATGAGTATTTATGGTATATACATCAAAATCATTGTGTGACAAGAATTACCTGTAAGCATCCAGTGAGGCCTCTGGTAATGGGACCATTGCCAAGTCTCAGGGCACCTGCATATACTGTCTGTATAACCCTACCCTGCATAGTGCTTTGGACTTGTTCTCTTTTCTGCAAAAAGTGAAATTAAATACAAATATCAATTTAATTTGTATTCTCTTAAGCATGTACATCTTTAAATCATATCTTTCTAAAACACTACTAAGTAATATTCCGTCTTTAATTGTAAAATATCTGTACACAATTTTGACCAATTTTGCAAATTGTTCTTCATAAGCAGGCCATAAAATCCAATTGTACATAGATGGCTTGTTCTAAAAATACATTTTTGTACCATTTTTTTGTTATCGCTGGATGAAAAAGTTATTACAAGAACTGAAACATGCATTCATTTTCAGCATCTTGACAGTCTTACAAAATAAGTTCTACAGAATGCACTGTCTCACCTCTGAACAGCATTATGATAATGTGGCTTTTCTGGTTTACATTGGTGAGACAGAAAGAGGAGAACCCTAAGGCATGTAGTGATATTATACCAAAGTTTCCATTTAATACATCAACTAATAGAGCAGATACAGAGAAACATTGCTATAACACGATGCTTGGGGTCCACAAAGTGCTATAACGTTAGATAAAATCTCAGGAGTCATGCCACAACCATGCTATACGTGAATTCATGTTATAACGGAGCATGTTATAGCATGTTTCACTGTCTATGACTTTCACAAACTTTAACATAGAATCTAAACTCTCTTGAGGCTAATGCTGTTATTGCCACTATAAACTTCACACCTAAAGTGTAACTCATATACACTGTAAAATTCACACCTAACGTGGAACTCATATATTCACTCGTCTCCTGTCCAACTTCTGTTTAACAAATGACACTTTTATAAATTGCTAACAATTGTGCTGGAAAAGATGGTAAAAACTTGTATGTTTGCATCACTGCTGATAATAGTGAGTGCAAAAGCAAACTGAAAATGCTTGTTAATCGTAACAAATTTACCCATGACCTGACATTATGTGTTTATATAAGATTGTTATTAATTTTAATTTTTTTAATTTTTAAGCATTAAAGATATTTGTTTGTTGTTTTTATCAACACTATTAACACATTACTGGCTACATCATGCTGAGGAAATGGGAGCCAAGTGCCTTTCCCAAGAACACACCAAGGCAGTCGATAAGGCTATATGACAGGTTATATTCAAAATTGATATCAAATCTGAAACTTATAAAGCAAATTAATGTTTTGATTTTCAGCACATCAAAATTTCTAGAGTCCCAACAGATATAAGTAACACCAAAATTCTTTGTAGAACATACTTGTACTACATGAGACCAATTCTTGGAGTAAAAAAATGTTTCTTCAATAATACTTACCAAAACGTAATACATTAGGAGAACATCCACTACCTCGCAAATCCAGCCTCCCACTCCCCAGCTAAAAGAGATGTTAACCACGTCTTTTGGCTTTTTTTGCAATAAAAGTGGGAAAAGGTCATCTGCTTGCCAAGACAGAAGTCAGGAGGGACTAGCCTCCCCTTGGACAGAGATTGACACTAAATCCAATCAATCATTAATTACTAAATTTATATTGAAGTTTAAGTACACACTCTTTGATGTAACTGAGGGAGGGAATGCCTGTATTATAATCAAGCAATTATTATCAAAGAAACATATTTTACTCCAAAAATTAGTTTCTTATTTAAATACATCACCTGATCACAGTATGTTAGGAGATGAGGAAAGAGGTGGAGGTAGTAACATATCCTCACCCCAAAGTTGGCACTGGCTCTGGTCTCCTAATTTATGTGAAGCAGCTTTGAGTCTCATGTAACATCGCACCTGGGGTAGGACAGGCCAATGAATGGATATGGTCTTGATAAAAATTGTTTGCCACCCTCAAATCCAGCAAAAGCAAGTATGTATGTATGTATTAGGGTTTAATGGCATGTCAGTACAATACTGGCTACATGATTCTGATTAAAGATTAAGTTCTATGCATCTCTGCTTGTACCACTGGGAATAAACTCTCCATTTCCCCTCATGGGATTTCAAAGTGGCAGGGCTTTTGTCCACCGCTTGTTCACAGAAATGTTTATGTGGCTTATTTGATATGAGCCAGGCATGCTGATTCAGCATTTCTGGGTTGTTTCAGCACACAAGGAGAAGGCAGGATTTTCCTGGGAATCTTCACTGCTTGATTCTGGAGGTCATTGATCCATGATTTTTGCCACTTGAGTGGCGTAATCAGGATTTGCCTGCACTCCAATTCCACCGCTTTCTGAATGACCATGAGAACCAGCTGAGTTGGAGGAAATGTATATGCATCGAGACTGTTCCAGTTTGCATCTAGGACTTGCAAACTGAAGGTTGCAAACTTGATGTTCCTCCTTGTCACAATGAGGTCCACAAGATGTCATCTGTAGCAGGCACAGATTTGACTTAAGACTGAGGCACGAGTGGTCCAACCTTTGTTAATCAGTTGATTCTGACTGGACAGCAAGTCAACTGGACATTAAGCCTGCCTGTGATGTGGCAGACTTGAACATGGATTTGTTGCCGACGACACCACCTGAGAAAATCCCAAGCAAGATGGAAGAAGATTCAGATCTGCCTTGCCTTCTGAAATAACCGATAGTCAAGATGTCAGAAAGAATCAGGATGCCCTTTCCAGATAACATCTCCTGCCATGCTTGAAAGGCATTGGCTATGACTTTCATCTACAGGAGGCTGATGTGTACAGAGTGCTTATAAAGAGACCAAACCCTGCTTACTTCTTGAAAGGAGGGCAGGAGGAGGACACCCCAGACAGTCATACTTGCATCTTTATAGATCATGATTTCCAGTGGATGCCATAAGCTCAGAAAGGTCCTCCCATTTACAGAGATGAGACCTCATGAACTTTGAAAATTTTATAATTTGGTCCAGTAGTCAAAGTTTTGGTTGCCAGTGGGATAGAAGGATCATTTGCACTAGTCTCATGATTATATGGTGGCACTGAGAAGACCAAAGAGGCAAAAGAATTCCCGGGCAGAAATTGGGCTCTTTGAGCATATGAAAGACACCACTGACCTTCAAGGCACATTCCTGAGAGAAACAAACTTGATTCAAAAAGTTATCAAACTCAATGCCTTGATGAATGAAGTGCTGGAACTGGATGACATTGGATTTGTCCTTGTTGACAAGGAATTCGAAGCAAGGCAAGAGAGAAACATGGGATTTCATGTCTTAGAATTTAAGATTTCTCATCTTGTACTTCTAAAGAATGCCGTCCAGGTAGTTCAACATCACGGACACGGAGGTGGTTCTGAAGTGTGACCCAGCTCTGTTCAGGATTCTTTTGAAGACCAAGGGACTGAGATCAGGATTCTTGTGAAGACAAAGGGACTGAGATCAGGATTCTTGTGAAGACCAAGGGACTGAGATCAGAATTCTTCCGAAGACAAAGGGACTGAGATCAGGATTCTTGTGAAGACCAAGGGACTGAGATCAGGATTCTTGTGAAGACCAAGGGACTGAGATTCAGACTGAAGGGAAGTGTCCTTAACTGCTAATAGGAAATATGAAGGTACACATATTGGATGTCTAGACTGGGTGCAAAACCTCCCTCCTCAATGGTTTTGAGGACAAATCTCATGGTCTCCACTCTAAACTTGGGTGCCCAAAAGTGTAGGCCTAGAGAGCTTCGATCCACGACTGGTTGGTGCTTGCCACTGGCTTTGGGAACGAGGAAAATTATTGAGCAAAATCCCCAGGAGTTTGTGTTGTAAACAATCTCAACGGCTCATTTTACGAGGAGAGTGTTTATTTTCAGCTGAAGAATGTTTGCTTTGTATGGATCTCTCAGGATGTCTGCAGCTATGGGAACCCTGTAGTGGGGGAGGGTTGAGGAACATTATCTGCAGGCCCTCTGAGATGATTCGCAAGACTCACAGGTCCTCAGAGCAGTCTTTCCCATTTCATAATTAAGTGTTGAAGTTTTATCCCCAACAGGATGTCGGAAAAAGGCAGCACGACAATGGCATCATTTTCTTGGTGTTGCAACTAGATTTGCCTCTGAGTGGTCAAGTGGCCCATGACCTTTCAAAAGTGGGCATCTATTGGTTAGCATAGTAAAGACAGGTAAAAGTACAAGTATTAAATGCTAAATGAAACAGAAATACCTGTGTAAAAAAAGTCATTTTTGTATGTGTCTGCAGCTAATCACACTCGCTGATACTGAAGCACTGATATGACGAGACTTTCTTGGCAATGCCTTGAAAAAGCAACATAAACTGCATGTCTTTCTACAGCAAAAGTGAAAATAATCAAGATCTGATACAACAGAAGTCACAGACAAAAGTATATCTGACATTTTGGATGTACTCCAAGGAATAACGAACGTTATTCCTGAGAAACACTTCCTGAGAGCTTTTGGTCAAAGTAGCCTTTGATAAGTTTAAAATTGTCGCTCACTCACTGTGAATTTGTCTACCATGAAGCTAAAATGGTTGACACTTTCCACTGTAGTCAATCAATAATCTTGGCTTGATCACAAGGCACATCATGTGACTAAAGTCACATGTCTGAAATACAGCAGAGAGATCCAAATGATACCAACCAATTGAAGCAAGATACAGTCAGTTTTGACTTCTGTGAAATGCTATTCTTACCTCTGGAATTTCCATAAGGTCAACCCTTCTCCAGGATCAATTTTAAATATGGACACATCAGAAATTAAATTTTGTGCCAAACATGGAGGTTTTATGGCCCTGGGACTAAAGATTTTGCACCAGTCTTTCAGATATACATGTAAATTACACAAAACTCTAAATGCAATGCTGTTTTCTGCATGAAGGAGGCTGCTGGAGAGAGAGAAAATGGGTTGAAACCAGTCTTTCTCTCCCTGTGTATTTCTGGTCAATATGTACAAAGGATGGTTTTGACATTCCCAGCCCTGCAATATCTCTATCGAAGGCTGGAACTTCAGTGGTTTAGTAGAAGGTCGGATTGAAATTAGATGGGAGTCATCATTGCAAAGAGGCCTGCTGATGTTTGGGTCTTGAAGTTGCCTTTGGAAGCAGTGCAAGATAGCAGGGACTCAACCAGACTGGGAAAACAGTTAGAAAGAAGGTTGGTCTTTCTTGGTTAAAAGGTAGATGGATATGGGAATTCAGTAAGTGGCCACTGACAGAGCAGGAGAAGGCAGAACTCTGGAAGCAGAAGCCAGAATACTTCTTCAACAGATGAGCACAAGGCTGCGTCTTCCCTCAACTTCATCAGACCAAGCAGAGATGAGGGGGCGAACAACTGGTCAGGTGAAGCAGGTAGGCAGGGACAATGAACAACATTGAAAGTCCATCCATGCTGGAAAACGGTGATCTCCAGGCATTCACTCTGAACATCATCAAAAGTCAGAGATGGGGACCAGGTGTCTGGGAACAGGAAACCACCACAGCCAGTACTGGGTCAAGGTGTAGCTGGAACCAATGATGGACCTGTCCGCTGCCGGTTGGCAATGTCTTCATACATCCAGTACTGAATATTGTTGGAGATTTGATCACAAAATCTGGTGCCAGTTGCCCTTTGCATTCACAACAGAAGCAGGACTGGAAGTGGCATGACCAGGTGGTGAACGATGTCTGCATCTGGAGTCCAGGACTGAGTATGCCGGGAAGACCAATCACCATAACCAGTCCTGATGATACTAGGTATACATCAAGATGGTGCTGGAGCTGGAGTTTTGACTGACGTCAAGTGCCAAGGTCCAGTACCAGTTATTGAGAGATTGACCGCCATAGCCAGTACCAGACTCGACATGCCATATTGGGTTGTCCAGGACTGGTTCATGTGCACCACCATACCATTGTCAATATTGGGCCCAGTAGTCTGTTCAGTGCTGGCATGACCAGAAAAGAGCGGTGGAAAACTAAATGATGATGATGACGTGGTTGTATAGGGGGCCCACTGAGGCAAAAAAAAATGCTGGGCCTTTTTCATGATCAGAGTCTTCTTGGCCTCAAGTGATTGTGATATTAAGAAGTTGGCAAGTGATGCGGGATTGGCAGCAAGACTGATAGAATCTGCATCCTTTGAAGAGCACTTTCTGGCTCTCTTACTATGCAGGCACAGCTGTTTGGCCAAAACTGTTGCCCATCTGTCCTCCTTCCACTGAATGCAGATTTCATATGCATGGTCTGACTTACACCCCATACAGGTAATGCAGGTGATATGATTATCATCATCCAGTTTAAAACTTGTATATGCCCATATATAATCCTGCCAAATGTTAACTGTAATTTAAGAAACCGAAAGAATGGCATATATAAGCAAAATCAGACAAGAATCACTCTAGGCTTATAGTGAAGTGGATACTAAGAAATGGGATAAATGGTTGAAAATGACAGAAATGATAAAATTACTAAAAATTATTGATCCTTTACTGAGAATAAAATGCAAGAAAGGTGAAGTACTGAAATGTATTGCAAGTACTATTGACCATTGGATTTGATAGGTAAGATGGAACCGGGGTGCTTACTATACAATGAAATAGATTAGCTGGAACAGGGAAGCTTACTATACAATGAAATAGATTAGCTGGAATCTGTAAGCTTATTATGCAATGAAATAGATTAGCTGTAACCAGGAAGCTTACTATACAATGAAATAGATCAGCTGGAATCTGTAAGCTTATTATACAATGAAATAGATTAGCTGGAACCAGGAAGCTTACTATACAATGAAATAGATTAGCTGGAACCAGGAAGCTTACTATACAATGAAATAGATCAGCTGTAACCGGGAAGCTTACTATACAATGAAATAGATGAAATAGATTAGCTGTAACCAGGAAGCTTACTATACAATGAAATAGATCAGCTGTAACCAGGAAGCTTACTATACAATGAAATAGATGAAATAGATTAGCTGGAACCAGGAAGCTTACTATACAATGAAATAGATTAGCTGTAACCGGGAAGCTTACTATACAATGAAATAGATCAGCTGTAACCGGGAAGCTTACTATACAATGAAATAGATTAGCTGTAACCGGGAAGCTTACTATACAATGAAATAGATTAGCTGTAACCGGGAAGCTTACTATACAATGAAATAGATTAGCTGTAACCGGGAAGCTTACTATACAATGAAATAGATCAGCTGGAATCTGTAAGCTTGTTTTGCAATGAAATAGGTCAGATGGAACCAGGAAGTTTATTATCTAATGAAACAGGTAAAATGTAGCTTATTATACAATGAAATAGACAGATAATGAGCAAAATATCTGCCCACAATGATGACAGAGTCAAATTCAGTATTAAAAAAAATGGAAGATGCTTCCTGTGATGAGAAAATTCCTATTGATTACTCAAACTGGTGAAAAGGCATAAAATGGAAGGTATATGTGAGGCCATTTAAGACAGCATGCTGACCAGGCACAGACATGAAAGTCAGGAAGAATGAAAAAAGTGGAATTTGGCTGGGGGCCTTACCCCCAGTTGGGGTCCAGGGGTGAAGCCACAGTGGGGGACCTACCCAAGCCAAAAATGAATTTTAACAATTTTAAAGTTTAAAATCCAGCTTTTCCAGAGAATTATTTCACATTTTGTTAAAACCTAAAGTTAGTCACTAAATTTATACTTACCAAAGACTGATGTGCCTTTTTTTCTCTTCATGGATTCATAGGTATTCACAATGTCAATTCTACTGGCCAATTTAGGAATACTATCCAATCAAATGAGCGTTTTGAAGAAGAAAAAAAAACAGCAATTATTAAGGCTGATTCAATTTGACCACTCCAAGTTCTTCTACCAATCAAAAAACTGTTTCTATTTTCTTCTGTGAACTTAGTCAACACAATTGTAGGTTTAACTCATTGTCAACTAGTACTTTTTAAGGATAGACCTTATGTTCTACCCACCCACCCACCCCAATTATCACCTCAAAATTTATACCAATCTTAAAGTGATTGATTCAGTCTGCACAAAGCTGATTTCTGCCAAAAAGCAGAATTTTCATGTTTGCAGGCATGAGCGGAAGTAAAAACTTGGAGATTTTGGCACCAATTCCCTTATCCAAGGGGAGAGCACTTTTGCCAGACTTCCATCTCAGCAAGCAGACAACATTTTAGCACTTTTATTGCTAAAACAAGCCAAAAGACCTGGTTAACATCAGTTTTAGCTGGGAATGGTAGTGGATCTGCAAGGTAGTGGATGTTTTCCAAACATATTATGATCAGGTAATGCACCTGAAGAAGAAATAACAATGTAAAATATAGAGGTTCTTCTACTGACCACCCTCTGTCCATAGTCTAGTATCATGATGACTGTGCCTCCATCTTCCCAGCGAGTCTCAAAATAATGCCACTTCCCATCATTCACTGGTACAGGGTCAAAGGTCAACAACTGCTGACGATTTAAACTATTGTTGTAGTTGTAGGTTAGGTAGCCATCAATCAACTGGAATATTGAATAAAATTGTTATTGATCTTCCCCTTCTCATTGTTTAATAATTCAGCAGATAATATTTTACTAATATGAAAGGCAAGTTTCTTTCATAATTCATTTTTTACTTACAATCATATGCAAAAGAACTTTAAAATTAAGATGATCATGCTGAATGCCCAATTTCAAAACTAAAAATAAATTTTATGTAGAAATGCATTATAACATATCCCTGACAATGATTTTTAAATGAATTTGTGAATTAATGATGAAAACTTAAGTGCTAAAATTCATGAATCTTTAATCATATACTAGGTCTAAGTAAAATAAAAGTGCTATAATAGAAGGAAAATTTAATTAGATCATCTACATATAAATACAAATACACACACAATACTAACTGTCTCCTTCAAATGGTTTTGTGTTCAACTGTGCTAATGAGATTTTTGGTACTAAAGTCTAAGTCCCAAACACATATAAATCTATTTTTAAAAAACTACAAAAATCCAAAATTGTTGTAATGGCTTGAAAATCTAACCAGGTCATCTACATACAGATACAAATATGGCTACTAACTTTTCATTTGCCGATCTCGAGTGGTTTTTGTTTAATCATGCTAACAAAGTCTTTGTAAAAAATCCAAAAAGTTAAAAACTCTGTAAAATAACACAAAATTGAAACATTGCTGTAATAGCCTGAAATATACTTAGGTCATCTACATATATATGCATACAAATATGCAAGCCAAATTTCATTTCATTGGTCTAAGTTTAGTGGTTTTTATGCAATCTTGCTAACAAACTCTTTGGAATGGATGGATCTATCAATGTACATACGGACAGACAATCGTGGATAGGACCAAATCAAGATGCCCATGATGGAAGCAGTGAGGGCATAAAAAATAACAGAATTCCTCACCTCTATAATGACACTCTCTCCCTGATCTGCAATAATTTGCAAGAGAACGCCCATCTTGCTGCGAGTGCGAAAGGATATGCCATTGTACCATGGGAAGTGGACTGGAGGTATAATATCATTGCGGAACATCATGTAGCCATTCCCTTTGAACTTCTGTGGGAAGTCAATTACTGGAATACACATGAAGAACAAACAAATTATCCATATTGATTTGAAGATTATTGAATGATTGAGAGATTAGTGCTTAATTGCAGTCTTATACAGTGGTCCCCCTCTTATAAGGCCACCCCTTGTGGAGCAAGAAAGTGGCCTTATAAGACGGGTGGCCTTTCTAGAGGGGGATCACACAGTTGTGAGTAATAACTACATATAAAGTATAAAAGATGTAACTAATTTTTATATATTTAATATTTGCATTTAAAAATCACAGGAATATTATCTGGTTAAGGACTAAATATGATAAAACTAATCAATGTTATTTTTAAAAAATATGAATAATCATGAATCGTGGTGCAAAACCACATTGTCGGTAAATTCGGGGCACAAATATTTGGTTGCAAATATCCCTGTATGTCCGTTGATTCCGTCTTCCCACTAAAGTTGAATGTATATTGACGATGTTTATTTGAATCTTTCTGACATAAAATTTCTC
Organism: Margaritifera margaritifera; assembly: GCA_029931535.1. Classification (NCBI taxonomy): domain Eukaryota; kingdom Metazoa; phylum Mollusca; class Bivalvia; order Unionida; family Margaritiferidae; genus Margaritifera; species Margaritifera margaritifera. The sequence goes on from JAQPZY010001695.1 coordinate 4,681,869, forward strand.
AGTAGTTATCAAAAGACTATCCCTCTTTTCGTTTTAATTTAATTGCTTTCATTTTTGTTCTAAACTGAGAATGTCTGACAATATTTTGTGACAACTTATTCCTTCGCGGGCAATCACGCGTGAGGCAGTGTTTACAACGGAAGCGAGTCTGATCGACTTTTTTTTCTTCTTCTCCAGTCTGGTACCCGGTTATGTATATTTCATAATCTATTAGAGTAAAGCCAGAAAGGCTAACATACCATTTTACTATCTGGCGACCGGATGTCACGCTGACTTGAGCTGAACAATGCTGTGCTTCTCAGCGGTTAGCTTTTGTCATCTTGATAATTATCGGTGGTAACAATAGCCAGTAATTATCAAAGTGACAAAAGCTAACATCTAAGGAACACATGGCAGTAAGGATAATCGGATTACTTACCTCTTTGTAAGCATTAAAGTTACTTTATTGGCATATTGGAACAAAATGTCAATGTGTTGAATTGAGAAATTAAAAAATATTATTGAGATTTTACTCTGTAAACAACCATTATGTGGCCGCTTGGGAGGGGTAAATTTGACCGTTTTTGCACTAAAATGCTGGCCGCTGGTCGCATTAGAGGGGTGGCCGTCCTTGAGGGGTACTTTTGAACACAAACTCGTCAGTGCCAAGGGATTGTGGCCGTATAAAGCGGGTGGCCGCTGGTCAGGGGGGCCGTTCAAGAGGGGGATCACTGTACATAAAAGGATTTTAACAGAAATCACGGATATTTTAAGGGGTCCTGCAGGGTCAAAAATGGGCCCCTGTCCCAAATATAAATATTTTAAATTCAAGGAGGATTTCCAACTTTAGCCATTTACACCTGAAAATTTTGTTCCCATTTTTGTCTGTTTTTTCTCCCAAAAATCATTGCCCAGGCCCCTTTCCCATCTATCCCACAAAAAATCCCTGGTAATTTATCCTGACAAGCCCTATCTTAAATATCACCAATGTTTCATCCATACAAAATGTAATTAAAAGTACCGTTTCAAAATTTTGGTGTTTGATAATTTTAGCCAAATTCTTCCTTTAAAAGTATCATACCATAAAACTGTATGAACTTGTTAAATTCTTTAAAAGTGTCATAATGAACAAATTGTATGAACTTGTTAAATTGTTAAAAGTGTCATAACATAAAACTTGTATGAACTTGTTAAATTGCTTAAAAGTGTTATAACATAAAAATTGTATGAACTTTTTAAATTGTTAAAAAGTGTTATAACAAAAATTTGTTATAAACTCATTAATACGTATAAAACCATGTTTTGCTTGCATACAGCATTATAAATTGAGGATCATACACAAGATTTCATTTGATATGAAAGTTATGAAACAAGTTGAATAATATTATATGCCATGAGCTGCTGGCACTGAGTGGTATATTGTATTATTCAACAAGTTTCATACATTTCATGTCAAATAAACACAATTTTATGATTCTATCACATAACTTTAAAAAATTTTCCATTACTTAATGATGTGTTACATTATGTTGCCAAGTGTTACAATACCACTGTGTGGCAAACAATTTATAATATTTTATGTCATGATGCTAATAAAGGTGAGCATTTTGTGATAAAACATGTTTAATAGCAGCAATATCTTACCCATCGCTATTGTACAGCTTTCACTTTTTCGTGTAGAAAAATCTCATCCATTCAATGTGAATACATCCTCCCCCAGAGTGGAGAATTGTCAATCAGACACAGTCCACTTGTGCATCTCGCATGCCCATGCGCAGAAATAGTGATCTTTTTCAAGGACGCCATGTTAATCATTGTGTCATTCATAACATGACCAGAGAAAAATTGCTCGTTGCGAGTTTAAACCACATTCAATTCTCCTTTCAATGATATTTCATCTAGTGTTACATTCATCCGTCTCATCTTCTGTTTTTAGGATGGTAATCCCTGCCCTTTTTCAGTAATTAGTTCTGGAAAGGTCTTCTTGGGTTACCACATTGTATCCCACCCTTTAGGAGTTAAGGTACACTCCTCTTATTTTCAAAATACAATTGGTTCACAGGTAAGCTTTGTGTGTTAAGTTATAATGCAACATAGGTCCAACCACAATAAATAGTAAATTTGTAATTCCCTTAATTAAATAATTGATTACACATCAATTCAGTGTTTTTTCTATTTCAATATTTTATTTTAATACCATGCGTGATGTGTCACATTGTTATTGTGTGTCTGCATTGCTCCTCGAGAACAATAAAGGTTAACAACAGAATGTCTTCCTTATTAAAAAAGAATAGTAGAGTGAGAAGACAGGAAATTCCTCAAGAATGAATCATTGTTTACCTTGTGCAAATACACTGGGGTATATATAGCACACAGTACTTAACCACAGTAAAGTCCTTCTAAGGGCTGCTCTGTTGGAAGTCGAAAGCCTCTTTAAAGGACTCATCCCCGCCATGGCTTTACAAGATTCTATCTGTTTGCCAATGTGTTCGATTCCGGTTGGGGCACTCATTTAGAGCCGGAGGGCATAATTCTTCAGGGTCATTGGGCTCAGGACGATTTGTCCCTCCACATCAACAACCTAGAAATCAACAACCTAGAAATGAAAGCTGCATTTCTAGCGTTGCAAGGGTGCATAGACAAAGTAAGGGGTCAATGTGTCACTGTTTCCTCAGACAACACATCAATTGTAGCATATCTCTGACATCAAGGAGGCACACATGCCCCTTCTCTTTGTGTAGAGGTCTGGAACCTCCTCTGCTGGGCCACCTCTGAGAACATCACCCTCTGAGTTTGACACATTCCAGGGAAGAAGAATGTTTTAGTGGACAATCTGTCCAGGTCAGGCAAAACAGTCCTCACAGAATGGACTCTTCACCACTCTGTAACAGAGTCCCTTTTCTCACTCTGGGGAAAGCCTCTGATGGACTTGTTTGCCACCATGCTTAACAACAGACTTACCTTTTATGTCTCACCAGTCTCGGACCAGGCAGTGGATGCATGCAGCTTCCAGTGGAAGCGTCTGTTCGCATATGCCTTCCCACCATTCGGACTACTACCTTAAGTTGCAAAAAGTCAGAACTTCCACTGCTTGTATCATTCTTATAGCCCCACTGTGGCCACAACGATTGTGGTTCAATGATCTTCTCGACTTGTTGATATATCAACCCTGGTCTCAACCTCACAGGAGGGATCTTCTGTTGCAACACAGGGCTCCCTGCTACACCACAGCCCACACATTCTCCACCGTCATGCTTGGCTCATCTCAGACGATCTATCTGCCAGAACACGTTTTCAGGCCAGGTTGCCAGTTGCATCATTCAAGCCAAAAGAGCTTCAACATCCAAGGTCTATGATGCCAGGTGGAGAATCTTCTGTGATTACAGCAGTAAGAAACACATTGATCCTAGCTGTCCCTCTGTAACTTCCGTTGCTGATTTCCTTTTGTTCTTTTCGATAACAAAAGATGTTCAGTATCAACTATCAAGGGCTATAGAACTGCCATTTCCAACACACCAAGTTTCTCAGGGATCAGCAGTCAGTTCGGATTCGTACCTTGCTGATCTCATTCAGTATTTTGAACTACATAGACCAGTCTCCCACTCTCTTACACCCAGATGGAATCTATCTTGTGTTTTATGATCCTTAACCAAAACCCCCTATGATCAACACAGTGAGACTTTCTTTCAGGACCGTACACTCAAGACTGTGTTTTTACTCGCTTTGGCATCTGTGAGAAGACACAGCGAGATTCATGCATTGTCTGTTTACACTGGCTGTCTCTGGTTTAATGGCAATTACGATTCCGTTTTCCTCCTTGTCAAACGGAATTTTTAGCCAAAAATCAGTTACCTTCGGTAGCTCCATCACCTATAAAGATTCCCAGTCTCAGTTGAATCTGTGCTGGAGATGATCAAGATAGGCTTTTATGCCAGTTAGGGCACTGCATTCTATCTAAATGCCTCAAAAGGGAAAAGAATGGGTAGGAAACGTCTTTTCCTTCCTCATAAGGGCTCCATTGATATTTCAGCCTCCACTATCTTGTGGTAGATTGTCACCACAATCAAAATATCTAATCAGTCCCTTACCAATAAAGACCTCTCTTTTATGAAACTAAAGGTCCATGAGGTTCGAGCCGTCACTGCCTCATGGGCCTATCTAAATCATTCTTTCTTGGAGGACATCATGAAGCAGTATTTTGGCGATCCCATACTACCTTCTCCTCCTTCTACCTCTGCTCATTAGCACAACAAAGTGCAGTCATTTTTTCTCTGGGACCCATAGTTGCGGCACAACATGTGGCCCAGAGAGACACCAACATTCTGTAAAGTGGATCTCTCCCTTAATGGTAAGTACTTTCTCTGTTTTTGATCAGTTTAACACATCAGCCTACCCAACTGACAAATTCAGCTGTTTAATAGCAATGGGTAAGATATTGCTGCTATTAAAATATAGGTTTTTTTGGAAGGGGGGGGGGGGAGAAACTAATTTCAATTATGCAATACTTACCCATCGCTACTGCCGAATGCCCTCCTCCCACCCCACTCTGATGTCCTGGCATAATTGTCATCTATGAAATAGATGACTGTTTCTGTGCATGGGCATGCGAGGTGCACAAGTTGACCATGTCTGATTGACAATTCTCTACTCTGTGGGAGGATGTATTCACATTAAACGGAAGAGATTTTTTGACACGACAAAGTGAAAGCTGCACAATAGCAATGGGTAAGTATTGCATGATTAAAATTAGTTTTACCCCTCCCGCCAAAAAACTACATTTTAATGACTTTCAGAACTTTCAAGACAAAATCTGAACACTGTTGCTAATATTGCAGAGAACAGTGACAAAAACTGTCTCTGCCAGAAAGAGACACCCATATTTTGCTATCTGCTATCACAGACAAGACATATTTTGCTATCTGCTATCACAGACAAGACAAAAACAACCTATAATATCTAAAGACATTTGGTATGTATGCATCACTAACCTTGGGAGCAGTCCTTTCCAGCCCTTCTTTCGGGACAAATACAGTAGTATGTCCCCCAACCCTCCATACAGGTTCCTGGAAAATCAAAGTAAACAAATGAAGGTAATTAAAAAAGTGCATGATTACCTGTAGGATTTTAAACACTACCTGTAAATTATAATATTTCCATTTCATAAAATTTTTGCAAATTCAGTCAATTCAGCATACTGTGAATTCATGTATTTTCATGGTTATCAATTTTCACTGTTCTGTGAAAATAACATTTTCTTTGGTACTTAATTTCATGGCTCAAGAAAGAGTTTTGAACTGTTTCTAAAGCAGAATCATTGAGTCTTTACATTGCGATTTGTAGCAACGATGAAATCCACAAAAATTGGTATCCCCAAAATATAATATATTCACAGTATTTACAACATCCAATTTTGACATGTAGCTAATTAGTTATATGCATACTGTTGTATTTAGCTAATTGCTAATATGCATACTGTTGTATTTAGCTCATTTGTAATATGCATACTGCAGTGTTGTACATAGGATCCCAATGACAGTGAGTCCCCCTCCTGCCAGATTTTTGGGGGTCACATGACATTTTAGTGGGACAAAGAAAAATAATAGTACAAAATTCACTAACAGTGCTATAAAAATGAGATAATCTTATTTGCTTTGACAGTTTTGCCACCTTAACTTTGTGGTCTGCGCTGTACTATCATATATTCCTTGTACACTTAAATTAATGCAATAAAAGTTTATCATGTGCTCAAATAATTCATGAAAACATTAACACATTTGAATATCTGGTTAACCTGAAATGAGCTGCACCATGGAATTTCCTGTTCCGGATCTTACCCTCGTTTAACTTGAGTGTACAAACATTATTAAACAGCATTTATTATAATAAATAACTATGTTTTCTGAATTACTTTTTTTCTTTCCAAACCGACAAATCATTGATTAAATGACAAATTGTGTGTTAGCATAAATTTAGTCTCTTTTGTCATTATTTCAACCTCAAAATAAATTAAATCTTCCTCAATATAGGGGCAACTTTAACCTTAAATATACGTTACACTACCAGCTGTCAAACACTTTACATTGCAACTCTGCCAACTACCATAATCCATAAACCTTAAATGTTTTCCTTTGCCAGATACATTGTCGCTAGCGCGAACAGATACATGGATGGGCATCCACTAGCGAAAGGTTGTGAGTGTATTTTTTGTTTTTACTGGCGAAAAAGCTTTGGGGGACATAGGACAATAAAATTGCATTCAAAAACCCACACTCAGTGTGCAACAATGATACTGTTGTATATAGCTAATTGATAATATGCATACTGTTGTATTTAACTAATTGGTAACATGCATACTGTTGTATTTAGCTAATTGGTAACATGCATACTGTTGTATTTAGCTAATTGATAACATGTATACTGCTGTATTTAGCTAATTGGTAACATGCATACTGTTGTATTTAGCTAATTGATAATATGTATACTGCTGTATTTTGCTAATTGGTAACATGTATACCGTTGTATTTAGCTAATTGGTAACATGCATACTGTTGTATTTAACTAATTGATAACATGCATACTGTTGTATTTAGCTAATTGATAATATGCATACTGTTGTATTTAGCTAATTGGTAACATGCATACTGTTGTATTTAGCTAATTGGTAACATGCATACTGTTGTATTTAGCTAATTGGTAACATGCATACTGCTGTATTATGCTACCATTAACATGCATAATATTTTCTCCAGTTAATGTTTACTTAAGTTATTGACCAAGTCTTGAGCAAAACAAAAGGTATTCAAATTTTCTTTTCTGGTCAAATGTTTGGTAAAATGGCAATGTTTAGTCCAATTATACTGTTTTTTCATCACATAAAGGTATTTTCTCGCCAATATACTCACAGCAAGATTTCACATAAAGACAACCCTAACTTTCATACCTCCTCCCTGACAAGGAGCACTGAGGCAGTTCTCAATCTTGACTGGGCACCCAACAGTAGTTCCATTGTTGGCAACAGAGGCATTAAGGTCCAAAAGTTTGCCATTGATATAGAAGTCCTTGATACAACCTACAAAGTCTTTGTTTTGGATCTGGAAGTTGGATGGCAAGGTGGGAAGTCCACCAATTTGCAGAGGTCCTGTGACATCCAGGAGGCGATGGCATGTTTTGGTTATCTTCTCACACCTTTAAGAAAATAACGCTTTACATAAAGTTTAGAGTTCTAACAACTGGTAATAATCACTATCGACAGCTCTAATGCTGGCATGCCATACAGTAGCTTGTTATATGAAAGAAACTGACATCTTGGAAAAACATAAAATTCCTCTGCCTTCTAATAAGCTCAGCTATTTCTTTTAAATCAACATTTTTCTTCGTGAAAACAATCATGGTAATCAACAGATGACTATAAAAATCGGCATTTTTCTTCTTGAAAAACAAACATGGTAATTGACAGATGACTTTAAAACTTGGTATTTTCTTCTTGAAAAACAAACATGGTAACTGACAGATGACTTTAAATTGGCATTTTTCAACTTAAAAAACAATAATGATTATTGATGGATGACTTTTAAGCATTTAGTTAAAATACTATGAAAACTGGATGAGAGCTGTTGAAATTATAGAGATGTGAAATAGTGTGTTAAATGTAGTTCAAGCCAATAAACTCCTAACCAAGCATATGACTGACCCAGTATATGGAGATCTGCAATAGTGTGTGTTGTATAATTCAAACATAATTGGTAAACCACCTAAATCCTAACCAAGCCCCTGACTGACTCAGTATATGGAGATCCAAAATAGTGTGTGTTGTATAGTTCAAGCATAATAGGCAAATGACCAAACTCCTAACCAAGCCCCTGACTGACCCAGTATATGGAGATCCAAAATAGTGTGTGTTATATAGTTCAAGCATAATAGGTGAGCAACTAAGGTGGCACTCTACAGTTTTGTACTTTGCATTGGGTATCATTTATAAAGAAAAAGAATTTCCCAGGTTTTCCTCACGGGTTATCCTGATTATTTAAAAAATACCCTGTATATCTTAGGTATTGTTAAAAGAACATTTAATTCCATTTATTCTGGTGCATGATTGATGGGTGTAATTTGGGTTATAGAGTAAACAGCTTGGCCTTACTTTAAACGTGCACCTATAAAAAAAACTGCTAGCTCCGCTTGGTCATTTTCATGACCTGAACTTCAAAGGTAAATTGTAAAAAAAATTAGCCAAATTTTTTAATTCATTCATTGCACATTCAGAAGCTGGTATTGTCTACTCTGGCAAAATTTGGTTACCCTATTTTAATAACTTCCAAGTTAGTGTACTCTGGACTAGTTCAGTCTGATTTTTCGAGCACATGGGAGCAGCCATTTTGGTCAGCTATGTGCTTAGAACATGTACAATTTCCACAAGTATAATATGTAAAAAAATATCAGCCACAGTACATGAAAGTAGCATAGAGGTATGCCAACATTCTCTCCATTGTGCATGCTGCAAATGGAAACAACTTCACCTTACACCTGTCACTGTCAGAAGTATGTATTATCTGTAGAGCACCACCTAAACTACTAACCAATCATAACAGGTGAACCACCTAACTCCTAACCAAACGCCTAACTTACCCAGTATATGGAGATCTGAAATAGTGTGTTATATAGTTCACACATAATAGGTGAGCCACTAAACTCCTAACCAAGCACATGACTGATCCAGCATATAGAGAAAAACATGTGACAAGGTAAATATTTACACCCAGCTGGGCAATTACATTGGTCAGCCAATCGAAGAATTGAATTTCTGTCATGCAATAATTGATTGATAATCACTACATTAAACTGAAAACACAAAGAATACCACAGACTTTGGATGGGTTATTCTTCACTCTTGCAGACACAAGAATCAGGAGTGCGAAGTTGCAAACAAAGTCTTTTATTGTTGTGTAATAAAAATCCATGTTATTCAGGCCCACATTTTACTTCTGATCTATTAATTCAATTCTAAGATTTTTACTCATGCACTGGTTTGAATTTACACTTTCTCACAACTGTAAAAGTCTGCATACAGCCTTTAAAATATTACTATTAACAGCTTAATTAAATGTCACACACACTGATACATCAATTATATGGAATCTTATCTGAAATAAACTGGACCATTTGCAAAGGCAATTTTATTTTAAAAACACAAAAACAAAAAAACAATTGAATAAAATAACTTAAACCTACTTAATTTTCAGCTTGGAACGACTTGCAACTGTTGAGTTTCCATGATTTGCTATTGCTAACATTTCTAATCTTTTAAATGTAATTTGATAATTACAACAAGACCATTTATTATCACTGATAGAATCTTTCATGAAATCAACAATAAAAGCTTGAATCAGTATTGTGAGATCAAATTATTAATAAATTATTAATAAGTCAGGACAGATATGTTATTAAGCTGTCTTTGCACTACATACCATTTAATAACATCAAGTGATAATCTGGAGGACACATATGTTATTAAACTGTCTGTGCACTATATATCACTTAAAAATATCAAGTAACCGGATTCCTCAAATGCAAAATAGGTACATGTGCTTAAAGCGATGGAAGCTTGTATAAAATACTTTTCAGCAACATAATATTTTGGTTTCTGATTAGCATGTGATGGACAAAAATAATGTACAAACTACTTTCATTCATATAAATTTCAATCCCCAAGTCTACTCCATCATTCCTGTATTTTCTTTTATTTCATTTCACTCATAATTAATAATAATTAAATCTCCTAAATACAGTCAGTTTAGTTGTGGACCGTTTTTTTAGAACTCCATCGGATTATTAGGCAGACTGGTAGTACATGTATGTATGGACAGTTTGGTTGTGGACCTTTTTATAGAATTCCATTGGATTATTAGGCAGACTGGTAGTACATGTATGTATGGACAGTTTGGTTGTGGACCTTTTTTTAGAATTCCATCGGATTATTAGGCAGACTGGTAGTACATGTATGTATGGACAGTTTGGTTGTGGACCTTTTTTTTAGAATTCCATCGGATTATTAGGCAGACTGGTAGTATATGTATGTATGGACAGTTTTAGATCATAAAGTTACTGTAAACCATGGCATTGTAGAATCATTACATTTGTGAAGATCTTGTGCACTCAGCTAATTTCTGACTTCCAGACAACCAGCTCTTTTCCTGGCAATTTTTTAAAATAAGTATGTTTGCCATGATGCAAAATCAATAAAATGGGCTCTCTACATAAAATGACGGATAAAAAATATATATTTTTTCACATAATCCGCAAGAACTCCAATGCCAAATATAGAATAATTGAGTAATTAAACTGGAATTACCTTAATGATTTTTAGTCAGACAACTAAGCTTTTTGACATTTTTCTACCTGTCTTTACATAAGGCACCTCTATATTAAGGCCAAAACGCTGGGTCACAAGATTGCCTGGTTTATGGAAGTGTTACTGTATTTATCAAGTTCCATTATATTCTTTATTGTGCATAACATTACAGCACTCCCTCACTATAAGACCCTTCTTTATAACACGTTTCCTGTTATAAGACGCTTCTTTATAACATGGTTCCTGTTATAAGGCCCTTCTTTATAACATGGTTCCTGTTATAAGGTCCTTCTTTATAACATGGTTCCTGTTATAAGGCCCTTCTGTATAACATGGTTCCTGTTGTAAGGAACTTCTTTATAACATTGTTCCTGTTGTAAGGAACTTCTTTATAACATTGTTCCTGTTATAAGGCCCTTCTTTATAAGATGGTTCCTGTTATAAGGCCCTTCTTTATAACAAGGTTCCTGTTATAAGGCCCTTCTTTATAACATGGTTCCTGTTATAAGGCCCTTCTTTATAACATTGTTCCTGTTGTAAGGAACTTCTTTATAACATGGTTCCTGTTATAAGGCCCTTCTTTATAACATGGTTCCTGTTATAAGGCCCTTCTTTATAACATGGTTCCTGTTATAAGGCCCTTCTTTATAACATGGTTCCTGTTATAAGGCCCTTCTTTATAACATGGTTCCTGTTATAAGACCCTTCTTTATAACAAGGTTCCTGTTATAAGGCCCTTCTTTATAACATGGTTCCTGTTGTAAGGAACTTCTTTATAACATTGTTTCTGTTATAAGGCCCTTCTTTATAACATGGTTCCTGTTATAAGGCCCTTCTTTATAACATTGTTCCTGTTGTAAGGAACTTCTTTATAACATGGTTCCTGTTATAAGGCCCTTCTTTATAACATGGTTCCTGTTGTAAGGCCCTTCTTTATAACATGGTTCCTGTCATAAGGCCTTTCTATATAACAAGGTTCCTGTTATAAGGCCCTTCTTTATAACAAGGTTTCTGTTATAAGGCCCTTCTTTATAACATGGTTCCTGTTATAGGCAAGTATGGTCATGGATCCCATTTCATTAAGTGGTAGTAAAATTATATGCATCATAATCAAATACTTTATTATAACAGGGTATACTGTTGGATCCAATGGACAGCATTATAATGAGGGAGTACTGTATCTTAGATTCAGTTTCTTTGTAATTTTTCAAATTTGAAAATAATCTTCCAAAATTTACCCAAAAGAATAAAACAATAATGAAATTAGGTACTGATACTTACTCTGTAGGGAGGACATGAGTGACTTGTGCAGCACAGGTGTAATTGACTTTATTCCCATACTTGACTGATATCATCGTGTCACAATCCTCTCCGATACTCAAAGTTACAGTCTGAAAATATGACGGGATACATAATCAACAGTTCAACCAATCTCATGCCCTGAGCCCAAGGGCCACAAGAATGCTGGGTCTGGACAATCATATACTGAAATAAGGGTGATCATGGGCTACTATATTATATCATCAACTGTTCTGTATTTTTTTCAAAATACTTTAAAAAGGAAAATAAACAATTGTAAATGACACAAAAAAGTAAAAAGAAATGAAAAATTGTATAGTAAGGTACCTTCTTTGCCTTCTTTGTGTTACTTAATTAACCTGGACTAGCTACTATCTGATTTTAAAATTTGCCATACCCTAATTAATTATGAACATTTACCAAATCGGTAACCATGTAAATGAACATATACATGGCTATCAGTGACACAGGAACTTCCCATTCCAATTAAATGACATATTTCCACATCTTTGCTTAAAAGGACTGTTTGGTATGACCTGTCTGTTAATTCTTTTCTTAAAGTATCAATAATTTTCAAATCGAATGTGGCATCACCAGGAAAAAGCAGAAGTTGATGAGACCTGGTTGTACCCCACACTGCACAACATTCCACATCAGGTTGATTTACTGATGGCATTATCATTGCTAATGCTGACAAAAATTTCTTTAAACTACATTATTACCTTTGAAAAACACACACATTAAGAGAACCTTTGATGAGTAATATTTTATTTTAAAGAAACATTGTTTCAAGTTTGTAAGCCACTGCAGTTTCCTAGTCATTGAAGATCTGACAAGATCATTCTATATGCATGCCCAGGCAGTGTGTTCATCATGTACAGATATACTGCATGTAGTAATACAAACACTATCACAATGACCCTAAAACTGTTTTACCTAAATTGTCTGATATATTAAACAAAACCATGTCTTACAAACAGAATCCTGTCATAATAAGATATAAAAGATAAAAAACAATCGCTAGCTGAGTGATGTATGGCATGAACAATAACAATGGCTTACATATAAATAGTTGTCAGCTGTAAGCCTAACGTGCAGATTCGGGGAATAGTTGAGTTTTAAAATGGTTTGATTAAATGGAATCATTTTGATTATTGTATAAGGTGTACACGTTTAGAGATTTTGTTAATCATTGCAGCCTTAGATACCCACACCCCATCCCCAATGGTGCAATTGATGAAAGTTTTGTTTGATATGCAATGCTAAAATTTTAAGTCAAGCATTGGCCATAACTGAGTCAAATTTTGACAGAAAATGTTCACTATCAAACTTGTCTAACATTCTTTGTAACATAAAGTCTCCACCAAGGTTGGTATCAATCTGTGATGTCCTTCAAAAGTTGCTGAGCAGAAACAATATCCTTGACATTTATCAAGTCGGACAATCCTACATTATTTTGTTCAAGTTTTTAATTTGAAAAGTTATTTTAAAAAATATACGAATGAGGTTGGTTTACAGTTCAATCTGCTATGTACTTCTTTGGCCTGCATGGAGTATTATTTTCTCAGTGCAGTCAAACTTATCTATAAAGGTATCCTAAGGGTCCACAGCATTTTGTCCTCTGTAGACAAGTACATATATGTGACATAAAAGACAGGTCAGGTAGACTGTAGACAAGTGCATATATGTGACATAAAAGACAGGTCAGGTAGACTGTAGACAAGTGCATATATGTGACATAAAAGACAGGTCAGGAAGACTGTAGACAAGTGCATATATGTGACATAAAAGACAGGTCATGTAGACTGCAGACAAGTGCATATATGTGACATAAAAGACAGGTCAGGTAGACTGTAGACAAGTGCATATATGTGACATAAAAGACAGGTCAGGTAGACTGCAGACAAGTGCATATATGTGACATAAAAGACAGGTCAGGTAGACTGTAGACAAGTGCATATATGTGACATAAAAGACAGGTCAGGTAGACTGTAGACAAGTGCATATATGTGACACAAAAGACAGGTCAGGTAGACTGCAGACAAGTGCATATATGTGACATAAAAGACAGGTCAGATAGACTGTAGACAAGTGCATATATGTGACATAAAAGACAGGTCAGGTAGACTGTAGACAAGTGCATATATGTGACATAAAAGACAGGTCAGATTGGGACAGATCAGGACATTTCCAAAATTTGGTCAGGAGTTATGACCTCAAAAGAATGATGATTTTCATCGATCCGATTTTTAGCATGCAAATGGCAAAAATTACAACTATTGAACAAATGTACATTTTTTAATATTAAAATATGCACATCATCTGCTCAAATCAATCCTTTCACAGTAACTTGTTGCCATTCATACTCTCCTTATATGTACCACAAGCATTTTTAGCATTTCTTAGATCATTCCCTGGATTATATTCGTGGCAGTCCTCATCACCGTTGATCTTAATACTTAGGAGATGATGTGCTGTTACTGGATCCAGGTTTCCTCTGGAGTCAGCCTGAATTTTCCTCAGAATGGAAAATGTCCTTTCAGTGTCTGCACTGGAACAAGGCAATGTTACTACAACTCTACTGAGTCCATAAAGAAGTTTAAATTGTTTCCTGCCTGTGGGTAGATTCAATTTGCTGACTGCCTGCCAGAACTGCTCAAGATTGGTACTGTGTGGGTCTAATGTAGTTTTAATGTCAGTAAGATTCTCCACATGAAGAACAAACTGGTACATGATACCATCACACCCTTTGTAACTTTAAGCCTAATTTGCAGACACCTTTGTTGTTAACATTATCATCACTGTCACTACTCTTTAATAATGACAATAAAACTGGAAAACGATAATTATTTGCTAGTACACTGTATTGTAGACAAAGACAAAGACCTCATTCATCCCAGGCACAATGGATTACAATGGCAGTTAGTGACATGTACTTTAGTCTGGTTTACATTCATGTTTACAAAGGATTAATTCAAGATCAGTGATGTTTATATCAGTTTTTGCGATGCGGTCGTTCATAGTAGTGTCAAATACATATTTTGGCTAAAAATCGTGGTCGCTGGTCGCGTTCTGCAGGTGGTCGCTCATGACAGCGAGTTTATATAATAAATTATTATTATTATTATTATTATTATTATTATTATTATACAATTAAGATTATGATTTCTTATGAACAATAAATTAGTCACTATGTGAGTAGTTTTTGTCCATTTGCATGAGAACTTTTGTGCAATTTCTGAGTCAGAGAGCATTATTTTGACTAGATCTGAAAACTGATCTGCTACCATAAATGGGAGATTATGTTCTGCTAAAAAGTTGGCACAAAATGTCTTCACGTGTGTAACTTTATCCACATTTGATGCAGATTCCGCAAACATGGATTTCAGTGATGGCATATTTGTTGTCGTGGTTAATATGTATTTATGAGATGGGGTTTCTGCATGACGCGTGACGTCATTCTTGCCACCATAACAGATTTTTAAATCAGCTTTACAGGAAGAGCAGAATGCATATTTATGTCCCTTCAAACTTGATTACAGTCACTGAAATTCTCATTTCCATCCATCATTGAATTCCATGTGATATTTCTGTTGCTTAGATTTGGCACTTTGGTACTGGAAGATAACACACAACAACTTTAAGCACCGAAGCAGAACATACCCTCCAGAGAGAATCAAAGTAATGTTAATTGTTTTATTCTGATTGAGCTCTTTAGTAACCCAACCATAATCAATTAATGTCTTTAATCCATTTTCAGAATTACTTCAGCTCACACATAGTATAATCCATCTCAACTTCTAACAACCAACCCTGCTGACAGAATCAAAGGGATGTTAACTTTTATGCTGCTTGAAATTAGCAACTGAATTGTCTTGCCCTGCTTAAGCCAGTTTACAGTCATGTGATCACAGGCAATATTACCATAAATATACTACACTGGAACCAAAGTGCAAAAAAAATTTAACAAATTTTAATTTTTCAATAACACTCTTGCATATGCGGGAGACTTCAACGAGTGACGGGAGGGATATGAGACACCCCTCAACTTGGGAGAAACACCCTCCCATCCAGGAGGTTCACATGTATGCCAGTGTCCTTCACAATGAGACTGAATAAGTAAAACTAAGACAAGGGATTTCTAAATGTTCCCCTAAAGGTGTCCACTATGATGGGTTTTGACTATGTTTCTTTATTATCAGTAATTTATTATTTAAAGTATGAAAATACAAACTTAATATGTTTTGTGAGATGCCAGTCTGGTTTTCTATTCCTATACTGTATTACAGTTATCTGGCCCAGAACTTTAAGAATACTGCATATCATTTATTTGATAATTACACAAGGATAACTTTCCACACAGGACCAATTAAATGACCAAACAATTTACCTTTCACAGTTTTATTTGAAATTCAACTGTAGATACCAGTTGTAATGCAAATGCAATTTTTCAAGATCTTATCAGCACAGATAAAATCAAGTCCAATTATAGACGAAACCTAGCTCTTTGCATGAAATATGTCATAAATCAAACTTTACCAAGGTATGAAGTGAGGACAAGCCTAGCAGATACCATCTGTAACTAACCAGGTAATGGTACACTGTTCCAGATTACTGTGCTGTTATATTTTCATTAATTCCACAAACCAATCAATAATGGCAACAACTGCAATTTGCAAAATTAACACAGCACATTTATTAAATGTTTTCTGCAAATTTCCCAAAACTAAAAATTGACAACAACTGAAAAAAATGAAAAATGTTCCATATATACCCACATATGGTATTTAGTGGCAGTACTGGAACACTAGACATTAGTTAGAATCAATGCAAGCAATTTTACCTAACCAGGACTCTCAAATGCTCTCAGGAGAGGACTATTAAGTTACACTGCTGAGTGAAATACAATTTACTGAATGTCACCTCTTTGTATCATTATCCTTCCTACCCAGCAAGTCTGCCCATAGAATAGGCTTTGTGATAAACCCAACGAGTTCCTCTGTGCCAAAAAGCTGGTTAACAGAAAGATGGAGTAAGGATACATATAAGGAACATGTGCTGTACAGCTTTAAAAACTGCTACATATCCAATTGTCCCTACACACGATATTAAGTTTTAGACAAAAAAGCTTGTATTTATTTATTTCTTCCTTTCTTTATTGCTTCTAGGTTGGGTTTTTTTTTACTGACATGGTTCCTGATCAATATTCCAAAAGGATTATGAATGCTTAAACATTTCTGATGTACAAGAAAATGTAACTGTCACTGACATGAAATCACAGTACTGATACACACCTTGGAAAATACCACAATATATGGATATATCAATATGTCATATAATACATGATTTCAATCAATTATTCAGGTCTTCCAGCAACTTAAATTAATGTCAACCATGTGCAATAACCATGAATACAGAAAGTAGTATGTCTGACAGTGACTCTAGGAAACACTCAACATAGGAACTTTGGTACTAAAGGGGTTAAAACACATTTTCCTTTCAGCCTGCAAATTTAGATAAATTTCATGCTGATATGTTGTTTGATGAATAAGGTAAGACATACAAAAATTCTGTAAACATTAAATTGACTTTTGAAATCCATAATATAATGGCTCAGTGAGCTTGGCAAATAAAACAAGTATACCAAACTCATTCATATTTAGGTAAGTGACGAAGCAGTGATATATATTTTTTTTAACTCAAATAAAAGCCCCTTTGCTGCAGAATAAATTTAGGTCATAACACAAGCCTTTGCTACTAAACAAAGTACTTTAGCTCTGGAATTCAAAAAATCCTCATTTCAAGTGACAATACAAGAGGCCTTAGTGGGTCTGATATCACTAACCTGGCATACTTTGATCTAAAAGGCAAATGTAGCAATAGGGCAGATGCCTTGGGGTGAAAGACACCGATGTCAAGAACTTCATCTGGACAAGATGATGCATTGTTGAAAGGTTTTCAAGCAAGGACTCGACCCATCACATTTGGTCTGGCATGTAAAGCAGTCTTGGTGAGAAAGTCGTTCAATGATATTTTTTTTTATATATTAGCAGCAATAGTCATACTTGTAAGGAGATAGTATCAATTGTACGTTTTCCACCCGGTTGCTGTGGAAACCAAAGTTGCATGGGAGCCACCACAAACACCAAAGCCTGTCTAAATAAACATTCATACTAAGTTTGATCAAAGTTTGGCTGTTCTGAAGAGGAACCCATACCGCTGCTAAAGAAAGGACATCAGACACAGTTTTGTTAGAGCATGTCCTAAGACACATTCCTACCAAGTTTGATCAAATTTTGGTCAGACATTCTAAAGAAACCGCAGAATATAGGCTTTCAACCTGGTTGCTAAGAGAAGCCACACCATTGCTAGGGAAGCCAGGACAATAATAAGTTTGACAGATCATGTCCCAAGAAACATTCCTACCAAGTTTGATCAAAATTGGCTCAATCATTCTGGAGAAGATATTTAAAATAGGCTTTCTGTATTATTACTATGGAAGTCACATCATTAAAAGGGGAGCCACCCTGGACACAAGTTGATAAAGCATGTGCCAAGAAAAATTCTGACCAAGTTTGATCTAAATTTTCTGTTTTGGTTACCTTGCCTGGGAAGCAACTCGAGGCAAAATGTTGATAGAGCATGTCTTAGCAAATATTCCAAGTTTTATCAAAAGTAGCTCAGCTGTTCTTGAAGATGTTGACAATAGGTTTTCCATATGGTTTATATGGAAGCCACACCATTGCTAGAGAAGCCATCCTAAACACAATTTTGATAGAGCACATTCTAAGAAACAATCCTAACAAGTGCGATCAAAACTGGCTAGGTTGTTCTAGAGAAGAAGTTACAAACAAGTTTTCCACATGGTTGCTATAGAATCAACAGTCAGTGTTGCTAGGGGAGCCATTAAGGACACAATTTTGATCAAGCATGTCCTAAGAAAACACTATTACCAAGATAGATCAAAAATGGCTCAGCCATTCTGGAGAAAATGTTGAAAATAGGTTTTCCATATCGTTGCAATGGAAGCCACACCTTTGCTAAGGAAGTCGCCTAAATATACATTTTTGAAACAGCATGTCCTAACATTCGTAACAGGTTTGATCGAAATTGGCTCAGCTGTTCAAGTGAAAAAGTAAAAAAAAAAGGTTTTCCATATGGCTACAGAACCCACATCAGTGCAAGGGATGCCAACCATGACACAATTTTGATAAAGCATGTCACAAGAACATTCCTACCAAGTTTCATCTAAACTAGCTTTGCCATTCTAAAGAAGACAAAATAGGTTTTCCATCCAGTTGCTAAGGAAGCCACAAAAGTATGATCAAAACTGGTTCAGCAACTCTGGAGAATAAGCTGAAAATAGGTTTTCCAAATGGTTGCTATAGAAGCCAAACTAATACTAGCAGAGTCACCCATGGTAAAAATTCAATCAAGCGTGTCCTAAGAAATATTCCTACCAAGTTTTATAGAAATTGGCTCAGCCATTCCAGAAAAGTTAAAAATAGGTCTACAGGTTGCTAAGGAAACCACACTGTTGTGAGGAAAGCCATACCAGACAACATTTTGACAGAGCATGTACTAAGAAACATTCCTACCAAGTCTAATCGAATTTAGCAGTCATATTGCAGAAAAAGTCTGAAACAGATTTTCCATTTAGTTTATTTGGAAGCCGTACTGTTGTAGCCACCCAAAACAAATTTTGGTACTGCGTGTCATAAGAAACATTCCTATCAGGTTTGATCACAACTAGCCCTGCAGTTTTTTAGAAAAAGACTAAGACAGCAATGCTGACAGATGATGAATTGGGGGCTGATGAACTTAGCATGATGGACAATGGACAGCTCATGCTGGACACAGGGGCTGTACCATAAGTTTACTTGGCCTTATGGTCAGGCAAGCTAACAAGAATATAATATAGCATACAAACATGTAATGCCATATTTAAGCACATAATAGGCTATACATGGCAGCCAGTATATTTTTGGTGGAGGAAGAACCCTGTGTGAGTGATCTGTAAAGGCAATCACCTTAGCCCACTCGGCCACCCTGGGCCCCCTAATGTTATTTTGTGCAGAAGCCATTTTTCTTCTCTCAGTCACAGTGACCTTGGCATTTGACCCTTATTTAAGTGCAAGCCATCCACAAAGTTTGGTAACTGTTGATGGTGGAGAACTGAAATTGGTAACAAATGGATGGACTGATGGACAGACATAATACACTCTGCCTTATGGCAGACATTTGCTTTTTGTGATGTTATGATGTGACATTATCCATGTTATATCAGATATAATAACCCTCTCTCACATGCAAGTGTTATGATGTGACATTATCCATGTTATATCTGATATAATAACCCTCTAATACATGCAAGTGTTATGATGTGACATTATCCATGTTATATCTGATATAATAACCCTCTAATACATGCAAGTGTTATGATGTGACATTATCCATGTTATATCAGAAATAATAACCCGCTCTCACATGCAAGTGCATCTGAACACCCCTAAATCATTTCAGTTAAAGTGTGTTTTGATATCTCTACTGCTTTTCAATGTAAGTGCGTTTAGATGCCTCTGCTTACATCTCCATACAAACGCTTCTTGACACCCCTGGTAAACAGCCATTATTTGCATCATCATTTCATAGCGGTGATGGGAATACTCCCTCAAGTAAAACGGGTTTAAATTATGGAAATTTCTATGACATCATAGCATGTGCTAGTCTGTTAGATGAATCCTAAATAGCTAATCTGAGATAAGGGACAAACTGCCGCTATCTTTGCCGGTAGAATCATGGAATCCAGACCATGTCAGTAATTATTAAAACTGTCTTACATGTATAAACAAAACAGAACAAAACAAGCCCAAATAGATTACACAGCAATGGGAATGATTTTCAAGCTCCAACAATTAGTGGAATCTATTTATAGCACACTAACCTGGGACTCGCTGCTTTGATATACAAGTGAGCAAGAATATTGTTGTTTACCATTTTATATTTTAGAAAGAAATGATAAGAACTAAATACTGAATTTAAAAGCTTTAAATATGCATATATTAATATGCAGTTTTTCATAGCCAGCCATATTAGGATACTGTCAGCTGTTGGCATGCTGTTCTACTCATAGAACATCGTACAAAAGAGACATGTATATTGAGCTGTAGTTCAGTGATAGGGAAGAGGTTAATGCATTTATAAAGCTTCTTATAGATAACATATTAAGATAAATATATATGTCTAGTGTGATTAACACTCACCCTGTTTAGGTAGGAAACAGTAACTTGCTGCCAATTCCCATCATGTACTCCCCCTTTGATGTATGGTGACACATTTGTAATGTTTGAGCCAAGTGAGAAGGAAAACTGAAGCTGTCCATTAATGATCTCCAAAGCAATGAAATCATGCTTTTCATTAAAGCGTCCATTGTAGAAAAGAAGTCCATTTCTTTCTTGTGTTGCAAACCTGTAATGAAATTATACCAGAATTTATTACAAGAAATCTCCTTGAACAATATATATATTTAGTTGCTAGTGCCTTTTTTTCTTAATTCAGACCTAGGTTATGCATATTTTGTTCTCAAGGTACCATATGCTGACACATCATGCCACAAACCATGTGGTGTGAGGGACTGATGTAAAGTCTATCATATAAACCCTAGGGCAACTGTTAAATTATTGAGTTTTTAACAAGTCCAGGAGATAAGCTTTCACACCTCTTTTGTCTTCTGTTTGAGGTTATAGAGAGTTTAAACAATTGGGAAAAACATAATAAGCAAACAAGCTTAGTTGGTGATGCCTCTATTGATTCTCTGAGAAAGAAACAATGACCAAACAAGCTTCTTCAGTGACACCTCTATTGATTCTCTGACAAAGAAACGATGTGTACACTAGACCTAGTAACATTTGTCTTTGAATTCAGTTTAGTCTGCAACATCTTTATTGATTGTCTGACAAAGAAACAGTCTGTAAACCAGACCTAGTCACCTCTGACTTTTACTTCATTAAGGTGTTTATTTGGCAGTTTAATATTAAGGATAAACAAATCAAAGACAAGTTGATACAACAGTATTTGAAAACTCCTATGACCAACAAATCAAAGACATGTTGATACAATAGTATTTGAAAACTCCTATGACCAACAAATCAAAGACAAGTTGACCAATGTGCAGTTGCTCAAACCATGTGCTGGTCAAAACCTTTGATCTACTGGACATGTCTGGCAAACACATGGATTTCAGGAACTCTCTCTCTCTCTCTCTCTCTCTCTCTCTCTCTCTCTCTCTCTCTCTCTATATATATATATATATATATATATATATATATATATATATATATATATATATATATAATTCAGTTTATCTCACAAGGGGTCAGTGAAATTTACTGGCAGAAACACACTTCCTTTAAAATGAGGAATATAAAGATATTTACAACATGACTTTGATATGTCTGAAGGTGCTATAAACTGGTTTCAGTGTAATTTGTACACGCATCTCAGATTACAGGTGTGATTACAGGTGTGATGAAAAGTAATGTTCCTTCTTCAATGTGATTTTGTCAGGCAACCTTTTCTCTGTAAACTGGGACACGCATTCACTTATGTAATTCTTTTCTGCTCCTTATCACTACCTGCTGAATTAAAGGATTTAAACCCATGCAAAATAAAAACCAATTTTTACTGTATCTGCCAAGAAAGAAGCACACACTATCAATAACTGACCCCAGAGCCAAGGGTGACAACTGAGAAGGACACATAGAAAATTTTACTATATAACCTGTACAAATTCAGTTTTTTATACTTTCAACATTTTTCATCCAATTTTCATGAAAATTTGCACAATTTACGCACAAGTCTCGTTTCAGTTACTAGAAAAAATTTCAAAATAAAATATGCTGGTTTTAAGGAAAAGATATGCAAATAAGTAGGCAGGGAATTCCCCATTTTTCTGAGGAGTCAATTACCACTGCGCCAAACAATAAATGACAGCCGTGCTGCACCATGTGTGCAAAATATCAGGTTTCCAGCAATTTTTGACCCTACGTCTTCCCAAATCTTGACCCCTGTGCACCCCTTGGCATACTTTTCTGAGCATTACTTCTAATGCTAACAGTTATTTATCCCTTTGAAATTTTGTGTTCTGCCGAGTTTGGAAGGACAGAAGACCACATTTTCAGTAGCTCATTAGATCCTAGATGCAACACTGGTTGGTTTACCAAACCTACATGTACCACTACAAAAGGCTGATTATTACGAAGAATTTTTAAAATAATTTGCGAGCACATCCTTTGTGCATCTACCAGCAATTCAAGCAAAGCCCTGTAACTAAAACCCAGTATTAAACCGAACTAGATAAAGTGATAGCGTCACACCGGTCCCACATTGGAAAATGCAAAATAAAAGTTAAGTCTTTCCAAAATGAATACGACAAACCCATAAAATACACATTTTAGTATATGAAACGATGTTCACATCAGATAGCATCAGAAAATGTTGAATGTTTTTAGAGCTATGATGATTACAAGCAACATCCCATGAAAAGATATGAAGTTAATCCACAAGGGCCATAACTCTGTCCAAAATGGAATAGACCAAACACAACCCATAAAAGGCACATATAGGTCAATGAGACAATGTTATTACCAAACTGAATCAGAACATGTTATGGTTTCTAGGCTATGCTGGTTACAATGATCTGATGCATTGGAAATTTAAAATATATAGAAAAATGACAAAAACACCAAAAGACACATCTACATGTAACAGGCAATTCATCGACCAAATGGCATCCAATTATGTGTAAGGGTTGCAAAATTTAAGTGGTTACAAGAAGTGTAAATAGATGGGTAGAAGGAAAAGATGATTAACATAGGGTTCTGGCATCTCAATGAAAAACCCGTAACGAAATTTGACAATATATAATAATCCATATGTACAATAAAAAAAATAACCTTTATCACAATACATGATAAATAGCACAATTAAAATGACCCATTGGCTTTAAAAATTATGTTAGTAGTGATAAGAATATAAACTCTGGGCCAAAGGTCTCCCTTGTTATGAAAATATGGTAGCAAATGAAATACTGTCAATCTATAGGGGTCTAACTGCGGACAAAATTTAACATTTTCAACATCTTAAGATTGCATGCCAGGGTGTTTCTGATATTATATGATAGTAATCAACTATCTATCAAGAATTTATGAAAGAAATAGTATGCCAGATATAAATTACCACATACAGAGTTTGAAAAACTATTGTGCACTTATTGTGTGGTCTATTATTCACTCACTCTGCTAGAAATTTTATTTATAAAGACCTGTCCATAACTCTACCAGTAATACGAAGAATGGAATAATAAACCATGGTCAACACAAAAGTATTAAGAAATTTTAAAATCCAATAGACTTTTGAACTATGTCACTACTTCCAAAATTGACCATTCTTTGCTCTTAATTCCAGATGAAAATTGACATAAATAGGACAGATTCAAACTTTTAACATCTATTAAGTAAGTAAATAGTCCTCAAAGTTATTCTAAACATTATGTACAAAATAATTACAAAGCATCATGTATGAAATCTCACAGTTGGTATTTTTTGCTGCCTATAAAGCTTATTGAAAAATATTCTGACTCAAAATCTATGAATAATTCAATATTTAAAACCATATCATAGATACTGTCGGCTTTATAAATAAACAGTTTGCAATAAGAAACAAAATGAATATATGGTTTTAAAAACCTTCACAATTAAATCCATATGCTGGTTGTGCATACATTAACTCAACAAAGTAGCACATGTATTAACTCAACACAAAGGCTCATGTATTAACTCAACACAGTAGCCCATGCATTAACTCGACACAAGTAGCTCATGTATTAACTCGACAGTGTAGCTCATGTATTAACTCAACATAATAGCTCATGTATAACTGCAAACACTTCAGACACCAATCTGATATTGCATAATGTGCCAAAAAAACCTGGCCTGGAAATCTTGAAATTTAACTTGACAATTTCAAATATTTGTATCAAGGAATTTTTTTCTCTCCAAAGTCTTTATCCCTTGGACAAGTGGCTTTGCCAAGGTCTTTATCCCTTGTACAAGTGACTTTTTCCAAGGTCTTTATCCCTTGTACAAGTGGCTTTTTCCAAGGTCTTTATCCCTTGGACAAGTGTCTTTTAAAACAACAAGAGGGATCCCTATTAAACATAAATGTTCCAAACTAATTTAACAAAATGTTTTAGATTTTATTCCTTAGGATTAAATTTTTGGAAACAAAACACGCTGTAAAATTGATTTTGGACCTTGACAAGTATTTTGCAAAAGCCTGGTTGTTGATGCAACAAGTACTTTCAAATATGAAAATCAAACCCTGTTTGAATTTAATCTGATGCCACATTTATGTGACAAAAGCTCTGGGTCTATGTTCTTTAAAATTGGCGATATGCTATTTACAAGTAAATACCTGAAGGGACCCCCTTTTGTCAAGCCTGTCTTATAATTAGCTACTTAGCACAAAACTTTAACACTGACCTTAATCTAAGCTGTGGACGGATGGACAGATATAGTTGGACTTATGGGCATGCACACAGTTGCCAAAGTGAGTGCGGTGTCAAACTTCTGGCAAGGTGGGCAACATTAAAATCAGCTATAAATTTCTCAAGTAAAGGTCTCTATTCTTTGAAAGTAACAATGACTCATGCAGTGAAGATAAGGTAACTTACTGAGTATACCCAACTTGAGATGTATAGCTAAGAACAGAGAACAGGTACAACAACTAAAGGTGATATATGATGTAATTGACACTACAACATACTGAAAATTCCCCATATTCTGGTTTAAAAAGGGACAGAAAATGATTTATATGAAATTAAATTGGAAAAAGCAGTCACATGTACATTAGCTATCAGATGTAATAGGTTGTTAGTTACCATTACAGTAAACATTCTGTACATTAACAAGTAATTTCAATCAAGCACATTTGATTTCGACAGACAAGAGAATTATATCAATATCATTACAAACAAAACAACTTAAACTATGTCTTTTAATATAAAGTGGAACCTGCCACAACAATCACCGATATAAAAAGGGCATCTGTCCACAAAGAACATTACTAATGAACACTCATGTTTTGCTATATATTGACGAAACCGGTCTATTAAGGACAAAACATATAAACCTATAAACCTGCCCATTAAGGACAAACATATAAACCTGCCCATTAAGGTCAAACATATAATCCCTTGAATGTCCAATATAGATAGGTTTCAAAGTTTTTTTGTTTATAAATAACAATTTCCAAAAAACACATTTGAGATAAGTGATATTCAACAGGCATAAATTAAATATGAACAGAAACTGTGAGCTAACATGCAAATAAAAGTTGCTTTATGATAACCTAAATTGCAGGTAATTTAGAATACACAGTACAGAAAATGTTTGCACAACCCCTCCTTTTATCCTATAAATATGTTGGCTTTGTCCTTTTAAAGGTAAAAAAAACCCCACTACTTCAAAGGGGATAAGTCTTAATCCTCTACTGGGGGCTGTGTGCTCCCTCTTTCAAAAGGAAAATAAAAATTGAATGCACTAATGTCTAATCATCTTCATTCCACTGTCTAAGGCATATGTAATACAATCCACCGCTGATGTGAAGGTAACATTTAACACCAGCCTGGTCATTGAAAATAACTGCCACCTTTCAGATTTTCAAATATGTATTCACAAGTAATAGCTGACATACCAGTGATGAGTCACAAATATTCCTTATAAAATTTAACACTATCTGTTTAAGTTTTGATCATATAAAATAACATGATCATATCTCGCCTTGAAAATCAAAACATTGCATATATCTAAGTGAGACAGTGAGACAAACAGGTGGACAGACAGGTGAATGGGTAGACATATTCTCTTTAATTTTCATATTCCTAAAAGGTTATGACCTCTTAATGGACTAGGGACTTAGGTATTTATTTACTTCGGTCCTAATCTAAACTCCTTTGAAGTGACCTTATCAATAACCAAAGCACTCTTGGCACACCATTAGGGTCAGAATTTGTGAATTTGATGTGTACAAAATTAGCTTTACAGCACTGATTACCATATTATGGTGAGAGAATTGATACTATCTGAGTACACCTTTCTCATTAATCATGGTGTAGGGTCCATTATAGGACTGAAAATTATAGTGTATACCATCAATAGAGCTACAGATAAGAGTGGTCAAAATTATGATAATGTCCTTTCAATGTCAAAATCAGTAGTGTGATATGGATGATTTTATTCACCATTACTTTCCACAATGATTCTTCCAACAAAGCAAAACTACTGGAAAATCTATTGATTTATTTTCTGTGAAGTAAATAAGGGGTTGAAGCAAAAGCAAAACGTGTGGAAAATCTATTGATTTATTTTCTGTGAAGTAAAAAAGAGGTTGAAGCAAAAGCAAAACGTGTGGAAAATCTATTGATTTATTTTCTGTGAAGTAAAAAAGAGGTTGAAGTAAAAGCAAAATGTGTGGAAAATCTATTGATTTATTTTCTGTGAAGTAAAAAAGAGGTTGAAGCAAAAGCAAAATGTGTGGAAAATCTATTGATTTATTTTCTGTGAAGTAAAAAAGAGGTTGAAGTAAAAGCAAAATGTGTGGAAAATCTATTGATTTATTTTCTGTGAAGTTAGAAAGAGGTTGAAATAAAAGCAAGACTACTGGAAAATCTATTGATTTATTTTCTGTGAAGTAAAAAAGAGGTTGAAGTAAAAGCAAAACGTGTGGAAAATCTATTGATTTATTTTCTGTGAAGTAAAAAAGAGGTTGAAGTAAAAGCAAAACGTGTGGAAAATCTATTGATTTATTTTCTGTGAAGTAAAAAAGAGGTTGAAGTAAAAGCAAAACGTGTGGAAAATCTATTGATTTATTTTCTGTGAAGTAAAAAAGAGGTTGAAAGAAAAGCAAAACCTGTGGAAAATCTATTGATTTATTTTCTGTGAAGTAAAAAAGAGGTTGAAGTAAAAGCAAAATGTGTGGAAAATCTATTGATTTATTTTCTGTGAAGTTAGAAAGAGGTTGAAGTAAAAGCAAGACTACTCGAAAATCTATTGATTTATTTTCTATGAAGTAAAAAAGAGGTTGAAGTAAAAGCAAAACGTGTGGAAAATCTATTGATTTATTTTCTGTGAAGTAAAAAAGAGGTTGAAGAAAAAGCAAAATTATTGGAAAATCTATTATATTCTGTGAAGAAAAAAAAAGGTTGAAGTAAAAAGCAAAACTATTGGAAAATCTATTTATTTATTTTCTGTGAAGTAAAAAAGAGGCTGAAGTAAAAGCAAGATTACTGGAAAATATTAATATCTGTGAAGTAAAAAAGAGGTTGAAGTCAAAGCAAGACTACTGGAAAAACTATTGATTTATTCTCTGTGAAGTAAAAAAGAGGTTGAAGAAAAAGCAAAACTACAGGAAAAACTATTTGATTTATTCGCTGTGAAGTAAAAATGAGTCTGTAGTTCCATTGATACTCCATGACATTTTCTCTGTGTATTAGGTTTACTATATGCCACTATATACAACTATTGCATTAAAAATACTGTATATGGATAAACGTCCGTATGGTTTCTTCGTTTATTTTTTTTACTTGGTGAAATTTTTTTATATATTCATTTCATGGAATTGGAATGAAACAATTATGGGGTGATACAGATATTTTTTTTAAACAATGAAAGCATTTAACATATTAGTAACAAGCTTGTTTGGGTATGTTGGTCATCTAAAAAAAAAAAAAAAATAGGGAGCCGTGCTAGCTCAGTTGGTAGAGTATCGGACTCATAATCCAAGGGTGACAGGTTCAATACCCACCAGGCCAGCCTGGGTTGGCTGCCTCGGTGTGTCCTTGCGAAAGGCACTTAGCTCCCATTTCTTCAGCATGATGTAACCAATAATGTGTTAAAGTGCTGTTAACATCAACAAAAACAAAAATCTTTCAAAAATAAAAATATTGGTAAGTCATTTAAGTAAACAAGCAATTATTCTTATGTGTACCAATAACTTAAAGAAGTAAACAAGCAACTGTGAATTTATTTATCTTTGTGGGTATCAGTTTCATGGTTTTGCAAAAAAAAGACATTTCTACCGATACTTGAATTCGTGGATTGGGAAAGAGGTCCTATTATTTCCACAGAAAGATAATTGTTCACTGGGTCTTTCAATTATTGTTATGTAGCAACCAAAAGATACACAAAAATATAACCCACACAAATTAATTAATGTATAGTTAAATTTGTATACCAATATGATTCACTTTTTTCATCCTCTGAATATCTTTCATACCTATATTCAGGGATTTACAAATCCACTTCCCCGACTTCCGGGACAAATTCAAATTCGGATCGGGCAAGCTCAAGTTTCCAAGGTACTTGCCCGTGAGCGACAGGGAGAAAGGGGTCATGTTCTGTTCATAATGCTTTATGTTCTGCAAGTTTAATAGCCTGTGATCTCGCCACAGTACATATATCAGCACATTTATTTAGTGTTTATATGTACCACATTCTTCTATTACACAACTGGCCACAGTTTCTTTCATCTATTTTATGTAATTTTCATCTTACAGTATTGCATTTTCTCATAGATGTGAATGTGATAATGTGAATATTTTCTATTTAAAGAAAGTTTTGACAAATAAGGAATAAATATTTATATTTAAACTTATCAGTTACATTTTAATCATAATGTATGTATCCAGGATTCTCCTACTTTCAGGTCCTAACCTAGCCTCTGGCAGTTTGAGAGCTTGCCGAATGTAAACAATAGCTCATCAAAGATTGTTTTGATGCACGTCGCTGATTTTAAGGTGAGTAGATGTTAACTGTTAATAATATGACTTGTGAGATTTCTTTGACAGGTGTGTTTGGAAATAAAAGGCACTCGTCTCTAATGATTAACGACCGGGAGGATTTCATTCAAAGCATGACCAATGTACCAAAAATGTTGCACCCACAAGTGGTGTTTATGGTCAGTTGTTTATGTGATAATTACAGGAAACCGATACATACAAGCTGCTTCGCAAACAATTACATGGATAAAAATAAGTGTTCTCAATTCCAAAAGTCAGCTTCTCAAATATTTTAATGCATGTGGCCGATTTCAATGTGACTAGATGACAATTGTCAAGTAAATGGATAAAATAAGTGTTCACAAACCCTTTAGTTGTGAGGAGAAATAAATCATTACAAACAGTCTGGCTTTCATTATTGTTGATGTAGTTCATGAGGAGTCTGCTATCTTATCTAGCCAAAAAAAGGAAACTTGATGAAGTTTATAGCTCTAATGAACCTGTTTTCAAGAAAAATAACCAGTATGATTAATGAGAATTCCCGGTTAGATTCTTGTTATTGGTTGTCAAATTTTTCAGTTCAAGGTCTTTTAACTAAACATCTCTCTCTCTCTCTTACTTTAAATATACCTATTTCCAAACACTTTTGTACCTATCATTTAAATGTCAATATACATGTACATGTCTGTTTTCTAACTATATCTGCATGTTAACCCTCTTTTATCTACATATCTACATGTATTATTTAAATATATATTTTGTGATAATTTTAATTATCGGCATATGGTTTTAATGTGCCAACAAAGATAAAAAGAAAACAAAAGTTTAAATAAATATAATGTGATTTCCTTAAAATATCCAACATTTCATTTGATCTTATTGTTTTACTCATGTTGTGATATTATGTTTAGGGCAAGCTCAAATTTCTGAAAGGCAAGTTTAATGTTCCAGTCAGCTTGCTGACTTTTATCAAATTTGTAAATCCCTACCTATATTTACAAACTTTCTTGATGAAAAAAAAACTATTTAAAAGATCAGTTATGCATATTTCCACAATATTTTTCCTTCAATTCGAATGAGATAATGAATTTAGATCTGTGGATTTATTTCTAGAATTTTCTGGGAAATTAGCAGTATTTCCCATGATTTTTTAACACAAGAAAATCTAAAGGAATGGCAAGCAATTTGCTCACATAAATATGCCCCCATCCCCCACATCCCATCCTTATGATGGAGATGAGTCTACAGTGACAAAAGTAGTAACTTTTCTGAAAACTGCACGAGTACAATGATTGGTCATCATAAATACATGTACTTCTGATAATGACTACAATATGTACTAAGTTTCATGGCAATCCACTTAAAACTGTAAGAGTAGTTGCATTCACACATATACTGTATCAAGCTGCAAGTCAGAAAGGGCAATAACTCTTACAAAAATTGCAGTAGCACAAAGATTTGTCAATATGCATATATTTAAATGATGACAATAGTATGTACCAGGTTTTGTGGTGATAAAAAAAATGTGCAAGACAAGCGGTGTTCACAAGATTCTGTCTTACACAGCATTCAGCTGCAGTGCATAAAGGGCAATAACTCCAACAAAAATTTAAAGAGCACAGTGATTTGCCGGTATGCACCAAATCAGATGATGGCCATTACATGTACAAGTTTCATGGTAATCCATTGAAAACTGTGATACTAGTTGCATTTACAATATTCTGATATACATAACATCCAGCTCAAAGTCATAAAGAGTAATATTGCAGAAGCACACTGATTTGTCGATATGCACATCTTCAGATGATGACCATAATATGTTAGAAGTAATTTACTGATATGCACATTTGCAAACGATGACCATGACATGTAAAGTTTCATGGCATTCCACTTAAAACTGTTAAGCAGTTGTGTTCACAAGATTCTGTCATACACTATATCAGGATCCATGACAAAAGGGGCAATAATTCTAACAATAATCTCAGGAGCACGGTGATTTGTTGATAGGCACATCTTCAGATGATAGCCACAACATGTCTCAAATTTCATGGCAATCGACTGAAATCTGTGAGACTAGTTGCATTGACAAGACTGTTGTGCACTACATCCAGCTGCAAGTAAAAAAGAGCAATAATTCTAACAAAGATCACAGGAGCAGACTGATTTATTGACATGCACTTTTTCAGCTGATGACCCTAATATTTACAAAGTTTCACAGCAATCCATTAAAAACTCTGAGACTAGTTGTGTTGACAACATCATCATACACTGCATTTAGCTGCACAACAAAAAAAGGCAATATATAAAAAAAAAAATTGCAGGAGCAAAGTGGTTTCTTGACATGTGCATTGTCAGAGGTTGACAATAACATGTACAAAGTTTCATGGCAATCCACTGAAAACTTTGAAACTAGTTACATTCACAAGGTTTTGTCATACAGGCATTCAGCCACAAGTCAAAAAGGGCAATACCTCTTATAAAATTGCAGGAGCAAAGTGATTTCTTGAATGACAATCCATCAAAAACTGTGGAACTAGTTGTGTTCACAAGACTGTGTGATGGATGGATTGATGGATGGACACAAGAATTCATATATATACCCGACCTCTACAGGCAGGATATAATGGGAGGAACATAATCAAGTTACAACCATGCTTATTCCCAAATGAACCAATGATTTACTTTTGATCAAGACTTTTTAAAATTTATCTGATTCATACTTACTTCATCTGGAAGGTGAACCTGTGTCTGCTCTTCAATGCTGGGAAGGTCAGAAATGAGCCCCTTGGGAAGCTGCGAGTGGTCAGCTGACAAAACTGATTGTAAACAGGTTGAATTTGAGTTCGGCTGTCCACTTGGTTTGCACATCCCTCGCAACGGAACCCACCCTGGATCAGGGGCTGGCAGTATGATGGTTGGGCACACAGGAGTTTTGGGCAGCTGAGGGCATCAAATTTCATGCTCATGTCGATCTCACAATTGTCACCTGAAACCGGCATTTGTTAAAAGTAAATTTAGTTATTCAAAAGAAGTTTAAAGAAATTTCCAACACTGCATAAATGTTGTTTTTTGGGGGGGTCAAACTAATTTTAATTATGCAATACTTACCCATCACTATTATACAGCTTATTACTTTTTCGTGTCGAAAAATCGCGTCCGTTCGATGTGAATACATCCTCCCACTTAGAGTGGAGAATTTGTCAACAAGACACGTCACACTCGTGCACCTCTCTGCGCCTGTGCAAACATTCATCTTCTTCATAGACGAAATTACGCCAGGACATCAGAGCGGGGTGGGAGGAGGGCATTCGATAATAAGTCTGGTCCTAGAGGAATCAGAGCTGATGAGAATCCTTGTGTGGTTTCCACCTTGCGAGAAGGAGAAATTGTAGAGGGTGCATATGGAGCCATTCTAAGGGAACCAGATCTGCAGCGGCGTTCAAGGTTCCCAGTAGGAATAGGTAAAAGCGAGCAGACAACAAGGTTTTTACTCGTAGCACCTCTAGAAGTGCCAGGATTCGATCTATACGCTCCCGGGGAACCCGGACTAAGTTCTGGTTTGTGAGGAAGTTCATCCCTACGTAAACGAAGTCCTGGGATGGAATCAGTTCTGACTTCTTGAGGTTGGGTAAGAGACCCAACCGAGTTACTGTGGACCAAAAACGGAACAGATCCTGATGGAGGGACTGAACCTGAACGTTGTGGATTAACCAGTCGTCAAAGTACTGGAGAATCGGGGTTCCCAGTACTCGTAGATAGGACGCTACTACTCCCATAACTCGGGTGAAAACTTTGGCTGCGGAAGCGATTCCGAACGGCAGAACCCGGAATTGAAAGACTTCCTGGTCCAAGCAAAACCGGAGATATTTCCGATGTGGTGGAAAAATCGGGATGTGTAAATAGGCATCCTGAAGGTCGATGGAGACCGCCCAATCTGATTGACGCATCGCATTCCGGATTGAAGAGGTGGTCTCCATCTTGAAATGTTCCTCCACAAGAAACCGGTTTAAGGGGGAGAGATCGATAATGAGACAAAATTTCCCACTTTTCTTGGTGAATAGGAATATTCGGAAGTAGAATGCGGGAGACTGATCGTTCAGGACCCTCTAGACTGCCCCTTTCTGTAAAAGGGTATTTACCTCTTCCCTTAATTTCACCAGATTGGTCTGATGAAAGAATATGGGGGTCCTTGATAGAGGAGGTTGTTCCTGAAACTGAAGACGGTAACCCTCGCTTACAATAGAAAGGACCCACCCATCGTCCGTGATACTTGCCCAAACCTCTGAAAAGAGGCCTAGGCGAGCACCTATGGGGATGTTTGGGAGAGGAATCATTGGCAGGAGAGGGTAAGAGTCCCTAGGGCCGTCCCACCCCCCTCCTTCCTTGGGAAAGGAAGGAGGGTTGGAGAACTTCCTCCTAGAGGTTCATCAGCGAAACCCACGCCTTGGACCTGACTGACGAGGAGGTCTCATTTGAGGTTGTGCACTGTACTGGGGCTGTATCTGTTTAAAGAATTTAGCAGGTGGCCCTTGGGGGCGATGCACATTAGTACGCTTCCTGGCCGATTGCGATGGGCCACGTGCAGTTGTGAAGGATCTATGTTGATGATCCTTCAAATCTTGTGAAGCCACAGTGGGGATGAGTCCTCCGAAGAGGCTCTCTGCTTCCAGCGGAGCAGCCCTTACAAGGTCCTTAGTATGGTTTAGTAAGGCCATCGAGGAGTCCAGTGCAACATCACGACGGATGTGTAGAGTTTCGCTGATAGGGCCATTGCAATAGAAACTGAATGCCGAGATGTCTTGGCCACAGCTTCCAGCACACGCTGTAATGCGGCTGGGTTCAGAGCGGCCTCCCTCAGCATACTAAATGAAGTAGCTGAGAAGAGGTCCGCATGGGAAGCTATGGTGATCAGGAGGCGGACTTTCTGCTCAATGGCCTCGATCGTTTTAATAGGAAGGCATGCCCAGGCTCCAGTTGTCAAACCCACTTGAGATGCATCTGCATCCAGTTGGTAAGGCTTAATGGGCCACTTCGGGGAATGTACCCGGTAACTAGAGGCAGAGACCATAGGTCTCGAAGTAGAGGCAGGGACAGCCCACCCTCTACGCCGTCTACCGACATCTTGGCCTGTGGAGAGCCTCTGTGATATTTCCTCAATCGTTGAGGAATGTGGAAGGAGCAGGAGATCTGATTGTGGTTGAGTCCCGGAGATGGAGAGGATCTTCTCGGACTGTGCTCCAGACGGCTTCAGGCACAAATCCGCAGGTAGCAGGCGGTAATATCAAAAGACCAGATCTCTTCCGCTTCATCTAGCTGAGAGGAGCTGGTGGGTCTAATAGGAGGCGTCAAATGAGCTGTTTCTACTTCGAACTCATTGGAGTCGACGAGGATAGATAACGCATCATCATCTAGAACACTCTGAGCAGGAGAGTGGCTGGGGATCACTATGTCCTTTGGAGATAGTAACACGGGTGCACTATGTGCCATTTCCCATACTTGTTTGTCATGATGAGTAGGGGCTCTATGTGTTCTAGATGTTCCAGGATAAAGATGAGACCGCTTGTCTTTCGTGGATGATGTTATGCGTCAAGTTTTACAAGTGGATGCCACCTGGTGAGGAGGTGATGGCGGGACATGAGCCACGGCATCGTCTCTACTCTGAGTCCAGGGTCCAGTTGCCCAAGGGGGCATAAGGGACCAATTACTCTGAGATGGAGGTCCCCACATCCCGTACAGATTCATTGGGATAATAGGAAAAGTGGGGATACCGATCCGATCCTCTTCCCTGGTCTGGGCCCTCTGGGTAGACTCCCAATCCCTTCCGTACCATGAGGCCTCTGAGTGATGACCGGTGTAAGGTCGGTGACCGGTACGAGATGACCGGTGACTAGTAAAAAATGACCGGTCACCGGGATGATGTGACCGGTGACCAACCATTGACCGGTCACTTGATTCGACCGGTGACAGGTACCTGGCAACCAGTGACCGGTACCGGGCACCCGGTGACTGGTCACCCGACACTGACCGGTCACCGGTCAGTGACCGGTCAGGAGACATAGACATGTCAGAGCCCAGTTTGTCTTCATCACTAAACAAGGTGCGGTGCAGCTCCTCCCTTTCGAGAGGGTGCGACACGCTACCCCGGAAGTGGTGGGTGCGGTGCAGCTCCTCCCTCTCAGGAGGGTGCGACACGCTACCCTGGGACGAGCGGTGCACTTCCTTCCTTGCGGAAGGCAGCAACACGCTACTGAGATAAGTGGTGCACTTCCTTCCTGTTGGAAGGCAGCTTCATGCTACCGTGAATGTGAGGGGTGTTCGTCTTCTCCTCCCTTCCCGGGGGAGGCGATCTACTCCTGGAACGTTCACTCCCTCCTACAGGAAGAACCTTACCTATCTCCGGAGGGGTTGGTCCCATAGGCTCCTGGGGCCCCCGGAGTGTTCTTCAGATCTGAAGAGATGGTCTTCTTACAGTGTGTTCCCTTTGCCTGAGTACCTGTAATAGAAAAACCTCAAAATTCAGACGATGAGGGGGATTTAAGTATTTTCTTCCGCCCTCTATATGTATGTCTGGAATCGGCAAGATTCCAGGTTTCATTCATCCATTTAGTGCAGAAGGTACAGCGATTCTTCTGTGTACACTTAGAACATGTGAGGCAGTCCGGGTGGGTATCCCAAGGGGCCTTCTTGTGGCCACACTTTTCTACAGACTGTGCCGACATTGTTCTCTGAAATAAATGTTATTTGAAAGATAATACAATAATAAAACATGTAAAAACTCACCTTTTATTTCCTCATGTGAAAAACTCACCCTTTTTGTATATATTGTGTGCTATATGCACACCAGTTCACCTCACTCTGTTTGCATACACTTTTAGCGGTCTATATGCACCACAGTGGATTTTGTCTAAAGGTAAACAATATACATATACATGAATCAAGGATTAGAAGTGTAGTTTTTTCTTGACAAACTTTACTATTCTCTAGGAGCAATTTTCAAACGTACAGAATAACAATGCGACGCATCACGCGTGGTATTAAAAATACAATTGATGAATTAGCAAAAAGAATATTTAATCAAATATTTAATTGGTAGAATTATGCACCTGCTAATTGCAGCGCTACCCCAGTTGTCTATGTTACGTTGTAACTATCACCCGAGACTTAACGTGAGCCAAATTGTATTTGAAAAATAAGATAATGTGTACCCTAACCCCTAAGGGCGGAATACACGTGGTAATCTAGAAAGACTCTTTCTAGAACAAAATACTGATGTAGGGCAGCATAAGACACATAAGATGAGATGGACAAATAACACCAGATGAATTAAGGCTGAAAGGAGAACCAAACGTGGTTGAAACCCGCAACAGACAATTTTTCTCTGGTCACGTTAGCATGACACAACCATTAGCCATGGCGTCCATGCAAAAGATGAATGTTCGCGCAGGCGCAGAGAGGTGCACAGGTGTAACGTGTCTTGTTGACAAATTCTCCACTCTATGTGGGAGGATGTATTCACATCGAACGGACAAGATTTTTTCGACACGAAAAAGTAATAAGCTATATAATAGTGATAAGGTATTGTATTGCTGCTATTAAAATAGTCATTTACAAGTCATGCATGTATCTATTTATACAGACAAAATATGCAACCATAACAAATTATTCATAACGAATCCATAATTCATCAAAACTGATTAAGACTGCAGAGACAAGGGTCATCCACAATGATTGTAAAAACTTGAAAGTGGATTTTAGACATCATTTACATGTACAGAATTCCATCAATTTTCGTGGAATTGCCAAAAATGACATTTTCATCGATACTTAAATTCATGGGTTGGGGAAGGGCTCTTATTGTTTCCAAAGTAGGATCATTTTTCATTGCGTCTTTAAAGTCATGGTTTGTAACAACCTAGAAATCCACAATAGTTAGTACCAAACGAAAAATACTGAAGTAACCGTATTACTAATGTACATGTCAATGTGATGAACCTAATTTCTGTCTAGCTGTTGAATAGGGTATGGTTATTCATCTTTTGAATGACAAAGGTCTTTTCTTTAAGCTCAAGTTTCAGAAAGGTTCTATGACACTTTTATTCTAAGATAAGAAGTGTATTTTTGTGATGACAAGATTTTTTTGATGTACTGATGTGAATATAAATGAACTGTATTAATAATTTCAAGGTAATGAATGTTTCTTCACATAAAATGTATTGCAAACAGATCAAATAAAGCCAAAACATAAATCATTCTTTAGTCCACTGAAAAACATAATACAATGATCAAGAAGAAATTTATAAATAAAACTCAATGACAGTTCTGTCAGTTAGGCCAGAACTATGCAATCAATGTCAAAGTATTACATAAACTTTATCAGGATATGTGTTACAATAACAGCTGTCAATTACAATAATCTGATTTCCTTCAAGCAAACTATGCCACTCGGAGTTAATGCATTCATTTAACTTGGAGAGAGGGACAGACAAATAGATCAATTTGTGTCCTTGCCAAAATATAATACATCAAAGTTAATCAGGTCAGGTGTAACAATTACAGGTGTCAATCAAAATAATCTGATTTTCCTGAAGGTTAACTCCATTTTCCATAGGTAATAATCAAACATACAGGTAATAGTACTAACAATAGGAACAGTCCACTAACCAGTCTAACAGCACTGCACACTCTGATAATATGTAATAAAACCGAATTTCCTACACAAAAGGATAAAAAAAAAAGTATTATTGTGTAATGTTGCAAACACATGCCTGTGAATTATGTAAGGCAAAGAATAATATTTATTAAGTACAAAGTGATTTTTTACAAGCTTTTCTTTAAATGATTTGGTTCAATATATACATGTATTCAGCTTTCACTTAACATAAACAACACAGGTTCCAAGGGACACTGTCTTGCCTTTTCAGCCTCAGCCTGAAAGGGATCCAGTATTATACCCATATCTAACAGCTCTTCCACTTCACAAATTGAATTTAACACGTTTCTTTGGGTAGCTAGGGGGACTAGTAGGTTATAAAATTAACTTGTCCACCCCCACCCACCCATTTATTACTAAACCCTAAAAAATTGTGTTATTGTAATACCATTTCAGCCTGTT
The DNA here is from genome assembly GCA_029931535.1 of Margaritifera margaritifera. Taxonomy (NCBI): domain Eukaryota; kingdom Metazoa; phylum Mollusca; class Bivalvia; order Unionida; family Margaritiferidae; genus Margaritifera; species Margaritifera margaritifera. The sequence continues at coordinate 4,720,440 of JAQPZY010001695.1, forward strand.
CATTCTTATCAATCCGTTTTTAAAGCTATGGTAGTGCTTCTCTAAGACAAAAGAAGCATTCACATACAGCACTGTAACTTGACAAAATGACTTTAAATTCAACCAAACAATATCCAGGGCATTAATAAATGGGTACTGCTATCAGGGCATTCATAAATGGGTATTGCTATCAGGGCATTCATAAATGGGTATTGCTATCAGGGCATTCATAAATGGGTATTGCTATCAGGGCATTCATAAATGGGTATTGCTATCAGGGCATTCATAAATGGGTATTGCTATCAGGGCATTCATAAATGGGTATTGCTATCAGGGCATTCATAAATGGGTATTGCTATAAGGGCATTCATAAATGGGTATTGCTATAAGGGCATTCATAAATGGGTATTGCTATAAGGGCATTCATAAATGGGTATTGCTATAAGGGCATTCATAAATGGGTATTGCTATCAGGGCATTCATAAATGGATATTGCTATCAGGGCATTCATAAATGGGTATTGCTATAAGGGCATTCATAAATGGGTATTGCTATCAGGGCATTCATAAATGGGTATTGCTATAAGGGCATTCATAAATGGGTATTGCTATCAGGGCATTCATAAATGGGTACTGCTATCAGGGCATTCATAAATGGGTATTGCTATCAGGGCATTCATAAATGGGTATTTCTATCAGGGCATTCATAAATGGGTATTGCTATCAGGGCATTCATAAATGGGTATTGCTATAAGGGCATTCATAAATGGGTATTGCTATAAGGGCATTCATAAATGGGTATTGCTATAAGGGCATTCATAAATGGGTATTGCTATCAGGGCATTCATAAATGGATATTGCTATCAGGGCATTCATAAATGGGTATTGCTATCAGGGCATTCATAAATGGGTATTGCTATCAGGGCATTCATAAATGGGTATTGCTATCAGGGCATTCATAAATGGGTATTGCTATCAGGGCATTCATAAATGGGTATTGCTATCAGGGCATTCATAAATGGGTATTTCTATCAGGGCATTCATAAATGGGTATTGCTATCAGGGCATTCATAAATGGATATTGCTATCAGGGCATTCATAAATGGGTATTACTATCCGGCATTCATAAATGGGTATTGCTATCAGGGCATTCAAAAATGGGTATTGCTATCAGGGCATTCATAAATGGGTATTGCTATCAGGGCATTCATAAATGGGTATTACTATCAGATGGAGGAAAATAAAAATCATAAAAATAACTAGTTCTTTCATAAATATACTAGCCTCAGGCTTGGACATTACTGACAATTTCGAGTCCTACTCAGTGTACGGAATTTAGGGTTTGAATCTCATGATTTTATATCTTGATGTAAGTCTTTCTTCCTTTACATATATGCTGTGTATAACACAGTCTGCATTATAACGGTGAGTTTTATATATATGCTGTGTATAACACAGTTTGCATTATAATGGTGAGTTTTACATATATGCTGTATATAACACATTTTGCATTATAATGGTGAGTTTTACATATATGCTGTATATAACACATTTTGCATTATAATGGTGAGTTTTACATATATGCTGTATATAACACAGTCTGCATTATAATGGTGAGTTTTACATATATGCTGTGTATAACACAGTTTGCATTATAATGGTGAGTTTTACATATATGCTGTATATAACACAGTTTGCATTATAATGGTGAGTTTTACATATATGCTGTATATAACACATTTTGCATTATAACGGTGAGTTTTACATATATGCTGTATATAACACAGTTTGCATTATAATGGTGAGTTTTATATATATGCTGTATATAACACATTTTGCATTATAATGGTGAGTTTTACATATATGCTGTGTATAACACATTTTATCTTAATGGTGAGTTTTACATATATGCTGTATATATTATACATTTTGCATTATATAGGTGAGTTTTACATATATGCTGTGTATAACACATTTTGCATTATAATGGTGAGTTTTACATATATGCTGTGTATAACACATTTTGCATTATAATGGTGAGTTTTACATATATGCTGTGTATAACGCAGTTTGCATTATAACGGTGAGTTTTATATATATGCTGTATATAACACATTTTGCATTATAACGGTGAGTTTTACATATATGCTGTATATAACGCAGTTTGCATTATAACGGTGAGTTTTATATATATGCTGTATATAACACATTTTGCATTATAACGGTGAGTTTTACATATATGCTGTATATAACACATTTTGCATTATAACGGTGAGTTTTACATATATGCTGTATATAACACATTTTGCATTATAACGGTGAGTTTTATATATATGCTGTATATAACACATTTTGCATTATAACGGTGAGTTTTACATATATGCTGTATATAACACATTTTGCATTATAACGGTGAGTTTTACATATATGCTGTATATAACACATTTTGCATTATAATGGTGAGTTTTACATATATGCTGTATATAACACAGTTTATCTTAATGGTGAGTTTTACAGAACCAAACTGTGTGGTGGAATATTAAATACTGTATTTAAAAGAATAAAGATCACTGATTGGCTAAAAATAATTACCAGAAGAAATTAATTTTTTCAGAAGAAGCTTGCGTATGGGTCAATTGTACACAACAGAAGGCTTGAACCTAAAACTATTTTCATTTTATTGCTGTCACCAAACAGGTACTACCTAATGTGAATGGAGAGATCTCACCAAGCCAGATTTTGACAGTGGACACCCATATGGGAATTTTTCTTTAACATGAGCAGTGCAGCATATCATTTTCATCATGTTAATAGTTTCCTCTCTCACAGATCATGCATATGATATAAGCATGTTCTGCAAGTCTTACCACGAAAGTATAGTAATTCTGCAAAACATTAACATTATGGTCCAAGGCAGTGGTTCCCAAACTTTTTTGATCACGACCCTAAAAACCATCTTTTGCAACCCAAAATGCAGTACCGGTATAGCGTCACAAGTCCTCGCGACCCGGGTTTGGGAACCACTGGTCTAAGGGAAGTGAATTAGTTGTCTGTGTACAATAGCAACAAATACACCCAGTCAAAAAGGACCTGGATAAAATATGTCCAACTGCTTTCTCCCCTGTTTTACCAGCCAATTAGGGTAACAAATTGCATGTAATGTTTCAGTATAAGCAGTCTGTTGTGTAAGTTTGCAATACTTTTACTTACAGCATCAATTTTTAGTCACAATAGATTTTCAAAATATGTATCCCAGGATAGCTTAAGGAAATTTACATCTCATTTCTACGCCAATCATTATATTTGCACACCTCTCATAAACTTTTGCCAGACATGCCCCTCTAAAGAAAGAACAGCAAATGCTACTGATTTTATGTGAGTACATTCAATGACTTTTAAGTTCCTTTTTTTTTTAAAGCACAATTTTTGAATATTTTATACCAACTAGGAGCCTATGTAATGATCCAGATTTCCTCATTTTGCTAGAGTGCATCATAATTCATTTAGTTTAGAATATACACTACATATCCACACTGGAACACCAAAATACTTATTTTTGTATAACAAGAAGTTTCAGGGGGAAACTGTATTCTTTTGTGGAAAATTACATCGGTCTCTCAAACTGAAACAAATTTCTCAATATTTTAAAAACAGTAATTGCAAGACAACTATGCTTTTGCAGGAGGTTTTGAGTTAAAGTACTGATGGCTATGAATTAATATTATGAAAGCGAAATTTGATTTTAGGTTACAACTATTTTACGAGCTACAGAATGAGCGTAAGTATGGTGAAATAGTAAATACCATATTTAAAAGAATTAAGTTATTTTTGGACTGAAAATAATTATCTGAAAAAATTCAGTAGGCACCTGCGTACATTGGATGCAATAGCAGGCTTAAACCTAAAACCAATTTCATTTTATCATTTTTGCCACACAGGTACTACCGGATGCAAACGGGTAGTTCTCACCTGACCAGATTTTGACAGTAGGCACATACAAGGGAATTTTTTTCAAAAATGGGCCACACAGCATATTATTTTCATCTTTTCAAAGTTTACTCTTGGATAGATCATGCATAGAATAAGCATGTTTTGCTGGTCTTACCACCAAAGTATAGTAATTTTTGCAAAACATCAACATTATGGTCTATGGGAAATTAATTAGTTGTCTGTGCCTTGCTCTCATGATTTTACAGCAGTTGTCTGTGCCTTGCTCTTGTGATATTACTGCAGTTATCTGTGCCTTGCTCTCATGACTTTACAGCAGAATTTGTCTGTTCCTTGTTCTCATGATTTTACAGCAGTTGTCTGTGCCTTGTTCTCACGATTTTACAGCAGTTGTCTGTGCCTTGCTCTCGTGATATTACTGCAGTTATCTGTGCCTTGCTCTCATGACTTTACAGCAGTTGTCTGTGCCTTGTTCTCGTGATTTTACAGCAGTTGTCTGTGCCTTGTTCTCATGATTTTACAGCAGTTGTCTGTGCCTTGCTCTTGCGATTTTACAGCAGCTGCTTTGCCATTGGTCAACACAAGTTTCATTAAAAACCTTCTATAATTTTTTTGTTTGTTTTAGTTGTGAACAAGAGTATTGTATAAGACAAAAATTCACTAAAATTTATGTATATTACTATATCTTCTTAGTACTGATTTTACTAGTATAAGGGCTGCAGTAATGTTATATTAGTACATGTCTCTTAGTACATATGGTAGAGTTTAACCAGGTACAGTATACCTTCCACTTTTCTCAATACTGTTAAGCAAGCTGTGATAACATCTCAAGAAGACCTGAGAACTCAACAATCGATAAATCTGACATTTATCAAGTTTGCTGAAACAGAGTCCTCTTCAGACAAGTATTTGTCAAGACATTCTCCACATGGGGGCTCGACTGACTCTCGATATCCATGACCATTGGGGTAATAAAGACAGATAAAGAGAGAAAACATGTTCTATTAGCCTCAGTATTGAGTACAAAAGGTACAAAGTTGCGACATGATAAAAGTTTTCAGAGCGTTTTAATCATTTTAATTTTTTTTTTTTAAATCAATTCTGAGGATGAATACATTAGAATTTTAATTTACCATAAAACTTCCTCATATATGCGTTTAATTTTCCTCATTATCATTATTGACCCAAACATCTGAACACTAAAAACAAATTACTTTTCTCTCTGTCCAGATAAATCGTGTACTAATGAAATTTATAAATTGTCTCAAATATGTTTTCAGGAAAATTAATATCTTTATTGTTTTGATTGTGTATTGATCAGCCTAGCAAATATAATCCTGGTTGAAAGTGGTCTAGGTAGGTAAACTAGATTGCATTATAACCTTGTTTGCCAATAAAGAACACTTGCATGATGATGTTTCAAGTGTTCTTTTTACAAATAAAGAACTTTGCTTGCATTTCTGGTGTTTGGTTTTCTTCTTGTTTGTAAAACTATGATAGTCTGTTAATGGTGTACCTGTACTGACATTCATGACAAGTCTCCACTAGAAACTTGTCTCTAATATCGAAATTGTTTCATAACGTAAAGACTCTATGAGAGCAATATTGTTTTATAACCTAAAGATTGTCTTTTGCAGCAGAATGTATCACTGAAATAATATACATCTACACATATTATCCTACCTCCAAAAATCTGAAAGATAACCATATTTTCCTTCAAAAATGCTTGAAGCGATATTGACACTAGAACGACAAATATGGCGATCATTGCACTAAATGTGCAATGGAGCCATATCACTTAGATTGGTTCAAGAACCTAATTGCTGAATACCATTATTTGTCTTCTAATAATAGGTATGACGGCTTAACAGACTACATCCAAAATGAGGTTATCATGGGGAAATATACCACTGAATAAAACAGACTATAAGAACTTGTGAAATTCACACGTTAGAAATGTTGACTGCTTTATTACAAATAAATGTAAACCCAATTAACTGGAAAAGGGGAAAAAAAATAAAGTAATGTGCATACATACTTAAACACTTTATATCACACAAATTAATCCACTTTAGTTAGAATAGGAATTAATGTGCATGACTGCTTTGTCTCCTTTTGTACGCTCTCCAGGGGTAAATATAAAAGCCTGCAATCACATGTTGGCTCAATGTAATGCTGATGACGATTGATTTTACAGGTATCAAAGTAATTCATTAATTAATTCCACCAACTGTCTCAAGACGAAAGGTTGTTTTTCCGTTATCATCACCTTTAACAAGCTTATGGATTGCTTTGTTTAGGGAACTGTTTAATGTCAGTTGTATGTATTGCTGCCTACTGACAACACTTTCAGTTAATCCACATGATAACAAGGGTTATCAAAGCAGTTTCAATCCACTTGATAATTAGGGTAATCAAAGAAGTTTCAAGGCCAGATCATTGACTACTCAATCACGTTTTTGCGTACAGGTAAATCATTCCTTATTTTATGCTTAAACTTTAATTTTTTTTAATTTTTTGTCAGCTTTAACAAAAACACTTGCTTGTTGTACAGATTTTGTTTTTTTTTAAAATTATTAAATATTGAAAATAGAGTATCTAGAAAATTGGATGGTCCTGGTATTCAGGTCAATTATGGTACTTCCTTCACATCAGTTCAGCATATTTTCTCAAGTATACAACTGTGAACAATGCAGACAAAGATCTACTGTATTATAAAATGCCAGAAAAATCAGGGTATATGGTGTTCTCTTGAGCTTGAGATTTTGTTTTGACCAATCATAAATGAAGTTACTTTTGAAAGCTCATTTCTGATTGGCTGATAGTGGAAATTCAATCTCAGACTCGAGCTAATAGTATTATGATTCCTAGTCTTACTAGTGCTAGTATTTTCAACACATTTAAGAAAGATAATCCTGGCTTTTTAATTTAAAAAGAATTGATCTGCCTGTGAACTCTGCCAAAAATGAGTGACATATGAATTATTGTTGCCTTATCAGTGTATACCTGTCATCATTACACTATCAGTGTTACTTCTGAAATGTAATTAGAGGTTGTCAACTTTGAGAAAAGTCCCCTACATAAAGGTGATAAACAAGCTTTTCAAGATTCTTGCATAAATGAATAAAATTGTGTCTCAATTAGTAGTCACTCTTATTGTGTCCTGAATGTGCCAAGTGCTGTGTTCCATTTACAATAAAGTCTGTCCACAAGGGGAGTATCATACGAGTACAGTAAAATGCTGATTATTCAAACCCATTGGAAGACAATGATTTTGTTCAAAGATCAGTTGTACAGATAATCAATTCTAACTGACTAGAGATATGCAAAGGGGGGGGGGGGGGGGGTGCATGGTGGGAGTCCATACAAGTGAACAATCCATATAATCAGCATCTGGACAAATGGCATTCTACTGTATGTTTTATTCTAATGAGAGGGACTTCACGAATATATAAGGATATTAATATTCATGAAAACTGAATTAACAAAACATTTGGGATCAACTGAATATTAAATTTGCCATGAAAATGTTATATAGCCAACAATGAAAGCTTGCTCTTTCTGCATCGAGTACAAAAAGATGTACACATGTACATGCCAGCCTCCTGAAGTAAAAATATGAGAAAAACTGTGTCCTATTGACTTGAATTTGGTCAAGCAAACTAGAAATGTGTTTATTTAACATGAATACCCCACCATAGTACCTGATAACTGGCTTGGCAGGACTGAGAGACTAACAGATACCTGATAACTGGCTTGGCAGGACTGAGAGACTAACAGATACCTGACAACTGACTTGGAGGGACTAGAAGATACCTGATAACTGACTTGGAAGGACTGAGTGACTAACAGATACCTGACAACTGGCTTGGCAGGACTGAGAGACTAACAGATACCTGATAACTGGCTTGGCAGGACTGAGAGACTAACAGATACCTGATAACTGGCTTGGCAGGACTGAGAGACTAACAGATACCTGATAACTGGCTTGGCAGGACTGAGAGACTAACAGATACCTGATAACTGGCTTGGCAGGACTGAGAGACTAACAGATACCTGACAACTGACTTGGAGGGACTAGAAGATACCTGATAACCAACTTGGAAGGACTGAGAGACTAACAGATACCTGACAACTGACTTGGAGGGACTAGAAGATACCTGATAACCGACTTGGAAGGACAGAATGACTAACAGATACCTGATAACTGGTTTGGCAGGACTGAGATACTAACAGATACCTGATAACTGACTTTAGGGACTAGAAGATACCTGATAACTGACTTGGAGGGACTGAGAGACTAACAGCTACATGATAACTGACTTTAGTGAATAGAAGACACTTGATAACTGACTTGGAAGGACTGAGGGACTAACAGATCCCTGATAACTGGCTTGGCAAGACTGAGAAACTAACAGATACCTGATAACTGACTTTAGTGACTAGAAGATACCTGATAACTGACTTGGAGGGACTGAGAGACTAACAGATACCTGATAACTGGCTTGGCAGGACTGAGAAACTAACAGATGCCTGATAACTGACTTTAGGGACTAGAAGATACCTGATAACTGACTTGGAAGGACTGAGAGACTAACAGATACCTGACAACTGACTTGAGGGACTTGAAGATACTTGACAACTGACTTGAGGGACTAGAAGATACCTAATAACTGACTTGAAGGGACTGAGGGATTAACAAATACACAGATAAACAGATGTCTGGATTAACAAATACACAGATAAACAGTTGTCTGGACAAGGTTAACAGTTACACTTCATACTGATACCACATTTGTGGTGGGGTATAAAGACTGAACAAATCTTGTTGTACATATATATAAATCAGCCAAAGCTTTTTTTTTTTGTTGTCAGTCTTGCATACAGTATCAATGAATGAGAAAATCAATTAAAAAAATCCCAAAGAATCCCTGTGTAAGTGTGCCTGTGCCTGGTAGCAACAAATTTGCTAGCTACAGCTGTACTCTCTAAGCCAATAAAAACATCTTGACAGCTGCTAAAAGATGGTATAAATTTAGTCACTAGAATGATGGTTCACTCAAACCATTACTTTGGGCACTGGGTTTTGAGTCCTAAATATCAACTGTACTATGCTGAAGTGTAGTTGCAGGAGTCTAAAATTTGACCTCAACAAGCATTTATCAATTTGGAACTTTGGTACGAATGGGGATATACACTACTAATGCCATCTTCCTGTACGGTACAACAGAAGGATTTGTGCTTATCAAACCTTGAGGTAATTACATATTTGATCTTTCACTCTGTTTACATAATTTATGGGATCTGAAATCCAACTGATAGCACTGAATCCATCAAACAATCAATACTGTGATATACTTCTGTCCACAATTCCAAAACATTATGGCATTTCAGTTATTACAAAGTACTTGCCTGCTCTTAACAAAGAAATGAGATACATTTGTAAAAGATGATAGTTCTACAGTTAGAAATCAAGGGATGCATACACCCACCACACCCATACACCCTCCAAACAACCTACACTATACATATGTCTGCCTAAATTTTTACCCAACAAGCAGATCACTAAAATATCTACCACAATTATTCTGCAATAACTTTTCTACATGTTTATGTTCATTTCTTCTTAGATAATAAATTGTGTGTGTTCTGTTATTTTTAGAAACAAAATAAAAAATAATGCAATGTAAAAGCTTGATGTCTCAATGAAGGTGCCCCATCATCATCAAAATGTGCAAACACATACATTGGCAAATGCAATCTTCCCCACAACACCCACCTGATTGCACACTTATGTCTTATCCTTGGTTACGTATGAGAAGTACATGTTGGTTTGAATAATATACTGAATGAATGTGTGTAAAGAGGTTAACTTTTCAGGCATCTATAAAATCATGACAATGTTCCCTGTGAAAATAACATCTGCTGGTTACACATCTAACCCTGAGGGAGAGTTGTATTATTATAATGATTATTAATATTGTTGTTGTTATTGTTATTGTTATTGTTATTATTATTATTATTATTTGTTTTCATATAGCTTTGCCTTACTATTAATGCCTTATGTATTAACCTCTGTGTGGATTCCTGTACCAATACTGACAGTCTGTTAATTATCCTCATTAATAACCATTTACATCTGTATTCAAGATAATTAACATATTAAAAGGGGTCACCAACACATCATAGATGCGTATCACTAATGAAATGTTTTTGTTTATAGAACACAAATTACCAATACAATTTTGATACAGTCATAACCTGTATTAGAGTTGTATAACATGCCTGGACAAACATAATTCTTGACTATTTAATACTTTAAAATCTGCTAGTTTAGCTGAAATCAAATTCCACACGTAAGCCTTTGAATCATTAATGTGTAGTTCAGTAATAAGCCTCAATTACCCTGTCGCCGATATCGAATTACTCTCATGCCATTTAGCAACCAAACATTATCCAAGCACCTGCTTTGAAATTAAGCTTTGCAGTGCAGAGGGTAGTCATTTATGAAGTAAATGTCGAGCCAATGCATACCTAGCATAAATGATTGAAGCTGTTCTTCTATTAATGGCCACTAACAAGAATCATGGCTTCCAGTTTCAAGTTATAAGCAGATACTTCAAAAATAAAATGGAAATAACAACTGCAAATATGGATTTTGAATTAATCATAGCGAAAGTCAATTATGCCAAGCTTGAAAAAGTTTTTGACAGATAAAAGTTGAACCAGGTAGTGTTTAATATGCACATACCATATTTACTCACTTACAAGTCGAGTTCAACTACAAACTATACAGACCCAGATCAGCCATTGCATAATGCACTGGCAGATCTGGGTCTATGCAGTTTGTTAGAAGTAATGATGTAGAACAAACAACACAGACCCTGATCTGCTGGTGCATTATGCGATGGCAGATCAGGGTCTATGTTGTTTGCAGATGGACTCAACTTATAACTTATAAACGAGTATAGATGGTAATTCTCATTCAGAGTTTTGGAGGATCATAATAGGGATCAATATGCAATTCATTCTTGATCCTTTATTTTAATACATTAATTTTCTGCAATGCTCAATTTTATAAATATTATAAGGAAATAAAAAATGCAAACAGTACCATATGTTCCTGCATGGTTTTAATTTACATTCCATGAATCTATACAGCAAGAAGTTGATCTTTCCCCCCCAAATCAGGAAGAGACATCATGTGCTCATATATTTTTATATTTACTTTTGCAAAATATCCTTATTTCAACACTTTTGTAATCTACATTTTAGACATAGATCAAGATCTCTTTGAACTCTTGGAGGTGAAGGTCAATTTCCAATTTCTGGTTCTGGTTCCTCAGTTCTTACAGTTTGGTCGACAATTTTCTGATCTCCTAGTTGTTAGTTATACATGACCATGGACTTTCATTTGCAAAACAAGAGTTCTATGGAATACAGTGTCTTAGCTATATGTATGAATGGTGTTATGACATACAAGTGTTTTCTCCAGGATGCATAACTGTGCAAATCCCCAATAAATTTAATTACCCCTCCCTTAAAAATAATTTTAAAAAATCTTTCCCAGTCGATTTGCCATGAGCGCAACAAAACCTGTAATATTCATTGATATTTACAAAGCTTAATATGATGATGTAAGCGCTCGACTTCTTGATCAACTGTTTTCATTATCTAGTTATTAAAAGCATTTTACCAACAGCACTTGGTGAGAATGTACAATGGCTGACATGCAGTTTCTATATATGGTGGTAATGTCTCTACTGCAGTTCTAATGCATACATAAAACAAAGTGCCACTGTCATAACATGATTACGGCCACTGTGCTGATTATGATAAACAACTGTTAAGTTTTGCCTTTATTCATTAAGAGTTATTTATCACACACACTTGTTGAACATACAACATGTATAAGGGGTCTATTCATTGATGCTGTTCTCATAAAAAAAATGGACCCAGCTTAAAAATTAAAAATCCACCCTTTTGAAAATGCCAGAGAGGGAATTCTACATCTGTGTGAAAATCTTTGAAAAATCACTTGACATGACTTTATGCTTATGCAGGCTGTGTTTCTCCAAGATGCTTAATTTAATGAATCCTCATTAAAAATGAGCAAGTACATGAAATTCATGCAGATGATTTGCCATGTACCTAATGACCCCTTTGATATTAAATAACCCAGTCTGATCATTTAAGCACTTGATTTCTAGACCAACCGCCAAAATTCAAAGCATCCTGAGTGACTTTCTGCAGCTGAGCAATGAAATGCTTTCATTCATTATCTAGCGATTAAAACAATTTTATCCACTACAGTTGGTGATGCTGTACAATGGCAGGCATGGGGCTGGGTCCATGCTAGGGAGCAAATCTGACAAAAATAGCCACCCCAGTGCGTGTCATTTGGTCCAAATGAGTAGAAAAAGCAAAGCTGACTTTGTCCTTTTCTGGAGTTAATGTCCTCACCATCCCTTTATCAGGCAACTGAATGAATTCATATTCTGAGTACATTATCAACTCTTGTCTTTTTTCGGTTCAATTAGCAATGTAAAACAGTTAAAACATTGTATTTTGTGCTTTTTGATCCACTTTTTTGTCAACTGAATGATTATTTATGTCTGCAATCTACAAGATCCCTACCAAAAATTCACACATGAAGCTAAAACAAACGAGTGAACTTCCATGGACCTGTAGCCCAACCACAAGCAAATTATTACTCTATGGAGGTTTTTTAGGCTAATTTCTAATAAAAGTAAACAAGTTTATTTCATATCTCATCCTGTAAAAGGAAAAAAGGACTTGTGGTCACAATATGTCACTCGTTTTCAATAATAACCTATTCTCAAGGTAACCATATTTTGCAATAACAATGTCATTAAACAATTTAAAAGCTCAAACTAAGAAAACTTTTAATATTTTCATAAAGTTTTATCAGTATTTCTTTTGTTTTTATATTACTTGACTCAAAGCCAGATTTAGCAAAATGGCTGCTTAAGCAACTGTTGTAAACATTCTGAATTTTTACAACTCTACACTTACTTTTCCCTATTTTTCCACCATTTTGCCCCATTCTGGAAGGGGCAGAGAAGCGAATTCACCTGAAAATTTTGGTCCAGTGTGGATCCTGATGGACGTCTCAGTATGAGGTGGTAATGTCCCTGCTATTATATGCAGTTTGAATGCATACGATATAGTGCCACTCACAACACACAATTGCAGCCACTGTGCCAATAACAAAGACAAACAACAGAAAGTTTTACCTACATTCACTAAAAGTTATTTATTACACACATATTCGCTGACACATAATGCAAGGGGTCTGTGTATATAGATATTGATCTCACATAAAAAATGCCCCCCACCCCAACCCCCTTTTCAAAATTAAAAATCTCATCCTTATGAAATCCCAGAGTGAAAATTCTCCCTCAGTGTGAAAATCCTGGAGAAATCACTGAAAGGCAAGGCAGACATGCATAGCATATCCAGGTACTAACTTTAGACATACATATGTAGTTATATTATCCCCCAGTTTCAGCTTAATACAACAACTGATATACAAGACATGTGACTCCCAAAGATTTAAGACCTTAACATAAAATGTCATTTTTGATGACCATGCTACTGCTGCAGGCAGAAAGTGATACATATCTCTTGCCATCCACTGGTGAGATAATAAATGGTGTAATGACTGTATCGATATATTGGTATGCACCCGTACAATACTGTATCACAATTTATAGGAGTGAAATGATAAACCTGTGCTGCTTATATATCGTATATACTCAATTATAAGTCGACTTGACTATAAGTCGATCCCCCCTTTTTAGGGCTGCAAAAAGTGATTTTCTCTTTGACCCTCCTATAAGTCGGGGTGTATTTTGGAAGTCAGATCCGTCTGAAGGGGTGACTTCTTATTAAGTCAGAAATGCACTTTGGAAATATAAACAAGCCAATCTAGATAGATAAGAAAAATAAAGACAAAACCAGTGTAAAATACAATTATATTATTGAGTGAAATATGTCACAAATAAATTGACAACTTACAATTTGTCCATCTTTGTGTAATAAAGTTCATTGAAATCTATAATGCTTGACATTTTAATTAATTTATATGATAAATCCATGAATTCAATTATAGGTCACATCACATACCGGTATAAAATTGAAGTTCAGAATGATCCGATTCACAATATCCCGTAATATGTTAATTCCACACATTGTACAAATAAACAATGAAAGTTAAGTCCACTTTTTTGTGATTCACGGTATCCTATAAATGTCACTATCTAATGTCATCTGGTACAAAGTCCAAGAATTAATCCTCATTGTCTGATAAAGTTCTGAAATTCTACATCGTCGTCTAGTCATTTTGTAAATCGCCATCGTCTAGTCATCGTAAATCTCGTCCGACTCCAATTCTCGGCTTTACTGTCATATGCTGGTGTTTATGCAAAGACTGAGCTTGGGCTCTGTAAGTAACACTTTGATCATAAAGTCAGAAATCTATTAAAGGCTGCAACTGAACACATGTCAATTGTGCGGCAAGATCACAGGGAGTTCAAATAGCCACCCTCTGTTACTTGGCACTGAACATGTATCAAACTTGCGGCTTGATCAAAGGGTTGTCATGTGGGAAAACAAAGAGTGTGGTGCCTTTACAAGCAAAGGGATTAAGGTCAAAGTATATGCACAGGAAGTTGTAGAACTCTACATGGCACTGAACAAGTATAGATTGGCAGCTCGATCAAAAGGATTATCAACTTGAAAACAAAGTGAGTCCCTTTACAAGCCAAAGGCTTATCGGCCCATGTGCACTGGCAGATAACTTGGGAAATATCACTTGGGAATTAAATCTGACTTGTGGAAAAGGAAAATACAAATTAAATCAAAACTTTTATTGCATCAAGCACAGTCTTTATACAGCAAAACACAAATATGAATACAAATACAGGTTGTTTGGACTTGCACGAAAATGGAGGCAATATACTTACTAGTAATCACCCATGGTAAACATTGACGGACACTTCATTTTGCGGTAGGTAGTATTGGATTTACCGGTAATATTTTGAAATTAATAAAATCCAAATAACTGTAGATACATGTATTGCGTAATGAATACCGTCATGAAACGGATAAACACAGTGCATACCATATATGCATTACTGCATAGGAATAGTGGCATGAAAACGTAAAAATATATGAATTGACAGTATTTTTATGTACTGCAAACATCTAGAGTTTCCAACATTACCCCAAGATTTTTTTATTTTTTTAATGTCGCGCTTATAAGATGACCCCTACTCTGCATGAGTCGAATTCTAAGTAAAAAACATCAACTTATAAACGAGTATATACGGTAGATATATATTGCAATACACAACCTACGATATTTTTACTCACAGAAACAAGCGCTTGTGCCTGCAACAGCTCTCTTTTATAAATTCTCAATTTAAAGATCAAAAATGACAAAACTAATAATTATTCATGACTGATGAAAATTAAAATAACTTCTATAGGGTAATTATAGTTTTGTATTGATTCTTCACCTCTTATATTAATATGTGTATTGATATTGCACAATTATTGACATACAGTCCTACCCACTTATATCGACATCACTTATGTCAACAAACCACCTATGTTGACAAAAAAGCAAAGTCCCAGGCCCATGGTCTATTGTTACTACCAAATTTGTCATCCTTATGTTGACATTGAGATAAAAAATAAATGTATATGTCGACAGAAGCCCTAGGTCCCAGCTTGAACAAATTCTTTGTTTTCTAATCATTCAGCTGACAACCTGCCACTTCCGACCCATACTTTGTTCTACAATTATTTGATGTTGCAACCAGGTTTTAATGTTGCTGTCGCATTAACAAACAGGCATTTGTTTGGTCCTCCAAAGTCGGCCTATCAAGGCAACTTCAATAAAGTATGCACCTTTCATCAAAGCAAACCAGCTTCACTCTTCAATAAAATAATGTACCCTTCATCAAAGGAAGTCAACACCAAACTAGAATAAAAGCAATGGAATCTGATCGATTGTTGCATTTTCCAAAGTGATCAGTGATTGGAACATGTTTATTGTACCATAAAAGTTTCCTTTTCTGCAGGAAGAAAGTAATGTTATTTATGCTTACGATGGCTGCCAACGTCAGCGTATAAAGCAAATTAAATGTTTTGCAATCATTTGTCATTAACATCTTTACTGCAATTTTGAGAGAATTCATAACTTGTTGACAGGCTTTTCATTTCCCTATCTATGTATAATGTATAGCCACATCCCCTCAGTAGATTACGTTTGTTGCCTCAGGCCAATTTAAGTACATGTAGCATGTAAATAAAAACTATACAGCCCGGTGCTACTGATGACAATGAATATCATAGTGAATTGTTTAGTCACACATGTTGGTTGACAATGGGATATAGATCAAACGAGGACTACCATTTTTTTATACATGTGTTTTTTAACAGGATGTGACCAACACATGAATTTTCTAACACATGACTATACTTGAATTCATGGATTTTTCATATACGTGTACTTAATGCATTATGGACTTTTCATATACGTGTACTTAATGCATTATGGACTTTTCATATACGTGTACTTAACGCATTATGGATTTTATTACACAAAGGTAACAAAAATGCAAGTTGTCAATATACAAGCGTATTTCACACTGGTTTTTTGTCTTCATTTTAAATCAGAATTTCCATTTTGTATTTTCTCGGTGTAAAACCTAATCACTGACGACAGGTCACCCCTTACAGACAAATTTCACTTGTATTTGGGTCAGAGAGAAATCTGCTTTTTTAAGCCTCTCTCCCCCCCCCCCCCCCCGACTTATCTCGACATCCACTTATGTCAACAATATTACCTCGGGCCCGAGGATGTTGAGATAAACAGGTAGGGATGTATCAATGTATTGTTTCACCCCTAACACAGTACAAACTCTTCCATATCATTAGTTGTCCACTAGCTGTTCATTAGTTAGACTGGTCATTGAACAGTTTTGCTTACTCAAAATATTACTTGGTATTATAAAGTAACACCATACCCAATGAAACGTGACTTAGTAATGGCTGACAGTAAGGCACTGTTGAATAAACCTGAACCAAACTGTACTCAATAAGCAGGCAAAGACCACTGTTTGGACTTGCTTTCTGCTTTAAATGCAAAGAAGATGGTGAAATTTATAAATAGTTAGCAGTATGCTATAGATGCTACAAATTGGCATGAGCTTTTCTGGTGGGACTACTAATACTCTTGTGGGACTATTATTAATCTTGTGGGACTATTAGTAATCTTGTGGGACTATTAGTAATCTGCAAACTCTAATCTTCTACCTGACCATACACATAATCCTTCTTATTGTTTTTACCCAAAATAAAGAAAAAACACAGCTTGGTGAACATGTTATTTATTATAATAAAACCTGAGGCTCAGGATATCACACTGATACATGTAGTTGGTATCATGGTTTTTTGTAAATGGTCAGATTGGTAGCAATATGCATTGATACATACTGCAGAACAATCATTTATGTAGCAATATATCACAATATGATTTCATCTGGCAGTATTCACCCCTAGAGACAATACTACAGGCAAAAACCCACTGGGGGATGGGGGGTGCACCCTGCAGATATAACAAGAGCCATTAGCAACAGGTGTATTGCAAAGGCCAATGCTCATTACAACTGGCTCTGCTGGGCCTTAAACAGAGTAACTTGTGTTGGGAACCGAAAATAAGAAAATGGAGAAGATGGAAATTTAGGGGTCATAACTCCTTAAATCCTGATGCGGAATGTTTGAAATTTAATTCCAATACAAGCAATATCCCATGTAAAAGATATGAAGCTGATTGACAAGGGTGATAACTCTTAAGTAGATAAAATTAAGTAGATGAGACAAAACCCATAAAAGGCACATCTAGGTCTATCAAACGATGTACACATCAAACTGTATCAGAATATGTTAAATGGTTCCCGAGCTATGATGGTTACAAGGACCTGCTGTAGTGGCGATTCGGAATTGATAAAGAAAAAGGCTCCATCAAAATTGGACCTAAAAAGATGAAACCTTTAAAAGGCACATCTATATGTAACAGGCATTTCACCTACTAAATCACATCTATATGTAATAGGCATTTCACCTACTAAATCACATCTATATGTAATAGGCATTTCACCTACTAAATCACATCCAATTATGTGTAAAGTTGGCAGAGCTTTGGTGGTTACAAAAAGTATAAACAGACAGATGGACAGACAGAAAAGGTGATTACAACATGGTTCCCACATCTCAATGCAGTGCCCTAATTCATTCAGCTTGATTTAAAAGAGCACAAATCTGTCAGACAGGGTTCCATCTCCCCACCCCACCCCAAATAATTTGAAGCTCTTTGGTGCCAAGGCACACTCAGTGGAGTATTGATATATGTCTAGCCATGTCTCTGGCTCTAGTAAAATGTCCATATTACAATGTCTCTGCAAACTAACTGTCTCTATATACAAGAGCTCTGGCAATCAGATAGCTGTAGATTGCAGCCAAAGCAAAAATATGGCCAGAAAGCAACAACACAAATGAGTACTAGACCGGAATAAAGCAGTCTGCTGATGAGCTGATCTGCTGCACAACAGCTGATCGATGAGATTAGAAGTCACATAAAGGAAAGTTAATGGCCCCTTGTTGCCCATAAATCTCTTGACAATGTAAGGACACTGCCAGTCAGACATCATGCTTTGAAACAATCAGCCTCCAAGATCATCTAATTCTATTCAACAGTCTGGTTTCATATTTCTTGTATTCACCTGTTGCTTAAATAGCTGAGTTAACATCTACTGCATACCAGCAATGATTAGTCCCAGGTATAAGGTAGCAACAGTCAACCTAGGAAACAACTTTTAGATCACCTCTATCCAATAAATCAAGGCTGCAGAAATTTAATATTTCTAGATCTGGTAGACATGCAAACTCTGTAAAATTAATAGAAAGAAAGAAAGAACAGATGGATATTTTCCATTAACAGAAGATACATCGCAAAAACACTTATTTTTAATTTAAAGTTTACAACCATGAATAAAGATGAACAAGTGATAAAAATGGGAGTTCTACTAAGTTAACAATTATCACACCAAGAAATGCACAAAAACAATGCCAATATCATGATTACATGTTTTGTCATTTGAAATTTGTAGTCTCGAACTTTTGACACCATGTCTCCAAACATCATTTGATACCTTTGAAAATATCATGTAAGCTGCCAGATCCTTTCATCATTCTCTTTCCAGGAACACTTGAGATCTGTATCTCAATGAGTGTGAAGTAAACAAATCCCTTGTGAACCAAGAAATCTTCAGGCAATCATATTTCAAAGCAAATCCTGTCAATTTACTATTTTTTGTTGGGCAACAATTTTTGTGGATTTTATGGCTGCTACAAAGCATGAATTTAAGACCCAATGAACAATGATCCTTCAGTGGAAACAAAAGGGCATCTTCCCCAATCCACTCGATGAAGTACCAATGAAAATATATTTTGTGTAAAACCACGAACACTGACACCCAAGAAAATAGTTGAATTCACAGTAACTTAATGTGGTTCACAATCCAATGCGTTATGTGCAAAACCCAAACACTCTTCAATTACTATGTTACATCTTTGTTTTATCAGTAAGCGAGTTAAGTATTTTCCACATAATGGCATCTACCACTTTTTGCATTAAGGATACGAAACAAAAATAATAGATTGGAGTTACAGAAATCTTCTTTCACATCACACAACAAGACATCAAATTAGTAATCACATTCCTGCTCCACTCATTCACATTGTAACCTCACCAACTACCCCACCCGACTAATAAAAGTCTTTATCTTCCATGCAAAGTTCTACAGGCAGGTACAAGTGTAACCACCATCATTACACAGGCAGATGCCTCCGTGCTGACACAGGTTGGAGTGACAAAAATCTACCTGAACACCACACATCAGGTCAGAACTTGTGCTCTTTATGTACACTTCAACAACCACCCCCATCTCCCAAACCCTGCCTGACAGAAAAATAAATATAATCTTACCTGTGAAGTTCTGTGGACAAGTACAGGTGTAACCTCCCTCACGACGTTGGCAGATGCCTCCATGCTGACACGGATTGGAGTGACAAAAATCTACTTCCACATCACACATCAGGTCAGAGCTCATGCCTGCACAGGAGGGGAATACACACTTGATCAGTAGTGAAAAATGTGTTCAATCAAAACTTCATACAGTGCTAATTATTTTTTCTCAAATGTTAGAAAGAAATCTATATTTAGAAACAAAGATTTCATGGAATGCAATGTTCTCACAACAAATCACGCAATCATGTATCTCCCCTGTATCTAACTTAAAAAAACTTCACATCATGCTATCATGTACCTCCACTGTATCAAACTTTCAAAAACTTCACACCATGCTATCATGTACCTCCACTGTATCAAACTTTCAAAAACTTCACACCATGCTATCATGTACCTCCACTGTATCTAACTTCCAAAAACTTCACATCATGCTATCATGTACCTCCAATGTATTTAACTTGCAAAAACTTCACACCATGCTATCATGTACCTCCATTGTCTAACTTGCAAAAACTTGACACCATTCTATCATGTACCTCCAATGTATTTAACTTGCAAAAACTTCACACCATGCTATCATGTACCTCCAATGTATCTAATTTGCAAAAACTTCACACCATGCGATCATGTACCTCCACTGTATCTAATTTACAAAAACTTCACACAAAATGTAAATGATGCCATTGATGTCATATTTCTATGTCACACCAATTCAATCAAGACCAAATAAATTAGTCTTTCCATATGTTTGACAAGTTTCAAGCCAATCTGCCAACTTCAAATACTTATACAGTGGTCTCTCAATATAACACACCTCAGTATAACACTGTCCCTGATATATCAGGAATGGCAATGGTTCTCATTATATTGGCTGGATATTTTCCACACCCTTGTATACAGTGTTGCACCTTGGTTTACCTGTCATGGAGACATTTTATGTACCCTCTGTCCCCCTATAATGATCAAGATATGAGGATTTATTAAATTTAGGGTAATACTGGCAGTCTTTGGGAAAATGTTCCAGAGGCTCATTCTAGATGCAACAGTGATAAGGTGACCTCATCCATATCACACTACTCTTTGTCATAAAGTGACCTCATCTATATCACAGTACTCTTTGTGATAAGGTGACCTCATCTATATCACACTACTCTTTGTCATAAAGTGACCTCATCTATATCACAGTACTTGTTGTGACCTCATCTATATCACAGTACTCTTTGTGATAAGGTGACCTCATCCATATCACACTACTCTTTGTCATAAAGTGACCTCATCTATATCACAGTACTTGTTGTGACCTCATCTATATCACAGTACTCTTTGTGATAAGGTGACCTCATCTATATCACAGTACTCTTTGTGATAAGGTGACCTCATCTATATCACAGAACTTTGTGATAAGGTGACCGCATATATATCACAGTACTCATTGTGATAAGGTGACCTCATCTATATCACAGTACTCTTTGTGACTCCTCTGAATAGCATTATAGTTACAGACCACTAAATAACATTGTTTTTGTCTTCCCAAAATTAGCAAATGGTGACACATACGAATTATTTTTTCATTAGCAAATGGTGACACATAAGAATTAATTTTTCATTAGCAAATGGTGATAAATAAGAATTACTTTTTCATTAGCAAAAGGTGACACATAAGAATTACTTTTCATTAGCAAATGGTGATACATAAGAATTACTTTTTCATTAGCAAAAGGTGACACATAAGAATTACTTTTTCATTAGCAAAAGGTGACACATAAGAATTACTTTTCATTAGCAAATGGTGATACATAAGAATTACTTTTTCATTAGCAAAAGGTGACACATAAGAATTACTTTTTCATTAGCAAACGGTGACACATAAGAATTACTTTTTCATTAGCAAAAGGTGACACATAAGAATTACTTTTTCATTAGCAAAAGGTGACACATAAGAATTACTTTTTCATTTGCAAAAGGTGACACATAAGTATTACTTTTTCATTAGCAAATGGTGACACATAAGTATTATAAATCGTGACACACAAGTATTACTTTTTCAGCGTCGACAAAGGCACTATCAACATTAATATTCTATATAAAAGTTTTAACAAGTTTGATACAGTGGGGATACATCATAGCACAGGATACAGGCATGATACAGTATTCCCCAAAACCCTTGCAGGCATATGAAGCATCCCCTGAGTATCTACAGGGCTGAGCAAATTTTTTTTTAACCACTAGTCCAGGACAAGTGGTTTCAGAAAATTCACTAGTCCCACCTTACTCTTCACTAGTCCCACCTTACTTTTCACTGGTCCCAAAATGGTAATCACTTGCCGAGATTTGATGAGATGTATGTACTTAATCCATAGAAAAAACAAACAAAATAATATACAACATAATTATTTCTTAAAAGAATTTAATTTTTCAAAAACATTGGTTGTTATACATTTGGCTTCTTCAGGTTCATGTATATATGTTTTAGCTGATGGATTTGAAAAAATTTCCATGTATATGTCTGCCACTTGCACCAGCACTAAGCCAGCAGTTGATAGCTGTGTCTGGGTTGAAGTCCTCAAGCTCTGGTCCATTTGCGGAAATTTTCATTAGCATTTGTAAACTCTTTTGGTTTAAGGAATTCCTTAAAGAAGTCTTGACTAAGTTCATTGAACTAAATCCTCGTTCACACTCAGCAGTGGATGGGCTTATAA
The DNA here is from genome assembly GCA_029931535.1 of Margaritifera margaritifera. Lineage (NCBI taxonomy): Eukaryota > Metazoa > Mollusca > Bivalvia > Unionida > Margaritiferidae > Margaritifera > Margaritifera margaritifera. Next base: position 4,743,185 of record JAQPZY010001695.1, read on the forward strand.
CAAACATGATTTCTAATAGTTTGCATAATTGATTGAGACTAGGTGGAGTATTCACTAAGAGTGTTCTAAGAATTCTCTATCTCTTAGTATTGTCATATTTTACATTTTTTGCCATCACAGATTGTTGCTTATGTCTCTTTGGAGAAATAGCTACCGCACACTCATTATCAGTCTTACGTTTTATCCCTCCACTTTCAAATAAATTTTCCTTCTCCGAATCGCCGTTACTACCTTCCTTGCGAAAATAATTTAGCAAACTCATTTTATCCACAGAGTAACTATCAGCTTGCTTGACAACTACTTCTAAAGTGATCATAACATACATTTTCTCTTTTAAATAAGAACAGAGACAGCTCATTAATTAGCGTAATTGTTTCGCTTCAAACGCAATATCGCACGTGGAAGTTAATCATCTGTATAATCAATTAAAAATTAAAGAATCATTACTGTCATTTAATCAGTTCATAAAAGAAACCAACACTGATGTCGGTAAAGTACCTTTCATTAATTTAATTACACCGACTCGCTGGATTCAAATCATAGTGAGCCGCTCGTGATAATCTGGCTTGAGTAAACTCAATGCAACAAAGCCGCTGAAAACACTACTAATTGATCATACTGGCTTTCTTTAGTTTGACGTGTTTTGATTTGCCGATAATTTGGTCGCTTAGCCCAATATGCAGTCAAGCGGTAACAGGATGTAAATGTATACACGAAGAGGGGTAGAATCAAGTATTCAGTACGCCCGGAGGGCATGATTGGCCAAATAAAGGTGGATATAGTGATTAAAGCACAAAAATACGGACTAGCCCAACTTTTTTAAAAAGCACTTGTCCCGGACTAGCGACTTAGAAAATTTTACTTGCCCGACTTCAAAAATGACTAGTCCGGGACGTCGGGCTATGGGATTTGCTCAGCCCTGATCTAGTTAGGTCTAAAGAGTAGGTACAAGAGTAGGTTCTCAGGGGAAATTTTAATGCTATTAATGCCAATCAGTTAAGGAGGTCCTGATATGAGAGTGTTTAACAAGTTAAGAATAGTTTGGACTTCACAGGTTTTGGAAGAAAGATGTACTATATATCTTTGCTTAAAAGTTGAATCCAACTGCAAACAACACTGACCCTCATCTGCCATCGCATAATGCACCAGCAGATCAGGATCTATGTTGTTTATTCTCCCAGCAAACTGCATAGACCCAGATCTGCCGGTGCATTATGTGACAGCAGATCTGGGTCTGTGTAGTTTGCAGCTGTACTTGACTTATAAGCAAGTACATCCTGTAACTGTGCTCTTCCAGGCAGTGGGTATGAGAGAATCTGTACATGAAATAAAAATATGGATTACTCTACCTGTAAACCCATTTGGACACTTGCACTTATAGCCATTACTGGGGATTATGGGTCGGAAAAGCATGGTTTCAGAACTGATGAATGATGCAGCTTCACCAAATTTCAGCCTCGACTGACAAACCTCAAAGTTTACACATGGCTCCTGAATACACAAGTTATCATCAAACGGAAGTACCTGAAAAACAATTACAAGTAATGAAAATCAGTTCATGATTTGTACTGCTAAATTGTACAAATTCTGTTTGCCGTCATCTGACCAACGCAAGTAAATAAACTGCTGCCGCTGACTTTTTCTTTCGATGTTTCTGGGGAACATTTTGCACACAAATATCAACAGCAAATCCTTAAACTTGTTTAAAATAATCCAGCAGGCAAAAATAAAAATAAAAAAAAAAAAAAACTACCAACTAGCAAAACATCCAGCTATTTAGTGAGCAAACCAAGAATTTTTTACACATGACTTAAAAGTAAAGAGGGTTCAATTTAGGATTCAGCCAATATGGGGCCACTAGCACACAAAGATTTTCAAAAGGGGCAAATAAGAATTTGACATGGGCCACTACTTTTTCTTTACAAGCTGGCTTGTAGTTAGTGGTTACATGAAGATTAGATAATATACACCAAAATTATGCTTGAAATATTATTTATTCTACCAATAGCAGAATCCAGTTTTATTTTGTGCACTGACTGGAGTATTTTTCTTATTAATGAGTAATATTTGTGCAGCCATACGGGTTTTGGTAAATGTTCATATTGGTATTTTTTACCACTAGCTTTTTACCAACATTCAGCCTATTCAACGCTAACTTGTTCATGATCAATGTCAGAGGTCTGTTTGGAATATGTAGTGTTATCAGTAATATCATTTCTGAACAAAGTGATGGATAATCTTGCAGACTCTGGACCAAAAACTTAATCATGCACATCTACTTTCTCTTCATTTGGGATTACTGATCTTGAATAACTTCATTTGGCATGTAAAAGTGAGTGAAAGTGATGCATTATCTTGGAACAGACTATGCAAGTTGCCTATATCATATTGCCACGCTCCAACTGCATAGTATTTCAATAAGTGTCTCACTAATATAGATTCTTTACATATTGGTAACTGTTTAGAAAAAAGTCAAGTGGTGGTGCATTCAAGAACTGGGAGTGCACTTACAGTTTTTATGTGCCACTTGGCACAGCGAGATTTTTCTATGGGGACAGTGATGTTTTTACTGCGCCAATGGTGCAAAATTGAGCTCTATATTGAACTCAAAGTTGCATATTATTTCCTTCTTTGCAGGTAAAATCAGCACAATACCTATGCCTAATTCAAGCATCAAAGTTTCATATCTATCACAAATCGTCAATATTCAGAGCTCACAGTAGTTAGAGTCCCAGCCTAAGTGACTCCACATTTTGGTCCTCATTCTCACACACCATAGCTGGGGCACCTCTCCTTTCAGTATGTTTTGTTTATTTGTGGGGTTTTAACACCATTTTTCAGCACATGATTGGCTATACATGGCGGCTAGTATATCTGGTGAAGGAAGAACCTGGAAAGGCACCAGGAAGAACCACCGACCCATGGGAAGCTACTGGCAAGCTTTCTCACATAACCACATTGATCAAGCTGAGGCTCCACTTCGCGCAGACAGAGAACTGAACAGAGGGGGGATGGGAAGTGGTACCTAATTCTCTGGTGTCCATGTATGTCTGGTCATGGGCTCTTGGGTTTCACATTAGCCCATGACTGAATATAACTCAACGATAACCACATTTTGAGCCTGGTGTCCAGAGACAAGGTTCCAGACAATGCTAATAAAGAAGACAATGATGCCACTAATGACCCAGAGGGAAAAGACATTACCATCAACCAAGCCAAGGGCAGCATAGCAACACTCATTTTGTATTTTGAGCAGACATCAGCAATATTCACCAGTGATGACATAAAACACAATAGTGAAGCCCTTGAGAATCTATGGACACTAACAAGAATCATTGCCGATTTATCTCCCAAAGAACCCAGACAAACAAAGGTCACAGATTTCTAAATTTACTTACAGTACATACATGTACATAGTGTGATGTGTTTGATGTGTTAATTGTTTAAACTTATATTTACGTGTATGTACAAGTGCATGTTATAATAAAGTGAAATAAATACAAGTCAACCATTATCGAATATACAGTACATTTACAGTTAGCAATACATGTACATGTACATGTATACAGTATGATGACATCATAAAATAAAATGTGCATGATTCAATTATCCAGAATACTCATTAATCCGGACATATTCACTGGGAACAAAGTTGTCCAGATTAACAAGGTTCATCCATACTCTCAATGGGGTGTTCATTCTGTAAAATTAGAAATACACTAAAAAAATGCAGGAAACTTTGTTCCTATAATAAGCACCACCTTTAAAAAATGTATAATGCAGTCCCCCTGGACTTTTAAGTTGTTGAAATGTGTAATGCAGTCCCCCTGGACTTTTAAGTTGCTGATTTGGTATTTTATGGCACAGCAACACAAGTAGGTTTTTTATTTAGTGTCAAGGTAACAGGAGTAAAGTGTCTTGTCCAAGGATACACCATGGCAGCTAACCCAGGTGGTAGGATTCAAACCTGCACCCTTTCAGTCGCAAGTCCACTAAGCTAACCACTGAGTCACCATGCCTCCTGGACTTTTAAGAGAAGAAATATTGTTCTAAAAATAGATATTACTGACATGTACAACTCTGATTAATGATAAAAGAAAATAATAAATAATGGCTTTACAGAATCATGTGAGGTCATGGTCTTGAATGGCCTCTATAAAGCTGATTTAGCATGTGGAAAAATATGCTGGGAAAGAGAGGACATTCATAAAGAACTGCTGCCTTGAACTCAATCTAAAGATTTTGTCATGTACACTTATCAAAAATGACAAAGTCGTATCTTGAATTTTATGATTACAAAGCAATAAAATCTACTCATTTCAATATATTCTGCTTCACTTTCTCAACACATGCCCTCTTTTTTCGGTGAAGAATCAAATAAAACCCGTGAGTCCATACAGACTAGTAATCATAAAAAATATGGAATGTACAAGCTGGAAACAACTGCCATTCAGACTGAAGACAAAATTGGAGCAAACTTACACAACTGTATAGCTGTGGACAGGACTGATATCAATGAACTTCATGCTTTGAAAAATGCATCTACCTACATGCTGTTTACTGTAAGGTAAATGTTACATTTCGTGAAACTTTTAGAACTAAAAGCATGCAAAAAAGCAACATATCCAAGGTCAATTCTAAGATGCCTGATTGCAGGATTCAGCTTTATTTCTAAAACACTAGCATGCCAAGAAAATCAACCGAATGCATGCATTATATTTTCAAGCCCATCAATTACTTCTTTAGTAAATTCAACCTAAATTCAGAAAATCCCACCAGTTTCAAATGGAGGAAATTTTCAGTTCTAGAACAGACCCTGCAATATCAATGCATTCTCCACAGTGATCATTAATCCCTTACTCAGACTCTATCGTAAAAAGCCAATTAGTGGATATGTTTTATTTTGAATGATTTTAAAATTAGGCTAAAAAAAACTGTAGTTAGACTATCTAGCGATCAGCGTTAATTTAACATAGTATGCAAGGAACTCCAAGGTATGCAGACTTCACTGTATTGCATTTACATGTAGCAAAGTTTCCCAGACAATGTTACATGTATGGTCATGAAACTTGACATTTGCATTACCATTGTCACTTAAGATGCCACCCATAAAAAGTAAATTGTTGTTATAATGACCTACTTTTCTTGCTATGTTTCTTGCCTTATGTAATGGCAATGAAGGCAAGACACAGCATTCTACAGAATTTCCTCTTTGTTCATTCTTAGCAATCTTTTATGTCATGTTTTATTCTCCCATACCTGAGACCTACATGTAGGACAAATCTGTTAAATTGTCAAGTTTATCAACTTGGAGAGGTTAACAATTTTATATCCTGATGTAAAACAAACCTTTCTGCCCCATATTGCTATATACAGTGATAGAGTAAATCATGTTTTGAGAAGTTCACATTGTCTGGTATTGAATTTCACTTTGTATTGTCTGCCTGCCAGCACAGAGTGAAGGGATAGGGCTGTATGCAACTCTTCTACTTTAGGTAACACTACCTTGAAAAGAGCAAAATAGACAGTTGGGCTCAAATCATTGTGTCATTATCATATGATAAATGGGTTTTATGTGAAACTCTGTGTAAATAATTGAATTTAAACAGGGTTAATTATGACTATTAAAAATGTTCTACCTAAAGTGCAAGGTATTTAAATACAAAATGGACATAAATTACCATTCCATGACTCTACAATAAAATGTATGGCTTATGTCTGTGAAAAAGCACTAATTGGGAATATTTAAATGCAATTACATATTTACCTTTAAAGTTGAAAGGTTGGCAAGGAGTGTCCTCTGCAAATAAATTTGTTCCTGTAGATATTCGGCAGGATAAAAGACGTCAACTTGTTCTCTTCCAAACTGATAAGATCTCTCGCGCACGGAAACTGTCACGTTCAAAATCTGTGCAGTAACATCTGTGTCATCCAAAACATTGATGACAAAAATGTTATTTTTATCTGTGCGAATTATTGTTGCCAGTGCCTCAACAAAATATCTGTAAAGCGGAGAGAGGAAAGCTACTGATGTCATGTCATTCAAACGAATCGTAACACTGTTCTGAAGCATGCCGTCTGTAACAAGTTGGACATACAGGGTGCAAGTTGCCCTCACCATATTCATACCATCTGAAATTAAAATATAAAACTGTGGATTGGAAAGAGAAAAAAGAACTGGTTTATCTTAAAAATGTTGTGCATATATGAATACAATAAATCCAGGGCAGTGTTCGCTTAAATGCCAACAGCTAGAAGAATAAACTGCCTCTATAAATGTGTATGCCACCTTATAATTGAGTGCCAAACAGCCTTGGCTGAATGAGTAGACACCAAACAGGTTTAACAGCATGCCAACACAACCAGCTGCCTACTTTACAATTCTTACCACCTACTTCTCATCATCGCAAGCTACGGGTGAAAATCCGCTGAGCTCCTTTTTAACCCGTAGTTGCCTTTGATACACATTTTCTCATTTCTAATGTGCATAAACCTGTTTAACAAATCGTTGGGAACCCAAGTAACATTTTCATGACCTTTCATGCTGTTTGAATGAGCCAATTAAAATTTCTTTTCTAAACACAATCACTTATCAATCAATATAAAGGGCGCTTTCATCGTTGTGTAAGAGCTGGTCTCATTCCCATTTTGCTGTTAATGACATATTTTTTTTATATGCATATTACTGGAAAACAATCAAAATCTTGTCGCTGACAGCCATGGGTGAAAAAGAAGCAACGATAAATACTTCTAAATTTAAGTAAAATACTGCAGGGTGAGGCAAATCTTGTGCCAAGTTCCCAGGGGCTACCAGAATGCCAAGTCTGGAATATTATATTTTGAATTAAGTTAGCCCTTTACTACTTCATACCACTGCTTATTCTGCTTTTCTGTTCAATATTTACTCTTAAAACTTATTTTAAAAAGGAGAACAATTATTAACAACTTACAGTATAACAAGAGAAAAGTCTAAAAGAAAGATATTATTTTCAGATTAAATTCATTTTCTGGGTTGCTGAATTTAAGTTATGGTACCTGGTTTTCATGTTACCATCTGACTTTGAAATGTCATATCAAGAACTCTCCTTTCTAACCAACTTGACCACAGTTTGAAATAATTCTAATCTCAATTCTAATTACATACTCTGAATCCTTGAGGCATGGTAGCTCAATGGTTAGCGTGCCAGACTCACAATCAAAAAGTTACAAGTTCGAATCCTGCCTGGGTCAACTACCGTGTCCTTGTGCAAGGCACTTTACTCCAATTTCCTCAGCACTAAATAACATACTTGTGTTGCTGTGCCGTAAAACACCAAGTCAACAACAACAACATCTGAAGCCTTGTCAAATTATAAAATTGTATCCCCCTTCAACATTATAGTCTTCAGTCTTCGCCAGGTTTCAGCTTTCAAGCAATTTCTTGAGAGTGTGATAATGTTTTTCTTCTTTAGTTCTGCCATTTTGGAATCCAAATCTTCATCGAAGTTTCACTTTCTGTTTGACTTTTGTCTCAGCTGTTGTGGATTCTAACAGCTTGTTCACTCAAGTCATCATATATGCGATCATTCTTGTGACTTTCACAATCTGATCATCATACTGCAGTAAAGAAATTAGTTATCTATTGTTCCATATCTATTGGTGAAACTTTGCTGCCTTTACAAATGATAAATGGAACTAAATCAAGGTCATGTGACTTGTTTTACCATAGATATAATTAAAAGAATGGGGGGAAATAGGTAGTCAGAGCACAGCAACCTGTGCAATCAGAAAAGACTGCCTGATGGGTTTTGTTCATTTTCATAAAAACAATTTTTGAGCAATTTGGATATTTAATGATTAGTTGGTGCATCTGTATCAGATTGAAGGTAACAAAAATAAATCTTGTTCATTCTTTTTGCACAACTTCTGGCACATTAAATCTCTTTCATGCAGGACTTAGTGTCTATTTGGCACAAAAAATCATGCAAAGACTCATCTGGGTTAAAACAAAGATATGATCATGCATTCCATTTCATTATTTAATAGTAAGGCACACACAAAATATGTGTTTCTGGTCATTCAGCCGTTCCTGTTTCTCATTGTCGACCCTAGCACTCTTTTCCCCCATGGTATAAAAAAAAAATAAAAAAAAAAAAATTACATTGCCGAAACAGATTTGTGCATCTAATTGAGCCGGTTTTGCCTAGTACTTTGAAGCACTTGAAATATTATTTGATTTATATGTAATGTTTAAAAAAAAAAAAAAAAAAACTTGTTAGTGATCAAGACTACTTTAAGGTGTGTTCAATTATATGGCTCCATCGGAGTGTTCACACAATAGTCTAGTACTATTATTTCAAACGTGCACAAAAATCCAGAACTTGTACTGACAACATTCTATGGATCAAAAACACCATCATAAAACACTGGCTGTGTTTACAGCAGGAGCAATATAGATGCTGAAAACTTTGGACTAAATGCTTATAATTAAAATGTTTTGCATTATTTGAATGCATTAAAAACTTTCACTGTGTTTTTAGTTAATTTAATTATAATATGAAAAAACACTGCTTATTTAGAGTTCTGGTAATTTTATGTATAAAGTACTTTGCCTATACAGGGTTCTTAAAAACCACTCATCCTCTTGTCCTGACGGGATAAAACTTGGTTGTGCTGAGAAAAACTTGACTTCTTATTTATCTCTGGGCAGAGTATATCCAGATTCGCATCTTGAGAATAAATCTATACGCATTTTTTACCCTTAATAAGTGCCAAAGTTCGACACTGCTTAACATCTAGCATGTGTCAATTATCTATTCCTTCGCATATTTTACCTACCTATTGACAGTCCATAACGTGTTGCAAAGGAAGCTGACTTTCTTTTATACACAAGCAAACTTGAAATATACTTAAATGGATCCAAATCCAGATCATGAAAATATTATATAAGGAGTGAAGAGAGCGGGTTAAAAATCCTTCTAATACATGGCTCCTTATCTAAATAGATATAGTAAATTGGGAAATTCCAGTTTCACACCTATCTCTCAATTTCTTAATAGTATTTGTACTGACAGTGACACTTTTGGGTAATTTAGGCATCATTTAATACAGAGAAATTTTCCTTTTCACCGAATTATTACACAGCTTTAAGAGTTAGACCTGTAAGGAACATGAAACTAAAGAATGAAAATATTTTTTTTATTTTTCACCTGGTCAGACAATATGAAGCTCACCCCAGGTCACCGGCATTTTCAAGAATGTGCAACTATATACATTAGGCACAAAAAAATATGTGTTTCCGGTCGGCCGACTGTCCCTGTTTCTCTTTGCCAACCCTAGCACTTTTCCCCACCCCCACCCCAAAATTTTTTTTTTTTAAAATAATAAAAATCACATTGCCGAAATTGATTTGTGCATCTAATTGAGCCGGTTTTGCCCAATACCTTGAAGCACTTGATATATTACTTGATTTATATATCATGTTAGGAGAAAAAGAAAGAACAAAAAAACCTACCTGCCTACCCTAATTTTTAAACCAGTGCAATAGGAAACACACATATTTTTTTTTGGGCCTTATTATGCAAAAGAGAAAACACCATCAGAGATTTCTATATAGATGTTATTACTTTTCACAATCAATATGTTACCAACTTACATTCAAAAGAAGTATTTTAAGTGTCTCCGCCAATTCCCACCCATTTTCTCATAATGAATGCGACTGTAATCAATTTATAAAGCACTTAATGTCGAGACAACATCTGACTAGTCGTAATTTAATTGGGGCCATGACATAATAACTTTCCAATTCTTTTGACTAATCAGGAATCTTCCCTTTAATAGGCATCCTGAGTAGCTGTGTGATAATGTATCAATAAAGCTACAGTCTTCATAATACTGGTGGCCTGAGCAAACGTACGTGTTTAACTCAATGAAAATCATAAATTCTTGACATTTTCTGGCTCTTAACTTCCCACATGTCTAACTCATAAAGGTGTGTGATAGCTTGTTGAAAAGCAAAACATCTCTACATTAAAATGACAATTGGATTTCTGACAAGTGTCACTGTAAATAAGAAAACCATTAAGAAATCGAGAGCTAGGTGTGAAACTGCAATTTCTCGAGTTACAACTCGTCTTTTGTTATAAACTTATCGAAGATACTATGTATTAGAAGGGTTTTAAACTCGCTGTCTTCACTCCAAATATTTTCATGGTTTGGAACCATTTTAATTCCAAGCTTGCATCAGGTAGCTGTGGTTTTTTAGAAAGAGCATAAGTAATGTAGTGGATAAGTGTACTGTGTTAAGAAAAGTGATGATAAGGACGAGTATCTATTGCAACTCACTCGTCCCATGGACGAATGCTTGGAAAATTGTTCCTGAGCCCTGCTATAGGCAGTCCACTTTCATGGCTTCCATGAACCGTGTTATAGTGAGAGAGTACTTTACCATTATGTATAAAATACCTCAATATAAGGTGACCTCACCTATAAGAGAGTTCACTTTTATGGCTTCCATGAACAGTGTTATGGCTGAAGCCCTGTTTAAATTTTCAGTCATATTAAGATGAAGCCCTATTCAAATTTTCAGTCTTTTTAAGATGAAGCTCTGTTCAAATTCTCAGTCAGATTACGATGAAGCCCTGTTCAAATTTTCAGTCTGATTAAGATTCAAAGAAAAAAAACACAGGATTATAATCTGTAACAAAAGCACAAACCCTGACATGAAAACTATAGAATTAACACATTGTCAATGTTTATCTCTGCAATTAATCTGGAACGGAGAAACAAATTTGAGAAAATGAATCAATACATCAAGAAAGCACTGAGATTAAAATTCCAACATGTTCTACTGCTTCTAACTTATTGATTTTGCCTCTCATCTACAAGACAATAATCAGCGGGTTTACTGAAACTCACCCACAGCAGGCCACGATACAGTAAGGAAAAGATTAACAACTCAACAATATATTGGAATTACAATATACAAACAGATGGAAATAGGTTCTCTGCCTAAAACTTCTCCATATTAAAATAAGTGCAAACAATTCATGACAGACAGTGGAAAGTAAGGCTGCAACGTTTACACATGTCAACAGCTTAGTTTTGTTTACTGCCTGCAAATGTTTACAAAATTTGTAAGTGTGTAAATGAAGATGCATATGCTTTTCAATGAAACAGGAACTACCCATTTCAATTAAATGATATATTTCCACATCTCTGCTTAAGACGACTGTTTAGTAGAATTTTTCAGTTAATTATTTTTTTAAAGTATGGATGATTTTCATATCGAATGTGGCATCGCTAGGAAAAAGTCGAAGTTGATGAGCATTGGTTGTACCACACACTACACAACATTATACATCAGGCTAAATTATTGATCCTGCTCAGGGCTCAGGAAAAAATTTCCTATGCACTCGACCCTGGGACAAGTGAGTTGCATGAGTTCCTCATTCCTGTCCTAATTATACTCAAAACAGTACAGTTCTCCTTTACAATACTTACATTTTTACCTGTTGCAAGCTTGATACTAATATGGGTCAAAATCACGAAATTATACATGTATATACACGGCTCCTTGGGTAAACATATAATGAGACAAGGTTTGTAACTCCAGAAATTGCAATTGCACACATAGACCTTGATGTCTTAGTGGTAGTCACGTTTGCAGTGAAACCTTTTCAGTAGGTGTCATAATTTTCGTTTGCAAGGAGCCATCACACATCTTTATGAGTCTGATATGGGAAATGACAAGAGACAGAGAATGTCAACAGTTCATGATTTTCTTCTGGTCAGTGTTACACTTGCCCCAGATCACCAGTATTTTCAAGACTCTGCAGCTTTATTAATTCATTGTCAACCCAAAGGAAAAATGCCAGCACATATTTAACTATGTAATTACTTTTCACAAGAAAAATGTCATCAACTTGCATCTGAATGAAGACTTGCAACTGTCTCAATTTCCACCAACTTTCATACTACATTCTAGAGAGCTACACACGGGCACATAAAAAGGAAGACTGAGTATTGGCCAGTATTTGGATGGCCAAAAGAATTGGAACATTTCTAGGTCATTACCCTAACTAAATTTGAACCAATCAGCTGCTGTCTTGACATTATCTGCTTTATAAATAGATTATAACAGCATGTATTATGTTAAGGTTGGTGGGAAATGACTGAGACATTTAAAATACTCTTTAGGAAATCTAAGTTCGCAACATTTTTCTTGGGAAAAGTAATTACATACTTATAGAGATATCTGCGTGCATCTTCATTTTGGCATGACAATTTATCAATAACATTTCAGTCTTGAAAATACAGGTGACCTGGGGCAAATGTAACAATGTCCGACCAGATGAAAAATCATATAAATTTGGACATTCTCTGTCTCTTAACTTTTCAAATATCTGACTCATAAAGATGTGTGATAGATCATTGATGGGGAAACTTTTGATCATCATCAAAATGACGTTAAATTACTGAAAAGTGTCACTGTAAATGCAACCACCATTAAGACATCGAGGGCTAGGCGTGAAAATGAAATATATTATGTTCATAATATTTAACCATTTCAGTATGAAGCTTACATCAGGTGTCTATGTCAAAAATAATTAAGTTGTCTCCTTCGTGACATGTTCAAGACTGACAACAAGTAGGCAAATTAGGCATAGGTTATTTATAACTGACACATGCCAAATGTTAAGCGATGTTGAACTTCGACGCTTGCTAAGTGTAGAAAATGCATTCAGATTTATTCTCAAGGTACGAATCTGCATCAGGGCCGAGAACATAGTAAGTTTTACTCGGCCCAGCCAATTTTTTACCCAGGTAAGACAAGAAAATCAGTGGTTGTCCTGAGCCCTGCTGTTGAAAAAAAGAAATCTTTAAACTATATTATTTACCTTTTGTAAAACATGTTTCATTAACATAACCTTTGCTGAATAACATTTTATTTTCAAGAAACACCATCATAATAGGAGGTAAAAGATATACAGCAAATGAAACATATGCAAGTTGAGGAAGGTTCAGCATGCAGTTGTAAGCCTAATCTACATATCGGAGGGTGGGGGTGGGGGTGAGGTGTGGTTGAGTTCAATTCAATGGCATCCTTTTGGCTACTGTATACCATGTACTTTACAGTCATAGTGGAAAGTGTATACAACACTTGGTTCCCAGCCATTTTTTTTTATATATTTTTTTCACACATTAACGATTAGTAGAGGAAATATGTTCCCAGATTATCATCCAAATACTAAGATATGCAGTTAAAATAATCTGGAATAATGGGGTTTCATGATACATATGGTTACTGTAAGTAATCAAAACTAAGCTATAGGGTCAGACTGGTAATCAGGAAAAAGAAAGCTACATTCTTTTTGTAGATATAAGGAAATATTTCACAACTGATGTCTAAACATTGTATTGCCACGAGTGACAAAACCACGAGTGACAATACAAAATGTTTCCACTTCTCAAGTTTAATATTTCTTATATCCACTCAAAATATTTAGATTTTCTTTTTATTATATATATTTTAAGGCATAAACATTCTATTTGCATGGATTTGTTTCTCCATTCTGTGTCAATGCGATTAATGACTGCATTACTACATTGATAAAAAGAAGCTCTGAAATTTTATAATAATTTAAGGACAGCGACTTTTTACAAATTTAGATTGTACATATAATGCTTTAAATTTTATACTTTGTCAAATTAATGAATGTTTTCATGCAAAAATGAAGAGATTGATACAGTGAACATTGCTGGGGTGGGGGTACTACAGCAGTATGACAAAACTCCAACAGACGTCAGAGCATAACATCATTAAACGACTGATTTTAATGATTGTGAGTTTACTTGTAAGGATTTTGGCTGCAATTTTTGTTTATGTTTGCACTGACACATGAATTTTGTGTATTGGCAGTCTTACAGTCTATTTCGGTAACAGACACTGCACCCAATTTTCGATTATCACTTAATTACGGTTTACAATCGACATTAATCAATACCTGATTTCTCCATCATTTTCAGACATGATTAAGATTATGATGACAGTTAAAACTGCTACTTAAACAATTTTATTACCATATGTAATCATGAGTTTTTCTTAAAAATGTACTTTTTGTCATTGAGTATAACAGGTATCAGGTCATGCAAATTCAGTCACTAACAATTTGCATGATTCATGTGGAAAATTAATTACAACAAGTTAATACCTAAAGCCTGCTTTTTGTTGTTTGGGGTTCATTTTTATGCATTCTTGACTGCACCTTTTCATTGATTACTTAAATGTATACTAGAGGGTCAACAGTCTTGATACATTTTAAGATCTATTCATCCTGACAGGGAGAGAGAGGGTATAGGTGAGAGAGAAAGAGATGGAAAAGAGGAAGACAAAATAAAATATGCCGAAATATGGAAATACAGGCCTGAAGAACATACATAAGGGCAGATATAATTCCTAAATGGAAAAAGAAAGTAGTTCCAAAAGTGATATTGCCACTTTGGCGATATCATTTTTCTCCCACTGATATATTTCAATATCTCATTATGACATATATAAAAAACTATGATATTCAATACAAAACTGTGAGCTTTACAATTTCCTGTTTTCCTTATTTTGGGTATTTTATCATTTTCTCCTTTATGAAACATTTATATTTCATTATATACAATCTTTAACCAAAATAAGAAAGTGGAACAAGCATTATAAATATATATATATATATATATATATATATATATATATATATATATATATATATATATATATATATATATATATATATATGTAATTGATGTAACTTAGAGCATGTTCTTGGAACACATACCGGTATGTCCTACCAGTGTCTGAAAACTGACCACAATGCAAAACTTATGGACAGATGGATGACTTATGAACAGATAGATGGATGGACAACTTATGGACAGATGGATGGATGGATGGAAAACTTATGGACAGATGGATGGATGGACAACTTATGGACAGATGGATGGATGGACAACTTATGGATAGATGGATGGATGGACAACTTATGGACAGATGGATGGATGGACAACTTATGGACAGACGGATGGATGGATGGAAATCTTATGGACAGATGGATGGATGGACAACTTATGGACAGATGGACAATTTATGGACAGATGGATAGATGGACAACTTATGGACAGATGGATGGATGGACAAGGATTACACTATATGCCTTACCATTGCCATGGTGTAACATATCAAAATTCTTTCTGGCTATTTTACATTAACATGCCTTGAAATTTTTATTTATTATGTTTGAAAGGCAAATGTAAGCTTTATTGTAAAACAATATATTTTCCCCATGCTCTCATTTCAATTTTTAAATTTGTCATGCTTTATTTATGCCTATTAAATACTGATACTGGAGAAGAGATGTTATACATTTTTTGAATTCAATAGCTCTTTTTAAGAAATAAATTAGGTATTATAGGGTAGTTGTACAATGAAGAGAATAAAAACGTTCCCACAAACTTTAATTCTGTTCAACAACAAGCTCTGCTGCAACAACAATGGACCAAACAAATTAGTTTCGTCAAAAAACCACTGAAGCTTTAGAATTAGTGCAAATTAAAAAATTCATGACCAGGTCAACCTTACACTCCTGGCCATTCCACTTTGTTAACATTAATTACTGGAGAGACTTCAAACAGCTGTATATCCCCTCCTCTCAAATTAAGCCATCAAAAGGGCATGATATCCTGGCCCAATGACCACAGTGCATTTGCTGCTGACTACAGTGCATTTGCAAGAATTTGAGCATCATGCACAATTGAATAAAATCCATTTTTTTTCTCCAAGTTCATTTAAATTTCGAACAAAACTGATGTTGACTCAAATTCTGCATAGCCTAAAATTAACATGACAGGAAAATAATGACTTATTTGACTTTGAAATTAACATCACGGGAAAATAATGACTTATTTGACTTTGAAATTATGGCAACAAGATATGCATTGTGCATATTCATTACCTATTGTTTCTTTTTTTCCCAGTGTTTTCATTTCTTACACATCTTATTTTGCCTTCATTATTGAAATATACCATATTCACTATTGTCCCTTGACTCATCAAATAAAAAACAGTACGGTTTGCCAGCAGGGCATTTGAAGCAAGATACTGCCACTTTGAAGGGTACCGTATGTACTCGCGTATAACTTATTCCAAATGCAAACAACATAGACCCTGATCTGCAGTTGCATAATGTGCAAGCAAATCAGGGTCTGTGTTGTTTGTTCTACAGATCAGTCCTTACAAACTGCATAGACCCAGATCTGCCAGCGCATGCAATGACAGATCTGGGTCTATGCAGTTTGCAGTTGATATCGGCTTATACGCGAGTTTATATGGTAACTAAGATTACTTGGTGGTTGGGCAGTAATTGAAACACTACTAAAAGTAACAATTACATATAAATAAGGGGATCAGCAGTAACTTTGTGCAGCATCAGACCCATAATCCAAGGATCACAGGTTCAATACCCACCCATGCTTGCCATGGGCAGCTGCCTCAGTGTCCTTGGGAAAGCACTTAGCTCCCATTTCCTCAATACAATATAGTGAAATATAGTGCTCCAAGTGCCATTAAATAAGAAGACAGTGAACCGGACATTATAGACATGCCCCATGTTTAACGGTCCTCTTTGTAGATAAATGAAACTTTGTACAGAACCAATTCTTCTCCTTTCAATCAAGTGCAAGCTATCCACAAAATATGGTAACTGTAGCTGGTGGACAATTTGAATTTTGTGTGGAAATGAAAATGGTATCGGATGGGCAGACTGACAACACATGCTTCTCCATACGATTTTAAAAGTTGCAATTTAGGACTCCTTCTTCAAATCCCAATAACAATACTTTTTTTTCCCTTGCAATAATTCAGAACATTATGCATGTACTGCCGGTACATAATTAGTCTTTTGATCAAAATGTTCATTAGGAACTGACAATCGATTGATCTCCTTGTCTGCTAAGATCTAACCTATGCAGCTTCACCTAATACCTATTACAATCGCTTGAACTTTACTTGATAGCTCACATGCTACAGGATTGATACTCACTTTGTAGAAATCGATCAAATAAAAGAGAATTTTGTCGACTGAAAAGCTTGCATACCAAAGACTCAGCAGTTGGAATTTTCATGCATCCAAAACTGAAAAAAATGCATACTTTTTATGCGGATTTCGGCATCCCAGAGAACCATGTATGTATATATATATAAGATCCTTAAATGACTCTTGCTGGACATATTTTCCCAAAAATTAACGTGGCAGATATATATTTGTGAAATTTAATACAAAAATATTCAAAGTAAATATGACATGTTGTTACAAAAAAGAAAACTTTGATGTATCTAATTATTAAATGCACAAGAAGATGTGTCATTTTTGTTTTAAGATTTTCTGCTGCTCTAATATTAGTATTATCCTTCCATGATTAACTGGTTTCCTTTCAAACTAATTATTTATAAAACATCATTTTCTTATTGCAAAAAACAATATTACAGAATTCTCACCCAACGAAAGTATTTTATTCCATTCTACTGTTTTTAAAAAATAATTATTAATTGACAAGAAGATAATGTACTACCTTGAAAATATATAACACATAATTAACGGGCAATTTCGGTAAAGTTTGATAGTAAAGTTTTATTTTATCAGGTCCCCAAATAAGTCTTGGAGGATGACAATAAAAGTTAGTTGTTGTTTCTAGAATCCGTTTTTTTTTCTTAATTCAGGCCTCAGCTTAACATATTTTTTTCTAAAATTATTGTGTGCTGACACTCTGCAACAAAAACCATACAGTGAGGGACTGATGTAATGTCTGTAGTACAGACCATGGGACAATCGTTCAATTATAGGGATTTGTACAACTCCAGGAGATAAACTTTCACATGTCTTTGATCTTGTGTTTTTAGGCTAGAGAATGTTTAATTAACTCTTTAACTACTAGTGCTGCTTTAGTGACCCACTGTTCTGGCTAGCTGCGGAGGTCATTACTGCAGCTGGTTTGGGGCTGACTACCAGAGCCTGTGATGCTGTTGCAGCCAAATGATAACATTTTAAACTGATGATTTGGGGATATCGGCCAATTTGTTTTAGATATATTCCTTACAACTGACTGATTTATATACTAAAATCATGCATATATAAAAACTATAACAACCTTTTGTCTGAGTGATTCTTTTATCCCACTGACTTCCACATGATTGATAAGAAAATCCATGAATTCAACACAGAACACAATTTGTAACACTAAAATGTGACTGTCATTATTTTATACAATGTTATATTACAGATTTGTATATATAATTATTTACAAGGTTTAATTGGTCATTATGTTCTACTAGTTCTGAAGTTGCTGTTGGTGATCTTTGTAAAAGTGGTTATGTTTTGCACAAATACGAACATCACACCACTTGCACATTATGGACACCTCCTGCTGCCTTTTTTCTTTCAAACAGTCGGGCTTCTCTTTCATACATTTTGCTGCATAGTTGTTAGTTTCTGCCACAATTCTTTTATTTCATACCAGATGCAAATACTTAGAGAAGAAATCATCTCTTTTTTTTCTCCCTCCCACCCAAAACGAAAGTAGGACCAACGCTTTCAGTGAACTCGGTGACTTGCAGAGCACATGGCTCTCTTAGTCACACTGCAGTCTTCATCATCTGATTCTATCTCAATTTCTGACAGACTTGGCAAAGACAATAATTCAATGTCACTGCCAACACTTCCTAAATCAATATCATCAATTTCATCCTCTGAAACGCCTGAAAATTACAATTCTGAATCGCTAGCAAAAGTCACTGTCAGCAACTGTATATATTACCTATCATGTGGTGGAAAATTCTAGAAAATCCCAATGTTTAGTAGCCATATTTAGTATATGATGTCTTTCACAGCAAGAACCATCATTTGTTAACTCTATTTTGATTGGTTCAATGTCCTTTTACCGCCCATTATTAACAAATAAGATCATTTGTAACATGAACATACAGAACGGATCTATCCATCACTGAGTTCTAGGGCGCATAACCAGCAAGCGGATATATCCACTATAGCGGATAGCAGTGCTTGTTTACAATCAGATTTATCAGTCACTGCTGAGGCAAGCCACATGTATGCAGCGGATATACACGTCAGTATAATCAATAAACAAATCAAAGACAATTTGATATAATGATATTTGAGAACTCATATGACCGATGTCCAATTGCTCAGAGTATGTGCTAGTCGAAAACCTTTGACCTACCCTGGACATGTCTGTGGCGAATACAGGTATTTAAGGATCTCATATCTGATAACCCAGCTAATCACTATTTAAAGTTTCACCTACAGAGCTAAAATGTGATTTCACTTTCTGTTTATACTGTTAGTTTGGAATCATACAATGGGATAAGTTTGCATTTTGCATACAGGAAAAAGATTAACAATCTTGCTGTGTTTGGTCTCTCCATGTCAGTCTTTCTCTACTACCAAGTACCTAGTGACACATTTTAATCTCTGTGTTTGGACATGCTTTACTACTTTACTCTTGGAATGATGACACCGACTGAACAATGACTGACCAATAAAAGCACAATCAGGGTTTCTAGCAATATTTACAAAGGTCTTCCTTTGCTTATATAGCACTGCACAGGGTTCAATCTAGATTCATAGACATAGGGCCATTGGCCCCTATATATTTTCTAAAATAGCAAGTCAGGTTTCGATGGGCCATTAAATTGTGTGGTTTCTATAATTTTAAGACAGAAAAATTAGTTTTGGTTTTTTTTTTTAGTATTTTCACATTATGCAATTTATAATACTGACTGTACATACACTTATATTAAACATTATTTATTCATTTTAATCCATTCTTTATGTACATTCTTTCCACATTCAATTAAATGGACTGTCCACCATGTGATTCACAGCGAAATTAGATGTTTACAATGAACTACTTATGAAAGAGAGTCAGGTTTAATGTAGATAAGAAGTTTATCCAACTTTTACACTGAAGTAAACTGACTCCGGGTGTTTTACTCATGTGCCAGCGAGTATGCTGCAGTCATTTCTCATTCTCATTGCAGCAACATGAATCATTTTACA
Organism: Margaritifera margaritifera; assembly: GCA_029931535.1. Classification (NCBI taxonomy): domain Eukaryota; kingdom Metazoa; phylum Mollusca; class Bivalvia; order Unionida; family Margaritiferidae; genus Margaritifera; species Margaritifera margaritifera. Next base: position 4,763,284 of record JAQPZY010001695.1, read on the forward strand.
AAGCAAACATATAATAACATGCAAATGAGAATCACTTCATGTTTATCTATCTATACCGTCATAATTTAAATTCACCTCTACTTCGTTGCACAGTCTTTATCATGCACAAGGCAGATACAATTTCCAAATTTGACACCATGGTTATAAGAAGCCATGTTTTGACTTTATTACTAATAGTTCGTTTCATTAAATTCTGATGGTTTAGAGTATCCACTGGATTGTACACTTTGATTTATTCCAATTTGGGTTAATTTCCGTAAACAAAATCAGCAGCATTTTCGTGAAACACCTCTTGAGAAGATGTATGTTTGCATATAATGAGACTAGTTATTCTTTATTGTGTTAAATATGAATTCCATAACATGGAGCAATGCAACCAGTCTAACTACACACCCCACCCAATTTTTCTGTCAGTCAGGGTTCTCTGGGATGCCAAAATGAGCGTACAGGTATGCATACTTTTCATTTTGGACACATGAAAATTCCAATAGCTGCATCCTCAGTACGCAAGTGTTTTTGTTGGTGAAATTCTCTTTTATTTGATCTGTGTCAACGAAGAACGAGTATCAATCATGTAGTATGCAATATCAAGCAAACTTCAAGCGATTGTAATGGAACTAGGTGAAGCTAGATAGGTTAGATCTTAGCAGACAAGGAGATTCAAACATCTGTTAATTGTTGGTGCCTTATGATCAGTTTGGTCAAAAGACTAATTACACTTGTGTGTGCTTTGACACCTCTTTTAGATAAGCATACTAATAATAATAATAATAATAATAATAATAATAATAACAATAATAATAATGACTTTATTTAAAGTAGAAGCTCATTTGGTCAACTGACCTATCTTCCATGAGGCCTTCTACAATTACATGCATACGTTGTACAATTTTTACAAGTTGTGATGTCTTTAGACAACAATGCTATTAAAAACTAGATAATTGATTTACTACTACTATAAAATATGTGCAAGGCATTAAAGATGAGTACATACAGGATTCAAAGGTTAGTAGTGAACCTGTGTAAAACATTATAGTTGAGTATATAAAGAACAATAGTACTGAATTACACAAAATCATACAAGTGATTGTTTCTGTAAATGTTGACTAATAATCTTCTTCAAACCTAGGGAAGAGTCAGCTGATCTTATATAGGGTGGAATGGAATTCCACGGTTTGGCTCCAGAAAAAGCAAAACTCACTTTAGGCCCCCCCCCCCAAAAAAAACGTGTGTTTCCTACTGCACTGGTTTTAAAATTAGGGTAGAGAGGTAGTTTTTTTTTTTTCTTCAAACATTATATATAAATCAAAAAATATTTCAAGCGCTTCAAAGTACTGGGCAAAACCGGCTCAATTAGATGCACAAATCAATTTCAGCAATGTGATTTTTTTAATAAACAAATAAAAAATAATTTTTTTTTGGGGTGGGGGGCGGGGGAAAGTGATTGGGTCAGAAAATGAGAAACAGGACCGTCTGGAAACATACATTTTTTTTTTGGCCTTCTAAAACTTTGAATTTGGTGTAGGTGAATACAAATTACTCCACACAGTTTTAATCCATATATTATAAATTCTTACATGATGTTTTGAACACTTGCATTTTATCATATAGAAAAATAGTGCTAAGATTTTTGCAACTTATTTTGCTAATTAGAAGAATATGAACTCAACTGTTAATCATCAAAAATCATAAAATCAGCTGCACACAAACTTAAAGAATGCCATAGTAAAGGCATCAAAAATTGTTAAAGTAATGGTTGTAGCATCACAATCACAATTATTACAGTTATCAACTGCTTCAATTTTCATTCTTTTATTATAATACTCAATACTTCACATGAATGATCATTAGCAATCCAATGGTATATATATTGGTGACACAACAAAACACTCATCATGATCTAAATTATTGCAAGGGAAAAAAAGTATCATTATTGGGACTGCAGGTTTTACTGCTGGGACTGCAACTTTTTTCAAGGAAGGAGTCCTGGACTGCAACTTTCAAAAATCCAGAGGAGAACTCTGGTCAGTTAAATGTTCATCTACATAATGCACATTACTGGCACAGAGCTGAATTCATAACCAGAAACATGATGAGCACTGAGACAAAATTGTCATCGCCTATTTCAACACTGTGCTAAAATGCATCCTTCATATTTGAGTGCCACTGGTGCAAAACAGCCTACATTAAACTCTGCTTCAGAACACTTGTGTACACAACTATGAGAAATTATATGTCAGTAAGCAAAATCCTTATGAAATACACCAAGCTCTAAAAATAATAAACCGGCAAAGCCCTTCTTCTGTGTGACATGAACTCGTCATAATACAAATGCAAACCAAGTTTCATGAAAATATCTATTAACTATAAACAGTGCTATTCCTAGCCAATTTTAGGTGTGTACCGTACTCCGAATCACAGTCATCTCGCACCCTGCTATCTCATACACGCTAAGTCGCACACTAATAAAGTTATGTCGCACCCAAATATAAAGTTATGTCACACCCAAATATAGTCATGTCGCACCCTTCTATAATATATCATATACGAAATTATTGTTACCATGTTATCATTTTTCCACTGCATTAGCCTTTATTAGTGTGAGACTTGGATATAAACTGCTTGCTTGATTGATGAAACAACTGATTCATTCATTCATAAATTATGTTTTGTTACATATGTATTCAAGCCAAAAATAGATCACAGCGCTAAGCATTTCACACTCCACTGATTACATTATGTTTCCTCATTTAGCTCAGTTTCTCTGACACTGGTATATGTACATTGATGAAACTTGGATTTATTTTGGATGGTTTCACTAGCTATGAGCAAATGTAGGTCACAGTGACTAGTTTCTTTCTTCTTTTTGTTTACCTTTTTGAATAATGGTTTAATCAGCATATGTGTATATCTTAATTATTGAATTAATAATGTTCTGTGGCTTCTCATTGGCAAGTTGTATTTCACAGCAACTGTACAAGAAGATTTTTGTTTGCACAAGGGTTACGGAGTTGTGGCTATAAGGCTTTATAAACTGTATTAATATCAGCTGTGAAATCTATTACAAGATATGCAACAACAGAACAGGTGTATAGTTACAAAGTATTTGGCATGGTGGCTGTGTCGGTTTCATTCCAGTTTTATGAAATGTGTATGCATTATTGCGGTGTGTTGGATTCCCTCAGCTCTGAGTAGATGAAAGCGTGCAAACCAAACCATGCTAAAATCAGCGTCGTTGTTTATGCGGCGGCAACATCAAAGCCACTTGACGGAACAAAGCAGGGTACAGAACTGGCAACTTGTAAACTATCAGAAAACAAACGATTGTTCAAGTTGGGACCTAGGGCTGCTGTGGACTTTTACATTAGACTGATCCTTTTTATGACTGAATAGTAGAGAACACACCATGATTATACTAAATATGTAGGTATAAAATGATGAATTTTTACTGTACCTCAATCACTGCTTTCCAAAATGGCTAATAATAACATACACTGTATACATACATTGGGAAGAAGTTATAGAGGGACAAAATGCAATCCAATGTTATTCACTCCTACTTATTTTATTAGTTTTTATATTTAGTCTTTTTATTGTATTGTATTGATTTTAGTTCAAATTAGTAATATGCTAATAAAGTCAATTATATCTTAAATGAGGATGACTTTGGTACTGGTTTATATTGGGCGCGACATAACTTTAGCACTGGGTGCGACAGAACTTTATCAGTGTGCAACTTTACCTGGGTGCGACATGACCAATTACCCCGTACTCCTTTCCCCCTAGGTAGCACCCTTTAATACTTAATGTCTGCCCTGTCCTAATTCTCTGGGGGTACAATATGGCATCTTGTAAGACTGAACATTTGCATTTGACATCATTAAGCTCCATTTTTCTCCTTCAGTACAAATATTATCTCAAATGCACCAATGGAATGCATAAAATGCTCTTTTTTATAAAGAGGATGCCCTCAGGATGGAATGCATAAAATGCTCTTTTTTGTAAAGAGGATGCCCTCAGAATGGAATGCATAAAATGCTCTTTTTTGTAAAGAGGATGCCCTCAGAATGGAATGCATAAAATGCTCTTTTTTGTAAAGAGGATGCCCTCAGAAGAGACTTTACAGCCTTTAAAATGACCCGACAGGCAACAAGCAACCCAACCTGAATAGTGGTTAAGAGAGAACATTATAAACAAAGGAATAAATTGAATTACTTTCGGTAGATTCTGTGTTACAAAATGTATATACACTGTATTGAACATCTATTTCTATAGTAAATATTTTCCACTGCCCTCCAACCAAGCAAATAAATGAAGATTATACTGTTAGAGTAAAAAGGGCAGATGGCTACATAATCAATTGCTCACCTGACACGCTGACTTGGAAAGTCCCATTTCTTGGAACATCAGAGTTCAATCTTGAGTCAAGAGTTATTTTCCCTGAGGTTTCATTCAGATATAAAAAGTTGGCTTCATTTCCGGAGACGAAGGTATACACCATTTTATCCTTGTCTGTAACATCTGGATCAAAGGCAGGAATTCGTCCAATAGGTTCAGTTGGGAAATGGCCAATGAAATTATTAAAAATTATCACAAAGTCCTTTAGCGCTGGACTGTTATCATTGACATCTTGCACAAGGATATTAATTGTTGCTGTTGAAAACAGAGGCCTTGAAGTAGCCTTGATCAAAATATGGTAACTTTTCTTCTCTGACTCGTAATCAAGTGGAACACGATTTTTTATGACAGCGGGCTCTCCTGGACGACTGACCAACTCAAACAAATCTGCATCTGATCCACCCTCAACTGAGTATTCGATGATAGCATTGACACCTTCATCCCGATCAACAGCTTCGATAACTGCTATTGAAGACCCAATTGGGGTATTTTCTGGCACTAATACATTGATAGGGTCCGAAACAAACTGTGGTGCTTCATCATTCACATCTGTAACCTTAATTTTAACTTCCACTGAACTAGTAAGTCTGATTATTCCGTTATCTACAGCTAGAACTACAAGAGTATAGTTATTTTTAGTTTCACGATCAAGCTCTTTTTTTACTCTGATCTCTCCAAGAGCTGCATCAATTTCAAAGTCTGCATCCCCGTCGAATCCAAATTTGAACTTGTATTCTATGCGTGCATTTGATGCTGTATCTGCATCTGTTGCATGGACCTGGAGAACTCGTGTTCCTTGTCCCGCATTTTCGCTAACATTTCCAAAGTATTCTGGCCTATCAAACACTGGTGGGTTATCATTCACATCATCTACAAAGACAGTCACTGAGGCTGTGTCATCCAGGGATGGGTTGCCATTATCACGTGCTCGCACAGTCATTGAATGTGCTGCTTGCAACTCACGATCAAGAGCTTTTCTAGTTGTGATTTCCCCAGTGCTGGAATCAATTGCAAATAAATCCGACCCAGTGAGTTCATAGGTGATCCGACCATTTTCTCCTACATCTGAATCAACAGCAAGAACCTTTCCTATAGAAGTTCCTATTGCAACACTTTCAGAAACACGTATATTAAACGCAGCTTTTTCAAACTGTGGCCGATGCTTATTAGTGTCTGTTACATTAATGCGAACCTCTGCAGTGTCAAAGAGGCCACCTGAGTCAGAAGCACGAACTGTTAGGATGTAGCGACTTTGCTTTTTGTAGTCTAGTTGTTTTGCTAATGTTATCACACCAGCTCCAACTTCAGTACTTATGCTAAAGACTACATCTGCATTCCCACTAGTTATCTCATAACTGAGCACTGCATTTTCTCCTACATCTGCATCTGTGGCTGTGACACTGATAACTCTTTCATACAACTGAAGGTCTTCAGAAATGGTTTTAAAGAATGTTTTCTGTGAAAAGATTGGACTGTTGTCATTGATGTCTCTAACTTCTATGATGGCATCAGTAGAAGCTGATCGGGGTGGGTCACCTTTGTCTTTTACAATGACAACAAAGTTATACATATCTTTCCTCTCTCGATCCAAGGCAGCAATGATAGAGATCATTCCAGTTACTGGATCAATAGTGAATGGAAGACCAGAAGTGGAGTTAGATATTGAGTATACAAGTTCACCGTTTTTACCAGAATCTCTATCTAAGGCTCGAACAGTCAGTACCGAAGAACCCTGTTTTTCACTCTCAAGAACAGATTGTCTATATGGTGAAGTCTGGAAATATGGGTCATTATCATTCACATCTTGGACACGAACCCAAACTGTTGTACTGTTTGTTCTAACAGGTGAGCCGCTATCCTGAACTCGTATTTTCAACTGATAGTCTTTCTGATCCTCATAATCTAGTTTATGTAAGACACGAATCTGACCATCAATGGGATCGATACTAAAAGTGTCACCAGTATTTCCACCAGTTATGCTGAATCGAATGTCTGCATTTGGGCCTTCATCTTTATCCATCACTGTTAAATGGATGATAACAGGTGTGGTTGTAACATCCAAGTTCTCTTGAACATCAACTGTGTATGATGACTGACTGAACTGAGGGACGTTATCGTTCTCATCTAGAATTTTAATGCTGACAGTTGCAGTTGAAGACATTTGTATTTTTGTGCCTTGATCTTTTGCTTGCACAAGCAGTGTGTACAAACTAGTGGTCTCTCGATCTAGATCTCCACGAGTAGAAATACTCCCTGTTGTTGGATGAATCATAAATGCTTCATTTGGTCCAGCTGGGTTTATAATGTCATACCTTATTTCTGCATTTTCTCCTTCATCAGCATCTGTTGCACGAACAGAGAGTATTGGTGAACCTTGGGGCAGGTTTTCATACTTTTCCACACTGTATACAGATCTCTCAAAAATTGGCCTATTGTCATTTTGGTCAAGAACATTGACTGTCAATGTTGCATAACTACTTCTTGGGGGTCGACCGTTGTCCGTCGCAAATACTAAAAATTTGTGTCTCGGAATTTCCTCACGATCTAGACTCCTTGTTGTCTTTATGATGCCAGATGTCGGATTCATTTCAAACATTTCCGCACTTCGGTCATCAAAATTTGGTCGTAATGTATATGTGAGTATGCCCGCTTGACCACTATCAGGATCTGTCGCAGTAATCGTGGCAACAGGGTTGCCAGGGGCAAGCCCCTCCATGACAGAAACATTGTAACTTGCATATTCAAATACAGGGGAATTGTTTGTTTCTCTTTTAACTCTCACTGGCATTTTTGGTCCCAAAAGATTCATGTCTACCTGTACAAAATCTACACTAATACTGGGCTTTATTATTATAACTAACGAGACATTATTCTTTTGATCACAGAAAATTAGATCACCACGTACTATCACAGTACCACCTTTGTGGCAATTCACTTGTTTTGCATGAATTTCATATGTTTTACTATCCATAACATATTCTCCATTATGAAAGTAAACACTGCACACATTCTGCAATACTGAATACGGAATATACTGAGACAACTGTAAAAGTTTGTCCCTACCAAGACATAAAGCACCATTTTCGTCTGTAAAGTTTTGGAACATTTCAATAAGCAATGATTGATTGTTATGGTATTTCAATCTTCTTTCTAAAATTGGTGGGCATCTTTCACCATGTAAATAAAATCTGAGTGGAATGGAAGTTCTTTCCCGAGACAGAAACCCATTCTGAAGGGAATGTCTTCTTGCTGTAATTCTATAATACACTGGATTTTGTGTGATAATTTTGCAAATGTTGGATTGATGATGGTAAATGTATCCTGTACTCGAATCCAACTCAAATACTCTGAAAGCGAATTGGAAGGAATTGCTCGTATCTACAAAATACGACCATTGCGATCCCAAGCTTGCATTGAAGAGAATAGAATTCGATAACGCCTCATCTCGCACGTGCACGTCGAAACCACATGTATACTCCAATACAATGCACATAAGTAATGTGCAATAAATGTAGAAATCTCCAATCCAACCCATTTTGGAATCATTTGTTTCAAAGCGAACAAGTCGGTGCACTTGTTGAACCTCCCACATCAAGCATTACTCGCTATGTCGCCTACCCAAACACTGACTCGATGCTAGTGGCTCGGCGACCCACAAAACAGGTGCTAAAATTATCCAATCTCATTCAAACTAGCTTGGAAACAGATCGGTATATATTCTAAATTATCACGACATCAGTCTGCTATTCTTTGGCGATTTTTGTATCTTCGATTTTATATCTTACCACCATTCAATTCAAAGCAGGTAAAATCACACACGACCGACTGACTCTCCGTATCAATACCCGATCACTACCTCAAAATGGCTGTAAGCCGATTCAAGACATTGATGGCTGATTCATACACCTCCCTCGGTAATTTCCGTTTATTCATTCAGGCGTTCCATATTGCTTGCTAATACAAACTATGTGAATTTCAGATGTATTTACATTCATCTTGCGTTTATACTTGCATTTTAAACTTTTATATAAAGTCAATGCAATTGACAAATCTGTCACAATATATATATATTGGTACTTTCGTTCAGGAGTTTCGCAGAACAGCGAAATCAATATTTTCCCTTTGATCATGTGACTAAACAATAAGGTGTTCAATGTCATAGGCGTTCACTAATCCGTTTTGATATCAATGAAAAGGTTGGGGTTTTTTTCATTTAGCGTGTTAGGATACGAATAGAAATGTCTATAAAATAAATGATAATGAGAAATATTCGAATTTAATTAGATTTATGTTAATAACAAGTAGGATACAATGTTCACATTTCTATACTGTATAATGAGTTCTTCTCATAAAAATTGCATCTTTGCAGTGGATAAAGCGATTGAACTGGACACTTTTATTTCATAGATCTGAATAAAGAAAGGACCATCAGCAAATAAAGTCAGCATTTGTACCATTTCTTTTCAAGTTTCTCCTACAACTCAAAACAAAACAAACAAAAAACACCAAAAAAAACCCCATAAAAATGCTGCATTCGGAGAGAGAGAGAGAGATTGGGGAGGAGAGGTTTCTATAAACGTTTACTTTGTATTTTCGTTACATAAATTTTTGGTATTCTATAACATGGGATATGCATTTATTAATGGAACTTACATACTATTAATTTTTTCATATTATTTACATTCGACTAAATTTATAATTATTTAATTTATAAGGTTGCAAATGTGCTTTGTCGTGAAATTGTTTTTCAGTCTTTTATACGCTGACTTTCTGTTGTCTTTATGTACACGATAAAATGCACACACACACACACACACACACACACACATATATATATATATATATATATATATATATATATATATATATATATATATATATATATATATATATATATATTACATAGATAACACTGTAAGAGCCTCTTTTTTAAAACAGCGCCAATACCACACAGAGATGAATGTTAGGAGGCACAGAATTAACATACAGAAGAAACTAAGTATGGGTGTGACAGACAACGAGGAGACACAATTGACAACAGTAACATAACACAGCATGGAAACAAAATTCATCCTAAAGTAATAAACTCTACCACAGAGCTCTCTGAAAATGAGATAAGTTTACTGAAGAAAGGTTTTAAATTCCCCCCTACACCCAAAGGAAATATAACAGCATTACGTGCAGATATAAAAGAATTCAGTTGTAAATTGAGACTAAGCGAAAAATGTACGTAAGTGAGGATGAATAAGAAAAAATAAAAGCCCTTGGTTAGAAATAAAACGGGATAGAATCCACCTAAAAGTACAGACAAAATCTTAGAAGATGATATTTAAACTTTAAAAGAATATCCACTAGAAAGTAATCACAAAGCATCAAATAACTTGTATATAAAAAAAAAAAATGACCGACAAGCTTTTAAATCTTTGTTAGGCGCAGTGGCGTACTAAGGTTAAATGGCGCCCGGGGCGACGATGATGGCCCAAAGGGCCAGAATACGAGGCCCGAATTTTTATCAGCTGTTTTGGCGCCCCAAGACCTCTCAGAGGCAAAATATTAGAGATGATAAATGATAAGGAATTCTACCAGGAAATAAAGCGGACAACCCGATACGGTCATGCGAAGACTACTAAACCACGTTATTGAAAAATACGGAAATGACCTATATTAAGAATAAAAAGGACATTTTACAATTTACTTTTACGGCCTCCCAAAAATCCACAAAAGTAATAAAAGAAGAAATTCAGCAGCAACATTCGGAATATATAACAATAAACATTCAGAATATATAACAATAAACATTCGAAATATATAACAATAAACATTCGAAATATATAACAATAAACATTCGGAATATATAACAATAAACATTCGGAATATATAACAAACAACATTCGGAATATGTAACAATAAACATTCGGAATATATAACAATAAACATTCGGAATATATAACAATAAACATTCGGAATATATAACAATAAACATTTGGAATATATAACAATAAACATTTGGAATATATAACAATAAACATTCGGAATATATAACAATAAACATTCGGAATATATAACAATAAACATTCGGAATATATAACAATAAACGTTCGGAATATATAACAATAAACAGGCCGGAAGATTACAAATTTCGATCTATTGTAGGAGGGCCTAATAGTTGCGCACAAAGATTAAGTTTTTTGTTTGATATTATATTAAAACCACTTTGCAAAGAAATTCCAAGTTTCATGGGGGATGATACTGATTTTCTCAACCAATTAGCAGATACCGTGAACGTGGGATCAACACTCGCTACTTTTGATATAGTAAACGTATACGCTGGTATTCCGCGTGACCTTGGAATAGAGAAGCAGTGAAATTTGGGTTAAACAAGAAAAGTAAAAATATATATTCATGATTCAATGATGAATTGCTAACTAAATCCCTTAAACCAGTACTTGAATGCAATGTATTTTATTTTGATGGAAATTAGTACATACAGAAAAAAGGCACGGCAATGGGCACCAAGATGGCGCAAACTTATGCTACGCTAGTCTCTTGGTACTTGGAAGAGACATTATTTGACAGAATGCGGGATAAACAGGACAGAGAGTTTGGTGATTACCTGATAAAGAACTGGAAGAGATATTTAGAAGACTGCATCATAATATGAAATAAACATATATCTAATGAAGAATTATCCAGGAAATTAATAACTTATATTCAGCTATAAAATAGACAAAAAATTAGAGAGAAATAAATATTCCATTCCTGTGTGTACTAGTCAAATTATCTGGAACCCATATTTCTACTGATACTTATAGTAAACCAACTGATACACATAACTTATAGTAAACCAACTGATACACATAACTATCTTGACTTTACATCATGTCATACAAAACATATAAAAGTGAACATTCATTTAATCTTGCATCAAGAATGATAAAAATTGTAAAGGAAAAATATACGCAAGAACAGAGACTCGCAGAATTATATTAATATCTTCGCAGGCAAAACTTCTCTGAGGAAATTATCGATCAAGGAATACGGCGAAGGAAAAGAAATGCACAGATCAAGGGAGATAACCGTGAAAATAATAACCCATCATCAAAATATAATTCCTTCAGTTACAACTTATAACCAAACGAAGAATTACTTCGACGAAGCAATAAAATAAGAAATGTTTTGAAAAGAATGAAACTTATTTATAGTAAAAGACAACCCCAACATTTGAAGAAAAGAAAAAATCTTACCATTCTAAAATTAACTTTCTTGAAAGAGCGGTCGAGTAACCAAATATGGTAGGAGCAGATGCAAAACATGTTCTAATATAATAAAAGAAAACTCGATTCAATTTAAAAATGACCCACTCGAACATAGCCGAACACGAGTATAATCCAAACTAAAGATCAACCTTGTGCAAAATTAGCCAAAATCCTAAAAAAAAATATATTTATTATTTTTACATACAAAAACACAACAAAAGGGAAGGACAAAGAAAAGACAATAAACCATTTACTAGTAGATAACACAAGGCGACATCTCCAAGTCTTAACCAGATTTAGCTGCTGTGTTATGAGGCTAAGAGGTGCCGACAACCCCCCCCCCCCAAGTAAGTAATTTAAACGGGGAGATATTTAAAGTTAAACAGGACAAGGATTGCAATTCTATGAATATGATTTATGTATTGATATGTGTGAAATGTGCAGCCTTTTACGTAGGTCAGACGAAAATTTAACTAAGAAAGAGAAAGACAGTACATAGACAGCAAACAAGAACACAAGATCTCAGATTAATACAAGTTAATAAGCATCTACATAGCTGATAAGGAGTAAACATCAAAGTCCTTCCCTTATATAAATTATTTACTAACAACGATTATTTAAGAGAAGAAAAGGAACTTTATTTCATACGCACTATACAACCAGACCTTACTACTTCTAACTAATTGTTCGAAATTCATGAGGGATTGGAGCAGGATTTTTTGTACATTGTATCAGTGCACTGATGCAATTTTATTGCGCGACAGTAGCTGTGTTGGTTGTTTAGGTTTGTATTGACCACTTTCTACGTTGTGTCAATGCATAGATGCACTTTTGTGGCGTGCTGTGCGGGGCCTTTTTCCTTCTAGTCAAAACTTGCGAGGGAAACCAATTTGCTGAGCATCTTCCACAAATGTATGTTAAATCGACCAAAAAATGTGTGTGTGTGTGTGTGTGTGTGTGTGTGTGTGTGTTACCTACGCTTACTCGTATACAACTAGTCGACCCTCACAGATACTTCTCAATATCTGCAAATATTGCAGCATAAACAAGACACATTTCAAATTAAATAGATTTCAGTGCAGCCAATACTATAATATCCATATTTAGAAAACAACTCATTTTGGAGATGTCGAAAATCATATTGTCCGATTATAAAATTATGTAGATTTTCGGATCGTTACTTTGGTTTAACAACTGGGTCCTAACTTTTTATTGTTGTCCACTGTAAATTGTGTCCCAATATCCTTTATTGCTTATAAACCATTTGACCCTTAGCATAACAATGTAGTAACAAAAAGCAAACAATAATGGACTATAAAACACACACACACACATACATGCATATTAATCATGTTCCAATCAGTCTCTAATCCCCCCTCTCTCCCTCTCTCTCTCTCTCTCTCTCTCTCTTTTGTACTCAATATTATTTTTTGTATTACGTTTTTAATGTTTTGTTTTTTAATTGACTACACACCCTTGCTTAGATCTATGAGTATACAGTCTAATACAAAAATTAATATTTAGTACAAACATCTTCCATAGATTCCAAGTCCGTTCCGGTAATTGCCGTCGTTCCGGTGATTCGCTCTACCAGTTGGGACGTAGTTCTTTCTTGGCAAGATAATGATCCTGGCAGATATTTCATGTGATTACATTTTCGTAACAACATCTTTCCAAACATTTTTTTTAAATATGTCATTTTGCACTTTCTTTCTTGGGGTGCAATACCTTGTAAGTCTTGTATTTAATTTTTTAACTCGAGGGTAACCGCGGGTAACATGCCCAAAACTTATACAATCCGTTTCTTTAAACACGGTGCAATAATGTCATTATGATATAGCCCCAATTTTAATCAAGATCAAAAGATCAAGGAAATTGCAGATAAATAAAATGTCTTGAATAAACTGCTGGATATAGATAATCTCTATTTCCGTATCCTCTCTCTCTCTCTCTCTCTCTCTCTCTCTCTCTCTCTCTCTCTCTCTCTCTCTCTCTTTCTCTCTCTCTCTCTCTCTCTCTCTCTCTCTCTCTCTCTCTCTCTCTCTCTCTCTCTCTGACAGTACATATGCAGCGTAGCATACAAAACTGAATGACAATTAAATGATGCATTCGATTCTAGGATATAAATTAACTAAACACACTGGCACGGAGAAGACATGCCTATATATATACAGAGACAGAGAGAGAAGTGTTTAGTGCAACAAATGGAGAAAGTTATACAAGAAAAAAAAAATCTAAACTATTAGTGTAAATCAAACTAAAGCCAAATGAATGAAAGGAAATATAATGAGTAATGCATGCATTTAGTGAATTTGTTGGCGACACATTCTAAATATTTTTCTGTTTTTGTTGTGGCGAGGGGCGGGGTCAGTAAGTTAGTGGAGTCATCAAAATACTTAAAAGTTGTACTAAATTTGTCAGATTTTGTATTATTTTATGACTGAGACTCAAAAAATAAAAAATCAACAAAAATGGTATTGTGTTCAGTCGCCTCCAGTAATATATATATGTATATTTACATTTATATGTATATTTATATGTATAATTGATAGGTAATATTTTATATGTATATTTATATGTATAACTGATAGGTAATATTTATATGTATATTTACATCTATAATTGATAGGTCATATTTATATGTATATTTACATCTATAATTGATAGGTAATATTTATATGTATATTTACATCTATAATTGATGGGCAATATTTATATGTATATTTACATCTATAATTGATAGGTCATATTTATATGTATATTTACATGTATATTTATATGTATATTTATATGTATATTATTTATATGTATATTTACATGTATAGTTATATGTATATTGAGATGTATATTTATATGTATATTTACATCTATAATTGATAGGTAATATATGAGAGTTCTGAAACTCGTAGTTAAATTTAAAATAGCAAGGACTTTTTGGGACTGGAGCACAATCAACTTCTATTATTATTGCATAAAAACACTGGGAACACTAGACCATTTCCCTTACTACTGGATAAAAACATGAGCAATACTGAAATACTTCACTTACTACTGCATAAAAACAAAAAGAAAACACCAAACCAACTTTGTTACTGCATTCCCTTACTACTGCATAAAAAACAACAAACACCAGAAGCACTTCCTTACTACAGAAGTGTTTCATTTTTTTTAGGGGGGTCGGGGATGGGGTGGGGGGTTATACAGTAGTAAGGGAAGTGGTCAAGTGTGTGTGTGTCTGTGTGTGCAGTGGGTTATGGACACACCCAAAAGTACTTACTATTATAAATGTAACTATATCTACCTTCATATATTATGTACAGAAGTGTTTACTTTTTTTGGGAGGGGGGTTGGGGAGTAGGATTATACAGTAGTAAGGGAAGTGGTCAAGTGTGAAGTGTGTGTGTGTGTGTGTGCTGTATGCAGTAGTACTTGAAGTGGGTTACGCCCACACCTAAAAGGTACTTACTATTTTAAATGTAACTACATATACCTTCATATATTATCTGCTATAATTATCATAACTCTTGCATTAGAGCAAAAACGGCACATTATATTCGCATAAGGTAACACTTGTTATCCCATCTTGCCATTTCCACGTGAAATATGGGAGATGATGTTATATTAATAATAATAATAATAATAATAATAATAATAATAACTTTATTTTCTGAGGATAATACATTTGGTTCTGAATCAATCAACCAATCTTACATGTAGTCCTCAATAATATAATATTACAACTATAAATGCAACGTATATATACAAATAAAACTCTACTTACTACAGTGTCTGATACACTCACATGTAGTCATAAAATATATATACACACACACATGTACATGCATTAGTTTAAAACATATTTAAGATATACATGTAGGTTTGGGAGATGGGAAGGTAGTTGAAGCTATCCAAGTTAGGTATCTCAATTTGTTTGAGCTATGTCATAATCAGAAAGAAGAAATTTGTGAAGCACGCTTTTAAAAGAAGAGAGTGTTGGTGTTTGTTTAATATCAGTGTTCTTTATTGCGTGTCAGCTATTCTGAATTTCTTGATAGTAATACAATGTACATAATCGTTCTCTGTGACAAACTTTCTATATATTTCTAAATATGAGAAAAATTAATATGAAATAGCATCATTATATTTTATTATGCTACTCACATAATCATATAGGGATTGAATACTATTCCAAATTTTCTCTACATTTTTCACCAGCTTATACCATAACAAATCTCTTACTATATAACCAAAAAAATGCACAAAATATTTTTTTAATTTAAATAATTGTGTAATGAATCTATGAAGGGTAAATACGTTATCGACTGAAAGTGAAGATAAAAAACAGGATGTTTATATTATTATTAATAAATAATTAACCCTGAAACGAGTCTTAATTGCACTTTCGTGTAATTCAATTAATAGACCACAACTCTGACATTTAGGCGTAAATCAGACCTTTTCTTAATTGAGAGAAAAACACATTCATGAGAAAATCAGTTTAGGCGCAAAATATTTCTCTCCCTTACTGTCTTTGTGTAATACAGGTAGCATATAGAGCTACATGTAATAATTACTGTCCAAACCGACCCATATGACACGCTTCAATTTGATGGAATAATAATGATGTCAAAACGGCGTTAGACAAAGAGATTAGCAACAGTGTCTGTCGCCGTGACGGTAATATTTTAAATTCCAGTCTGTCACAGTCGATGGAATTTTGACTACAGTATCGAACATCTGGAACTAACATAAAAGAAATGTGTCCCAGCCCAGGGTCAAATAATTTCGTCATTGAATGAAACTAATAGGAGGGAGTAACACAAAGGGAATAAAAACACAATACATATTAATAAGAGGTCATAATTGGAAATAAATAATTAATGCAAACTGATTTAAAACTTTGATAGAGGTTTAACTAGTAATCTGTAACCAATGATGAATGTATATATTTATTTTGGTTCCTTAACCTTTGTTAGTAAAGGTATGAGGAATTAACCCCTGTAATGCACTTTCTTATTTGTTCTCTATTGATCCAGTACCGCAGTAAGCCTGTCCACTTCTAAAGCCACGTTTGGTATTGTTTTCAAAATCCAAAAGCAAAGATGATGCCTAAGCGTAAGGAGAAAATAAAATAAGCATCCTTTACAGTTGACCACACAGATTTTGCGGGGAAAAAAACCGTTGATCGGTACTTAAAAAATATAATCTGCATTAAAAGGAAGCTAGTGTGTAAAAGTTAAACAAACAAATATAAAATAATCTATGATATTAATGGTATTATATTTCTTCATTTTTTCTGAAATTTTAGCTTTCGATATTGTTATATACTAGATATATTTTTGCACGAAAACCTGACAATATATGCATAAATTAAAAATAAACAATCAGTTTAATAATGTTAAGTTTAATAATGGTAAAATCCACACTTATTTACTGATCTGTCTATATATCCATAAGAATAACGAAAAATCAGTATAAAATGATGTGAATAAATCCTTATTATGTCGAAAGTCAATCGGAACAGCTCTCGGTCATTTCCGTAAAGTCGAGTTTCTCTCTCGACTTGATGGAAAAGGCAGAGGATGTTCCGATTGGTGCTAAGCCTGCCTTGATGTAAAAACTTTGTAAATTGCATCTAAACATATTAAAATAGGTAAATCTTTTATTTGCCTATTAACAGTAAAATTGTTCATTAACCTAGCATATGTTCACTCAAAAATCACAATGCAACATATGATGAGGAATTTCCGGACTTAAAATTAGAGACAGATGTTACAGTAGCTGGTAACAGTATAGGTGTAGTAGTTGTATTGGTGGTGATGGTGACCAACAATATCCATGAATCCAGTTTATATGCGTGTAAGTACAGCATTAAAATTCGAATAAAAATGACATCCAAGATTAAAAGGAAAATAACCTGTGTACAGATCCCAAAACAGAGAAAGGTTCTTAATCTAAAGTTGTTGTACTTCGTCCTTCTCCTCGTTATAATCTTCTACCCAGGGCCGTCGTAAAGGGCGGGGGAAACGGGCGACCACCCGGGGTGCCAAGCCGGGGGTGGGGGGCGACATTTCGTGGAGTTTGCGGTATTTTTCTTCAAGTGTGTGTGTGGGGGGGGGGGGGCGCCAAAGGCGATGCTTACCCGGGCTGCCCGGTTCGTCCAGAGCAAACTTGCGACGGCCTTGTCTTCTACCTAAAAAAAAAAATTCTAAGTTTTAGTTCAGTTAGAGGACGGGGAGAGGGGGGGGGGGGGCGGGGAGGGGGCTAAAAAAGTGAGCTTACATTTTTAGATGCTTCAAAATTTCTACCATTAAATCGGTTTTGTTTTAAGAATTTGTTCTCATCAAGTTATTCTCCCGCTATGTGACCTTTTATATAGAGAGCACATGATAGTTAGTATCCAAACCTCGTAACGGATAGGTCCACATCATACTTTACAAATCGATACATCTTGATCATTCGATATATATAGTGAAGAGAAAAAAAATGTACGTGCTTTCCATTTGTTTTCTTCTTCTAATGCCATTCGTAAATGCCACTAATTTACTGCGAAATACACATGATTCTATGGAAAACGAAAGCTTGCTTTTTAATGTATAAATTGGATTTTGTAGAAATCCCTTCGTCTGGATTAAAGTCTGGATAAAAAAAAAAAAAAAAAAAGGACAACTAATATTGTTTTCTTTTTATTGATGTGAAGAAAAAAAGCATTTTACCACCAGGCTTGTTTTCTGCTAAGAGATTTTAAATACAAGTAAGTGGTACAATTTTAGACGTTTGAAAACGTTGCGTCATGGTGACGTCGCGGTACAGATACACCACAACAGAGATAAGCAGTTTCAAAAACACAACACTTTGGTAGGAATTTGAATGGAAGCTGCATACAGATGCCATTAAATACAGAAAGACCGTGTATACTTTTATACAGTTGTTTTCAACAAATATCCGTATACTGCATTCAGGTGTTCATGTGTATGATTATAACTTTGCCATAGAAACACCAAAGAATCCCCCCCCCCAAATTACCAAACACCAAATTACCCCCCCCCCCCCGAAAAAAAAAAAAATATGTATCGTCGCATAAGAAAACAAGATAAAAAATATGTACTTTTTGACGTTAAAAGAAATATTTAAACACGAGAAAAGCAGTCTGTCAAAAATATTTTTAAAAATTATGAAATTTAAAGATCACAGCAAACCAATCAAATAGTTTTTGTACAAAATATATTGAAATGTATAATATAACGGTAATTTAAGTTTTGGTGAACAGACGCACTGACAAAAACGGACAGCTCCACCACATCTTGCAGAATAGGAATATTTATTTGTTATACATAATTACTTTAAAATTAAAACAACAATTTGTGGGTGGTGACAGGTAGACAAAGAAATTATTACTGATGGAACCGACACATTCTTGATAATTGACAGAAGAACAGATGGGTGATCACTAATATAACTTATGCGCTGACAAGAAAGTTATCAGAGAGAGAGAGAGAGAGAGAGAGAGAGAGAGAGAGAGAGAGAGAGCGAGAGAGATTAATAGACGATAAAAAACTAAAAGACTATCGAGTAATTGAGGGACAAGGGCAGCGAGTATGTATGCGTGTTTCTCAATTAGAGTGGGTGAGTGTGTTTGTGTATGACTGTGTGTGTGTGTGTGTGTGTGTGTGTGTGAGAGAGAGAGAGAGAGAGAGAGAGAGAGAGAGAGAGAGAGAGAGAGAATACGAAAATAGAGATTATCTATATCCAGCAGTTTATTCAAGACATTTTATTTATCTGCAATTTCCTTGATCTTTTGATCTTGATTAAAATTGGGGCTATATCATAATGACATTGTTGCACCGTGTTTAAAGAAACGGATTGTATAAGTTTTGGGCATGTTACCCGCGGTTACCCTCGTTTTTCAAGCTCAAAAATTCAAGACAAGACTTACAAGGTATTGCACCCCAAGAAAGAAAGTGCAAAATGACATATTTTAAAAAAAATTTGGAAAGATGTTGTTACGAAAATGCAATCCCATGAAATATCTGCCAGGATCATTATCTTGCCAAGAAAGAACTACGTCCCAACTGGTAGAGCGAATCACCGGAACGATGGCAATCACCGGAACGGATTTGGAAAATATGGAAGATGTTTGTACTAAATATTAATTTTTGTATTAGACTGTATAATCATAGATCTAAGCAAGGGTGTGTAGTCAATTAAAACACAAAACATTAAAAACGTAGTACACATTTTATATTTATCGATCCGAATACACACATGCTGAAAAAAATTAAACGAACTAAATTTATTTTAAATACAACTTAATAAAGAATCATAAAAAATAAAAATGCATTCGTAAGATGTTCAGAATTATGGGTAATACATTTGTTCCCTGAAGAAATAATAAATAATGTAAAACAGTACCTCAAATTTATTTCCTTATAAATATTTAGATCTATGATTATACAGTATAATACAAAAAATAATACTGAGTACAAAAATCTTGCACATATGAAGAATTCCAATTGGTTCCTGTCCGTTCCGGTGGTACCTTCGTTCTGGTGATTCTGTCCGTTCCGGTGAGTACCTTCGTACCGGTGATTCTATCCATCCCGTGACAACGGGGGTTGCTCGATTCACTATAAATTGTCCATGACATTCGAAAACATAAATTAAATAACTTGGAACAGTGTTCTGGACGTTCTTACTGTGCCGGCTGATGGGATGGTGCAGATAGCACAGCGATGGAGTAGAGATGGCTTCTACCATGTACACTTGCAGCGGTTGCAAAGCGTATTTTTGTCACTTTAAAGGTCGTCGTCGAACACTCCTACAAGGGTGTCACGAAACACCCAAATCCAGCAAAATCACACCAAATCCACCCAAATCAACACCAAATCCACCCAAATCCAAATGTTTAGTAACAATTTTCGGCATATATAGTTGTCACAACGCGAAATATAGGGACACAACTAAGGGTGAGTCCGTTATATTAGCATATGTAATGATGCATTGAGTTGGAGGACATAGTGAAACCCGACTTTGAATGAGAATCATAACGGACATGCGCAATATATTGTGCAAAGTAATACATGTAAGTTATAAAGTAACAAGTTATAATAGAACAATTTACGCGGGAAAAATATAAATTTATTTAATGACTAAACGTACACATATGCAAGTTTATTAACTACAATTTGTCATTTCATTTATAATATTTTTTAGTCCTTTTGTATTTATATATAAAAAAAAAACACAGGAACGTCGACTTTGAATGAAAAATGGGAGTGCGTTGCAATTTAGAGACGAGACGGTAGACTTAATAAGATTTCGTATATTTGGTTTGGATTTGGGTGGATTTGGTGTGGATTTGGGTGGATTTGGATCGGATTTGGGTGGATTTGGGTGTTTCGTAACACCGCTCATACAAAGGGGATAAGGAGCATTTTAATACTATCATTTTATCTTTGAAGATGTTGTAGGCAATGTTGATAAAAGTACTGTCGATGCTTAAAAAAAGTTCGGTTGAAATGGATTGACCATTCAGCGGCATGATAAATGTACTTGGACACATTTCATTTCAAAGTGTTGTTTGTTTAAATTAATTGAACACGATAGTATGTCCAACATTTTGGCATCTACACTCGTACTATATAGTTAGTTTAATACCAGTGTGCAAACTAAAATAGTATAATATTGCCATTATTAAAAGTCTGATTAAAATGTTGATTCTCCCATGTCTGCCTGTACGACCTTCCATCCGTGCGTTCGAGCAGCCGCATGTTTGTCATGGATAGCTACAATACTATGTACAAAAACTACAATAGGTGGCATTAAATGATGCACTGTTCATAAAATCTCGTATATACTTTGATAATAACTGATATTCTCCTTGTGAAAAAAAATGTTGGTAAAATAACATTTATTCTTATGTTGTAGGAAAAGAAAGTATGTTATGCAAATAAATGTTGCTAGGATAATAATATGGTTATTAGAAAGTTGACGTCAGAATAAAAGTATCAATAACAGCGTCGGTGTCGTAATTTTCATCACTTAGATCTTCAAGGATCGCTAACACAGGTGCTAGGTCTGCCATACTTAAATCTGTTCCAAAATGTTCGATTCACCGATATGAGGGCACAATTCCGGAACTTGTCCACAATGTTCGATACACCGATCTGAAGGCACAGATTTAGAACCTGTTCAGGACAGCCAATCGAGCATGCCTTTGAGACCCGGCATGCTAAAAAAAGAGAAGATAAGAAAGAAAGCAAAAGGTCAAGCGAATGTCATCTAAACGATTAGAACACGAAGAAATATGGCGTTTTCTTCTAGCTGGAACATCCTGCATGTGTGCTGCATTTGGTAAATTTAAAATAAATGAAAAAATGCAAATCTTAATTGACTTGTTATGTTCGTTGGAACCAAAACCAGTAGTGACACACAGGGGCTCGTATTGTTGCTGACAACTTATCTATCAGTCATAAATGTATGTATGACTGATAGATAAGTTGTCAGCAACAATACGAGCCCCTGTGTAGTGACATAGGTCAGTAACTAAAGTTAGCAACAGGGGATGATTTTTTCAGAATTATAGAATATACAAAAATGATTTGCTTTCTGCATAATTAGAGTGTGCAGATTTCAAAAATGAACCCATCATTATGATATCTTTTCAAATAAATTCACAGGAAGCATTCAAACACATGTTCCGTCCACCATTTTTAATATTGGTCTTTGGCACTTTTTGCAAATTCTTGATCTCATGTTATTTCAAGCTGAAATTTGCATATTTCTTACATTTGTTTATATAGAAATGTTTTGTGAACATTCAGATTTAAGAATAAATTGACTTTTTCTATGTTCCAGGTAATTCAGAAGCCCCCATGTGCCTTATTATCAAGCACCCCCCTAACATTTTTGCATGAAATGCTATATTTTTGAGTCATACACAAGTTGAGATTATATGTTGCTCTTAAAATGGAACGTTTTCTGCATAATTTGAGTGTGCAGAATTCACAAATGAACCCATCTTTATGACATCGTTTCAAATAAATTCACAGAAAGCATTCAAACACATGAGCTGTCCACCATTGTTAATATTGGTCTTTGGTCACTTTTTGCAAATTCTTGACATCATGTTATTTTATGCTGAAAGTTGCATATTTCTTACATATGGTTATATATAAATGTTTTGTGAACATTCAGCTTCAAGAATAAATTCACTTTTTCTATGTTCCAGGTACTTCTGAAGCCTTTTGGTTCTTTTTTATCACGTGCCCCCCTAACATTTTTGCATGAAATGCAATAATCATGAGTCATACACAAATTTAAATTGTATGTTACTTTTAAATGCAATAGTGTTCTTGTACATATATACATTGATAGGAAAACACAATTTAGTAAAAAACAATTGCCATTTTAGAATTTAGTTATTATAAGATATTTTTGGTCAGTTTTCATATCCATAAAATAAAATCAATGACAAAAAAACAAAGAAACATAAAAATAACTTACTTCGAATACTTACACAATTCTACTTTTGGCACTGAGTTGGTTCTCAAGAAATAGTTATGATTATGTTTTTGTTTAAATAGAGAAATGCTACAGATCGATTTTCTGTTCTTTATGATGACAATATTCATATTGACATTCACAAAAAATGGCATGAAATGAATTTGTTTTCATTCTTCAAAATAGTTTAACTTTTGCCACTTTTTCGCCCCCAATAAACATGAACATTTTAATTTGAATACCAGTGTCGCTAGATAAGAATCGTACCTAGAGCAGATGACCTGACAGTGATAATATCTCAGTGATCACAATCACATACATATTATTAATATCGTTATCAGTATCACCCGTCGAGTGTCTAACCTCGAAAATACATTACAAAACAAAAGTTGTACCAAAATGTTGTAATAAATTTGGTATAATGAATCACAATACGTTTGTATAATCCAATTCCTTGGTATAAACGTCTGCCCTTTCATAAAATCAAGTTTTCGTGTGTTTTTGAACCCAATTTATGTATTGTTGTCATTGTTTCCATTTTGAACGTACCCATGTACCGGGAAGAGTTGCCGTTCTTGCTGGCATGGGTGACCTTTAAAAAAGACCTAATTTGTTGGTTTTCCTCAAATTTTCGCATGCATTTTACCATTATTCTCGTAAAAAGGACTCCAAAGTATTTAAAAAGTAGGCGTAGGTGAGCGTATATGTTCATTTATTTATTTTTTCTGTGTTTAGAAAAATTCGGTTTTTGTTTATATTCCACGAATATTTTGTACAAAAGGCCCAATGTCATATACGCTAAATATAGACATTTAACCTTTCAACCATGAATACATTCTGATATAATAATGTCGGCTTTTTACATACGAAAGCGAAGAAAGTACCGGGTTAATGAGGTTGACATTTTGAGAAAATGTTAATCTTGATCACCAGTGCCCTCTAGCGGTGGCGCCTGTTGCTACTAAAGTATACATCAACATAGTCATGTAGGCGTTTTTACTGATCTTTAATAAAATACCAAATATTGTTCTTAAATTTAATGCTAAAGTAGTTTTACCAATGTCTGTTAATTCCTGATTGTTGAGTAATTTGAACCTTAACTGTCATCACAAAACATCAGGATGAAAATTACCAATCGCAATGGTCTTTTACCATGGCAGACTGGCACTAAATTGGGTCAACAAAGGCATACGTCAGGGCTAATTAACAGCACAAGGAGTAGTTCACATTTTTTGCAATATGCAGTGCTTTCATTGTGACATCATAGCGCACAACATTCAGTGTGGTTCTCACTGGATCATACCTCGGTTTGCCTCATGTACAAATGTTGACGTACTTTAACATAGATTTTGTCATGTATTTCTTTGGTTGTTTATATTATGATCTTTCAAGGAATATTGATTGATGAAGAGCACAATAAAGCGAATAATTGCCACTTAAAGGTAATGTAATCAAATAGTTGGTACTGAACACCTACATGACCTGTATGGCTTGTACTTTAGTAAATGTTGTGTCTCTCGATTGGTTAGTAAGTGATGTCATTCACATAACCGATAGTTTTGGAACTTTCTCCAGAACTATAGTGATTTGTTTTTACCTTCGCATACAGGGACTGATATTGTTGCTTACAATTTACATATAAATAATATATGTTCTGTGTATAATAATGCAAGGGAGGACACCTAGCCTTCTTCTGTGACCGAATTAAGAATCAACACATGATTTCAAGCAAAACTTTGCATAGCATAATAAATTTAGTACCAATGTTTAGCTCACATATTGACTTGTTATGCCTACATCAAATCTGACTTACTGTCTCACCTTTAAGGAATGCCTTTCACTTTTCCAATGTTACTGCTGGACATTGCCATGGTCACACCCACTTGATACGCAAGTGCAGTGTGCTGAATGAAATACAGCCTTCATTGGTCAACTAAACCTCATTTTTGGTAGATGGCATTTCTAATCATAAATTATATATTGGGAGCTGCAGAAGTTCAGTTGGTAGAGTATCTGACTCATAATCCAAGGGTTGCAGGTTCAATACCCACCCAGGCCAGCCAGGGTTGGCTGCCTTACTGTGTCCATGGGAAAGATATTGACCTCCAATTTCTTCAGCATGATTCAGTCAAATCAAGTGCTGAATGTACCATTGAAAAGCAAGCAACCAACCAATCACACATTATAATTTCATCCCACAATTTTATTGGGGATAAAATTGTTTAGGGAAAATTAGCTCATAAAAAACAGAAACCATAAAATGACTAATTTTTCATTACAGTAACAAATCCTATAGATGTCATAAAGATTCGGATGCAGCTTGAAAGTGAGCTAGCGGAGCAGAAAGGGTTCAGTCACCTGAAGAATCGTTACTATGATGGCTGGATCAAGGGCTGCAGCACTATCATTAGAGATGAGGGATTCTCAGGATTGTACAAGGGGTGGGTCTCGTATTTACAAAGGTCTGCACCATTATATATCAATTTTGTTACAACAGATATACCATATTGGAGTCCTTGTTATGCTGAAAATATCCAAGGATTAAGTGGATAAGCGGAAGGGGATTAAGCTGACGAGTCAAGATATATCCTTGTTAACTTTGTTTTCCCTGATAGTTGGAGCAAAACTGCAAGACCTATGTAAACTGTTTCACCGGAATTACCACTGGACCCATGACCCTGGACTAGGGCATAAGCATATATGCCAACCATTACACTTTTGGCTTAAATCATTACATTTTTTTCACCTAATTATGTCTTACGCTTGCCTCTATATGGATTATACTTTTTTGGTACATTAAAAAAAATAAAAATAAAGCAATAAAAAGCTGTGCTTGTAAATTTTATTATATATATATATATATATATATATATATATATATATATATATATATATATATATATATATATATATATATATATATATATATATATATATATATATATATATATGAATACAGTTCTGCACTGCAACCAGTTCCATCATCAGGTGGGGATCCCCTATCCTGACCCACAACACTCTTCAGGTTGCGCTGACTGAGTTGATCAGACTCAGCCTGGAACCAATTAGCTTTTCTGGCGCTCCTCTCTCTTCCGCTAAATCCAATGTGAGGCTTCCTCTGCCTGTTTGCCAACCTTGGTTACTAAAAATAGGTCATGTAATCCCGATGACTCCCAAGGCACGCCAAAAGGTCGGTGCTGCAAAGCCACAGCATTCTATTTCGACCGGTAGATTCTAGGCCTTCCATCCATTCTGCTGGCGCTAATGGATGAGTGGCTGATACTTTGCCAATTTCCTCTCATGGCCTCCTCCATTCGAGCTTCCCATGGCACTGTCAGTTCCAACAAAATCACCTGCTTGGTACCTCCTGACCACAGTACAATATCGGGTCTAAAGTTGGTGTTACAGATGTCTCTTGGGAACTTCAGCTGTCCTTTTACATCTGCCTGCATTTCCCAATCCTGCACTGTTGTCAAGATGCCTGTTGCTTCAGTCTTTTGCCTTTGTGTCTCACCGCTTCTCATAAAGCTGATGAAGTTGGGATCACTTTTCACTTGGTGTTTCTTTCTCCTGGCTATGTCCATACTGGCAGCAATCTCAGCAAGCACTTGGTCATGGTGCCAACAATAATGACCATCTGTCAGAGCTATATTGCAGGATGACAGCACATGCTCTAAATTTGCAAGTCTCCCACAAAGTTTAAAGGTCATCAGTTAGTAATTTTTATTATCATCTTTTAATCCTACACATCATAAAATTTGAGAATATTCTATAAAAAAAAGAAGACTGCTGCATAAGAATAGTGTGAAAGTACATTTGTCCATCGTAGACCGAAATGTACTTTCTTTATTTTCTATTTATAGCAGATATATATGAGATATTACCAAGAAAACAGACAGGTTTCTTCAATTTGAAAACATGCCTAACAGATTCATTACATTTTGATAACATATTCAGTTAGCGAACCAGTCTGTACTTTTAAAAATTATACCTTATGCCAGATGTTGAGTGAAACAGGCTTCATTTATGTGACTCATGGATGTTATATGACTGAAACATGTTAGAGGATAGGGATCTTTTTAAACTTCAAAACATGTCACACCAGAAAAAGAACAAATCAATAGCACTTTACAAATTTAAAAGAGGAATATGAGAGCAATGTAATACAGCACTCAGAGTGAGTACTATTGTCGCGATCATTGCAGAATTTGTGGACTTGGCTTTTCAATCATTTAGCGAAAATTATACATGTAGACTAGTTAAGGTGAGTGTTGTATATAAATAATTAATTGTTTGAAAATATGTTTTTGTATTCTGGTAGTAATCCACATGGATAGGTTAGTAGCAAAAATAAATGTACATTTTACATACAATTTCCTGTAATTATGGCATGCAATATATAGATTATACTTTTTATGCTCAGATTACGCTTTTTTGCCACTTATATTAGTAATAATTATGCTTATACCTCTCTAAGGGTTGGCATGTATGGATAAGTGGTCTGAAGTAGATGGTATGATGTCAGGGGATGGATTTTCTCTCGCAGTGATTTCTGCTTGATTTTCACAGTGGGAATTTTTGTAAGGGGATTTTAAATTTTGAAGGGGGATAAGGTTATTTTTTATATGAGAACAGCATCTATGAATAGACCCCTTAAGACGTTTCAAGAAATGAATAAAGATAAAACTTACTGTGTGTTATCACAATGGCACTACACCGTATGCTTTAGAACTGCATTTAACAGTAAAGACATTACCACATAACACCCACCAAATACCAAAAACTGCATGTCCACCGTTTTACAACCTCGCCAAGCGCAGTTGATAAAATGATTTTAATAACTAGAGATGAAAGTGTTTCATTGCTCAATTATAAAAGTCACCTAAGTACTTGATCATGGTGGTTGATCTAGATGTCAAGCACTTCCATGATCAGATTGAGGATTGTCAGTATTAAAGAATGTTACAGGTATTTTTATGCTCATGGACTGTCATCTGTTTGTGATTGTCACACTCAGGCTGATTTTTTAAGGGAGATTTGTTTCAGGGGAATTTGCACATTTGTGCATACAGGGGAAAACACTGCTCTTGTACAGTAAACAGGCATGACTAAACTGGGTTGCTATTGGGTTACTAGACTGATGTGTCCTTACTTCTTGAGAAACACTGTGTCACCACTGAGAAAAGTTCTATTATGCACATTATACACTGATTGCCTAGAGGGAAATGCCATCTGACATGTTCTCTCTAACAATATTGTATGATATTACTTTAAAGACCCTTTGTTTAAGTATAGAGAAGAAAAAAATGGATGCCTTAAAAGTTTTAGCATGCTTGTATGAAGTACAAAATAACTTATGTTGTACTCACAGCTTAGTTAACATTGTTTTACTGCTATTCCTGCCAGCGTAGGCATTAAAATCTCGTGTAAATTACTTTGGTTGTTACTTGGGGAACCATAGTTTTTCATGGTGACCTACTTGTTTTTGAACAAATGACCGCATTATCAAAGGTCAATCCCAGTGTACAAGTTTTGTCTTCCCAGCAAATCTTGAGCTGTAGGCATAATATATTATGGAGCTCGATCACAGTGCTTTTTGCATCATTCTGAACCACCCCAGGGGAATGTAGGTCACACTGACATAATCTCTGTTTAACTCACCATAGTGGAAGCATGACAAAAGGGATCACTTTAGGATGTCCATCTGTACACACCTTTGATTAACCTCAGTGTTGAAGTTTTTTACCTTCCATTTTTTTAAGTATTCTTTTATTCCACTGTCTTCAGATTTGAAATATAGTTTCTGTGATCAGTTTCTCAAGTGTAACCTTCATTTCACGTTTCACTGACTGATACATTTTTGCATTTATTTCAGCTTCTTATGTACTGTTGGTTAGGGAGTCATGCAACTTAGTTTGTGGATACATCTAGTTAGACAAAATACCAAATCACCAAAACTAGGGCAGTTTGACCTAGATTTCTTGCTTCAGTGACTTTAAGTTTTGTGTTTTGGTCAGTTTCTTTGGTACTGCTGACCACAGATTTGTGAAAATTGATATGTTGATGTGTCTTAGTGGGTACAATGCCTTTCCACCAAAAGTTGGTGGGTACAATACCATCTCGCCAAAAGTAGGTCACTGTGATATATACATCTCATGCTTCTTTGTCTCATTATTATCCACTGCTGTTCACATTGTCATGCAGAGTAGTGCAAACATGCACTTGGGCAAGCTCAATACCAATCTACCAAAAGCAGGTCACTTTGACCTATTGTTGAGTCTGCCTTGGTGGAAGCTTGAGATGGTGATCAGTATGGCATCTGCATCTGTATCCATGTCTCTATGTTCATCCACACCCTAGATTAAACTCAGATTTGAAATATAGTTCCAGGATGGGCTTGACGTACAAGTCATGGCCAGCTTCTTATCTTACACTAATGACTTTACTGTGTACAGGTTTACCCCTGTGAAAAGTATGCATGGCACTTTTCTTACACTAATTACTTTGTTTTATGCATGTTAGACAAACACCAGCATACAGGTGAGCTTGGTTATCTCTTGTTTCTAATATTATTATCATGACATACCTTGCCATCAGTAATCTTAATACGTTTTCTTTTTCCTCCCTGAAAGACTGACTCCTTCTTTAATGAGAGAGGGCATTTACAGCACCATACGGTTAGGGGCCTATGAACCTCTAAAGAGATTTCTGGGGGCAAGAGATCCCGCACATACACCTCTCTGGAAGAAAATTTGCTCTGGAGCCATTTCAGGTAAAGTTTCATCTAGTTTTACAGAATCAGTCTAAATGAGCATTAGGGTCAACTTTGTATTCCTGACAAGTTTGAAACACAAAATGAATTTTTTTAAACTATTGATTTGAATTTGGAAAAAGAAAAATCTAATTTTTTTTTATTGTGTTCACTGAGGACTTGAACTCTTTCCTATATATTATATCAGTGCTCAAAAAATCTGGAAAGCTTGACCCCTGGTGCACTTCCAATTTTTGATCAGGCCCCTTCAGTGTTCTGAGTCACCATAGCATACATGTGAAAGAACTATGATTTCAAACCAGTGGATTTACAGATTTTGATCGTTAGATTGGCCTCTAAACTAGTAGATTTTTTATCAGCATAAATTTTACGTTTCAAGGGGATGGAAAACAAAACAAGTGCTTTCTTGTGCCATAATATGTATTTTCTTCATTCTATCATAAAATAGCAAGTTTATACATGAATCAGACTTAGATTCTTATGGAAAATGTTAAAATAATCATGATTAATTATGAGTCAATATACGGTCGAATAATGAAAAAGGAAGAGTTGTTTATCTGATAGTTCACTGCAAAGATTTTTCTTTTATAAAATCCAATAGCATTTGTAGTTTCCTTCACAAGATCACTGTCTAGTGACCCCTGATGACATTCATTGTAATTATTAAGCTTCACACTTAACATGCTCTCAATAGGTGGCACTCTTCAGTTTCATATTGTATATTTTGCATAGGGTTAGATTTTTAAAGAAAAAGAATTTCCCAGGTTTTCCTCACTGGTTATCCTGGCTGTTTAAAAAAGACTTTGTATATCTTAGGTATTATTAAAAGAACTTTTAATTCTCTTTATTTTGATGTATGATTGATGGGTGTAATTTGGGTTATAGAGTATACAGCTTGGTCTTACTTCAGATGTGCACCTATCAAAAAAGTGCTAGTTCCACTTTGTCATTTTCACTTCCTGGACTTCAGAGGTGAATTGTAAAAAAAGAACCAATAACTTTTTTTTTACTTTTTTTATACTTTGTAATTCATTCATTGTACTTTCAGAAGCTGGTATTGCTTACTCTGCAAAATTCGTTTTCCCTATTTTACCAACTGCTGAAAATAGTGTACTTTGGACTAATTCAGGCTGATTTTTCGAGCACATGGGAGTGGCCATTTTTTTCAGCTGTTTGCTTAGATCATGTACAATTTCCACAAGTACAATATGTCAAAAAATTCAGCCACAGTACATGAAAGTAACATAATAACTGCTAAAGTTAGTATACTTTGAGCTAGTTCTGGTTGATTTTTCAGCTGTGTGCTTAGATCATGTACAATTTCCACAAGTACTACATGAAAGTAGCATAGAGGTATGCTAACATGCTCTCCACTGTGCATGTTGCAAATGCAAACAACTTCACCTTACACCTGTCACTCTGTCAGAACTACATAATATCTGTTGAATGCCTCCATAGTTCTCTGGTCCAGATTTCCCTTGAATCACTTTGTATTTAGCAAAGAATGGAGGATGTCCTCTCTGTATCAGCACTAGAATGTAATAATGGCAGGACAACCACACTCAGCCTGCAAAGAAGTTCTAATTTTAGTTTTCCTGTTACTGGGTTTGTAAGGTTGCTGACAACTCTCCAGCACTCCTCCAAGCTATGTTCACCCCAAGGAGCAAGTTTCTAACTTGAACGTAAGATGTATCCCTGGGCCTCTTCCTCAAGGTCTTCTTTCTCATTATGGCTCAGATCCAAAAATCTGTTGGCAAGTTTTACCATTGTAAATAAAAGAAAATAAAGATTGATTTAGACTTGAAATAAAAATGAAAAAAATACATGATGTATTTATGCTTTTATGAATAATTTATCCAAACTTCAAATAGTTTATGAAATACAAAAGATGCATATCTTTGAAACACACAGTGCAAACTCTGGACCTTTGCTACTCACCTGCACACACTTAAACTCTGATATCCAAACATTGTTGAACTTGTAATATTTGTTAGCTAGTGGTTTCTCAGCATTGGGAGAAAGCACACATTTAGAATTGAACACAACAGGTAAGAGCTGTCCTCTTAAAACATCTGGAAACATACAACGACAATTAAACAGGAAAAAAATCAAAATACTTACTCTAGTATGTCTGCCGAAATAATTTTTTATGGTCTGTCTCTTCATTTTATCTCCCCTCCGCCAAGGGTCGGCCGATTTTCATCAAAGTCTCAGAAGACATCATGGACCACCTTTCATCCCTATATTATTTTTAACACCTCAAAATACATCCCACATTTGGCCTTAAACTTTTCAAATTCCAACAATAAGGCAATCAATTAGCCATTTGCTGTGTACACATGTCAGCTATTCTTTAATAATTCTAATCCTATTGCTCTGCCACTCATCGCACCGGTACTGGTGGAACATTTCTGGACCCCAGTAGACAGGTTCTGGCTGGTTTCTCTAATGTGTTGACAGAATGCATAAAAAGACTGTGTTTGGGTATTTTTATTTAAAAAATGTTTAAATTCATTTAATTTTCAAAAGCAGTATAGATTTTATCTACTAAACTGTATGTGCCATAGAGGGCCTTTAAAATGTTTTTTTGGCCTACCACTGGTTGATTCTCATGTATGTCATAGGGTTTGAACAGATAATAAAAAACACTAATTTGCCTGTCAAAATCTTGAGTGACAAAATGTGACATGTTTATTATGAACTTCGTGAAATACAGTAGTATTACATGGTTAATATTCAGCTCCCTACTGGGGGTGCATTTGTAGTATTACATGGTTAATATTCAGCTCCCTACTGGGGGTGTATTTGTAGTATTACATGGTTAATACATGTATTCAGCTCCTGCAGGGGGTGTATTTGTAGTATTACATGGTAATACATGTATTCAGCTCCCTGCAGGGGGTGTATTTGTAGTATTACATGGTAATACATGTATTCAGCTCCCTGCAGAGGGTGTATTTGTGGTATTACATGGTTAATACATGTATTCAGCTTCCTGCAGGGGGTGTATTTGTAGTATTACATGGTTAATACATGTATTCAGCTCCCTGCAGGGGGTGTATTTGTATTATTACATGGTTAATATTCAGCTCCCTGCAGGGAGTGTATTTGAATTATTACATGGTTAATACATGTATTCAGCTCCCTGCTGGGGATGTATTTGTAGTATTACATGGTTAATACATGTATTCAGCTCCCTGCAGGGGGTGTATTTGTAGGTTCTTAAGAAGATTATGTATTTGTATATAAAGCTTGAAACTTTGTGTACAGAGTGAAGCACATGACACAAGAATAGAAAACAGTACTATTTCTGGTCTCCATATCTCTTTGGTTACCTATTTTCGTTTTCCATATCTGATTGGTTACTTATAATTAGTGCTCACTTATCCTTCATTAATTTTATTGAGCTGCTAGTATGTCTGATGTCCCTTGCTCATGCTTGCAAAGTAATGCATCAGTGGTTAAATAATATCTACCAGTACCCAAGCAAATGTTTGACAGTTAGGCTAAGGAATAGTATTAGCAATTTATCAGAGTATCCACTACAATATTTTTTACTTTTAATGAATATTGATCACTATTTTAATCAATTAGTTCAGAGAGTTACTAACTTCTGATATCACTGAAATGCAGCATGGAATTCTTCCTAATTATTATTCATCCATTGTACCGTGACATGAATTAATTATGAAAATTAAAGCTGTTGTTTTCTGAATATAAAATAGTACTGATTAAAATAAAAAAATTAAAATGTTGCTTTAACTGAAATGGAGTCGGAATTTAAGTGAACAAAGTCACATAATTTTTGCTGAAGTACACTGACATGTGTAACATTATTTTATAGAGAAAAATAAACATAGGAAATATGAGTCAATAAAAAAAGTAATCTGTTTTTTTAGCTCTACTGGTCATGGATCAGAAGAACTTATGGGATGGCCTGTTGTCTGTCATCTGTTGTCGGTCATGTGTCTGTCATCTCTCATCTGTTGTCCAGTGTCCCTGTGTAAGTTAACTCATGCACCCCTGGCACCACATTTACGCGTCATGAGGTTGTACCCTACTTCCGAGCTATGTAACGTCAGCATCACTTAAGATACACTAAAGTGGATGGTATTGCAGGAAAGTAGATAGATGTAGCTCAACAATGATACCAAATAATGTCGACTTTCTACTTGCATTAAAAAATACAGCGGAAAAAACATAATTTTTGAGACTAGGCTTTTTTTACGTTGAAAATTGCCAGTTTCGGAACTAGAGTTTGTGTCCGGATATGAGACTTTTGGCCTTAAATCTAAAGCAGACTGGTTGAAACTGCACACAGACAGATGAACCTTTGCAAAAAGTCGGATAAGTTTGTGATTTGGAATATAACGGGGCCAGGACACAAAAATCATGGGTCCAATGCCAAAAAAAAAAAGAAAAAAAGAAGTCCAAGTTTTACCTTTCTGCACATGTGCGAGCGTAGTAGCCAATCAAAAACAACGTTTTTGATACACCTAAGCATCTGGATATATGAAAAACTCTTTTTAAGCAGATGTGCTTGGCTGCATTCAGAAGTAATCCCAAAAATGTGTTTCCTACCCTCGTTTAAGGCCAAAATGAAAAGAATCTCCAGGGGTTAATGAGTTAACACAAGTTTGTTATTTCTTCTGCTCCAAAACTACTTTGAGGATTACCATGAAACTTAACACACACATTCAGCTCAAGGTCTAGTTGGTCCTAAATGAAAATGGTGCTGCTCAGACATCCAATATGGCCACCACAGCAGCCACCTTGAAAATCTTATCACTACTCCTTCTGAATGGATGGTCATATCAACATGGGGTTTTCACTGAAAGACTTCTTATGATGCCTAGTTGGTTTTAAATAAAAATAGTGCTGATCTAATGTACAATATTGCCACCACAGCAGCCATCTTTAAAATCTTGTTATTGCTACTCCTTTTGAATGGAAAGTCATATTGACAAGGGGTTTTCACTGGAAAAACTTATTATGATGTCAAACTAGGCCTCAATGAAAATAGTGCCACCTGGACATCCAATATGGCCATCACAGTGGCCATCTTGAAAATCTTGTTATCACTACTTCTGATTGGATGGCATGTCAGCATGGGTGCTTCACTGAAAGACTTCTTATGGTGTCTACATGGCCCTAAATGAAAGTAGTGCTGGTCTGATATGGCCACCATGGCAGCCATCTTGAAAATCTTGTTATTGCTTTTCCACCTGAATGGAAAGCCATGTTGACATGGGGTTTTCACCAGAAGACTTCTTATTATGTCTAGTTGTGCCTGGATTAAAATGGTTCTGCTAGGACTTTCAATATGAAAATCTTGTTATCGCTATTCCTCAATGGATGGCCATATCAACATGGGGGTTTCACTAAAAGACTTCTTGTAGTGTCTGTTTGGTCCTAAAACAAATTGTGCTGATCTGACAACCAATATGGACATTACAGCATCTTGAAAATCTTGTTATTGCTACTCCTGAACAGAAAGTCATATCCACATGGGTTTTTCAGCAGAAGACTTATTATGATGTCTAGTTAGGCCTAAATGAAAATGGTGCCATCTGGACATCCAATATGGCCATCACAGAGGCCATCTTGAAAATCTTATTATCACTACTTCTCCTGAATGGATGGTCATGTCAACATGGGTGTTTCATTGAAAGACTTTTTATGATGTCTACTTGGTCCTAAATGAAAGTAGTGCTGATCTGATGTCCAGTACGGCCACCATAGCAGCCATCTTGAAAATCTTGTTATTATTCTTCCACCTTCACAGAAAGTCATATCGACATGGGGGTTTCACCAGAAGACTTCTTATGATGTCTAGTTGTGCCTAGATGAAAATGGCTCTGCTCGGACTTCCAATATGGCCACCATAGTGACCATCTTGAAGATCTTGTTATCACTGAATGGATGGTTATATCACTATGGGGGTTTCACTAAAAGACTTTTTTGAGGTCTACTTGGTCCTAAATATAATTGTGCCTATCTGACAACCACAGCAGCCATCTTGAAAATCTTGTTATTGTTACTCCTGAACAGGAAGTCATATCCACATGGGGTTTTCCACTTTTTATGATATCTAGTTGGTCCTAATTGAAAATGGTTCCACTTGGACATCCAATATGGCCATCTTGAAAATCTTATTATTGCTACTCCTCCTGAATGTAGGGTCATATCAGCATGGCATTTTTACTAAAAGACTTTTTATGATGTCTTATTGGTCCTAAATGAAGATGGTGCCGATCTGACATCAAATAGGGCCACCACAGCAGCCATCTTGAAAATCTTGTTATTGCTACTCCTTCTGAATGGAAAGTCATATCAGCATGGGATTGTCACATATCAGCATGGGGTTGTCACTAGCAGACTTCTTAAGATATCTGGTTGGTACTAAGAAGAAGGATTCACAAACAAAGAGGTTTCCAACAATTTCACAATTTTTGCATGCTCAGGTGGTAAATTCTGAATAATTGTGGCATACACCTCTACTCTTGCCACTAATCCCCTAGATTAGATTAATTGTCAAACAATCGCATAGATACTGCTCAATATATTTAACCAGCAATGCATTACCAAGTCAGAGCGAGTAAGGGACAACTTATTATTATTCATGCTGTACAGTTGAGTGCTAATTAATTATAGCTAACCAGTGAAATACAGAGAACATAAATAGTACTGTTCCCCATTCATAGGTCTGCTTCGCTTTGTACACACAAAGTAAATTAGAGCTTTTGATACAATTAAGCAGATGATCTTCATAATGTGGAGGGATCTACAGATGGGAGTAATTATAATTTACCAGTGTCTTTCAAGAACTTCAATAAAAAAAAAAAGCATTTTATCAGTAGGCTCAAGTTTGTTTTCAGGCAAATTAGATAACACTTTTTCTGGGGACAGGCCCGACAGGCAACTCACTTATGATATGAGAGGGGCTAGATATAGAATTTAAGGGGCCTCGGGTGTTGGGCTATCAGATGTCTTTTTAGCTCTGAAAAGACAGTCTATGATTATAGGTGGGTAGACAGTCTATGATTATAGGTGGGTAGATGGTCCATGATTATAGGTGGGTACTTATGATACATGTATATCAAACTTCTATATATTTATTGCTTCCAATATTAAACTTTTTTGAAGTGAAGCTCTTATGAAATATTAACAAAATTGTTTGAAATTGATAACTTAAAATGTGATTCAACATTTAGAACTGTCTGTAGCTTTTGAGAATGATCATTGCAAATTCATGAGAGAGAGAGAGAGAGAGAGAGAGAGAGAGAGAGCTAAAATTATGGCAGTGTTTTCCCCAAAGTGGTGCAATTTCATCATCACTATTATTAAACCATGATGTTACCAGCCTTCTCATTATCTTTTGAAGTAGCCAGCTGAAAATTAAAAGTACACAGCTAAGTCAGTGCATCAGTGTGACAAAAAATGTTACAATATTGTAAAAGTAGATGGCTACAGCGTTAAAATTTGTACAAGTAGACAGTTTTGAACCAGCTGCTGGCAGCTAATGAGCAGGCTGTGTAACACCCTTGGTACATATATTAATATTTAAACATGCTTCTTTTTCCAACTATGAATAAACACAAACATTTTTTTGTTTCTTTTTTCCTCCATACAGTTGTAATCTTAATGCATTATTCTAATACAGGTGCTATTGGAAGTTCAATAGCCACACCCACTGACCTTGTGAAGGTCAGAATGCAGGCACAGAGAAAGCCAAAAGAAGGGGAGATAGCAAGGTACCGTAACACATTTGCTGCCTTCAAGGAAATTTACATGATGGGGGGAGTTCGGGGTCTTTATGTTGGTGTGGGTCCTACAGTCAAGAGAGCAGCCATATTGACTGCAACACAGGTATCTGCTCTTAAATCTTTTATAATGGACACATTTTAATTATAAATATCTTCATATATACAGGATAATGTCATGAATGCTGAAGAAAAATCCTTGTGTAAGACAGTAATTGTACATAGTTTACCATGAAAAATTGCAAATCCAAAGGCAAAGCCTGTCAGACAAACATTTAAACTTCACATAGGTTGGTTCTTTTACATCTTCAATCACCTAATGATTATAGCTTGACCTGTCTGTTTGACCTTTCATTAGAATAAATAATAGGGCCTAGTCTGATGAGAAAAAGGTATTGTGGTATCGATGCATCATGCATGCTGGATGTGCAAAGGATAACTTGTCCAGACTTTAGCAGGTAGGTGCATATACACTAGTAGTGGTGAAGGTGAATAGTTTTCCAGACTTCAGCAGGAAGATGCATGCACATGAGTAGTGGTGAAGGTTGAATAGGTATCCAGACTTGAGCACAAAGGTGCATGCACACCAGTAGTGGTGAAGGTGAATAGGTGTCCAGACTTGAGCGGGAAGGTGCATGCACACCAGTGGTGAAGGTGAATAGTTGTTCAGACTTTAGCACAAATGTGCATGCACACCATTAGTGGTGAAGGTGTATAGGTGTCCAGACTTGAGCAGGAAGGTGCATGCACACCAGTAGTGGTGAAGGTGCTTGCGCACAAGTAGTGGTGAAGTTGCATGCACACAAGTAGTGGTGAAGGTGAATAGTTTTCCAGACTTGAGCGCAAAGGTGCATGCACACATTTAGTGGTGAAGGTGCATGCACACATGTAGTGGTGAATGTGCATGCACACGAGAGTGGTGAAGGTGAATAGTTCTGTGACAATAAAAATAAAAATAATCTTGCTCAGAAAAGTAAAGTGACCAAGATTTTCTATAATTGAATAAAACAATTACATTTTCCTTTTTTAAACCATTATATCTGCAATATTATGATAGCACATGTGTGTCCGTCTGTCACTGCTTTCCTTGTAAATTTAACTTCATCTGCATTGACTGAGGATGATCATATCTGGTATGATGTTTCACTAGAAAGAGCTGATGACAACAAAAATATCAAATTGTGATATCATCCCCCCCCCCCCCCCGCAAGGGGATGGGGATATTAAAGGCCCCCCATCTTCATAGATGATATGTAATTGTCTTCTAACTTGAACTCTACACCAATTGAGGGAGATGATCGTAGTTTTGTACGATGATTTACTAGGGTGAGTAGATGACAACAAAGGTTTTGAATCCTGGATTCAGCCCTTGTAATGAGGTGGGTGGGTGGGGGCACAAATATTGAAAAGTGTGGATATTTGTGATGGTTTCCATCTTTAGTATAATAATTGTCCTCAGTGTGAACTAGTACAGCAAACACAAACTTTTGTTCCTAATTCAAGTTTATGCTCTCCTGCACATGGTTGTCATTTTCTGTTATCAAGTTCTTGTTTATTTGGATATTTTTATATTAAAGTTCATGTAAAGTAGAAGTCTTTATCCAAACTGCTTTTTAATCCAGACCAACAATTTTTCACACTAAGGTCAGAAAAAATGATAAACTATGGGTCTATTTCTCTTAAACTGGTGGACCAGGGATACTCAAATGTTACAGAATAAATAAAATGAACTCTTTCAACTGAGTGCATATTATATCTCAACCCAGATTTTCCCTTTAAATTTACAGCATTACACATCCTCATTTACTGGTGTTATTGTCCCTGAAGACCAATCCTCCTAACAGTGGTTTCATCAGCATAACTTTTCAAAGAATTGTTTGATTTCAATCAAATTTGGCATGCAGCTTTAAACTGAAGAGACATTAAATGGCAAGAGCATAGCCTGGCACTTTTCTGATAAATGCACTGTAAGGGGGGGGGGGGAGGAGGAGCTTCCTAAAACAAAAAAATCTGGTAGTTTGATTTTTATGCACGTGCAACTGTGCATATGCCTCACTATGCCACTAAATGAACTTGATTTCCAGTGTTATGTGTCATTATTTGCAGAATTTATTGCCCATTTTCCTAACCAGAGCTCTCTGTAAGCACTTTCTTTATATCCTGGACACTTAAAAGCTAGTCTTGGATCCCCATTGTTCTAAGACTGTGTGTCTTGTGGATCCTCAATGACTAACCCTGGACACCAAGCTTGTGGATCCTCAATGACTAACCCTGGACACCAAGCTTGTGGATCCTCAACGACCAACCCTGGACACCAAGCTTGTGGATCCTCAATGACTAACCCTGGACACCAAGCTTGTGGATCCTCAACGACCAACCCTGGACACCAAGCTTGTGGATCCTCAACGACCAACCCTGGACACCAAGCTTTTTCAAACTGCAGATCATAGTTATGTACATTTTCCCCAAAAATTTCAACAAAAAATCCCTAATGGGACAAAATGTAATCAAGTGAGAAAAAAAAGGCTTGATCTAAGTAACATTTGAAACAAAAATTGTTAGTAGATACTTGAGGACAGCAAAAACTGAAGTAAAACCAGGAGATAGAAATAATAAAACTCAGATAAGATTGATTCTTTAAAACTTTAAAGCTTCTTCTTTTAAAACATTGACACTTAGTTTTCCCTTTGAAACCCCTCAATTTTGGAAGACGGGGGTCCACAGCTTTAATTGTGAAAGGCCTACAGAGAGCTCTGTTAACGTTTTTCCACTGCAAAATATTAACAAGGATTGTTTGAATTTATCTCAATTTTGCATGCATTTTATACTGATGAGATCTTGACTGAGTTCGCTTTCAATGTTCCATCATTTACATGATTTTTTTACCCTAATTGCCCATGCTCATAACTTTGGTATCAGCAGCATAAAATTACAAAGGATTATTGGATTTAGTGTTCGGTATTGGATAAAATGTCATGATTGATCATAATTTTCTTTTTACTGATCCATGATCAATTTATAATGTATTAATAATTTGTCCTTTGATGCCATCCCAAAACAATAAGGGCTTTTTTTCAAGTACTAGTAGTTTCAAGTCTGAAACAGTTGGAAAGATGCAGAACTGGATTTCACCATAATTGATCACAGAAATTGTAATCATTTGTCATTTAACGTGACAGTTGACAGAAGGTGACAGATGCTCAACAGTCAAGTAATGGTACATATGATGCCTTGAATGAGTTTGAATTCCAATGAAATTCTATGTTCCTAAATCACCACCATGGTTATCAGCCTCCCCCCCACCCCACAGTATTTGATCTTTGCCAATTCAAAAAGTCACCACCAAATCATCTTGTTTTTCAGAGCAAATTCAGTGAAATCAGAGCCTTCTATGGCCATATGTCCCACTATACAGATGGTTTGATGAAGACAACCATTAGAGCTGCCATTGTAGCACCCCATGGCACCATCACAAGCCAGTGACTGGATAAACCTCCATTTTTACCACAGAAATTACGTCCATACTCAAATCTTTAAACTACACTGAAACCTCTCAAAAAACAAATTTCATCATCATTTCAGATTTTTTTCTACACTGAAAGCCTTGCAAAACTTTAAAATTGACAACCCATAGATATCCCAATTCTTACAGAAACCTGATTTACTTCTACAGTCTGAAAATAAGTATACAGTACTGTTGGCTGCCTAGTCATGTTGGTATTAAGATTAATGAAATGTCAGATAAAGTAGTCAAAGCTGCCCTGAATATACTCTTTTCCAAATGGAAGTTTCCACATACTGACTTCAAATATTATATAAATCGGCATGTTCTATATGCTTGGCAAAATGTATGGAATGAAAACTCCACAGACAAGCTTAGGAACATCGTTGTAGAGTGGTATCATATAGAACAAGTCACAGAATATATGTGATATTGTACTGGTCACATATAGGACACACATACCCGACTTGTGCATACTACCAGAAAAATATTATAATTTTTTTTATAGATCCATCATCACTAAATTATAACTTGCCAAAATTAAAATCCTGTTCTGGAAAAAAATTGCCAAATTTTACATCCATGAAAAATACCTGCTACACAGTACTACCAGCTAAAACAAAATAAAAGGTTGTCAGCTAGGTTGATATGAAACAGCTCTTTATCAATAATAAAGCTTTGACAAGTACACTTATGGGCATGATAAACTCTAAACCCCACCCCCTCCACCATTGCTTTGAGTACCGAGCTCAACAATTGTGATAACCTTGAAAGGTTATCATATTTTTCATCAACTTTGGCACAGTACTGATTATCAGTATTGATGTATTATGGTGCACAGTGGCTGTTATTTTTATGATATGGAAACTTTTGTTTTAGCACCTACTGGTAATGTCAGATATTGAGATACCTTCTGTCTGGCCATTAATCCATTTGCCTGTCTGTTAGAACATATTCACCAAACCTGGTACATAACTTGCCATTGTGGCAACCATCTGTGAGAGGGGTATGATTTTTGGGCCCATTAACATTAGTTCCTTGCAGGGAATCAGATGTCATATACGGAAATTGAAATTACAGTGACATTATTGAATATTTGTTGGACCAAACATTGTACATGCATTTGTTGGGCCAAACATTGTACATGCACTTGTTGGAGGAGGATACACATATATTTTACAGGATTGGGGTGGGGGGATATTAGGTAAAAAGAATGGGATTTACCATAGAAGTAGTGTAATGTTTTTTTCTTTCTTTCTTTTTTTAGAAGCTTTATTTACTTAAAGATTTATATTTTAGACTTGTCAATGTCAAGAGTCATAACCAACAATCATGTACATTTTCTGTATGCAAAAAAGATGAGTGTGGTTCATAAAATACAATTACTGACCTTTGTTGAGGTGAATAGGAAGTTTTTATGAATCGGTAAACCTCATATTGACCAACGTGAAGCAGAGGCAGTCAATACGACCAGTTTACAGGTTCATTAAACTTCATATTTACCAAAACAAAGGTCTACTACTTTTTTCACTACATTATTTAGTTAAAAAGTTGTAATTTAATTTAAGTAAAACAAAAGCATCATTTTAGCTGCAATCATAAATATGACGCTGTGACATCACATACTAGTAAATAAAGTCATGACAATATATGTACGTATATTGCATATTACATGACATCGGATCATCCAATCAAAAGGT
The DNA here is from genome assembly GCA_029931535.1 of Margaritifera margaritifera. Taxonomy (NCBI): domain Eukaryota; kingdom Metazoa; phylum Mollusca; class Bivalvia; order Unionida; family Margaritiferidae; genus Margaritifera; species Margaritifera margaritifera. The sequence goes on from JAQPZY010001695.1 coordinate 4,806,177, forward strand.
AGACATGACAGCAGATCATCCAATCAAAAGGTAGACATGACATCAGATCATCCAATCAAAAGGTAGCACTCACAGTATTCATGCAATAATAGCTGATGGTTTATATTCCACTGTCATGAGGATGTTGCCATTGAAGTAGAATTTTGAGAATTGGATTAGCATAATATACTTGGATAATATTTCTTTAAAGGACTTAACTTTTCTTCATATTGTGCAATAACTGTTGAACTTTTGAAGTTTTTGTGCATTGTTAAAATAAATTCCCCAAGAATTTAATAAATCAGTTGTTTTTTGTCTGCTTCTTTTTTCATCTATATGTTATTACCCAGACATAAAATGATGCCAATATTGGGGAGCCTTGGACTCGCTGTTTACAAATAAAAATCATATTGAGAATCACTTGTAAATTATATGCTGTAAATTTTTAAAAATCTATTGTAAATCATCAGCTTTACATCATCTGTTGTCTGAGGTTTAGGGGAAAAAAGACAAAAAATATTGCAAAAATAAAAAAGATAGAAAGAAAAGACGTAAGACATATTTGTTATTTTCTTTGGAACTTGTGTAGCATAGATAAAAATTAATGGAGAGGGCAGTCATTCTAATAATTTATATTGATTCAATTCCAAATGGGTTTAATTATTATTATAAGGAAAGATTCTAATCAATATACCCCTTTTCTCAGAGAATTTTGAAAATAAATTGTTATCCTTTGCCATATAGTATTCAGAAAGATAGTAAATTTCAATCAGGCATTGTTTAATAAATGTAATATCCCATATTATTACAAATATGCTGATACAAGACCCAATCTGATTAAAGTTGAGATCTCTGAACATAATGGAGATCTGACGGATACAGATACAACGTTATGTTCTGTTGAACTTTTGATTCACCAATCCAATTACAGCTTTCACATTTATGAAAGTCCTAAACATCATTTAAAACATAACATTTCTGATAACTCTCCCCAACACAAAATGCAATGCTTTATCTGATAGGTTACTAAAAATAAGTGTACTGGGAATTCCAAAGATCACCAGAACATAAACCTTTATATATGCCTGTCAGATCTACTTGATGGTAACTAGATCTTGATTTTAATTAGATTGTTTCAGGCCCATTTGGTCATTATGCATGTTTATGTGCAGTCCATTGTTTTTCAACATATGCATTGATATTAAAGATTTTTAATTCCTTTATTTACTGTTTTTCAGATTCCTGCCTATGATCATACCAAGCACCTGTTTCTGAATGCAGGGTTAATGGTTGAAGGAGTTCTACTTCATGTAACTGCCTCTATGATAGCAGGGTTTGTCACTGCTCTGACAACATCACCTGTGGATGTGATAAAAACCAGAGTAATGAACCAGTGTAAGCATAACTGTTCTTCAGTTTATCAGGAAGTGTGGGCTGCATTCTGTGTAAATTCTTAAACTGTAATACCAGAAAATCAGCAATGATAACTGATGGTGATGGTAGTGATGATCAGAACTCTACATAAGCAATATATTTACATATTTTACGCAAACAAATTGGCTACAAATACATAAATAAGTTTTTTAATGCATTGAAATTATAGCAAAAGAATGTAATCTTTTAAAAGCATTTAGTCCAAATTTGTCAGCGTATTGCTCCTGTCAAAAGCACTTGATCAATATAAACTATGCCGTTGCAACAATCTATGGATGTTTTGTGCACATTTGAAATGATAGTACTTGATTTAGTGAGAACACTTACTAAAATAAAGCCATATGATCGATTGCACACCGAGTTAGTCTTGGTCACTAAGCCTTTTGATACATTCTAAGTGCACAATTTAATATCTTGATGATTAGACTTGGTCTGGTAGCATTTTGTGTTTTGCTTTGGTTCACGAAATACCCTATCAAATATTTAAAAAGCCGAAATTATTTTGAAACAAGGCAATAAAAAAATACCTGATTTATTAAATTCTTCTTTAATATCAGTAATATGTTATCCTGTCACTATTGCATAGCTTATCTTTTCTGGGATGGAATTACCCTTTGTATAATAAGAATTCATCCTCCCATAGGGTGAATGTTCCAGAATATTCTGGAAGTTCAGACTGGTAGAACACAGACTAAGTCTGCTCCCTATTTCACAGGCCCATGCATAGTAATCTTTTTTAAGAAACGACACAATTTGCATAGGTTCAGTTCAAAATGCTCTGCAAGAAATTTGCCTTCCTTTGCTTCTACTATGCAGATTGGATATCGAAATACAGTTTCTCGTATTTTTCCTCCAGTATTTATTTGTTCACTGAATTAGAGAGTTATAGGCATTACTTATTATAATTTTAATTAAGTGCCCCGCCCCCCCCCCCTCTTTTTTTGTTGTTGTTGCCAAGCAACTAATATATATTGTTCATTCAGTTTTTTTATTCCGGATTCATGGATTGTCTCCCATTCATTGCTGGAATTGATTGTAATCTTTGTTTTCAGTCCTTTATACTTAGTGAACATCAGTTGATGATTCATTGATTAATGCTTATGTTGAGTTTTAGAGTCTCAACAAAAAAATAGGGGATTGCACACTAGCTATTGATTCTGTTTGTGTGTTCAGGTAGTCACACACCTTTACCATTCATTTATAGTGAGTTTGGAACACACTCTACTCAGTTGGTTATTATTATTAAATATTTAAATTTCTGGTTTCACTAATACTAGGTAAGTATTGCTGATGTTAGTTGGTGCTTGACCACAAGTAGCACACCATTCATTTACATCCAGACTGAGTTGGACTCTCACTCCCTCTTTTTAATTATTATAATAATTGTGTTTTGCTGGTTTCACTACATTCATTGTTATCAATACTCAGAATAGAAAAGTATTGCTGATTTGGATTTTAATATGATCTCAGGTATGACACCACTCATTATTATTATTAATACCACATGAGGTGGTAAGGTATTGTTGTCCATACATTGCATTGACTTTTAGCAAGAGATTCATGCAAACCATAAGCATTATAATCACCATTTTGATTATTGTTCTTGTTTTCAGAGACCTCTTTTATAGCAATATGTTAAGGCAGAGTGTGGGGAAATGTGAGCATAGAAAGCCCCATAAGACCCCACACATCTGTCTTGAATGTACCTATTGCAAACGGATACATGGATGTCATTTTGCTGCCTGTGGTCAGACGAGGTATGGGACCTTGCATAGAGCAGACACACCCATGGGGGGAGGGAGCCTTCTTCCTCCTCATCTAATGAATACTCGGGTTTTTTCTTTGAGTCCTTTGGGTCTCATAGAAGGCATGCTCTTTTGTGCATCAGGGCACTTCTCTGTCCGAGCAGCATATGGGATCAGTTTCTTTGGAGACGTTTAAGGCCCATGGACTCCAAGATGGTTGATCCAACCCAGTCACAGCCTGTTAGGGTTAGGCCTCTCCCAATGGAAGATAGAACAGGGCTAAGAGCAAAACACGCTCCCCCCTCCCGCGAGAGAGGAGAAGTACCCTGAAGGAGACATCTCTGTTTCCAGCTGCACTATGGTGCTTGCTGGAGGCAGTTGTCAAAATGTCCAGGCATATGTTTTCTTTGTCCATGGTGCTGTCAGTGGAATTGCTCCACCTCCACAGGGATGTTGCTCTGGACACTTCTAAGATCATACTGGAGCACAGTCAGAATCTCCTTTGGGCTGCTCCTCAGGAGGCAGAGACCCTCTTCAGAAGGCTCATTCCCTCCATGGCATCTCAAGATCTAAAGGACGAACAGCATCAGTCCCTTGCATCTGCTCCTGGCCTGTCGAAACCAGCTAGGAAGCATGGTCATCCTGATTGCCTCAGGGGCTGTCAGTGAAATTCGTGAAAAAGATGCAGGCTCAGTCCAAGAAGCAATTCCAGTTTAAACCACCCTATGGATGTATGTTCCTAGATGGACTTGCCAGAAATGCCCAGGAGGAAGTTTGCAGGCCCTTCTCCCTTTCTTAAGAAAGGTGTGGGGCAGCCCTAGGGACTTGCCCCGTCTCCTGCTGTGCAGCCCTGTTCCATCAGTTCCCATTGGTGCCTGACTAACCTTCTGTTAAAAAATATGGTCAGGCCTAACTGATGATGGGTGGATAGGCTCTATTATTAACAGAGGTTACTGGCTTCAGTTCCAGGAACATCCTCCTCTGTCAAGGAACCCCATACTGTTCCACCAGTTGAATCTGGTATAGTTAATGGAAGAGGTGCACTCCGTTCTGCAGAAGGACACAGTAGGCTGGTAAATGACCAATCTCTAGCCTTCTACTCCCAGATTTTCCAGGTATCCAATAAAGGAGGAAAGCTTTGACTGACTATTGACCTTTCTGCCTTAAACAAATTTCTTCAGGAGGAACCATTCAAGATAGAGATCACAGCCTCAGTAAGGATTGTCATAAGGTTGGATGACTGGGCAGTCTCCATCAACATCCAGGATGAATACCTTTTACATCCCTATTTTTCCTCACAGGAGGTTTTACCATGGACTGGGAGGTCTTTCAATTTCATGCTCTGCCTTTCATCCTAGCCTCTGCACCCAGAGCTTTTACCAGGGTAATGGGAGTAGTCACTGTCCCCCTAAGGTCACTACAGATCCTACAATAGTTCCACCACTAGTTGATACACAATGGCCACTTAGAGTCCCTTAGACAAGAATGACTTTCTGTTGGTCCATAGAGACCCAGCTGGGCCCTTAACCCAACATAGAGTTTTTGTATACATGAGGATGGATTTACTCACAAACAGTGGATTAGTCTGTGTCCTGCGGGACAGAGTAGACAGAATCCTGGCCCTATTAGAGGCGCTGAGAGCCAAGACTTCATTGTCGGTTCACCTGTCCATCTGGGGACCTTGAACTCCATGGGTGACCTGGTTCCTCTTGGAATAGTGTACTTGTGCCCCTTCCAGTTTCTTCTCACAAAGTGGAAACTGCACAAGGATCTCCTGTCATTTCAGATTTCTCTAGGAATGGATTTTTACCACCATTTGAGTCGGTGGTCAGATAGGGACTGATGTCTGTCCCGAGTCCTCATGTTTGCCCTAAAATTCTGTCTGTTCACAGATGTGTCAGATTTAGAGTGGGGTGCTCACTTGGAGTTGGAAGCACTAGTTCTTCAGGGTTCATGGTCCTGGGAGGAATCTACCCTCCACATAAGAAATCTGGAAATGAGGGTGGTACTTTTAGCCCAACAGGGGTATGTTGACAAAGTAAGGAGTTGCTGTGTGATGGTCTCCCCCAACAACACATCAGTGGTAGTGTACCTCATGCAACCAGGAGGTATACATGCTTCTTTTCTCTGTGTGAAGGTTTGGAACATCATTAGTTGGGCTGTCTCAAAATTGATTACCCTCTAAGTTCATCATATTCCAGGCAAGATAGGACTTACAGAATGGTCTCTGCACCAATCTGTAGCAGAGTTCCTATTCAGAGTATGGGGGAGACCCTTTGTGGTTTTGTTCACCATGAGACTGGACAACAAGCTCTTTTACATCTCCCAGTCCCAGATAAGAGGGTTTGGGCAGCAGACACTTTCAGTCTGATGTGGGATCATCTTTTCACTTATGGCTTCCCACTGTTCAGGATGATTCCAAAGGTGGTCCACAAAGTCAGGATCTCCACGGCTCAGCGAATTTTGATAGCCCCTCTGTGGCCCCAAAGATCATGCTTGAGTGATCTTCTCGATCTGCAGGTAAACCATCCAATAACATTACCTCAGAGGAGAAACCTTCTATCACAGTACAGCGGCTCTCTTCTGCACAACAGCCCACAGATTCTCCACCTTCATTCTTGGTTCATCCCAAGCAATCTATCTGCAAGGATGGGTTTTTGAGCAAAGTTGCAAAGTGTATTATTCAGGCCAGGAGACGTTCCACTTCCAAGGTCTATGATGTCAAGAGGAGAATCTATTATGATTGGTGCAGTAGGAAACATATTAATCCTAGCTGATTTTCTTCCATTCCTTTTCCATGTGAGGAAATGCGTGGTTTGTACTATAAAGGGCTATAGGGCAGCCCTATTCAGTGCACTCAGATTTTACAAAAAGCCATCAGTCCGGATTCTCATATTTCAGACCTTATCAGGTATTTTTAGCTGCAGAAACCGGTGTCTCACACACCAATGCCTTGATGGAATCTCTCATGTGTCTTGTGGTCTTTAACAAAACCCCCCTATGAGTCTTTGGGTGAATCTTTACGACACATTACCCTTAACACTGTTGTCTTGCTTTCCTTGGTGTCTATGAAACAAAGGAGTAAGTTTAATCCCCTGTCTATAGAACAAGGTTGTTTTACAGTTCCTACCAAACGGGTGAGTAATTCTTTGTTTTTACCAGTTTTTAAGGCCATCAGCCTCCCACCAAACTGGCAAATTTAGTGACAGGCAACGTATTACTGATATTACAATGTATTTTTTTGGGGGGGGGGGAAACTAATTTTAATGATATAATACTTACCTGTCACTATTGCCAGATTCTCTCCTCCTGCCCCACTCTGATGTCCCACAAGTGGTCTGTGTCCTTAAAAAAGATGATGACTACTGCGCACGGGACTGTGAGCAGACTGGGTCTGTGTTCTACTAGTCTGAACTTCCAGAATATTCAGGCACATTCACCCTATGGGAGGATGAAGTCTTATTATACAGATGAGGGTAATTCCACAATAGTGACAATAAGTATTACATCATTAAAATTAGTTACCCCTCCCCCCCCAGCCACACACACAAAACTACATTCTTGTGCTCTGGTGATAATGGTGGTGGTGGTGATGAAGATGATGATGATGATAATGATGATGATGGAAACAGCAATTAGCTCTCAAGAAAGTCTGTGAATATGCCCTCCATGAATTGTAGCCCACAAATAGTGATGCACATATATGAATACTGGTACTACATTTACTTCTTACCGTCAAACTATTGCTTGTGGACTGGTACTACATTTACCGCTTACTGTCAAACTATTGCTTGCAGAAATCAAGATATAGCAGAGGGTTTTCTATGCAAACAGCAGAGCCTACTTGTAGTTTTGTTAAGGTTTTGGGTAAAAATTTTCATTTGCTTAAATTATATTTCTTAAACCCCTTGATGTATTCTGTTTATACTTGGGATGAATTATTATGAAGCAGAGACAGTTAATTTTGAAACACATTAGCTCACGTTTGACGTGGCAAGTAAGGTCGCTGTCATAGAAGATTTGTATTCAGGTTTTGTTTAAAGTATTTCAGTTGCTTATTTTTCCATAACACTTTTATTGAATATGTCTCATTATGAATCAAAGACATTTCATTCAGCAACACACTCACCTTTTGTCCTTTGGGTCAAGGTCACAAGGTTTACAGTAGTGCCTTGAGATCAAGGTCAAAATGCAAGCTTAAGCCTTCTTGTTGTGTGTGTATGTGGGTTTTTTTTGTCTTGCCTGCAACATGATCTTGCAAAAATGTGATACATATCAGCCATAATATCTTCGGCTTGCATCAGTAGGTTAAAACTACAATACCATAATGTTTGAAGATATTTAAGAAAAAAGAAGTTGATGGTCAAGTAAACAGCAAGCAGTATTTTTTCTTAAATGAAAGAAGAAAAAAACATTTGGGATTTTATCTAATTGTGTAGTGCTTTTTCAGGTCAAATAACCAAGCCATACAGCTCAGCATTTGACTGTTTCTGGAAGACACTGAGAACCGAGGGACCGCTGGGGTTATATAAGGGATTCATCCCAAACTGGATGAGACTTGGACCACACACAATTGTCACGTTCTTTGTGTTTGAACAACTACGCAGATTAGTTGGCATGGCACCAGTGTAATAGAAAGGAACAGACATAAAGTCTTTTTTCAATCATTGCAAAGTTATTGCAGGATTTTCAACTGCTCTTGTTGTTCATTTGATATTTTTTGGATTGGGATTACATATTTTAACTTTATTTCACATACATATCTAGTCCTACAGTATAAAATGTTTATCCTGATATGTATGATGGGGTGGGTGAGCAATCAACATTCTACTGCCATAACAATCAGTGATGTTTAGCTCTGTTCCAACCATATCAACAGGGGAAAAGGAATTCAAATTTTTAAGAATATATCACATAGTTGGCAGCCTATATTGACACTATTGAACAGCTTAGAGTCTAATTGCTTTATTTGTACCATACTTACACTGATGCCTTCTTCCTTATCTAAGTAAATCCAGGCACAATCAAGTGGTTGCATTTTTTAAATTCTGTTGACTGACATTTTGGTTTGGTTGAAGAATAGTGGTAGCTGTGGAATGCTAATTTGGTTGAACTAACGGTCGAGTTTCTTTATTGAAAGAAATATGTTTAATCATATTTGGCTAAATGTGATTAGACATATTTGTTTCATTACAGAATATGCACCCCTAGTTTAACCAACTTTAGAAATGAAAAATGCAACTATTTTATTGTGCCCGTGGTTAGTGTGCCAAACTCGTGATGAAAAGGGTGCAGGTTCAAATCCTATTATTGGATCAGCCTGGAGCAGCTATTATTGGGTAGGGGAGTTAACTCCAATTGCTGGAGCACTAAATAACCTAAATGCATTGATGAGCTGTAAAACACCAAACAAAATCAAACTTTAATACAAGCAGGAATTTGCTAAGTTCACATATTCATTCACAGATTCCATTTTTACTTTTACATAGTAATCATGCCTTATGGAGAATATATTTTTACAAATGAAACAATTTGTTACACTGTTATTTCATGAATATTTTAATTTGCTTTTCTTTAATGCACTTTACTCCAATTACCTCAGCACTAATAATCTACTTGTGTTGCTGTGCTATAAAACACCAAACCAAACCAAACCATACCTTGCTCGATTTGTACGTCACATTTAGTCGCATAATCCTAGTCTTGTGTCATATGAAAACTGTCTCCAAAATTCTTTCATAAATGATTTAGAATTCTCAGGTAATGGTTTTCGGATCACTGTTCTTTTGTTATTTCTTTATTTACTGCAGTATTCAAATTGAGAATGTTTAATAGATACTCACAAATTAAAATTTTCTCTATTGGAGTAGCATACACATAAAAATTTACTTTGCTTTTTATGTACATAATGATAGGAAAAAATTTTTTATAAAAATTTTTTTTTTTATATTTATGTATATGCAAAGTATTTTATAATTATTTATTGTAGAGCTTTGTTAAACATTTTACATGGTATTTAATAGAAAATACATTTTTGGGGAATTATTTACCAATGCTCAGGGATCATTTTCCCCACTAGTAAATTTTTCTGTAAAATTTCTTGTTAAGCGTTTGATATGCTAATAATATGAGCATGCTTCACAACTTTAAGACGAGTTTGTTAATTTTTACAATGATACAATGTATGCACATAAATATAAAAAGCCGTTTTTCTGCATTTAAAAAAATGAAATTCTTTAATATCGGCCAATGTCTGCAATATAAATTTAAATATTTTGTAGTCAGTTACTACACTTTTCATTGTTGTATTTTCCTGATTTTTGGTTATGTAGAAAAATGCTATATCTACAGTTGAGATTGAAGTAATTGTTTGACCATATGATATTTTATTTACTCAGTTTTAAAAGTGTTCATATTTAAAGATTTAATGTATATGTAATGTATATGCAGTGTAATATGCAGGGTAAAGGATTTCATATTGCAAGTGTTCTTCTGTATCCAATTTGTATGTATTGTTGGTATCTATCATACACAGGAACTGATTTTGTTGTTTTGTACCATGCATATGTTATGTCATGCCTTGTTTACAAAAGTTACAGGCTATTATATTCTTGCCTGTAAATGGCTGGACACAGGTACAGTGGTCCCTTGCTATAACTCACCCCAGTATAACATGATCCCTGATATAACACAGATATGGTCATGGATTCCATTATACTGTTTGAATTATGCCTTGTTTACAAAAGGTCAGGGCATTATTATCTTGCCTTCAAATGGCTGGACATACGTACAATGGCCCCTCACTATAAAGCACCTCAGTATAACACAGTTCCTGATATAACATACATATGATCATGTATCCCATTCCACTAGTTGAATTTTATTTTTTCATAGAATCTACCCCAGTATAAGGTGACTTTGCCTGTATCACAGTACACCAGTATAAAGTAACCTTGCTAATATCACTGTACAATTTTATTGCTCCCCTGAACAGCATGATAGTAGTATTTATAATGTACCTCAGTATAAGGCAACCTTGTCTATATCACAGTACCCCATTATAAGGTGACCATGCCTATATCACAGTACCCCATTATAAGGTGACCTTGCCTATATCACAGTACCCCATTATAAGGTGACCTTGCCTATATCACAGTACACTTTTATGGCTTCCCTGAACAGTGTTATAGCAAGGATAACTGTATAATGTACCCCATTATAAGGCAACCTTGTCTATGCCACAAAACCCCATTATAAGGTGACCTGCCTATATCACAGTACCCCAGTATAAGGTGACCTTGCCTATATCACAGTACACTTTTATGGCTTCCCTGAACAGTGTTATAGCAAGGGATCACTGCATAATGTACCCCATTATAAGGCAACCATGCCTATATCAGAGTACCCCATTATAAGGCGACCTTACCTATATCACAGTACTCCAGTATAAGGTGACCTTGCTTATATCACAGTTCACTTTTATGGCTTCCCTGAAAAGTGTTATAGTGGGGACCAATGCACTATGCATAATATACCCCATTATAAGGCAACTGTACCTATATTGTGGTTGATTTTTAAGGCTTCCCTGACCAGCTTTAAAGTAAGTGACCATTTTATCACTTTTCTGGTGACTACAGCAGCAATATTAAAATGCAGTGTACAAGTTTTTGAAAGTCAGAAATCTTCTACATCAGTTGTGGTATTGAGCTGAAATTTGGGATAATATTGCATGTATAATTTGTACCCTGATACACCCGTCTTGCTTGCATAAGCAGAATACAACACCATCACAACACCATTTACTGGTGAGACAGTGTTCTGTGGAACTCGTAATATTGTTGTATATGTGAAGGTGGGTGAACATATCTGGTGCTTTCCCTACATCACTCTAGATCTAGTGCATATATTCCAATAGTTTGATAGGAATGTTTTCCTCAGCCAAAGGTATAATTCAGTTTTGGTGTTAGAAGGTTAAAGGTTAAGATTACTGATACTAAAAATAGATCTTGACCTTGTATCGCATATCTAAAAATAGATCAACCTTGCATCTCATATCTAAAAATAGATCTTGACCTTGCATCTCATATCTAAAAATAGATCTTAATTAACCTTGCATCATATCTGAAAAATTAATTTCAGTTCTAAGAAATTTGAATGAAACTGACTTTCATTGCTGTGTGTCAAAGACACAAAACAATTTTTTTTGGTTTGGTTGGACTAATCCCACTTTACCATGTTTTACCAAGAAGCTTTGGATAGATTTTGTTAAAAGACAGTAACAAGATATTTATATGTAATTTGCTCTAAATCCATTATATGACTATTGTATGGTCAGTAGGTTAAAGATCAAGGTCACTATTCCAAATATATTTTGTTTATGCACAACAATAATTTCAGATTTGTTAGAAATTTCTACAAATGTTAGTATATGCTACTTTCTTGTAGCCCAAGTTAGAATTTATTGATTTTGGGTCTATGATTTATTTCAAAATCAATACTTATAATTTATTTTTTTGGGGTCTATGAGTTAAGTCAAAATCTCTACTTAGAATTTATTGATTTGGGGTCTATGAGTTAATTCAAAATCAATACTTAGAATTTATTGATATGGTGTCTATGAGTTAAGTCAAAGTTAGAATTTATTGATTTGGGGTCTATGAGTTAAGTCAAAATCAATACTTAGAATTTATTGATTTGGGGTCTATGAGTTACGTCAAAGTTAGAATTTATTGATTTGGGGTCAATGAGTTAAGTAAAAGTTTGAATTTATTGATTTGGGGTCTATGAGTTAAGTAAAAGTTAGAATTTATTGATTGGGGTCTACGAGTTAAGTCAAAATCACTACTTACAATTTATTGATTTGGGGTTTATGAGTTAAGTCAAAATCACTACTTACAATTTATTGATTTGGGGTCTATGAGTTAAGTCAAAATACTTAAAGGTTAGAATAAAAGATCCAGAAAAAACCCAGAGGGGAGTGTTTGGATCCAGGAAAAACCCAGAGGGGAGTGTGTGGATCCAGTGGGTTGGGTCATTTCTATACCTGGCCGTTTATGCCTAGTAAAAATACAGAAGTAATAAAGTTCATCAACCTCATCAGGAAGAGATTTTATTACATAACATTGGTAGGAGATATTGTGTCAGTTGTTTTGTCCATGTGTATGTGAAAGAGAGAGCTTACTCAAGTTGTTGAGAGCTAAATCTGGACCTTTATTTAGATTTTACACAATTTAAAAATTAAATATATCTTTTCATATTATATACTTGGCTGTAAACTTTTAGAACTAAATTTTTATTGAAGAAAAAATGGCATTAAGATTTGTATGTATGTATACTATTCAGTGTCATAAAGAAAGTCGGCAATGATGATGGACAGAATATTGGCAGTTTTTCACTGAAAATTTTAGTTCTTCTAGCTTTATATTACAGCCAGGTGTAATTTTAATAGCATATTCTCTTTTTCAGTACAAATGCATGCTCAGTTTTGTTTTAGCGGATGCATGTAATGTTTTTGAATTCATTAAAAAAATTTCAATATTTTACACCATGCTACTTGTAACTCTTTGATTTAGGCTCATGGTGTGTTCTCTTTTAAACCATTTCTAGTTAGCTATCACAAAAACATGTGTATATGTATGAAAATCATTCAGCTTAGATGTTATGAGTTGCTAGTGTTCATGTAGTCCAATAGTGTTCATGTAGTCCAATAGTGTTCATGCAGTCTAATAGTGTTCATGTAGTCCAATAGTGTTCATGTAGTCCAATAAATCAGCCCCTAAACCTGTGTTATGTTGGTTGTTTTATGTTCTGATCTCACCTATTCATAAAACCTTACAATTATTGCAGACAGATCTGTCCACACACATCAGTGCACATATTCAGCATTTTTAGATACTTACTGGTGTTTCTTTAGCTCTTAAATTACGGTTGGTTGAAGGATTTTTGGGGGTAATTTGATGTGTTGTTGAACTATGATAATAGTCACATAATGAGATATTCATCATGTGACAGTCACATGATAAGTCCACCGATGTTCAAATCACATCACCAAAACAACCATTCTGAATGAGTGAAGTCGCATCTGATTGATCACTCAATATTGATGGGTCAGCTGATTATCCAGCGATGTAGCCTGGTAATTTGCAATGGTGACAACAGGTAGTGTTACACTGGATTTACAAGTTGCCAAACATTTGGATTTGATATGGAAATATGCTGTACAGATTGCCAAACATTTGGATTTGATATGGAAATATGCTGTACAGATTGCCAAACATTTGGATTTGATATGGAAATATGCTGTACAGATTGCCAAAAGGACCCTTCAGCAAACCATAACTCGGGAGCCACAAGAAATACACATAATATGTGCACTGGTGGAACAGTGACTATTATGACTCACTTTCCCACTAACGTGTGCTCAACAATTAAATTATAGAACTGTTCAAGACATCCCACTTACAGTAACTGTTGTAAATCTAGTATTGTACTGCCTCAGTTATCAAACCAGAATGTAATCAACAATTGCATAATTCTATGAAGCTTTGAGTAGTCTCCAGCAGCCATTGTAAACATTAATTATCATGCAAAAAATTTAATTCAGAATAAAGTGATCTTGACTTTTCCAAAATGTTGGTCCCTTTGACAAGGCATAAAAGATATAAAACAAAAAAAACCATTTTGTTATCATATCAAAGTAGAGGTACCATATTTGCCGGCCTATAAGTCGATGCGGAGTATAAGTCGAATTCGCTAATTTCGTCAATTTTCAATCCTTCATCCATATATAAGTTGATGCGGAGTATAAGACAAAGCCAGATCAACACATTGGCTTCGTCATTTTCGCTAGCAACTTCCGGTTTCATGAATATTAATGGTATCACTATGCTATTCCAGATTAATTGGGAAAATGATTAAGATGGTCTGTACATGTATTATTTATACGTATTATTTATTGGTACATTGTACGCAATGATATGAACCCCTGTTGTCAAAAAATAAGTGCAACTTGTATTCTTACAGCAACAGTAACCTCATTATCAAATTATATGTACAAAAAAAAATAAAAGAACTCCATAAGACTTGTTCTTTTTAGTGAATGCATGTATGTATGTAACTGTGTGTGTGTGTGTGTGAGAGAGATAGAGATGAAACAACGCTATGTCAGTGTGTAAGAATGTATGCATTCAGAGCAGTTTTTACTTGTAGCTTTTGGAGAGAGAGAGAGGTTATAGGATGATTGTAATAGGTATTGTTGAGTTACCTGATGATTGTGATCTTACTCATGTACAAGAGCATTACTGTATTCCATTATCAATTAATATCTCTGAATAAACAGTTATTCTTGTTTTTATATCCATTATCAGAAAGAACCCAATGGCTTTGCAATATTTTTTACATTCTAATTAAATATGCCTACAGCTTTGGCCAGGTCATTCCAGTTGACACCTGCAGCAGATTTGATCAAATTAGTGAGGCTACCAATAGGGAAATAAGGCTTCCCATAGGGTATTGTAATCGATCCTGTAAAGCATGTTAATGTATGCAGTACTGTGTAAAGACCTGTAATGCCAGGTGCTTGCTCATGCAAGTTTCTCAACCAGTGACATCTTTTGATCTCGCCGACAGAAGCGTCAGAATCCTTCTCAATGTCGGGTCCTACATTTTTTTGCACACGATCTCTTCCCCAAAATGATAATTATTTATTTACATTATAAATTTATAGTACTTTGAATCATTTTTTCTTCACCTACGATAAATTACATTAACATACGGTAAATCAATTTCGACTACATAATCCATATATATGTTGATTTGGAGCACAAGATGAAGCCCAGACTTCCAGGTCAAAAAGTATCGACTTATTGGCCGGTAAATACGGTACTATTTTAGTTGATAAAATCCAACAATATTTTTCCCTCTTCAAATCATTGTTCATAAAATCTGCATAAGAAGTTGTTCACCTAAAAGCCTGTTTTACTGGGTTGAGCAACCTTGGAGTGACGGCAAGTACAACCACTATTACAAGCGTAGTTCATGCATCAGTAATTACCTTGATCAGCCACTACAACTGAGGCCTCACATGAAATGCATGCAGTTCAATCTTCTAATATTTATTCACATGTTTACCACACAGTTAATGAATAGTCATGTAATCTGTCACAATTAACAATGTATAGTCATATAACCTGTCGCAATATACAATGTATAGTCATGTAACCTGTCACAATATACAATGTATAGTCATGTAACCTATCACAATATACAATGTATAGTCATGTAACCTATCACAATATACAATGTATAGTCATGTAACCTGTCACAATATACAATGTATAGTCATGTAATCTGTCACAATATACAATGTATAATTATGTAATCTGTCACAATATACAATGTATAGTCATGTAACCTGTCACAATATATATATGAATAGTCATTAACATGGTAAGTTTACTACTTAATAAACATATTTATTCCTATTTTCAACTGCACTGGTCAGAATAGGCCTTCTATGATGGATAGGATGCATATAACACTGAAAAATCTGTGGTCATAAACTAAACACAAATACTTTGCCTTTATTCAGTAAAACATGAAATGTTGGTCACAGTGAGCTTCTTTGGTCTTAAGGGTATAGTACTAACAGAAATGCATCCAATGCTCAAGTTTAATAATTCTAATGTGAACAGCACACAAAAAATGAACTTTAAATGCTAAATTTCAACAAAGCCACTGAAACATGAAATATAGGCCATGGAGACCTCTTTGTGCAATAAAGGTGTATTACATATCAAGATGCATCGCCTCACCAAGTTTCATGATTCTATGTAGGATACTATGCATATAACATGCCAAAAAACTCTTGTGGCCATGAGCTAAATACAAACACTTAACCAAAGCCAATTAACATGGTTAGTTTCTTTTATTGTAAGTGTGTGGTCATAACAGAGATACATATCATTATCAGTTTCATGACCACAGCATGAACAGTGCATGAGAAATGAACATTTAACAAAACAATTAACCCAAGTCATTGGAGCATGAAATATGGACCATAATGATCTAATTTTGTAATGAGGGTGTAGTACATAATGGTGCATCCCCCTACCAAGTTTCATAATTCTAGGTAGGATAGTATGCACATAGCATGCAAAATAAACCTATGTGCTGATAAGCTGAACACACAAACTTAACCTAAGCTGGTAAAAATGTGAAATGTAGCTCACAATGATCATTTGTTATATAGGTAGGGTACTAATACAGAAGATATGAATCATCTAGTTCAATGATTCTAGATTGAACAGTGCATGGGAAATAGTCTTAAAGCACAAAATTTAACCAAAGTCGGTGAAGCATGAACTATGGGTCATGCCATATTGACCTACTTTTGTGATGAGAATGTAGTACTCCTAAAGATGCATCCCTCACCAAGTTTCATAATTCCAAGTATAACAGGTACAAATAATTAAAAATTAAATGCAAGCAATTTAGGTAAATCAATATTTAACAAGTATAATCTTTTGTAATATTTGCAACAAATTTTTTTAAATAAAATAATATTCACATTTGTATATGCAAAATTAACAATAAGCTTCTAAGAACCAGTGACATTTGTTCATTCAAAATATAAAGAATAATAGGATTTCATTAAAATACATTTAAATTAAATATATATTTTTGTCATAGACAAGTTTGGGCCTTAAATTGTCACTATCATTGTCATAATTAAGTTTTACCATATATATTGTCCTTATGTACATCATTTTAATCACATTTCTTGACAAATTGTGACTTAAGCCGACACAGTTGCAAATGAGTTCATGGAATGTCTACAGTAATCAGAGTTCTCCATGAGAATGAGATGGTGTCAATTTTTCCTTGTCGGAATTCCTCATTAAATGGTAATAAAAGTTTATAGCTTGTTCATAGTTCTTGACAGAAATTCTTTCATTGTTTCCATGGAAACGTGGTATATCTTCTTGAAACATAAATGTTGGACTGAATCTGTAGATATTTTTGCTCAATTTGGTGTAGTGCCTTGTATCTGTGTTTCCAATCGTGGTGCCTGAAAGGAACATCAAAGCAGTGAACTGTTATCATAAAATGAATGTAGATGATGATGATGATGATCATCATCATCTTCATATTCATTGTCATCATTATTATGATCATTGTCATCATGATTGCCATTATTATTGTCACTATCATAATCAGCAGCATTGTCATCATCATTGCCATTATTATTGTCATTATCATCAGCATGATCATCATTGCCATTATCATTGTCATTATCATCATCAGCATGGTCATCATCATTGCCATTATCATTGTCATTATCATCTTCAGCATGGTCATCATCACTGCCATTATTGTCATTATCATCATCCTCATTATGATCATCATTGCCATTGTTATTGTCATTATCATCATTGTCATTGTTACTGTCATTGTCATCATCATCATTATAAGCACCATCAACACGATCATTGCCATTGTTACTGTCACAGTCATCATCATTATGCTCATCATCATTGCCATTATTATTGTCATTATCATCATCATCATCATTGATGATCAAATGATATTGACAGTGATTATGACTATGATTATTCTTTATTCCATAATTCTCCCTCAATATAAAAGAAGATTCCCAAAGCAAATTTTTTCCCCTGGATTTATCAACAATAACTTTAAGATAATTTAGTGTAAAGCATATTTTTGTGTGTTAAATGTGCTTTAGATGAAAATAAAAGTCGTAACCAAAAGAACTTTACCTTTGGTAACTAAGTAATCATCTGCTGTAAGTATTTGGCAAATGACAAGATCTTTCAAGTATATAGTTTACTTTTTGGGACTACAGTGTCCTGGTTATAAACAATGAAAAGTAAATTCATCAAAGACAAGTAACTATGACTCCTGGAGCATGCATTTTTCCAAGCCATTTTTTTCTCTCATACACTTAGTCCCTCTCTCTTGCAATAAATCAAAATTTTACAACTGCTGCCTACATCAACTAAGTTTACACATTTAAATCAAATTTAAATATACATCTCCCCCATTATTATGCCCTTCATTATAATGTGATTCTGGAGATAACACAGTAGCGCTATGAAACCAGTGACCAACATTAAACCATTGTACTTTAATTGGTCTATGATAATATGGTTTGAAAGAAAACAGCATAAAGTTTAGTATTATATTGTTATTCCTCTTTTTAAAACATTATTATTTGACAATATAAAGTGTACAAATACCACAAAGTGAAAAAATATATTTAATTTACATAAACAAAAATTATTACTATATGTTTGACTGGCATTTTGTTTGTTTCCCCCACCCCTAACACATACATGCAATTTTCAATCATTTTTACTATACTGCAGTTTGGTACATAATATGGTCGGCAGTTATGGACCCCAAATACTGTATTAATACTATGTTTCAATGGTGTTTTGCTTTCTAGCCCTCTCCCGGACACATACATGCAGTCATTAATTTTTCGAGCATTCTGCTAATATACAGCAGTTATGGACTCCCAACTATCACATTATAATGAGGTTTTCTAACCTCAAATGGACTCCTAACTATCACATTATAATGAGGTTTTCTAACCTCAAAATGAACGAGAATTTGTGGGAAAATACATGGACAAAAGGAATAATAAGTAAACAGAAAAGTAATTGTGTAAATTATACAGATCTACCTGGAGCCACAACACTTTCTGTCCACACCTGCCTTATGCTGTTTTTGATGGTCTGGTATCCAAAGTCATTATCACCACTTGGTGAAATTGGCAGGGCCTCCTGTCTATACAACACATTTATTTGTACCCTGTCATCATTGATAATCTCTCGATCATACTCAATCACCTACAAAATGAAAACGTAGTATTTCATATTATGTCATAAAACTGCATAATTATATTTACTGTGGTGTATGAAAATGTAGTGTTTTTGCTTACAGGATTTGTCAGCCATAGAAAGCTGAGTTATACTGCAAAACCCAATTTGAAAGACCACTGTTTTGGAAACTACCTGTCATTTAGATTCTTAATGTGCAGATCAATTTTATATTCAGCATAACGTGAAGAGATCTACTGAGAGACCACCTGTCTTGAAAAACCATCTTTTGTTGGCAAAAAGGGTGGTCTCTCAAGACATATTTTAATGTACTTCTCTTGTCCAGATTTGACAAATACATTCACTTTAATTGACCTAAATTAATTATCAGCAGCTTATTTTAAAATGTTTAAGACACTTTGCTGAGCTTGTTGATAAATATATCATAATTCTCCAGTGATAAGCCCATATTTAACGATAAGCCTATGCTCAAGTATTGCCAATTTTTGTAAGCAAAGTTTTATTTCAGAAGGCCTTGCCCCATGACAAGTCCAATCCCATTAATAGTTCTCTGTGCTTATCATAGCTTTGCCCTTTTTTAAGCCCACTCCCATTAACAGGCCCTTGTGCTTATCAGTCTTGCCATATAATAAGTCCACTCCCATTAATGGGCCACCTGTGCTTATTATAGCCTTGCCCTATGATAAGTCCATTCCAATTAAAAGGCTCCCTGTGCTTATTATAGCCTTGCCCTATGATAAGTCCACTCCCATTAATAGGCCCCTTGTGCTTATCACAGCCTTGCCATGTGATAAGTCCAGTCCAATTAAAAGGTTCCCCATGCTTATTATAGCCTTGCCCTATGATAAGTCCACTCCCATTAATAGGCCCCTTGTGCTTATCACAGCCTTGCCATGTGATAACTCCAGTCCAATTAAAAGGTTCCCCATGCTTATTATAGCCTTGCCCTATGATAAGTCCACTCCCATTAATAGGCTCTCAGTGCTTATCACAGCCTTGCCCTATAATAAGTCTACTCCAGTTAGTAGGTCCTGTGTGCTTATCATAGGTAAAAGACTGTTAATGTAAAATCCTACCTGTTCTATAGACTGGGCTGGATGTATACTGTGTGCTTATCATAGATAAAACACTGTCAATGTAAAATCCTACCTGTTCTATAGACTGGGCTGGATGTATACTGTGTGCTTATCATAGATAAAACACTGTCAATGTAAAATCCTACCTGTTCTATAGACTGGGCTGGATGTATCCCATGTGCTTATCATAGATAAAAGGCTGTAAATGTAAAATCCAATCTGTTCTATAGACTGGGCTGGATTAGGTAAAACACTGTAAATGTAAAATCCTACCTTTTCTATGGACTGGGCTGGATTAGGTAAAAGACTAAATGTAAAATCCTACCTGTTCTACAGACTGGGCTGGATTAGGTAAAACACTGTAAATGTAAAATCCTACCTGTTTTATAGACTGGGCTGGATGTATACTGTGTGCTTATCATAGGTAAAACACTAACAATGTAAAATCCTACCTGTTCTATAGGCTGGGCTGGACGTATCCCATGTGCTTATCATAGGTAAAAGACTGTAAATGTAAAATCCTACCTGTTCTATAGACTGGGCTGGATTAGGTAAAACACTGTAAATGTAAAATCCTACCTTTTCAATGGACTGGGCTGGATTAGGTAAAAGACTGTAAATGTAAAATCCTACCTGTTCTATAGACGGGCTGGATTAGGTAAAACACTGTAAATGTAAAATCCTACCTGTTCTATAGACTGGGCTGGATGTATCCTGTGGTTTACATATGCTCTAGCTTCGGGGGCATTCACATTGATCTGATACAGACAGCAGAAAATTGAAAAAGAAACAAGTTACAACCAATATACAAAGTGTAGTGGCCCCTCACTATAAAGCTCCTCAGTATACCACTGCCTCTTCTTATAATGCCAGTATGATCATTAACTCCACTGCCTCTTCTTATAATGCCAGTATGATCATGAACTCCACTGCCTCTTCTTATAATGCCAGTATGATCATGAACTCCACTGCCTCTTCTTATAATGCCAGTATGATCATGAACTCCACTGCCTCTTCTTATAATGCCAGTATGATCATGAACTCCACTGCCTCTTCTTATAATGCCAGTATGATCATGAACTCCATTGCCTCTTCTTATAATGCCAGTATGATCATGAACTCCATTTGATTTGTTGAACTTTGTTTTATCATTGCTACTTATTTCATTTAATTTAGTTCTTGGCTCATGAAAACCATTTATAATTTTTTTAAATCTTATTAAAACACAGCCTTGTTAGACCATGCCTCAGTATAGTGTAACCTATAGGTCCCATGAAAAGGGAGCAGTGTATGGTCATTTATAATAGAAATAATTGTTTATTATTATAACACAGCTTCATTATATAGTGCCTCAGTACGGTGTAACCTAACTTATAATGTGGATTATTTCATGAGCAGTGTCATTAAGAGAAAGCACTGTATGGTCATTTATAATAGAAATAATTTTCTGTTATTATAACACAGCTTCATGATATAGTGCCTCAGTACGGTGTAACCTAACTTATAATGTGGATTATTTCATGAACAGTGTCATTAAGAGAAAGCACTATATGGTCATTTATAATAGAAATAATTTTCTATTATTATAACACAGCTTCATTATATAGTGCCTCAGTATAGTGTAACCTAACTTATAATGTGGATTATTTCATGAACAGTGTCATTAAGAGAAAGCACTATATGGTCATTTATAATAGAAATAATTTTCTATTATTATAACACAGCTTCATTATATAGTGCCTCAGTATAGTGTAACCTAACTTATAATGTGGATTATTTCATGAACAGTGTCATTAAGAGAAACCACTATATGGTCATTTATAATAGAAATAATTTTCTATTATTATAACACAGCTTCATTATATAGTGCCTCAGTATAGTGTAACCTAACTTATAATATGGATTATTTCATGAACAGTGTCATTAAGAGAAAGCACTATATGGTCATTTATAATAGAAATAATTTTCTATTATTATAACACAGCTTCATTATATAGTGCCTCAGTATAGTGTAACCTAACTTATAATGTGGATTATTTCATGAACAGTGTCATTAAGAGAAAGCACTGTATGGTCATTTATAATAGAAATAATTTTCTATTATTATAACACAGCTTCATTATATAGTGCCTCAGTATAGTGTAACCTAACTTATTATGTGGGTTATTTCATGTCATTAAGAGAAAGCACTGTATGGTCATTTATAATAGATATTTATGAGTTCTTATGGAACTTTTTACACATTAATTAATGTGTGCAAATGTTATCATCAAAACCATTTGCAGAAATTTTCTTTAGCATGTATTTTACCATATATACTTGGTAATAAGTCAGATTCAACTGCAAACTTCATAGACCCAGATCTGCTGTTGCATAATGCACTGACAGATATGGGTATATGCAGTTTGTTAGAAGTATTCAGTAGAACAACAGAGACCCAGATCTGCTGTTGCATAATGCACTGACAGATATGGGTATATGCAGTTTGTTAGAAGTAATCAGTAGAACAACAGAGACCCAGATCTGCTGTTGCATAATGCACTGACAGATATGGGTATATGCAGTTTGTTAGAAGTAATCAGTAGAACAAACAACATAGATCCTGATCTGCTGGTGCATTATGCAATGGCAGATCAGGGTCTATGCTGTTTGCAATTCGACACAACTTATAAGTGAGTATATACAGTAACTGTGCTAAAATACTGGTACATACTTAAAACACACCCTGATGACAAATTGTGAAAATTTATCCTGGCATTTGGATTCAAATGATTTGAAAAGTGAAAATCTGTGAAAATTAAGCATGGAAATTTTCTAAAAAGTTTTTTAAATTGGAAATGTGTACACATTTTATTAGGGTGGACATTTATATATATATATATATATATATATATATATATATATATATATATATATATATATATATAGTATACCTTGATTCCAGCTTTAAACATGGTCACAGCAGTTACTGTTCTGATTATAGCATTGGTACTTGGTTTTCGTGATAGAAACCTGAAATTCAACAATAATTCCATGGATAGCAATGTCTTGCCTCCTCTGTCATGGCATAATCCAAACACCTTTCAAAACTGCTAGAGCGAGAATAGAATGTCACTGTGACCTACTTATGGTAGCAATACCCTCCAAGATGAATAAATCAAAATTTCATTACTGTACATACAATAGTGTCCGAAAACTGAGTTAAATACAAAAACATTAACATAATCACTGGAGTGTGAAAAGTAGGTAGCTGTAACTATGGTGAGTAGTACCCTCCAAGATGAATACACCCATCAAGTTAACTGTGGTGAGCAGTACCCTCCAAGATGAATACACCCATCAAGTTAACTGTGGTGAGTAGTACCCTCCAAAATGAATACACCCATCAAGTTAACTGTGGTGAGTAGTACCCTCCAAAATGAATACACCCAGCAAGTTAACTGGTGAGTAGTACCCTCCAAAATGAATACACCCATCAAGTTGACTGTGGTGAGTAGAACCATCCAAAATAAATACACCCATCAAGTTAACTGTGGTGAGTAGTACCGTCCAAAATGAATACACCCATCAGGTTAACTGGTGAGTAGTACCCTCCAAAATTAATACACCCATCAAGTTAACTGTGGTGAGTAGTACCCTCCAAAATTTATACACCCATCAAGTTTCATTGCTGTACATACAACAGTGTCTGAGTGACTTAGCCAAATGCAAAAACTTAATACTGGAGTGTGAAAAGTCACTGTTACCTACTTTTGCCCATATTGAGTAGTGTTGTCCAAGAAGAATACATCCATCAAGTTTCATGACTGTACATACAACAGCGTCAGAGAAACTGAGCTCAATGCAAAAATCTAAGGCAATCACTGGTGCATTTGAAGTATGTAGGACACTGTGACTTATTGTTGCCTGTGGGAGTATTATCCTCCAAGAAGAATACACCCATCAAGTTTCATGACTGTACATACAACAGTGTCCGAGAAACTGAGCTAAATGCAAAAACCTAACACTGATGCCTATGACAATGACAACACTGTTGGAAACATAACAATGATGCCTATGACAATGACAACACTGTTAGAAACATAACAATGATGCCTATGACAATGACAACACTGTCAGAAACATAACAATGATGCCTATGACAATGACAACACTGTCAGAAACATAACACTGATGTCTATGACAATGACAACACTGTCAGAAACATAACAATGATGTATATGACAATGACAACACTCAAAAACAACACTGATGTCTATGACAATGACAACACTCAAAAACATAACAATGATGCCTATGACAATGACAACACTGTCAGAAACATAACAATGATGCCTATGACAATGACAACTCTGTCAGAAACATAACAATGATGCCTATGACAATGACAACACTGTCAGAAACATAACACTGATGTCTATGACAATGACAACACTGTCAGAAACATAACACTGATGTCTGTGACAATGACAACACTCAAAAACATAACACTGATGCCTATGACAATGACAACACTGTCAGAAACATAACAATGATGTATATGACAATGACAACACTCAAAAACAACACTGATGTCTATGACAATGACAACACTCAAAAACAACAATGATGCCTATGACAATGACAACACTGTCAGAAACATAACAATGATGCCTATGACAATGACAACACTGTCATAAACATAACAATGATGCCTATGACAATGACAACACTGTCAGAAACATAACAATGATGCCTATGACAATGACAACTCTGTCAGAAACATAACACTGATGTCTATGACAATGACAACAGTCAGAAACATAACACTGATGTCTATGACAATGACAACAGTCAGAAACAACACTGATGTCTATGACAATGACAACACTGTCAGAAACATAACAATGATGCCTATGACAATGACAACACTGTCAGAAACAAGATCTCTATGTCTCACCTGCAAAGCATAGGCAAGACAAAAAAAAGGAGCCATAAAATATATTAATTAATATATTGGCTTGTAAATATTTTCTAACAATCTCCGTTGTCTGTCACATTGGCTTGTAAATATTTTCTAATAATCTCCATTGTCTGTCATATTGGCTTGTAAAT
Organism: Margaritifera margaritifera; assembly: GCA_029931535.1. NCBI lineage: Eukaryota > Metazoa > Mollusca > Bivalvia > Unionida > Margaritiferidae > Margaritifera > Margaritifera margaritifera. The sequence continues at coordinate 4,831,368 of JAQPZY010001695.1, forward strand.
ATTTTCTAATAATCTCCATTGTCTGTCACATTGGCTTGTAAATATTTTCTAATAATCTCCATTGTCTGTCATATTGGCTTGTAAATATTTTCCAATAATCTCCGTTGTCTGTCACATTGGCTTGTAAATATTTTCTAATAATTTCCAATGTCTATCACATTGGCTTGTAAATATTTTCTAATAATCTCCATTGTCTGTCACATTGGCTTGTAAATATTTTCTAACAATATCCATTGTCTGTCACATTGGCTTGTAAATATTTTCTTACAATCTCCATTGTCTGTTACATTGACTTGTAAATATTTTCTAATAATCTCTATTGTCTGTCACAGTGGCTTGTAAATATTTTCTAACAATATCCATTGTCTGTCACATTGGCTTGTAAATATTTTCTAACAATCTCCATTGTCTGTTACATTGACTTGTAAATATTTTCTAATAATCTCCATTGTCTGTCACAGTGGCTTGTAAATATTTTCTAACAATCTCCGCTGTCTGTCACATTGGCTTGTAAATATTTTCTAATAATCTCCATTGTCTGTCATATTGGCTTGCAAATATTTTCTAACAATCTCCATTGTCTGTCACATTGACTTGTAAATATTTTCTTATAATCTCGATTGTCAGTCACATATTTTGAATTTTTTTTTATGAAACAGTTTCTTTGCCTAGCTTTGCTACCAATTATTTAGAATTACACCATATATTAAGCTTCAACCAGGTGTGATAAGAAGGCACACAGAACTCACACTTCAAACAGATGTGACAAGAAGGCACACAGAACCTAACACTTCAAACAGGTGTGACAGGAAGGCATACAGAACCTCACACTTCAAACAGATGTGACAAGAAGGCACACAGAACCTCACACTTCAAACCGATGTGACAAGAAGGCACACAGAACCTCACACTTCAAACAGATCTGACAAAAAGGCACACAGAACCTCACACTTCAAACAGATGTGACAAGAAGGCATACAGAATCTCACAATTCTAACAGGTGTGACAAGAAGGCATACATATTACATTTCAAATAGGTGTGACAAGTGTACAGAACCTTACATGTACTCATTTAATACAAAATGTATGAAACAAGTTGAGTAATTTCTATCTTTAGCATTGATGAGTCAAATACTGAAACTATATAACAAATTTCAAACATTTTATATGCAATGAGCATTATTATTAAAAGCTAGAACGTTGCATGCCCCACCACAATGCCTAAAAACTGACTAAACACAAACTTTACCAAAGTATGACAGATGAATGGATGGATGGACTATATACACTACCAATGTATGACAGATGATGGATGGATGGGCTATACGCACTACCAAGGTATGACAGATGAATAGATGGATGGGCTTTATACACTACCAAGGTATGACAGATGAATGGATGGATGGATGGACTATATACACGACCAACGTTCTGACAGATGAATGAATGGATGGATGGACTATATACACTACCAAGGTATGACAGATGAATGGATGGACTATATACACTACCAAGGTATGACAGATGAATGGATGGATGGATGGACTATATACACTACCAAGGTATGACAGATGAATGGATGGACTATATACACTACCAAGGTATGACAGATGAATGGATGGACTATATACACTACCAAGGTATGACAGATGAATGGATGGATGGATGGACTATATACACTACTAAGGTATGACAGATGAATGGATGGATGGACTATATACACTACCACTGTTGTGGAGGGCAAAATCAGTGTATAGAAATAACTTCAAAATACATTCAAATGCCTTGCATGTAAGATATCTGCACTGTGTAATGTCATGTGTCAACAGGATGTGATATTGCATGTTCATATATATATGAATTGGTCAATGAAAAATCACATAACTTTTTATCAATGTGATAACATGTTTATTGAAGCAAAGCTGTGTAATTACCAGGAAACTACTGGCCCAAATAACTTGCATCCATGTGATAACATGTGTATTGAAGTAAAGCTGTGTAATTACCAGAAAACTACAGGACCAAAGAACTTTTATCCATGTGATAATATGATTATTGAAGTAAAGCTGTGTAATTACCTGGAAACTACAGGACCAAAGAACTTTTATCCATGTGATAACATGTGTATTGAAGTAAAGCTGTGTAATTACCAGGAAACTACAGGACCAAAGAACTTTTATCCATGTGATAACATGTGTATTGAAGTAAAGCTGTGTAATTACCTGGAAACTACAGGAGCAAAGAACTTTTATCCATGTGATAATATGTGTATTTAAGTAAAGCTGTGTAATTACCTGGAAACTACAGGACCAAAGAACCAGAGATTAGTCAATACCATACGGAATGGCAAATTCATCTGGAATGTGAAACTTTGAATTAAATATATAAAAAATAAACAATGAGTTGACTTGTAAACATGAATCCCCAAACCAACAGGAGGACATTTGGAGTAGCCGACAATGTACAGACTAATATGGAGGATTGATAGCAAGGCAACTGTAGTTACCGTATATACTCGCATATAAGCTGAGTCCAAAAGCAAACAACATAGACCCTGATCTGCCGTCGCATAATGTGCTGGCAGATCAGGGTCTATGTTGTTTGTTCTACTGATTAGTCCTTACAAACTGCGTAGACCCAGATGCTGCTGGCATTGCCACTGGTAAAGTGACACATGAGACAATAAAACTACTATATCTCACAATGCTTACACACGAGACAATAAAACTACTATATCAATAAAACTACTATATCTCACAATGCTTATGTACACAAGACAATAAAATATCTCACAATGCTTACTAACATAAGACAATACAACTACTATATCTCAATGCTTACACACGAGAAAATAAAACTACTATATCTCAAAATGCTTACACACTTGAGACAATAAAACTACTATATCTCACAATGCAAAATAACACCATGTATGTTCACTATAAAACAGATATTAATCAGCTCTAACAGGTGACATAACATTTATTATAGTCAATATGCTTATTTTGAGGTTTATGCCTAACTGTTACATAGTAAGCGTAGAAAATTCATGTGCAAAGGCAGATGGATAAATTCCTAGTATTTCATAATTTTCCATGTCTTATTTGTTGCCCAAAAAATTCTCCATTTTTAAAACTCTACTAATTAAAAATGTATCCCTCAATCCAGTTTAGAACATGTTACAAGGAAACAACAGTGACACATTGATCACCTGGACCCATCAGAAGACATGGATTATGTCTGGATTATTGGTTTTCTGGACAACAGATAATTTTATGCACAATAAACTGGGTGTGTGCGGAGCTATGATTGATAAGTTCAGATAACCAAAGTCCAGATAATCAAAGTTTTATTGTACTGCTACAAAACAAATGTTATATAATTATTGTGGAAAAATGCCAGCAATGGATTATTTATGACCAACTTGAGTGTGTTTACCTCTGATGCCAAATGTTCAAAAGTGTCTTTTTCTGGTCCATACCCAAACATACTGGGCTGGGGATACTTCTCAAGCCTGTAATCAATAAAAGAACAGCATGCTTGACCAGCTATTACAGCGAATTCAATGGTGATTTTATTCTCTGTATTATTGGTGATTTCCTAAGGATTTTCACACAGAGAGGGAATTCCCCCTCAGACATTTTTATACTGGGGGATTTTACATTTTTAAAGAAGGGAGGGGGCAGTTTTTATATGTGAACAGTATCTATGAATAGACCACTAATCGTATTTTTTCAACAAATGTGTGTGCGATAAATAACTTTTAATGAATTAAGATGAAACTTACAGCTGTTGATCTTTATTATTGGCACAGCAGCAGTGATCATGTGTTATGATAATGGCACTACACTGTATGCATTAGAACTGTATGTAACAGCAATGATCATGTGTTAGTATAATGGCACTACACTGTATGCATTGGAACTGTATGTAACATCAGTGATCATGTGTTATGATAATGGCACTACACTGTATGCATTAGAACTGTATGTAACATCAGCGATCATGTGTTATGATAATGGCACTACACTGTATGCATTGGAACTGTATGTAACAGCAGAGACATTACCACAGAATATAGAAAACTGCCTATCCACCATTGTACAACCTTGCCAACTGCAGTTGGTAAAATAGATAATCAACGCAAGTATCTCACTGCTCAAATGCAAAATGTCACTTAGTAAGTGCTTGATTATCTCAGTTGATCTAGAGGTCAAGTGCTTACATGATCAGATTGAGCTTTGTTAATATTAATTAATGTTAATGGTATTGTTATGCTCATGGCAAACTGACTGTGTGTGATTTCTGCACACTCGTTCATTTTAAGTGGGGAAGGGATTTCAATTTGGGGGGGATACATGCACTAATGTGGCCTTGTAGAAAACACTTATTTTTTTTTTTTACTAGATGTCTAAGTTTTTTGGGTTAAACATACACAAAATGGCTTGTCAGCATAGACAAATTGGTTTGCATGTAAAAATACTTTGGTTTGTACAGTACATATACAGCAAGACTTTGAAAACCAGAGGCAATGCAGGCTCCAATTTTTGGTTTGAATTGTCAGTTACTAAGAGTTTTTCAAGGTCACAGACAAAGGAATGCTATAACAACTTGTACTGAGGATGCTATAACAACTTGTACTGAGGATGCTATAATAACTTGTACTGAGGATGCTATAACAACTTGTACTGAGGATGCTATAACAACTTGTACTGAGGATGCTATAACAACTTGTACTGAGGATGCTATAACAACTAGTACTGAGGATGCTATAACAACTTGTACTGATGATACTATAACAACAACAACTGGTACTGAGGATGGTATAACAACTTGTACTGAGGATGCTATAACAACTGGTACTGAGGATGCTATAACAACTTGTACTGAGGATACTATAACAACAACAACTGGTACTGAGGACGGTATAACAACTTGTACTGAGGATGCTATAACAACTGGTACTGAGGATGCTATAACAACTGGTACTGAGGATGCTATAACAACTAGTACTGAGGATGCTATAACAACTGGTACTGAGGATGCTATAACAACTAGTACTGAGGATGCTATAACAACTAGTACTGAGGATACTATAACAACTAGTACTGAGGATGCTATGACAACTAGTACTGAGGATGCTATAACAACTAGTACTGAGGATGCTATAACAACTGGCACTGAGGATGATACAGCAACTGGTACTGAGGATGCTAACAACTGGTATTGTTAACTGCACTTGTCTGGAAGTTATTAAACTCAGGGTTTGAGTTTGACGTTGAGATTTGTGCTCAACTAATTGCAAGCAACTTTACTTTCGAAACATCCATACAGGTCAACCAATGAAGGTTTAAACTTAAGAAACAAGCCAATAGCAACAGACCTCCTTTTTAAACATCATTTTGGTTGGGAGATAATGAAACATAAGCTCAAACTTAAAGCCATACCTGTGGAGTTCACAGACCAAAATTCTGATATTTCAGCTATACACAAATCCATACCTGTGGGTTTTTGACTGACCAACTCCTTGATATCTAAGCTATACACAGACCGACACATGTGGGTTTGACGGACCAACTCTTTGATATCTCAGCTATACACAGACCCACACATGTGGGTTTGACAGACCAACTCCTTGATATCTAAGCTATACACAGACCCACACCTGTGGGTTTGACAGACCAACTCTTTGATATCTCAGCTATACACAGACCCACACATGTGGGTTTGACAGACCAACTCCTTGATATCTAAGCTATACACAGACCCACACATGCGTATTTGACTGACCAACTCCTTGATATCTAAGCTATACTCTAAGCTATACACAGACCCACACATGTGGGTTTGACAGACCAACTCTTTGATATCTCAGCTATACAAAGACCCAAACATGTGGGTTTGACAGACCAACTCTTTGATATCTCAGCTATACAAAGACTCATAGAGCTCTCCCTCATTATAATGTGCTCCATTATAAAGAAATTCCAGATATACTGTGGTACCACTCTGGACTCCATGACCAAAATCATACAAATGTATAATAGAAAACAACATGAAGCTTAGTGCTATACCTTGAATTCCTTTTTGAAACACTATTATCTAACAAATTTGTATCATTCCTGCTATACTGCAATTCAATATCTACAGCTGTTCTCAATATATCATGGTTTGGTAAATATCACTGTTCTCACTATAACGCAGTTCTGTACATAACACTGTCAGCAGTTATGGACCCCTCCTATCGCATTATAATGAGGGTGAGCTTTACCTGTGGGTTTGACAGACCAACTCTTTGATATCTCAGCTATACCAAGACCCATACCTGTGGGTGTGACAGACCAACTCCTTGATATCTCAGCTATACACAGACCCATACATGTGGGTGTGACAGGCCAACTCTTTAATATCACAGCTCTACACAGACCCATACATGTGGGTGTGACAGACCAACTCTATAATATCTCAGCTATACACAGACCCATACCTGTGGGTTTGACAGACCAACTCTTTGAAATCTCAGCTATACAAAGACCCATACCTGTGAGTTGACAGACCAACACTTTGATATGTTAGCTACTGAATATTTCATGGTTTGCACTATTGAAATATCCAGTAAAGAATGTAGGTGACTCTCAAAACTTGAATTGCTGCAAGAAGAGCAACTACAACAACAGGTTAATCAGATAGATTTGTGTGGGTGCAGATAAAACAAAGTTGTTAATTTACTTTATTTTTGTGTTATTCACTCACCTGGCCACAGCATTAGCAAGAATTCCAATGGGTGACTCTGGTTCTGGCATTGAGGAATGACTAGGGGTCCCCTTCACTAGTAGCTCTAGATGTAGCTGTCCCTTCTCTGAACTCCCAACCCTGTTACATCAATTAAAAAGAATTTCTTTATTCTTGGAAGCTTTTCAGTGATCCACTAGGTGTTAACAAGTTTGTCTTGCAATATAATTCTGCTAACTTCATCCAAATAATTATTGGGGTTCTCCAAATACATTTTTTAAGGTGCAATCCAATCAACGCATAAACTAAGTTGATTCCTCAAATGCAACCATATACCATGAAAGTAGCTTACTATTACAAATAATGATTTTTGAAATAAACAGATAGGACCAAAGATATCACAGACTCTTAGCATAGTGATATCACAGACTCTTAGCATAATGATATTACAGACTCTTGGCATAACAGATCAACGGAGTTCACATAATTTTCATATAAAATGTGCAGAAATAATTCCATTACAATCTGTAAGATATACTGTTCTGTCATGATATCACAAACAATCTGTAAGATATACTGTTGAGTCATAATAACACAACCTGTAAGATATACTGTTCTGTCATGATAACACAATCTGTAAGATATACTGTTCTGTCATGATAACACAATCTGTAAAATATACTGTTCTGTCATGATAACACAATCTGTAAAATATACTGTTCTGTCATGATATCACAAACAATCTGTAAGATATACTGTTCAGTCATGATATCACAATCTGTAAGATATACTATTGTGTCATGATATCACAAACAATCTGTAAGATATACTGTGTGTCATGATATCACAAACAATCTGTAAGATATACTGTTGTGTCATGATATCACAAACAATCTGTAAGATATACTGTTGTGTCATGATATCACAAACAATCTGTAAGATATACTGTTCTGTCATGATATCACATGCAATCTGTAAGATATACTGTTGTGTCATGATATCACATGCAATCTGTAAGATATACTGTTGTGTCATAACACATCCAATCTGTAAGATATACTGTTGTGTCATGATATCACATGCAATCTGTAAGATATACTGTTGTGTCATGATACCACAAACAATCTGTAAGATATACTGTTCTGTCATGATATCACAATCTGTAAGATATACTGTTGTGTCATGATAACACAAACAATCTGTAAGATATACTGTTGTGTCATGATATCACATGCAATCTGTAAGACATACTGTTGTCATAGCACATGCAATCTGTAAGATATACTGTTCTGTCATAATATCACATGCAATCTGTAAGATATAATGTTGTGTCATAACACATGCAATCTGTAAGATAAACTGTTGTGTCATAACACAAACAATCTGTAAGATATACTGTTGTGTCATGATATCACAATCTGTAAGATATACTGTTGTGTCATGATAACACAAACAATCTGTAAGATATACTGTTGTGTCATGATAACACAAAGAATCTGTAAGATATACTGTTCTGTCACGATAACAATCTGTAAGATATACTGTTCTATCATGATAACATAATCTGTAAGATATACTCTTCTATCATGATAACAATCTGTAAGATATACTGTTCTATCATGATAACACAATCTGTAAGATATACTGTTCTGTCATGATAACAATCTGTAAGATATACTGTTCTGTCATGATAACACAATCTGTAAGATATACTGTTCTGTCATGATAACACAATCTGTAAGATATACTGTTCTGTCATGATAACACAATCTGTAAGATATACTGTTCTATCATGATAACACAATCTGTAAGATATACTGTTCTGTCATGATAACACAATCTGTAAGATATACTGTTCTGTCATGATAACACAATCTGTAAGATATACTGTTCTGTCATGATAACACAATCTGTAAGATATACTGTTCTATCATGATAATAATCTGTAAGATATACTGTTCTGTCATGATAACACAGTCTGTAAGATATACTGTTGAAAGGCTGACTGATAATATATTAACTGAAAGATACCCAAGATAAATTTAACTTTTGGCATTTTGTTTTATCCATTGACTCTGTATTATCCATGAATATTATTTGTACTGCCATCATGGAATTTGTAATTCTTTTGTATATGCATGCTCCAGGGCCAGTAGACCTAATAGCAATAGTTTTTTTTTTCTTCTTCTATTTACTGGTCAATTATCGTCATTCTCTACATTGTCAATCACAGTATTTAAGTGTCATTAATTTGAGTAAATCTGTCATTTGAGCATATAAATCATATACAATTTTAACAACATGGCATAAATAGAAATTGTACATTTTATGACTGCATTCTATGCAAAATATAAACACAAAATGAAGTGTAATCGCTTTAATCCAATTTGTGAGATTATCAAAAAGCATGTACATGTAGCATGTGACACTGCAGACAGTGAGGGATTTTCCAGTAAAATTTTAAACAAATATCAATCAAGGCATATTTTTAAAGCAATACCTATAAGCCAATCTGCTACAGTAATTGCTGGCATTGCATCCTAATAGGATACAATCATGGCATATATAAAACAGCGGCTACTAATACCTTATCCTGGTTAATATATACTTTGTTTTCATTTAGGACCAACTAGACATCATAAGATGTCGTTTACTGAAAACCTGATGTCAATATGACCATCTGTTAGGAAGGAGTAGCCATAACAATATTTTTAAGATGGCTGCCATGGTGGCCATATTGGATGTCAGATCTGCACTATTTTCATTTAGGACCAACTAGACATCATAAGAAGTCGTTTATTGAAAACCTGATGTCAATATGACCATCTTTTAGGAAGGAATAGCCATAACATTATTTTCAAGATGGCTCCCATGGTGGCCATACTGGATGTCAGATCAGCCCTATTTTCATTTAGGACCAACTAGACATTGTAAGAAGTCATTTGGTTGAAACCCTATGTTGATATGACCATCCATTAAGGAGGAGTAGCAATAACAAGATTTTAAAGATGGCTGCTGTGGTGGCCATATTGGATGTCAGGTCGGCACATTTTAATTTAGGACCAACAGACCTAATAGAAGTCTTTCAGCAAAAACCCCATGTCAACTTTTGATCATCTGCTCAGGAGGAGTAGCGATAACAAGGTTTTCAATATGGCCTCCATTGTGACCCATACTGGATGTCCAACTAGCACTATTTTCATTTAGGTCCAACTAAACTTTGGGATAAATGTGTGAAAAGTCCCATGGCAATCCTCCAAATATTTTAGAAAGAGGAAGCAATAACAAACTTGTGCTAATGGACAGATGATGGACGATGGATGATGGATGACGGAAAACAGGCCATCACATAAGCTCTTGTGGTTGATGAACAGCATCACTAAAAATCAGTTAGTTCACTAAATTCACTAAACTTTTATTCTTGCTAAAACTTTAAGTGATTTGCAGGATAAACTCAGGACATTCTGTAAGATATCATGTGGTAGACATTGTTAAAAGTCCTGAAAGTGTTCAAAATTACTGGTAATGGTCTGACTTACAAAACAATTAAAAAATAAGGTAAAAGAAATGAATGGTTTACATGGCTACAGGCTTGTCAATCCCTGGTATAACATTATTCAGTATGGTCATTCCCTCATCCATTATAAACTCCACATCGTGTACCCCTCGTTCCATCAAAAGATCACTTAAAGCCCTAGCTCCATCCTGGCCACCTACCTGTAATGTATATCAAACTGTAAATTAACATTTGTTAATTAAAACTAGTCTCCATCTTCTGTTATGTAAATGTACAGATTTTCCCAGCTGACCTAGCCCCACATACTCATTAATATAGCATTTTCTATAAACTCCAATTTTTTTTCTTTGGAAAATATTGCAAGTGGTTTAACAGCAGTGATTGTTTTGGGGATCTACTGTGAAATTTCACATAAATTGGATGAAAGATTGTGAAGTCATTAAAATTCTGATTTGTGCATATTAGACAGACAGCTTTACCTGCTCACTTGCAACGGATTCACACATGTCCATCATTAGTGAGCAGGCTCCAACAAATTGCCAGGAAAAGACTAAATTCAGTGACCAATAGGAGTAACTATTATATGAATATGTTGGCTTGAATTTGTTGTTAATGCTACGAGTCATTAATAACTGTTTGTCCCTTTGTGAAGTAATTTCATTGTTGTAATTGTTACGAGTCATTAATAACTGTTTGTCCCTTTGTGAAGTAATTTCATTGTTGTAATTGTTACGAGTCATTAATAACTGTTTGTCCCTTTGTGAAGTAATTTCATTGTTGTAATTGTTACGAGTCATTAATAACTGTTTGTCCCTTTGTGAAGTAATTTCATTGTTTTGTGTTTAAAACATGCAAAACAAGTCATGATATCATGCAACAGCCACTGGGCTATCCAAATAAGCTTAAACCCTAAATTATGGTAGCCCCTGGGCTCTGAGGACAAGGTAGAGCACTAGAAAAAACTTAATCAAGTGGGCATTTTAATCACTGATTTGGAATTGCCCGATAATTGCAACTTTAAGAAATCTGATGGGGGATTCTGTAAACACTGGAAAACACAAATGAACCATAGAAAACAAAGTCTAAATCATCAAGACATTTATCATACTTTTAAGAATGTGTCAAGTGGTGTAAAGACCAAGACAAATTCAGGGTGTGTTCAATTATATGGCTCTGATGAGCGAGTGTTCTCACTGTGATCAAGTACCAAGCTACAGTACAATTTATACTTATATAATGAAACATCCAAAGCTACAGTACAATTTATACCGATATAATGCAGCATTATAAAACATGGACTTTGCTCACAGCAGGAACAAATACACTGACAACTTTGGATTAAATGTTTGAAATTTAATTATTTTGCATAATTTAAATGCATTTTAAAATTTATTAATGCATATGAACAACTACTAATCTAGAGCTCTCACAAGATATGCTGAACCCCAAGTAAGAGTGCTCAATGGTTAATTGGAATATGCAATATGCTATGATTGACTGACTGAAAGCCAATGACAGAAAAGTAATGTTATGATTGACTGACTGAAAGCCAGTGACAGACAAATAATGTTATGACTGACTGACTGAAAGCCAGTGACAGACAAGTAATGTTATGATTGACTGACTGAAAGCCAGTGACAGACAAGTAATGTTATGATTGACTGACTGAAAGCCAATGACAGACAAGTGATGCTAAATAAGCATGGTCTTGTAGATGAAAATGGAAAACTTTAAAGATAATAATTTCATGTATTTTTATATTAGTATACATGCAACAGGTAGAAAAATCACAAATGCAAAGATCTGAGTTCTAAAGTGAAGAAATTGATTGTATAATCTTCAACTTTTAAAAAATTTGACATACTGTAAATCATACCGCAAATCGGACATACTGTAAATTTGACATACTGTAAATTATACTGTAAATCATACCATAAATCTGACATACCATAAATTTGACATATTGTAAATTTGACATATTGTAAATTTGATGTATTGTCAATCATACTGTAAATCTGACATACTGTAATTTGACATATTGTAAATCATACTGTAAATCGGACATACTGTAATTTGACATATTGTAAATCATACTGTAAATTGGACATACTGTAATTTGACATATTGTAAATCATACTGTAAATCTGACACACTGTAAATCTGACATACTGTAAATTTGACATATTGTAAATCATACTGTAAATCTGACATACTGTAAATCTGACATACTGTAAATTTGACATATTGTAAATCATACTGTAAATCTGACATACTGTAAATTTGACATATTGTAAATCATACTGTAAATCTGACATACTGTAAATTTGACATACTGTAATTTGACATATTGTAAATCATACTGTAAATTTGACATACTGTAAATTTGACATATTGTAAATCATACTGTAAATCGGACATACTGTAATTTGACATATTGTAAATCATACTGTAAATCTGACATACTGTAATTTGACATATTGCAAATCATACTGTAAATCGGACATACTGTAATTTGACATATTGTAAATCTGACACACTGTAAATCTGACACACTGTAAATCTGACATACTGTAAATCTGACATACTGTAAATTTGACATATTGTAAATCATACTGTAAATCTGACATACTGTAAATCTGACATACTGTAAATTTGACATATTGTAAATTTGACATATTGTAAATTATACTGTAAATCTGACATATTGTATATTTCACATATTGTGAATCATATTGTAAATTTGACATATTGTATATTTCACATATTGTAAATCATACTGTACATTTTACATACTGTAATCTGACATTGTAAATCTGACATATTGCAAATCACACTGTAAATCTGACATATTGTAAATCATACTGTAAATCTGACATATTGTAAATCATACTGTGAATCTGACATACTGTAATTTGACATACTGTAGATTCATTTACTTTCATGGGTATCAGTTTTCATGGTTTTACAAAACATGACATTTTCATTCGGTATTTAAATTTGGGAGTACTTAACTTTGGGAGTATTGGGATTCATAGATAACACATGGCTTTATTTGGTCTTTAAATTCGTATTAAATTATAAAGTCAGACATTCTACAAACTTGTCTAATGAACCAGATGCAATTCTCAGCTAAAGAAAATGTTGAATTAAACTGAATTACTGTAAGACTGACATACTGTAAATTTGACATATTGTAAATCTGACATACTGTAAATTTGACATATTGTAAATTTGACATATTGTAGTAGGGACTATTAAATATTCATACATTCTACATACTTGTCTCAACACCTAGATGCAGTTCTCAACCAAAGAAAATGTTGAATTAAACTGATTCTCATAAAAATTCTGAATGGTCCTAAAAATATTGGTTCTATTGTGACATCACATTGCTGTAGTGATAGTCAGATACTGTGATTTCACTATTTTTGTGGGATATTAATATTTGTGCATTAAAGACCCAATGAACAATAATCATTTTGTTGAACAAAAAATGAAACCATTCCCCAATCCCAAAATTGAATGAGTACTGTGAGTAGTACATTATTCGCCCATGCAGTATTTAATAGTCCTCTTTGAAGACACTAGTCAGGCATGGTGGGATCTTAGTGACCTTGATACTTGGTCAAGGTATGCAGTCTTGAACTAAGCTTACTGTGCAAAAGCAGTTATTTTTTTACCTGACTTACCATGACCTTGACTTTTGACTTTTTACCCTAATATCCGTAGGTTTCTTTCTAAGTGCAAGCCATCCACAAAAGTCTGTCAAGGAACATACTCTAGAACAAAAGTCATTAAACAAAACACATTTTTTCTCTGAGCCACAATGACCTTGACTTTTGATCTTTTGACATCAAAATCAATAGGTCTGTTTCATACCTTAAGTGCAAGCTCACCAGAAACTATAGTCAATGCATGTGGTCTAAAACTAAAATTATTATGTGAAAACCATTTGTCTTCTTTCAGTCAGTGACTTTAATTTTTACCTTTGACTTTTTGAACCCAAAATGAATAATCTTCTATCTTGCCCAAAGTGTAAGCCATCCACAAACATAGATGAGGGTACATGATTGAGAACTTAGGTTTTTGTGCAGAAACCATTTTTTTATTTTCAGCCACAGTGACTTTAAACTTTGACCTTTTGACCCAATGTCAATAGGCTTCTTCCTACCCAAAGTGCAAGCCATCCCCAAAGTTTGGTCCAGGTCTGTGATGAAGAACCAATGTTACTGTTCAGAAACCATTTTCTTTTCTTTCATTCACATTGACCTTGACATTTGACCTTTTGACCCCAAACATCCAAAGGATTCTTTCCCAAGTGCAAGCTGTCCATAAAGTTTGATAAAGGCAGATGGCATGAAACTGAAGTTATTGTGCAGATTTAAAAAAGAAACAGATGGATGGAGGTACAGATGGCCATATGTATGTATGGACAACATTATAACATTATACACTTTGCCTTTTGGCTTTGGCGAGCATATACAAATTTTAAAAAATTTAATCTATTGTAAAAGTGCAAAATTGATGTCCACAAAAATGTCAAAATTTCCAAGAATTTAAAGTTATACCATACGTACTCGCTTAAAAGTTAGATCCTGCAAACAACATTGATCCTGACCTGCAATTGCCTAATGCACTGACAGATAATGGTCTATGTCTTTAGTTCTACTAATTATTCCTAACAAACTGCATAGACCCAAATCTGCTGGTTCATTATGCAATGTCAGATCTAGGTCTATGCAGTCTGCAATTGAATCCGACTTATAGAGACAGTAGATTACAAGTAGAGACAATAGATTACAAGTAGAGACAGTAGATTACAAGTAGAGACAGTAGATTACAAGTAGAGACAGTAGATTACAAGTAGAGACAGTAGATTACAAGATGAGACAGTAGATTACAAGTAGAGACAGTAGATTACAAGTAGAGACAGTAGATTACAAGTAGAGACAGTAGATTACAAGTAGAGACAGTAGATTACAAGATCACTGTGTATGTATTTCATATGGAAAGGTGATTAGCAGACAACCGTGCTAAATATGTCACTTTTACCTCTTCATCATGGCCGAATGCCACATAAAATCCACGCACTGGTTTGTGTCCACTAGCAAGTAAGTACTCCATGGCCTCTAATATTCCCTGGAATTACATAAAAATGAATAAATTACTCATACATAAAAGCCAAAAAAGTTAAAAATATATGAAGTTATCAAAATTGGCATTCAAATAGGATCGATTCAAAGATTAAACAAAAGATACATATATTAAGAAGACTAATTGGAATAAACTGAAGACTGCTAAACTTTCGTGCCGAATTGATTTTGCTGGAAACTAAAAATGGACAAACCCAACCAAGTCATTGAGTTTTACAAAGCTAAAAGATACCATATATACTCATGTATAAACCGAGTCCAAATGCAAACAACATAGACTCTGATCTGCCATCGCATAATGCGCCGGCAGATCAGGGTCTATGTTGTTTGTTCTACTGATTACTCCTTACAAACTGCATAGACCCAGATCTGCCAGCACATTATGCGACGGCAGATCTGGGTCTATGCAGTTTGCAGTTGGTATCGGCTTATACACAAGTATATACAGTATGTTCAAATTTTAAGCATGGAGATAAACAAACTCCTAGCTGAAGGATCACAAAATAAAACCGGTTTCAATTCTACAAATACCCTGAAGGTGACATTGGTTGAAATACTTTAAAGAATACCAGCAGTTTTATTTTGGGACAGCTTTGAAATCAGTTTTATTTTGGGACAAAAGAAATGGAAGGTATGATATTTAATTAAATATTCTGATATTTTCATACCAGGAAGTAAAAAGAGTACTCTGAATGTTTAAAATAACTGCCACTTCACATCACACACAAAAAGTTAATTTTTTTACTCCCAAAACCCCTGACATAGTCGTGTTTATAAAAACAAAATATCCAATAAATGTTTTATTTTAAAAAAGAAAATGAGAGAGAGAGAGACCTTTCTAGTCACCCTAATATATGCTTGTAACCTGTAGCCTGTCAAACAGTAAACAGTCCTGATTTGCATAGTTTCATGCTAAATGCTCACTGAAACTATCACCACTGTGCAGTCTATACAGTTTATTGTCATAAAGGTGATTAAAAGATAAAGGCAGTCAGAGTGTAACAGCCATCATTCCACAGCATTGTTGTGGGAGAGCACATTTGGCTAATTTGCAAAGGTAAATTGCACAAGTAGAACAAACCAATTCATTTGAAGTTAGGTAAATCAGAGATGGGTGTTGAAGAAACATAACTTATTACATTCTGTTGCCTTGTATTTTAATGTTTAAGTCATCTTTATGAAAGCTTATTGGCAAGTTCATGATCAGTGGCCAAGTTTCTTTGAAGTCGAATTTACTCCACACATAAAATGCAAAACATAATTATTCTGGCAGTTGGAATGAAAAAGCTAGGAGCACTGTCACTGTGGGAGTGTGACTCATTTTTAAAGACAAAATGTCAAAATGCAGCAGCTGTTCCAAAAAAATGAGCAATGTATGAAGTGAGCAAAGACCCAAAAGAACTAAATTTCAGAACTTCCTAGAAGGTTGGCAGGTATATGAAGTATACTAATTCCTACACTGCCTGGAAGGTTGGCAGGTATATGAAGTATACTAATTCCTACACTGCCTGGAAGGTTGGCAGGTATATGAAGTATACTAATTCCTACACTGCCTGGAAGGTTGGCAGGTATATGAAGTATACTAATTCCTACACTGCCTGGAAGGTTGGCAGGTATATGAAGTATACTAATTCCTACACTGCCTGGAAGGTTGGCAGGTATGTGAAGTATACTAATTCCCACACTGCCTGGAAGGTTGGCAGGTATATGAGGTATACTAATTCCTACACTGCCTGGAAGGTTGGCAGGTATATGAAGTATACTAATTCCTACACTGCCTGGAAGGTTGGCAGGTATGTGAAGTATACTAATTCCCACACTGCCTGGAAGGTTGGCAGGTATATGAAGTATACTAATTCCTACACAGCCTGGAAGGTTGGCAGGTATATGAAGTATACTAATTCCTACACTGCCTGGAAGGTTGGCAGGTATGTGAAGTATACTAATTCCTACACTGCCTGGAAGGTTGGCAGGTATATGAGGTATACTAATTCCTACACTGCCTGGAAGGTTGGCAGGTATATGAAGTATACTAATTCCTACACTGCCTGGAAGGTTGGCAGGTATGTGAAGTATACTAATTCCCACACTGCCTGGAAGGTTGGCAGGTATATGAAGTATACTAATTCCTACACTGCCTGGAAGGTTGGCAGGTATATGAAGTATACTAATTCCTACACTGCCTGGAAGGTTGGCAGGTATGTGAAGTATACTAATTCCTACACTGCCTGGAAGGTTGGCAGGTATATGAGGTATACTAATTCCTACACTGCCTGGAAGGTTGGCAGGTATATGAAGTATACTAATTCCCACACTGCCTGGAAGGTTGGCAGGTATATGAAGTATACTAATTCCTACACTGCCTGGAAGGTTGGCAGGTATATGAAGTATACTAATTCCCACACTGCCTGGAAGGTTGGCAGGTATATGAAGTATACTAATTCCTACACTGCCTGGAAGGTTGGCAGGTATATGAGGTATACTAATTCCTACACTGCCTGGAAGGTTGGCAGGTATATGAGGTATACTAATTCCTACACTGCCTGGAAGGTTGGCAGGTATGTGAATTATACAAATCTCAACACTGTCTAGTAGGTATGTGAGTTATACTAATCCCAACACTGCCCAGATGGTTAGCTAGTACATGAGGTATACTAATTCCCACACTACCTGAAAGGTTAGCAGGTACATGAGGTATACTAATTCCCACTACCTGGAAGGTTGGCAGGTACATGAGGTATACTAATGCTACACTGCCTGGAAGGTTGGCAGGTATGTGAGATATTCTAATCTCCACACTGCCTGGAAGGTTGGCAGGTATGGTGTAATAGTCTTCAGTGTAGGCAATAGTTGGAAATGGTTGACTCTTGAGATTACTGACCAATGGGTCTTGCTGACCTGGACCTTTGGTCAAGGTATATAGTCTCAAACTAAACTTACTGAGCTAACATTCAAGAGAAGTAACTAGTCATGAGCTATGCATACATGCAAAGTCTAGTCATGAGATATGCATACATGCAAAGTCTAGTCATGAGCTATGCATACATGTAAAATCTAGTCATGAGCTATGCATGCATGCAAAGTCTAGTCATGAGCTATGCATGCATGCAAAGTCTAGTAATGAACTATGCATACATGCAAAATCTAGTCATGAGCTATGTATACATGCAAAATCTAGTCATGAGCTATGCTTGCATGCAAAATCTAGTCATGAGCTATGCTTGCATGCAAAATCTAGTAATGAGCTATGCATACATGCAAAATCTAGTCATGAGCTATGCATACATGCAAAATGTAGTCATGTGCTATTCAAGCATGCAAAGTCGAGTCATGAGCTATGCATACATGCAAAATCTAGTCATGAGCTATGCTTGCATGCAAAGTCTAGTCATGAGCTATGCATACTTGTAAAATCTAGTCATGAGCTAATCTTGGATGCAAAGTCTAGTCATGAGCTATCCATACATGCAAAGTCTAGTCATGAGCTATGCATGCATGCAAAGTCTAGTAATGAGCTATGCATACATGCAAAGTCTAGTCATGAGCTATGCATGCATGCAAAGTCTAGTCATAAGATGACATGTATTTAGACCTATTTACTCAGCAATATGGATTTATTTTCTAAGGGCAAGTATTTGCTAATCTTTGAAGATCATGGTTAACAAATTGGAAAATTTAATGCTATGCCAATTTGATTAAAGCATTTGTTCAATGTGCTGAAAATCTCCATAATAGGATAGGCTGTAAAATAGAGATAAGTTAGCTTCTGTGTTGACAGTTAATAATGCTGGCCTTACTGAACACAGCCCTGAAGTAGGTACATTATTTTCACCTATATATTTTGTACTAATATTGACCTTTAATGAGTAGGACTAACTTAGTTGTTAGAGTTGAACTTTTTATGCACCATATTTGAAGCAGCAGACATGCTAGATCTAAGGAGTAAGCTTTCATAAATTTCAATATTTCAATCATAAAGTTTTGTCTCTGAATCCATTTGTAACACTGACCACACAGAGATATTTTAATAAATAAATACAGAAGTCAAACATTTCATTCAAGACTGTATTCTACCATTACAAAAAATTTTGAAATAAAATTACTATCGAGAACTAAACAGTGATAATGGCACATGCCAATAAAAAAAAATAATAACCATCAGCACTACCTGAAATACATGGCTCCATTATAAAAAAATAACCATCAGTCCTACCTGATATACATGGCACGTATCTGTTGTGCTAACAGAAATAACTATTTGGCTAACTATGGTATCTACAAAGAAATATATTAAAAACTTTTTTCTCCTTTTTTTTAAAACTTTTACCAAAAAATTACTATTATACTTTCAGTTTCATACTTTGGGGTTTGATTTTGATATTAAAAATGTTTTTCATTCTAAAAGACTAAACTTCTCATCTGCAACAATGTTTTGAGTTGCTTTACAAAAAGATTCTTAATCTTTTTAATTTAATTCCCAAGTGAAAAAGAGTCCAAAGTCTTACCATTACACCTTGCTTGCAGTCAATAGTTCCTCTACCATAGATGAAGCCATTTCTAATCTCTCCATCAAATGGTGGTGCTTCCCATTTATCAGGGTCAGCTGGGACTACATCTAGATGGGCCATTAATATGTATGGTTGGAGAGATGAGTTACTTCCCCTGATGGAGTACAGCAAGCTGTAGTTGCCAACCACCTCATATTGAACCAATGGTGATAAATTAATTTTTGGATAGACTGAAAAAAAATTAAAATAAGATCGAATTTCAGAAAACTCAGTAAGATGTAGAAAAGATTTAATTTCAGAAAACTCAGTAAGATGTAGTGTTAGAATTATTTAACTTTTATTCCAAAACAGAGTTAGTATTACATTATTACTGATATAGGGTCACAATCCACTTTTTATCAAGAGGTGGGCCCCCTGGGCTGTTCATGGAAGAAATACCATACATATGTTTGAAGGCTTTGCTCAACATTAATCTTTTATTAAAGTCCATCCATCTGTCTGACTGTCAATCCATCCATCAGTGTGTCTGTGCATCCATCCATCAATCAGTTCTCCTTGTAACTTGAGCTCCATCTCCAATGATTGATGGGAGAGTGATTTGGTATCATGTTGCAGCAGGATGGGTAGATGAAAATAAAAGTTTTGGATCTTGGATTCAGCCCCCTGGGAGGAGGCCTGTGGAGTAAAAAGCCACATATGCATAAGTAATATAGATTCCACCTTGTTCTGGTAGCTCCATCTACACCGATTTAGGGAGGGTGATCACAGTGGTATGATGTTTCAGAAGGATGAGTAGGTGACAACACAAGTTTTGAATCCTGGATGCATCCAAGGAATGGGAATGTAGTCTTGGGGTGCAAAAATGGCTAGAGATGGAACCAATCACAAATATCCATACTATCTTATTTTTGCCTCACCCCCACCCCTGGTTGCATTCACATTTCAAACATCTTTTGTCATCTACGTATCCTCAATAAACATCATACCAAATATGATCACTTTCCCTCAATCGATGAAAATGAAGTTGAGGTTACAGGGACACGTTAATATTACCAAATACAGTTGGTAGAGCATCAACATTGTAATTCAAGGGTCATAGGTTCAATACCAGTCCAGGCAAGCCTGGGTCAGCTGCCTTGGTGTGTCCTTGAGAAAGGCACTTAGCTCCCATTTTCTGAGCATAATATAGCATATAATGTGTTAAAAGTGTCATTAAAACAAACAAAACAAACAATATTACCAAAGACAATGTGACCTTTGACCCCAACCCCCTTCATTGTTATCTACTCATCCTTTTAAAACATTATTCCAAATATGATCATTTTTCCTCGGTGATGAATCGATATAAATACAGTCCAGGTTACAAGGAAAACAGTGATGAACAGATGGGCAGCATACCTGTCAATTCATATGGGTTACCCGAATTTTGTATGGTTTTTCATATGTTTTCAACTTATATAGCTTTATTGTAAAATTCAAATGGGCAAAGAAAATTGTAGTGGGGGTAAAAAGTGATATGTTAAAAATCCACAAATCTGATTTGATTTGGTCAAACCAGTAAGCTAGATGAATGGCTCTTGTGGAAAACAAGATTTTAATAATGCACATGTGTGCAGCGCAGCCATGTTACTTCTGCGCAATAATGGAATGTGAGATAGAGAAGACAGTTGATTCGAAGCAAGAGCTGCTAGCAGCAAGATGCCACCACCTCCAGCAAAGAAAAAAAAAAGCAACTGGTCACCATAGAAAGGAATGAGAGGAAAAGTACCCAGGACTCAATGAACCATCATTGAAAGGCCCTGAATTCACATAGTGTTCTATGACGCAAAAGCGTGAAAGTTGCGGTTTCATGCATCTACGATCGTAAGATGCATTTTGGAACATGCATGCATAAACAGTGTGTCTTGAACACTAAAACGTTCAAGCCAATGAATGAACACTAAAGAAAAGACTGTGTGTAGCAGAAGCTGACATGACAAAATCGGAAGTGTTATTCTGCCAATTTATTGCTGAGCATAATCTACCCCCATTGATTAAGGAGCACTTAACTGAGATTGTAGATAACATATTCCTGGACAGTAAAGCAGCAACTGCTTTTAAGTGCAATCAAACAAAGGCAACCCAAGTTATAAAAGACAGCCTTGCTCCCACCACCTACTCAGCTCCTTTGGCACTCGGATAAGGTACTAGACCACAAAATACAGGTTTGGAACCTCCTGAATAAGGGTGACAGGTATGGGACATATGGATATAACCTATCACTGGATATCCACAAAATTGAGGATATTAATTTGCAATGACTTCCATTTCAAGTTTTGATATATAAGATAACTGAAGAAGAAGAAGAAAAAGTGACGATGATAAAGTACACATTTTTTTAAAAAACAAACCCTATTGATACCTAAAGTTTCTCTGACTGTATGTATGTATGTGTTCATTTGATTAAAGGGTATCACACTTTTTTTCAGTTGCATACCTGTCAACCTCCGGAGACAAAAACCTGTACACCAGACCAACAAAAAAAAACGTACAAATGACGGGATTCCCGTACAAGTTGACAGGTATGAAAAACAAAATAAACCCATTATCCATGAGGCATTATGTACCACAGGTTAAACATAGTTATTGTTATACAGTCTTTGTAGATGATAAATATTGATTGTGGGTGCTATATGTTCGGTACATCGAATGCTCTTTTAACGAAATCCAGATGGCTGCCTTTTATTTCCAAACACACCTGTGAAAGAAATCCCACAAGTTATGTTATTAACAATTATCACCTAGACACCCTGAAATCGCCGACTTGCATCAAAACAATCTTTGAGCAGTCGATTGTTTCGAGTCGGCAAGCTCTGCTTACTTTGAAGTTACCCTCGGCAAGGTGGGGGAAAAAAAAAAAACAGAAGAGAGAACCACAACATATAGATCACATTTATTTAAAAAATATCAACATATTAATCACGCTGACTCGTATATTGCAACTTGCTTGTTATTTTTACCCTTCCTAGGCTTGCGAACAACACAAACCCCCATATGGAGCCTCTCACTCTTGTTACTTTAAGACTGACCATCATACATGTATTTCTACTCTCGATACTAAAATATTTCTCTTATAAATATCTTCAGAATCATAATTCCAAAATCTTTTTATTTAGTTTGTATTCATATCTTAATTACACTATAATAACGCTTACATGCGTTTGTAGATAGATTTTAATGATCACTGATTAGCAGAGGATTAAACCGTGGATTGATAGATTACTAATATGGCGGTTCTTTAGGAAAATACACATAGAATCGTGGCTCTAATACATGTTCGGCTGCGTTTTCTGATGTTCCGAAAACATGCCGTAAATACGGTACTACGCCTACTGATAACCTTATTTTCAGTCGACCAGTAATGGGGAAGAATTTCATGCTTGAATAAAGAAATAAAACTCTCAAATCGGCAAGTGAAAGACATCAATATTTCGGGTAATCTGATAGTTGGTTCAAGCGATTCACGTTCTGTTCTCGTTGTATCTCATGAAGAAAATAAAAATCCCTGTCGAATCCCGATCTTGGCGAAAATCGCTGAGATTTTTTTTTTTTTAAATATAAAAAAGCCGTACAAAATGCCTGTACGGCCGTACACTGCAAAATCCCCCCAAAAACCGTACAAATTACGGGATTCCCGTACAAGTTGACAGGTATGCAGTTGCAATCTCCTCAACCATTGGTGAATATTACAAGATTTTTTCTTTGCTTTCTCTTTTCTCTGACTTCACATCTTCCCATGAAGATAACCTCAAAGTCTTGTGGTTCTATTATATCATTACCTTATGCCTGGAGCTAGAAGTACACATTTAAATAAAAGTAATATCATTCAAGTTTTTAATGCCTGTCGTATATATCAGTATAAGTTTCCTTCATCTAATACATATACAAAATGGAATAAAGTGGTTTACAAAAATTTATACCATTGATTGATTAGCAAAATTTCAATCAACAGTTTCACTTTCATCCCAATTTTTCATTATAACTAGCACACAAATTCAAAATTAATTATGTCAGTACATTTTTATATATTTTACAAATTTAAAGATATTTGCATAATCTTTGTAAAGTAATAAATAAAGACACAGTTTGGTTGACAAATCAGATGCTGTAAGGTACTGTGTCAAGTGCCTGGAACACCCGGTGGTATGACAAAGATAGTTGGTGATACAGATGAGGTATATCTATGTGTAGTCCAAGTCCAAGTTTATGAATATCAAAGCAGAAGAAAAGAAAAAAAGATAACTGTGCCCATTTTGTTATACACCGTATTTTTATATTTATCTAAAATTGATTATATCTATATTATTCCATGAAAATGCTTCATTAGTAAAGTGTAAATATAAGTAGCAAGCACTGTGAATTCACCAGTTTTCGCGGGTACCAATTTTCGTGGATTTTGTGGTTGCTACAAACAATAGGACCCCTTCACCCAATTTACGAATTATAGCGCAGAGGAAAATGTAATTTTTTTTTTTTTTTTACAAAACCACTAAAATTGATACAGACGAAAATAACTATATGTAAAACTGCGACGAAAAATGTTCCATAAATAACGGCGAAATTGTCCCAGTTCAATGCTACTGTAGTTATATATTTCATAACGGACACAACAATATCAAACTATTTCAAAATCTAAATCAGGGTCGAGTTCAAATAAAAGAATAAGAAGAAGAACGTTACCAAACTGATTCAGAAATTTTCGCAGAATACCAAAAGAAACAC
Source organism: Margaritifera margaritifera (assembly GCA_029931535.1). NCBI lineage: Eukaryota > Metazoa > Mollusca > Bivalvia > Unionida > Margaritiferidae > Margaritifera > Margaritifera margaritifera. The sequence goes on from JAQPZY010001695.1 coordinate 4,856,039, forward strand.
GTTGTTCTTGCCAAAGGCGTCAACAATCATGATACATGGGAGATAAACCTGGCAGGACAGAGATTAAGTTCAAATTGAATTGTCTCCCTTACTCTATACGCCTCTTTCGCAACTGGTTGAAGATATTCGTGGAGCTTTATTTAACGACTTGAAATATGTGATTTGCCTTCCTCTTTCTTTCTCTTTTTTTTAAATTATATTATAAATGACTTAATTAAAACTCTCAACCGCCAATACATCCTTATACTTATTACCAATGTCCTACCCTATTTTTAAGGATTTTATATGTGTTACTTTATCTTTTAATTTTATCTATTACTTTTTATACATTTTACAGAATTTTAACATCTTGAAGTTTTATATTCTATTTTTTTGTACTTCATGTTTACATTTATTTGGAAGGGTGTATCTTACTAAAGTTTTTGTGCAATTCTTCGTGTTTACACTTTTGAAATTTGCCTTTATTTGGCACCACATAGCCACTATTGTGAAACACTACTACATACATACATACATACATACATACATACATACATACATACATACATACATACATACATACATACATACATACATACATACATATTAATGTCTTAGTTTATCATGCTCTGTTATTAATCTCAACGCTTACGAGCATCACAAAGTCGAAAACTCTCCGTCCTTTAACAAAGACCAATCAGAAAGTAGCTATTTCCGTATGTGACTTTGATCGCAGTTTTTCTTGTCAAAAACATGGAAAAACACGAAATTTCTATGGGAGATTTCTATGGCTTGGGGAGATTTTTTTAAACAAATCTTATCGCCCTTTAGCCGGAAAAATAACTATTTATAGTCCGTTGTAAAGAATCTAATACCGGCGTTTTTCTGCGAAAATTATAATTATGCATACGAATTTTTTTTTTTTTTTTAGTTATAAACACAACATACCTGAATAACATCAGCTATGCAATCTATTCCCAAAGTAATGACTTGGAAAATAAACACAACATACCTGAATAACATCAGCTATGCAATCTATTCCCAAAGTAATGACTTGGCAAATAAACACAACATACCTGAATAACATCAGCTATGCAATCTATTCCTAAAGTAATGACTTGGAAAAGCTCATCTTTGCAGGACAACGCCACGTTTTTATAGTCTACGAGGAAAAAATGATGACAGATGGCATCCAAGTTGGACTGGAAGGGGTGTTCGTTGTATGACGTCTTCTTGGTTTCGCCACCTACTCGAACAACCTTGCAACTCTCTGCACTGGCTGCACTGACTGCCATTTTTGTGTTGGAATCCATGGAAAATCTTCGTACATCCTGATCATTTCGCAGAATGGACTTATTATAATTATGGATACCATCTCTCACAGATGAAACTATATTGAAAAATACTCAAATTTATGTCTTGTAAAACTTGTTGCCAGACTGGAATTGCGATTTTCGATAAATATAGAAGAAGAAAAAATAATAATAAATTTAAAAAAATCAAATTGGATCATCTTGCACTTACAATAGTGAAAAATATTCTCTCGTAATTAGGGAACAAAGTAGAAGCCAAATTTAAAGAAGCCACAATCGCTTAGTTGGTAGAAGGTCGGACTCGTATTCAAAGGGTTGCGGGTTCGATACCCGCTCCAGGCTAACCCGGATTGGCTGCCTCTGTGTGTCCTTGGGAAAGGCACTTAGTTCCCATTTGCTCGGCATGATTTAGTGTTAAAATTGCCGTTAAAACCAACAACTCTTCCCCCTCCCACATTCCCATACCCTGATGATAAAATCGTTGGTGGCTTAGTCGGCACAACCACACCTATTGCGTGGCTCGGTGAGGTCTCCGCCAAACGAGATCTGCCGTAACGATGATGGACATTTTCACCGGCTGATTGAGCATCAGTAGTGGCATTACTGTATATCCTTTAAGTTTTCAATATAGCTTGGAGTTGAATGATAGCAGAACATATGTCTGCTATTCTGAAATAGCGAGATACGTGTTTGCAGTTTTACTTTTACAAAGTTTCACTAAAGCGCTTTCTATTGATAGTAGAGATTAATGAAGCAATTTACCAGACCCTCGTGCAGCGAAAATCTCACGGAGCCACGCGAGAGTCTGGTTGAACGAGGTTAGTAGAAACATAGCCTGGGTCACCCGGCAAAACCAAATTCTCTTTGCAGATACAGTCTGGGCAGGCCGAGAATGAGGCTTTCCCAAAATCTGATTGACTTGTGAGGAGAAATTACGTAATAAGTCATTGTGATGGTGAGATTAGGTGTTGCGCGTAAACGTTTTACAGTTTCATTGTCAGACTGAAATATGCCCCCTACATTAGGGATTTGCCTAATGAATAATGTTTAATCATATATTTGTTAAAGCTTACAAAAGAATAAAATAGCGAGAAATGTGTTTGTAGTCTCGCTTGTATAAAGTTTGCCCGAAGCGCCTGCTATCTGTAACAACGATCAATGAAGCATTTTACCAGACCCTCGTAGTGCGGAATTCTCACGGAGCCGCGCGAGAGTCTGGTTGAACGAGACTACATACTTTCTGCTTTATTCGCAACTTCGAGGTCATAGAAAGCTAGGTATTAGCTTTTGTTTGGAATGCTTTGGGTTTCTCGACAATGTAGACTATCAGAACGTCCTCGGCCTTTTTCATCCCATGCTTGAAGCAAAAAAAAAAAAAAAAAAAAAAAAAAAAGGCTATTTTGAACTGCTCTCAAGCCCGTGATTGTTATTACGTCATAATAACTTACCGTCATAATACATAAATGACGTGTATTTCACTAACAGCAACGCAAACAATAGTTGCAGACAATTTAAACCGAATGATTTCTTCTATTTTTTCATTAAAAGTTGCACGAATAACAGTAAAAATTAAATATAGAAGTATTTCATCGATTGTTGAAACGTTGTCGAGTGTTATTTTCAAGACCTATCATGTTATAAGTCTCTGTTCTTCGAACATCTAGCCGGATGTTCGTCCGCCAAAAACTTACCAATTTGGTATATATCACTACGATTACCTCAGAGTCTCTTTCAGAGTCGAAGTTATTCGACTCGTATCGGAAAGAGAAGAGGATGTTCCGAATGATGTCGATATAACTGCCATTCAGACCACTTCGGCTATTTACGAAACAAGGATTAACTGAAAAGTTACGAATGATCAAACCATTTTTATCATTCGTAATCTCATAGATTGGGTTTCATTTTTTACGGAGAAATTTCCGGCGAAAAAAATGTATGATTTTTCTGTGAATTATTGCGCCGACATACATCCGAGGTATGGTTTTGTGTCGCAGAAATAGCCGATGTAGTTCCGAATGTTCCCGCTTCAGCATTCAACCACGTGACTAAAGAAGTTGATGTGCCGGTAAGTTTTACTTACCTAGATATTCAAGTTTGTTGTATTTTAATTCAACGGTAGTAAATTCAACCAAGTAAACATGTTTTGATCTTCCGGCGATCATACATTTGGCATAAAAAGCTAGGTATTAGATTCTGTTTGGAATGCATTGGCTTTCTCATCGTCTCCTCAATGAGATCTTACTATTGTTATGGTTTCGCCTTGACCTAGATTACAGTGTACAAAAGCTACCATATGTTTCTCCTGAAATTGTGATTCTTAGACAAAGCTGCTTTATTGCTATGAAGGATCCCCATTGAATCGCAAATCCAATAAAGTGTCGCTCAAATGACTATGCAGTTGCTTTTTTCACGTTACTTTGAAAACCGTGGTTAAAAGGGGCGGTTTCTGTTTCGTTTGGGGAGGGGAGGGACGCTAAACAAGTAGGCAAGGAGTATGTGTGAAGCTCCGGCATTTTACGCGTTTCCAGAGCATAATTTTAACCATCTAACTGTAGAGAAAACTTACTCTAGGAAAAGTTCCGCTTGTCATGCGCCTCATTTTTTTTTTTTTTTTTGGGGGGGGGGGGGGCGCCGGTTCCACACACACACACACGATCCGCCCCTGGTTAACTTGCTGAAAATTTTAGATTCTGCAACATATCCATAGGTTCCCAATATAAAACGTACCATATTTTGCTCCGTAAAAATAACAGTAGGTGCCAAATTCACACTTAAAAATCAAAACTTCCGGAAAACATAGTCATTACTACAGTGTGTAGATACTAGCATGATAAAATTTTGCTTAGTTTAAACCTTTTTCTAAGAGATACGCATATTTTACGAAGAGAATAGATTGGACACAGAAATAGAAAATATTTTGCAACTTGAAGAATGGCGACAGAAAGACGAGAGACGCGATAACAGAAAGCTATGTGAACTGGTGCATTTTTCAAAAAGACTAGTGTATATAACTTAAACTAGTGTCTATAACTTAAATTAGTGTCTATAACTTAAACTAGTGTCTATAACTTAGGCTAGTGTCTATAACTTAGACTAGTGTCTATAACTTAGACTAGTGTCTATAACTTAAACTAGTGTCTATAACTTAAACTAGTGTCTATAACTTAGACTATCAATGTCTCATATACGAGAATTCGAACCTGCTTTAAGTGAAAGAGCGAAAACTGAGTGTAACTCTCTCTCTCTCTCTCTCTCTCTCTCTCTATATATATATATATATATATATATATATATATATATATATATATATATATATATATATATAATTGTCGCAGACTAAGACTCAAGACCCATTTTACCCTGCACTAAAGAAAATGAGTTAGATGACGATATTAAGCCTCGACGGACCCAGGTTCCGAAAGAAAAGTTGTTGGACCCCAACAAAAAGCTCAGTTGCAAAACTAGAGGCATTCATCATTGCAGTTGAAAACGACACTTCAAAACACATCAAACATGCTAGCAAATATTCAGGCTGGAGCAAAGAAGCGAAAGACGCCCTATACTCATTGGAAAACAGAACGGACATCATAATCAAGCCTGCAGATAAGGGCTCCGCTGCAGTCATTATGAACAGGAAAGACAACATAAACGAAGCAAATAGATAATTGATCGAAGCCAGGTTATACCAAAAACTGGACCAAGATCCAACACAAGACTATGCAAAACCTGTAGCAAATATTATTGATGAAACGTTACAAACTGGACGAACAGTCTTATCTTCTTTCCTAAAATCCAAAAACAAGGAAACCCGGGTAGACCTATCATTTCCGGTAATGGGCATTCCACAGAAAGGATATCAGAATACCTGGATCATTTCATGAGAACACTTGTCCAAACATTACCATCCTATCTTCAGGACACCATAGATTATCTCATGAAAAGCAAAGCAATTGAACTGTTACCGCCAGCTCAATACCTACTTACCTAAAGCTAATGGGAGGGCTATCAGCTAAGATCTGTTGTGATCAGTTATGTAATGTTGCAAAATATGGAACAACATGTGGGAATATTTCCCACCAAGTGGACTGAAATATAGCAAATATATAATAACACCGAGCCGGAATGACTCAAAAACAATAATTCTGTATTTGTTGAGATTTGAGAGTTATCTTACTTTACGCTGGATATAAGTCTAAAATTTGATAATTTTTGATACAATAGAAAATATTTTCTTATGTAAAAGAGAGCATATTTTGGAAAGGTCCATTATAACCAACATACGGTTCACTCCGAACGAAAGCTTTACTTCTGCGTGTCTTGCAAATCTAAAACTTAAACAGTCCAGTGTTACAGATAAATTTTCGTTTTAAATCAAATTAAAATTCATCTCACACGCAAGGAAATTAGCAGTTCTTTCAATGCATATAAATATTACAGAATATTTTAACTAGAAATGCTCAGTAAATTAACAGGTACAGTGTCTGTTTGTCTGTGTCCCTCTATACTTATTATCCCTCAGTCCAAGTTTCCTCTGACTTTTTCCAGCCCAACACAACTGTCCAAACTTGGAACAATTACCGTTCTCTCTCTCTCTCTCTCTCTCTCTCTCTCTCTCTCTCTCTCTCTCTCTCTCTCTCTCTCTCTCTCTCTCTCTCTCTCTCTCTCTCTCAACTCTTTATATCTGTATTTCTATTCGCTACTCTCGTTCTGTGTCTTCGATGTAGGGTTTATATTCCCAATTTGGTCATTACACCATATATTTTGTCCATATGACTTCAAAAGAGCACAACAGAAACTTAATTACAAATAGGTAAAAATGTTTAATCAACAGCCACTAGAATTTTTTTATTTTTTTTAGTTTCTAAAACTTCACACAAAATTGACAGTCCAAAACATTCATATTCATTTAATTGATCCCTTAAAACGTGTGGTTATAAAGCTGAGGTTACAAACCAGTAACATCATTGACCAAAATGGTTTGAATACATAACCACTATAGTGTGAAGAGTTCAAGACATCCGTGCATGTGCTCTCCTGTACGTGCAATAGTATTGTTTCAAAATAGCACGGACGTTTGTCATTTTGTAGTGTAAACTCGCAAAACAAAAATCGTTTTTTTTTAAGTGGCAGTTTATTCAATATTTTTACCTATTAGCAATTAAGCCAACAACAAAAAAATGTTTCCGGTCGGCCGACCGTCCCTGTTTCTCGTTGCCGACCCTAGCACTTTTTCCCGATCCGACAAAAAAAAAAATTTTTTTCTTTTTTAATAAAAAAAATCACATTGCCGAAATTGATTTGTGCATCTAATTGAGCCGGATTTGTCCAGTACTTTGAAGCGCTTGAAAAATTATTTGATTTATATATAATGTTCCAAAAAATAAAAATAAAAAAAAAATACTTGCCTACCCTAATTTTAAAACCAGTGCAATAATTTTTTTTTTTTTTTTTGCCTTACCATAATATAATCTATGTACTCCATTCATTTAGAATTAACTACCATATACACGAAATCAAATGGCCCATATACACGGTTTAATAGACCGATATGGGTACATACACCTTAATGGTCATATCTGTGTTTGTCTGTCTGTCTTTGTTTTTCTGGGTTTGTCTCTCTTGTCTGCCATTGTCTCTCACACCCTCTGTCTCTGACTATGTATGCGTATGTGTGTATGCGTGCGTATGTATGCATAATTTCATGCGCTCTCATGTTCCCACCTGACTGGATAAAGTCCAACAGCCGTTCAAGCTCTTCCTTGTTGTATACATGAGGCTCTTGTGATACGGTCTGAAACTGTATTGCTCTTCGGAATCTCCCTAATGCCTCGTCTGTCGCCGGTATGAAGTCGATGTCTGCTTTCTCACATTGTTTAACTTGATCACTCCTGACAGTCAGCGTAAATGTTCGCACCACAATTACCAACAAAAGCGTGCAGAAAACTGCGCTGAAAGATAACAATATAGCATACAGTGGTTTCATTTTGTGTCCCAACAGCAGTCACCGAGGGAAGTAACTCTAAGTGAAGTAATGGTGATGGAGTTAATTCTCCCGAGTCATTTACAACAACTTTGCTGTTTGTTTCATTCCATTAAAACCCAGTTTATTTCTTCATGTTTTATACCCCACCCCACCCACACACACAAAAAATCAACTTGTTTTTGCAAACAGTCAAAGATTTCATAGTCATTGCTATTAGCATACGTAACTGGCCCAGACATTTTTTTGTTTGTTTGTTTGTTTTTGTTTCATTATTGGTTTGAAAGTTTTCTTCTTTGTGATCTATATATTAAATTATCAAATTGTACACAATGGCTACGTAAGTCAAGTCTTTCTCTGAAAATCCAATTCGGACCTGGTATTAATTCCAGTTCATATTTTTTATTGGAAAGGCCATGTTCCATTGCGTCATCCAAAAAGTGCAGGCTTTTAAAAGGGGATAAATCATGTTCAGTAAGTATGAATGTTCTGATTCAAGCAAATTAAATTAAATATCTCAACAGTTATTTTGTCTAAGTTTGAACGCTTTTTTTCTGTATATAGGTTGATATACGCGTAACATCTTGTGCTGTGTGAGAATCAAGTAGAGACATTTTTTTTTTTTTTAATAGTGTCTCCTCATTGGAGCTCAATAGGTCGTATGTATGATAAAGATTAACAGAGGGGGAAAAACATTGCAGAATCGTTGTGATCTAGGAATTTATGATTTATATATATATATATATATATATATATATATATAAATATATATATATATATATATATATATATATATATATATATATATATATATATATTCCGGTTTCAATGTACAGAACTCACTAGAGTTTTATTATTTTTTTTTTTATAAATGGTCGTTTGCGTTTTTAGTTATATTAAAATTAAGATAATTGGCAAGTTCTGACTTCTTATACATACACACAACAAAGTGAACTTGTTATTATTTGCGTTACTCAGCTTTTCAGTTAACAGCCCCATTGCTTTGTGCCATGGTCACTAGGGCAGATAGTACATACCGCACGTGCAATGCTGTATTTACAATTAGGGATTATTTCAAAAGTAGGTAAGGATAATTAAAACATAATCATGAAACATTGTATTATCTAATATAAGTATAATTAACAATGAAATTTTCTAGCAAGATACAAACCCTTTCTTATAACAAACAAACCCTTTCTTACAACAAGACCACGCCTGCATTTTCTTCGATTCTTCCATACAACCCCACATGTTACCTCATATGGATATATTCAGAGGGTTTGGTATCTGATGAGTGCTTATGTGGGGATCGTTTTTAATAGGTGCGTGAAGAACTGGAAAATTATTACGTGTGAACATTTTAATCTATATAGTGATTATCTGATCAAAGGGAAGTTAGTAGTCCACACCTTGTTTTATATGCCCTCCATAAGGCGTTGACCTTGTCGTCCATCCACACGTACGTACGTCCATCTATTCCCTATTTTTTCTTTCTGAACAATGACTAGAGTTCTCCACATCCACCATTACCCAGCTCTGTAGATAGCCGCCTGCATTTGAAGTAAGGAATAAATCTTAAAAGCCTATCGATTTCGGGGTCATGAGATTAAAGGTCAAAGTCACGGTGGCTGAAAATAGAAAACTGGTTTATGCACAAAAACAAAACAATACAAAAAAAAAAAAAAAAAAAAACATTGGCTCCGCATGTCAAAGACCAGGACCAAACTTATGGACGGCTTGCACTTGGCGGTGTTTGTGTGTGTGTGTGTGTGTGTGTGTGTGTGTTTAAGGAAGAAGCATAATGATTTTAGAGTCAAAAGATCAATCGTCAAGGTCACTGTCGCTGAAAGAAGAAAAAATGGCTTCAGCAAAATAACTTTACATATTAGACCTTGAATAAACATTGCGGGTTTCTTGCACTTAAAGAAAGGTAGAAGTCTATTGATTTTGGTTTCAAAACATCAAAGTCTTTGTGGCTGAAAAATGAAAAATGGTGTATGCATAAAATTTCAGTTCTCGACAATGTACCTTCATCATAGCGTGTGGATGGTTTTCACTTTGGGCAAGAAAGATGCCTATTGAATTGGGGGATAAATTATCAAAGGTCAAGATCACTGATTGAAAGAAGAAAACTGGTTTTGCATAATACCTTTGGTTCATGACCATGTACCTTGACCAAAGTTTGTGGAGGGCTTGCACTTAAGGTATGAAAGAAGCTTACTGATTTTGGAACAAAAGGTCAAAGGTCAATGTTATTTTGACCCAAAGAAAAAAAAAATTTTTTTTCGAAATAACTTTTTGTTCAAGAATATATTAAATGACCAAATTTTGTGGATGGCTTGCACTTAGGGTAATAGACCTATAGATTGTGGAATCTAAAGCAGGACCTATTTTAGGATGTGCAATTTGCGGGATTCACGCTAACTTAAAAATGGCGCTGAAAAATCAATCTAATCTGCAAAGATTGACATCATATTTTAAACCCCATCCTTTATTTCTTCGTTAAATCCCTCATATGTTCAGAAAATCACCCATTTTGTTTTAAAATGGAGGGAGAAATTTCCTCCCTAAATTTTAAAATCAAGAATAGACCATGCTAAAGATCAAAGGTCACGGCCATGGTAAGTTTAATAATAACATAATGGTTTCTGCGCAGTAAGTTTAGTTCAAGACCACATACCCCGACAAAAGGTCAGTACTCTCTGGAATCAACCGTGCCCATATTGTGCACTCGCGCCTACGCAGGGGGCTATTAAATACGGGATCGCACCGTTCACGGTACTCTTGCTACCATAAGAGTTTCTTTTCTTGACGTGTAGGTTACAGCATGCATTGTAATCAGTTATTATTAGTAGTATCAGAGTTGGATTTAGTATTAGTATTAGAGTTGGTTTAGTATTAGTATTAGATTTGGTTTAGTATTAGTATTAGACTTGGTTTCAGTATTAGTATTGTTAGAAATGTGTATGGATTGTGTTTATTTGTCTTTTTTGAACGTTCTGTTATTTTCTCATAGCTGGAACATTCCGTACATAAACTTTCCCACAAAGGGAGACGTATGTTCTGTGTATTGGGGGGGGGGGGGGGTACATTAATTGTCTTTGCTTTTCATACCGCGGACAAGATATAACAGAGTGAACTTCGTCCTCAGTTTCTGATTTACAAAATTTAAAAATTTTCAGAGTTCTTGCTATCTTTCTGTATCATCCTGTTTCAGTTTCTAACCTATGTACACGTATTCTTCCTTGCGTTCGAGTTCGTACAAAATTGTTAATTCCTTATAACCCTTATGTTAGATACTGTAGAGTATGACCTCTGAATCCACTTGTAAAAATAAAGTTTTTGATTACTTTGTATTTTATTAGTGCAATATTGCTCATACTTTGATTCCAGTATTGTTTCGATTATATCGATTAGAACAGTAAACACTGCTGTGTATATACCTCTATGAGGTCAATTATATCGATTAGAACAGCAAACAATGTTCTGTGTATATACCTTTAGAGGTCAATTATATCGATTAGAACAGTAAACACTGCTCTGTGTATATACTTCTATGAGGTTAATTATATCGATTAGAACAGTAAACACTGCTCTGTGTATATACCTCTATGAGGTCAATTATATCGATTAGAACAGTAAACACTGCTCTGTGTATATACCTCTATGAGGTCAATTATATCGATTAGAACAGTAAACACTGTTCTGTGTATATACCTCTATGAGGTCAATTATATCGATTAGAACAGTAAACACTGCTCTGTGTATATACCTCTATGAGGTCAATTATATCGATTAGAACAGTAAACAATGTTCTGTGTATATACCTCTATGAGGTCAATTATATCGATTAGAACAGTAAACACTGCTCTGTGTATATACCTCTATGAGTTCAATGTTGGCTGTGTTAGGAAGTGGACTCATCCGACGTCTACAGGGAACACAATTTAGATGTAAATGACAAAGAATAAAGAAATTAAGTTAATGTGTGAACATTTTTTAAACTTTCTTGTATAGTTATGCACACTTATTAGTAAAACCGCTGTGGTATTAAAACGTTGCTACATTTAGTGGATTCTGAGAAGAAGAGGAAAAACTTGGTTATAATATGAATCAAACAGACTATATATAGACAATATTACACGATTGCTCATTTCAAATGAAATTTATTAAACGAGTCGAACACTTTCTATTTTTGTCGAGCCTTGGCGAGCGAAAGATTGAAATTATTCAAAAAGTTTCATAAATTTCATTTTAAATGCGCAATCATGTAAGATTTAATGACTTTAGAATAAATTCGAACTCCTCGGTCGTTACGTCTTTCCGTTGCACGACGTTATGGCGTCATTTTTGACGTCATGAGGTGTTATTACACGTGTTACATATGTCAAAATTATAATATGGTTATACTAACATAAATAATACAGTAGTCATGGGATAAATAGATATATGAATATCAGATTGCTAAAACTTATAGTGAAAAAGGAAATAAACGAAACAAATTAAATATGACAAAATAAGAAGAAAGGATGTGTATATAAGAAATACAGTTGACACTGGATAAAACAAAGTTTCACGATTTAAAATTGCGCGTCAAACGACATAAACTCCAGTTAATCAATTTAGAGCAACTATATAAAATGAAAATGTGTGCTCATAATTACGCTCGTATTATAATCCCACCCTTTATAAGTAGTTGGCATATTTCCATGTTTACGACAAAATCTATCTATCTATCTATCTATCTATCTATCTATCTATCTATCTATCTATCTATCTATCTATCTATCTATCTATCTAATCTATCTATCTATCTATCTATCTATCTATCTATCTATCTATCTATCTATCTATCCACATACATACCAGATGAGAGAGAGATTTATGTGGTGTGCCAGCGCCATACCACCATCACTTTAAGCAAAACAAAAGATTGGTTATTATTTATGTGTCTTCTCTCTCTCTCTCTCTCTCTCTCTCTCTAAAAAAAATATATAAAAAATACACTTGACAGATAATCACGTCACAAAAGCATTGTATCATCGGATCGTGTTGACACTACTGGGTCAGCTTTGGACAGAAATTTTATTATTATTAAACTCGTTTTCCTTAAAAAAAAAAAAAAAAATCCCCCCCCCCCTTTAATTTGGATGATTTAAAAACAATTTTTAATTCATTTGAAATTCGCTCCATTGCTCATATAACTCTAGTAGCAAGCTATACAGTGTGTAGTGCAGACTTAATTTTTGTACCACCGAAGAAGACAACGAAGATGACGATAAATGTTTACAGCAAATTTATGAAGATCATTTTGTTCGCGATGCAGGTGCTAGCTTTAGCTGTAAAAATTCATCCACGTGGCAGGGATCCACGTGGATTTATTTACTTTTAGAAGCTATGCTCTGGTCTGATTCCAAGTCTGGTTCCCTGCTCTGTGTGGGTCTGTAATAGCAGAGTGTATAGCATAGGATCACAACAGTCAGGGAACCAGACTAAGTATAGTCCAATTTGACAGCATGAGATTGCTCGGTGCACATCAGATAATACGACGATTTTCCACATCCCAGGTAAGTGGAAATTAGGTTATCAAATTTCAAGATTACAAGACATCGAGTTTTATCTTTATTCTCGATATCATGAAGGACATACTTTGGGAAGACACGTGTCCGAGTTTGGGCACATGTGCTGTGTCGTTTCAAGAAAGAAGCTCTGTCGAGTTTAGACACGGCATAAAATCTGTGGTTAACTTTGAAATTTTTAATGAACATATCTTATTTTGTGCGCTCATTTTTAGTAACAAATGTTTTTATTTCATATATTATTATTTTCTTACGTGCGCGTGTAAAATCAGTATATACAATATGGTAGCAACTGTACCCCGTGTTGGCCCACTGCTACATCTATTGTCCGCCAGTCGTAACTAGTCTATTGGTTGTTTGCCAGGTCTCTATGCCAATGAAATCCCATTGCTAATTGTGATTTAATCAGGTTAAAAGTTATGATGATGTTTATAGCTGTAGTTCTTGTAGTTTAAAGTGTTTACAATTTAGTTTCCTGTTAAGTCCAGCTAAGATGATGCAATTGCTATGACGTCATATGCCACTGCCTGTAAGGCAGACGGCGGCATATAGTGTTGGGTTTGCCTATGCATATGTGCGTATGCAGACCATCAAACTATGACTAGACTTTGCTAAAGTTGATGTATACATTACTGTTCATGCCATATTGAAAACTCTTAGTGAGGGATACATGTTAGTGGGTACAGTTTGAAAAAATATGTTGCATGGATTGGTAGACTGTAACATGAGATGGTTTCTTTGGTCATCCAAATGTATGTTGACACTGCATATGGCTACAGAATGTTGCAAGTAGAAGTTGCTTGATAAAAAAAATGGATCCTTATTTCACTTCAAAAAGTTTCTGATATATATTGAATTTATTCATGCGTCAATTCATCTGTCTGGAATATAGCATTTTAGTGACATATGTTACAACAAGATTGTCATAATAATACATGAAACACAAAAATAATGTATTTAGTATCAATGTTAAACCATACAATAATTGGTTTCCCATTAGCCAGAAACTGAAAATGAAGTGAAATAAGTAGCAGTGATAAAAACAAAATTTAACAAATTTAATGGGTGCCATGACCATGCACATGTCATAAGAGGGCAGCAGTATAGTAGTGAGCGACCAGTGTATAAAGGGTAACCTGAACTACCCAAATTCAGTGAATGTTAGCCCAGGGTCAGTATTTGGATAACTCTTTGGCTCTGGACACAAGATTTGCTAAACCCTGGATAGAGTATTACAGTTTTATAAAAGAAGAAATATTACATTATATGTAGAAGAACATTACAGCAACTTCAACAGATTGCAGTATTGCAAATCAAAACACTTTTTTTCATTACATATACTCCCTTCTCCCCAGCTTCTCTTGACAGTGACCTAGAGGTCAGAATTACCCCAAATCCAATTACAGATATTGTGTCTTCCTGATGTGACTACACGTATAAAGTATAGTCAGAATAATTTAATTGGAAAATGCCACATTTTAGTTGTCTCTTTTGTACATTTAACATTATCCTTCTCATAGAGAACCTCAGGGTCTGGAGGAAAAATAATATCCTTCAATCTTGCAAATAATATATTGGCATGATGACTACTATTAGCTTGGCTAATCTCCAGTCTACCAAGCAGTTTAGGATATCGAGTTACAGACAAACATTCAATGTCACAATGTACCCAGTGATAAAGTGTGGGGATATAATAATGTCAGGGTGGTCTGTGCTCAGTTAATGTTGCGTATCTGCATACATTAAAAGCTGATCTATTGAGAAATGTGCTTTATCATAACAAAGGTGATCTAGATTTAGTTCAAGCATATCTTGTTGCTGCAAAAGTTGCAACGCTGTGCAGTTAAAAGGTATGGGTTACATATAAGTAGAGGTCGTTGATGTCTATTCTTTAAGTAAGTTATTTTAAATGTATAGTGCAAAACATCTAGCAAAACCAACGGCAAGTATTTATTCAACACTAAGAATAAAAGCCCCTCAAAGGGACTGATGCTGTACTGTCTGAAAAAAATAAGAGTCCCTCTAAGGGACTGATGCAGTACTGTCTGAAAAAATTCTTTTCATGAAATCCCCATGCTACTATGACCATCCATTCAGGAGAATAAGCAATTACAAGATTTTCAATATGTTCATTGTGGCAGCAATATTGGATGTCTATGGAGCACCATTTTCATTTAGGATCAACTAGATATTGTAAGAAGTCTTTTGGTGAAAACCCTGTGTCAATATGACCATCATATCTGGAGGAGTAGCAATAACAAGATGGTCACAATGGTTGGGGGGGGGGGGCATATTGGATGTCAGATTGGCATCATTTTCATTAGGGACCAACTATACACCATAAGAAGTCTTCTGTTGAAAACCCCATGTCGATATGATTTTACATTTAGGAGAAGTAACAACTAGAAGATTTTCAAGAGGGCTGACATCGTGGTCAGATTGGCACAATTTTCTTTAGGACCAACTAGATATCATAATTAGTCATCTGGTGAAAACCCCAGGTTGATAGGACTTTGCATTCAGGGAGAGTAGTGATAACAAGATTTTCAAGATGGGTGCCTTGGTGGCCATATTGGATGTCAGATCAGCACCATTTTCATTTAGGACCAAATAGACATCATAAGAAGTCATTTGGTGAAAATCCCATGCTGATATGATATCCATTCTGGAGGAGTAGTGATAACACAATTTTCAAGATTTCCTCAGTGGTGTCCATATTAGATATCCGAACAGCACTATTTTCATTTAGGAGCAAATAGACCTTGCGATGAATTTGTGTTTCAAGTTTCATGGCAATCCTCCTAGTAGTTTAGGATGAGTATAGATAACAAACTTGTGCTAACAGACGTACAGAAATCAGACGACAAACAACAGGCCATCCCATAAGCTCTTCTAGTCTATGACCAGTTGAGCTACTTCCTTGGCAAAACCCCCCAGTTTGTTACTGCATATCCAACCCCACCCAGACCTTGACCCAGGTGTTGCTATCCAGAATTCCTTACATATATCATGTGTCCTTATTCTGTGACTGCATGTTTAAAGTTTGGTCAAAAATAAACAAAATGTAAGTGTAACTTCAGTTTTTGTATCTTTGACCTTTGACCCCCTCCAAAGGACCCCGGTGGAGAGATCCAAAAACTATACCCCTCTTGCAGATGGCAACCAATGTACCATGTTTAGGAGGAGATATATTTACAGACTGATGGATTGACAAATGGAATGTATCATAATATCCTACTCAAAAGCATGGGGATGGACATGACAATATCCTCCTCAAATGCATGGGGATGGACATGACAATATCCTCCTCAAATGCATGGGGATGGACATGACAATATCCTCCTCAAATGCATGGGGATGGACAAATGGAATGTATCACAATATCCAACTCAAAAGCATGGGAACAAATTGAGAGCTTCTGTTTGGATAGAGTAGTGGAGAAATAATTTTGACAAAATAAAGTTCGTAGACTCTCTTGTCAACCTGTTTGGTTACCCAGGAACTCAATATTGTCCTTTTGTTCTTGTTTGTTTTTATTTCAGTTAGGACTTGACAACTTGAAAAAAAATGATCTGCTTGTCTTGATTTTGAGTTTTCGTACAGTAACATTGACACAACAATGCACATATTTTTCCTTCAAATGTTTTACTAAAATCGGGGCAATTAACATGGAATTTTATTTGCTGGCATAAAATTTTCAGCCTATCTTAGTGTGTTTAAAACAAGCTTGACCCAGCTCTGCATATGCAGTGTTCTCTTCTCACCTAAACCTTAGTGATCAGTCAGATCACATGTTTGCTTCTAAAAAAAAATAAAAGAAATTGAAGATACATTTTTTTGTGTTCGAAATGGTTGTAGATACTCACATTCACCTCCATTTTAAGAGGGTCACAGTAACCTGCTTTTCTGGCTCTAGTAGGTTGAATTTTGGATGCTGCATGGACAAATTAGATTTGGGTACTATAATCTCTCATGTATGTATTGATGTGAGATAGGGAAATCCCACCTACAGGGTCATAATTTGTGGGCAGAATAAGTTTCTGACAGGTTCCTGCAGGAATGGGACTTTGCCAAGTTCTCCCCTGGAATTATGAACCAGATGGTGGGATTTTCCTACCCCAACTTCTATGATTTTACACATGGGCATTTACTATTAAATGTGATTAATTATCATTTTGAGGAATTTGATCTTGTTCTTAATTCAGCATGATATCTGTGATATCTCACAGAACAAGGTCTCAGAGAATTTTGGACCATCTCACACCTAACTCAGTTTTGTAAATTTCTCACAGAATAATAAATTTCCTCTGCTAAGATTTATATTGTGATATTTTTCATTGATTTCTGTTAAATGTATGGACTTATTGTAGTGCCAGAATCTGTCAGATCAAAAGACCATACTTCACAAGTGTTTTCATAATAAGTTGCGGTCTGAGTAAACCTGTTGATGGAATGTAATAACATATTGATGGGGTGTAATAACCTGTTGATGGAGTGTAATAACCTGTCAATGGAATGTAATAACATGTTGATGGAGTGTAATAACCTGTAGATGGAATGTAATAACTTCTATAGGGAATGTAATAAGGATCATTTTAGTCATTTTTGCGTACATACTGTAGTTCACACCATTCACAACAACCACATAAAGTCAACCTCCCAAAAGTTTCTCTACATTTCACATAAATTACTCAAATCAATGAGAATATTTTCCCTGAAAATATCACAAATGAGCAACCATTCTCGGTTTTGAGAGCATTCCAGATTTTTTTCTGAAACCTCCATCATTGTCATTGTCAGAGTTGGACAAAAAAGAGATATATTCTTTTAAGTCTAACCAGAACAATTTTTTTTATATCTGAAGATATTGCCAACCTGGGTAAATTAAATAAATTAAAGTCAGATCAAAATAAAATATGTACTCAGTTGACTTTTAGAGATTAAAATTTTCTGACACAGGTGCATAGGATAACCCCCATTTATTTACCTTCATTTTGATCTAGATTTGTGAAGTAAATGTCAACTCCATTTCACACCCTTTGTGACCCCCTTATCAGAGTTGTTTGAATCAGTACACTTCTATCAAAAACTGTAGGGCATTGTACATGTAGCAATGTTTTGCTCAAAATTCATTAGACAGGTATTGATCCAATTTTATCATTGGCAGAAAAGAACACTCCCCTACTAGCCATTGGTTGAAACTGTTACACCTCAAATGCTATTATGTAAGGTCAAGGCTGAATTTGAGTGTTGTCCCATATCAGGGGTATAGCCTTGGTAAAAAGATAGAAAATCCCGTTAGTTTACTGTTTACAAAGTATGCAGACATTCTAGATATATCTGTCAGTTGTGTAAATGGATATAGAAGATTAAGTGCATTTTTCACTTGAATATTCTTCTGTCGTGTAGACAAACTTATTTTTTGTTTTATCAAACTAGTTGATATACATGTTGAACCATCTTTCATCAAAACAAATGAATATGACAAATGTATATTTATACTTAGAATAATTTTTGTTAACAAGATATGTTTTTCTATGGTTTTCAACTGGTACAAATTGAGAGAAACTTTGTTGAATAAGTAAGCTCAGAACCTCATTGATATATGAATAAACAGGTGACTATGAAAATGTATATTTATACTTATTGGGAATAATTTAATATGATATTAACAAGATTTGTTTTTTTATGACTATATCTTATGTATATATACATGTCATATGGTATTTACTACATGTATGTCGGTAGAAACAAATGTTGTTTGGGTGATAATCCTGTCATTGGAATTTATACCAATAAAATGAATTGAATTGAATTATTGAAGGGATTTGTTAATTTGTGCATGATTTTGAGAAAGAATAATTTTAAGTGACTTACATTTAACACCTTTCACCATGGGAACAATTTACATATGAAAGTAGCTTTGGTTTGCAAAAGATGGACATATTGTGAATTACACTTTCCAAAGTGTTATTTGTTTTGTTGTAAATACAGCTAAAAACATTACTTTTTTTTGGACACTCCCCCCCCCCCCCAAAGTAAATGTGAAATATATTGAAGACTGAAGTCTGAAACTGGTCAGTTTGCTAGAGAGGGGTAGATAAGATATACTACATATGAATTAGGCTTGGTTAAGTAGATAGAACTTAGTTACCTATTGGTCTATCTGAATAGTAATCTTATTGTTAGCCTCCCTTTATTAGGGGTTTCATGACAGACATTGCTTACATCACATTGCTACCATGGTGATTGTCAAAAGATATGGAAGCTGTGAAGGGTGGTTACAAAATAAGACCCAAAATTCAAAAAAGGTGCAGATTTTCACATCAAATATTATTTCAGCGAATTAACAAATCAAAAACTTGCATTGGTATCGATAAATTCAAGCAAATATCTCTCTTGTCCACACTAACTCTCTATTGTTCTGTGAACTAGAGAATGATACGAATAACCTGTCATGTGACAATGTTACATAGTGCATAAAAAAGCTATTAGCCAATTGACCTATCACCAGAGAAGACATAACCACATCCTACTCAGTAGCATAACACATCATATAAAATCACATTATTTTATGTTGGCAATTACCAGTGTGATATACGGTAGTGCATATTGAAAATTTTAGGAAAAATGGTTGAAAAATGTGTATCGTATATACTCGCGTATAAACCGATACCAACTGCAAACTGCATAGACCCAGATCTGCTGTCGCAATGCGCTGGCAAATCTGGGTCTATGCATTTTGTAAGGACTAATCTGGGTCTATGCCGTCTGTAAGGACTAATCAGTGGAACAACCAACATAAACCCTAATCTGCTGGCGCATTATGTGACGGCAGATCAGGGTCTATGTTGTTTGCATTTGGACCTGGCTTATACGCGAGTATATATGGTAAGTTATGACAATTTGAATTTGTATATGATATATAGTGGCAGTCAGATAGTGACATGTGGCAACATGTTAATTAACACTGCAGTTGATTAGTTAATTAACACTACAGTTGGTTAGTTAATTAACACTGCAGTTGGTTAGTTAATTAAGCTTCACATGGCAAACACTGTCAGGTACATGTAGTTTGCAATGTGTAACAGCCAATCAGATCATGATAAGAAGTAAGTTTTCTTGAAGACAGACAAATACAGACTGACAGAAAGAGGAAACCTGCCCCATTTTATAACGAGTCCTTGGTTTTGAAGTAATTAACTGAAAATAACACATTAGTTATGATTTACTTTTGGTGATATGGAGATTAGGAGGCACTGGCAGAGAGGCAGGGTCAAAGAGGGCAGAGGGGAGGGCACTCTTCTTTTTTTATCTAGTGGACAAATCATGACTGGTTCATAAAAAATCCTATCATGGTCTTTTAAATATTTATTAGGGCCCCATGGACAAAGTACGCAGAATCCGATAGTAATCATGTCTGTCAACAATTTGATTTCTGCAGCTTAACTTTACCTGGGATTGTTGGATTTCAACCAAATTTGATAAGTAGCTCTGCATGTACATTGATAATACCCTAAATGAGTTCAATTTCCATAACATCTTTTAGAAGGGTTATGGCCCATAATTTTCCACTCTCCTTACTTTGGTTTCCACTGTACAACTTTAGCAAGGTTTGCTGAATTTCAAACAAATTTGGCACGCGTTTATATGTTGACAAGACCTCGAAAGAGTTTGATTTTCATTCTACAATATTATTTTCATGAGTTATGCCCCTTGATTGCATGTTCTCCTGACTTTGGCTTCTTTAATATATCCTTACCAAGACTGATTGGATTTTGACAAATTTGGTATGCAGTTTTTATGTTGTTGAGTTTGATTTCAAGCATTCTACAACATTATTTACAGGAGTTATGCCCCTTGATTGTCTGTCCTCCTGACTTTGGTTTCTGCAATATATCCTTACTAAGACTGATTGGATTTTAACAAATTTGGTGTGCAGCTTTTATGTTGTTGAGTTTGATTTCCAGCATTCCATAAAATCATGCACAGTAGTTATGGCCCTTGATTACCATCCTCCTAACTTTGGTTACTGCAGCATAACTTTACTTGGTATTTCAACAAAATTTAGCATACAACTAAACACATCATATTTATTGATAAGACCTTACATTAGTTTGATTTGCCTCATTTCATGACATAATATAAAGGTGTTATGTCCCCCTGATTGTCTGTCCACCTTACTTTCATTTCCACAGCATTTATTTACCAAGGAAAATTGGATTTCAAGCAAATTTGGCATGCAGCTTTATTTTGATGAGACCTTGAATAAATTTAATTTCCAGCATTCCACATTATAATTTGGAAGAATTATGGCCCTTGATTGCCTGTCCTTCTAACTTTGGTTCCTGCTGCATTATTTTACCAAGGATTGTTGGATTTTAACAAAATATGGCATGTAGGTTTTTCCTGATGGAACCCTGAAGTAGTTTGATTTCCAGCATTCAGTATTATTTGGAGGAGTTATGGCCCCAGAATGCCCATTGTCTGTGCTTTGTTTCCCAACACATATTCCTCTGTTTAAGGATCTGCTGAACAAATAGCTCCAATTATTTCTCTGTAGTCAGTATTATGGGATGCGAGGAAAAGATAGATATGTAATGATTTCATGGGCAAAATACTGCTTTGAAAACATGGTAAAGAAATACAGTCAAAGTACTTACTATAAACTTTCGTGAAGTGTGAAATTTCACTGAATTTGTAAAAGCTAATAGGGTAGATTACTCTTTTAGATAAATTAAATGCCCAGTAATGTTAGAAGAAAAAAAATTGAACAAATTTTTTATGTTTTTTTTTCTTCCTACTTTTTAACCTATTTTAAACAAACACAGCATAAGTGATTCTAGAGTTTGACAAGTACTTTTCAAAAGTAACTAGTCTGTGTGACAAGTACCTTAGTTCCAAAACTAAATGGAAACCCTGATTGAATAAAGGTACACGTAGCTATCAGATGATGATGATGAGAAAGACCTTTATATCTATAATTTGAGATAACAACCATGTTTCCACATGTGTAGAACAGCAAGTTGTTCTTTGCCATTTTTTTTCTAACATTTGCAGGCCATGGTAGAGTACAATAAATCAGTGGTGGGTGATTTGCACAAACCTGTTATCAGTTCACATAGGAGTACTGAACTGATAATTGTTTGAAATAGGAATTGCTAATAATCAGAAATTGTTTGGAAAGATTCTATGCAATAGCTCATTAGAAGAGGAATTGGCTTGCCATATAGCTACAAAGGTCAGTGCAAGTAGCTAAATTCATTAGTTGCAAGTTAGGCAAAATCCATAGCCGTTTTTGGGTGACCTGTTTTTGGATGTTCATTTAAAGGACATGTTCTCTCATGTTCACACTCAAAATCACTCTAACACCTAAAATTGACCTTAAAACAAGAAACGTGGCAGATCACGTTCTGCATATTCTGTCATCTTTGCTCTCCTTCACTCCTGTTTTAGAGGTTAATGTTAGTTGTGAACCCGAGAACAATGTTTGCAAACAATGCTTTTCTTGTTTTGGCAAGAATTTTCATGTTAGAAAATTGTTTGTGTATCATGAACCAACCCAAAGATGCTCCTGAGTTTCTTTAAGTGATGGACTATCTGTCATTGAATTTGCCTCAGTTGAGTTGTTCCAGCCATGGCCAGTAAAGCCTGAAAATAATAAAGTGGCCAAGAACAACTTGTTGGTCTACCTCCTGTGTAGCATGCACTCAACTGCTAACAACCAAGATCTGCTGTCACATTTAGCACCAACAGATTAGGCACCAACAATGTTCACTTGAAATAATTAAAATTAAGAACGAAGATCCTGACTTTCCAGCTCATTAGGGACCAACCATTTAATCTTGGGGTAGGGAGGTGGGTGGTGGAATTTTCATTCCAACTAGGATATTTTTTTCTTTTATCTTTAAATACATTTTTTTCCCAACTGAATTGAGGGATAGAGTTAGCTATTTTTCTTTGCCAATCGAGCAAGAGTATTTTTTTAAAAATCCCAGACCTCCATCCCCAACCTACATGAAAATTAAATAGTCGGTCTCTTGTGAGTCTGTCTTTTGCATTTGTATGGACATTAATTATGCTTTGTATAAACACTGTTGCAAAGAAACCTTTGCTTTTTCACTTTTCAATTACAAAAAATGAAGAGCTGCGCATTCTTTTATAATGTGCAAAGAAGAAGCCGTGGTTTTATAAGTACGTTTCGAGGATGAAGGCTTAGCTTTTGGTAGAGACAGCGTCCGGTCCGTAGTGCTGCCCGAAACTGGTATTGTTCCTTTACACATCAGTAAAATTAGCAATACACCACCGACTAAAATTACACAGGTCAAGGTTAGACAGATTTCCGACGGAAGGATCTAGGACTAGGTGATGCTTTAGGGCCAGAATATATTTGTTCGCATTTTCATTTTTGCAGACTGAATTTACTACATATAGCTAGTTCTGTATGCAAATTTAATGCACATAGATAAGATAATCTATCGTCATCATTGACATTGCAATAAGTAAGCTATCTGCAGCATGGACCGTGCAAGCACATGTATATATCTATCAGGTTCAAAACTTGCGGTCAGTCCCAATTTTATTGTCCTCCAGTGTCTGTCTTTGGTGAAGAATACAAGTAGCGGTTTGAGCAGTTTATAGTTTTGTGGGAGGCAGGCATAGAGCGGTTTTCATGTAAGTATAATATCAAAATATAACGAAGACTTCATTGAAGGGTTTTAATCATTGCAGGTTTTGTTTGAAACATGAAATGGGTGGCAAATTTATTAGCAAAGTCTTGGAAATGGATGACATTTTTGGCATGGGCTTTAATTAATTTATAAGATTGTTTTAGTCAAAAAGCCTCGTGCTCTGGTTATATGTTCAAATATCGAGTGACACTTGCAACTGGCACCTGCATGTCAACTCTGCCCAAGACGAGTCAGCACAGGTTGGTTTGTTAAAACTGTGAGCATGAGTTTCATGTATATGGGGCCGGAATGACATATCTCTTTAACCATCTTTCATTGGAATATATAAATGAGAGCCTAGATGCCTTGCCCACTTACGAAATAGATTCATGTTGCTTGCACATTATGGACCAAGATTATGTTTTCAATCAAGATGTATGATCATTACATTAAACCCCATTATACTTTTGTTTGGTTGATTATTGGAAGAATAACGATAGCTTTTGTTGTTATATTGGCGTCTGCATCCTACCTTTAAGTTTTGGGTCAGTTTGTTGTTTTTGTTTAATTTCTTTAATTTACCATTCTGGGTGAATTGGTTTTGGTAGTAATAAAGTCCTATGAAGAAGAGTCTCAACGACATAGCTAAGTCGATGCTTGTCCCAAAATTTGAATAATGTCCTAGTTTTTCTTTTTTAATTTTACCTAACCCCTACCCCTCTCAGTCAAGTTGCAACATGTACTCAGTAATCATTATTAATAAGTACCAGCCTTGAAAAGAATACACATCAAAACTTGGCGATCTGATGAAAGTAAAGATCATATAGATATGGCACAGCAACACAAGTAGGATATTGAGTGCTAAGGCAATTGAAGTAAAGTGCCTTGCCCAAAGACAAACCATGGTAACTGACCTGAGCTGATCTGATGGTAGGATTTTTGAACCCACACCCTTTCTCTACCGGAATTTAGTCCCAGTGCATGCAGTTTTTAAAGATCCTAAACCTCACTGGAGTCAAACATATATTCTTGACTAAAACAATGATTAGTAAGCAATATACATGGAAGTATTTGGAGTCAAACTGATATATTCTTGGGTAAAACTATGATATACTATTAAGTAAGCAATATACATGGAAGTATTTGGAGAAGAAGCACACTACTATATTTAAATTTGTCTTCACCTACATTTTATGCTTGAATGATTTTTGACACTATCTTGGCAACTGTTGGGTCTATTGTAGTCATGAAATCTACACTTGTGATGTTGTTTCTTGGTAGATGTGTTTCTTATGAATTGTAATTAATGTTTACAGAGAATCCTTGAATACTTTGTCCAGGGATTTGTTACCAGGTCAGGTTCAAAAGCTAGGTTATGATTTTAACTTTTTTAAGATTAACTTTGCTACTTAACATCATTGTGACTCTTTATTGATTCTATGGTCATTCAACTTGTGTACATGGACAACTCTGGAATTGTGATAGACCACCTTACAATAATTAGGTCACCATGACCTACATTTTTGTTTTTAAATAATTTTGGTCTTTTTTTATTTTGATTATATATTTTGGTTTATATTTCCTTAGAGTTGTCAAATTACTTATCTGTCTGTCTTCCTGTTGATATGTCCATTGATATACACCATCTGCTGCACATATGTTCTCTTTGGGCATTCACTTCATTCCATTCCGTTTATTCACCCAAGAATCTAATGTCAGCGCTATATGGCGTATTCAAACTAAACCCATTGAGTGAAGTCCATACAGTTGCCGCTGTCAGCCCAACCTTCGTTGGACAGCCCAGTATTCGCTGGGCTCCTTCAGTTTCCGCTGTTGAAACTTTACAAAAGGGTTATCCATAACATTCTGTCAGGGAGTTTCACAGCCCAGCTGTGACCTCTGTACAACCACGTTGTGCCATTCAGTAACTGCTGAATCACTCACTGACAGAATGAACCAAAACAGTTTCATCAGTAGCAGCAGACAGTCCCCCTAGGCAAACATTATAATTATAAATAAAAACTTAACTGGATCTGTGTTTTGTTGTGTATAAATAGTAAATGATAGTTTGAGGAACATAGCGCTTTACTTTAATCAGTTAATGAAAATCAAGTATATGCTAGTTGTAGATGCTTAAAGAATAGCTTGTATTCCGCAAACAGTGTTGGTAATAAGAAATTGTATGCTAATATTATTTCTCATGTTATCAGTTTTTGCTGTTTTTTATCGTAATGTCATTTTGTTGATGTACATGTATCTGGAATGGACTTGGTCCTTATATCTATTGTCATGAAAGGTTCAAATGGACAGGTCAGGGTGGTTGAGCTGTACCACACAGATGCAGTTACATCGTAGACTTGTTAATGCAACCACAATTTCCTTAATATTGATTTAATACAGTGCCTTATGTATATGCACATACATGTGATAATTCTGTCGTTTTAATTCCCATTTCAGATATAACGTTTTTCCTCGTTCAATCCAGTTTTTTTTCTCAAGCCTGATAAATTGTATATTTGTTTTATTAAACACCCAATAGTGCAAGCAGAAAGCCATTGTGTCCTATGGCAGCTATCTTGGAAATCTTGTTATTGCTACTTCTCCATATCAATATGGAGTTTTCACCAGAAGACTTCTTACGGTTCCTAAATGAAAAAAGTCATCTTGAAAATCTTGTTATCGCTACTTCTCCTGAATAGATGGTGTTATCAACATGGGGTTTTCACTATAAGACTTCTTGTGATGTCTAGTTTGTCCTAAATTATATGGTGCCAATCTGACATCAAATATGGCCACAACAGCAGCCATCGTGAAAATCTTGTTATTGTTACTTTTCCTGAATGGAAAGTCATGTCAACAAAGGGTTTTCATCGGAAGACCTTTTATGATGGCTGGTTGTTCCTAAATGAAAATAGTGTCACTTGGACATCCAATAATTTGAAATTCTTGTTATTGCTACTCCTTCTAAATGGATGGTCTTATCAACATGGGGTTTTCACCTTGACAGCCATCTTCTTATTGCTACTCCTGAACAGAAAGTCATATCACAATGGGATTTTGACCTGAAGACTTCTTATGATATCTAGTTGGTCCTAAATGAAAATTGTGCCACCCATTTTATCAATATGACAGCTACAATGGCATCTGAAAATCTTGTTATCGCTACTCCACCTGAATGGATTGTCATGTCAACATCTGGTTTTCACTAAAAGACATCTTATGACATCTAGTTTGTCCAAAATGAAAATGGTGCTGATCTGACATCTAATAGGGCCACAACAGGAGCCATCTTGAAAATCTTGTTATTGCTACTTCTCCTAAATGGAAAGTCAGATTGACGTGGGGTTTTCCAAAGAAGACTAATTATGATATCTACATGTAGTTGGTTGCAGCTCCTTCAATAACGAAAGTGAGTTTGACCGAATGTAAATATACATCTTGTGTAATATACAACATTTATCTCCTGATAAAGATTCTCCGTTGTGTAACACAATCTCCTAATGTATTTTATTAGTATTAAATATTTTATTTAATTGTTGAAACATTTGATTCAGAACTCAATACCACATATTTGTCATTACAGTCAATTTTGTATGGCCCTGTATCAAGATGTGGGAATCCAGTAGTAATCACCTTTTCTGTCCAGAGTTAGGGGGGAGTCACGGAGGCTCAGTGGCTAGCATGCCCGACTCACAACTGAAAGGGCACAGGTTCGAATCCTACCATCAGACCAGCCTGGGTCAGCCACTGTGGTGTGTCCTTGGGCAAGGCACTTTACTCCAATTGCCTTGGCACTTAAATAACCTACTTGTGTTGCTGTGCTGTAAAACACCAAACCAGAGTTAGGGTGGTTCAAGAGTCTAAAGGTATTCAAAAGTAAATTTTTGTGACGTCTTCTATTTCTAGCATGTTTTGTTAGAGATGATCTGATTAATATACTGGTATATATTCCATTTTTCTTTTCCTTTCAGTCCCTATTGGACAGGATGAAGGTTGCTATTATAGGTCAGAGCCTATTTGGAGCTGATGTGTACCGACTTCTCCAGAAAAATGGACACAACATTGTTGGAGTCTTTACTGTGCCTGATGTAAACGGAAAACCAGACCCACTGGGTAAGCTGGTCTGGTATTCTGTACATATAAATGGAAGGATGGATGGAAGAACATATATGTGTGTACATGTATGTATGTATTGTTTGCGTGTATGCAGGCATAATAATTTTAAGGAGACATCCAGAATTCCAGAATCAGAGGTCTGGTTTATGCATTAAAAGTATCACTACACTAATTGAGCCAGTCTGCTGTTAGTGCATCCGAATGTAGTATAATCTAAGAAAATCATTTGTATTTTTTCTATCTTTTTTTTCCTGGAGACTTGCTAACCAGTGATGAATGTTATTTGCATTCAGTAGAAAGCAATATTAAATCCTAAACAGCAAATAAAATGTTCATCTAGTTAAATCTTTTGGCTTTTGCCTAGGATGACAAACCAAAAAGGTGTTATTTGGCCTGATCTGACTATTGGATCAGCCCGGGTCGACTACCATGGTGTGTCCTAGGGCATGGCATGTTACTCCAATTGCCTCGGCACTAAATAACCTACTTGTGTTGCTATGCCATCAAACACCAAACAAATTCAAATTGTTCTGGAAAGGTCACTCACATTAAAAATACCAGTTGTTTCTTTCAGATGCAAAAAAAACTATTTTTTAGAAAATGTGACATAAACTGTGCTGATTTTTTGTTTTGGTATGTGCAAGTTAGTACCTAACTTAAGTAAGATAGTCTTGGTGCATCTTAACTTATAAATAATGGACTGGATCTCACAAAAATGTTGAAGAATGAAGGAAACATACAAGGAACTTAATTTGTGTAGTGTTACCTTGAAGTAACCATACAAAGCACTATAAGAGTTATTTCCCTTTCTAACCAAAAGATATACTGTGTGAATTACTTTCCTTTCTAACTTATTGATGTAATGCAACATGCACATAAAAGTATGACACGGAACAGGGTTCTGTAACACAAAAAGTGAAAATCAAAGGTAGGTTTTGGTTTCTTTGCAATTAAGGAGACTAAGTTCAATTTGGAACTGGTTATTATAGGCATTCTGAAATATTCTCATCCATGATAACATGTATGCTTAGATGATTGGTGGATGGATGAATGGATGGATTAGATAATTTGTGGTACCATGAATACATTTGTGTAAGTTGAAAAAATTCTGCATATAAGACACATTAATCAAGAAGATTCACATTGTTACTTATGTTTTTCATTTGAAGCTGTTGCTGCTTCGCATGATGGCATTCCAGTCTTTAAGTACAAGAGATGGCAAGTGAAGAAAGAACCAGTCCCAGAAGTCCTTGAGGAATACAAATCTGTTGGAGCTGAGTTGAATGTGTTACCATTCTGTTCCCAGTTTATCCCCATGGATGTCATCAACTTTCCAAAGAACAAGTCAATCATCTACCATCCATCACTACTGCCACTTCACAGAGGTGCTTCAGCCATTAACTGGTATGTTCAGATTTGAGTGTACCTTTTTATGTCCTACCATGACACCACAAATGTTTTTTTGGCATGTACAGTATTTTCCCCAATGATAAAACTAGGGTCCACCCTGTAGTGGAGTATATACAGTATTTCCCCAATGATAAAACCAGAGGGTCAGAATATACTTGAGGCATATACAGTAATTTCCCCATGATAAGACAAGGGGGTCAGAATGTGGTGGGGAATATGCAGTATTTCTCCCATGATAAGACCAGGGACCAGAATGTGGTGGGGCATGTACAGCATTTCTCCCATGATATGACCAGGGGGATAGAATGTAGTGGGGCATGTACAGTATTTCTCCCATGATATGACCAGGGTGGCCAGAATGTGGTGGGGCATGTAAGGTATTTCTCCCATGATATGACCAGGGGGTCAGAATGTCATGGGGCATATACAGCATTTTTCTATGATAAGACTTGGCCAGAATATGGTGGGGCATGTACAGTATTTTATTGTGATAAGAACAGGGGGTCAGCTTAATAAATTTGTCCAAAAGTAGGGGTGGGTTTATTTTCAGTCCAAGGTATTCTTAGTAAATATTTGCTAAAATTTGTAAAATGATGGGTGGGCTTATCACAAAGCATCATATTGCCATCCGATAAATAAGTGACTGTAAAATCTGCTAATTATTGTTTTATTCAAATGCTAATGTCTCTTCAGGACACTGATTCAGGGGGATAAGACAGGCGGGTTTACCATTTTCTGGGCAGATGACGGATTAGATACAGGTCCAATACTGCTACAGAAGAAATGCTATGTTGGCCCCAATGACACAGTGGACACACTTTACAACAGGTTTCTCTACCCAGAAGGAGTAAAAGCTATGGTTAGTCATGGATGGTAGTGAGTTGGAAAATATATTTTGGCTTTCAAATGTGTAAATGGCTTCAGTTCGTAGTGTAAGTTGATAGAGAATTAATCATTTTGTATACATTTGAAAAAATCCTCTTGTGGCTGGTTTTAGGGAAGAGAAAAACCAGAAGCACTAAATTCTAAACGTTGTAATCTTGGTTGAAAATTTGGCTAATAAATGAGATACTGTTGAAAACTACCCTGAGTTTAAAATTTTGAAATTGAAATTAAAATGATTTTTTTTCCCAAGAACATCATATATACTTTTATTTTTTTGTGTTTCTTTTAATGTTAACAAGCAGTTTTCATTTTACAGAAAAATGAAGCCTCCAGTATTCAGTTGCAACAAACTTGTGGTTTATCTGCCACAAGCTTGCGGCAAAGATGTTTTTGGTATGCAAATTAGTTTTTGACACAGTTTGGGGCAAGGTCATGGCAAACAGTTCTGTCATAGTTGCGAGAGTAGTGTTGTACACAGTGCTTCCAAAACTGTGGCACAGTTCTGGCACACAAGTTTTAGGGTTGTGGCAACTTTCTGGCAACAGTTCCAGCAGTTCTATGATTTAACTTCGGTTATAGGAATTAGTAACCACTGTTTTTTCTATGGACATCTAAATTAATGTGTGAGTAGATAGACCTTTGAATGTTGCCATAAAGAAATTCTGTGATTGATGTTTTGTCCCTAATTTTGTTTGAAAATCCCACACTGTCCACAACGATTTATTTATTTGCTGTTTGATATTCCACTGTGCTGGAACAAAACCGACTTCACTTTGTCTCCATTTGCAAAGCATACAATTTGAGGATATATTGCTTCTTTGTAGATAGTGTAAAACTGTCAAATTCTTTAACCCACAGGTAATTTGCTAAAATTGTATAATGCTAATATGCCAATATCAAAGATTCACTTAGATTTAATGATGGTAAAATAATTTGATTTACAGTAAAAAAAAAAACAAGTTTGTTTTCTTATTGTAATAACTAAGCAAGTCGACTACACAAAAGTTTGTATTTAACACTTAAAGCAAGATTATAATCTTTAAACTATCTTAGATATTGTGATTCAGAATTCCTATTTTTTTTTTATTGCCACTCTCTCTATTGAATTTTTAAAAAAAAAAGTTCCACAAAATTGAGTTCATGTTGTGTTCTGAACATATTCACTTTGTAGTTTAACACAAGTGACTCAGATTTATATGTACTTGTCTAAGCACTCAAACTGGAAGGTTCAATGTGAATGAAGAGTGCCAACTGGAAGGTTCAATGTGAATGAAGAGTGCCAACTGGAAGGTTCAATGTGAATGAAGAGTGCCAACTGGAAGGTTCAATGTGAATGAAGAGTACCAACTGGAAGGTTCAATGTGAATGAAGAGTACCAACTGGAAGGTTCAATGTGAATGAAGAGTGCCAACTGGAAGGTTCAATGTGAATGAAGAGTGCCAACTGGAAGGTTCAATGTGAATGAAGAGTACCAACTGGAAGGTTCAATGTGAATGAAGAGTGCCAACTGGAAGGTTCAGTGTGAATGAAGAGTGCCAACTGGAAGGTTCAATGTGAATGAAGAGTGCCAACTGGAAGGTTCAGTGTGAATGAAGAGTGCCAACTGGAAGGTTCAATGTGAATGAAGAGTGCCAAGTTTTCACATCTTGAAAGTGGCACTTGTCTGTGGCTAAAACAATTTTAGGGCACACAAAATTAAATTGGTGTACCCAACAAAGAAATGAAGAGATTTATTTTGATCAATAAAAGCTTTTTGCAGATTTAGTATGTTGACATAACAAAAGATGTCAGTGTATTTAGGGCTGTTTCCTTGCAAGTAGTGTAGAATTCTGCTGTGAATTTGGAATCATTGCAACTCCCTAAACATCATCTTCAAGGCAATCATGTCCAACTCTGCTTTGTAAATAGAGATTTTCCAACATCTCCACCAATTGTACAACACCAACATTTAAAAAAAAACATTTTGATGCAAAAAAACATGATATTTGAGCTGCTATCAGTTCACTCTTATATAAATTTTGATGGAAATTTTCCACAGGAAGTAAACATGGAGTTGGTCTAGCCTAAGGGAACAAATATTTTAATTTTTAAACCACTCCTTCAATAACTTGTGCCCAGATAACTCGCAAACCTTCTTATAATGCAGAGGAAGGTGTGAATCCCATTTTCTTGCTATAAAATAAAAAAAATTGGCCCCTATTTGTTGAGCGTGAAGAAAATCGTGATCAAAATTGGTATATGAAACCTTGATATATTGTTTGTTTTATTGTCAAAACTGGCAGTTAGTACCTGGAAATTTGAATCAAGATCATGAAATTCTCAACTTTTAATAAGAAGTCATATGTTTTGTGAAATTTCCTTCCAAACAACATTCTCAGTACACTGTAAATAACAATATTCGACGCAATTTAGATCAGTGAAAATGTCACTAATGTCTACTGGTGGAAAAACTTTAATAAATAAATAGCAATTAAATAAGTTTTGTCAAGTGAAAATCATGTTTTAGTTCTATCTTTTAATTCAGTTTCAGTGTAATCATCATAAATGCAATATGCCATCTTGTATTTAAACATGAAAAATGTCAATCTACCATCACAGCTATGTCAGCAAGCATTTCTGTGAGAACCTAATTAAGTGCTGACCGTGTTTTGATCTCTGACTTGCAGAAGTATTTGTTGTATTGTTACACTCAATTAAAAGCAGACCTGCTTTGTATTATAACGTTAATTATGTCTTTTGTATGAAATCAAGTAAAGGGGGTGGAATAATAATAATACTAAAAAGTTAAAAGGCATGCAAATCCCACACGTGTGTCAGGTCAACTCATTTCACTTGATCAATCGAACACTGTTATAAATATTTGTATGCAGTAATATAAGTAGACTACCTTAAATTAGCCTACTCATTCACAAATCTGATCAAAGATAGCAAGGCAACCAAGAGAAATGAGTATTTGGTGAATAAAAAGCTTTGTTTCACATATACGGTTAATTATGGAGAAGTGAGTTACGGAGTTTGTAGTGAACTTAAAATTCCTGAATTGGCACTAAGAGATTTCCTAACGGATGAGAAGAAGTTTCACTGTTACTTGCAATTAAATCACAGCATCAATATTTTACTTATAGAACAATAAAAAAGTCAAGTTTCGACATTGACAGTTGTTTCACAAAATAAATGGCCCTTGTTTTTGGAAAAAATGAATCTTGTTTTGTTGTGAATCAACATCAACCAAAAGTAGTGACATAATACATAATGTTTTCGTGTACACATGATGGTTGTTGAAACCTCCTGGAGTAATGTTGTTAACGATCTATCAGAGGTTGGGTATCTTGAAAATAAAGGTAATTTATTAAAAAAAAGTGAACAACTTCATTAGAAAAAGTTCTTTGATGAAAATTATTCCCAGTGCTATTATACAACAAGTATTCAGCCATAATAAAGCCCCGTTCCCCCCCCCCCCCCCCCCACACACACACACACATGGGTTTTCTTGATGTCCAGCAGGGATGGCATCCCCATCTTAATTTTTTTGATGTCCCTCGGTAACTCATGCCTTCGCTTATAGTGTGGTCTGTGCTTTTGGAACCCATTGTGTGCAAATTATTGAGGGAGAGGTGTAGCTTGAAAAAACTTCTTGCTCTGATTTGTAAGGAAAAAAAACCCCTCACTATATCCATTATATTTGTTCAGTATATTAGTCTATACAAATGAATTATCTTGTGGTAAAAGAAAAAAAATACATCCTGGTTCAAAAGAAAATCCCAGGCCCTTCCTCCGATAGTTAAATGGTATCTAATGAACTTAAACGGACAGAAACTGCAAATCCAGACTGTTGATTAACAAGAAAGAAAACAACATAGGAAGAAGGTTCAAATACTATATATAATTGCTTATGTCGGATCCAATTGCACACTGCATAGACCCAGATCTGCTTTCACATAATGCACCAGTAGATCTTGGTATATGCAGTTGGTTAGGACTAATCAGTAGAACAAACAACATAGACCCAGATCTGCCAGCACATTATGTGACGGCAGATCAGGGTCTATGTTGTTTGCAGTTGGACCCAACTTGTAAGCAAGTAAAGAAGGTAGATGTCCTGCATAATAAAAAAATTTTCTGTCCAAGATTTTTTAAAAATTGTACGCTAACTTTATTATACTTAATTGATTTATTGTTGTTGAAAGAGATAGTACTGCAAGGTTTAAGTTTAGTCTGCCAGATGACAATTTGTTATGCATATAAAAAAAATCACCACAAGAGAGTTATTCCAAACATTTCCAGGTAACTATTTTTCTGTTAGCAAATATCTGAGTTTCTGAAGACACACACAGGGTTAAATAAATCTCTAAAAATCCATTTGCCCAGTCAGGCAGGTGTTACCGGGTACAAATATTTCCTTGCCCATTCCAGAATAAACTCATACTCAACCAGCTATTATATAAATATAAAAGTTGATATGTTAAGAATTTAAATTCCATCATGTGAAGGGTTGTTTTCCAGAACTTATTATGTAACCCTTCTAACACCATTTATAAGGAATTATAAAGAATTATAAATTGAGACCAGTCTGCTCTCCCACTAGTAAGTGTGTATTAGTATTAAAGAGTGAGAGCGAAGCACTTGTTTGAGCTTGATCAAAACAAATGGAAAAAAAATTCCAGTAAAGAGTATGGTCTTTCAGTGAACAAAGTCTGCAATAATCTTGACAGAAAATATCCTGTTCATTAAAGAGAAACGCTGGTCAGCCTTGAATCAACACTCACCTAATCAGGCAAATGATTAGGAAATTCGCTCGATTGCTGGAAATTTTTACCTGCCGTTTTGAGTTGGGTCAGTGAATTAACAACCCCTGGGACAGGATTATAGAACTTATGTAATGTCACATATGTTTTTTATATAAAGGAATCAAGGAAAATGTTGCAATATTACGGAGCAGTTAATCTCCATAAATCTTGTACACCTTTTTATGCTAAAAAATAACAGTCATTAACCTCAGAGATATTATGACTCAGTTTTCTGCCCTGATTTTTGAAAAGTTAGTTAATAAAATACAAAGTCAACCTTTTCCATAGAAACGAGATATTAATGTGGCATATTTCAAGCACATTCTGTATGATTTCATTCTGGCACATTGGCTTGATTTACTTTTTAGGCAAAGTTTTGTATGTAGCACACTTTTGGCACATAATGTTGTACAGATGGGACCAAAGTATTTTGTGGCACACTTGTGGCAAGCAATCCTATTTTCTGGCAAACTTCTGGTAACAAGAGTTTGTTTGCCAAAAGTGGGCCATAAGTGGGCAAGAAGTGGGCCACTATTGGCATATATAATCCTGTGCATTTCTATAACACAATTTCTGGCACACTGATTTCTGTGCTACAACCTTGTGGCAAAGTTTTAATTTCTGTAATTGTCTGTCTGACATCACTTTGTGTACAGTGTTCTTACTTATACATATGTTGTTTGTTTTTTGTTTTTTTGTTGAAGCCTTCATGCTTTTAGCTCTTGTGGTCCAAGACCAGAAGAGCTTACATGATGGAACTGTGTCCATTGTGCATCCTTCATCCATTACCAGTTTGTTGTCACTACTCTGACGAAACTACTTGGACGAATGTTATGAAACTTGGCACACAGTTTCATCCTGAGGTCTAGTTGGTCTTATATGAAAATGATGCCCCTTAAACATCCAATATAACAAGCATGGCCACCATGGTGGCCATCTTGAAAATCTTCTTATCACTGCTCCTAAATGGATTGTCATATTGACATCAGGTTTCTCTAAAAGATTTCTTATGACATGTAGATGGTCCTAAATGAAAATGGTGCTGATCTGACATCCAGGATGGCCACCATTTTAAATTATTGTTATCATGACTTCACTGAACAGTTGGTCTTATTGACATGGGGTTATCACTTGAAGACTCCTTATGACATGTAGATTGTCCTTAAAAAAAATGGTGTCAATCTGACATCCAACATGACAATCATGGTTTCCATCTGGAAAATCTTGTTATTCCAACTCCTCCTGAATGGATGATCTTATTGACCTGGAATTTTCAATAAAACACTTTGATACATGTAAATGGTCCTGAAAAATAATGGTTCTGATTTGACATCCACCATGACCACCATGGTGGCCATCTTGATAATCTTGTTATTGCTACTCTTTCTGAACAGATGGTCATATTGACATGGGCTTTTTGCTAAAAGACTTTTTAGCTTGACTATTCGAAGAATAAGGGAGAACTTATGTAGTCATGTCGGTATCAGAATCCCACCTTAGTTAAAGTTTGGGGGCAAGTTGTTGTTTATGTCTTAATCTTCATTTATTTTTCAGGGTGGCTGGTATTTGTTAGGAATATTGCTAATTATAAGTATGTAAATATTTTCCCCAAGAATATATCACATCTTGACTCTAGATGGGGTTTTAGGGTCTTTAAATGTATACATTGGGACTTAGATTCACATCAACTTCTTATTTATACCAACAGTGCATATGATTTTTACTTTAATCAGATCACCAAGTTACAGTATGTATTTTCTTCAGAGCTGTTTCTTATTAATAATGATTGCAGGGAATATGTTGCAACTTGGCCGGGGGCGTAGGGGTTAGGTAGAGTTTAAAAACTAGGACATTGTTAGAGTTTTGGGGCAAGTTTCTACTTAGATAAATGACTTTCAGACTCTTCTTCCCATGATAATGGAACTTTATGCATGGAAGTATTTGGAGAAGTATTACACTACTGATAATTTATTTCCTCAACTTACTGTTCATGCTTAAAATTTTTTTGTCCTCAACTTACTGTTCATATTTGCATAATTATTTTCCTCAACTTACTGTTCATGCTTGAAAAATTTTTGAAAATGTCAGAGCAACTGTTGGTCCTGTAGTTCTTAAATTTACACTTATGATGTTTATTTTGTTGTATATGTGTTATGAATTGTAGCACTGTTTGTAGGGAATCTTTTAATGCTTTGCCAAGGGAGTAGTATCTGGATCAGGGTCAAAAACTAGGACATGACATGGATCATATTTATCGTATAATTCTGGTATATTAGATACTTTTAACGTTTATTTTTTGTTTACTCTTCCACCTTTCTGTTCAGTTCTGCTGATTGACAGAAAACTAGAAACTGTTAATGCAAAAGAATTTAAATTTTGTCATTTTTATGCCTTGTTGGTACATGTGATAAATGAAAGACATGGTAGACAGATATAAGGGGAAGATGAGTCTGTCATCTTGTGTTAGTTCTGTGGTGTACATTTGTATTCTTCACTTTGGAAAGATATTTACCTGGATGCACTTTTTTGTCAGGAGAAAAAAAATACACCTGCAACTTTTCTTTTGTGAATCTCCATCCACATCAATGTTAGTGCTAGCAGTTACAAAAGCCTGTGAAGATGATAAAAACTGTAAAATGGCAATGAATATCCATTTTAAAACAAAGTATCTGGCAATGAAAACATTCAAGGTTTGCGGTAGTCTGCCAAGTTGCAATGTAAAGTCTTTGACAGCCACTAGTGTAACATATTTTCATTGTTAAAGTCACATCTACAGCAAGGAAGATTTAATTTATTTTGAGGTTGAATTATTGACAAAGTAAATGTATGCAAATACACAATTTGTCATTTAATGAATGATTTATTAATTTAAAAAGAGAAGTAATCCGGAAAACGTGGGTATTTATTATAATAAATGTTGGTAGATAATGAGTGAACACTGAAGTTAAATGAGAGCTAGATCTGGAATGGAAAATTCCATGGTACAGTTTATTTCAGGTTCAACAGATATTCAAACATGTTAATGTTTTCATGAGTTGCTTGAGCTCATGTTGAAATGTTTATTGCAATAATGTAAGTGTTCAAAGGGAAATATGATAGCACAGTGCAGACAATGTAAAAGTGGCAAAACTGTAAAAGCAAATAAGATTATTTCATTTTTTTCGCACTACTAGTGCATTATGTACTACTATTTTCCTTTGTCCATTTAAAGTGTTGTGTGTCCCCCAAATTT
This sequence comes from Margaritifera margaritifera, assembly GCA_029931535.1. Lineage (NCBI taxonomy): Eukaryota > Metazoa > Mollusca > Bivalvia > Unionida > Margaritiferidae > Margaritifera > Margaritifera margaritifera. Next base: position 4,893,990 of record JAQPZY010001695.1, read on the forward strand.
GGAGGGTGGGGTACAGTGTCCCCTGCCCTTGGGATCCTAGGTGCAACACTGTTTCAAGTAAGAAAGCCCTATTTTTCTAATATTTTTTGCACCAAAAGTGAATATGATCCACTGCATGATTAATTTTTTGAGGCATGCTTTTATTTAACACTATATTAATTTGACTCTTTATCCTATGGTCATTCAACTTTTAGCATTGAAACATCTGGAATCATTATAGGCCATCATTCAATAATTAGGTCACAATGATCTGCTTTTTTATTTTGAATGTATTTGGTCTTTTTATTTCAATTATATGGCAAGTATTAGCATAATATTGGACATTCAAGAATCTTAATCAGTGCCCCCCTCCCTCCGATCTCTCAGGTCATTATGGCCAGCTTTTACACACAACAAACTTCTTTGAAAGTGCTGTTTGTTTGAATTTGTTGACAAATGTTGCCTTAAATAACTACCAAACCATAACTGGTAAATGATATATAGTTGGTCTTGAATAGGGCCAGTTTGTGAATAACCGATCCCTGATATATAGTTGGTTCTGAATAGGGCCAGTTTGTGAATAACTGATCACTGATATATAGTTGGTCTTGAATAGGGCCAGTTTGTGAATAACTGATCCCTGATATATAGTTGGTCTTGAATAGGGCCAGTTTGTGAATAAATGATCACTGATATATAGTTGGTCTTGAATAGGGCCAGTTTGTGAATAACTGATCACTGATATATAGTTGGTCTTGAATAGGGCCGGTTTGTGAATAAATGATCACTGATATATAGTTGGTCTTGAATAGGGCCAGTGGGTGAATAAATGATCACTGATATATAGTTGGTCTTGAATAGGGCCGGTTTGTGAATAAATGATCACTGATATATAGTTGGTCTTGAATAGGGCCAGTTTGTGAATAACTGATCACTGATATATAGTTGGTCTTGAATAGGGCCAGTTTGTGAATAAATGATCACTGATATATAGTTGGTCTTGAATAGGGCCGGTTTGTGAATAACTGATCACTGATATATAGTTGGTCTTGAATAGGGCCGGTTTGTGAATAACTGATCACTGATATATAGTTGGTCTTGAATAGGGCCAGTTTGTGAATAACTGATCACTGATATATAGTTGGTTCTGAATAGGGCCAGTTTGTGAATAACTGATCCCTGATATATAGTTGGTCTTGAATAGGGCCGGTTTGTGAATAAATGATCACTGATATATAGTTGGTCTTGAATAGGGCCAGTGGGTGAATAAATGATCACTGATATATAGTTGGTCTTGAATAGGGCAAGTTTGTGAATAAATGACCACTGATATATAGTTGGTCTTGAATAGGGCCAGTGGGTGAATAAATGATCACTGATATATAGTTGGTCTTGAATAGGGCCAGTATATGAATAACTGATCCCTGATATATAGTTGGTCTTGAATAGGGCAAGTTTGTGAATAAATGACCACTGATATATAGTTGGTCTTGAATAGGGCCAGTGGGTGAATAAATGATCACTGATATATAGTTGGTCTTGAATAGGGCCAGTGGGTGAATAAATGATCACTGATATATAGTTGGTCTTGAATAGGGCCAGTATATGAATAACTGATCACTGATATATAGTTGGTCTTGAATAGGGCCAGTGGGTGAATAAATGATCACTGATATATAGTTGGTCTTGAATAGGGCCAGTGGGTGAATAAATGATCACTGATATATAGTTGGTCTTGAATAGGGCCAGTTTGTGAATAAATGATCACTGATATATAGTTGGTCTTGAATAGGGCCAGTATATGAATAACTGATCCCTGATATATAGTTGGTCCTGAATAGGGTCAGTGTGTGAATAATCATATGCTAAAATATGTGATATATATGCTAAAATTGAATTTTAGTACAAAAGTTAGTCATTCAATATTTTAGTAAGATATTTTACCTCTATTACAATGCCTTTTTTATGTTGAGTTTAGTACTACACTTGCTAAATCTCAGTGTAGGAGCTAACATGAGATAGTCGTTGCAGTATTTTTGAACAATAGTTGTCTATGATAGTATTTATTTTCCAGTGGATCACATTATCTGATGGAAAAAAAAGACAGTGACAAACATAATTAGGATGTACATGTAAATAGTAGCTGATGAAATCTGATGCGAAGAAAAGAGAGTGATGTACATCATGGGAATGTACAATAATGTAGTGACTAATAGCTGTGTATGTTCTTAACCAAAGATCCATTTCATTCTGACCTGACATTTACCATATAATTCTGACCTGGCATTTACCTGCTGTAAATTTCCATTCCATCTTCTCTTTCACATAAGACTTCAGATATTCACAGTAAAATCAAGTAAATGCACATACAAAATTATTAAAGTGATGTACACTAGTTGGATTCATTTCAGAAAAATGCAAGTGGAACATGTCGTTGAGAATTTTCTGTTTGATTTTACCACAAAGGAACAAAGATGGTGAATCTCTGACCTTGTCATCACTATACCATTTGACAATATGAATAACAAATCATCTGACAAATTATAATGTTAAAATAATGCTACATGTATGTTTATCTGAAACCAAGTTCCTGTCGTGTCATTTCAGAGGATTGTGGTGTACAATTTAGGCTGATTTGGTGCACTGTATAGGCTGGCCATCAACATAATTTACATTGACTTATCTTTTTTGAACTTGATTTATTTATTGATAGAACTGGACCGATAATAATTGATACCTATTCAGGATCCAATCACCCAGCCCTAGTCCTGCGTGAAAATTGCGTGGATATGACCTCACAATATGGCTGCTACAGCAGTTATCATAAAAATCATATGAATACTCCTCCTGAACGGATGGTCATATCAACATGGGTTTGTCACTGAACACTTCTTGCAGTACATGTATGCAGTTGGTCCTATATTAAAACAGTACACATATAACCTTCAAAATGGCTGCTTTGGTGACCATCTTGAAAATCTTGTTATGTGTACTTGTTCAGAATGGATGGTTGTATTGACATTGGCTTTTCACTAAAACACTATAACAGTATGTAGCCGGTCCTGAATGAAAATGGTGTTGATCCAACATCCAACATGGCAACCGTAGTTGCCATGTAATAAATCTTGTTATCATGACTCCTCTTGAAATAATGGTGGCATTTACTTGGGGTTTTTTGCTAAAACACCTGTTACAATATGTAATTAGTCCTGCATAAAAATGGTCCAAATCTGATCATGAACATGTCTGCAGTATTGTGAATCAGTTTAAAAACCAGACCTTGACCTTGGGGTCAAGTCAAAGGTCACTGCTTGCCTTTTAGCACTTCTGTGTAAGATTATGAACACAATGACTTGTACAGATATAAATAAATTTTGACAAGATTTTTTTATTTTCAGTAAACAAGTTGTTAGCACTCATACATTGATTTCAAGGTCATCACCCAGGTTTTATTTGTGATGGCTTATGAGCATGATTAATAACAAATATTAATGAATTTTAATCAAACCCAGTTTGCAGATATATCAGAAAAATACTTGATATATCAGAAAAATACTCATCTTGTGAACAGGAACTCAAACATATACGAAAATATATTTGTTACCAAATTTGGTATGTTGGAGTTTGTAAAGAATATCGGAGATAATTTCAGTGTCAGAAGTTAAGAGATAAAAATTGGGAATTTGACAAAATATTTTTGGCTGGTAAAGTCTCATTCCCTTTGAGGGGACTAAGTTAAGGATCTTTGCTTCCAGCCATGTCTCAGCCTTGTAAAAAAAATATGAATTTCTGTAAAATAAGCACCATCATTATGTAATGAAAGCAGAGTGAAATAAATTCAATCTATTCAATAACAAACAATCTTTGAGAGGGTATTACATCAAAGGAGTTTATAACCTACTAGATGGCTAGAAATAAAAATTGATGGTTGTGTTGTTGATTAGCTGATTGGTTTGGTGTTTTATGGCACAGCAACACAAGTATGTTATTCAGTGCCAAGGCAGTTGGAGTAAAGGTCTTTGCCAATAGACACAACACGTTACATGATCCAGGCTGAATAAGATATGGTCTGTGGGGAAAAAAACTTGCACAAGTTTGAAGAATAGAATTTTTAACTTTCTTAACCTCTAAATATTTCCAAACCTTCATAATTCGATAAAGTGCATAAAACATCAGTGCATCAAATTTTATATTATCTCAGTGTTTCTTCATCTGTCTGTCTGTAGGGGGAGGCAGTACAGCTAATAGTGGATGGGAAAGCCCCTGTTATCACACAGCCAGAGGAAGGGGCCACATATGATGCCCTACTGAAAAAGGACACCGTGAAGGTAGGTACAAATTTGTACTGTATTTCTTCATAAGATACATTACCCATTCACAATACATTAAAATAACAGCTACTACTTTGCGAATCCTACCCGCCCAAGTTAAAAAAAGATGTTAGCCACATCTGTTGACTTGTTTTAGCAATAAAATTGCTAAAAAGTCAAGCTTGCCGAGATGGAAGTCAGATGGGAGTGGTCTCCACATGATTGAGTGATTGGCGCCAAGTTTCATCCGTTACTACTTTTGTTCATATCTTGTCAGCACACTCTCACAAGAGTCCTTGCAAATACCTTCCATTGCAAATACCCTCCATTGCAAATACCTTCTATTTTGAGCCTTTCACCAGTTTGAGCGATCCTTACAAGTTTTCTCATTACAAGGAAGTACCATATTTTCTGACCTATAAGTTGATGTGGAGTATAACTCAAATTTGCTAATTTTGTAAATTTTTCATCCTTCATCCATATATAAGTCAATGTAGAATATAAGACGAAGTAACTTCCAGTTTCATGAATATTAATGGTATCACTATGCTATTCCTGATTAATTGGGAAACTGCAGTCACCAATGCTAACATACATTTTTCTGCGTTTCGTTTTTGAGAGAGGGGAGGGGGGGGATTTTTCAGGGTGATTGTTATCTGTATTGTTCAGATACCTGATGATTGTGATCTTCCTCATGTACAAGGGCACTACTATATTCCATTATCTGAATAAACAATTCATTCTTGTTTTAAGTACAATATCCATTGTCACAGGAACCACATGGCTATGCAGTGTTATTTACATGCGAATTAAATATGCCTTGAACTTTGGCCAGGTTATCCCAGTTGTCACCTGTTTGAGGACAAGATTCAACAGATGAGATCAAATTGTTGAGGCTACCAATAAGGAAATGAGGGCTAACATATGGAAATGAAAAATGTAAAGAAAATTAACGATAGAGACAGAAAAACAAAAAAGTCACATAAAAAGAAAAAAGAAACTACTTTTTACAAACTTTCTTTAGCATATCTTTGAAATACTGTAGCAAATGTATACAAATGAGAAGAGAGAGGGCTTCATTTCTTGTGGTGATCAATCCACTTGAGATTGTAAAACCAGTAATTGATGTGGATTAATGATAGAGAATAAAAGGGGTACTGGCATTGACTATTACCCAAAGCCAATATCAGGATTTAAACAGTTAACTGGCTTGGATTGTTGTTGGAAACTAGAGACCAGTCCATCAAAGAGAGACACTGAAGCAACAGCTTGTTAAGAATGAATGCCGGTAATGTATTGACATTATATTTTGCTTTAAGCTGAAATGCAAAACTAAAAACGGATCATTGATGATCTATGAGTAGTCTATCTCTGTTCTGAATTTTAACCTATATTATGGACATTCTGTAGTGAATATATGACTATTGTGAATATGATAATATGCTTAATCTACAGTATTTTATAAATATTCATAGAATATTTGAGTTGTTAATATGGATTACATCCCTTTGTTTGATCAATTATATCAATGAAAAAGATGTACAGGTAATCACTCCAATAAAATGGAATACTGGTAAATCAAATATCAATGGACCTATGGCTAAAATGTGATCAGGAAGAATGAGGTATGGTAAAAAAAAAAAAAGATTAGGAAAGCAAAATCTGTTCATCTGTTGTTTTATTTTTTAGGAACAAACGATATGCTTTGCCTAAGTACAGTACTATAGGGTATTGACTGTAAGTGTGCTACGCGGCCTGCGAATTGTGAGCTCCTTAATTGTTTTCTTTTATTTCATGTTGGAGAAAGCAATCAGAAAATACAAGCTCATACAAATGCATAGAAAATAATGATAAAAATTATAACATAAAAGCAGTCGTATTAGTTCATAACAAATTATTGACATAGTAAATGAACAAGAATTGATACAGCTATGTGACATGTTTTTGATTTTCCCGATCACATCTCAGTTAATGCAGTTTCAATGACATAATCCATATATAAGTCATTTCGGAGTATAAGACGAAGCCCAGACTTCCAGTTCAAATAGTATCAACTTATAGGTCAGAAATATTGTATACTACATCATTTTTTGATTTTCATTCTGTCATCATTGTAGAAGAATATTTTGCACTTGGTTGTATATTTTGTCATACAATAAGCTATTTGTTGCCATCTTGATTGCTTGCCATAATGGTCAATAGTACTTGCAATACATCTCTGTACTTGACTGTTTTGAAAGTATATCCAGTTAATGATCTTTCAGTTCTAGATAAGATAATTTAAGAAATTTCCGCCTGCATTTATCTCAGTTCATCCCTAATTCACGAAGATAATTGCCCCACTTGTATTAGCTGTATGGAGTGTCGATCAACCATACCTATCTCACTAGTGTGAAGAGATATGGGTGAAGATTTTTTTGGCCATACAAATTACCCTGGACTACAGGTGGGCCAAGAAATACTCGCCAATTCCTGAGAGGGTCCAGCAATCTAAGACCTCTCACACAGCTATATTTCTCCATCACCAACATTGTCACAACCAGATCAGACCAGCACTGAACAGACTACTTTGCCAGTACTGAGAGTTTGGCAGCCCAAATGGACCATTCCTAGACCATCCATCACTGCATATAGATCCTGGTGCTGGCTATGGTGTTTGGATCAATCAGTAGCTGGTGCTGAACCTTGGCGCCAGACATCAGCTGGCCCAGGATCTCATCCACTCCAGGTTTAGCACAGTCTTGGCCCACACCTTATACAATCAGGACTGGGTACAGTGATCTGTCTTCACAGTATTCCCAGTTGCAGACTCGAGAAGCAGAACCAGCTCTGTTGTGGACATCCAGTGGAATCAGTACCAGATTCGGTGAACAAGCCTCCCACGATATCCAGTACCAGATATTTGCAGGCATCACTGGACCAGCACCTGACAGGTCCATCACCAGTTCTGGTTCCATCACAACCCAGTACAAGCTACAGTGATTTCTCATTCCTGGACACCTGGCACCCATCTCAGACTTTTGAATACCTGGAGACCACCATGTCAAAACATGTAAATACTCCAAACTTTGTTCATTGTCCCCAGTTACCTGCTTCACCAGCTCGGTTGTTGCTGCCCTTGCAGGAGGCTTCGTTATTGCCCAACACCTCAGATTTTTAAACATATGCTCGCATCTCCCATCTTCTCTTTTCAATCTGAGGTGTTCAGAGAAGACTCAGCCTTCCACACATCAATTGAAAAAGTCTTCCAGCCAGAGTTCTTTCTCCCTTTTCCAGCTCTGTCAGTGGCCTCTTGCGGAATTCCCATATTCATTGACCTTTAAATGAAAAAAGACCAGCCTTCGTTCAAACAGATACTGCAGTCTGATTGGGTCAGTGACATCTTACATTCATTTGAAAAGCAACTTTAACACCCAAGCATCAAGAGGTCATTCTTTTTGCAAGGATGACTCCCATCTAACTTCATTCTGGCCTTTTACAAAACATGCACACTGATTTCCCACACTGAAATCCCAGACATTAACTGAGATACATGTATTGCAGGCCTAGGAATGTTGAAATCTCCTCCTTTACACATGGACTCGATCTATGCCATGTCTGATGGCATATGCTACTTCCAATTCCCAGTGTCAACATGTATTTGGATGCCTGCAAGCCAAGAGAGGCTAAAAGACCAAACACTGCCAAGGAAAAAAGAACTATTCAAAAGGAATATGACATGATCAAATGAAAATGGTGTTTTAAAAGTAGTTGGGTTACAGAATTCGCTTGGAATATAAAAACAGGATGCATGCCAAGACCATAACAATGCTGTTAACTGTTCAGCTGCATTCTGCTTAAGTGGATGCATTTGATCATGTTCCAGTTCCAGCAATCTACTGCTGGAACTGGAACTCATCTTTCTGCAGACCTAATTTCATGGGCAGCTGTACTTTGGATGCCACAACCTCATCTTTGTAGGCTGAGTCTAGTTCTGATACTGTCATTGATGACAAGTCAATGGATGGGAATCCTGATTCTTATTCCGACTGGTCATCAGTGGCAGCAACAGATTCCGATCTCCAGCCTCTAGATGAGTATGGATCTGGATCAGCTGGACATTAAGCATCATTGTGCTGGTCTGTTAACAGTGGCCATGTTATGACGAATTTAATAAAAATTAATAAATTTGACATATGATATAAATTTCTTTTGTGTTTTTCTTGTTCCATGTTTCATTATATAAATAGCCTTACAAAGGGCTGATATTTATGTCTACCTGCATTTACCATTGAGTCATTGACTACATTTTGTCTTGTATGATGAAATATATGATTGGTTGGTCAGGATTTTTTGGGGGGAGTTTCACACACTGAATGCAACATTTTATAAAGGAAAGAAAACAAAATTAACCAGTTACTTCCTAAGTACAACAAATAACGTGAATGACAAATAGATATTTCTGCAGTTCAAAATCCATCTGGGAAGCAATTAGCAAAGAGGCAGTATAAAGTAAGTATTTCAGTTGTTGTTGGCCTTGTTCAAATCACGTGTCAGTTATAATGTAATGTAAATTCCTCAAGAAAGAGAATATATCGCTGTAGTATCAGAGTAACTGTTTTAAAATCTGAATTTATGTCCATCACTGGCATAGTTCTTTGATGTGTACTCGCCTTGTACTACATAATATTAACATGATTACCAGTCAAGTAAACATGTACTCAAGGTCAATTACATCAAAGCAAATTACCAATGCGTTATTATTGCAGGTATTTTGAAAGCATTATTTCAGGGATTTTTTTCTCATTGTTTAGAGACATTAATTAGGTTTAGTGCAGTGGTGCTTACGATTTTGCTTCATTCAGTACAAGTTAAAATCTTCAATGTACATGTAGTAATTCCAAGATGTAATTGTAAACAAGGTCACTCAGTGTGAGCGAGGAACCATATCCAGGCACTATTGTATAATTGGTACAACATTTTAACGAGTTAGGTATTTACATTTTCCAATCAGAAAACATAACTACTGGTGACTTTCTACAATTTTAATGCAGTAATGAAGAAACTGAAAGTAGTAAACTAGAGCAAAAAAGGGAGAAGTTATTGTTAACATGGGTACAACATCATGTTAATGCTGAATGCTTGTCATTATCAGAAACAGAAATATGAAGAAAACAGGAAAATTATATTTATTGATTTTTCAAACAATTTATATTAATTTATAACAGTCTCATCTATTAAATCATAATGGTAGTCCCATAAGCCTGAAGTTATTTTTAAAAAATAAATAACATTGCGATGCATAGAATACACTAGTCAGCAAGTAGTAAAAAGTGTCTAAGGTGCCCCAAGACTTATAGTACATAAAAATTACTATGATTTTGTGTCCCAACTATAATAGTGTCCTAAGACTTACATTATTTACGGTACCTATAGCAGGAATGAAACTGTGCTCATATAATTTAACTTTATTTAAGGCCTAATTTTATACTCTGTATACATTTTTGTTGAAAAAGCTAATCCTTCTTGAAAATTAGAACTATAATAATAGGATGTGTCAGAAAATACACGTGACACACACTGTGATATTTGTCTGAGCTTCATCCAAGTCACACAATCCATTACTACTTGAAAACAGAAAACATATAACTGTTAATGTGAGCATAGTCAAATTTATTAATGGGAGCATAGTCAAACTGTTATTGTGAGCATAGTCAAACTGTTAATGCGAACATAGTCTGTTAATGTGAGCATAGTCAAACTGTTAATGCAAGCATAGCCAAACTGTTAATGTGAGTATAGCCAAACTGTTAATGTGAGTATAGTCAAACTGTTAATGCGAGCATAGTCAAACTGTTAATGCAAGCAGTCAAACTGTTAATGTGAGCATAGTCAAACTGTTAATGTGAGCATAGTCAAACTGTTAATGCAAGCATAGTCAAACTGTTAATGCAAGCATAGTCAAACTGTTAATGTGAGCATAGTCAAACTGTTAATGTGAGCATAGTCAAACTGTTAATGTGAGCATAATCAAACTGTTAATGTGAGCATAGTCAAACTGTTAATGCAAGCAGTCAAACTGTGAATGTGAGCATATTCAAACTGTTAATGCAAGCATAGTCAAACTGTTAATGCAAGCATAGTCAAACTGTTAATGTGAGCATAGTCAAACTGTTAATGCGGGCATAGTCAAACTGTTAATGTGAGCATAGTCAAACTGTTAATGTGTGCATAGTCAAACTGTTAATGCAAGCATAGTCAAACTTAATGTGAGCATAGTCAAACTGTTAATGCAAGCATAGTCAAACTCTTAATGTGAGCATAGTCAAACTTAATGTGAGCATAGTCAAACTGTTAATTTGAGCATAGTCAAACTGTTAATGCAAGCATAGTCAAACTTAATGTGAGCATAGTCAAACTTAATGTGAGCATAGTCAAACTGTTAATGCGAGCATAGTCAAACTGTTAATGTGAGCATTGTCAAACTGTTAATGTGAGCATAGTCAAACTGTTAATGCAAGCATAGTCAAACTGTTAATGTGAGCATAGTCAAGTACATCTTCTTTAGCCAAGTGTTGTTGATCCACTGGATTCCATGTTGATGTGGTGGAACAAAGTGGATTGATGACCCTTGGGTATAGCAGAGATGGGTCAAACAGTGTTTGTTAGTTTGAACTCCAGTTCATCTCAGTCACATCCCTAATACAATGTAAATTCCACATAGACATTTTATTTTATCCACTTTGAATAATGTAGCGCTGATATTTGCTTGAAACAAGTGAATAACAGGTATATTTCATTGAGTGGGTGAAAAACTCGGTATTTTCACAAGTATTGGTTGTAGTGGGAAACTCTGACCAATGAGAATTTGTTTTGCTTTGCTGATTTAAGCGAGCATGTGTGTATGCAAATAAGGTCATGACACCACTGCTTGAATCAGTAAAATCTGAGTTCAGATACAGTGTACCTTTGTTTAATCAAGCAATGACACTTAGTGAGGATTACCACAATAGGAAAACCTAGGTTTTATTGTCATTATTTTCTGCCAAAATTGTTCAGATCTATGGCCCCAGTTTTTGATTTAAAATTTTGCCCTTCTATTGCATCATATTAGTGGGAGCATCCATATTGTATTGACACATTTCAAGTTGCATCATATTAATGGGAGCATCCATATTGTATTGGCACATTTCAAGTTGCATCATATTAATGGGAGCATCCATACTGTATTGACACATTTCAAGTTGCATCATATTAATGGGAGCATCCATATTGTATTGGCACATTTCAAGTTGCATCATATTAATGAGAGCATCCATATTGTATTGACACATTTCAAGTTGCATCATATTAATGGGAGCATCCATACTGTATTGGCACATTTCAAGTTGCATCATATTAATGGGAGCATCCATACTGTATTGGCACATTTCAAGTTGCATCATATTAGTGGGAGCATCCATATTGTATTGACACATTATCCATATTGTAAAAACACATTTCAAGTTGAAAATTTAATGCAGCTTAGATATATATGCAGTTACTAATTTGTTTTTTTGTTTTTTTTTATAGATTAACTGGAATGAGCCCGGTGAGAAAATTCACAACTTTATCCGAGGTTGTGACAAAGTACCTGGAGCATGGTCTGTTATCAGTGGACAGGTTTGAACAAGTTTTTAATTGGTATTGATAAGTATAGTATATTTTAAATATGTAATTGTACACAGTTGTGTATATTGCTGCTCCATAAGGTTCATAGAAGTGCTATATACTAAAATTACGTAGCAATGCTTTTGCTGCTTTATATACTTCATAAATGTTTTTGTTTGTATTCTGGAGCTTCACCTCACCTAAAAAACCAGTAACTGGTGAAAACCAAGGATAGATAGAACTATTAGGTTACTTAAACATAATGGAAAAAATAAAAAGATTTCGGTATGAAAATGTTGATAAAAATACGGAGAGGTTATTTAATTTTGACTATGATTAAAATCCACAGTCTGGTTGCAACTCATAATTTCGTTTGTGGAGTCTGAAAAACCTTTAAATGACTTCTCAAAATCGCTCAACGGAATTTGACCAGTTTGACAGAAGGCATTCTGACATAGAGAGCTTTAAAAGTTGTTGAAATGATGCTGATCCACAATCAAATATAGCCACTGTTACTAAAAACAGAAAAATCTTTAAATGACGTCTTCTAAAAGAATTGGTATAAAACATATGACCAGATGTGATAAAAGGCTTCCTGGCATAGATGACTTTTAAGTGTGTACAGATTATACCATTCAGCCATCAGATATGGTTGCCGTTACTAAAAATAGAAATCCCTAAATGACCTTAAAATCTTCTCAAAGGAGTTTGACCAAATTAAACAGAAAGCATCCTGGCAAAGATGGCTTCCAAGTTTGTACAAATTATGCTGATCTGTCATCAGATATGACCACCATTACTAAAGTAGAAAATTCTTTAAGCGACATCTCCTCAAAAGGTGCACAACAGAATTTGACCTCAAATTTGACAGCATTGTGGCATAACAACGCTTTCATGTTTTGTACAAATGATGTCAAAAAGCAATCAAATATGGCCACTGTTACTAAAAATAGAAAAAGCTTCAAATGGTTCTTCTCAAAAACCACTCAACAGAATTTGACCATATTTAACAAAAAGCTTCCTGGCATAATAGCCTTTTAGTTTTAGTACAAATTCTGCCAAGCCACCAAATCTGGATACTGTTACTAAGAACAAAAATACTTCATTTGACTTCTCAGAAACTGATCTGCTGAATTTTACAAAATTTGACAGAAAATATTCTGGCATTACAGGCATTCAAATTTGTACAAATGATGCCAATTTCCCATCAAGATGGCTGCTATTACTAAAAATAGAAACTCCTTTAAATGTCTTCTAAAAAAACCATCATCAGAATTTGAGCAAATTGACAGAAAGCATCTTGGCTTGAAGGGCTTCTAAGTTTATACAGATGTATCCTATCTACCATTATAAATGGTTGCTGCGACTAAAAATACAAAAATCTGTACTAACTTTTTCTTAAAAGCCATTTAACTGCATTTGATTAATAGCACCCTAGCTTGAATGGCTTTCACATTTATAGATATGATACGAGTCGACTATCCTAGCACATATGGCCACCATTACTAACTATAGAAAAACCACTAACAGAATTTGACCAACATTGACAGAAAGCGTCCTGGCATGGAGGTTTGTCATTATTGGACAAATTATGCTGATGTGCCATCAAATAGGAATGAAGAAGATGTCAAAATGAGAGAAACCTTGAAACAATTGTTTTCATAGCATATGCAATCAAGAGCATTGGAAAAATTTTCTACAGAAAGCATCCAACTGACCAAGATTTCTTGTCCAACTGCACTTGCATTTGGCTATTAGGCAGATGTCAGCCAGGTGAGTGATCTCAGGCCCACTTGGGCCTCTTGTTAGGATATGTTTGCGAAGATTATGAAAAAATATGATTATTGGTTTTGACTACTGCTGTGATTTGTTGTTTTATGCTGTATACAAAGTTTTGTGATTTTGTGGTTGACAAAAATGTCATTTTACCCAGCCCACAAATTGATTCCCATGAAAATAAATAAATTCACAGTATTTGGTATGAGAGTTTTTAGCAATCCATTATTTATGTAAATTACAGAAAGTAACATTCTATGGTTCTCGCCTGTGGAATCGAATGGTGCCACGTGGAGCTGAGTTTCAGGTGGAGGGATGCAGCAAGCCAGCCATTGTACATAAGAATGGGATGGTCTTGTTTGGAAATGATGGGAAAATGGTGAGTAACGATTAATGAAATTCCAAGATCACAAGGGCAGAATACATTTGAATTTAAAGAGAAAGGTTGTACAGTCATTAATAGAATTAAAATTTTCATAAAGAACACTTGTTTATAAGGGATAACTGTCTGTAAAGAACACTTGCATATAGGGGATAACTCTATAAAGAACACTTGTATATAGGAGATAACTATAAAGAACACTTATTTGTATATAGGGGATAACTCTATAAAGAACACTTGTATATAAGGGATAACTGTCTATAAAGAACACGTGTATATTGGGGATAACTCTATGCAGAATGCATGCATATAGGGGATAGCTGTCTATAAAGAATGCATGCATATAGGAGAGAACTATTTATAAAGACCACTTGTATATATGGGATAACTGCCTATAAAGAACACTTGTATACAGGGACAACTGTCTATAAATAACACTTGTATATATGGGACAACTGTCTATAAATAACAATTGTATATAGGAGATAACTGTCTGTAAAGAACACTTGTATGTAAGGTATAACTGTCTATAAAGAACATGTTTAAAATTTCCTAAAATATTTGTTATTGTCCTATGAAGTGAGTAGAAAATATCCCCACAAGTAACCAGTAACATGGAATACCGTGCATGAAATAGCTAAAAAAAAGGTCCCTTCAGATAACCAGTAACATGGAATACTGTGCATGAAATAGTTGGAAAAGGTCCCTTCAAATAACCAGTAACATGGAATACTGCATATGAAATAGTTGGAAAAGGTCCCTTCAAATAACCAGTAACATGGAATACTGCATATGAAATAGTTGGAAAAGGTCCCTACAGATAACCAGTAACATGGAATACTGCATATGAAATAGTTGGAAAATGTCCCTTCAAATAACCAGTAACATGGAATACTGCATATGAAATAGTTGGAAAAGGTCCCTTCAGATAACCAGTAACATGGAATACTGCATATGAAATAGTTGGAAAAGGTCCCTACAGATAACCAGTAACATGGAATACTGCATATGAAATAGTTGGAAAAGGTCCCTACAGATAACCAGTAATATGGAACACTGCATATGAAATAGTTGGAAAAGGTCCCTACAAATAACCAGTAATATGGAATACTGCATATGAAATAGTTGGAAAAGGTCCCTACAGATAACCAGTAACATGGAATACTGCAAATGAAATATCATATCAGTAATAAGGTGACTTGCCTTACTTAATTTTTAAAAAATTATCAGAGTATACGCTTATTGGCCACATTTCATGCTTGTGACGACAGTGTTTTACCCACTTCAACAGGTGTAAATAGATTTTTTTTCTAATCTCTATGCAGGTAAATGTAAGCCAGGTTCAGATGGAGAGTGGAAAGATGATCAATGCCAATAAGTTTGGTAAAGAGGACACACAAGAAGATAAGCTGGAACTCACCTCGGAGGAGGAAAAGATGATCAAAGACCTGAAGGTTATATGCTGTATGGTTGTATTTGATTCAGCTTTATGTGGCAGTATTAAGTGGCAAGTTTGCCAGTTAAATGTCAAGAATGCCACACTTTAATTGAATAACTTAGTCAATTTTGTTAGCATGTTCACTTAACAATTGCAAGCATTTTGTTTTTCAAGATACTTGTTCCTTGAACAAAAACATGATTTCAGACTCCCAAAGCTCATGATAAGATTGATCCGATCAAAAATATGATTTCAGACTCCCAAAGCTCATGATAAGATTGATCAGATCAAAACCATGATTTCAGACTCCCAAAGCTCATGATAAGATTGATCAGATCAAAAATATGATTTCAGACTCACAAAACTCATGATAAGATTGATCAGACCAAAAACATGATTTCAGACTCCCAAAGCTGATGATAAGATTGATCAGACCAAAAACATGATTTCAGACTCACAAAACTCGTGATAAGATTGATCAGATCAAAAACATGATTTCAGACTCACTTTGATCATCATAAGATTGATCAAACCAAAAACTTGATTTCAGACTCGCAAAGCTCATGATAAGATTGAATCCTCAAAAACTGTATCAAAGAAAATATTGGGATGGGCATATTTACATTTTTTTTAGCTCTACTGGTCATAGACTGAAAGAGCTTACAGGATGGTGTGTTGTCCATCGTCTGATGTCCGTCCATTACGTACTTCTAGGATTGCCATGAAACTTTACACACACATTCAACCCAAGGTCTAGGTGGTCCTAAATGAAAATACTGCTGCTCAGACATCCAATATGGCCACCACAGTGGCCAACTTTAATTTTTTTTTTATCACTACTCCTCCTGAAAACTGGTCATATCAATAAGGGGGTTTCAATAAATGACTTCTCATATTATCTAGTTTGGTCCTAAATGAAAATGGTGCTGATCTGATGTCCAGTATGGTTGTCATGGCAGCCATTTTGAAAATCTTGTTATTGTTACTTCTACTGAACAGAAAGTCATATTGACATGGGGTTTTGACCGGAATGCTTTTTGTGATATCTACTTGGTCCTAAATGAAAATGGTTCTGCTCGAATATCTAGTATGGTTGCCACAGTGGCCATCTTGAAAATCTTGTTTTTGCTACTCCTCCTGAATGGATGGTCATATCAACGTGGGGTTTTCACTACAAGACTTTTTATGATGTCTGCTTGGTACTAAATGAAAATGGTGCCAATATAATGTCAAAAATGGATGCCATGGCAGCCATCTTGAATTTTTTGCTACTCCTTCTGAATGGAAAGTCGGCTAGAACACTTATGATGTCTGGTTGGTCCTAAATGAAATTGGTTCTGCCCAGAGAGTCAGTATGGCCACCACAGTAGCCATGTTGAAAATGTTGTTATTGCTGTTCCACCTGAATGGTTGTTCATATCAATATGGGGTTTTCACTAAAAGACTTCTCTGATGTCTAGTTGGTCCTAAATGAAAATTGTGGCAATCTGACATACCATATGACCACCACAACAGCCATCTTGAAAATCTTGTTATTGCTATTCCTTCTGAACAGAAAGTCATATCAGCATGGGGTTTTCACCAAAAGACTTTATGATGTTTGGTTGGTCTTAAATACAAATTGTGCCGATCTGATATCCAATCAAACCGCCATAGTGGCCATCTTGAAAATCTGATCACTACTCCTCCTAGATGGACAGTCATATCAACATTGGGTTTTCACCAGAAGACTTTTTATGATGTCTAGTTGGTACTAAATGAAAATTTTACTGATCTGACAATACAGTATGGCCACCATGGCAGCCATCTTGAAAATCATGTTATTGCTACTTCTTCTAAATTGAAAGCCATATCGACATGGGGGTTTTCACCAGAAGACTAATTTTGATATCTGGCTCCAACAATAAACTTATTATCAGTGGCCGAAGATGCATACACTCAGCTCTTGAAAAGAAGAAATGGTCTTATCTTGAATTCTTGGAAATTCTTTTCCAACAGTAGAGCATCCGTCCCTTCAAAAACTCATGGTGCAAGTCTTTGTTGAGCTTGACAAATACTTCTTTAAAGCCACAGGTCCATAGGACAGATACTTCCAAATGTGTTTTTCAGACTTCAGTTATGAAAGGATTAAACTCATGATTCAATTTTTTTTTCTCTTCTAGGTGGTTTGGAATGGCATTCTCAACATAAATATTGAAAATTCAACAGATTTTTTCAAGTCAGGAGCTGGTTCTATGGATGTTGTTAGGTATGCATGTAAGGTCAATCTGAAAGCAGTAATATTTAGCTGGTTCTATGGATGTCAGGTCAGTCTGAAAACAGTAATATATACAAGGTCAATCACAAAGTAGAAATATTTAGCCAGTTCTATGTATGTTGTTAGGTATGCATCTAAGGTCAGTCTTGAAGTAGTAATTTTTAGCTGGTTCTATGAATGTTGTTAGGTATGCATGTAGGGTCAATTGCAAAGTAGTAATATTTAGCTGGTTTTATGAATGTTGTTAGGTATGAATGTAAGGTCAATCGCAAAGTAGTAATATTTAGTCAGTTCTATATATGTTGTTAGGTATGCATGTAAGGTCAATCTCGAAGCAGTGATATTTATAGCTGAAAATTGTCATTTATACAGTTTTATTACCAGATGTTTCATCTTTGCAAATGTTTTTATCACTAATTACATTTCCTAAGATTATCAGTCCGAAATTTTGGTTAAAAATACTTTAAACTTGAAATGTCTTTTTCTCTGGCATATGACCAGAGTTTTTTTTTTAAATCTAAACTCTATTGAATCAGATCAATACATACTCTTAAACTGTCAATGAATTTTTTTATGGGAGTTGTCAAGATTTGATAGGACTTTTGAGAAATATCTTTCTCTTTAAAGACGTTATCGCGATATGTGGACTTGAATATTTTCTATGTGAGTCTGGAAATATGGGTTCACCGATTCTAATGTTTGTATTATAAGTTAATTTCTTCCCATTTCCCCATAGGGACTTGCCAGCATTAGCAAATGGTGAGACTAATATGATTCATCTTATGTGTTGGGGTTCAGAATTTGTGAGCAAGAATTTGGCAAAGCTTTGTTCCTGCTCACAAAGGTGGGAATTCCCTATTTGACACCAACAAATACAATGGATTACTCTTTTCTTGTTTCAGTGATGGCAAATCATCTGTATGGATAATGCTTTAGAAAGACGGAGTATTTAAGGGAAAAAAAACTGTCATAGGAGAGAGAATAGAAAGCTAGTTGTAAAACAAGAAATGATTTTTATACTCCAGAAAAATTGATCTTTTGAATATTAAAAATGCTAGAAACCTTGCAGACATTAACAATGTCACAAGCCTAATGATGCAATTAATGGTGTCAGTGGGTGCATTCTTGCAGGATAATAGAATCTTTCATATGAGTTGGTGTAGGATAGGAAAATTCCACCTGAGGGTTAGAATTTTGCTTCAGACATAAGGCTTTGCCAGTGTTTGACCAAACTTGAGATCCTGAGGGTTGACTCTTTCTATCCAAAACTGATGCATGATGAATGATTAGTTTTCTCACATTCCTGAATGAAAAATGAGGGTCAGAGTTAAAATCGCTTTGTATAAATACTGACTGCAAAACACTTTTTGAAAATGTCCTCACCTTAGTTAGAATGTAAAAAAGTTGGGATTACACTGAAAAATTAAGTGCAAACTGAGACCACTGAGGTAATAGCAACACACAGTGTTCAAACTGTATACTGAAGATTGCTTTGTGCAATGATACAGATGGGACTAGGTCAAAAGATAAAGTCCACTCTTATCCGTAAGATTAAATGAGACCGACAAAAAATAATGATATACTGGATACTGTGAAGTAGGGGTGAAATGATTTATCGATACATCAATGTATCAATACTTTTTCTATATCAATACCCATATCGATACAAGAGGGGAAGAATCCATACAAAACAATACTTACTCTATGCAAGTTACTTTAATCTTCAGCAGTCGTGAATAATTATTAGTCATTTACCTTTTCATTCTTTAAATTGAGAATTCATCTGAGACAGCCGTAGCAAGTACATGCACTCATTTCTGTCAGTAAAAAATAAAAGCAATTGACAGCACCCACTCGCCTTCTACAAATTAACACAAGGTGACTAACTCACGTGATTCAAAATCTGCCCGCTTCTCCCACCCCAATTCCATGCTAATTAGTTTATCTCGTCTGCATCTTCAGCCACTGATAACATATATCAACGGAAAGAAGACATTGCAGATTTCTTCCCTATGTATGATTTAAATACTTTACTGATCATTTAATAACTTGTTTTATGCGATATTTATCTGTTGCATCGCATCTTGTCTACTTGGATCAAATTGAAGGCTACATATCCAGTGTGTCACGCAGTGTTACATGCAATTCTGATTAGTCGTTATTGTTTGTTCAAGTCCAGGGTAAAACAATAACCACCAATCATAACTAACTGTAGTGTGTTCACTGTGTGACATTCTGGAAATATTGGCATCCAAACTCTATCCAAATAGATAAAAAGCAACATAGAAACTTCACACAAAAGTGACTATTAAATAATATGTGTAAATTACTTAAATCGTACATGGGGAATAAGTTTGGAATATCTCCTTTTATGTTGATATATGTAATCAGCACCTGAACCTGCCGATGGGATTAATAATGTTTTTTTTTAAAATAGCACAGAATCGGCAAAGGGGCAGATTCCAAACCGCACGTGTTATAGCCACCTTGTCAATTTGTAGATAGGGAGTGGGTGTTGTCAATAATTTCCTTTTTCACTGACAGAAACAAATGTCTGTGGCCATGGCAGTTTATTTGCATCTGCAGGAAGTACAATGTGAATGATTTGTCTATTAGTCATCTCTGCTCCCACACTCGGATTTGTTCTAGATAAGAATTTCCTTGCACAAGGAAATTGCACTGTTTCTTTTGTTTTGAAGATAACACCATAATCTCTTCAAAATTTAAGTGAAGACATGAAACTGGCAATAAGATGTTTTAAAAACATTCATTCAATGTAAAACAAAGGGTGTGGTGACCAGGATGAGTCATGCATATGATCGAATGGAGCAGCCTGAAATGGCCTAAAAGGGTGAATACAAATCAGTATTATTTTTTTTTTTTAATCTTGTCAAGGATGAGAATGGCATATGAACAGATGATAAGTCTATGTTTGTTTGTAATCTGCATACTGGAAATACACCCAATATGTCAACACAAAAAAAAAAATAGGCACCACCCTAATATTGACAGACATTCTAAAGATTAAAAGACCGTCAAGTTGATATGTGTATCGATAATGTATCGTATTGTAGGCTGTGTATCGAGAATCGTATTGATGCGTGGCAGAGGTGTATCGTTTCACCCCTACTGTGAAGTCACATATTTTCACAGGTATTGACTTTTGTAGTTAAAAAAAATCACACGGTCTTCAGTACCTAAATTAGTGGCTGTGGAAAAGTGTCCTCTTGGTTCTTTGGAAGGATCATGGTTCATTGGGTTCTTAATTTCATGGTTTGTAGCAACTACAGAATCCACAAAAACTGGTACCCAATGAAAAATAGTGAATTCACAGTAGTCCTTGATTCAGCTTTGGTCTAAAATTGATTTTTCTTTCAAAGATAATAATGAGAACAGGAATTATATAAAAAAAACAGTTGCAAAAACTTGAAACTGAACTACTGAAGCTGTACATTTACCTATGTTGATCAGGGCAAAATGTACTGTTTGCATCACACTGACTTCCTGGTGGAACAAAATATGTAGTTTTGTATAGAGATATGCAAAGGAACACTTGTCATGACAGGTTGGTCGAGGAGGTGAAACAGAAATGCAATGGGATCAAACTGGAGAATGAAGAGGTCTACATGAACACGATGTTTGAGGATTTTGCCAACTGTGTTGTAAAAAGAGGACGAGGGATAGTAGATAAGGAGGAATTCAAATATACACCGGTAAGATACACTCATTCTTGTTAACTAGATATATTTAGAAAAGCAGTAGAAGTGTTCTAGAACCATTTTATTTTGTATTTTTTAAATTTATTTTATACATCCCAAGATGCATTTTAACTGAGTGAAATGAAAGCAAAATATTTTGGGATATTGATATAAAGCAATTGTAATTTATTTAGAGATGTGAACCTATCTCATAATGTAATTTATGGAAGAGTGTTCAAGCTTAATGTAATTTATGGAAGAGTGTTCAAGCTTAATGTAATTTATGGAAGAGTGTTCAAGCTTAATGTAATTTACGCAAGAGTGTTCAAGCTTAATGTAATTTATGCAAGAGTGTTCAAGCTTAATGTAATTTATGCAGGAGTGTTCAAGCTTAATGTAATTTATGCAAGAGTGTTCAAGCTTAATGTAATTTATGCAAGAGTGTTCAAGCTTAATGTAATTTATGCAAGAGTGTTCAAGCTTAATGTAATTTATGCAAGAGTGTTCAAGCTTACTTTCATTCTGTTAGTTGGTATTCATTGTTTAAGACTCCAAATAAAATTATTTCTAGATATTTCAGTATTTTTAGCCAAGTTTTTTTTATATATATAAAAGTGAATGCCTATATAATAATATTGATTATTTATGACACTCTTGAATGTCTTGTTTCTTCTACTGAAAAGACAATAAAGCGTAAGCATAATGAAACATAGGTATCACTTTCCTGACTCTAAAGGTAGGCACAGCCCATTGTCATCAACTTTAAAATTGAATAGTAGTAATACAATATCTAATATTATTGCATTGCTATCTCTTTTTCTGGTGCTAGTCTCCAGTCAAAGGTGAATTCCCTCCTTCAGTTAGTAATTGGAAGTTTTAGAACAAAAACAAGATAATCCCCATCTGTTGTCTTAGTTACTTCTGTTATTCAGAAAATCATCCTTCTTTTACTTGGACTTTGTGTGGTTATTACATGTTGTTGGGTGTCCAATGATTTTCACCATTCAAAGTGTCTTTTGGAATATTTGCCATCTATTGTATACATTTTTATGTTGCATTTTGACATTTTCTCTGCAGTTTTTGCACATTTTACTTTTATCTATGTACCTTTTGTTAGTATTGAGTGTACTTTTCATATATTATCCTGTTATTAATAACCAGTATTAGGGTAAGTATTACCTACAACAAATTTGTTCCAGGTGTTTGTTTGTTTTTGTATTTTCTTTCAGACTTTTATTATGCCACCAGGAGTTGGCAAATGCAGCCATGAGAAGGCTACTTAGGACGACCACCCCCTACCTTCTTGGTGTGCATGATGTGTGCTAGTATGGACTGATTTCATTTCTGTGTCTTATGGTCAGATGAGGTGTTGGACATGGCAGAAAGTTGCCACTCTTATAGAGTCAGGAAGAAGGGAGCCACATCCTCCACTTCTACCCACCCTACTGTTCTCCTGGTGTGAGGAATTCACCAGTTCCTATAGGAGAGTTATCCATGGCACTTCCTGGAGAAGGAATCAATGTTACTTCCTGGTGTAAGGAATTCACCAGCTTGCATATGGGAGGGATTGGTGGCACTTCCCAGTGGAAGGAAGTTGAGGGATCAATGACACTTCTTGGTGGAAGTTGAGGGATCATTGACACTTTCTGATGGAAGGAAGTTGTCACCTCCCATAAGGGAGGAATCATTAGCACTTCCTGGTGTAAGGAAGTCGCTAACACCCATGTATGAGTCTTGCCTTTGTGGCAAAAGGAAAGCATGGGCATCGTCTTGCTCAGGTAGACCTGCATATAAATTAGGGGGTCTCATTCATCGGAGTCAAGTTCCCTGGATAGTGACTCCTCAATCAGTTTTCCATTGCCTGACTGGTCCTTTGAGAGCGACTGGTCACCGAGTACTGGACACTGGGTAGGCTACAAGTACCAGTCGCCAGGTATCTGTCGCCAGGCTCTGGGCAGCAGGTTTAGACACTAGTAACCAGTCATCTGACTCGACACTGGGCTTTAATCATCTGTCTAGAGAAAGGGAGTAGTTCGATACCAGCCCCCCATCCCTTTTTCTCTGTTACCATTCAACAGTACCGGGCTTTGATCATTGGTCACGGCAAAGGGATCAGGTCAACACTCCTCCATTCCCTCTGTTTCTATTCAGTCCTTATGGGACTTATGGACTCCCAATGAGTCAACAGTGTCTCCCTTTCCCCCCATGGCTCGGTTTATTGCTTTACGGCACAGTAACACATGTAGGTTATTTAGTGCCAAGGCAATTAGAGTAAAGTGCTTTGCCCAAGGACACACCATGGTAGCTGACCCAGGCTGGTGCTATGGTAGGATTTGAACCTTCACCCTTTCGGTTGCAAATTCGGCATGCTAACCACTGAGAAACTGCTACTCCATTCATCCATACCACCCCCCATGGCACCATGAATGAATAATTTATGGCTTCATGGGTTGGTGGACTAGGCAGCCTGCAGGCACTACTTATTCTCTTCAGTTTTGTCACTGAAGTAAAAGGAGGAGGCTGTCAAGAGGGGATCATCAATCCCCTTCTCTAAGGAGAGAGAAAGTACAGGATAGACCTGTCTTGCCCTGTGAGCAAAGACAGGATGATGTACTCTCAGTTCTAGTAGACTCAAGTGAGTTCCAAGACTACCTGATTGTGTTGTGTCCATCTCCTTCTTTGGCGTTCCCATCTCCATCCCACCGTACAGGTCAGGCGAGAGAAGATGAGGAAGTTTGGACTTTTTACAATGTGGTAAACAACTGTCTCTTTCCCTCAAATTTGAGTCCAAAGCCTTCTGGGTCTTTGAACACCATGATTCTCTCTAGTTTTGAAAGGCTTTTGGGGGCACAGTCTAAAATGGACCTCATGTTGCTTCCTCACTCAGCAGTGATTAAGAAGATAGCACAGAAGTTGTCATGAGGCCAAGAGTCAGCCAGACAGCAGAAGGGATGGAGGCGGAAACCAGGGAGCACAGCATAGACAAGGGTCTATGCTGTGGTCCCTGGTTTCCACCTCCATTTTCAGGGTCCATTCACCTGCTTGGCCTTCTAATCCTCCCACAGGGGCCCAGGGTGGATGAGTGGTTTAAAGCACACGCCTTTACATATTACTCACATATCACCTCTGTCTACATGGGTTCAAATCTTGGCTCGACCAACATGGGTATGTGAGAAAGTTTGCCAGTAACTTCCCATGGGTTAGTGGTTCTTCCCGGGGTCTTCCCAGGTTCTTCCTCCACCAAATATACTGGCCACCATGTATAGCCTATCATGATTTGATAAATGTCATTAAACCCCACAAAACCAAACCAAACCATCCTTCCTTGTACTTATGAGCATCCAGGTGGGGTTATATGTTGAGGACCTGGGTCCATATTTCTGTCGAGTCTCTCAAAGCTATGTACCTCGAGGCTTTCATGCTGGTTACCATACCGATCTCTTTGCGGCTATCTCTTTCAACCTGTTGAAGAAGGAATCTCTCACTGACCACCTTGCAGAGACTTTTGGAGGATGTTGCCAAGACATTGAGACATGCTCTTGATGTTGATGGTGTTCTCTATAGAGCTCCATCTCCAAAGGAATTCTGCATTAGATACTTCAGAGGTTTTACTTGAGCACAGCTAGAATCTGTTGATGGTGGCTTTATATGGCAGGTTAATTTCTACAGTTGCCTCCCAAGATCTGAGAAATCAAGAACAGTGGTCCCTGGCCACGGTCGTAGGCCCACCTAAACCAGCGAAAAAGCGACTCCATCCCGAGAGATCCATGGGCCCCCCATCTAAATGTTTTAGGCAGGAGTCCCAGCTGAGCTGTCATGCCCATTTTAAAACTCTTTCACAAAACATGGTGGCCAGAAGGACCAAGACAGGAAGTCAATGAACACCAGGCCCTTCCCTAAGGAGGGAGACAGTTAGCCCTCTGGAGTTGCACCCACTTCTGCCAAGTTGCCCTCTTCTTGACATTAGGTACCATACTGGACCTTTATTCAAAGGCCTGGTTGGACATAACGGTTGATGCATGGGTACTTTCCATATTAAAAGAGGGTTACCAGCTTCACTTCTGGGACCTTCCACTTCTGTCAGAGATGCCCATTTGGTTTCACCAAACCAAACTTGAATCCCTTAGAGAAGAGGTATACACCCTTTTAAGAAAGGGGGCAGTAGAGAGAGTGACAAGCATTCAAAGCCTATTCCCAGATCTTCCTGATTTCGAAAGAAAGGGGGAAAGTTTTGACTCATTATTGATCTTTCCCCGTTAAACAGATTTCTTCAGGAAGAGTACTTCAAGATGAAGACATCCACCTTAGTTAGGAATGCCATAAGGTTGAACAACTGAGTGGTCTCCATAGACCTCCAGGATGCTTACTTTCACATCCCCATTCTCCTGACCCACAGGAAATTCCTTTTTTTTTTTTTTTTTTTCTTCATTTGAGCCAAGAGGTCTTTATATTTTCAGCTCTTCCCTTCAGCCTGGCTTCTGCTCCCAGAACCTTTACCATTGTGATGGGTGTAATAGTGGCTCACTTATGTCATTGGGGTTTCCTATCATCCAGTATTTAGATGACTGGTTGATGCACAACATTCTCAGATGTACCATACCAAGGGATATGTCACTCTGTTGGAAGACAGTGTCTTGCCTGGGGCTAATCTCCTACCAGGAGAAGTCAGATCTGATCTGTTCTCGGAATTTTGTTTATATGGGGATGAATTTCCTCACAGATCGAGGGAAAGTTTATGTTCCACTCAACAGGATCACACAGATACTGTACCTCATTAAGAGTGTTCCAGGAAACTTTGTTCTCAGCTCATCTGTACCTCTCTCTCCATGGACTATGAATGCGGTAGCAGATTTAGTTCCTGTAGGAAGACTTCATAACTATTATTAAAATGATTTTACAGATAACAAGCATTAGCAATTGGAGACTTTACAAGGACCACCTGTCGGCTTGGATTTCCTTGGGACCCAAATTATGTCACCAACTGAGTTGGTGGCTAAATCAGACAGGTTTCTGGCTTGAGCTCCAATACACGCCCCAGAACCTTACTCATTCCTGTACACAGATGCCTCAGATTTAGGCTGGGGTGCTCACCTAGAGCCTGAGGGGATAGTCCTGGAGGGCTTATGGTCTTGGGAAGATTCTTTCCTTCATATCAGCAACGTAGAAATGTGGTCTGCTTTTTGCAATATAGGAATACATTAACCACATAAGCCATTGCAGAATAACAGTTGTCTATAGAATCTTTGTTAGTAATTATAGTTATCTGTCGAAGGCAAGAGAGAATACAAACAGTGACTCCCAAAATCAATCCACTATATGGCCTATCAGTTCCATCAGAAATCAAGATGGATCATCAACCTGAAACAACAGCTGACTATGAAACAACCAAAAGTTTGTACACGACCATGGTGGTTCTCTGTTACTATATACAGTTAGTTCCCTCAGATGAGTTACAATGCTTACAAAACAGTCAGGGATTGGGGGTGACCAGACTGCCACCCCAGCAGATGTGAGGAAACACATCTACCCACCTTAGAGTATCATCATCTGATATATAGAATCCTTGTTAAAAATCATAATTATCTATGGAATCCTTGTTATCTCTGGAATCCTTGTTAAAAATTATTATTATCTGTAGAATCATTGTTGTTAATTATAGTTGTCTGTGGAATCCTTGTTAAAAATCATAGTTATCTGCAGAATCCTTGTTAATAATTACTGTTATCTGTAGAATCCTTGTTAATAATCATAGTTATCTGTTGACTCCTTGTTAAAAATCATAGATACCTGTGGAATACTTGTTAATAGTTATAGTTATCAGTGGAATCCTTGTTAATACTCATAGTCATCTGTGGAATCCTTGTTAATACTCATAGTCATCTGTGGAATCATCCTTGTTAATAATTATAGTTACCTGTGGAATACTTGTAAATAGTTATAATTATCAGTGGAATCCTTGTTAATAATCATAATTATCTGCAGAATACTTGTTAATAATTATTGTTATCTGTAGAATCCTTGTTAATAATCATAATTATCTGTGGAATCCTTGTTTGTAATCATACCTATATGTGGAATCCTTGTTTATAATCATAGCTATCTGTGGAATCCTTGTTAATACTCATAGTCATCTGTGGAATCATCCTTGTTAATAATTATAGTTACCTATGGAATACTTGTTAAGAGTTAAGTTATCTGCAGTATCCTTGTTAATAATTATTATCTGTAGAATCCTTGTTAATAATTATTGTTATCTGTAGAATCCTTGTTAATAATCGTAATTATCTGTGGAATCCTTGTTTGCAATCATAGCTATCTGTGGAATCCTTGTTTATATTCATAGCTATCTGTGGAATCCTTGTTAATAATCAAAACTATCTGTGGAATGTTTGTTATCTGTAGAATCCTTGTTTATATCTTAGCTCTCTGTGGAATCCTTGTTAATAATCTTAGCTATGTGTGGAATCCTTGTTATTTGTGGAATCCTTGTTAATAGTCTTAGCTATATGTGGAATTCTTGTGGAATAATTATTGTCATCTGTCGAATCATCCTTGTTAATAATTATAGTTACCTGTGGAATACTTGTTAATATTTATAGTTATCAATTTAAATCCTTGTTAATAATTATAGTTATCTGTGGAATCCTTGTTAATAATTACTGTTATCTGTAGAATCCTTGTTAATAATCATATTTATCTGTTGAATCCTTGTTAAAAATCATAGATATCTGTGGAATTCTTGTTAAAAATCGTAGCTATCAGTGGAATCCTTGTTAATACTCATAGTCATCTGTGGAATCATCCTTGTTAATAATTATAGTTACCTCTGGAATACTTGTTAATAGTTATAGTTATCAGTGTAATCCTTGTTAATACTCAGTGATCTGTGGAATCCTTGTTAATACTCATAGTCATCTGTGGAATCCTTGTTAATACTCATAGTCATCTGTGGAATCCTTGTTAATACTCATAGTCATCTGTGGAATCATCCTTGTTAATAATTATAGTTACCTCTGGAATACTTGTTAATAGTTATAGTTATCAGTGTAATCCTTGTTAATAATTATTGTTATCTGCAGAATCCTTGTTAATAATTATTGTTATCTGTAGAATCCTTGTTAATAATCGTAATTATCTGTGGAATCCTTGTTTGTAATTGTAGCTATATGTGGAATCCTTGTTTATAATCATAGCTATATGTGGAATCCTTGTAATAATCATAACTATCTGTGGAATCCTTGTTATCTGTCGAATCCTTGTTTATAATCTTAGCTATCTGTGGAACCTTG
This sequence comes from Margaritifera margaritifera, assembly GCA_029931535.1. Taxonomy (NCBI): domain Eukaryota; kingdom Metazoa; phylum Mollusca; class Bivalvia; order Unionida; family Margaritiferidae; genus Margaritifera; species Margaritifera margaritifera. The sequence goes on from JAQPZY010001695.1 coordinate 4,922,748, forward strand.
TTAATAATCACGACTATCTGTGGAATTATTGTTATTTGTGGAATCCTTGTTAATAGTCATAGCTATATGTGGAATTCTTGTTAATAATTATTGTCATCTGTAGAATCCATGTTAAAAATTGCTTTTCTTGATTCCTTGTTGTCTGTGCAATCATTTAAAAATAGTTATATGTGGAATCCTTGTTGTTAATTATTGTTGTCTGTGCAATCCTTGTTAATAATAATAGTTACCTGTTGAATACTTGTTAATAATCAGTTATTTGTGAAATCCTTGTTAAAAATCATAGTTATATGTGGAATGCTTGTTAATAAATATAGTTGTCTGTGGAATCCTTGTTAATGATCATAGTTATCCATGGAATCCTTGTTAATGATCATAGTTATCCATGGAATCCTTGTTATCTGTGAAATCATTTTAATAATAGTTATCTGTGGAATCTTTGTTAATAATAGTTATCCATGGAATGCTTGTTAATGATCATAGTTATCCATGGAATCCTTGTTATAGATCATAGTTATCCATGGAATCCTTGTTAATGATCATAGTTATCTGTCCTTTCTTTTTGCAGGTGACGATGCATGTAAACAACATGGACATTTCATTCCCTAACCAAGTGTTTATCAACAATGAATTTATCGACTCATCTGATAAGTCTGTCTTCAAAACTATTAATCCTACAAATGAATCTGTAAGTTTTTGTTTTTAATTTTTTCTTTATTGACTAAGCAGATACTGGTCTATTTATAGTCCTTTTTTTTTTTTTGTTCAGTCAATTCATAATGTTATGATAATATTGCACGTCAACAATATACTTTTATACAAAAAATGTGTAAAGATTTGTCATTCATTATTGAACTTGATCTTCTTCTCTCTACGTCCTTTGCAAATTATGACCAGGTGAGCTTATGGTATGACCCTGCATTCATTGTGCATTATCCATCATGTGTTGTCCATCCATCCACAATTGCTTGTTACCACTCTAGAGGCCATATTTCTGATCTGATTTCAATCAAACTTTGAATATGAGCTTATATCATCAAAATCACTGACGAGTTTGATAATGAGTGAGATCCTCACATATTAATGAGATGTTCTTGCATCTGATTGGCAGACCTTGTTTCCACTCTAGAGACATTATTTTTGATCCATATTGATCAAACTTGGAATATATACTTATATCATCAAGATATTGGATGAGTTCGATAATGAAATAGATCTATACATATTAATGAAGTGATTTTGGATCTTATTGGTTGAGCTTGATACCACTCTGGAAGGCATATGTCTAATCCAATTTTCAGTAAACTTGAAATATGTGCTTAGATCACCATGATTTTGGACAAGTTTAATAATGGGCAAGATCTGTGCATATTAATGAGGTAATCTTGTATCTGATTGGTTGACTTTGTTACCACTTTGGATTTTGTTCAAACTTGGAATATATGTTTGCCTCATCAAGATATTGGACAAGTTTGATAATGAGCAAGATCCACGCATAATAATGAAGTTATCTTGCATCTGATTTGCTAAGCTTACCACTCTGGAATCTGTATATCAGATTAGATTTTTATCAAACTTGGAATATGGGCTTACATCATGAAGGTCTTTGAAGAGTTCAATATTGAGCAAGATCCACTTGTATTATTGTGGCATCTGATTGGCTGAGTTTATTACAACTCCGGAGGCCATAATTCTTGTCACGTTTTGATCAAACTTGGAATATAGACTTCTATCATCAAGAGCTCACATGAATCCAATCAAGAGTGAGGTCGTCACATATTAATATAATAATATTGCATCTGATTTGCTCAACTTGTTACTGCTTTAGAGACTTCATTATTGATCCTGTTTTGAGTAAACTTAAATCATCAACATGTCCATCGAGTTTTATTATGAGCAAGATCTGTGCATATGAATGAAATTCGGTTCATTTAGTGCTAGTTTTCAAATTGTATGCAATTTTAACAATTTTGCTTTGCTTCTAAGATACCTGTTTTCTCTCTGAATTAAAACAAAGCAAGGAAAGTAACCCATGGTATTGACTATCGAGAATCATTGGTTTGGCTTACATTGTTCTTCGCAATATAACAACCATGAAAATCAGTTTACAAAAAATTCAGGTTTAGAATACAAGATGCATAAATTTCAATAGAATAGTTTTAAAATTTAAAAAAAATTATACACCTTATAAATTAAAATTGTAATTTATAACTGAAGACCAAGTATAAAAGAAATATATTCTTAAAGAAAATGTTCAATTGCAGGCTAGCATAAACCAATTCCCCTGTTGTGATTAAGGATCAGCATTTTTTTTACACGGTTGTAGATATTTGTTTACAAGTAATTGTGTATTTTTCTACTATTAATTTTGTTCCAGTAAGAACATATTTCTTGTAATAACCATGTATAAGTTAATACATTTATTTGCAGGGAATTGTTTCTAAAAACTTCACCACTTTTGAAAGTCTTAAATATTGGAAGCAAGTATTATGTTTAGTGAAATAGAGTTTTATAGCTTCTAGTATTGCAATGTTAAAGTGCCTGAAAGATTTGTAATTTATATGCTATCACATGTATTGTGCAAAATTTTATGTCATGTCATATATTCAGTGCTATTACTCATACATTATTTGGAATTCGTTTTTTTATTTCTAGCTTGTAGTAAAATAAAAATACCCCAATATGCTTTTATTATAAAACACTTAAGGTTTTTATTGCCAAGAGTGGTGAAAGACATTTTACTCTGTAGACCACAAATTAAAGCTTTATCGTTAAAGTTGATTTAAAAGATCTTGGATGACTTGAATTATGGGAAAGAGGCTTTTCATATTAATTATGCCTTTATGTTTGGAAAGATTTTTTTGATCAGACTATAGTAAATACGTAAAATTGACATGATATAAAGTTTTCGAGATAGTTAAGTTGTGTTCTTACAATATTATCTAACCCTGCTTAGTGAAATGGTCAACTATTAAGTTACAAAAAGCCAGGTGAGCAATATCAGGTCCACTTGGGCCTCTTTTTATAAGCAACAGTGGAGTTTTTAATTTTCAAAATAAATATGTATTTTAACAAATTGCAAAAATCTGACTTCAAATCATGGTATTATAACAGTCAGTGACCCAAAATTGTAAGGACATAAATTCATTATTAAAGACTTTTAAAAATATTCATCTGTCTTATTAGACTATATATTACCCAGCTCTAGATAAAAATTGATTAAATTGGGTATTTTGCTCCCTGGTTTTGATCTAATTGCATTTTTAAATATTTGATAGGGTAATTTGTGAAGACTGTAAAGCACAAAAGAGTCTTAATCATTGGGATGTTAATCATGCCTTTTTGAATGTATCAAAAGAGTCTTAATCATTGGGATGTTAATCATGCCTTTTTGAATGCATCAAAAGAGTCTTAATCATTGGGATGTTTATCATGCCTTTTTGAATGCATCAAGAGTCTTAATCATCGGGATGTTAATCATGCCTTTTTGAATGCATCAAAATAGTCTTAATCATTGGGATGTTAATCATGCCTTTTTGAATGCATCAAAAGAGTCTTAATCATCAGTATGTTAATCATGCCTTTTTGAATGCATTAAAAGAGTCTTAATCATCAGGATGTTAATCATGCCTTTTTAAATGCATTATAAGAGTCTTAATCATTGGAATGTTAATAATGCCTTTTTGAATGGATTAAAAGAGTCTTAATCATCGGGATGTTAATCATGCCTTTTTGAAAGCATCAAAAGGCTGTGTGACCAAGTCTAGTTTAGGGTGCGTTTATTATCTGGCTCTCTTTGAGTGATTGTTCTCATAGTGATCAAGCACTTTCATTTCAACATGTACAGAACATCTGGAACTTGAACCATTAGCATAGTTTATAAGTTAGTCATGCCATTATACAATATATATTGTGCTTACGGCAGGAGCATTGGACTAAATGCTTTCAATTAAATTGTTTTGCATAATTTAAACACATGAAAAAATTTCTTTTTGCATTTTTAGTACAATCGGCTACTTAAAGTACACAAACGCTGCTGATCTGTAGTTATGTTACCCTTCATATTTATGTTTTCCAGGTGATATGTAATGTTGCCAAGGCAACAGTTGAGGATGTCAATAGAGCTGTTGAGGCAGCAAAGGTATGTGTGTTCATTATAAACATGGTTTGGTTGGTTTTTCAGATGCTACGTTCAACCTTTTTTTTAGCATTATGTGTGTTAATTATAAACATGGTTTGGTTGGTTTTTAGATGCTACATTCAACCTTTTTTTTTTAGCATTATGTGTGTTAATTCTAAACATGGTTTGGTTGGTTGTTAGCTGATACATTTTCAACCTCCTTTTTTTAGCATTATGTCATTATGTGTGTTAATATAAACATGATTTGGTTGGTTTTTAGCTGTTACATTCAACCTCCCTTTTTTAGTATTCATTAGCTGACATAGCTATATTTTTCATCCATCAATACCATTAAATTTCACTGTTGTTTTAAACAATTTTAGTTCAACTTCAGTGTTGATATTGTTGAAAGTCATGTAGCATAGCATGGTTACATGGTGTCTTTGTGTTTCAAACCTTTCAGTATTTCATGGCATGTAAATATGAGAGAAGAAAAGCATGTGAGCTTTACCAGATGATACATTATCAATTACAAGTCAATACATTGTCAGGTATAAGACGATACATTGTCAAGTACAAGATGATACATGTCAAATATAAGATGATACATTTCATCTTAGTATTTTGAGAAATTAATGATGTTAGAGTGTAGCTTTCATCATGACTTCAAATGGGAATTTCGAGCTTAAAACTTGACATGTGGTTACCCACACATGGAACAAATCATTATAAGTTAAAGTTTGACTCTCTTAGGTAATTTGTTTTATTTTAGTTGTCCCATATACAGAATTCCCATGCTTATGGAAAAATGGGAAAAAGTTGGGAATAAGAATAGGTTTGTTCCTGACTGGGAAGAACCCTCTGTTTTTGCAAAAATTGGTCAAAGACAAGGAAAAGTCAGGAATTTACAGAAGGCATTTTTAGATAATTCAATTGTAGACAAAATACTTGTAAAATCCTAATTTAAGTGATCACGAATTTGGTGTGTTGAGTTAAATTACCAGATTGTTCAGAAGTTTTGGAACTCTTCAGTCAGGCGCTGTATAAAAGTTATGCATGCAACTCTCAGTCAGCACCATATCCACTCAGCTAAATCATATATTTTGAAAACTGCACAGATGACCTCTAAGACAAATGTGTAAATGATTCTCTCCTATCACTGAGCAACCAGTAACAGCAAAAACACGTAATGTCAGTCATGTCAAAATAACGTGTCAAAAGTGTACTGCATAAACCAGAAATTTTCGGCAAATGTACTAAGAACAGTACATGGAGACCATTTCAAACTATTTATGAAGTAAGTTAAACTTTGGTGTAAGGGTTCATGGAAAGTTGCTTTTTCCTAGTATGCAAAATGACTATTTCCAAGCATTTTTCTATCTGAAAGTCAAGTGAAAATTTAATTTAACTTGAAAGTTATATAACATTTGCTTTATCTGTTCAACTTTGTATGCAGGTCATTTGAAGCATAGTGCTGTTACTATTTTGGGAATTGGATTTGTACATGTCTCCCTGCAATTATGCCACAAGAGGATTGGATTATTCAGTTGGAAAAGCATTGTGTTCAGTGTAGAAAACGAGTGTTTTATCATGACTAAAGTATCCGACATTGATTGTGTAGAAACATACCTGCCAACCTCTAGAGAGCTATAACTGTGACCTAAGTGGCAAAAAAGCATAATCTGAGCATAAAAAGTGTAATCTATATATTACATGCCATAATTACAATAAACTGTATAAAAAATGTACATTTAGTTTTGAAACTAACCTCGATCTGCACCTGGTTAAAGTTCTTGTCACAAATGGGCAAAATCCATATGGATTAGTATCAGAATACAGACACAAAACATACTGACAAATTATATATACAAAACACACTTTAACGAGTCTAAGTGTCTAACTTTTTGCTGAATGATTGTAAAGTCAAATCCACAAATTCTGCAACAAGCATGATGATGTGCTCGGCCTAAGTGCTGTATTAGAACACTCTAATATTTTATTTTTTTTTTATTTTAAAGCACTGTTGATTTGTTCTTTTCCTGATAAAACATATTTTAAAGTTTAAAAAGATACCTCTCCTCTAATATTTTTCAGTCATTTAACATCTATGAGTCACATTGTTAAAACCTATTTCATTTAACATCTATGAGTCACATTGTTAAAACCTATTTCATTTAACATCTTGTGCCATTTTTTAAAAGTATATACTGGTTTGCTACCCAATTCTCTTCATTAATATAAAAAATCTGCAAGATAAGTTTTCAAATTGAAGAAACCCATCTGTGTTCTTGGAATTTGTCATATACTGATGCAATAAATAGAACATAATGATATTGTTAGGAAAGTACACGTAGGTCTACGATGGACAAACATGCTCTTATGCTTTTCTTATGCAGCAGTCTTCTTTTCTAGAATATTGTTAAATTTATATGATGTGTGGGATTAAAGAGATGATAGTAAAAATGACAGACAACTTTTTATTGATTTAATTTGTTTTTGAAATGTACAACAGAGCATAATCCATATACAGGCAAGCGTAAGAAGTAATTAGGTGAAAAATAGCGTAATGATTATGCCAAAAGCATAATGGTTGGCAGGTATGTAGAAAGCAAGTGTTTTGGTGTGACTTAAGTATTCCACATTAATTCTGGCAGCTAAAAGCTAGTTAGAATGATTGATAACATGAAAGAAATTTAGAACAGTATTCCATACATTGGGGCTACATGAAGTTGTCAGCTAGTCTTTTCTGATGACTGTACACAGGGGTTGACTGAACATGGAAGTCAACTGGCCCTGCAGAAAAACAACTGGCCCTTATTATCAAATAAAAATAATTTTATTAATGTGTTCAAGACTCTTGAGTGCCATGGCCATCTCAGTTTTGCTTGCATCCAGAGAAGTATTGTACTTTCACATTTATCTGAGGGCTCTGTGTCTTTTCATGGCAAATAATAACTGTTTATTTTTATAGCTTTTACATCCCGTAATAAAAGTTCCATTTTTTTTTCTTCATAAATATAGCATACTGTGCAATGTCATACCTATTTTGCTGTGCACAAACCAGCTAAATTCCCACTCCTATTTTGGCAAATAATCATGCAATCTTTCTTCCCTCATACTTCATTTGCCACTCTAGCCTTTCTTCTTCCATTTTTTTTTTTTTTTCTCCAGCAGTGGCTTATAATTCAGCTGAAATTTATCCATGGTTAGTAATTAGTGGTTAGTGATTTAAGGTCGCCGCCATTTTGCGTCATGAACCCAACACATCAACGTGTCCCATATTTTAATTGGTTAAAAACTTGGTGGCATATATAGGCTGATACACTGGCTCTTTACACTACCATTATAATTTGGTGTACAAGACCATAGAACCAGACTATATAAGATGTGATAATATTTGTATTTAGATGTTTGACAAAACAATGGAACATGCTTGGCATTGGAAAATGTTTTCATATTAAACTTCATGATTTAATAGAATTTATTTAATAACGACTTTGGAAAAATTTAACTGGCCCTGCGGCTGACAGTATTAACTGGCACTCCTCAAAACCCACAGGTCAGTGGCTAAGGGGGCGCTCTACAGATAATACATGCTTCTGAGAGAGTGACAGGTGTGAGATGAAGTTGTTTGCATTTGCAACATGCACAATGGAGAGAATGTTGGCATACCTCTATGTTACTTTCATGTACTGTGGCTGAAATTTCTTTACATATTGTACTTGTGGAAACTGGACATGATCTAAGCACACGGCAGACAAAATGGCCACTCCAAAGTACTCGAAAAATCAGCCTGAATTAGTCAAAAGTGCACTATTTTCAGCAGTTATTAAAATAGGGAAATGAATTTTGCCAGAGCAGACAATACCAGCCTCTGAAAGTACTATGAATGAATTACAAAATATCTAAAAAGTAAAAAAAGTTATCTGCTCTTTTTTTTTATTATTTACCTTTGAAGTCCAGGAAGTGAAAATGACCAAGCGGAGTTTGCAGTTTTTTGAGAGGTGCACATCTTAAGTAAGACCAAGCTGTATACTCTATAACCCAAATTTCACCCATCAATCATACACCAAAATAAAGGGAATTCAAAGTTCTTTTAACAATACCTAAGATATACAAGGTCTTTTTTAAATAGCCAGGACAGCCAGTGAGGAAATCCTGGGTAATTCTTTTTCTTTAAAAATCTAACCCTATTGCAAAGTACAAAACTGGAGAGTGCCACCTAAATCAACCCATGTGTACAATTTGCGGGTTAGCCTAAACTACGCACATTGTTCATGAAACAATCTGATCACCACTGTTAGTGCTTAAAAAATTCTCCTTTTCTAAAATTTGTACGAGTCGGTATACCAGCTTAAGATTTAAACAAGATTGTTTATATAATCTGTCTTGTAAATGTTAAAATTTTTGTAAATGTGTGACAACCCTAGTTGTGTCTGCTCCCACCCCATCCCCACCCCCCACCCCTGGAGGGAGATGTATTGGTTTTGTGCTTTCTTTCCATCACACTTTCTTGTAATCAAGATATCTGAAAAACTATTAAGCCAAACAAGACCAAATTTGATATTTAGATATTTTGGGTGGGTCAGCCTGATTAGGTTCTGTTGACTGTGAGTTAATTTTTCAATTTTTGTGCACATTTTTGAATTTATTTTACTTGGACTTTTTTGAAAAAAATACTTTTAAGTACTTTTTAGCAAAAAATTACTTGTAGTAGAAAGAAAAAAAATGTGGTATGCATATTTGTATTAATATGTCAATGACCTGATTAGATTATCAGGCCTTTTTTTTTAAATTTCAATTCTGTACAGATTTTTTAAAACAAATTTGTGGATTTATACATTTTTTACAAAAACCTTGCAGGCAAAAATAATTTGTGATAGACACTAAATTTTTTAACCTTTTTTTTGTATTATTATGTAGATGACCTGGTTAAATTTTAAAACCATTTTATCAATTTTGATATTTGTTAAAACTAATTTTTAAACTTATGAGACTTGTAAGTTTTTTTACAAAACCATGTAAACTTGATGGAGGCAATATTGTCAACATAAGCTGATGTAGAGATAAATGGGGGGGGGGGGCTGTAAAAAAGCCAATTTCTCTTTGACCTGCATACAAGTGAAATTCGTCTGTAAGGGGTGACCTGTTGGCAGTGAGTAGGATTTACACTTTGAGAAAGTAAACAATGGAAATTTTGAGTAAATGAAGACAAAACCAGTGTGAAATACACTTGTATATTGACAACTTACATTTGTGTTACCTTTGTGTAATAAAATCGATAATGTATTAAGTACATGTATGCAAAAAATCCATGAATTCTAGAATAGGTCACATGTTAGAAAATTCATGTATCGATCACATCCTGTTAGAAAACACATGTATAAGAAATGGTAGTCCTCTGTTGATCTATATCCCATTGTCAATCAACATGTGTGACTAAAGAATTCACTACAATATTCATTGTTGCCAGTAGCACGTGACTGTATAGTTGTTATTTACATGCTACATGTACTTAAATTGGTCTAGATTTTGGTCTGCTAAGGGAAGAAATGTAATCATCTTACTGAGGCTACCAAGGAGATAAGGCTATTCATAGGGAAATGAAAACCTGTCAACAAGTTACAAATTCTCTCTGATCGCAAAACATTCAATGACATTTTTTTTTTAAAAATCTTAATTAAGCACAAGCAGAATTTGCATTTTATGCTGCCATTGGTAGCCATCGTAAGCATCAAGTTACTTTCTTCCTGCAAAAAAGGAAACTTTCACAGCACAATAAACATATTTAAATCACCCATCACTGTGGAAAATGCAACAATCGATCAGATTCCATTCTTTTTATTCAAGTCTGATGATGACTTCCTTTGATGAAGGGTGCATTGTTTTTATTGAAGGTTGTAGCCAGCTTGCTTTGATGAAAGGTGCATGCGTTATTGAAGTTGCTGCAAAAGGCCAACTTTAGAGGACCAAACAAATGCCTGTTTGTTAATCTGATGGCAACATTAAAGCCTGGTGGCAAGATCAGATAATTGTAGAACAAAGTATGGGTCAGAACTGGCAGCTTGTCGACATAAATGATCAGAAAACAAAGGATTTGTTCAAGTTGGGACATAGGGCTGTCAACATATACATTTATTTTTTATCTCGACATTGACATAAGCATGACAAATTTGAGAATAACAATAGACCAGGAGATCGGGACTTAGTTTTTTTGTCGACATAGGCAGTTTGTCAATATAAGTGATGTTGACATAAGTGGGTATGACTGTATATGCAAGTTCAAAAAGTTGAAAAGAGACAAAAACTCAGTTGTTCATTCCCAATTATTTCTTCATCCCATACAGTGTGCAGTTATTTAGAATAATAAAAGTTATAATTTCTATCCTGTACAATTTAAATGATGTATGTGGGTAGTTCTGTCATGTTTCATTACAGCAATACCTGTTTCTAATGATACATCCCATATTTTAGTGCATGAACAGATGTAGTTCTGGTTGGAACATGGATGTTATGAGAAAGTCTCAAAATAGAAGCAGATTTTGATTTTTAAAATGCACATTTTCTATGCCAAAATGTTGATTCCATTCAGTAAGGGCCATAAGTGAACCTTGCAAAATTCAGTTTATTCCAAAACAAAAAAGTTAGAAACGATCTGGATTGTTTTTTAAAAATAATTGGAATACCAGTATATAACACTTTAACTTAATGGATTGCCCACTCCGGCCACCTGACAGTGAAACAAACGCATCACTAATTCCAATTGATGTCTGACCAATACTTTCATTGACTAGTTGTGAGTAATCATTTAATCCGGACTACATTAAAAGCTTAATGGAGCATTTAGATCTGAACCTCTGGCACAGGTAACTATCATTGAATAACATACCTTTGTTGGCAGCAGTGATTGCCAAGGTTACAAAAGGCAAAAACAATTTTTCGATGGTGATTGCTTTTTAATAGTAAAAAAAAAAAATTCTGCAATTTTAAATTGTCATGACCTGTCCTGTTCCAGAGATGCTTCATTTAGCATTAAATTAAATATTTGTTTGTTAAAAAAGGCACAAACCTGAGAAATAGGAAAATTACTAAAGAAAACAGTTACAGTTAATTGGTTAAGATCTAGGTTTAATGAGAGCAAGATTGGAATAGAACAGGGGTGTCAAACTCATTTGCTATGGCGGGACAGATTTGATATAAATAATAATAAATGATAGTTATTAATAATGAGTGTGGCGGGCCGTATCCGGCCAGCAGACCATATGTTTGACACCCCTGGAATAGAATATTCCATTGTGCAGCTTCTTTATGGTACAACTAATAATCAGACATATTTGTTTTTTCTACGGCAAAATTTGGCAACCAAATGCAAGTTCATTAATCGTAGCTTAAATATTTCTCTTAAAATCTTCATGAAATTGTTTTTATACAATTTCAGTTCTGTTTGCTTTAAATAGGGGTTTGTGTCCAAAGAAAAGCTATGATTTTACGCACAATTGATTTAAATGCAAAATTATATGTTAATGAGTAAACAGAGTTATCACTGCTTTAGCTATAGGACAAAACAAAAGCCAAGTATACGTGCAGTCTACTGTGCATATTTGAGTTTTCAGTATGGAGGGTTTTTGCATGAGTGCTCATTTCATATGAAATGTAGATGAAAATTTAAATGATTTTTAAGGTAAAATTTTGTTTTATCATTGGTTAAAATTTGTGCTTGTTTTGCTTGGTAAATTGCTAAAAGTTTAGTGTAATGATTTTGACATCAGTTTTAATCATATAACTTGTGTGAGATCATGTTGTAATATAACACACAATGTAAAAAGTTCTGAGATGGATTTATGGTTCAACGATACGAAATCAAGATATTGAAATAAAATTATAGTTTTTTTAATATTGATTTGCAGGTAGCTTTTGAGGAAGGGGAATGGGGTAAGATGAGTGCCAGAGACAGAGGGGTCATCATGTACAGGCAAGATAGTCTCATACAAAAATGTATAATGTTTCTTTGTGGTTTTGTCTCCAATTTTCATTATCCAAAATTAGATTTCAGTAGAAAAAGGTAAAAGAAAAACCTTTTGATCTGTTAAGGAGTTTTATGCTGAATTTCTATCAGTATTTTTAAATTCATTCCAGAAGAAAATGATATTTATGTAGAACGAAATTTTGTCATAACAAATGATAATGAAATGATGGAGTTTTAGCAACAGTTACTTACAGAAAACTACATTTTCTGTTTGGTTTCACTCATCACATAAGATATGAAGGTATTCATTGATGCCAACATTTCAAATTTTGTAATATTATAACAGATGTTTAGTGAAAATTCACATTCTGAATCATATTAATGAAATTTGAGAAAATCAAAATTGTATAGGATAACATTTTGAACAGGAGTTTTCTATGTGGAGATAGGTAGGGACAAATTACTTAAGCTTCATAATGATAGATAGGGACATAGAATGTAGTTTCTTAATGTAAAAAACAAAATGTACATAACAAGAAGCCAGTCGATTAGACTGTTAATAGGTTGAAATGGGAACTGAGATGAAGAGAAAAGAAAGAGCTGATAATTCATGAGGGAAAACTAGTGTTTGTGGTTGTGTTTTGGTAAAAAAAAATCTTGAAGGAATTAAAGGCTCTAATTGGAGGAATGGGTACACCATTTGTTATCGTTGGACCTAATTGTTACCCACTGCATATGTAGAGGCTCACAGGAAGACACAATGTGATTGTTTAGAAGCTAGTTACTTTTAACGAACATGTTATTCATTCCGGACGGGCTGCCTAGTTTCTGAACAATTGACAATTGGATTCTTTATAAATGTGCTCATGGGTTGGATTCTCTGGGTATAATTTCTCATGGCCTTGTGACATCATAGTATACTCTGATCAAGCCAGGAATCATCAAAACCTAACATTCAGGTCAGGTTTGATTTTTGACACGTCCACATTTGTGGAAAAGCAAGACCAAACAGCATCTTTTGATGATGGTAAAGATGGCAGATTTGTCAACAGTTTTGTTAAGGTTTTGATTAAAGTGTTTCATTTGAACATTGGATTCAGATGCAGGTCTTTATTTCAGGACATTTGGCAGTATAATGAACAATCTTATTTCACCTTCGTCAGAGACTTCTGTAATGATGCTATGCATTTTTCTATGGAGATAAAAAATATGAAATAAGATGGAAAAAGGTTTCTTCTGAGCAGGAACAGATTTTTACAGGATGGCTTGTTGACCATCATCTATCATCCAATGTCCATACAATTTGATATTACTACACCTCCTAAACAACTTGGAGGATTTACACACACATTCATTCCATGGTCTAGTTGGTCCTAAATGAAAATGGTGCTGCTTGGACATCCAGCATGGCTGCCACAGCAGCAATATGGGCAATCTTGTTATTGCTAATCCTACTGAGTGGATGGTTATATCAAGATAGAGTTTTCAGAAAAAACTTTGTTTAGTGTCTCTTTGGTCCTAAATGACAAAGGTGCTGATCTGACATCCAATATAGCCACAACAGTAGTCCTCTTGAAAATCTTGTTATCACTTCTTGTGAACCTGCCATGGCAGCCATCTTTAAAATCTTGGTATCACTTCTTGTGAACCTGCCATGGCAGCCATCTTAAAAATCTTGTTATCCACTCTCGTCATGAACAGAAAGTCATATCGACATGGGGTTTTGACCGGACGACTTCTTTTGATGTCTAGTTGGTCCTAAATGAAAAAGGTTCTGTTCGGACATTCAGTATGGCCACCTTGGTGACCACTTTGAAAATCTTGTTATCACTACTTCTGAATGGGTAGTCATGTCAGCATGATGGTTTCAACTGAAAGACTTTTTATGATGTCTAGTTGGTCCTAATTGAAAATGGTGCAGATCTTACATCCAATATGGCTGCCATGGCAGCCATCTTGAAAATCTTATCACTTTTCCTCCTGAAAGGAAAATCATATAAACATGGGGTTTTCACTGTAATACTTTTTATGATGTCTAGTTGGTCATAAATGAAAATTGTGCTACTCTGACATCCAATGTCACTGCCAAGAGAGCCATCTTGGAAATCTTGTTATAACTACTCCTCCTGAACAAAAAGTCATATCAGCGTAGAGTTTTCACCAGAAGACTTCTTATGATGCCTGGTTGGTCCTAAATGAAAATAGTGCCACCTGGACATCCAATATAGCCGCCACAGCATCCATCTTGAAACACTTTTGTTATTGCTACTCCAAATGAATGGATGGTCATACCAACATGGGGTTTTCACAAAAAGACTTCCTATGATGTCTAGTTGGTTCTAAGTGAACATGGTGCCAATCTGACATCCTAAATGGCTGCCATGGCAGCTATCTTAAAACTTTTGTTATTGCTACTCCTCCTGAATGGAAAGTCGTATCAGCATGGGGTTTTTACTGGAAGACTTTATGGTGTCTAATTGGTCTTAAATAAAAATTGTGCCAATCTGATGTCCAAAATGGCCACCACAAACGCCATCTTGAAAATCTTATTGCTATTCCTCTAAGGTCGAAAGACATATCAACACTGGGCTTCACCAAGTGACTTCTTGCAATGTCTGTTTGGTGCTAAATGAAAATAGTGCTAGTCAGTATAGTCACCATTGATGCCATCTTGAAAGTCTTGTTATTGCTACTCCTTCTAAATGGAAAATCAAATCAACATGAGGTTTTCACTAGAAGATTAATTATAATATCTAGCTGGTTCTGAATGTAAATACTGCCGATCTGACCTCATATAGCTGCCACAATCAACATATTGAAAATCTTGTCACTAATTCTCCTGATTGGATGTTCATATCAACATGGGGTTTTCAACCAAATGTCTTCTAATGGTGTCTGGTTTGTCTTAAATGAAAATGGTGCCAATCTTTGATCCAGTATGGCTGCCACAGTGGTAAATTTGGAAAATTTTACTGCTCAAGAATATCAGATGGTTTCAACATTCAGCAGTTAAAAAGAAGAAATGGTCTTCACTTGAATTCCTTGAAATTCATTTTGGACAGTCATTCCCTCTTGTACTCTTGTTAACCATTATTACATCTATATTTATGTGCTTCCAAACATGTTGTTGGTTTCATTTGTCAAAAGTTCTTTCTTCAGGTTTTGTTTTTCTTATCAGCTAGCATAAATCTCAAGAGAGCATCTGCTCCTTCATTTCAGACTTGCTGATTTAATGGAACAGCATCAGGAAGAACTAGCAACTCTTGAGAGTGTAGATTCTGGTGCAGTATATACCCTTGCTCTCAAGACACATGTTGGCATGTCGATTGCAACATTTCGATATTTTGCCGGCTGGTGTGACAAGATACAGGTAGGTAAAAAATGTCGTTGTAGTGTTGAATCATTGAATTTTGTTTTAATACTTGACAGACTTCTATCAAGAACAACTTTTAAAGTACCATGAGGGACCTGGATAACAGCTGTAACATGTTCACTCTCAACGTGTTTAATTTTCTGGTTCTTGACATGTTTAGATTCTTGGTTCACCATTTGTTTAACTTCCAGGTTCACCAGATATTTAACTTCCTGGTTCTCCACATGTCAAACTTTCTGGTTCTCCACATGTTTAACTTTATAATTCTCCATATGTCTAACTTCCTGGTTCTCCACATGTTTAATTTTGATGGTTCTCGACATGCCTAACTTCCTGGTTTCCCACATGTCTCACTTCCTGGTTCTCCACGTTTAATTTTGATGGTTCTCCACATGCCTAACTTCCTGGTTTCCCACATCTCTAATTTCCTAGTTCTCCAAATGCTTAACTTCATGGTTCTCCATGTGTCTAACCACATGTCTAACTTCCTGGTTCCTGTATTTGCAAAGGTAACTGCCGATCCAAGGTCATTTGTTTCATCCAGGTTATCCAAATGCTTAACTTCATCCAGGTTATCGACATTCCTCTACCTTAAAGATTAATTTATGTTATCATCTGAGCAATGGAGCATTCGCTTCAGAAGTTTGAATAACTTGTGGTATGAAATATTTAAAATTAATATAGTTTAAGTTTAAAATCATGTACTTTTAAAATGGTTTGTACACGTTTATGTTGATCAGTCCAGTTAAAATTAATGGAAGTGGACTTATGAAAAAATACCTTCCCTATACTTTTGATTCTCTAACAGCTCTGATCACATCATAAGTATCTCTTCTCAGAACTTTTTACAAAAATGCAGCCAATAATCAGAAAAATACATTCTCATCTTGTAAGTTCTTATTTCCTGGAAATGTGAGATTTTCAGTACATCAAGTATGCACTTACTATACAATTTTCATTACAATAACAATGCTTACTCCATTCTGTTTTTTACTTTGATTCAAGGTAACGAAAATAATACATTTATAAACGCAATTTTTTACAAATCATTGTTTATTTCATTTTTAGGGCACCACAATCCCAATCAACCATGCCCGTCCAAGCAGGAACCTTACCTACACAAAGAGGGAACCAATAGGGTGAGTGATCTACATCGACCTGTAACCTTATTCCTTTCAGAAAGTGAAATATAAATGGGTTAAATACAACTTAATGGTAGTGATCAAAATTACTTCCATAAAATGTTTTCCTTCCACTTGCAGAAAATTCTCTTACTAACAATCTTACCATGCCTTGTATACAACATCTTGTATAAAGTGATCAGTGGATTCAGACATACAGAGTGAAGGAACCAATTCTTACTGTGTTGTATACAACATCTTGTATAAAGTGATCAGTGGATTCAGACATACAGAGTTAAGGAACCAATTCTTACTGTCTTGTATACAACATCTTGTATAAAGTGATCAGTGGATTCAGACATACAGAGTGAAGGAACCCATTCGTACTGTCTTGTATACAACATCTTGTATAAAGTGATCAGTGGATTCAGACATACAGAGTTAAGGAACCAATTCTTACTGTCTTGTATACAACATCTTGTATAAAGTGATCAGTGGATTCAGACATACAGAGTTAAGGAACCAATTCTTACTGTCTTGTCTTACTGAGGGGAAAGAAAGGGAGGAATATTACAGTCATCATATGTATTATAGATATCTACTCTCAGTATGAAATGTCACAATTCTGGATCACAATCCACTTTTTTTGAGTTTATGAGATTTAAACTTAATATTATTGAGATAAAAATACATAGGGTATCATTCTAGAGACAGAAAAGATTATTACCATAATGAACTGATGTCATTTTTCTGCTTTTTTTTAGGGTATGTGGTATTGTGGTACCCTGGAATTACCCACTGATGATGTTGGCTTGGAAAATGGCAGCTTGTCTGGCAGCTGGAAACACAGTGGTTCTCAAACCTGCTCAGGTACATTATCTCCCTTATGTCTATTGGCATTGATTAGGTGATTACCCACTGTAGGCAGTTATTATCTTCCTTAAGAGATTAGCCTTACCTGAATGTGATTATTATCTCCCCATTAAGATGTACAGTCAAACCTGGTCTAAAACCATCAGCACATCACATTCACATGCCAATAATGACTACCATTTTTCAGTCCCATTAAAATTTCCTATAAAGTTTGTGTACATATATTGATCAACACAACCAGCAGCTACTATTTTTTGTCCCTTGGACCTTCATGTACTGCATATAGCAAATGGTGATTAGTAAGGGTATATGTCTGCTTGATCACTTTTCTGAATTTATCAATAGTATTCTACAAGATGTAATCTGGTCTGGTTAATAAATTGAACAATTGCATCAAACTACTATCTGGCTTCCTATTCTGTCTATCTATCTATCACACTATCTCTGTCTGTCTGCCTATCTATCTATCTGTCTCAGTCTGTCTGTCCATCCATCCATCCATTTATTTAAAAACACCAACATGGTTCTTACCTGAATATAAAGACTGCTTTTTTGTGGACCCCTCCGCAGTTGTTGTACACAGGTTTAATTGTTCTTTCTCCTGCCACCCCCCCCCCCCATTAATGACAAAGCATATATGTTCCAGATATTAAGATGGATCATATTTCATGTTACTACAGTCAAACCTGTGTTCAGTGGTCACCCATGTTAAAGGGCCAAAGTGGCCTTTGAAGACAGGTGACCTCTGAAGGCAAGTTCAGCTCTCAAACTTGGTTCATGACAAATGCATGTACTCTGCACTGAATAGCATTAGCACTATTAGTATTAGCAGCAGTATGCTATTAAGACACATATAATTAGTTTAGCTAATTAGCAAAAAGAAAAATAACAAAATAATGAAATAAAAAGTTCCACTTTGATCCGTAATGTGCACTAAATCATCACTTATCAGTAGAAACGGTGTCAAAATAAAACTGCTAATTGACCGCTTACTTGTGATTGTCAAGCACAGGACTGACTTTTTGTTAGGCCAGCTGTTATAATTAGGCATGAAAGCAGATGTTCACATTTCAAACAATGGATTAAGCAGTTGCTCAAACTCACCAAGATCAAAAGACAGTCAGTTTTTGTGCAAGATCTTTGATGATATGGGAATGAAAAGAAGCTTCCTGCAGCTATTGTTAGTAGCATATATACTGTAAGGGATATCACAAGTGCAGTGTACATGTATCTCTACTCAGTGCAGTGTACATGTATCTATACTTATTGGGTGTGATTGTACGTAATCTCTTACACTCTGGATTAACGTTGTTCTCAAAATCGGCCATAATATCTCGCTTACGCTTAATAATCACTTGGATCTGAGTTTGCCCAACTGCCATTTCTGCTGCAACTACACAACTACTTTGTTCACTATCCAGAAAACGAATTGTTTTGATTCTCTTGTGTAAGGACAAAAACCGCTTTGCTTTCAAAACCGACATGTTGACACCTTTGAGTTTGACTGACAGCGTGATTAGAGTACAGTAAGTTCAATCGAGATATGAAATGCTTGAACATCGATTCACATGATATACCTTTATCTAAACAATGCCTTGCTCATCAAACAAAAGAAGTGTTTAATTTGCATACTTGGAGTGGTCGCTGCTGATATGCTTCAGTGACCACTTAAGGCAGGGTGAAACCATGGTTTTGGTTAAGAAATACCTGACTGCTGACCACTGAAAGCAGGTGACCATTAAATACAGGGCATTATATCGGAAATTTGCTGGGGAGAAATTAGAATGACCGCAGAACACAGGTGACCGCTAGGACAGGTTTGACTGTACTTGTTGACAGATAAAGGGCATAAGATACTGTCAGTGTTTGTTACATATGTAGAGCTATTGCTAAGACAAATGAATTGTGAAAATGCATAGATAAATGATGTAGATAGAGTTATTGTGGTAGCAAATTAGTTTTTTGAAAATGCAGAGGTATATATATATATATATATATATATATATATATATATATATATATATATATATATATACACCATATTTGCCAGCCTATAAGTCGATACTTTATTACATGAAAGTCTGGGCTTTGTCTTTTACTCTGAATCGACTTGTATATGGATTATATCATTGAAATTGATCTGTAATTGGCAAAATCGAAAACAGGTCACATGGCTGTACCAATTCTTGTTCAATTACTATGTCAATAAAATTGGTATAAACTAATATGATGGCTTTTATATTATAAGTTTATCATTATTTTGTGTGCATTTGTATGTGCTTGTATTTTCTGATTTCTCCAACAGGACATATAAGAAAACAAAGAGTTCACAATTCACAGGCCACATAGCACACTTACAGTATATACTCTATAGTGTACTGTACTTGTTGAAAGCATATTGTTTGTTCCTAAAAGATAGTATGAAAAGATTTTGCTTTATTCATCTTTTTTTTTTACCATACATCATTCTTCCTGATCACATTTTAGTCATTGGTCCATTGATATCTGATTTACCAGTATTTTACTTGAGCAATTACCGGAAGATCGTTTTGATTGATATAATTGATCCTACAAAGGGATGTAATCTATATTAACAACTTGAATGTTCGATTAATATTTATAAAATACCATAGATTAAACACATAATTATGATATATTCACAATACTGTCATATATTTACTAAAGAATGCCCTTAATATAGCTTAAAATTCAGAAATAGAGATGGACTACTTGTAGATCATCAATGATCCATTTTTGGTTTTGCATTTCAGCTTAAAGTAAAATTTAATGTCAACAGATTACCCATATTCATTTTTAACCAGCTGTTGTTTCAGCGTCTCTCTTTGATTATACCGGTAATTGATAAATTGGTCTTCGGTTTCCGACAACATTCGAAGCCAGTTACCGCAATTGTTTAAACCCAGGTATTGTCTTTGGCTACCGGTAATAGATAATGCTGGTATATATTTGTTCTCTATAATTAATCCACATCAGTTACAGTACTGGTTTTGCAATCTCAAGTGGATTAAGAACCACAAGAAATGATGCCCTCCCTCTTCTCTGGACGTAAATAATGAAGTTAGCCGAGGGCATCGTTTTCATTGCGGTAGTTCTGGTACATTTTAATGAGTTAAGCATGTTCTGATCAATCCTTTCAGTCCTAATAATTTGTATAAATATACAGAACAAATCATCCAACTTATCTCACACAGATATATTAAAGAATTATAAACAAGTGTTATATTTATTCTTTTTATGTGACTTTTCTGTTTTTCTGTCTGTGTCATTAATTTTCTTTACATTTCTGACTTTGCTATGGATAGCCTCATTTCCCTATAGGCAGCCTCGCTAATTTGATATCGTCTGTCGAATCTTGCCCTCAAACCAGTGTCAACTGGAATAACCTGGCTAAAGCTGTAGGCATATTTAGTTAGCATGTAAATAACACTGCTAAGCCATGTGGTTATTGTGACAGTGGATATTGTAATTAAAACAATAATGAACTGTTTATTCAGAGGTGTCATTTGATAATGGAATATAATAGTGCCCTTGTTCATGAGTAAGATCACAATCATCAGGTAACTGAACAATACAGATTACAATCATCCTGAAACCTCTCTCTATCTCTCTCTCTCGAACTATCACTCCAAAACGAAACTGTGGAAGTCCAGGACTTACAAAAAGAAAAATTAATTGATCCCTTTAGAAAAATTACTGCCAGTAATTGACATGCTTTTTGTCTTCTGACATGCTTTGATTTTAAAAGCTACATTCTTTACAACTTTATGCAAACTGCTGTAAACTACCTTCTGGACTTTTTATGTCTTTGGTGTTATATTATTCATGAAATTACTGTGGTGCAAGAAAGGCGTTAATCAAATAATCAGACATTAATTATTTTTTTGTTATAGTACTGGTACATTTTAATGAGTTGGGCATGTTCTGATCAATCCTATCAGTCCTACTCATTTGTATAAATATCCCCCAAAATCTGTTCATTTGTGTAATTTTGCTATATTATTTCATAGATATATTAAAGAATTTTAAAAAAGAGTATTTTTTAAATTCTTTTTATGTGACTTTTCTCTCTTTTCCTGTCTCGATAGTTAATTTTCTTTACATTTTTCATTTCCATATGGATAGTCTCATTTCCCTATTGGTAACTTCATTAATTTGATCTCGTCTGTCAAATCTTGCCCTCAAACCGGTGTCAACTGGAATAACCTGGCCAAAGATGTAGGCATATTTAATTAGCATGTAAATAACACTGCTAAGCCATGTGGTTTTTGTGACCATAGATATCGTAATTACAACAAGAATGAACTGTTTATTCAGAGGTGTCAATTGATAATGGAATATAGTAGTGCCCTTGTACAGGAGTAAGATCACAGGTAACTGAACAATACAGATTACAATTGCCCTGAACCCCCCCCCCCCTCTCTCTCCCCCCCCCCCTCTCTCTCTCTCTCTCTCTCTCCAAAACAAAACTGGAAAAAGCATGTTAGCGTCGGTGACTGCAATTTCCCAGTTACTGGTAATCTGGATTAGCCAACACTGATACCATTAATATTCATGAAACTGGAAGTTACTAGCAAAAAAGAAAAAGCCAAGATGTTGATCTGTATTCGTCTTATACTCCACATTGACTTGTATATGGATGAAGGATGGAAAATTTACAAAATCGGCCAATTTGTCTTGTATTCCACATCAGCTTATAGGCTGGTACATACGGTACATTATTCCCAGGTATTTTTATATCATTACAGGTGACACCTTTGACAGCTCTGAAGTTTGCTGAACTCAGTGTAAAGGCTGGATTCCCACCTGGGGTCATCAATATTCTACCTGGGCCAGGTGAGTCAGGCTTTATATTTGAACCACAAGGGTAGCACTAAACAGCTTTGTATGATTGGCCATGGAGTACATTTTTGATTGAAGAGACATCCATACCTTATCTCCATGTTTCTCCCTTATTATTTACACAGTGCCACTGGTGTCAAGAAAGCATGATTTCATATTGTATGCACAAGGGGACGATTCTAGTGCAGAAACACGTTTGTGCTAGCCAGGTTTGAGATTAAGTTTTGGCCTACAGTGTGCATGAGCGGCTGCCCATCTTCTCCTAGCTCTGTTTTCAAGTGCTTATGGAAATTTTCGTAGTGAGTGATTTTGTGGGAAATAGGTCCTCTTGCGGTCCACTTAAAGTAATATCTGGGATGAAATTGTAACCAACTTGTATATGAAATATCTCCAGATTTTGTTCAGTAAAGATTCTTGATGGGATTGAAAATTGAAAGTCTTAGGAATTTTCATGCGTTGCAGGGAGGAAGGCAGTGAGAATTTAAAGGTGGTATCATAGAAGGATTAGCTTTTTATGGATTTGGTGCCTTGATTCTCTGACGAGTTTCAGAATGGATACATATTGATGGTTCTATAGTTTTATTTTGAGAGCAGGTGACTTCAGAGGTAAGAAGATATATCTACAACGCCGGATATATCCAGAAACTGTTTAGAGCAGCCAAAATTGGCCATAATTGATGTCATATAAAGTGTCATGATTGGCACTTTATCCAAGAAAATGTAGACTATATGACAGTGTCTGCATGTCCCTTTCCTTGTGTATTATTTTATGTGTCAATATGCAACTCCAACACTTGGAACTTAGGCTACGATTGAGAGTATGGTCCCAGAAATTTTATATACCTCGGGTGGCGTGGGTGGATGGGGAATTGGATGTTGGATATAGAGGTTGGGGTAATAATAATAATAATAATAATAATAATAATAATAATTTGACAAAAGCACTGAGAATTTTACTTTGCTGCAAATTACTAATTTAATTTGACAATTCATTTTATATAGGATTGCATGCAAGTAACTGTTTAAAAGTTTAGGAAAACTTTAAATAATTATTCCCTAGGGTCATCTTAACACATACTTTGCTTAATGTCTCATTGGCTTGGATACATTTTAGTATCGATTTATGTATTCACATTCTGAGTGCCAACATTTTGAAACTGTAATAGTGTAGTTTTGCATCCGTCATGATGGGTAATAATATTATTAAATATTTATCAAATATTAATGGTTTTCTGGCTCTATGTCTCATTCATCCAATCAAAATTTAGCTTGCAAAAGACAATAAAATATTAATTTAGTCAAATCTGTTTGACAGGATCATCCATTGGTCAGGCCATGTCGGAACATCCTGACATCAGAAAGATTGGATTTACAGGATCAACACCTATCGGCAAGACTATCATGGAAAGGTACAGTGTTGAGGATGATGAGGAGGAGGATAGCAATTATTATCACATAAAGATGATAATTGCATTGATTAGAAGATGATGATGATGATGATGATGATGATGATGATGATGATGAATATTAAGAGTACAGGATGACCAATTTTTTTTAAATTAATTTAATCTCGAGTAAAATAGAATGGATTTTGATAAAATTTGTTGTAATATTTACATCATATATTATTTTCAGCTGAAATATATAAATATAAATTTTTAGGATGGGTAAGAACATAAATATATATATACATTGTAGTAAGTACATACTAATTATTCATTTTTTATGCCCCCTGCCATATGTTTTATGCCCTCTGCTATATGTATGGAGGGGCATATAGTTTTAACTATGTCCATCCATCCAGTTCCATATGTCATTGCTGTCAGTAACTTTTGAGAGACATTATGGATCAAAGCCAAATTTACTTTGAGGCTTCACATTAAAAAGACCTAGATCAAATTCAGTTTTCACCATTTTCTGACAAACTTTAATGGGGTTATGGCCCTTGTATGACTTAGCACTTTGACCTTAAATTGCATCATATTTGAGAAGTGGGCAGGGTCCATGTCGTATGGATACAGTACCAGAATTTGCTGTGTTTGGAGAACATCCACTACCTTGCAGGTCCAATCCTCCAAAGCGAAACAAAGATGTTTACCACGTCTTTTGGAATTTTATAGCAATATAAGTTCTTAAATGGCATCTTCTTACCTAGATGAAAGTTAGATGAGATTGGTCTTCTGTTTGGTCAAGGGTTTGGTGATAGATTCTGTCGATTCATCACGTACTACTTAGGGCTTCTGCCTAGTTGGCACACTTTCTCAAGAGCCCTCACAAATACCTTCCATTTTGTGTCTTTTCCCAAGTCTGAGCAATCCCCGGAGTTTTCTCATCACAAGATAGTATTCACCATCTACTTTCTTTCACTCTATCTGCATCATAAACAAATATTTTGTGTCTTGTCTGTCTGCTTTGTCACACAATAAGCTAACCAATACCATCTTAATTGTCTGTTCTAATGACCAATAGAACTTAACATTACGTATCAGTATGTGACCTTATTGCATCTTATTTCAGGTGAATGATTGTCTATACTTGGTAATTAGATCATTTCTGCAATTCTCTCTGGCATTTATTTCATTTCTTAGTTTCAACATTGAAGTCCCAGCTGTTGATAGAGATATTGCAGGCCTAGGAATGTTGAAGCCATCTCCCATTCCAAGACACACAACTGGTTCACAACATGGAAGCTGTTGGTTCCATGCTTGATCTGGTCTCTTTGGCTATCTTTCAGCAAGCTGAGCATAGCCTAGCTCCCACCATCAAGACCTACATTGACAGACATGCCAGAGAGTCAGTCTTGTGTATGGTTATGTGCAGAACTCGGCAACTCAAAACTCACTTTGGAATTCCATAGCTGCTTCCATTAATGTCCAGCTCATAGAGAGTAGGAACCTTCCTATCAAAAATCACCACAAGGCAGCTCTCAGATCCCAACCTTTGTCTTCCACCAATCTCTTATTCCACAGCTTGGGAAGTAAGCCTTGTTCATGCCTAGGATCCCAGAATCCCAGAACTCAGCTTTTATTTCCCAGGAGGAACCAGAGAAATAAGAACCCCACCAAGGTACTCCAGGTGGGAAAACCCTTAAGCAAGCCTTACTCTTCAGCAAGGGCCCAATTTCCCTGAGCAAGAGACAACACAGTGCAATGAGAGAAAAAAAACTGATTTTGGTCCGGTTTCTCACCCTGCCACCCGCCTTCCCTCAGAAAATGATGCCATGCTCGTACCACCCTTTTTTGCCATCCCACTGGTAGGAAGACTTAAACATCTCACCATAGACTTTCTCCTCCAGAAAAGGGCACTAGAAATCATTTGCAGCACAAATGTACTGGGGTTCTACTCACAAGTACTGGCCCACCCAAGCTGAGGATACCCTGAGGTTGACACTCAACACCATCCTAAAGGGACTGTCTGTGATCAGCTTAGACTTCGAAAATGCATGTCTTCATATTTCTATTGACAGGTCTGCCTGGAAACTCGTGAAGCTCACTCCCAGTGACCTCATAAACCAGTTCAGGACTCTCCCATTCAGCCTGGATCGCAATCCTTGGGTATTTTTCTAAGTCACAGACCTTGTTGGCAGTTGATCTCTGATACCAAAGATTCAAGTTCACAGACCTTGTTGGCAGTTGATCTCTGATACCAAAGATTCCAGTTCACAGGCAGTCTTTATTTGCCAGTCCAATGATGGTGAAAGAGAAATCTGCATTTCACCTGCATGCAGTGATAACGATGCATTATGTGATGAGTGCAGCGAGGGTACCATCTGAATAGTGCATCAGACGAGGCTACAAGTCCAGCCTTGTTGGGATATGTTTATCTCCAGGCATTCACTTGGATCATCTTCCATCATATTGTGTTGGCATCGTGCATCCAGGACTGGACTGTCACTGTACCCCCAGTGCCATGCTGGGTCTAGTAATAGGTCCATTCATTATTACTGTACAAAGGCGTCATGGGTCCCAGACTGGTGAGGATGGTCATGATTGCAAGGAACACTATGCATCCATGGCAAAACTGGGGCTTTTATTGCCATCGACAGAAGCCTGGCACTATCAATGTTGAGAAACTGTTGCTGGGTATACCAGGAACTAAGATTACCATACATTTGGAGCCAGGGCCAGTTCCAGGGTAAGGGTATGTATCCATCCACTTTTTACCTATTTTCCTGATGTATTATGATTGGATAATGTATTTCAGGAAGAAATGAAGTTGTAGACTGAAATATGCCTCTTCAATAAGACATCCCCAATCATAATACAGGCATTTACTCCCATGCCCTCCCTGCAGTTACAGTCCTGGAAGAGCATGCATTGATGATCTTATAGTAACTGATGAATGACTTGATATGGTGCCCACCCTTTTATTCAAAGGGAGACCACTCTTATCAGAATTCATCTCTGATATTAAATGATGTTTTAACACATTTATTGCTAACACAAGCCTAAAGACTGGTCAGAGTCTGTTTTCACACGGGAGGACTTGATTGTGAGATAGTAGATGTTCTCTTAACATATTATGGTCCAGTAAGTATTGTCACAGAAACATATTTTACTTAAAAAAATTGGTTTCTAGTTTATGGTAATTTTATTAGTTTATTTGACTTGCCTCTTTCGATTTTCACCTCAGACCTGTGTAGTTTCTTTTCATCAATAAAATGCCAGATTATAAAAGAAAGATCATCATTTTTGTCAAGCTTGATTTGGCATAGGGTTGATATGGTGATCACTTTTACGTCCGTGTGTATCCGTACATCTGTTCACACTCTAGATAACCTCATTTTCTAGCAAAAAGAAAAGTGGGATTGACAAAAATGGGTCTCTTGCATCAAAATTTTTTCTTATCTTTGATGAAAATTAATTATAAAAATTGTCATGTTATCACTGCAGTTGTGCCAAAGTGAATGTGAAGAAAGTGTCCTTGGAATTGGGAGGAAAATCTCCCCTGATTATCTTCAATGACTGTGATTTGGACAAGGCTGTGAGAATGGTGAGTTTTTATGCAGGCTGGGACAGCAGTATTTCTTAACCCACCCCTTACAAACTTCTTACTTTTTTTTTCCTCGCACATGACCAAATTGGTCGCACGCGAGTTTAATCCAAATAAGTAGACTTCTTACTTTTTTGTCAGTCAAAGTGTGTTGCATGGAGACCTTTTATGAGACTATACTGGGTCAATAGGTCAAAGTGTGTTGCATGGAGACCTTTTATGAGACTATACTGGGTCAGTAGGTCAAAGTGTGTTGCACTGAGACCTTTTATGAGTATATTGGGTCAGTAGGTCAAAGTGTGTAGCATGGAGACCTTTTATGAGACTATACTGGGTCAGTAGGTGGAAGTGTGTTGCGTGGAGACCTTTTACGAGACTATACTGGGTCAGTAGGTCAAAGTGGAGACCTTTTACGAGACTACTGGGTCAGTAGGTCAAAGTGTGTTGCATGGAGACCTTTTATGAGACCATACTGGGTCAGTAGGTCAAAGTGGAGACCTTGCAAGAGACTATACTGGGTCAGTAGGTCAAAGTGGAGACCTTGCATGAGACTATATTGGGTCAGTAGGTCAAAGTGGAGACCTTGCATGAGACTATACTGGGTCAGTAGGTCAAAGTGGAGACCTTGCATGAGACTATACTGGGTCAGTAGGAACCAGGTCAGTATGATGTGATGTCACAAATTATATAATTTTATTATGAAGTCACTTAGTATTTCTGGGCCTTGCCTTCACACAAAAATTACATGAAAATATGTTGAAAAGGGGTAATAGAAGTAATTGGCGAGACAAGTGTTATATTCCTCAGCACGGGCACCTTGCCCAGAAAGTTTACTACCAACCCAGTATCATTTGGTCACTATACAACGAAAGTTCATTTTGTATGTTCTTGCAATCAGACATGGGTCGGAATGTTTTGAAATGATATGCTCTTTGTTCCACATTAGCAGAAAACTTAAATATGCAAATAATTACATATCATGTTTTCAAACTCTACCATTATTTCCTTGCTTAAATTATTTCAAATGAAGGGGAGAATTTCCCTATAAAATTGTTGGTTCTAGAATAGACACTGCATTAGAGCATTAGGGGCAAATTTGTTTTATTTTTTTGGATGGGGAGGGGGGGAATATTGTATATCTACTTAGATTATTTTTCGAACTTGTTTTGTACATACAATGTGATGTTCAGAGTTCATTTTTTTATAATTAAAAACACTCAGTATGCTAGAGAAAAAGAAGGAAAGTTTAAAGTGAACTGAACAGGTACCTCAAAGGTAAATTTATGCTAACATTCAAATAGAAAATGTTGTGTTGTTGCTATTTTGCTATCACATTGTAAAAAAATTTAAAACAATGAAAACAAAAACAGTATTTGTTCCCGAGAGATTAAAATGGTCTCAGTTCAAGAGGAATTTTTGGAAAAATTATTCCCAAATTATATGTCGGCTGACTGTCGTATATTTGAAAGATATTTAAAAACAATTTTAAGAGAGAAAGCTGTTTATAATTACACTCAAAGATGCACTACACCTGCCAGATAATAACCCTTTCATTTGATACATTATGCTTCATTTTGGTGATATGATGTTCATTGTGAAGGTGTATTTATATACCTAAGCTAATGATACAGATACATGTTGAATGAATTGAAATTCTATATCAACCTTTTATTTAACATTCTCTCCAGGGATGTGGAGCAGTATTCTTCAATAAGGGAGAGAACTGCATTGCAGCAGGGAGACTCTTTGTGGAGGAGTCCATTCATGATGAGTTCATCAATAGAGTGGTAAGTGTAAAATCTCATTTAAATTTCTCTTCCTTTTGTTTGTTGTTTTGTTTTAAATATACAATGTGAAATGCAGGTTTAAACAGCAGGTTTTCCTTTAGCTTGGATCGATTCAATGTGTTATTACTATCAAAAGATTGAGCATTACACATTATTTTTTTTTTTAAAAACAAGTAAAATTTATGAATTTTGAATTTTGGAATAAATTTCTCCCATATTATTATTGCCTGGAGTCCTGAGTCATAAAACGAAGACCACAGTTTGGGTTATTGGTATTGATATGAAAGGTTTTGCTTTATTTAGGTTTATTTGTGTGTGTGTGTCTGTACGTACATGTGAATATGACTCTGAAAAATATGATTTATAATGATTCAATTTACCTATACTTGAAGCTGTTCATATGTACAATGCAATTTTATATACTTAAAGCTGTTCATATTTACATGCAATTTTATATCATGAAGTTTGATGAGTATCTTCAAAACTAATGAACTATAGTTTTGTAACAGATATTTGTTGTTGTTTAAGATAAGAGCAGATCTGATATAATCAATTACCTTGACACTAGAAAACTTCATAATGTGGCCATTTGAAACAAAAGTTTTTTTGCTGAAGCTATTGCATGTGTTTAGGATAATGTGGTGGTAACCCACTTTTCAAACTATTTTTTGTCCCAGGTTAATAAATAAACTCCTGTTCAGCTTGCAGAAATAAAGAAAATGAAGATTGGTGACCCACTGGATCGTTCCACAGACCATGGACCCCAAAACCATCGGGCTCACCTGGAGAAGTTGGTGCAATATGTACAGATTGCAGTCAAAGAGGGAGCCACACTCGTTTATGGAGGAAAACAGGTTGACAGGCCCGGTAATTGAATTTATTCTTTAATTGAAACTTCTTGTAGATTGACCCATAGTTTTAGCTCTTCTGGTTATAGACGCGATGAGCTTATAGGATGACCTGTTCTCTGTTGTCTGTCATCCATCCATCCATCCATTAGGACAAGTTGTTATGACTACTCTTCCTAAACTATTTAAAGGATAGCCATCAAACTTTACACACACATTCATCCCATGGTCTTGTTGGTCCTGAATGAAAATGGTACTGCTCAAACAAGATGGCCACCACAGTGGCCATTGAGAAATTTATTTTATCGCTACTCCTTCTGAATGGAAAATCATATTGACATGGGATTTTCACTGCAAGACTTCTTATGATATCTAGTTGGTCCTAAATGAAAATGATACCACTTGAACTTCTTGCTACTCCTGAATAGAAAGTCATATTGACATGGGGTTTTCACTGCAAGACTTCTTATAATGTCAAACATCCAGTATGGCCACCACAGTGGCCATTTTGACAATCTTGTCATCACTACTACTTCTGAATAAATGGTCATATCAACCTGGAGTTTTCACTGAAAGACCTTTGTCTAGTTGATCCTAATGAGAATGGTGCCAAGACCTTTGTCTAGTTGATCCAAATGAGAATGGTGCCAAGACCTTTGTCTGGTTGGTCCTAATGAGAATGGTGCCAATCTAACATCCTGTATGGCCACCATAGCAGCCATCTTGAAAATCTTGTTATTGCCACCCCTTCTGTATGGAAAGTCTTATCAACATAAGGTTTTCACCAGAAAATCCAACCTCCAATATGGCTGTCATGATGGACATTTTAAAATTTTTATTATCACAGCTACTCATGGATGGATGGTCATATCAACATGGGATTTTCACCAAAAGACTTCTAATGATGTCTAGTTGGTCATAAAAATGAAGTTGTTACCAGTCTAACATCCAACATGGCCTCCATGGCAACCATCTTGAATTTTTTTTATCACTGCTTCTCCTAAATGGAAAGTCATATTGACATTGGGTTTTCACCAGAAGACTTTTTCTGATGTCCAGTTCATCCTAAAGGAACATTTTGCCAGTATAACATCCAGTATGGCCACTATGGCAGTCAACTCAAAAATCTTGTTATTGCTACTTGTCCTGATTTGATGGCCATATCGACATGGAGTTTTCACCAAAAGATTCCTTATGATATCTAGTTGGTCCTAAATGAAAATTTGCCAGTCATACATCCAATATGGCTGGCACAATTGTCATCTTGAAAATCTTGTTATTGTAGTCCTTCTGAATGGATGGACATATTAACATGGGGTTTCACCAAAAGACTTCTAATGATCTCTAGTCTGTCCTTAAATGAAGATGGTGCCAATTACAATCAATATGGTCACCACAGCAGCCAGTTTGAAAATCTTGTTATCGCTCAAGAATATCCAAGATGGTTTCAGCACTCTGCAGTTAAAGCGAAAAAATGGTCTTATCTTGCATTCCCAGAAATTCTTTTCAGCCAGTAGAGCATCAGTTCCTTGGACTGTATTTTTCCCCTTCTATAACCAGTAGGTATAAATGCCACAAAATACAGTGAAATCAGGCTAAATAATAACTTCATATTCAAAGCACCTATCCATAAAGGACACTTATGGGAATCCCCAGTTCCTGTGCAATTGTTCCTAATATAAAAGACAAGTATCTAAATAGTCCTGGTCTCTGACATCATTTTGCCTGTGATATCTGATCTTGTGATAGTGGAGGACCTTAGAGCTAGCCCCCTTATGAGCCCCCTTATGGAAAGTTTGTTATTAAATTATAATTTTATAAATAGATTATACTTGCCTGATATGGAAAAAATATTAAAATTTATTTCCTTTGCTTGACAACCCGCTCTAAATTTTCAATGTGCATCTCTCTGATCAAGATCAATTCTTATTTATAATTGCTCTACCTCCCTTCAGACCTCAGTTTTATATAGCAACAATTAGTTTGCATATCACCAGATTCTGTGGGGAGGTGGGAAGGAAGTCTGTATAAGGCGAGTATAATCGATTCGAACAATTATAATTTGCTAACAAATTTTCAAATTTTATTTCATAATTATACTTGCCTAATATGAAATAGATATTAGGATGATTAAAGCCTAATGGGTGGTGAGTTTGCTTGTAGTATCATTCTGTGATGCCAAACATCTTTCTGAACACAACAGTTCAACAACTTATTTACTTATGTAAAAATAATATGTATGCATAACATATCTACCATTATGTATTCTATGTACATCACAATACACTCATCATAAACACTGAAAACAAACTGTCAGTCATGTAAGTCAGCAACCTGCGGGGAAAAAAAAGGTTAATTCTTTCTCTGTTTTTTTGTTCTCAAACACATTAAAATTAGGCTTGATCTTGATCAGATTGAAGCTCATTGAAAATTTAGAGTGGGTTGCGAACTGTGCAAGGGAAATAAATCCTTATATTTTTTTTGTTGTATCAGGCAAGTATAATTATGAAATAAAGTGGAAATTTTACTGCCCAACATGTTGTGTGGCATTTGCCAGCTTATATTTCTTACAGTAACTGAGGCTGTGGGGAAATTATGAAACTTAACAGATTGAAAGCATGATAAATTTATCAGTTATGTCTTGTCAATAGTACTCTTCACCTCAGTCATTAGGTCTCTTTTTTGTAGTATCATTCTGTGATGCCAAACATCTTTCTGAACACAACAGTTCAACAACTTATTTACTTATGTAAAAATAATATGTATGCATAACATATCTACCATTATGTATTCTATGTACATCACAATACACTCATCATAAACACTGAAAACAAACTGTCAGTCATGTAAGTCAGCAACCTGCGGGGAAAAAAAAGGTTAATTCTTTCTCTGTTTTTTTGTTCTCAAACACATTAAAATTAGGCTTGATCTTGATCAGATTGAAGCTCATTGAAAATTTAGAGTGGGTTGCGAACTGTGCAAGGGAAATAAATCCTTATATTTTTTTTGTTGTATCAGGCAAGTATAATTATGAAATAAAGTGGAAATTTTACTGCCCAACATGTTGTGTGGCATTTGCCAGCTTATATTTCTTACAGTAACTGAGGCTGTGGGGAAATTATGAAACTTAACAGATTGAAAGCATGATAAATTTATCAGTTATGTCTTGTCAATAGTACTCTTCACCTCAGTCATTAGGTCTCTTTTTTGTAGTATCATTCTGTGATGCCAAACATCTTTCTGAACACAACAGTTCAACAACTTATTTACTTATGTAAAAATAATATGTATGCATAACATATCTACCATTATGTATTATATGTACATCACAATACACTCATCATAAACACTGAAAACAAACTGTCAGTCATGTAAGTCAGCAACCTGCGGGGAAAAAAAAGGTTAATTCTTTCTCTGTTTTTTTGTTCTCAAACACATTAAAATTAGGCTTGATCTTGATCAGATTGAAGCTCATTGAAAATTTAGAGTGGGTTGCGAACTGTGCAAGGGAAATAAATCCTTATATTTTTTTTGTTGTATCAGGCAGGTATAATTATGAAATAAAGTGGAAATTTTACTGCCCAACATGTTGTGTGGCATTTGCCAGCTTATATTTCTTACAGTAACTGAGGCTGTGGGGAAATTATGAAACTTAACAGATTGAAAGCATGATAAATT
Source organism: Margaritifera margaritifera (assembly GCA_029931535.1). Lineage (NCBI taxonomy): Eukaryota > Metazoa > Mollusca > Bivalvia > Unionida > Margaritiferidae > Margaritifera > Margaritifera margaritifera. The sequence continues at coordinate 4,956,366 of JAQPZY010001695.1, forward strand.
TATCAGTTATGTCTTGTCAATAGTACTCTTCACCTCAGTCATTAGGTCTCTTTTTTTTTAAACAGCAATTGTTCTGATATCAAACAGGCAATAGACAGTTAAAGACAGAAGTGCTTGTGAAAACCTTGCTAAATGAGCAGAGGTGATGGGAAATGATGATGTGATATAATTAATATATAATCAAGCAGTCAACATGTGCAGTTTTATTATTTCTTTGGAGTCTAGGTTACATAATAATACAGGCTGGCAAACACTGTCTTATGTATGAGAGGTGACAAGGCTTTAACATCCTCTGCCATCATTAGATCTGACATCTTAGGCAAATGATGTCAGAGACTTTTACTTCTGTCTAACATAAAGTTTATAAACTTTCACAGAGAAATGTTTTGTGAACTATTCACAAATTAATGCTGTAATGTCCACTAGGCAGTTTTTAGGAACAATCACATACAGTACATGTAGATGTATTTTATACCATGTGCTTCTAAGAGACCTCTTAGAAATGACACCTGTCTCCTTTGTGTTTCCAGCTGTTCATGATTGATTGTTTTCACTCTGCATTTAATTGGTTATTGTGGGTCTTTCTGTTCCTTGAAGGTTTGTTCATGACACCGACAGTGTTGACAAATGTAGAGGATGGTACACATGCAGCTACTGAGGAATCTTTTGGACCAATCATGATCATCTCCAAGTTTCAGGATGGGTTAGTATCATTTGCATAAGACACTTGTTAAATTTTGTATTTTTTATCTTCATTGCACAAGTTTTAACAACTTATACTACATACTTATGATGGCTCAGATGTCAGCTTGATGTGGGCTTTGAGGTGGAGTAAACCAAAGAACATCGTGGAAGTCACCTACCATGGTTTAATGGCCACATATCTTTTCACATGTCAGAACCAGGGATCGAACCCCAGACCAAAGGGGTGTAAATGTAGCATGACAGTGTGCCTACATCCTCTCTGCGACACATTATCTCAGTAAGTGTAAGAGATAAATAATAAAGTTTATCATCCACAGTTCCTGTTTTGATATGTAAAGTTAATAAAAATATATTGTTATAAATCTTTTCTTATTATTCGGTAGTTCGCACTGGGAACACTATGTTAGGCATAATCATCAGTGTATAGTGACCTTCTCCACCCCCACCTTGCTTTAACAGTGAATTTTATTATCAAAAATACATTGAAAATCTACTGACTGGGGCAATTTTCAGCGCAGAATACCATGCTCAGGGTGTGCTTGACAATGCATCAAATATACAGTCTTTAATCAGATTACATTGAAGGCAGATGTTAGGGAACCAACCAGACCTAATAGGATTTTTATTTTTAAAAACCAGTCATTTTTATAAAAAAGATGTATCATTTTTAAGGGCTTTTTCCCAATTGTAAATAACCCTTCTCTAAAAAAAACCTTGTCTTCATACCAGCATATGCAGTTAAGATTGTGTAAAGTTAACATTTTTATTCTGTAAATTTAAACGAGTTACATGCAAATTTATATGAAATTCAATAGTTATACTTCTTTTCAGTGTTACATCCTGTGGTTTAATATGTGGTCATATGTCTAATTCAGATGTTATAGGAGAGTCTCAAAATAGAAATGGCTTTTGATTAAAAATGCACATTTTCTAAGCCAAAATGTGTTTAATTCCTTTCAGTAAGGGTCATGAGTGAACCTTTAAAAAATCAATTTCATCCAGAAAAAAACTTCAAAAAGACCTGGAAATTTTTGTTTCAAAAGCATGGAAACCCTGTGTTGATATAGGTGTCAGTGTCAACTGTTTGCGTTTAGCTCAGTTTCTTGGACTCTGTTATCTGTACAGTCATAAAACTTGATGTGTGACTGTTTTCTGTAGTCATAAAACTTGATGTGTGACTGTTATCTGTACAGTCATAAAACTTGATGTGTGACTGTTGTGTGTACAGTCATAAAACTTCATTTGTGTATTCATCTTGTAGGGTACTGTTATCTGTACAGTCATAAAACTTGATGTATGTATTCATCTTGGAAGGTACTGTTAACTGTACAGTCATAAAACTTGATGTGTGTATTCATCTTGGAGGGTACTGTTATCTGTACAGTCATAAAACTTGATGTGTGTATTCATCTTGTAGGGTACTGTTATCTGTACAGTCATAAAACTTGATGTATGTATTCATCTTGGAAGGTACTGTTAACTGTACAGTCATAAAACTTGATGTGTGTATTCATCTTGGAGGGTACTGTTATCTGTACAGTCATAAAACTTGATGTGTGTATTCATCTTGGAGGGTATTGTTATCTGTACAGTCATAAAACTTGATGTGTGACTCTTATCTGTACAGTCATAAAACTTGATGTGTGACTGTTGTGTGTACAGTCATAAAACTTGATGTGTGTATTCATCTTGGAGGGTACTGTTATCTGTACAGTCATAAAACTTGATGTGTGACTCTTCTCTGTACAGTCATAAAACTTGATGTGTGTATTCATCTTGGAGGATACTGCTCATCACAGGCAATAGTAAGTCATGGTGACCTACTCTTTGTGTTACAGTGATTACATTAGATTTTGCAATTAGCCCTATCAAAATCTTACATAATGCACCAGTGGAGGAGGCAAGGCATTTCATTCTGAAGAATTAATGCGGGTTCTCTTCATTATAGACAACGAAAGAGTCGTCGATATTTAGTCTCATGAATGGCTTGAAGAAGTAAAAAAACTGATGGGATTGGAGTATTTGTCTCTGTCTGATGGGATTGGACCATTTATATGTGTGGGATTGGACCATTTGTCTGTGTCTGATGGGATTGGACCATTTATATGTGTGGGATTGGATCATTGTCTGTGTGGGATTGGACCATTTATCTATGTCTTCTTTTTATCATTTCTTTTCTTGCTTCAGAAGTTATTCTTTGTTATTGAACTTGAGGCTTGAGAATCAATTTTCAACAATTCTAATGTACTTTTATTGCTTTTTCATTTTTTTTCTTTTGTACCAACTATAGATGTTAAAAATAACATAGTGATCAGTGTGTAAAGAACAATTTCAGCTAATTTACTGTATTTGCGGTTTATAAAATAAATTTTGCCCTTTATTTTTAAGATTTTATATTTGTTACTTTCTTCTTTTCTTGTATATATCTTTTTAAGATTTGTGACATCTTTATTTTTAATCTTGTAGACTTGTGTGCTTATGTTTATTTAGAAGGGTTCATCTTTTTAAATTATTTTTAAAAAAATGTTATCCTTATATTTGTGGAACTTCACTTTTAATCAACACTCTATAGCTAGGATTGTGCTGACATGCCATTAAACTTACAAGCCATACCTTTCAACTTTTCATACATCAGGCAATACAAATAATGACTTCTTTATACTGTAATGTTTCATAGTATCTTTTCTCTTGTTGAAAATATGCCAATTTTTTGTACTTAAGAGTGGGTTCAAAATAAGAACATTTTCTTTTTAGCAATAATTATTGGTAAACCTGATGAAATAATTAATAAAGTGTACACAGAATAACATACAAAACAGTATGTGAATAATTAGAGTCTTCAGGTACACATAGTTTCATGTATATTTAAATGTTGTTATCTTGAAGGCACTACATTGCCCAAGATATACTTTTAACAGACAGGGTGATAAGGCCATGTAAAAGAATTGTTTGGTTCTCAGACATCTGGCTTGAAACAGCTGGTGAGGGAGAGAGGTTTTGTGGTTTTTTGTCTTCCTCAAGGTAGACACATATGTATATTCTATATACAGAATCAGAAAGTGGCTGAAACCCAGTCAACACAAGTTGTAAGTGATAAATATAAGTTATGTCCCTTACCCCATAGTGGAAGATAGATCATGGGGCAAAAATTTTTAAATTTTTTAGGGCAAAAAAAAATATTTGATGCAGTTTTTTTCTAACATGGCAGAATCTGATAACCAAACAAATTTGTTTACATGGTCTATATTAGCTGTTTCTAAAAACTGAAAGTACGATAAAGTGCTCCCTCTCTCTTTAACATTGACTTAATCAATTAGTTATTATTCCAATCACAGTGACATATATAGTGCCATCCAAAGGGCCAATAACACCGAGTTTGGCCTTGCCTCAGGAGTCTTCACTCGTGATATCAACAAGGCCATGTATGTAGCTGATAATATTCAGGCTGGAACTGTCTTTGTCAACACATACAACAAGACTGATGTTGCTGCACCTTTTGGAGGATTTAAGCAGTCAGGCTTTGGAAAAGATTTAGGTATGTACCTGATAAAATTTAGACTGCATTATTAAATATGTTTTTAACTTTAGAATCTTTTCATATATTCACTTCATATGTGCTGGAAATATTTCTTTACACAGCTTGATTCGATATTTACTGACAAATTGTAATGTGTGTTCCATGAACAATATGAATTGGGTATGTATGACTAAAATTTTGTGTTCATGATCCTAAAATCTTCACATCAGTCAAGTAATGGTGAATATTTTATGTGTATATGTGCCATATATATTTGCTTACAAGACTCGACCACTCATCAAATGTTAACGTCATTGGCAAATTTTAAACTTAAGAGTCTTTATTACACCTAGTTTGCATATTATATTTAAACCAGGGTCTCCTGATCCTACCATGTGTTTAAATCTGGAATAGCTCTTTCTGTCAATACTGGCTTGATTTTAGATTTCTAAAAACATAACAGAATGTTTTTAAGTTCTTTCCATAAAGGAATAGTTGGTGTTTTTTACTAACTTTCTTCTGTTTTTTTATAACTGCAGGCGAGGAGGCATTAAATGAATACCTGAAGACCAAATGTGTTACTTTGGAGTATGGGCAGTAAAACACATGGTCAGTAATTTCTCATGTCTTATATTATTGAAATCTGTCAATTTATTTGTTCTTTGAAACAATTAGGAATGATTTCTGTCATGATTTCAAGTGAAATTAAATATTACTCATTTGGAAGTCAGCAGATATTGTATGCTCCACCACAACAGTGGTAGGTAAATATGAACTTCTGGAGACTGTTAAAATGTGTTAGTGTTGAATAGAATGTTGTCATAAATAAAGGAAAAGTCATTTTCCTGTGAGTGTGAGTTTGACGTACAGTACCTAACCTTCTTGTGTAAATCTAAGACTATATAAATGTTCCAATATATTGGAGTTAGGTCAGAATGGCACAGGAGCAGACTGAATATTTACAAAATGATTATTGCATATTTTTAGGATTTCCATCAAGGTTACATGGTATGGGGAAGAAAGAAAGCTGGAGAAGATCTGGAGAAAATTGATCCAGTATTTATCAAGTCTGCTAGTCCATTCATGGTTAGACACACACACACAATTACATATCTTGTGCATTGTACTTTTATGATCCATGTAACAAAAATAATTTAATGTCTCACCTGTAACCATGGTGATATATTGGCATCACTTTTCTGTTGGTCATTATTGTTACAGTTTTTACAAGTCAGATACAAGGGGTTAATCATTTCTTGGAGAAAGATGAGATACTGGGTTCCATGGAATATTTGCATGTCAAAACAATTACACAACTCTTTTTAAAAAAAGAAAATAGCTGTGATTAAATTTTTTTTACTGAAAATAGGGGTTGCTACAGTGAATATGCAAACCAATAAAATGTGAATCATTACAATGTGAAACATTAAAATTATTATTTGAATCTTATCCTTAAAAACAGAATTGTTCAACTTGATCAAGAAAAGTTTTGCAGATTGTTTAAAAAGAGATCTACTGATTACTCCTGACAAACTGTATAGAAAAAGATCTTCCAGCGCATTCTACTCTCCTCGTTACATTTTTTTTCAGCTCTGCAGCATTTGAAGTGTTATTTCTTCTCGACCAAGCAGAGCTTTTGTTTCAGTGTCAGAAACTTGTTTATTGATAGAATATTCAATCATTCTGATAGATTTTAAGGGCCATTAGAATTTGGTTATCTTGAAAGTTCAGTATTTCTCACAAGTCCAGGTGACTACAGGTTTATCTTAGACAAGGCTTTCTTAAATAATAACAAATAATAAATAAATTAGATAAATTTTGTAGAATTGGGGAGGGTCTTGTCATTAACAATCGGCATATAATGAGATATCAACTACAACACATATATACTCCCCTCAAGGAAAATTCCATGCAGTTAAGTTATGAAAAAGTTTTTGTTTGGTTATATTCACAGTAATGCTGATTGGTACATTTTTGTACGTGAATGTAGGAGTGTATTTATTTTTAATTGCTGCATTGTTTGATATGCTTAGCATCATTGGAATGCTAGCATTTTCCTAATTAGAGATATTAGATAATGTCCTGAAATTGCTTTTTATGTTAATATCTCTAAAATAAGTCTGATAGTATGACCAAACTTTTAATTTTATTTTGTGTTATAACTATGTTTTTTTCATACTCTGTAATGGCGGCAGGACATGATTTTCTTTATACTTATTAAAAAATGTTATCCCCAAATCCCACAAGCACCAGTTATTGTTGGCTTTTTTACACAGATTTTGGTTTTAGACAGAATTAACTTAATCTAGTTTTTGCACATTTCATCTGATTTGTACAGTTTTTTCCACTTGTTTAGACAATATTTCATTTTAAGTCAGTGTGACCTGGAATAATTTCCAGGCATTATGAAGCAAGATTGGAAAAGGCACTCAAGAAATGTTTCGTACATGAATTTGTCTTTGAAAAGATATGATATTATTTAGGGGAGAAATTATATGCCTGTGTCACATATCGATACTTAACCTACGATACATATTGATATACATAAAGAACAAAATAAGGAAGTGACTAATAATCATTCATGGCTGTTGAAGATTAAATGTAACTTTTATGGGGTAAATATCATTTAGAATCTAGTCTCCACATTGAGTATTGATGAATTGAAATGGCGAAATTATTGATGTATCAATACATTAGTGAATCGTTTCACCCCTAACATGACTTATTCTACTTCTACTCTATCTTATTCAGTATTGGAAACAAGTATTTACTGTTTTTCATACATTTGAATCATAGTATTTTCATGTCATTAGATATTTTTGGATTTAATAATGGCACATATTCGAGATGTACATTTTCACGAATTAATCAACTTAAAATACTTTCTTGCTTTAATGTCTATTGTGTAAAAAATAGTAATTTCATGTCCGCTCTAAATGTACACAAATTTTATGACAGCAAAGTTTTGTGAAATATTATATGACAGAGTGAAGAATGATTTAGAGAAAGTTATCTGGAGTTCATATGAACATGACATTTACTTGCTTGTGGTGGTATGTCATGTTTATGCTTGACAACAATCTGTATCAAAAATGAAAGCCTTCCAGAGCAGCATTTTAAAGTAAATTACAGATTACGTTACTCTACAGAGATTAAACACTAATATATACATACATCTACAGAGATATAAATTTCTCTGCTTTTTGTATGGTATAATAGATTTATGGTGTGTAATAAACAAGTTACTGAATTTGTACTGGCAACGTTATCATGGGCGCATTTCAGTGAAGGTGCTAGTCTTAGTCGGAACTACTGATTAACATGAGGTAACGATCAATACACATTCCATGACTGATTACAATAATTACATGAATACAATATTTGTCCTGTCCATATAAGTGAGAAGTGAGGTGTAGGGGTCACTTTTACATCACAGTTTTCATCCTCTTCAACAGTTTCTTAAGGTTTGAGTTAAAGTATTTCCTAAACCCCATGATAGATTTTGCATCATACTTGGCACAAATCATTACGAAGCTAAGACATTTAGTTCAGCAGCTTGCTCACTTGCCCCTATTATCTTGTTGTCAAAGTCACAGTCATAGAAAATTTCTGTTAAGGCTTTCTTTAAAGGTTTTTTTTTTATAAAAAAAATTGGCTTATATTGCGTAAACCCCTTGATGGATTTTTGTTCATACTTGGGAGATATTATTATGAAGCTAAGACAATTCAGTTGTTAATAGCTTTTTTGATAATTGTACTTATCATATTCACAACTTTTAGTCTTGATCTTTTTGGATTATATCAACATGTTATTTGCAGTATGGGCATTAGAGTAGTACATTTACAGTGATGGTCATGTTGTAGATCATTCCATATACTGTATTTGCTAGTGCAGATTGCACAACCAGCTGGAACTGTCTTTGAATAAAGTAGATCTCATTGGGCTGTTGCCAAATGTGCTACAATCTGCACTGTTTGTTCTAATTATGAGTTTTAAGCAGACAACATGGACCCATGGGATTTGATATACACAGATGAATACAGTAGGGATGGATATACCCTTATTGAATTTGATTGATACCTGATTCCAGCGTGAATCAGTCACAAGAAACCCTTGCATGAAAAGTATAGAGCAGGATTTTGCAACTTCCTCCAGGGTGGAGGCCAGATACATGATTTTTAAACCCACACCCTAAGTTGTAAATAAACGGATAAAACCAGGTCACTGGCCGGATTTGGCCTGCGGGCCATAGGTTGCACATGCCTGGTTTGGAGGAATTTAGCAGTGCATATTATACTTTGAAACATTTCCATTCATAAGTTGAATGCAAATTATATGCAGTAAAAATTTGGTAACTCAGACATTATTTTATTCCAGTACTGTGCATCACTTAAGGACTTGTACTTGTTCATTTCAGCTGTAATTTCAAAAATGAATTACTCCAATACTACGCATCACTTAAGGACTTGTTCTTGTTCATTTCAGCTGTAATTTCAAAAATGAATTACTCCAATACTATGCATCACTTAAGGACTTGTACTTGTTCATTTCAGCTGTAATTTCAAAAATGAATTACTCCAATACTATGCATCACTTAAAGACTTGTACTTGTTCATTTCAGCTGTAATTTCAAAAATGAATTACTCCAATAATATGCATCACTTAAAGACTTGTACTTGTTCATTTCAGCTGTAATTTCAAAAATGAATTACTCCAATACTATGCATCACTTAAGGACTTGTTTAGTCCTACTGTAAAGCAGTTCTTGTATGCAACCTTGAAAACTCAAAACGACAGAAAACTCTAAACAAAACATTGGATGCAGCAGTAATTTGAGTTTACAGATTCTGTTGTATACAAATACACACATCCATCTTTCTATATGCTTGTACAAGTATGTGGAAAGTTTATGTCTGTAAGAGCAGTGAATCTCTATTGTAAATCTGAGTTTTTGTGAAATTATTTTATGATCAGGGTGTATTAGATTTCATTAGCAAGGCATGCTTTGGAATGCTCAAAAACCAACCCAATGTGGAAGCTGGAAAAATGATGCAATCATTTATGAAAATTGTAGATTGGATCAGTTTTGTAGTATGTATAGTATTTAAAACATGGCAGCTAGTAAATTGTTGACCAAGTAGCTTGTCAACTTAGTGCTGTGCACTGCATATATCTTGGCTGGTACAGTAATGTGCACAGGATCGATTGTGTCTGGGACAGTGCTCTGCACTGCTTAGATAATGTCTGACACAGTGCTGTGCACTGCCTAGATCATATCTGGCACTGTACTATGCACTGCCTAGATCATATCTTGCACTGTACTACGCACTGCCTAGATCATACCTGGCACTACTATGCACTGCCTAGATCATATCTGACACAGTGGTGGGGCACTGCCTAGCTCATATCTGGCACAGTATTGTGCACTGCCTAGATCATGTCTGGTACAGTGCTGTGCACTGCCTAGATCATATCTGGCACTGTACTATGTATGCACTGCCTAGATCATACCTGGCACTACTGTGCACTGCCTAGATTATATCTGGCACAGTGTTGTGCACTGCCTAGATCATGTCTGGTACAGTGCTGTGCACTACCTAGATCATATCTGGCACTGTACTATGCACTGCCTAGATCATACCTGGCACTACTGTGCACTCCCTAGATCATATCTGGCACAGTGGTGGGGCACTGCCTAGATCATGTCTGGTACAGTGCTGTGCACTTCCTAGATCACGTCTGGTACAGTGCACTGCCTAGATCATATCTGGTACAGTGATGTGCACTGCCTAGATCATATCTGGTACAGTGTTGTGCACTGTCTAGATCATATTTGGTACAGTGCACTGCCTAGAGCATATCTGGTACAGTGCACTGCCTAGATCATGTCTGGTACAGTGCACTGTCTAGATCATGTCTGGTACAGTGCACTGTCTAGATCATGTCTGGTACAGTGCACTGTCTAGATCATATCTGGTACAATGCACTGTCTAGATCATGTCTGGTACAGTGCACTGCCTAGATCATATCTGGCACAGTGTTGTGCACTGCCTAGATCATGTCTGGTACAGTGCACTGCCTAGATCATATCTGGCACAGTGTTGTGCACTGCCTAGATCATATTTGGTACAGTGCACTGCCTAGATCATATTTGGTACATTGTAATATTAGTATCCCTCTTGCAGCTTGCAAACAGTTTTGACAACTTTAGATGATGGAAATTTAAAATCTGATGTTGCTTTTATGAAGTTAATTTTTTTGGGGGGGTGGGGGTGGGAGTAACCAGAGCATAAGTTTAATACTTTGTAACTGTCTGTTGTAAATTTTCACAAGGAGCATGAACTGGGGCTGGGGGGTGGGTTTTGTGTGTGTGTCATCTTTGTATAGATGTATTAACATACATGAGGAAATTTCAGCACTGTTTAATTTGAGGAAATTTTGGGTTGCAGAAATTGCAAAAATAAAGACTGTCAGAAATGTCCCATACATGATATGTTAATAATGAGATTTTTTACATTAAGTTTAGTGTAATATTCTACATAAAAAGTTATATTCTTCTGTTAGTCTGGATCAGAGGACCTGGTAAAAAATAAATAGATATACAATAAATATAGACCAGAATTATCCCTTGTAATATTCTTAGTTTTGATTTCAGTTGGTTGAATTTGCTTGAAGTGTTTTTTTATCAAGCTGTACACTTGTATTTTTGTGAAAAACATATCAGAATATTGTTACAGCATTATTTGATGGTTTTCAGTCATGGAACATGTTGAATTATTAGCTTGTTTTTTTGAAGTGAAATGTTTGTTTATCCTTTTACATGCATATATGAAACTTTTTTCAGTTTCATGTAGCTTTCCAGTTGTAAAATTCTGATTCATAGCTTGTTCATGCCGGTCACAAAAGACAAGAATTTTAAATATTTCTGTATTATACATGCTGTGAGAAGAGGACTGTATACAGAACTCATATTTTCCATCTGTCCATTTATGCATATCTGCATGTGTTCCTCCATCCTCCTGTGTGGACTGTAACTCTCTTTTGCTGCACCTATTTGGACCAGACTTGTAATGTGGGTGCATCAGGAGATAAAGTTGTGTCATCTCTAAACTGGGTTGCTGAGATCTGTGTCTTGGGTTTGTTAAAAAATATTGTCCAAGCTCAGATACCAATACCTATTGTCCAATTTTCACCAAAGTTGCAAGGTGGATGCATCTTGGGATGAACATGTCTTGCAAATAAAAACTAGGCCACTATGTCCTTCTTACTAGGTTCTGTTCACATTTGCCTAAATTACTGACATGTGCCACAGAAGTTGAGTGCCTTGCTAGCTCCTACTCACTAACCACTCTTGCATTTTAAGAAAATGCAGACAGATTTTAATCACTAGGGAAGAGGGAAGGTCATGTAAGAGGTAATTTTGATCAGACCTTGTTTTATTGTGGAAAAGTTCATTTTGTCTTGCTTACAGTAAATGTTCCCAAAAGCAAGACAGTTTTAAATATCTGTCCATCCATCTATCGAACTGTCATTTGCTTATAATTGAAGTGGTTGACATGACTACATCTTTTTGCAGATAGATCATCATTCAACTTTGCATAAGTTTTCGACGGGACATAAAAGATCCCAAATAAATCCATCAGTCAAAATGTCAGAAGTCATGTTCATAAGTTGAAGGCAAAAATAAATAAAATTTAAAAAAATAAAAAGAAAATAATATATTATTTTCTGTTTCTAAAGAATAATTTATTTCTATTGTAGAAAGGGTTCAATTTTTATTAATGAGAAAAACAGGGACCCGTTACCGGTGTAATGATTGCTTTTCATTTTACAAATAATTGTATGTTACAAAGTTAATATATGTTGATATTTCATTTATTTTCATCTGAGATTGTATATTGCTTGATTCTATTCATGTTTGAAGTGAAATCAGATCTAATATTTCAAATCTTAATCAAAGTTTATGATGTAAGTTTTGGCATTGAGTTCAATCAATCATGTATCCCCATATCTATGATCATGTATCCCCATTGTTATGATCATGTGAGGATAGCTATGATTGTGATTCACCATAGCTATGATCATGTAAGACCATAGCTATGATCACGTAAGACCATAGCTATAATCATGTATCACCATAGCTATGATCATGTAACATCATAGCTATGATCAGGTAAGACCATAGGTATGATCATGTAACACCACAGCTATAATCATGTATCAAAATAGCTATGATCATGTAACATCATAGTTATGATCATGTAATATCATAGCTATGATCATGTAACATTGAATGTGAGTGAATATTCAGAAAAGATGTGATTCTTTTTCTATGTTAAGTTTAATAATGCCTTCTTTAATGTGAAATATGAAACACCATTCCTTTTGCATTTTATACTGATCTGGTCATTCTCTATAACTATTTTTGAAGGATGAATTTCATGATTAATGTGAGAAAAGTCTTTGATACATTACTAAAGTGCCATGTGTTATTGGTTTGAAACCTAATAAAAACAATTACAAATAGATCAGTCCTGTAGTTCTTTTGTTTCCATAATTATGTACTTAAGATGCAAGATATGCCATACTATATGTCATTTGCTCTATGCAGACTTGAAAATGAAAAAAAGTGCGTATGTTAATGTATATATTGGATGGATGGATATTAACAGCACATCAGTGCAATTCTGGCAATATAGTGCTGAGTAAAGTTAGGTATAGTCTGTTTGAGGCACCTTGACTGCATCTAATTGTGAAAACTTGTGAACAGTTTTTGAGAAATATAAAACTTTTTCAACTTATGTTGAAGTATGACGACACACTTGGGCATGTGCATTTTACGATTTTTAAACTTAAAGTTTACAAATTTTGTTTTTTGTTATCATTTTTGTGTACATCTAACACAATTGGTTGTCTGCATGGAAAGAGCAGCCAATAACAGGGATTACCCTGTCTAATAATAGCAACCAATTGCTTTGTGTGGTTGAATTGGGGCAATAACTAGGACCAGCACTGCAATCCCATGCTTGTCATTGTAGGTTAACCTCAAGTGATAGATAATCACATATTGTCCATGCTGCATTTAAATTTACACAGTAATGCCTCTGAGGTGCTAACTTGTGAACTTTTGAATTGTAGGGCAAAAATTTAAACATGCAATGAAATATGCTTTTGAATTATAGGGCAAAAGTTTAAACATGCAATGAAATATGCTTTTGAATTGTAGGGCAAAAATTTAAACATGCTATGAAATATGCTTTTGAATTGTAGGGCAAAAATTTAAACATGCAATGAAATATGCTTTTGAATTGTAGGGCAAAAATTTAAACATGCTATGAAATATGCGTTTGAATTGTAGGGCAAAAATTTAAACATGCTATGAAATATGCTTTTGAATTGTAGGGCAAAAATTTAAACATGCAATGAAATATGCTTTTGAATTGTAGGGCAAAAATTTAAACATGCAATGAAATATGCTTTTGAATTGTAGGGCAAAAATTTAAACATGCAATGAAATATGCTTTTGAATTGTAGGGCAAAAATTTAAACATGCTATGAAATATGCTTTTGAATTGTAGGGCAAAAATTTAAACATGCAATGAAATATGCTTTTGAATTGTAGGGCAAAAATTTAAACATGCAATGAAATATGCTTTTGAATTGTAGGGCAAAAATTTAAACATGCAATGAAATATGCTTTTGAATTGTAGGGCAAAAATTTAAACATGCTATGAAATATGCTTTTGAATTGTAGGGCAAAAATTTAAACATGCAATGAAATATGCTTTTGAATTGTAGGGCAAAAATTTAAACATGCAATGAAATATGCTTTTGAATTGTAGGGCAAAAATTTAAACATGCTATGAAATATGCTTTTGAATTGTAGGGCAAAAATTTAAACATGCAATGAAATATGCTTTTGAATTGTAGGGCAAAAATTTAAACATGCTATGAAATATGCTTTTGAATTGTAGGGCAAAAATTTAAACATGCAATGAAATATGCTTTTGAATTGTAGGGCAAAAATTTAAACATGCTATGAAATATGCTTTTGAATTGTAGGGCAAAAATTTAAACATGCAATGAAATATGCTTTTGAATTGTAGGGCAAAAATTTAAACATGCAATGAAATATGCTTTTGAATTGTAGGGCAAAAATTTAAACATGCTATGAAATATGCTTTTGAATTGTAGGGCAAAAATTTAAACATGCTATGAAATATGCTTTTGAATTGTAGGGCAAAAATTTAAACATGCTATGAAATATGCTTTTGAATTGTAGGGCAAAAATTTAAACATGCTATGAAATATGCTTTTGAATTGTAGGGCAAAAATTTAAACATGCTATGAAATATGCTTTTGAATTGTAGGGCAAAAATTTAAACATGCTATGAAATATGCTTTTGAATTGTAGGGCAAAAATTTAAACATGCAATGAAATATGCTTTTGAATTGTAGGGCAAAAATTTAAACATGCAATGAAATATGCTTTTGAATTGTAGGGCAAAAATTTAAACATGCAATGAAATATGCTTTTGAATTGTAGGGCAAAAATTTAAACATGCAATGAAATATGCTTTTGTCTCTGGAATATCATATAAGTAGGCAGTTAACTTTCAGTTTAGACCAACATTGTCCCTGAGTCATACCCATGTGTCTGTCCTTACCCTCTGGGGCCAATCCCCTGGGTCATAACTTGGAAACTTTTGAGTTCCGTATCCTATAACCATATTATGCAATTTCTTGGCATGAAATGGCCAAGTCATTTATGCAACCAGCATATGCCCTTGGGCCTCTTCCTACAGACGGGGGACTGGCCCTGGGTTATAATTTAGAAACTTCATAATGACACCCAAAACCATCAAGATCCCCACACTTCCTTACATATAAACTTTCCTTGGTTGAAAAGATCAAGTCACATATGTGCCCTGTGTTTCCCTACCCCCAAAGGACTGGCTCATGGGTCATAACTTTAAAACTGATCCAAACTCCACTCTTTAACCATATGTAAATATACTTGGCATGAAAACTTTATGTAGTTTGACAAACATGCTATGTCACGAGCATGTTATTAACTCACTTAGCTATAAGGCCAAGTCAGGTTATGGCATGGCCCTGTGTCTATTGTCATTATTGTGTCCGTCATCAAATGCTGTTTTCAACTTTTTCTCAAAAATCACTGCACCAATTTCAGCCAAACTTGGCAGAAAGCATCCTGGCATTAAGTCCTATCATTTTGAGCTCACCTGGCCATAAGGTATAGTCCTTCGTCTGTTATGTCTTGTCCCATCACAATTGCTTTTTACATCTTCTAAAACAAATTCAGTAGAATTTGACCAAAATTTGACAGAAAGCATTCTGGAATGAAGCTCTTTAAAATTTGTTAAAATGATGCTGTTGAACCATCAAATATGGCTGTTGTTATTAAAAATAAATAAAAAACTTTAAAAACTTCTTCTCAAGAACCACTCAACAGCATTTCACCAAATTTGACAGAAAGCATTCTGGCATAAAGCTGTTTCGAATGCCGATCCACCATCAAATATGGCTTCATTACTAAAACTAGGAAAAAACCTCAAAATTACTTCTTTTCAAGAACAGCTTAACAGAATCTGACCAATTTGTTCAACCTATGCCAATTCACTATCAAATATATTCACCACTAAAAACAAATAGAAAAACCTTTTAAACTTCTCAAGAAACACTCCAAATATATTGATCAGATTTTACAGAAAAGCATCCTGGCATAAAGCTCTATCAAATTTGTTTATATGGTGCTGATCTGCCATCAAATGTGGCAGCCATTAAGAAAAACTTTAAACAGTTTATTCTCAAAAATTGCTGCACAGAATTTGACCAAATTTAACAGAAAGCATCCTGGCATAAAGGCCCATCAGGTTTTGCAAATGATCCCGATCTGCCTTCAAATATGGCTGCTATTACTAAAACAGAAAAACCTTGAAATGATTTCTGTATGTATCTTCTATATCTTACAAATGAAAAATAGTAACAACAAACCTTGACTCAGCTATTTTGAGCAGTTAAATTAATGTCAATTTCAATTAGAAGTATAATTTGGAGATGGCAGACACGGAAATTCATGTACAAATCGACCATTTTTGCAATAATTCCAGTTAATTTTCTGCACGGTAGTGTTGGCATGACCACAGGACCTTGAAGTTTAGTCACCAAAAGCATGCCCAAAAATTAAAAACCTCAAATACACAATTTTGGCTTAAAACTGAGTATACTGTGTGATAAAATAAAGACAAGCAATGAAAAAATGGTTAATGTAAACAATTATAAATACTCTGCTACAGTTCAGTTTCTTTTCCTCTCAAAATTTTAAAATCATCAGCTAAGATGAGTATAGAAACATTCACCATAGAGTACTGAATTAACTTAACAACATTGATCTGTGCGACAACAATGTACACACAAACAAATGATTGAAATTTCCTTCTGTAGTAGTCTCATTTGAGAATCTACTGATGACCATTGTAAACATGTATGCATATCACATAAACAAAAACAGAACGGCATTGATTACGATGTTGGTGAGATAGAATGATAAAAAGAACATGAATGATGTAAATATTCATAAAATACTTAAGTTGATGAAGAATTATTACTGCTCATTATAATAATTTTAATAGTTTACAATCCTGGTAAGATTATGTTGTGTTCACGAGGCATCTGATTATGTGGGAAATTCAAGCAGATGAATAATTAATGAGGTAATATTGCATCTGATTGACTGAGCTTGTTACCAATCTGGAAACCATGTCTTTGTTCAGACTTGGAATATATGCTTATATTATCAAGACCTTGCATGAGTTCAATGATGTGATTGAATTGGAATTCACTAAATTTTTTTTTAAAAATTACTTTTAATTTTAGACTTTTTAAATTTGTATGAAGTTTTTTGTTATCTTTTATTTCTGTAATTTTATGGGTTTTTTTCTTTTTGGTTTTGAAGAAATTTTTAACATTTAAATTTTAATTATTTTTTAGATAATGTTTTTGTATTGTTTTAATTTTGTGTAAATTTATTAATTCTTAATTTTTTTTAATTTTTTTTTTTTACATTTTATAATATTGAAGCTCTCTTGCAATAAAGAACAAATTCTTTTGGCACTTTTACATAACTCTTGGACCAGCTTAAAGAAAAAGTCAAGTGCAAAATCATTGCCTTTCATCACCTGTGAATGGAACATCATTACCTCCTGGACAGTTCATGCACAGCTTGGAATTCAGTGGTCTGCACTAAAGATGAACTTCTTCAACAATAACCTAAAGACATTTGAGCTTGTGTCCGCAACACTGATGATAGCCATTGACCAGGAACCCACTGGGTGGCTGTTTCACATAAATCCCCACCCCCCCAGCATATTCGATATCACAAACTTTAGAAGAAGAAATGCAGTTTCTACCCAATCCTATACTGTGAGATTACCAAGATCAGTGTCAATGATGTGTGGACAATATTGTGTGTTTTCTTCATCAACGAAGTGTTGGATTCTCTTTAGAACATTTACTGATTTTTGTGGATCCTGCTGTGGTTTCATGATCATTATGGTTATCTTTAGCTCAGAAACGAAGTTTCCATCGATGGCAGAGCGAAACCATCATAGATAATTGGAAGTGAGGTATAATTTCTTGCAAACGTATTTTTTGAAAAAATTTTAACAAATTCTTTTTGGAATTTTTTGGTGAATTTGGTAAAAGAATTCCGTGTCAATTTCGTAAATTTGTATTCTAGTCTCGGTCATTTTAATAAAATATTCCGATTATTTTAGTATCCACTTAATTTAGCGTCAGTTTCGTAATTTCAGTATTTCTTTAAGTCTCGGCCATTTTAGTCTCCGGTAAATTCTGTGTCAGTTTCGTAATGTTAGTCTCGACCCTTTTAGTACAATATTTTGGATTTTTTTTAGTCTCAGCTACATTCCGTTTCAGTTTTGTAATTTTAGTATAACTTGAAGCCACCGCCATTTTAATAAAATTCTGTGTCAGTTTCGTAATATTGTAATATACTCTAAGTCACGTTCATTTTTATAAAATATTCTTTATATTTTTTCGCTACATTCCGTGTCAGTTTTTGTAATTTTAGTATTACTTTTAGGTTTGGCCATTTTAGAGTTATTATGAGTTGGCTCCCTTGATTACAGATATTTATAACATCAGTACAATATATGCAAATTTACCTACACCGCGAACATATATAAATCTAGGACACATGCACGTAACCCACTAGGCAACATTGAGTGTATTAATAGGAGTGACCATTCACTAAATAAGCTTATGCGAAGTCTCCGGATTTACTAATAGTTAGAGGGTAAGGCCCAACCTTCGTTGTCGTCATGGCATCAATTGTCGTAGGCCTACTATATCTTCAGTTGGATTGTCATTAAGTGTGTTAGATTCCCATATCGACCAACAATGTTAAGCCTGAAGGCGTTTTTAACATTAAATTCCACTTGAGGCCATATCGACATCTTTTCAAAATGGTGGCGTAATGTTAAATTCCCATTGAGGCCAAAGTGACCCCGTTGGTAAACCTATGAACGTTTTTAACATTAATTTCACGTTAGTGGTCCAATCTACGATGGCCAGAGAGTGGAGTTTTCCACTTCCGCCAAAGTGGCCCATATGAGGCTATAGTGGCCCCAATAACCACCGAGATTGTTCAGTTTCCCCAGTTTCGTGAAACATGCGGTGCCATGTCAGCAAATGGGAGAGCATCAGCTGGCTTATGGCGGGTATTCCCGTGCTGATTCAGCCTCCGGGAATCGCGATCTGCACGGATGCCAGCACGGCAAGCTGGGGTGTCCACCTCCTGTCCTCGTTTCTGGAAGTCAGCGGGGTGGGATCCCTTCAGAATCTTTCATTGCACATCAGTTTCCTGAGATGAAGGCCATAATGAATGCATTTCAATCGTGGCAGGAGACGCTGTCTGAAAATGGCGTTCTCATCCTATCAGAATACTCCACTATGGTAAATCACATCAGAAGACAAGGGAGGACCAAATTCCCAGACATCTACCTTCAGGTTTAAGATATTTTCAGGTGGTGTCGTCATCAACAAATCCACATTCAAGTTCGCCACATCCCGGACTGGCTCGTTTTCTTAGTAGACTCGCTGTTCTGACGGAATGGTCTGTTCATCCCTCGGTATTCCAAAGAATCTGCACCCGCTAGGGGTCGACCATTCGTGGATCTATTTGCGACAAGGTGGAATGCAAAGCTTCACACCTTTGTCTCTCCAGTCCCAGATCCAAAAAAAATGGTCAGTTAACGCTCTTTACATAAACTCAAGTGGGAAAAGTCATAGATAGACGATCTATTAAATTTAGTAGCGGAAATCCGCAAGAAAATCTTGTTCTTTCCTCATCTGTACAATAAACCGAAACCGGAATCTTTGAACCAGCACACCAGGCTCATATCAAGCAAGCCCTCGGGGAAAAAAATTCTCAGAACAAGTTGTGAACAGAATCGCTCAGGCAAAAAGGCCCTCCACTTTGAAAGCAAATGAAGGAAAGTGAAGTGTTTTCTTCCAATGATGCGAGCGGAAACAAATCATTCCATTAAAACCTTCGATACCACAAATTGCTAACTTTTTCCTTTGGCTATTTGAAGACAAGAAGTTAGCATCACTATTAAAGGCTACCATTCCAGTCTTATCACGTTTCGTCATCATGGTGATTTTGGGAGGGGGGGGGGGGGGGTATTGCGAAAACAATGACCTATCCGACCTTCTGGTAAACTTTGATTGTATCAACCGAAGACTTTGTCCCTGTGTCCGAAATGAACTTTACGGTGGGTTCTGACATGAGGTACAAAACTCTAACCACAAACGGACGCATTCAGAGTTCAGTAAGCTTTAACATCAACAAAACATTTAGTTGTAATAGCAAAATTATCACTTATCTCCTGACTAGACAAAACTGGGAAGGGGGGATATCCTGGCTAAAATGTGGACTATAGAAAGCGAATGAATAGCTCTAAGAGCCACATTCACAATAACTCGCCAGCCATTACAATTAAGCCGGATGTTATGTCCTGTCCTTTGAGATACTGCCACTCGAGTCCAACTCGAGATGGACCGACTTGGTGAGCACAGGAAGTTAAAAATACTGGATTCTCCAGATAACATAAGGGGGAATTTGGTCTTAACAAAATCTAGCCTTCCCATTGCAGTCATTCTAGTATCGGAAAGAGACACACTGCTATACTCTTTCTATAAAAATTTGGTCTCTAATCCTACATCAGAATATTTCGTGACCTATTTCTACATTATTATTATTATTATTATTATTATTATTATTATTATTATTACCACGCGTCCCCTTGATCCTCAAATTTCCTTTGTAAACGTTATATCTTACATTTCCCCACATTAATTCTATTATCACATGCAGTTATATTTCTGTTAAATGTCATATATAATAGTTTATCCTGGGTGTACTTTTAGGAAGTCAGAAATCCACTATTATATATAACAAGGACATTTGGAACGCTGCCTTTTATTCACTAAGTAACTCCTTTGATTTCCTGTGTGAAACCGGGTCAACGGTGTTTTCCTTGTTAATCGCATACAATTTGTATTGTGTTTACATATAAATCCTTGTCATTTCATACAATAAATATTTTTTTCTAGTTAATGTATATCGCAAAGAGATGCAATTGCCTTTTTCGTAGATTCTATTTTACCCTTGTCCCCCTTTTTCATTCATTTCGTAGATTCTATTTTACTCTTGTCCCGCTTTTTCGTTCATTTCGTAGATTCTATTTTACTCTTGTCCCCCTTTTTCGTTCATTTCGTAGATTCTATTTTACTCTTTTCCCCCTTTTTCGTTCATTTCGTAGGGTAGTTTATTTCTTTGTACCATAATATAAGTACTTTTCCCCATCTCATAACTTCTGTGTTAAGTGTCGTATTCGTTTTGTCATTGTAAGCGTCATTTGTCCCCCTGGCGAACTGAGGAAGCGTTGCTACCGTTGGGCTATAGTTTGTACCCGCGCATTGGCCTATTTGTGTACGGATTTTTGTTTCACTTGTGGAAATTTATAAATTTGAGTTGGCTTTTACAAGAGCAACCGCCAGTCTGCACAACATACAAGTAAAATGTATTACCACTTGGGCTTAAAAATCGTCTGCTACTGACTCTACATAGAAAGGCATAATCAGAACGTCTAATGACAAATTACAAGTAGGAATAGGGAAACGGTACAATACATATACTGAACAATGACTATAGGCACTATTAAATTCATATAGTAGTAGTATCTGTTTATTTCCTCCATTGCGGAAGATTTACATAACGGAATGTGCATGAACACACACACATATATATATATATATATATATATATATATATATATATATATATATATATATATATATATATTACCTCAGTTACACACTCATCCAATCCATTCAAACATTTATTTTAGAAACCGTCACATACAAATGCAAACAATAGAATACATACGACAAAAGAGAGCTACATGACTTTTATGAAGTGCTCAACTTTCAACAAACTGCATGTTTCTAAACAGTAGAAAAAGTTATCTATTTTGGGGGTAAAATATTACTGGACTAAGTTACAGAAAAGGAAGATCCATCCACAGCTAATTAAAGGATTATGGAATTAAGCTAATTTGACAACAATGGTACATAATTTCGAAAACAAACGAATCTATTTTCAAAAGCATAACAGAAACCAGACTTAATGACTTAATATCAGTAAAAATGACGTATTCTCTGGGGTCCTGTAGGAGACGAACGAATTCATCAGTAACACATCCTAAAAGAAGTGACAACAGGACTTCTTGATCAATTTTGTTCAGATAGACTGAAAAGTGAGTTCCGATCGGTCGATCACAACAGTGTCCAAAAAGTAATTTCTGATGCCATTTAGGCTTGTATCGCTTCATGTATGAAATATTATGGACCTGCCAAAATTGCCGCACAATTTGCGGGAAGAAAAAAAAAACAAAAAAAAAACATGAGGTCACGACAACCTGACATAATAGAGGAAGAGAATGCCACAATTCTTGTTAACATTTGAATAGTGTGTGTTCACATATTGCTTTCCAAGCCCTTTATCCAAGAATTATCCAGAATGGTAGACGTCGTCGAAAAACCTGTCCAAATAATATTTTTTTTTTTAAATAAAAAAACGTTGCTAAGTCTGGGATATATCCTCTTTGGAGCAAAGATAAGTTCTTAAATAGTCCAAATCTTGAAAGAAAAGGCTACTTCATGGATAATCTAGCCTGGGTCAGTGCTTCAGCTTTCATCGCAATGGAGTGGAAAGCCAAACCGGAGAACGGGGGTGGGGGGGGGGGGGGAGCGGGGACGAAGTGAAACGAAAACAAATCATGCAGATTTACAGCATTATTGTACACAAATTTAAAATTACTGCAATCTGAAAAAATGGTGAAGATCAGTTCAATTGGATCCACTCCAGAGTTGTGGAGCACCGTTGAAATGGTCGATACAGGGGGAAATTGGTTTCTCTACAACTCTCAAAATGTGGAGAAGGTTAACATACACTTACATGTCTTTCATCTGCTTGGATGAACATTTTAATTTTTTATTTTTTTTTAATTGTTATTATTACTATTAGGAAAACCATGTGGTGCCAGAGGCAGACAGCTAACGAAAATCACTGCTTCTGTCATGCACATTATGACGTCATAAGTTTGGCGATGTCAAGACTTTCTCAAGGGATGGGCAAATGCACATTTAATAGCACAAATGACACTAACTTTACCAATCCCTGAAATACAGAAAATAATTTTACAGTGTATGCTTTATAATTTTCTGAAAGTACACTTATGAAATGTTAAAAGATAACAAACTACTGAAATGTTGTTAGCTCATTTTTTTTAATGTTTATAATTTACCTCTCAAGTTCGGGAAGTAAAAACAGCCATGCAGGGACAGCAGTCTTCCACAAGATGCAAATCAAACGTAAGTCCTAGCTCTGTACTCTCAACCCAAATCAACGCCCATTATTCAAATTAAAATACCAACAAAAAACAAAAAAAAAATTGTTGGCTCTTGAAACATTTCCTAGAATATACACATTTATTATATACTTTAGTGTGAAATATAGAAGCTTATTGGCGAAATAATTTTCATATTTTTTCATTCCTATATTTTCACATGTGAAAAATATATCCTTATATTTTCACATGTAAAAAATATAAAATTTCCCATCATGCCGTGCGACGCTAGATTGTGTGTGCCTACAGAAGTTATACCTGCAGCAACAAAAACGAGCATTTTGTGAGACAGAACAAATAAATAGAAACTGCATTACATTTCAGACATGGAAATTAATTTTTGATGCCGAAATTTGAGTCGACGCCGTTCGCGTCTCTATGAAGTTATTTCCCCTTAATTCCTTGACAACAATGATAAACCCGCTGTGATGCATTGATGAATCGGACTTGCTTTGTGGTCAAATATGATCAAATAGTTTACAAATGTGAAAAATATAATTTACTGCGACAGATTAGGTCAACCCAATCATAACGCTATGTTAAGTAAATGATATTTATATGACCAGCCTATGAAAGTGAGGTCAATTTACAAAAAAAGGGGTGGGTGGGGTTGAAGTGTGGTGCTGAATAGTGAGTTTAAACTTCTAAGCTTCGATTCTGGAGAAAGTTTGATATATAATAAAAAGAAAATTTTCTTTTCCTGCGTTAATACCGGATATATTTCATCTTGTGGTACCAAAAACGGTATATTTTAACTCGTGGCTTCGCCACTCATTAAAATATCACGTTTTTTGTACCACACGATGAAATATATCCGGTATTAACGTAGGAAAAGAAAATATCCTCTATTTTCTTTTTATACCTAGGATTACCAGTGGGGAATATCAGGGGAATACATTTTCTTTACATTTTAAACCTTGTGAAAAAATGCGAAAGGCGGTGTGTGGAACCTTAACACCACGTCATTGTTTACGTCATGCACATTATGACGTCATAATTTTAGAAATGTCAACACTGTCTCAAGGGATGAGATCAAAACACATCCGGTTGAAGTAAACAATCCGCAAGGAGCCGCAGTTTTGGCCGTATTTACCACCAGACTTGTACCTGCAAGTTTTCTATGCAGATACAGTATGGGCAACCCAAAACTACAGAGGATCCAGCTTTCAGTCTGAAGAAACTTCAAAGAATGGAAAGCATCTGTTGATCAAAATATGCATCGAAGACGAGTCGGACGCAGCATACCTGCCATATCAGATCTGGCCATGAGATCATAACACACTTGGTCTTGTGTCTGAGTTTGGGTTTTATCATCAGCCAATTAAAAAAGGCGTTACAAAAGTAAAGCCTTTTGCTATTGGTTCATCACAAATCAATCTCAGGCTCAAACTCAAACTCACGAGTTTTATGATCTCCATGTCTAGTCCTATACTTGAAGCCCCGAATTTTCGTTTGGCAATACAATGATGTGCTCTCTTACGGCGTGAAAATTCATTGGCAGTAATTGAATTTCACAGCTCACAAGTATAGGCTACTAATAAGTGAGGTTTGATTACAGTAAGCGGATTATGACTGTCATTGTGCGTATCACAGTTAATTAAGTCAAGTAAATTACCACGAATAGAATGGAATACTAAATCAGGTAATACATTTCTCTTGAATTTTGATTGCTTAAGACTGAGAACATTGTCTGTTTCCACTTCTTTGGTTCTGTGGTCTCCTAATTCACACATTGTCTTGGAGTCAAGATATTCCTTTTTGGGATTCTCCAAATATTGTGACTTTACTCTAATATTGTATCTCATTCACCATTTTCTACTATAAACATACTACATTTTAAAAGTGTCTTCAAAGCAGCAGAAAGGGGGATTCGCAGAGCTGGATTCTGATGGTAACAGTGCAGCTAACGGTCAACAAGCGAACAACATTTAGGACGAATATTGAAAAACTGCTCTGGTGAAGAGAAAACGGATATACACTGTTGGTTAGGGTAGGACTTCTAGAGCTAATGCAATTACGAGTGAGCCTTGGATCGTTTCTTCTCAACTCCCTGTTGGCAATAAATTTGACTTGAGAATAGAGAAATTGTTCTCACTGGATAAAATAGAAGATATGGTGGGATAGCTCACCATTAGAGTGTAGCCATGATATCGCTGTCGTCAGGGCAGACATGCCAAATTTTATCGAAACGAATAAAATGTTTAGAATCGAAGTAAATGGATATAAAAGCCCGAAGCAGACGCGAAAACTTTGGTTTTTTTAATGTGGTGAATGAGGATGAGTCTGAAAATTGCATCGAGGTTGTCAAAAGGTTAATTGGTGACACGATGAACATTGACTATGGTAATCAAACTGTCTTCCAAAGAGCACATCTCATGTGGAATGTCAACATTGGTTATTTCTTGTTTAGTTTTCATTGCATAAGTGTCAATGAAAGTCTGAATGACCTAACTGGATTGAATATATCGAATCTTCAGGTCATGATGGTGCAAGTCCTAAAGTATTCGTATTGCTGCTCCCATTATCGCCCCATCTCTCACTCGTTTAATAGACTCTAGCTTAACCACTGGTATCAGCCCTGATGTTCTGAAAGGTGCAAGTGTTAATCTCTCCCCCAAAAAACAGGTCCATATTATGTCCTTCATAACTACAGGCCACTATCTGTACTCTCCACGATTTCAAAACTCAAGTTTACAGGCAACGATATTATTATTTAACAGCCTATAACCTCTTAATTGGTTCTCAATCGGGTTTTAGGCCTCACCACTCCTGTATTACTGCACCGACTGAATTTACTGACAAATGGTTGAAAGATTTGGATGAAGGTGAACTAATAAGTGACCTTTTTGATGACCTCAAAAAAGCATTTGATATTGTTAATCATAAACTACTCGTTAATAAACTTAGACTGTTCAAAAGTGATTATGTTACTTTTCACTGGTTACATTAGATAATAGATCTCAACAAGTTTTGGACTGGTTCCACTTTATCAACGCCTAAGACGGTTTCTCATCGCTTACTACAGAGATCTGTACTTAGATCTCTTTTTTTAGGTTTTATATCAATTATCTACTTTCAGTGACTGGGATATATATGCAGATGACACAACATTGCACACTGTCTTAAGCAACCTTCAAGACGCTGAAACTGATGTAAATGCTGACTTGAAAAATAATAATGATTTGTATATAATCGTTGATACTCAACCTGAAGAAATCAAAACTAATTTTAATTGGTACAAAGAATATGTTAAAAAGTAATGCTGCTAAACCAAATATGTCACTTAATGGAGTTAACTGAGATCATGTGGACAATGAAAAAGCTGATAGGACTTTATGTAGATGAAACTTTATCTTGGTCCACTATTTCATTCCGCCTTGCCCTGTCAGTTATAATTAAGGCCTACCTTCATCTAAAGGCAAGAGTATTATTCTATAACGGCTATATCATACCTCTGGTTGACTATGCTAGTACTATTTGGGGAAATACGTGGAACAAAACACAATTTATAAAGTTTCTAAACTGCAAAAGGGAGCAGCGTGTTTGGTTCTATATACTGATTTTCGTGCACCGTCCTTGCAGTTGTTTCAAGAATTACACTGGCATACTGTCAAACTAGTCGCATACCACGAGCTTATTTATGTGTCCAAGTCTATCCATAACTTTCCCTAGAATACTTGAAAGAAAACGCTATAATGATTACTGACTCCACTTCTCATAAGTTAAGATCTCTTAAAACCAAAAATCTTTTTCTTCCAAAACCAAAATCTGACATTTGCAAGAAAAGTCTTAAGTTTTCAGGAGTGTCGTTACAGGCTTCTCAACGGGCTAATTTGACAGTTAAAAGCTTTTTGGAAAGTTTAAGAAAGGTTGCCACAAGTACCTTCTTGAACAGCAATCTGTTTGAAAGTCCTCTAAGCTTTCTGTATAAATCGCACTCTGCCTTCTATATAAAGAAATGCCTTCATATAATAATAAAAAAATGTACCTTAATTTGTCAGTATATATGTTTGTGTATGCGTGCGTGTGCGTGTGAGTGTGTGTGTGCAACAGAGAGAGATAGATGGAAATGGATTTGGCAGAAACTCGAAGTGTGCGTTAATTTTATGAGGATTTTTTTTTTTTTTTTTTTTTTTCTTACTGTATTATGTTTTTTGTTTTTTTTTTCGTTGTTCAGGTAGGTTGCTTTTGAGGGCCGCAAGGGAGATTAGTGGGGGTTTTTTTTGGGGGGGGGGGTCTTTTTAAAAAAATATGTTTTTACTGCTAATTGTGTGGCCCTCGTAGACCCCTAGTCCCTATCGACTGTCGGAACATCCACACTACCACCTATATAGTTTGTCCGACCCCACCCCCAACCTCCAGACGCTGACTTTTAATCTCTCACGACTATATTAATTTATTAATTTTTGGGCATCGAATTTAAAGGGTACTAAGGAAAAAGTAAACATACAATCACAAAGAGAGAGAGAGAGAGAGAAATAAAGAAAAGTACACATATTTCTGGCGTCATTTTGCTTGTGATGCTTGTAGTATCAGCGTAGTTGTCATTACGTTATTATTAGCTCTTATATTATTATGGGATAGATGATGCATACATAACGTGAGACACGTTTAACTGACAATTTCTTTGAAATGAACGGAGAATTCATGATGTCACAGTCATCGATAAATTGTCATTTACAAGTCTTATATAGAATACAAATGTCATGTGTTTGTGTGTGCCTAACTATCGTTGATTTTTCCAGTACAATTGTTGGTTAAATAATTATTTTCGAAACATCAATATATCATCCTACCTCAGACAAAATATTGAGTCAGTGTTAAATTACGTAACTAATAATGTCGAAGTAAAGGACGATGTGCATCCGCCATCGAGGATCAAGTCCCGTTCCTCTGCATCCCAGCTACAATAATACTAAGCACAACTCACACTTGTGGAGCCCGGATAATCGACTAAATAATATGCGTGTGACTCATTAACACACAGCAATTTATAGTATTTGTGAAGCTCCTCTACCCTACATGCCAGTATCGGCATAAAATTGCGCCTTGTATTTGTAATATTATGTCATTATGTAGCTTTTTTTTCTCCAGTATATAATTTGAATGCATGGGCTAGAGACCTGTTTCCGGTAGGTGAACGCATTTGGTTTCCTCAGGTCGTATCGTGCTCCTTCGTAAAACTTTCAAAATGCTATAATGGTAGAGTTTCTCAAAATTAATCTTGGAAAATCTTGACAATAAATGTTAACATTCTATTTGTTATAAACTTTAAGAACTAAAACGAACTTTTAGTGTAGAGGGATTTTAACCATCATCAAAGTCAATGTTTTGGTTGGTGCTTTACGGCACAGCAAGACTTGAAGGTTAGGGTAAATTGCCTTGTCCAGGGATATACCACTGTAGCCGATCAAGGAGGATCCGATGGTGGGAATTGAACCCAAGACTTCTGAGGATAAAACAAGAACAACAACAATAGCAACAGCAGCAGCAGCAACAACAACAAACGAATGAACAAGTGAATTCCAATAGCTGTTTCTGATTGGTTTAACTCTAGTGATGACGTACAAAGTAAAATTATGGAATGGCCTTGTTGAAGGTTCAAGTTCAAGTTCAGTCATACTGGCCCAAGTCTGTTTGTATTTGCCAGAGGCAAATTAGAGGGCCTATACAGTCAGACGTCTGACTGAGAACAAGTCTGACTAGGCCAATAGGAAAACATCCATTTTGATGACGTTGCTATTAATAACTTTTATGTATTTAACAAAGGGGTATTAGGAGCCCTACTCTCCAAATACTTTGTCAGAGTAAGATATGGTTGCTAAGTAACGATCACGTGCAACGATTTGGACGTGGTTATCTATCTGTTTCCAAAAGGGTCAAATTCAGACATGAGACATGATTTTTCATTTCACTGAATATTGGTCTTTCTCTCAGGTCCTGTTAAATGTAACATATCAAACCTTTACACTCATTTGTCTCAGTTATTTATTTTTTTGCATATCAACAAAAAGTTGCTTCACAGTTATCTTTTAAATCTTCTTTTCGTGTATAAGTCTAAATTATATAAAAAAAATCGAAATGAATGATGTCGTTGCAGCCATTATATTAACACTATTGACACGGCCACAAGCTCGCATCTTTCTGCTTGATGTGCCCCCCCCCCCCCCCCCATGACTGTTTAATTAATCGTGTTTATAACACAAACTATGTTTTGTAATAAAACCACAATTTGCAAGGCACGTACATTCCTAATGACTGCTGGAAATAATTGAGTAAAGACGGCTTTTACGGTGCATAGCCAATATACATGATGTTTAAGCTACACAAGTATTCAGCTTTGGTGCTGCCGGCGACAAGCGGTAAGTTGCAACATTTTACCTATCTCAATTGATGATGTTTCTTTTTAAAGTATTTGACTAGATTTTTTTACTAGTGTTGGAACAGTTGGATAAGACCATGGTGAAGAAATTCTGTCTCTCTCTCTCTCTCTCTCTCTCTCTCTCTCTCTCTCTCTCTCTCTCTCTCTGGAGTCAGTTTGTAATTTGCATCTTTTTTCTTGATTTTGTGCTGTGTACAACGCCACCTGCAATTGTCCGCAATAGTCTTTATACCTAGACTCGTTTTCAAATAATGTATGTAGATAACAGGCCATTTTCAGTGCGGTTACTAACAGACGAATTTATGCTTCTGTTGTCATAACTTTACCGGCGTGAAGCTAAAGCTGATAGCTGTCCGTACATAATTCAACTAAACTGTGACATTTTCAACAAAGTCATTCTGAGTCAAAAAGAATACAGATTATTAATATAGATACTGACAGCATGTTTTATGTTTTTATTGATTTACGTTGTACAATATTTTCTCGATATTTAACGAATTAATTTCAGTAGTAATTCCCATTAGTAACATACACCAGCTGTAATCAATATGACCACCGACAACGTCGTTCTGTCCCCCTGCTATCTCCGGATGTAGAATAGAGCCGTGTGCCCTCCTGCATGTCGTAAGAAGCCAATAACGGAGGCAGCAGGGGCGGTGATGCAGTGGTTCGTGTGCCGAACTCCAAACCGAAATGGTACGGATTTGGATCCTACTATTGGATCAGTCACAGTGGTGTGCCCTTGGGCTTGGCACTTTAGTCCAATTGCCTTGGCACTTAATTATCTACGTGTGTTGCTGTTTCGTAAAGCACTAAAACAAACCAAACGACGTCGTTCTGAAAAAGATCTATACGAAAATTCTTGTAAGTGTATTGGTGTCTGAGTTGTTCCCAACGCGATCGTGATATTGAAATGCATTGTACATCGCCGAGTCTGCGTTTGGTAACAGATTTATACATATTTTATGCTCCTCTGTGGCAGATGAACTTTAAAAAAAAAAAAGCCAGATAATGCAGTCTCACATATTTTTATTTAGGAATATTCAATGCTAAATGCGTATGGTTATTGATCGTAACTCGAGATATTCAGTAAAAAAAATTCTTTTATTGTTTATTTCTTTTGCATTCTCTAAATTTATTTGTATTGATTTTTTTTAAATCCTAAAGTAAATTTTCTTTTTTAAAAATAAGTTATGCAATTAAAGTGTGTGAACCACTCATCTAAAAAGTTCCTTATGGCATTTTGAACCAATAAAAAGATGCGAAATGTCTCTTATCGATAAGCATACCTTTGCAATGTTTTACAATGTATATGTAAAATATTGTTCATTTAATATTATTCAGTATTCTATTGTCATTCATTAATGTTTAGTATTAATGAACATTCTATTTCACGGAGATGAAGAACGTGAGGAAAACAAATTACCGTATATACTCGCGTTTAATTCAATACCAACTTCAAACTGCATAGACCCAGATCTGCCGTCGCATAATGCGCCTGCAGATCTGGGTCTATGTAGTTTATAAGGACTAATCAGTAGAACAAGCAACATAGACCCTGATCTGCCGGCGCATTATGCGACGACAGATCAGGGTCTATGTTGTTTGCATTTGGAGCCGGTTTATTCGCGAGTATAGACGGTAATAAGAGATAAATGAAATAGAATAGAATAAAACTGGTTGTCGTGGTAAGATGAAATGGCCCCTAACATAGCTAAATATGAAACGTGTAATGAATTTGTGAGTGTTTTAGTTACTGAGAGAAAATGCATTTACCTGGTAGTGATTTACCTTGAATTTACAAATATATATTGAGGTACTTTTTCTGGGAAAAGTTTCTAGGTGTGTCAATTCGTCTCTCATTCCTGAAAGTGATCACCGATGATTTCCACGTAGTGAAAAATCATTTGTTCTACTTTTGTCTAGACTCTTTCCGCTAAAAAAAAAACTATGTGATAAACAGAATCTCAAAAATGGATAATGATTTAATATTGAATTTATGAAACTCGTTGAATAATTTCCAGATTTTGCTCGCCAAGGTTCGCAAAAGCTGGAAATTATTCAACGAGTTTCATAAATTCAATATTAAATCACTACTCATTTGATCCTCTATATCCTATTTCAAAAACAGTTAAAATGGTGAGATAAATAATCAATGTAGGAGTTAGCACCGAGTCTCGGAGTTACATTATTTGTCTTTTGCTCGGTAGGGCCTCGCAATAAACAAATAATGTAACCCCTCGACTAGAATTTCCTTTTCCAACTTTTTCTCTTTTGTGTACTATTTTAACTGAAAGTTGGGTTCGACTGAATCATCCCCCATATAAGCTACTGTAAACGGTATTAAAAAAATATAAAATACAAAAATATTCATAGATGCAATATAATTTATCATTAAATAGGTTGAAATTACAGATTTGTTTCCGAGTCACTTTTGAATACTTTCCTGCGGTGATTCTAAAAAAATCAATTTGAACGCAACCATTAAAGATGCACAAAGCACTTAATGTAGTGGATGACAGTTTAATGTGTACCTTTAATGTAGATGTTTGTACTCATGTATGATACACAGATGTATAAATCATATTTTAAATACCAGTTTTATCTCCCTATAAAATTATAATATGGACATAACATGCTTCTTTGTGGCACCTTGACAGGTCATTTATTTCAAATAACATGAAAGTGACAGTACATAGTCTCTCAGCTGTAAAGCATGCGTTTTTTGAATCATAATTGCGAACTTTGTATGTATAACTCATTTATTAATAGAGTAAAATCACGAATTCACAGTAGATTGAAAGAAAAAAAGAAAACAGACATACAGAAAATGGAAAGAAATTACTAACAAGTCAAGACAGAGGAAGCGCTATGAATCTGTTTTAGCTTTGTAGACAAAATCTGAGAATTCAGGTGATTTGAAGCTGAAACTGTAACACAAAATGTGTGAATCAGTCAGTTAAGAACATATTTAAATACGATGAAATTTTCCTAAACCGGCTTCCTCTGTAACCCTGCTTTCTCTGTCTAGACTGACCACATATATTTTGATCCAAAGAAGGTGATTAAAATTACATATAAAACCTTTCTATACTGACCACCTCTCTAAAACGTCCAAAATGTTGGTCCCAAAAGTATGTTCCAGTAGGAAAGTTTAAATGTTATGCCTCCGTCGGCAAAACGGCATGTTCTAGTGATAAAAATATGGAATCGAGATGGGAACAGTTTTTTTGTCTCAGTGGCATACTATTTCCGTAGGATAAAGTGTCGTAGAGTCGGCTACGTTGCACTTTTATATGCGTCTGGCTGTACTGTTGGTTGCGTAGTCACATTAGTATTAAGGGTAACGAGAGTGCAGTAAGGCAGCCAAAGCTACCCTTCAGTCAACCTTTTTCTGAATGGAAGATTCCATATACTGACTTCAAATATTATATAACTCTGTATGTTTTTCATATTTGGCAAAATATGTGGAATGAAAACTCCACAAACAAGACCCAAAATATCAAACCCACGATTGGAGACTGGTTTCTTTCATATACAACATATTATGGAGATGAGGTGGTATTATGCTGGTCGCGTATCGGACACACATAACTCACTCATACATACCTTCTGAAGGGTGAACGTCGACCAGAGTACATGTACATACCCTGCCAGTGTCCACTGACATTGGAACACATTCTTGTCAAGTGTGTCGACTTCTACCCTGTGATGCAAATGTATTTTGGTGTGAACTCTATGAAGCAACGTTATGATGATGTACCATCCGAGAAAATCTTTTACCTTTTGGGGGAATACGATTTTTATATAACACATTTTGACCGTATGTTTTACAGATTTGACATGTTTTACCTTTATCTTTTAGTTGATATCACTTTTAGAGAAGTTTAACCTCTTTCACTTTATCATTTAGTACTTAATGTTTATGTTTTTTTTTGGAAAGTGTTTATCTTTCTAAATGTCTTTTTGA
Organism: Margaritifera margaritifera; assembly: GCA_029931535.1. Classification (NCBI taxonomy): domain Eukaryota; kingdom Metazoa; phylum Mollusca; class Bivalvia; order Unionida; family Margaritiferidae; genus Margaritifera; species Margaritifera margaritifera. The sequence goes on from JAQPZY010001695.1 coordinate 4,989,957, forward strand.
ATATATATATATATATGTCAGACTGTAGGGTACTTGGGTGTGTGGTAAATAAACCGTCTAAGTTGAAAACAAGTCCTTCACACTATCTTTAAGATGTCGCTTTTTAAAAGAAACATGCCATATTAATCAGTTGACACTATTTCTTTTAATGTTTTACTGCAGTATTTACTAAAACTGCATCTAAAGGTGTTGCATTTTACAAATTTATTCAGCCTATCAACCATTATTATTGCGTCACGCATGGGCTTTGAAGAGGTGATGCAGTCTATACTCGGATCATATTGTCACAGGCAACTAATTAGTTTGAGCTACGGAACCAGCCTACGTGTGGCAGCATATTAAATACAGTTTTGCTAATTGGTTGAAAATAATGACCGGGGGGAAAAAATAACGTTATTTTTCAGATGAAGCCTACCTATGAATAAACTGTGCACAGCAGTAATCGTGAACCTTAAACCATTTTAATTGTATCGCGGTCGCCGCACAGGAACTGCTGGCTGTAAACAAGTAGATCTCACCACACCGGATTTTTATATGGAACACCTACAAGGGAATTTTTCACGAGAACGAACAGCGCAGCATATCATTTTCATTGCTTTTATAGTTTCCTCTTGGATAGATCGTTCTTAGGATGTCAGCGTGTTTTGCCGGTCTAACCACGAAAATATAGTAATTTGGCCAAACATTAGAATTACGATCGATGCGACTTGAAGCAGCTGTCTCTGCCCATATACCACTGCAAGGCTAAACAAAGAGATAATAAATGTATTGTCTGCTACATCATAAACGTATTGTCCGCTACATCATTAGAGACACGAATTGAGCGAGAAAAGTAGGCTTATATCTGTCCCATTTAAGCTACATTTCCAACTCTGGGTCATTTTATCCTACCCAAAATAAGAAAATAAAAGAGAGAGAGAGAGAGAGATGGGTTGAAGGGTGGGTGAATTATTTATTTCGGCAAAGTCAGTTAGTGTGAGATAGCAAGTTAAGATACATAAAAGTGATTTGAAAACAACGGCTACGTATAGGAGGGTATCTTAGAAAAGTACGAATGTGACATAACGCCTGCTTAAATACATCGAAATAATTAAGTATATAAACGTACAGCGAATTCCCTTTGCGACGAAAATAAACAACAAAGCAAAATGAAATTATTCATAAGAACTGTAACTCTTGAAATTGGCAAATCGCCTATGGGTTCCCAACGTTGTCCTTACAACTATGTAGCAGAGTCGATTACAAAGCATATCATATCATTGAGATTCAGACGTGTCAAGGTCATTGTTTTAGAGGGAACAGCTTAATTAACTGACTGCAAATGAAGACACTTTTTTCGTTACCTGTTGATAAACAGTGTATATGCAGTTATACTTTACCGGATTAATTCCAAACTCATATATATATATATATATATATATGTGTGTGTGTGTGTGTGTATGTGTGTGTATATATATATATACGTGTGTGTATATGTATTTATATGTGTATATATATATATATATATATATATATATATATATATATATATATATATATATATATATATATATATATATGTTTCAGTGAATTGATGATTTATGCAAATGTTAACATCTGTAAGGGAATGATAAACACTGAGCTGAAGGAGGGTGAGACGGGGGTGGGACTGAGGGGGTGAATAGGGTATGGTTTTTGCACGCTAAAAATGTAGAGTACAATTCTGTGTGTGTGTCTGTGTTCAAAATGAAATGTAAGGTAAATTATACATATCTTTATTGTAAATATTGAAGCTGTCCCAAATGTATGTAGAGATAGTGGCATAGTTTGGTATTTATTTTGCACACAAAAATAGTAGTACACTTGTTTAATTACATGACACCAGGGTGTATTAATTATTTTTTAATAAGTAATATTACTTTTTATTAGTAGTAGTATTAGTATTATTATTATTAAATGGGTAGCTATTCAAGGTTGATTTTTTTTTTTTTTTTTTTACATACACACGAAATGATTATCATCTTGATAATCAAAGTTGCTCATTATATTTATAAGTTAATAAAGTTGTATTTATAGTATAGATAACTGTCTACCATACATGTCTAAAGATCGGGGCACAGCAATACCCCATGAATGGAACCATACTTCGTATCGTGTTAAAAGTGAGTAGAAAGAAAAAAAACGCCACCCCCTCTCCGCAAACAAACCGTCATAAACTTGTGAGTATTAGTTCCATTTCGATCCCTCACCCAGGGCCAGATTAAGATCTTTAGAGGCCCTAAGCACTGAACAGATTATGGTGGCACCCCCCTGAAATTTAAAAAAAAAAAACAAACAAAACACGTAATTTCTCTTTTTTTTTTTTTTTTTTTTTTTTTTTGTCCCCCTGCTTTGCTGGTGCCCTAAGTACGTGCTTAGTCTGCCTATTGTGTAATCCAGGACTGCCCTCATCCCTAGCCATACAAAACTAGAGATGGAAACCATCGCAGATATCCTCTGTATTTTCCCCAACCAGATCAGAGTATCCTATCTATTCAATATATAATGTTAAAATATACTTTAAAATAAAATTCTGACGCGCGTTGTGCAAATTATTTAGTGTAAACGCTTTAAACTCAATGTTGAAGCAGGTATTACCTCCCTTGATACATGCGCAAAAGTGACGCAACTGGGGAACGATGAACACGCTAAAGTAGAGATAGCAGTGTTAGAGATTCGAGAAATCTGAAACCCTAAAGAGTTAGGAAAATTGAAGAACGGAAATGACACTACAAAGTCTATTGTAGCTGTTGATAGGTAAAAAGTCTATTCTTAGCTATTGATAGGTAAAAAATTTGTTTTTACAAATTAAGAAACAAAGAAATGGAATTATGTACATTGCTAAGAGTTACGGTGATAATGTGAAAAGTGTCAGCGCGACCTCGGCGTTTATAGAGTGTCTCTAAAATTGTCTTGTTAGTCACAAAGATAAATTGAGTACAATTTAAAAATAAATAAATAAATTTTTAAAAAACTATTTTGTACAATTTTTCGATTATAACTCTTTCCGAAAAAAACAAGCTAACAAAGATTCCGGTAAACAGAGTCATTAAATGGGATAACCCGTTAAATATCACACTCACATAATACATTTCATTTAGTAAATGGGACAACCCGTTAAATATCACACTCACATTATACATTTCATTCAGTAATCTATAGCTATGTTCTGTCCGATATCGGTCTCTTGTATATCTGTCCATATTTATTATGTAAGGCACATAACAAAATGAAGAAATGTGCTATTGACTTTAAAATTATTTACCTTTATGGATGGGTGCCACTTATTTCTTCCTTTCTTTATTTCATTCGATTTCTTTTTCTTTCTCTGATTTTCTCGATATTATCTCAAAGTCAGTAAGGGTTAATTTGTTGTCTATGTCTGAATCCATACTCAACGTTTAGAAAGATTTGCGATAATTTGATCTCCTGTAATAAGCTTGGATCACAAGTGACAATGTGCAGTACCCGCAAACCTCTTGATGAACTTTCCGCTCGACTTCAATTTAATCGATCGATCCATTTGTCTGCGTCTGTACTGGTTCAGAAGATAAGAATAAGATAAAGAGACGGCTTTGTTTCCATTTTTGCTCGCGAGTTTTGACCGTATGCGGCACACAAGAACCGATATTTCCATGCGAATAACCATCAATGCTGGTCGGCTTATTCAGCAATGACGTCACACATACCAGTGAACTTACAGAAAACTGTGAAATAAAATAATAAAGTCAACGTAAATTATACGAGACCCTTGGAATACTTTAGCGATTTACGAAAACCCATATGATCTCAATAATTGTATCATACTGAAAACAACTGTACTCACCTACATTTCCTTTTCTTTGTGTATATAATGAGATGGGTCTTTCAGCTAGTATTTTATGGGCAATTATCGACAGTGTACTTTTTCCCATACTTTTATTTGCAGTGACTCTTACTTGATATTTAACTAAGAGTGGCAGAAGAATGCACACCAACCTAAAACATTTTTGGATGGTGATTTTGGATTGCTTGGAGTTTTAGCTATGTAAAAATATAAATTGTTTAAAAAAATTAAGTACTCCAACATTTCACAGTGATCATCCATAATGTACCCATATCATTTTTCTATATGTAACAGATATCATAACACCCCATAGCGTCACAAATGATGTCATGACCTCATATAAGACAAAGGTGTAATGATCATCATCGACATGCTTTCCAGATGACGTCATACCGACGCCATTGCTGGCACAAATGCGTTTGATCCTGGAGCCGGCCTCTTTTGGAAGTGTCATTTCTGTTACTTTAGCAATGAATTTTGACGAAAAGAACGATACATTAATATGACAGTGCTAGTTCTGCCAGCTTAATCGATAAATTTTCTATATTATCAGTTACTTTGGGCTAATTCTTTCAAAAGCAAGGTGAAATCGAGAAAAAGGATTTCTGCATGTTTCTTGCAGATTTTAACTTGTAGTGGGAGTGGCGTTTTCTGACCTGTATGGGAGATAATCCATTGTGAATGGTTTGAGCCAATCGGAACGACCTTGGCCTTTTCCATCCCATGTTAGAAAAAAAACAAAAAAAAACTTGGATGTAAATAATGACCATATTGAACTGCCTTCAAAACCGTGGTTGTTGTTACGTCATAATAACTTCATAACGTCACAATTAATAGAAGACGTGTCATCACTAACAGCAACGCAAACAACAGGTGCAGACAATGGAAACCGAATGATTTTTTCAATTGTTTTCATTAAAAAGTTGCAGGAATAACATTACAAATTAAATGTGCAGGTATTTCACTGATTGTTGAAAAATCATCGAGTGTTATTTTCATGACGTATCGTGTTATAAGACTGTTTTTCGTACATCTAGCCGGATGTACGTCCACCAAAAACTTACCAATTTGAAAAGTATCACTACGATTACCTCCGAGTCTCTTTCAGAGAATCGAAATTAGTCTACTCGTTTCAACAATCAATGAAATACCAGCACTTTTAATTTTTAATGTTATTCCTGCAGCTTTGTAGTTAGAAAATTGAAGAAATCATTCGGTTTCAATAGCCTTAAACGATTGCTTACGTTGCTGTTCGTGATGACACGTCATCTGGTCATTTTGAAGTTAATGAAGTTATTATGACGTAACAACAACCACGTGTCCATACTTTTAGAACACCATTAAATGAGTAAAGCGATCTTTCCATAAATGAAATGCCGCGATTTACTATTGTAACATCATTATCTTTTCACATACGTGCGAGACTCGAGTCCGAGTTTTTCCGGGATTTGCCGAAATGGAACGAATTTTCTGTCGATTCGAAATTAATGATTTTGAAAGTCATATAAAGGAAGGCTTCATAATATTCATGTTCTTCTCAAAAACAAAATCATTAAATGCCACAAAATATCTTTACTTTTTTTTGGTCTGATTGCAAAGTAATTCCGGCTTAAGGATTGATGCTGTCTGTCAGTCCGTCTGCTCAGTGTCAACACTCGGGTTAGGGTTTGATTTTAGTTAATTTTCTCAAACACTATTATTCGTAGAGTCATATACATGTAAGCTGTTATTTAGATGCGTCATGTTCACTACTACTCATTTCAATGAAACTTGGGTCACTGTGACCTATATTTCAGGGCCCAATGTTTTTTTTATTAACCTCTGTGGTTATCTTATTTTCCTAGGCACTATTGCCTGTTGAATCACTAACCATCAGTGTAAACTATGTCTCTGTGACCTATATTTCATGGTTCAGTGACCTGTGCTTACCTTTGGGTCGAGCTTTGTTTCTCTAACTTAGGATTTGCGTTTATGTCATTTCCTCAGACACTATTGCTCCTAGAGTCACATAAGTGATATTTAGATGTGTCACGTGGAGTATTGCGATTTTTAGTGAAAATGAGATATATGTGACCTTTGTTTCACGGTCCAGTGATTTCGGTTAACCTTTGCGTCTATCTCATTTTCTCAAGCACTATTACTTATGGAGTCACTTATCTTAGAATATAATTGCGTCATGGTGAGGACAACAACCATCAGTGAAGAGTAGGCCACGGTGACCTATATTTCATGGTTCGGTGTTCACGAGTGATAGCCTGCTTATCAGGGTAAGTGGCTCGTGAATTAATAGGCTACGTGATCGTGAACGTCATTTCTGGTTTGAGCACGAGGTATGGCACATATTTTCATTATTTACTGACTCAAAACTTGATTCTTATTCTTTATCTTTCTTACAGTTCCATGTTGATTTCATTTATCATTTCATTTATCATTTCATTTTCATCACATATATAAAACATCTTGGATGAGGCTTCCATTGTATCCTTTTTTGGTCAAAATTGGGACCTGCTACAACACACAGCTTCATAAACGGGTGTATCTGACAGTTAATATGTTTTTTTTTCTTTCCGTAATACTGCAAATTTAATGCATGATATAGGTTGTACTATCTTTTTTGTAACCAATAAAATTCATACGCGTAAGCAAATTTGGAAACATTGCAATATTTTTTTTTCAATCAAGGATTTTTGCAAATTTAAATCTGTGAACGAATAAGTTGCAGCAGTAATTGATCGTGAACGCTCATGTATTTTTTAGGTGTAAAATGGAGCAATTACAGCATGTTTGTTCAACATGCGGAAAGTCTTAAAAGCACTAACTAACATGTGGTAAAAAAAAAAAACAGAAGTTCACACGGACTGCCACTCTGGTGCCTCCCTTTGGAACAAAGAAGGGCTTGCGAGAGAAGACAATTCAGAAGGGATGGCGAAATTGATTTTGGACTCATACGGAATGGACTGACATTCACCTGCTGTTATTTGACATGCCTTTTTGTATCCTGACATGAATCGATGCAAACGGCTATGAAATAGCAAATGTGCTAAGTATCAACATTTTCTTGCTGCAGGAATTTCGTAAAGTATGTGTTAATTATTTATTGCTTTCCATTTTCTTTTCCATAGACAAATTTTAGACAAAGTCGCAAAACAGCAAAAATGAAATATTATTAAAATGCTATATCAAATTGTCCTGACCCCACCAGATCCGTAAATGTTAGGAAATATTTTGCCAATACCGCTTTTTGAGATTCTTCAAGAACATCTGTTACAAATTCTGTAAACCTCTCATCCATGTCATTACAAGCAGTTACATTTATTTTATGAAGGTCGTCTTCTTCAATTATTCCAGCTCGACTCTTCTAAATTTAAAATGACAAATCGCCATCCCTGTCTGATGTAACGTGTGTTCTCACGGCATGTCCGCTAAGACGTACCGTATATACTCGCATATAATTTCCATCCAAATGCAAACAACATAGACCCTGATCTGCCGTCGCATAATGCGCAGGCAGATCAGGGTCTATGATGTTTGTTGTACTGATTAGTTCTTACAAACTGCATTGAACTTGATCTGCTGGCGCATTATGCGACGGCAGGTCTGGGTCTATGAAGTTTGCAGTTGATAACCCTTTATACGCGAGTATATACGATAAGTTCTCTGTCTTAAATTTTTTCAATGTCGACCTCGATTTGGAGATACC